>JAKSZU010000011.1:22050345-23250345 GCA_026018925.1 Tupaia tana | reverse complement strand
GTCCCGGACCCGGTGACTTAAAACTCACGCTGGGCGCGTGTGCGTGCGTGCCCAAGATCCCATAGAGGAGAATGGAGGAGAAGGGATTGCGGCGTGACCATCCCCCCTGGGGGGTGATTTCTCGTTTTTTGTCTCTATGTCTCTCTCTGTCCTCCGTCTGGCGAGCGCACACGCCCTATAGCGAAAATCTCTCCAAAAAAAAAAAAAAAAAAAATGATTTGTTATGCTTCTGTTTAACCTTAAATGCTTTTTGTCTGGGGTTTTTCCTTTTAGCTCCATGCATTCCCAACGGTGTATGCAAACCTATGCTGGCTTTGTGTTTCCTGGAAGGAAAATTCGTAGCTTCTATCAGCTTCCATTGGTTTAACCCCCTCAGAATAGTTAAGAATCACTGCCCAACAACATCCCCCACTCCTATGAGTCTCCTTTTATTGTCTGTTTCTCTCACTAAGCTGAGCAGGGAAGACTGGCAATCTCTTTCCATGGGAAAAGCATGGGTACTATGTGGCAAGAGTTTTGGACTGCCATCTGAGAACTTGGGTCTAACAAGTACTGACTGGAGTCTTGAGCAAGTCAGGCCTTGTGTCATCAACTGTCAGTCAGAGAGTTGGGTTGATTTATAAGCTCAAACATACACAGGTGTACTGCTGCTGTAACAAATTACCACAGATGGTGACTTGACAGAAATTCGTTGTTTTACAGTTCTGGAGGCCAGAAGTCTGAAATGAACCGTATGGGGCTAAAACCAAGGTGTCTGCAGGACTTGTTCCTTCTGAAAGTCCTAGGGGAGACTCTTTCCCTTCCCCTTTCAGTTTCTGGTGGTCACCAGTGTTTCTTGTGGCCTCATCATGTCTTTCTTGGTGGCAGGTCATCACATTGTCATCTTTTCTTCTGTAGTCAAATCTCCTGCTGCCTCACTTTTGCTAGGACACCTGAAATGCATTTAGGAATTACCAGGGAACCCGGCACTCTCCCTATCTCCAGATCCTGAACTTAATCACATCTGCAAAGTGCTTTTGTCAAATCAAGTAGCCGTCATAGGCTCCAGGGATTAGGACACGGATATCCTAGGGGCTGTTAATCGGGCTACCACACAGATAATACAAACTTTTCAAAGAGCTCTGAGCTAGACCGCTCAGAACACAGGGGAGGCTATGTTGCCATATGTGTGGTTTGGAAACCTGTGTGGCCAGAAGGACTCTGGCAGGCTTCCTGTTTACTGTCTCTCTCATGTAGGGTCCCTTTACTACTTGGTAATCAGCGTGTTATTCCATGTAGCCATGCCAGACTTCACAGCTGTTCTTCTTTAATCCTTTCTGGCGGTGCCATTCACCCAAGTCCTCCTTGCTCACCAGTCCCAAATTACAATTAAAATGTGCCCAGTGTGTAAAGACCACTTAAATGTATATAGTTGATAGCATAAAATTTTCCCAGCTTTATTTAAACGTTGACTCAGCACAAAAAACCAAGGGTCAGTGCAGGCAGGATCCAGCCAGAAACTGTTTGATGACGCTGGGGCATCCTGATTTGGAAAGCATGTGCCTCCATTCCCTTTTTTTTTTTTCTTTTTTTTTATTTTTGGAGAGGTTTTTGCTTTAGGGCGCGTGCGCTTGCCAGACAGACAGAGACAGAGAGACAGAAAGCAGGAAATCATCCCCCAGGGGGAATGGCCACGTCGCAGTCCCTTCTCCTCCATTCTCCTCAGGGGATCTTGGGCATGCACATGCGCCTGGCGTGAGTTTAAGCCACCAGGTCCGGGACTCGAACCATGGTCAACTACGTGGGAGTCCAGCGACATAGCCATTACGCTAACTGCTGGTCCCCCTCCATTCCCTTTTTCTTTTTTTTTCTTTTTTTTTTTTTTTAAATTTAAATTTGCTAAAGGGTGCATGCGTGCTTGCCAGAGAGGGAAAGTGAGAAATCACCCCCCATGGGGGATGGCCATGCCACAATCCCTTCTCCATTCTCCTGTCAGGATTTGGGACACGTATGCACATGCACCCGGCATGTTTTTCAGGCTACCAAGTCCAGACTTAAACTGCGCGGTCTGGTTTAGAAAGCCCTGTGTTGGGGCCGGCAGGTAGCATGGTGTCTAAGGGTGCTGGACTCCCACGTGGCCGACTGCAGTTCGAGAAAGCCAGACCTGGTGGCTTTCTCTGTCCCTCTCTGGTCAAATTAAAATTTGTTAATTAAATAAATAAAGTTTAATAAAATAATTATTTTTTAAAAAAAGAATGCTTATAAGAAAAAAAGCCCTGAGTGCAGGCCATGTGGATTTTTTTTTTTTGGGGGGGGGGGGGAGAAGTTTTCGTTATAGGGTGCGTGCGCTCACCAGACAGAGAGAGACATAGAGACAGAAAGCGAGAAATCACCCCCCGGGGGGACGGTCATGCCACAATCCCTTCTCCTCCATTCTCCTCTCAGGATCTTGGGCACGCACGCACACGCGCCCAGCGTGAGTTTTAAGCCACTGGGTTCGGGACGTGAGCCGCTGTCGACTACGTGGGAGTCCAGCAACATAGCCATTACGCTAACTGCTGGTTCCCCATGTGGACTTTAAATGGATAACACTGGTGAGCTGAGTCCAGTGTGTGTCAGGTAAAACTGGAATCAGCTTTATTGCTTTTTGGGAGGTCTTCAATCATTATGAGTGGCCAGTTGCATGCTGAGATTTTAGTAGATTTAAGCTTGACCATGTCTAAGTATATTAATTATGGGGCCGGCAGTTGGCATGGTGATTGGGGCACCAGACTCTCATGTGGCCAACCAAGGTTTAAGTCCTGGACCTGGCAGTTTGCTTTCTCACTTAACTGCTCGCTCTCTCTCTCTCTCTCTCTCTCTCTCTCTCTCTCTCTCATTCTGTCCCTCTCTGGTCAAATTATAATAAATAAAGTTAAATAAGATAATTCTTGAGGCTGGCAGGTGGCATGGTGGTTAAGGGCACTGGACTCCCAAATGGCTGACCATGGTTCAAGTCCCGGACCTTGCGGCTTGCTCTCTCACTTTCCTTCTCTCTCTCTCTTTCTCTCTGGGTCTGTCCCTCTGTAGTCAAATTAAAAAATAAATAAATGAATGAAGTTAAATCAAATAATTCTTTAAAATAAATAAAAATAAAATAAATTCTTTTTTAAAAGACGCTAAAAGTTTTTAAAGTATACTGATTATATTCAATTAAATAATTTGTATGTCCTAGCTATTGTTCTAGAAACTGGACGTATTAACTCTTATCTTACCAGCAGTGAGGCAGGTACTGTCACTCGTGTAGAGGATTAAGGGCCTGGCCAAACCAGCATTGTGCCCCAAAACCCTATTCTTCAACACTCTGCTGGGCACCTGGGCCTTCTCTTCACCCGCCCCCAGCCCACGCCTCGCTCTGGCACCAGGTATCTGGTGTATGACTGGGCAGGTGGGTGGTTGGGTCCTACCACAGTGGGCTGGTTAGATTTTTTAATTCTGATCTCATCCTGCAGCCTTTAGAAATTCCAGTGCTATACAAGTCTGCCTGGATCTGTGAAGTAGGTGGGTCTGAGACATTGTATATGAATTAAGTACAAAGTAATGTTCAGATGAACCGGAATGTCTTTTAAATTTTGTAGTCAACCTTTTTTTTAGTTTATTCTTCCCGTGTAAAAGGCAGCACTTCCAACAAAGTCTTCACTCTGTAGTTCACTCCCAGCTTTAGCCAGGCCAGATCACAGGCAAGGGCACATATACCCACCCTGGCACATACATAGAAGGAGGCCCCAGGACATGAACCCGGGACCTTTCTGTGTAGATTCCCTTGCGTTACTGCTATGCCACCATCTGGCAGTTTTCCCCCCCTCTTTTAAATTAGCTACAGGGCATGTGTGCTCACCAGAAAGGGGACCTGCAGGTGGTGTGGTGGTTAAGGTGCTGGACACTCCCACATGGCCGACTGCAGTTCCAGTCCCGGACCTGGTGGCTTGCTCTCGTCTCTCTCTCTCTCTCTCTCTCTCTCTCTCAATCTCTCTCTCTCTCCCCCTCCCCCTCCCTCCCTCTATCTGGTCAAACTAAAATAAATGAATGAATAAATACAATTAAGTAATTCTTTTTTAAAAAAGAAAAAGTAAATCTAAAAAGCAAAAAAGGATCATAAAACATTTGGCCCAAGTTGTTCATCTTACAGACGAGGAAACAGCCTTGGAGGAGGGCAGTGACTTAACCTTGATGAGTATTTCCTAGCCCGTTACTGTCCTGAAAAGTGCAGGAGGAGGAGGAAGTAAAGGTTATGCCATGAATTTAAATTTCCAATTGAAAACAAATTAGAGATCACTTGGTCAATAAATTGGTCATCTGGCTAGAGCCTTTCCGAAATGAGTATTATTCTAACAGAATGTTTGTTTCTAGATATTTGCTTAAAGCTGCCTGCAGTCATGAGGCCTCCGTTTCACCACAGTGAGCCTTTATCTTTGGATTAAACATTAGCAGGAGAAATATTCTTGGCTTTTCCATTTTAAGATAAATTCTTACCTTGGAGTGGCCTCTATTCAAAGATGAAGACATCAGTTTGGCTCTGAAGGCATGTGTGTGAGCACAGTGCCACCTCCAGGAGGCCCTGTGCAGCCTAGGCCTTGGGCTCCTAGGAGAGCACAACGGGCAGTAACCGTGTCAGTGTGCAGCTGCCTCTTATTTGACGAGGTAATTAGAAGGCTGGGCCCAAGCTAGAGTTGAGACCACTCTCAAGCCTTGTGTGGCCTAGAAGCTTTATAGCTTGTAGTTTAGGACAGTTTTTCTTCTATAAATATCCTACTGATCTCCTAAAAAAACGAAATAGAATTAGAGGGAGTAGACATGAGGAATTTATTTGTTTTATTGGAGTTAGTGTCCAAATTCCATTTCCACAGAGGTTAGATTTATCACCCCTTCTACCTACACCTTCCCCCAACCGAATAAAGGAAGTTAAATTCATGCTTGTATTTGTCTTGTTTTAATTTGCTGTAGGTAGTACATGCACTTGCTGGAGAAAGGTGGAGGTAGAAGAGTGAGGAATCACCCCCCAGGGGATGGCCATGCCATATTCATTCTCAGGGTGTTTGGGGGGGCATGCACACGCATATACCAGCGTGTTTTTCAAGCCACTGTGCCGGGACTCAAATCACCACACAGCTGGCCATATGGGATCCAGCCACCCCAACTTCTCCGTCACCTGCTGGCCCCATGTTTATATTTGTGAGAATTTTTCCTTTGGAGTTTGTTGTACAGTTGGTGTTGTGAAAGGAAAAACAGGATAGTTTTTATATTTGTTATTTTTTTGTTAATTTGCCAGAGGGCTTGGATATATGCACTTGCTAAAAAGAGACAGAGTGAGAAAGTGCACACATACACACACACACACACACACACACACACACACACCAGGCCAATAGGAGATGATCATGCTGCAATCCCTTTTCCTCTCTCTCTCCTTTTGAGATTTTGGGCACATGTACATATGCATCCAATGTGTTTCTCTAGCTGCCAGTCTGGGACTCGAACTGTGTGATCAGTAATATGGAATCTAGCCACCTTAACCACCACGCTGGCTGGCCTCACATTTGTCGTTTCTTTGCAAGAAATGGCATTTGTCATGTATAAGTCACATTCGCTCATTGGGTGAGCACCCTGCAAGCCTACTATGCACCAGATAGTGACTATTGCTCGACCTGGATGCCTGTTCTCCTGGAGCTAGGAATGAGTTTTTGTTAACTGACCATCGAGGCCAGATCACAAAGCCAGCTGGGGGTGCCGAGCAGGCCCGGCCCCCGGGGCTGGATAATGAGTCTCTTCGGTGTCTCCTCAAGGAAGGTGGCCTGCCCAGGCAGCTGGAGTTCCTCACGGTCATTATCTTCTTTTAGTTTAGAAACCTGCTGAAGTGGTATGCTAAGGAGTTCAGAGACCCTCTGCTCCAGGATCCCCCGGCGTGGTTTAAGTCCTTCCTGCTCTGCGAGCTGGTGTTTCAGCTGCCTTTCTTTCCCTTTGCAACATATGCCTTCTTTAAAGGTTGGTAAATGGTGGGGAAATCACACTTTTACTTAGAAATCAGGCTCCAGAAATCTTCGGAGAAAGTACCTTCAGGGGGGAGCAGAAAAGAGTGGTTCCTGTGGTTTGTGTGTGGGCACCGTAGGATCTAGTGGAAGTGGCTCGAGTAGTTCCTGCAGGGGGACGTTAATGTGGCTCAGGCCGACCCGTGTGGTCAGCGGCTGCGAGGCTGCCTCGGTTCTCTGGAAACCCCTCATACATCTGAAACCTGAGGCCGCTTAAATGATGAGCTTTTTTTCCCTCTTGGGTTTTCCTCCACAGAATTAGCTGTATAGTTTATAGTTGTATTTTCCTGCTTTGGATAGTACTGTACTAACCAATAAGCAGTACATCAATTTAATCCCTGAAGGGTGAATTTCTCCTTTGAAAGTCATTAATGTTTTTTTTTTTTTTTAAGAATTATTTTGACTTTTTATTTATTTTAAATGTGACCAGAAAGGGACAGAGTGAGAGAAAGAGAGAGAGGGAGGGAAAGTGAGAAAGCAAGCCACCAGGTCTGGGACTCATACCATGGTCGGCCATGTGGGAGTCTAGCACCCCTAACTACCATGCCACCAGCTGGCTTCAGTTAATGCTTTTGTAAGGAAAGTGGCCGAAACTATGTGCTTGGTAACTAAGCTTGTGCAGTTGAAAATGCTTCTTTCCTCCTGGAGTCCCCCAGAGTCCAGGGTCATCTTTTGGTCCCTTCGCTTATATATTGTTACTTAACAGATGCATGGGCTGGGGATTCGGCCACCTCTTGCATTTTAGACCGTCTACACAGGTTTAGCTGGTAAAGGCAGTTTTTTACCCAAGGGTTTTTCTGAGTTATGCCCACCCTTGGCAACCTGGGGTCCTGGCCATCACTTCAGTGGGCATGTTGGGCAGCACATTCTAGTTTCCATTTGTTGTAAGTTTCCACTTGGAGTAGGTGGTGCAGTGATTGGCTGAAGGGAGCAGGCCAACAGAGACAGGGTGGAGAATGTCACACCGCCTTGGAGTCATGACAGTCCTAACTGTTACTTTTTTCTCTTCCTCTAACTACTTCAGGAAGCTGTAGGTGGATCCGCATCCCTGCAATCATCTACGCAGTTCACACCATCACAACTTTAATTCCAGTTCTCTCCACGATTCTAGTTGAGGACTTCTCCAAAGCCAGTGGTTTCAAAGGACAAAGACCTGAGACTGTGCGTGAACGACTAGCCCTTGTATCAGTCTACGCCCCCTACTTACTCATCCCTTTCATACTCCTGCTTTTCATGTTGCAGAGCCCCTACTACAAGTATGAAGAGAAAAGAAAGAAAAAATAAGGGAAACGCCACTGGCCCAGCCAGGGGAGATGCCACAAGGCAGCTACCTGTTGGACCCAGTACAAGGACACTATTCAGAACCCATATCCTCAGTAGCAATTGGAACCCCTGCAGCAACCCAAAATGGCGGCAGAGCCGCAAGACCTTCACCTTCTAAGGGTACGGGGATGAATGGCCTGATGAGCTGAGGTGGGCAGAGGAGTGTGAGCAAGGTGACAGGGAAGTGGTGCCTAGTATCTCATCTGTGCCCGCGTCCCACTGCAGGACTAAAATCGGCCCAGGCAGAACCAGAATAAACTTGCATGAACATGGCCTGCTTGGCATGTTCACTTGCCCCACAATACAGATACATATGATTGCCCCAACTCAGGATTCTCTAGTTCATCACCAGTTAGCAAAGTGAAGAGGGGAATGTTCCAGGCCATTTGAAATTTTGAGATTATGCTTCCTGAACATATATTTAAAACTACATGATGGGGGCTAGCAGATGTCATAGCAGCTATGTTGCTGGATTCTCACATGGCTGACCTGGACCTGGTGGCTTGAAGCTCAGGCCAGACACATGTGTGTATGTGCCCAAAATCTCAGGAGGGGAATGCAGAAGGGACTGTGGCATGGCTATCCCCCCTGGGGTTGATTACTTACTTTCCCTCTCACTGTCTCTGTCTCTCTCTGGTGAGCACAGGCACCCTAAGGCAAAATAAAAAACTCTTCAAAAAAAAAAAAAACTAAACCAAACTATATGATGTTTTCTTGCCCCCACTTTCCCCCGGAAGAAAAAGCGCACATGCACACACACACAGAGTCATCCTCTTATTTCCAAATCTTTGTCTTTCATATTTTTTTCAGAAGTCATTTTCTTTAACTTAACATATTTTAATTTGACCAGAGTGACCAAAAGAGAGAGAAAGAAGCCACCAGGTCTGGGACTTGAACTGCTGTCGGCTGTGTGGGAGTCCAACGCCCTTAACTACCACGCCACCTGCCAGCCCCAGTCTTCAATATTTTAGACCTGACACTAGTCCCTTTATCCTAAAGTCTAGGGCCTCAAGCCCACTCCAGAAGTCTGCTCCCTAATGGATAACTTCATCCATCACATCCAACCTAAACATCCCCATTTATCAGTAGGTGTGGGGGGCAGCTGGGCATAAGATGTCCAGTGTGTACGGATGAGGTCCCTTCCCATGGCTGCTTGGTGTCCCATCAGCTAGCTAACAACTGTAACAGGCCAACCCTTTTTGTTATAGGGCGAGTGCACTCACCAGAAAGACAAAGTGAGAAATTGACACCACCCCCGGGGGGGTGGGGGGGTGGCCACGTCGCAGTCCCTTCTCCATTTTCCTCTTGGGATCTTGGGCACGCATGCACACGCACCCAGCGTGAGTTTAGGCCACCAACTCCAGGATATAGATACTACGCCAACTGCTGGTCCCAAGGTCAACCCCTTTTAAACACTACTACTAATAATAGATCCTGGTCAATTCCCTGATTTTGCCTGTTCTGCTCACAAGCTGTGTTGGTCTAACTCGTGCATCTGGTCCAAATAAAGGTAGCATCTGACCACTGCCTGGTTTGTTTTGTGGATAAAGGGCTAACGAATCCAGGGTTCTCTTAAAGGGTTAAATACATTTCAACAGCAGCAGCCAAAAGTCTTTTTTTTAAACAATAATTTATTGCTTTTCCTTCCAAACTTTTGTGAATTTACAAAAAATAATAAGTTTACAGACTGCCTTGTTCTGATTAAGAATGCAAGCGGTGAGCTCTGTGCTACGCCCTGGCCAGAGCAGCTCCTGGGCCGCAGGGCTGCTTTTCCTGTGCTCCTCACACCACCTCGTGTGACACAGGGCATGAGTCAAGTCACTGGAATGGTACAGAGGTTTTCGGTTTGGGGGGCTGTTTGCCTTCCTGCTATAAAAATGAAATTTTCAGTTCATTTCTGAAAAATAAATTGGTCAATAAATTCATTTTGTTCTGCTTCTACTTTACACAAAGCTTCATATTCAACCCGATACCTGAAAAAAAAACAAAAAAAAAGTGTTAGAAGCCTTGAAAAAAGATAAAAAGATAAAATGAACCATTGACTTAATTCTAGAGAAGAATCTAGAAGTTTAAATGATTCCAAGAAATGGCTTGAGTTGAGAACGGAGAAGTTTGAACAAGAAAGAAAAATCAAGCTAAAAGGCAAAGCCCTACCAACGCCACCCACAAGAAATCTCCAGCCCTAAGAAGCTTCTCCTTTGAGGGAGCCAGCCAGCTCCGTGGCTTGCAATTTCATGTACAAACCACTAGAGATCGCTGGATATTAAACTTTCTACCCCATCAAATGTAATTCTACTTTAAAAATCTTCATATCAGTGAGAGGCTGCTACTGGGAAACAATGAAGAATAAAGACAAGGTGGTCATCCCAGGAAGAAGAGAATTTCAATTGAGGCAGAATCTGCTTTACACCAGGATTCTTACCTTTCCAGCTGCATTTTCTTTTCTGCTATTAGAGCTTGCAGTTGCTGCTGTTGGGCTTCTCTCTGCTTTGCTATAGATTTGAGCAAGTTCCGAGCACCGATGGCCTAGGAAACAGTATTGCCCCAAAGGTCCTGGCTTCATTAAAACCATCTACAGTGCCAAGTCCTCCCAGTAGAGAAGGGCCTTTTGGTAGCTATGTCAGTGCCCAGAGGGAAAAAAAAGAGAAGAGTCCCAACACCTTTGGGGAAGTCAGTAGGAGGATTAACCCAATTCCAGAGCGATCCCAAAGAAAAGGACTGAATTCTGAGGCAGGTCTGAATTCTGAGGCAGGTCTAAATATTCCCAGGGGTACACAAGGACTCACTGACCCATTTAGCCTGTGCCCTTCATGTTACCTATACCACACAAGCCATCACTTTTTGTTTATAACAGCTTTTTTTTTTTTTTTTTTTTTTTACTTTGCTATGGAGTACATTTGCTCACCAGAGAAAACAGAATGAGAAAGCAAGTGGTCAGGTCTGGTACAGAGCCCAGTACCTTAAACACCACGCCACTTGCTGGGCCCAGCAGCTTTGCTTTTTTTTTTTTTTTTTTTTTTTTTTTTTAATTGCCATAGGGGACATACACTTGCCAGTGGGAGACATAGAAAGGTAAAAAGAGGAGAAACCACCCCTCAGTGAGATGTGGTCACACCACAATCCCTTTTGCATCCTTTTAGGATTTGGGGACTGCACATGTGCCCAGTATGTTTTGCAAGCCACTGGATCTAGGATTTAACTGCACAGTCAGCCATACGGGAGGTAGGTCCCCTAACCACCAGGCCATAGAGCAGACTCCGTTTTTTTGTTTATACAGTGAAGATATAACCACCTATGTCTCAGTGCTGCTGTGACGACGAAAGGGAATAATGACAACACACACTAGCATTCAGCAGGTTAACTAAACCAGTAATTGTTATCACAGTCAGATTTTAATTAAACAGAAGAACCCATCCAACTCCACACCCCACCCCTTCCCCTTGCAAAAAGAGGGTAGAAGCATGAGAGACTAGTGAGCCAGGGTGCCAGGCTGAGACACAGGCAGAAGACATGCTGATCTTACCTTCATCTTCTCATTTTCTGCTTCTTTTGCAAGTTGGTCAACAAGCTCAATTAAACCACCAACTATTTTCTGAAACTGGCCAATTTCTTTTGGGGAAAGAACAAAAAACTCAGCATCAGCACTCTCCTGAGGCAGTGAGAGAGCAGGGCTGTCTCTTCTAATTTGTGTCAAAACAATTTAGTACCTGTTGGCCTAAATCTCCCACCCATGATCTGTCAGGAGGGTGGCCACAAGCCCAGGTCAGGACCTTGAGTCCCCACTGAGCCAACCAGCTGCCATTACCATAGGCTATGAAAACAGCAGGCCCCTGCTGGGCCCATCCTCAGATGGACCCCAATCGGCTACTTACTAGTGACAAGGCACTGTTCAGAGGACAGCCACAGGACGTGACTACTGCCTCCAGACTAGCACACATACCACACTAGATTTCCATGCTTGAGGGCGGGGCTGGGCTTCCACCTGAAATCAGGGTGAAAAAAGCTCACCGCATTTAAATGCCTAAATGCCCATCACTTTTTTTACATGTCCTTGGTGTGATGGAACCCCGTTTTACTGAGTGGAAACTAAGAACCAGAGAGGTGGGACAGCATGCACATGGCCATCAGAGAAGATGGGTAACAGAAGCCAAACTACTTTTCACCAGGCAAGCCCTGTCCACAGCCTGGGGGGGGCCAGGAGGCTCCAAAATGCCTTGCTCTAGCTAGATCCCAGCTCTGTGGCCATGGCCACTGGGCTTGCTTGGTGCTAGGACAAGAGGCTCCCTGGAAACGGCTAGCCAGAAGATGACTTCACTAAGGGTTGAGCTTCTTCTAGAGTAATCACTTCTAACCTCAAATAATGGAGAGCCACCACTGACAACTCTATTCCTCACAAGAAATCAAATCATGAATACATAATTCTATTTCCCACCCCAAGCCATGGTTCTGCCTCTATGAAGTTTAAGGTTTCTGAGGACAAAATGCAAAGATGGTGTATCTACAAGTACCCTCCCCTCCCCATTCCACTGTTTGATTTGACAAGTGCTCTGTGGGACTACTTGATGTGGTAACAACAGTTAAACAAGGTGTGCGGTATGTGGGAATTCACAGGGACCAGCCTCCACTTCCAGGGAGCCAACAACTCCACTGAGGCACAGCCAAGAGCTGCAGTTGGGTGGGGAACAGTTGGAAGGGCTCCAATCTGAGAGGCAGCAGGGGCCCCCGGTGATACTCACTGTCCACAAAGTCCTTGCACTCTTCCTTGAGCTCTATGGTCTGCTGGGTAACCTCTGGGTCCAACACCCGCAGCTTGTTCAGCTCATCAAAGTGCAGCCCTGCTTCACCCAGGATGTCCTTGGCCATAACTATAAAAAAAACAGCCCCAATCCCAGTAAATTTTTTTTGGGGGGATAGGTTTTTGCTATAGGGCACATGTGCTCGCCAGAAAGGCAGAGACAGACAGACAGACAGAAAGCGAGAAATCACCCCCCGGGGGGATGGCCACGCCATAATCCCTTCTTCATTCTCCTCTCGGGATCTTGGGCATGCACACACACGCGCCTGGCGTGAATTTAAGCAACCGGGTCCAGGACTCGAACCACGGTCAGCTACATGGGAGTTCAGTGACATAGCCATTACGCTAACTGCTCATCCCCAATCCCAGTAACTTCTAAGCCACCCAAGGAAATGCCTGCTTCCAGTGCAGCCCCACTCCTGCCCCAGACACCAATGCCAAAACCCACATGTGCCAAAGGCTCCCCTGGCCCTCTGCCTCCTCTTCTCTGAGCCTCACCTGTTTCCCTTCCAGGTTCCCTAGAGAAGTTGTGCTCTGAAGGAGTGACAGTGGCAGTCAGGAGGAGGTGTGTCATAGGAGCAAGGGTCAGGAAAGAATAAAGTCCGGTCGTTTGTCACAGGCATTGTTCATTCAACACACATTTCTTGAGTGCCTACTGCATGACAGCACTGCTAGATGCTGGGGGTGCAAAGATGAGTGTGACGCGGTGCCCGCCCTGGAAGGCACAGAGTGCAGCTGGAGGAAGACAGACAAGGAGACTGAAAAGTTAGACTGTGTTAAGTGCTTTTACAGAATTAATCACGAAACAGCGGCAGGAGGACAGAGCAGGTGACTTGGGATGAGGGAGTGACAGCTGAACTAAGCTGTGAGCCATAAGCATGTTTCTATGCCCCCAGTACATACCCAAAGGATGCAAAAAGGCTTTGCAGACATATGTAATGGAAGGACATAAAAAGTGAATAGAGGGGGCCAGCAGGGGGCATGGTGGTTAAGGGCACTGGACTCCCACATGGCCAACTGTGGTTCAAGTCCCAGACCTGATAGCTTGCTTTCTCACTTTCTCTCTCTCTGTCCCTCTCTAGTCAAATAGAAAAGGGAGGAAAGGAGAGAGGGAGAGAGGGAGGAAGGATGAGAGGAAAGGAAGAAGGGAGGAAAGGAGAGAGAAAGAGAAAGAAAAAAAGGAAAGAAGAAAGTTTTTTTATTTAAAAAAAAAGTGAATAGAAAAATAAACCTGAGTGAATTAAAAATTAGGGTAAAAAATAAGCCAGTAATAAGAATATTACCCAAAAGGTATGCTACAGGATACTGTACATTGGCCTGAGTAGGGACCAAAGTCGAGTCAGTATCTAGCAGAAAACACAAAAAGAAATGAAGTAGCAGCAGGAACGTTCCAAGTTAGGAGGCAGGGGAAGGCATTCGCAGCAGAGAAAACAGCATGGACAAAGGTCTCAAGTCACGGTAAGGGTCTATCTTGCCTACAGGATGAAAGGAAAGAGAATGGGACTGAAGAGTGGATGGAGCCAGACCAGGAAGATCCTGTGTGCCAAGCTAAGGAGTTTGGACTTTTTTTTCCCTTCTGTAGGCAACAGAGAACCAACAAAGATACCATCTCCCTTCCCAGGGCACTGTGCCTTTCTGGTTTAAAGACTGCCTAGATTCCGGGAAACATACACTGAAAACTCATCCTCATTCTGGCAAAAAAGAAAGGAAGGAAGGAAGAAAACAGTGCATGCCCTGTTTAAAAAGAGAGCTAGGGCCAGCTCAGTGTGGTGGCTAAGGCAGCTAACTCCCACGTGGCTGACCATGTGGTTTGAGTCCCAGACCCAGCAGTTTGAAAAACACAGTGGGCACCTCTGGTAAAATTTTAGAAAATAAAGGGGCAGAGGGAGCTAATGCTACTTAGGTCTAGCTACTAGCTACCTTGGCAATTCCCAAACCCAGGTGTCCCAAAGGACACCATAAACTGGCCCCACACCAGCCCCTTCCCTCTGCTCCCACCTCCTCTGCCTCAACTGTTTCCCTTCCATCTTCCTTAGAGTTCTTTTCTTTCTAGGGAACCAGCAGTTTGCGTAATGGCTATGTCGCTGGACTCCCACATAGTCGACCGCGGTTCGCGTCCCGGACCCGGTGGCTTAAAACTCACGCCAGGCACGTGTGCGTGCGTGCCCAAGATCCCGAGAGGAGAATGGAGGAGAAGGGATTGCAGCATGACCATCCTCCCTGGGGGGTGATTTCTCGCTTTCTGTCTCTATGTCTCTCTCTGTCTGCCTGGCAAGCGCACGCGCCCTATAGCGAAAACCTCTCCAAAGGAAAAAAAAAAAAGAGTTCTTTTCTTTCTTTTCTTTTCTTTTCTTTTTTTTTTTTTTTTTTTAATTTGCTAGAAGGCACATGTGCTTGCCAGAGGGAGATGGAGAGAAACAGAAGGAAAGTCAGAAAGCGCCTCTCCAAGGGGGATGGACATGCCACAATCTCTTCTCCACTTTTCATTTGGGGATTTTTGGGAACACGTGCATGCACACACATACAGTGGGTTTTTCAAGCTGCCGTGTCAGGGACTTGAACTACATAGCCATGTGGGATCCAGCCACCTCAACCACCACCATACCACTGGCTGCCCTGAGAGGATCATGTGGTTCTGAGAGGGAATACCCAGGGCAGATGGTTGAAAAAGAATTAGGTCCCACTGTTGTCAGAACTTCTGATTTTCAAGAGGATCAGAAATCCAATTACCTAAATACTAGCATCTAATTTAAAAACTTAAAATACACACACATCCAGCATGGTGTGGGCCAACTAACGCAGGTCTATGGGCTGTGTATGACCCTGGCCTTTAGTTTCCCTGGGATCTACTGAAGTAAGTGTGCTAGCCAAGGGAAGGTGGTTAGGGTGGCTAGATACCACATGGCCGACCGTGTGGTTTGAGTCCCATGTGGTTTGGTGGCTTGAAAAAAATGCCGGGTGCTTGTGTGGGCATGCCTGAAACCCAGGGAGGAGAATGAAGGAGCAGGGACTGCAGCATGACATCCACCCCGGGAGGATGTCTCACTTTCCCTCTTTCCCTGTCTGTCTCTGTCGAGCACACATGCCCTATAGAAAACAAAAAAATTTTTTAAAGCTTCCTTATAACCAGACTTTTTAAAAAGATCTGTCTTCCTGCTTGTTGCTCTGCTCACACATACAGTCTGAGTATTTTTGGTTTGTCTGTTTGTTTTTTTGAGTGATTTCAGCTATAGAGTGCACATGCTCGCCAGACAGAAAGCGAAAAATTACCCCCCAGGGGGGATGGCCACACCACAATCTCTTTTCTCAGGACTTTGGGCACACATGCACCAAGAGTAAGTTTTAACCCTCCGGTTCTGGGACTCAAACCGTGGTCAACCACGTGAAAGTCCAGTGGTATAACCATTATACCATCTGCTAGCACCAGTAGTCTGAGTATTTACCAACTACCAGGTGATTAATCAGACCTGCTGCTCCACAAAGATTCAAGTAATACAAAAGTGTCAACCTCCACTCTCTTACCCAAGAGAGGACGCATTTATCCAGAAACATTTATTGAGCCCCTGCTCTGGGGACAAGAGTGAACAACATGCCTCTGGACAGACAGTAACAATCACAAACTGTGATCACAGTATGAGGAAAAGTGCACGGTACTACGTGAAGATGTGGCAGGGGGACACAATTCATGGGGGGTGGAGGGAATTGTCAAGGCCTTCGAGAAAAAATGACGCTTAAAATGAAATCTAAAGGTGTTCAAAAATTTGTCAGGGAGGACGGGAGGCATGTCAGGCAGAAGGCATCCGTGAAGATCCTGGGGCAGTTTGACCAAACTGGGCAAGGTGGGACAGGATGAAGCGAAGCTAGAGCAGGGTGGTGGAGGGCTGCGAAAGCCGCAGTAACAGACTTGGATTTTATTGTTCAAAAAATGGGAAGCCACTGGATCCTCGGCTGAGTGACATCATCAGATTTAGAAAGATCTCAGGCTCGGCCAGAAGAATGGATTGGAAGAAAGGAGAGAGTGCGGCCACAACTACCTGGTGGATCACTGCCATCCTAGCACCTAGCAGGGTGCCTGCTCATAACTGGCGCTCAATAAATGTCTGCCCAACGGCTGACTATGGAAACAGACAGGCTACTGCAGGAACCAAGGTTTGCAGCTGAACACAAGTGTTCCAAGTTAAGCTGTTTCGCAAGTCGAGGCGATAGGACCTAGTAACGGAGTGACTGAAGCGAGTATGGGATGTGTCAGGCGAGATCTCCATACAACTGGCTTGGGCCAAACGTATGACTGGGAGGGACAGTTTAAAGAGGTGAGTAAGATGGGAGAAGGTGTGTAGGGAGAGTTCACAGCTGTATGAGCACCTGAGGAACACCGCGCCCCAGGGCCGGGACTGAGCTCGCTGAGGATGCGCTGACATGCTTTCGCCCCTGGCGCTCCCAGATCTATGCGAGGCACAGCCAGGAGGCGCCATCCAGAGGGTGTGGAAGGGGCAGCTGGCAGAAAGCTAGGCAGGGCTGGGCGAGGGGGCTGGCTCTGTCTTTACTAAGTACACCCCTCGAACTCGTCGGAGCTGCAGTCCCCCCACAAGATCGTTGAGAGCGCCGATCAAGCCCAGAGCCTAGGCTCGGTGTAAAGCCGCTCCCCGAGAGGCGGGAGGAATTTTCACGCTTCTTTTGGCCTCGGTCTGCCTTTCCTCAGGGCGCGGGCCTATCAGGTTCCTCTCGCCCCGGGAGGGCCCACATCCCCGACCCAAAGTCGCGTTCTACCTACCTGCCCGGTGGCGGCGGCGCGCTGTGCCCCAGGCTAATGTCCGCAAGCAGCTTCTCTATCTGGTCCGCGACAGCCGGTGCCCGCCTCGGCCGCTGCCACGGCTACAAGTCTTGTTTACCCCTAACGTCACCACCTGACACCGGAAGCATTTACGCCCGCCCTCCCACAGAGACTGCTGGGAAACAGGGGCCCGAAGGAAAGAATGATTGCCTACAAAACCCAGAGGCCTTTGAGCCAGCAAGCCGGCCGGAAGTAGCTGCGCACTTCCGGCGGAAAACTCTCCGTGGAGTCCGCCTCCGCCCCGATCAGGTGCTGGGCATGCCGGGCCTTGTAGTTTCAGGCTCAGGGCCGGCAAGGCTGGGCCGCGGCTCCCGGCGGAGTGGGCGGACGCGGGATGTGAGCTCAGAACCCAGGACTGCTGGCGGGCAGGCAGCCACAGGCAGGAACTGCCCGGGGTCTGCTTGCCACCCGGCTGAGAGGAGATCCCCTCCAAGAGACGGTGAGAGCCGGGCCTGCCTCTGCCCTAGAGGGAGGGATGGACGGGCCCCGGGTGGAGCAAAGACAGCTCCGCCTGGTGCTGGGGGAAAGGCGCGGGGCGGTGTAGGGCCGATGGAGGGAGACACCCCCAGCCCCCCGCCCAGATTCTGCACTGGGGTCAGAGCCGATCTGGGATTTTCGACGAGGACAGCTGCGGGCTGGGAAAAAGCTTGTCCTGGCCACGAGAGAGGCTGGTGTTACTAAATTTTCCCAGGACCCTTTGGAAGAAGCCTAAGCTTTTACACCCGGGATTTCTGATAGACCCGCCCGCTCTAGCCAAGATCAGCTTTACCCACTCCTCCTCGCCCCGCCATCCCCCGTGGACGGATTTACCCCGCGTGTGAGGGATTTCTGGGTCCTTCCCTTAGGACCCCACCTCCTCCCACCGCTACTGTTGTCTATCTTTTGTTCTGCTTGGGTTCCCATTAACTTTGCTGAGAGACGTGAGTCCGCCCCTAGCCCCAGGCATCCCCAAATAACCACACACAAAGTCCGGAAGGAAGCGGGTTGAGGCTATCAGTGGAAACTTCATTCTCTTTGGAATTACTTTCTGGGGCGTCACCTGCCGCAGGGTTCCTGGAACCATTGGTCTGTGCGGAATCTGTCCTGACCTCATCCAGGAGCTCAAAGCAGTTGCTTTGTAGGAAAGGGGTAGATTAGCTCTGGATTTGTCTTCCTCTCTTGGCAAGCCTAGCCTCTGGGTTCTTTCGGTTTGGCAAAACCTGTATATGTGCTTTCTTTGATTCTGGGAAAATTGGGGCTAGCCACAAAGTTCCTAGGGAACTTGCTAAAACATGTTGAATGGATTTCTTCTTTTGGGGTGGGCAGTGGAGGGTAAGGTGACCTCATACCGTTCATTCTAGTGTTACTTACTCATTGGGCCGGCTCCCGGTGAGGCCTCAAGGCATCCATACCTCTGCCCTGAAGCAAATGGTCTCCTGGACCAGCCACCAAGAGGATTCACTGCTTCACACAGCACCCTGTCTGGCCTTTTCGTAGGCATTCTTTCCCAGGGACTTATCTAAATATTTTTCTTTTAAACAGATTTTTTTATTACTTACTTCATTGTATTTATCATTATTATTATTTTCTAATTTGCTACAGGACATGCACACTCACATGTGAGAGACAGACAGAAAGAGGGAGGGAAAGTGAGAAAGCAGGTCTGGGGCTTGATTCCTGGTTGGCGATCTGGGAATCCAGCGGCCTCAACCACCATGCCACCTGCTGGTCCTCTTATCTAAATCTTTTCAGGCACAATTTTGGTCTAACAAGCTGGCATGTTAAATAGCTAAAATGTATGTGGCTCTGTGCTAAGCACTGTTGGGGAGTGGAGCAGTCGAGCTGAGAAAACCAGTGGCCTGTTTCTGGGTTGCACTTGTGAGATGATCGACTGTGAGTGCCTGTGTGTTACGGGGATTAAGTGACCCAGTTCCACTTTTTTCTGTGGCTATTACTACCGCTGCAACTAAAGCCTTCCTCCTCTTTTGACAACTGCTTTCTTTGGTCTTCACACTTCCTCTCTGGCATCTTTACAATCCATTCCCTACACGGCATCCAGAATTGTCTTCTCAAAATATAAATTACTCTATTGTATCACTCCCCTGCTTAAAGCCCTCTAGTCAATTCCTACACTATATTGTAATGCATATAAAATCCTCTTTAATATTATCTAGCAGCTGCCTTCCCTGACACTTAATTTTTTTGAAGAGGTTTTTGTTATAGGTCATGTGCACTCGCCAGAGAGAGAGAGCAAGAAATCACCCACCAGGAGGGATGGCCACACCACAATCCCTTCTCCTCTCAGGATCTTGGGCACGCACACGCGCCTAGCGTGAGTTTAAGCTACCGGGTCTGAGATTCGAACCATGGTCTACTACATGGGAGTCCAGCGACATAGCCATTACGCCAACTGCTGGCCCCTCCCCCCACACACTTAATATTAAACTAACTTCCCCCTGCTTTCTGTGCACCAGCCATCAGGACCTTATTTGTGTTAAAACTTCTTTCGAACTGCGGCTTTGTACTTACTATTTCATCTGTCTAGAACATTTTTCTCAAACCTCAGCTGAAATGTCACTTTCCAAAGAGGCTTTTCCTGTAATTCTATCTAAACGAGGACTCAGTGAACTGCAGGGCTAGAAACCACTTGACCAGTTGTAGTCTGGGATCCCCAGTAGGCTTGAAAACATCCTGGGTTGGGACCAGCGGTTGGCACCTGTGTGTGCTGTGCACTGACATGTTTCCAAGCTGACGTGGGGATCTGATCCTGAGGTTGACTATGTGGCTCGCAATACCACAGCCCAGGATGCTATGGACTGAACACCAAGCTGGACTTTGTTTTTGTGTAACAATGTTGTCAGAGGGTGCAGGTACTCACTGGAGAGAGACAGAGAGAAAGCAAGAAAGCTCTCTCCATGGCAGATGGTCACACCATGATCCCTACTTCATGTCTCCCTCCTTTTAAGGATTTGGGGCATCCGCACTCACTTATCTGGTATGTTTTCAAACAGCCAGGTTCAGGACTTAAACCACACAGTCAACCATGTGGGATCCAGTCGCCTTAACCACCAGGCCACAGGCTAACCTGTATTTTGTTTTTTAATTCTTATTTCCATTTGTGATGCCTCTTTGAACTCCTTGGAAAGAAGGACAATATCTTTTTTTTTTTTTTCATTTGTCATAGGGCTTATGCGCTCTTCGGAGAGAAAGAAAGTGAGCAATTACCCTCCCGGGGGGATGACCACACCATAATTCCTTCTCCTCCATTCTCCTTTCAGGATTTTGAGCACACACACACATCCTTGGTGTGTTTTTCAGGCTGGCTGGTCTGGGACTCAAACCATGTATTCAGCCATGTAAGATCCAGCTGCCTTAACCTCCACACCACCTGCTAGCCCAAGGCCAATGGGCTAATGTATACTAAATGGCAAGTGTAGTATCCAGCACATAGCAAACATGCAATGAATACTAACTATCATGTTTCCTCGTCATTAAATAAATCTCAGTGGAGCCAGCCCCTGGTATGATGGTTATGGCTGCTAATCCATTGTGACTGACTGCATGGTTTGAGATCTTGACCCAGCAGCTTGAAAAACATGTCAGGCGCATGTGCGAGCGTACCCAAAATCCTGAGAGGAGAAACAGAGGAGAAGAGATCGTGGCATCCTCCAATGAGAGTGCTTTCTCACTTTCTCTCTCTCTCTCTCTCTCTCTCTCTCTCTCTCTCTCTCTCTGTCTTGCACACATGCCCTCTGGCAAATTAAAATCAATCAACCAGTATTAGTGATTCTTTTAGTTTTTGCCATAGGGCATATGTGCTCACCAGAGAGAGACAGGGAAAGTGAGAAATCACCCCCCAGGGAAGATGGCCATACTGTAATCCCTTCTCTTCCATTCTCCTCCTAGGATCTTGGGCACATGTGCACAAGTATCCAGTGTGATTTTTAAGCCACCAGGTCCTGGACTCAAACTGTTGTTGGCCATGTAGGAGTCCAGCCCTGTAAGCACTATGCCATCTTAGTGATTCTTTAAAAAAACAAAACAGGGACCAGCAGTTGGCATAATGGCTATGTTGCTGGACTCCCATGTAATCAACCGCTGTTCGAGTCCCGGACCCAGTGGCTTAAACTCACACTGGGCACATGTGCGTGCGTGTCCAAGATCCCAAGAGGAGAATAGAGGAGAAGGGATTGCGGTGTGGTCATCCCCCTGGGGGGTGATTTCTTGCTTTCTGTCCCTCTGTCTCTCTCTGTCTTTCTGACGAATGCACATACCCTATAGCAAAAACCTCTAAATAATTAAAAAAAAAAAAAAAAAAAAAACATAACATAGAATCTAAATTCCTAGGGGTGACCTAGCTTTGCTTTCCCTGCACCTCCCTCCTGTGATCTGTTAGTGTTTCAATTCCTAAATCAGTTAATTATTTTTAGATTTACTTCCTGGTCTTTCCTAGTCTTTTCTCCCCATTCTTGTTGGGAGGGAAGAGAAGAAGATATAGGGCTGGGCTCCTTCTCAGGAAAAAAGAAGTAAAAATAGCCATCCTGTAGTTGTTCTACCCAGAAAAATGGTGACAATTTTGGGAACGGGGGGGGGGCAAGGCCGGTACCTGGAAGGTCAGGCCACCCCAGCTGGCACTCAGGTAACTTCTGCCAAAAATGTTAGCGGCCGGCTCCCTCCACCCTCACTCCATTCTCTCCCGAAGCCACTTTTTGCCATCCTGAAACCAGACTCCAGCGCAGACTGCCTCCGAGTCTGGGACCTTCAGGAAGGAAGTACATCCGTTCCCCTGGCTCCTGGGAAACTCCTAGGCTGGCTGGATTCCCAGTAGGTTTAGCTGGACTGCTGGGATCCTGGGAATCTTAAGATGGAAATAACTGGAATCTGACAGGTAGGGCCCCAGTACAGCCAGTTCCTCGGTCCTCTCTGACTAGTTCCAAGAGTTTGCTTCTCTTCCTTGTAGCCCAGAGCTGAGCCGAGTCTCAGGGAGGCCAGAGAGGTGACTGGCAGGAAGTGACCCGGTTCCTGGTACAATGAACAAGAGCGAGAAGCCTCGTCTTTCTGTTGCCTCAGGACTTAGCTTCTGCCAGGGAGTGCTGGGGCTTATCAAGGAGAGGATAACTAGTCACCGTCCCCTCCTGGCTTGGTTTGTTTGTTTAAGTTTGTGTTATTTACTTCTTCCATGAGAGAGAGAAAGAAATGTACCCCCAACAGAGTCCTCATGCTGCAGTCCACCTCCAGCCTTAGCCAGGCCGGATACAGGCACACGCATGCCCTCGGCATGTATGGGGAGGCCTTGGGACACCAGCCAGCGACCTTCCGTGGGGGTCCAGCATCACAGAGCATTGCATTACCCCTGCACCACTGGCCAATCCCCTTGCTGGTTCAAGGGTTCCTGATTAACCTGTGTTCTCTCCCACCTCCCACTCACAGCACCAAGAGTATGAGGCCCTGGCCTCCGCTGGCTACTCTCTCGTGACCACTTCCACCACGGCGGAGCCTTCCAAGCCTACCTCCTGCCGTGTGGTGATCTACCTGCAGCGGGAGATGTCAGGGGATACCTGTCTGTGCCCAGCCTCAGGGGCCAAGCCCAAGCTAAGCGGCTTCAAGGGAGGAGGGCTGGGCAACAAATACGTCCAGCTCAACGTGGGCGGCTCCCTGTACTACACCACTGTGCGTGCACTCACCCGCCATGACACCATGCTCAAGGCCATGTTCAGTGGGCGCATGGAGGTGCTGACCGACAAAGAAGGTGAGGAATGGGGGCATATCAGGCAGGGTAGGGAAGGAAGGAGGAGTTCCCAAGGAAGTGACTTCTGGGCAACACTCGGCCCAGGAGGTCTAGAGCCCAGATTGACTTTTCCTCTTCACTTGGAGTCCTCAGTAGTGCTTCGAAATTCTTTGAAATTGTACATGAATGGCGTGTGTTTGTGCACTTGCCAAGGAGAAGAGCCATGCTTTCAGAAGCCTCAGCTAAGATAGGACTGGTGGCATGTTGCCAGGGCTGGGCCTGAGTGCCCCGGAGCCTGGGTCTCCACAAAGCCTGGAGGGCCATGTCCCCAGTGGCACGTGTCAGCTCTTGGTTTCAGGGAGGAGGAGTGGACAGTAGCGTGGGCCTGAGAGCACTCCCATTCCCATTCCCACTCCTGTCACCCTGAGCCATGGGCTCTGTATTCAGGTAGTTCCCTAGGAGCTGGCCAGGGGGCCTGTGCCTGCTTCGGAGGTCCCCAGGGGCCATCAGTAATTCTGTGGGGCCCGTCTGAATCTCTAGGCTGGATCCTCATAGACCGATGTGGAAAGCACTTTGGCACCATTCTGAATTACCTCCGAGACGACACCATCACCCTCCCTCAAAACCGGCAAGAAATCAAGGAATTGATGGCTGAAGCCAAATATTACCTCATTCAGGGGCTGGTGAACATGTGCCAGACTGCCCTGCAGGTACCAGGGCAGGGTTGGGGTGGGTGGATAAGGTTGAGCATGGCAGCTCTCCTTCCCAGACACGGGCTGGTTGCTAGCAGGTTTTGTGGCTGACCTAGAGTGAGATACGGCCTAGACCAGCAGCCTGGCATGTACTCTCGGCAATGTGAACAGGCTGCTTCTGGTTTATATGCCCAAATGTCCATATTCTAGGGCTTTCTTTCTTTCTATCACCACAGTATACATGCACTTGCCAGGGAGAGACACAGAGGGAGAAAGCAGTGGGACTTGGTCACATCACAGCTCCTATCCATTCCTCCATCCTGTCGGAGTTTGGAGCATGTGTTTCTCAAGTTCACAGGGCCATGTAGGATCTGGCTCCCTCAACCACTGGGCTCAAGGACCAGCCCATGGATTTTAGGTTTCTGCTCACCAGCTGGCAGCTTCTTTTGCCAGAAGTCTCGTGATCTCTGTCTGATGCCTCCTCACCAAGCAGGGGGTGGCCATAGCAGAGGGGCCCTGATGGCTCCCGGGGTACCTGGGTGAGCCTGGCAAGCAGAAGCTTCCAGACAGTTCTCTGCTCTGTTGCCACCCAGGACAAGAAGGACTCCTACCAGCCTGTGTGCAACATCCCCGTAATCACATCCCTGAAGGAGGAGGAACGGCTCATCGAGTCCTCCACCAAGGTACCGGGGCCGGAGGGCTGCGGGCAGGGGATCCCAGGCCTCAGGCTTGGTCCTCACCTCCTCCTCCCTCACAGCCCGTGGTGAAGCTGCTGTACAATAGAAGCAACAACAAGTATTCCTACACCAGGTAGGGGGCGTTCATGTCGGGGGCGTGGGGAAGGGCTCGGCTGCTAAGATGCTGTGCTGCACAGGCCCACATGAGAGGTCCACCTGGTCCACTCTGAAGGCCAGGTGCAGCAGGTGTGCCTGTAATCCCTGCAACCTGGGAAGGTTGAAGTAGGAGGATCACGAGTTTGAGTCTGGCCTGGGCCACATAGCAAGACCCTGTCAAAGAGCCAGGCCTGGTGGCACATTTCCGTGGTCCCAGCTGGGAGGCTGAAGTGGAAGATCATGACATAGCAAGACCCTGTCTTAAACAAAGCTGGGGGACAAGGGGCAGGAGGCTGAGCAGCCAGAGTAGACAAGGCAGCAGACCCAAGGGAAGCCAGCTGTGTTCCTGGCACAGCTGGCAAGGGTCTGGGACTCGGGACTGACTTTCTGCAGGGCAGAACTCAACAGAACGGGGAAGTCAGAGCAGAGGCATTTGGGATTTGGCATAGGGCTCATGCCAGGATATGAACAATCACATGTGAAATGTGCCCTTAACATGTCATGTCAAGTAGTGGACCATGTGTTTGCACACTCTTGGCCTTAGGAGTGGAGGTGGGACACCAGGAAGCCAGCGCCCAGGGAGCCTCAGGCCAGCCTTCGTACCTCACATTGGGCTCATTCCCTGTCACTCTTTGCTCTCGGCAGGCCCCTGTTAGGGGTACTCAGGTGGCTGCAGGCTCAGAGTCCCCCATGCACCCCAACTCTCTGTGGGCAGGCACATTGCCAGTGTCACCCCCACAGCAAGGGAAGGCTTAAGTGTCTCCTGCTGCAAGAGCAATGACCTTCTTTCTGCCTTAAGAAAAAGAGACCTCCTCCCCTCAGTTCTCTGCTTTAACTTCAAACCAGCTCAGTTCCTTTTCATCTCAGGACCCTGAGCCCAGTGGGTATGCTGCGACCCTTTCTCCTCCTGTCCTGCGGGCCTCTGCCTGGTCTGCCTTTCAGCAGGGCAGGAGAGGGTAAGGGAGGACTCAGCTCACCCCAGCATCCTCCTTGTGGGTTTTCAGCAACTCTGACGACCACCTGCTAAAAAACATCGAGCTTTTTGACAAGCTCTCTCTGCGCTTCAACGGCCGCGTGCTCTTCATCAAGGACGTCATCGGCGACGAGATCTGCTGCTGGTCCTTCTATGGCCAGGGCCGAAAGCTGGCGGAGGTGTGCTGCACCTCCATCGTGTATGCCACGGAGAAGAAGCAGACCAAGGTGCAGGGGCTACCCTTCACATG
The DNA here is from genome assembly GCA_026018925.1 of Tupaia tana. Classification (NCBI taxonomy): domain Eukaryota; kingdom Metazoa; phylum Chordata; class Mammalia; order Scandentia; family Tupaiidae; genus Tupaia; species Tupaia tana. The sequence goes on along the minus strand of JAKSZU010000011.1, from coordinate 23,224,897 downwards.
GGAGCGGGACCCTTCCTGGCTGTGGTGGGGCAGGAGAGCAGAGCCAGTGCAGCTACGATGCCTTTCACCATGGAGAGCCAGGGGCCATGTGTTCACCCCCTGCCCAGGCACTCGGTGATGGTGGCAGAGCAAGGGGTCTCAGGAATGGACTGGACCGTTTGCTCCTGTCAGCTGAGAGTCAGTGGCCACGACCAGCAGGGAACAGCCTGGTATGGGGAGAGAACCAGTCTTTGAAACTGGCCCTGTTACGGTTTGAATTCTGACTTTGCATGAGCCTTTCAACCACTGGGGCTGTTTCCCCATTTACAAACATAGGAGTGAGAGTATGAGTTTAACAGCGATGGCGTGAAAGTGAGGCGGCTCTGAGGAGGCGTGGTGTAGTGGGGAGAGTTGGGCTTTCGAGTTAGGAAGGATGCTGTTCACCTCTCCTCTCCGGCCCCCCTGCTTGGGTGTTTCTGGTCAGTCAACTTAACTGCAGTCAGCACAACACAAGCACACTGAGGCCTTTGAGAGGTGACAGTTACACAAACTCCCTAATGTCTTGGTCACAGCCTGTTGGCGGGATGCGTGTTCCCCAGAGGGCAGGTGCCTCTCATGAGCGTTCCCTGAGAAGGCAGGGCTGCGCTGGGGTGGGACTGCAGTGCAGCCCAGGAAGTCACGTGGGTGTGAAGGCCTCCAGACTACTGAGGTGCCTCCAGCTGGGTTGTCTGCCACGGGTCAGGGGAGGACATACAAGAGGTGGCCCTGCTTCTTCCTGCCACTCTTGGCAGTGAGGGTAGGAATGGGAGGTGACGGTTAGCGTGGATGGCCCCTGGCTGTACCTTTGCGGTCAGGGTTGGAGGGTCTCCATGGGGCAGTCTAGCTGTGGAAGCAGCAGCAGGACCATCACCTTCCTTAGCGTTTTCCTTCCTGGATTCCTGAGATGGACAGGGCTAGAGCCATTCTCCCCCTCTGATAGGAGAGGAGAGGTCAGTGGGACAGGACTTACTGGAAGTGTGGAGCCAGCTCACCATCCTTTTTGTTTCCTCTAGAAGGACCGTGAGGGTGGGTGCGCTGGGCTGGACAAGCCGTGGCACTCCTGCTCAGGGCAGCTGCGTTAGGACTGTGCTTGGTCTGGCTCTCTGCTGGGCAGCTCACATGCCCCATGTGATGCTGACAGCACTGCTCAGAGAGGGATCCTGTCACTGTGTGTATGGAAACTGCACCCCTGAGCGACGAGGTCATGCCGAGGGCCCACAGTGAGTTAGGGCAGCTCTGTCTGTACCCAGGCCTCCCACCCAGCTGCAGCCATCGCCTGTGATGCCAGTGTGTAGGACTTGGACCAGGGTCGGGAGGGTGTCCCCTTGCACTTCCCTCAGGGAGACCTGCTCTCCCCCAGGGGACAGCCAGCCACCTGTCCTGAGAGAGTTAGCTCTGGGCCAGCGCCATGGGGCTCCCTCTGAGCAGAAACCTCACTCGGTCTCCTTATCCCCTCACCCAGGTGGAGTTCCCAGAGGCTCGAATCTATGAGGAGACACTCAATGTCCTACTCTACGAGACCCCCCGAGTCCCCGACAACTCCCTGTTGGAGGCCACGAGCCGTAGCCGCAGCCAGGCTTCCCCCAGTGAAGATGAGGAGACCTTTGAGCTGCGGGACCGTGTGCGCCGCATCCACGTCAAGCGCTATAGCACGTACGATGACCGGCAGCTCGGCCACCAGTCTGCCCACCGTGACTGACGAGACCCCGAGTCGGGCACAGGTCTGTCTCCTGTCCTGTGACCACCCCTGCTGCTACTGGCTGGGTCTCTGCTCCAGCATCCAGAGTCCTGACAGGTCCCACCTGGGACTGGGCAGAGGAGGGACCAAGTCCCTTGTCTTGCCACCCTGAACATTTCCAGATGACTGAGTCCTGACCCACTTGCTTAGCCTCTTTCCTGCCCACAGGGAGCTTCTGCTCTGGGGTGAACAGACTGACCTACACACCTCCTGCTAAGACTGTCCCCCAGGCACTTTGCTCGGCCCCTTTCCTCTGTGAAGGGCTAGTACCCCTCAGGTCGCAGTTAAGGCCTGGGAGGAATGGATTCATTCTAGGGCAAAGGTGGCTTCTGGTGCTGTGGAAGGTGTTTTCTTTTTAATAGAAGGTGGGGCTTTTTTCTTAAGGTGTTTAAGTACAGGCTTGATGAGTTTGATATTTTTTAAATAATCTAGGAAATGAATGGTTTTAAGTCTAATACTGAGGGGGCTGGGCATTTCTGTTCCCCCCCCCCCCAGGGTGCCAAGACCCTGTGTAAGGCAGAACCCTTGGCCCTTCTTGATGCCTGTGGGATCTGTTCTTTAAAGCACTTTGTACTGTTATTCGGATTTGTATTCTACCCTGACACACATCTCTCTCTCTGGTCCTAATCCCTTCTCTTTTGCAGAATCAGTCTGAGGGAGGGGATAAAGAAGAAGCAATTAAAAACAAAAACAAAAAACTGACCAGCTTTGGCTTGACCAGCTGGGCCAGGCAGCCAGCCCAAAGAGTGCTGAGGAAGGTGGGATGCTTATGCTGTGGTCCTCACAGCATCCCTGTGAGAAAAGATACTTCCTCCGCCCCATCTGTAGAGCCACATAACTGACTCCTAGGGTTTTCCCTAATTGTTCTTTATTCTCTTGTTCTGAGTACCCTTGGCTCCCAGGCATGGTATCTTCACATACTGTAAACCCGAAGACCTGTCATAGGGGCCAGGAGCTACTTGAGGCTAGAGACACAGCCACAAGGGGAAGGCTGTGGAGCCCTGGGTGCTGCATGGTGCTGGCTTGCACTGGTGCCCACTGGCCGAGAACAAGCTCGGAGCCCGGTGCTCCCAGTAGCCTCTGTAGACAGGCAGCATGTGCTTGGCCAGACTTCCCTCCCCTGTCCATGTTACTGGTTTGTGTCCGCCCAGTGGTTAAGGCCCTGAGCACTGGATGATGAGAGAGGCCTAAGCCAGCAGCCTAAGGCCCTCAATCTTTATTGGGTGACTTGGCCATGGAGATGCCAGGCAGTACCTCTTCAAGGCTTTGGTTTTCATTCCCTTCCGTTAGGCTGGGCCCCTTAGAAGCAGTATATCTGAATTATTTTCCAAAGGAATGCCGTCGGGGGGGGGGGGGGGGGGACTGCTCTGCCAGCCAAACAAGCAGCACAGCCTCGCACAGTCACAGGTGACCAAGTGCGCCTCCCAACCGTATTAGGGTTGCTTTGACGCTCACAGCTGACCCCACACAACTGCGGGCAGTTGCCAGGCCGAGTCTTGACACTCTCAAGGACCTGAAGTGGGCCAAGGCAGATGTGACTCCAATCAGGCATTTTATATGTTATAGTCTGGAATATATAAGTAACTCTAAGGCTCTCAGGTTAGGACCGTGGTGATCAACTACTAGTTTACCAACCTTTACTGGAGTAACAAGATGAAGACAAATTCATTTCTTCAGCCAAATTCATCCTTGGCATTGTGGCTTTTCCAGAGCCTGGAATGCCGAGGCCACTGGTCTATTTTCTTAGCTGCCCTTGAAGTCTTCTCATACTCGAGTTTCTAGCTCACCACTGAGGTCTCTTCAAGCCTGCCCTTTGGCTTCCCCATCCCCTGTAGTCTCCACTTACTGCTCTGACATTCAGACCCTCAGCCGTGACTCGTCTTCCTGAGAAAGCACAGAAGTCTGGGCTGTGGTGTTTCTCTTCTCTGGTTAAAAATCTCTCCTTGGTCTTCAGGAAAACACTAACATTGAACTCACTGAAGTGCTCTTAGCATCTTTAATCAACCTTTGTGGCTTTAGTGTGGGGGATTTTTCCCTTGAAAGTTTCCCAGCCCCATTCAGAGAGCAGAAACTCTTGGCTATGTGTTTTCTTCAACTCCAAATAGTCCACGGGAAGTAAACAAAAAGTGTGGATGAAGATCAAACCATGTCAGCTTCTGAGGAATCTGGCAGCCTGCTGTTAACAACACCAGCCAGTGCTGGGTGGAGTTCTGGGTTTATGGAGTTCTGGGTTTATGGAGTTCGGTATGTGACCAGGGTCTAAGGAGGATGGCATGGGTCCTGGCCTCCTGGCCTGAGAATGTCTTCCTTATCATGTAACACTTTGTTGCTCAGTATATGTGCTGGAAGTAAACACTAATTTCTAATAAAACTATTACATGCAGTGGTGTAGAGGCATGTTTCCAGTGAGTAGAGTTTGGCCAGCTTGCTGCTGTGGGCTGTGTTCTTGCATTTCTGTCCGCCGCCTGACCTGGTGTTCTAGCTAGGTCAGGAGACCCCCTGGACTCGGCTGCCCTGCAACCCAAGCTCCCCCTGGTGGAGGATTAAGGACAACACTAACAAGGGCTGGAACTGAGGTTTAATAATAACTCCGAGTAAAATGAGCTTTCACAATCACTGCGGTGGTAGGGAGAAGGAATCCTAAGAATTGGGGCAAAATGCAGCACAATTCATCTCTGGCTCTTGGAGGTCTGAGAAGCCCTGGAGGTAGCTTGGCACCGTCCGTACCTGGTGCTGCTCCTGGGCTGACTTCCTGCATTTGCGGTTTCTTGACACTCAGGCTTAAGGCCAGCAAGCCCACTGATCCAGGAACCTGACTGGCTTGCTGCACTCCTCTTCCAGGCTGAGATGCCAGTGTTTGGTCAGTGCTGAGCCAGGCCACTCCAACCCCAATGCTGGCCTCCCTCCCTGCACTTGGCAGAGGGTAAAGAAGAGAACAAGAGAGTCCAGTCCAGCGCCCATCCACTGGCAGAGAGGCACAGTGACCCTGGGAGCTGTCCAGCCGGCCTCCAGCCTCAGAAGGACACAGACATAAATCCTCACAGAGGGGGTAGCTCTCTGGAAGGGCAGCTTGGGAACAGTCAAGGGCCCAAGGTGGGCAGAAATGGCAAGGGTGGCCAAGCGTGCATTGGTTTATTGACCAAACCTTACATTCCAAACAACTTGTGTGGTAGGCCAGGAAACTCCTCCAGGCCTCTGGCAGCTGAACAGTTCCTTAGTGGAAAGGTTTACTGGAACGTGGTGTAGGCAGAGCTTAGGAGGCCAGCTTTGGTGGAGTCCTACATGGGTTTTCTGAAGAAAACAGTTACACCACCAACCTCCACAAAAACACCCACAATCAAATGTCGCAAACAAGAGACCCACTGTGGCCCGTGATGGGGAGAGAGAAGAGTTCTGCAGCAATGGGGGGGGTGAGAGCTGTTCTGAGGGCCAAGCCTAGGCACTCAACGCCTCAGCTGGCCTACCAGTGAAGGCCTGAGGGTGGTGTCTTCTCATCTTTATTGCTCTCTAGGGAGAAGGGAGGGATCCGGACATCAAAGTGGGAGCCATCAGGTCTCTCAAAGCGGAATGTGCCCCTGTGGGTCAGAGAGAAGCTGGTTTAGAGGTCGAGGCTGCAGCCCTTCTGAGGATCTGGATGGCCCCATTTCCTCAGCTTCTGGACCACAGCAGGATGAGGCAGGCCTGGGGTCTCTTCTATTTCAGGATGGGATAGCTGGTCCAGAGACCTGAAAGGCCCTCTTTTCCCTAACATGGAAAGGAGCAACACGGCCATCTAGGCTCTGGTACCTAGATGTACACTGCGTAAGCCACCCAGCTGCATCTTCAGGCTAAGGAGTGACACAGGTGAAACCCAGCTGCATAAGCAGTGCAGCATCAATCACCAGACCTCTGAGGGCCAGCTCCTCAGCCCACAGATTGTAGGGAGCTGGGAAACAGTCATAGATCAGGTAAGTCTCACGTGACAATCCACAGCAGGTAAGGCTCCATCTCAGGACTAAACCCGGCCCAGAGTGGACCAGAGCTGAGAGCTCTGACCCGCAGCTTATGCCTATAGAGTTGTGCAGCCGCGGCCCCAGCGTGCACTCACTCACCACATGTGCCCGCTAGAAGCTTGCAAAGAGACGTGGCTGCTGTACTGGAACGCAGGCTGCTCCTTCGATAACACTGGTTCCTGTAGGGTTCAGGAAGTAAAGGTCGGACCAAGCCCTGGGGACAGGTTCCTCGCCCAGGGCTATGGGCTGCCTTCCTGTTCATCGCTGAGTGTCTCCCAGTCCCCACTGCAGCAGGCACTCCCCCAGGGACCACCACAGCATAGCCAATGGCCAGAACCTTGAGTCTAACTCTCAGGTGATTTCAGAATGCCTCAGGGCATCTGAAAATACCCTTCCAGTGTCCATTCATGAGTGCTAGATGCCAGGTACCAGGGCAGGTACTTTACAAACCTTTGCTGATTTAAATCTCCAGGCGACCATAACGTAATAGGTGTGAGCCCCATTTCAGCAGTAAGAAACTAAGGTTTGGGGGGCCAGTGGTGCAGCAGTGTAACGACACTCCATGAGGCTGACCACATGGGAAGGATCTGTCTGCACCAGGCGACCTGAGTACACTGGGCATGTGGGCCATGATATGGGGCTGGCTGAGGCTATGTCAAGGCCCTTTAGAGATACTGTGTGTCTCTTACAGAAGAGAGAGAGAGATAGGGGTCGGCCCCACAGCATAGTGGTTAAGAGAGTCAGATCCCACATGGTCGATTGCAGTTAGAATTCTAGTCCAAGCATCTTGAAAAACATGCCAAGTGTGTGTGCACACGTGTGCACAGGCACCCCAAATCTCAACAGGATGGAGAAATGGAGAAGGGGTTGTGGCATGACTACACCCCACTGGGGGTGTTCTCTTCTATCTCTATGTTCTCTAGTGAGCATGTGTGTCCTCTAGTAAAAAAAAAAAAAAAAAAGAAGAAACTGAGATTTTGGTTAAGTAACTTGCCCGTGGTAGTTATGCAGCAAGTAAATGACACATCTGGAATCCGAGAGAGACTCTCTCGTTCTCTTTACCAGCCTGCACCCCAGTCCCTAGTCCTGCTGACTAGGATGAGTGCTGGTCTCAGCATCGGGCACCAGTACTGCTTGTGTCTTTCTCAGGAGATGGGCATTGCAAGCTCAGTCTCGAGGGAACAGCAGAAGATGTACACTTACACAGAAGCAGAGGCAAAACAGTGGAGTGGAGGGGGTGTGCCCTACCTAAGGGCATGCAGCTTCAGGATTCTAAAAGACACACTAGTTCACATAAACTACACAAGCTTTGACTTCAGACTCATCTGGATTTAAACCCAGGCCCTGCCGCTACCAGCTATGGACCATGGGCTATTCATTCTCTCTCCATCTGTGAAATGCATTGTAAGAAATCTGTAAGTTTTTTTTTTTAAAGAATTATTTTACTTAACTTTATTTATTTAAATTTGACCAGAGAGGGACAGAATGAGAGAGAGAAAGGGACAAAGCAAGCTGCCAGGTCCGGGACTCAGACCACATTTAGCCATGTGGGAGTCCAACACCCTTAATCACCATGCCACCTGCTGGCCCTAAAACCTCTAAGGTTTCTGACCCTGAACAACCCAATGTGTTCGCACAGTGATCCTCTGCTGTCACCACGGAGAGGAAGAAACCACGCACTAAGCCCACAGTTCTGCTGGACAAGGCCAGAAACAGCACTGCTGGCCCAGGGATGCTCACCCTGCCTACCACCCCTCGGCCTCGCACTGTCTCCAAGGTGCCAGAGAGACTGAATATCCTCCAGTGCCGTTCCCGGAGCTGGACCACGTCACTGTCAAGGTTTTCCAGACGGATACAGTAGCGCCACTGTGGAGGTGGAGGGGAGAGTTCATGTTTGAGAAACAACAGACCTTGGGCAGCCCACCGAGAATTCTCTGGAGAACAAAAGGCTGCCACCTACAGTGCACAGCCTCCACCCACCACTAGGCTCCCTGCCTGACCCCCAGCACACCTCCTGAGGGAGACACTCACCCAGTAGACATGGGAATTCTGGGCTTCCTGGGGGAAAAAAAAACACAAAGACTTTAGGTCCCAGAGGGCAAGACTGAGTCTGTTCCAATTCACACCTCTCCGGGGGAGTCAAGGATTCCAGGAAGGTGGCAGAACCAGACCAAGCTGTCAGTATCTGCAGGATAATGATGAACTGTGGCCAATGAACCCGGAGCAAGGCGGCCTCCCCATGCCCATTCCTGGCATCCTTCCTCATCCTACCAAGGTCACTGACAAAGCACTAGGGCACGTACCCTTCCCACCACCCTCCCTGCCAGCCCCATCTTCCCACAGCCCCCACTGTAACCTCCTGTGTGCTCATGCTGCCTCCCCACTGCCATGGCTCTGCAGGCAGGGGCAGTGTTTCACTTCCATGTGTACCCTGGGACCCAGCAAAACTATTTGACTCATGTAGAAAGTGTAAGATCGGCCCACACTGATTCTGACACAGACAGCGGGAGTCAGCATGGAGGACGCCATTCTAGACCTGCAGCCTCCCTTGCTCTAGGTCTTGGTGTCAGCCATCACCACCGAACACCTGCAGCACTGGGATAGGACCACAGGGACATGGGGACATCACACTGAATCTGGGGCCAAGTCTGGCAAGAAGGGCCCCAGGCCGAGCACATACCCTCATGCCCATATAGAAGGGGATGACAGTGACACGGATGTTCTCTGTTGTTTCCCGGTGGACATCGGAGAGCTCCAGCCAGGGGTGATTCTTCTCTTGCCAGGCCCTTAGCGTCTCCCGAGCCACAAAAGGGGGAGCTGTGGCGAGAGACAACTGGTTAGTGGAGGCAGAGTCCAAAGCACTGCACCTACTCTCCAACTGCCCCTCCTAGAAAACCCTCTCCAGCTGTGGCCCACGTGAATAGGACACCCACCAAAGTACAAAAGTACAGGCTGGAAGAAGGCACAGAGGGGCTACCAAGTGTAAGCGCTGAGGAGGTGGTGGGACTCTCTTCGTGGAAAGAGAACTGGCCGGGAGTAAAGACCCCAGTTCTCAGATCTTGCTCTGCTACTACTAGCAACCTTGAATCTTCTCATCCCTGAGCCTCAGTTTCCATATCTGGAAGGAGATAATAGCCATCCATCTGACGGTCCAACTGGAGGTTGAACACATTGGGATGCTAAAGCTTTGGGATGGTTTCTATGAAGAAAGGGACTCCACATTCCGGATTCCCTTCTCAAGAGACGCTACCTTTCGTCTGGTCATATAGCAGAAATCTCTCGAAGAGCTCATGCTGGATGGGAACCTGGTCAGTGGAGGTGTAGGGGAGGATGTCTTCATGGCTGACATAGTCCAGGCCTGGCAAAGGGAGGCAAAGAGACAGTGAAACTCATAGGACAGGAGAGGAATGCGGCTGAGATGAAACTGTCCCATCTCCCAGCATATGACAGCACATCAGAATCTCTCCAAGACACACCAGACCCTCTCCAACAGGCACCATTTGGATGCTAACCACTCACCTGGGATGGCATAGAGGGCCCGGCTGTCATCGTGGTTAGCTAAGAAGGTCACAGCTTCTGTCTGAGATCTCTGAGACTAAAGTAAGAAGTAAATCAGGGGTTTTCTTGGCCACTGACGGTCCGGGGGCCTCTGAGCCCAGAGCTAATCTGAGCTCTGTCTGGCCCCACTCCCTCTCTGTCTCCAGTGGGGTACGAGCCTTTCCCTTGGAGAAGACCCAGGCTCAGCCATCTTGCTTACTTACTATGTGTGGACAGTCGCGGGCGTCAATCAGCACCTGATAATAAGTGTGAGTTTTGCCTTTCACCTCCTTAGAGCTATGGCCAGCAGGGTTCTCGGCTCTGTGGGTGGGAAAAGAAGCCCAAGATCAACTGGAGAGAAATGGGTATTGTTCTGACTCTGCTCCCTCCCACGTCCTCACGTAAACCCCGATCTCTGACCCACAGGGCTGCTGCACTAGTGATGAGACTGCGCAGCCACACACCAGCTAGCCATTCCCCAACAAGAGCCAACAGTGGGCCTGGGCACCTGTGGCAGAACTGCTATTCGTCTTACTCTCCGGATGCCTCCTAGAAGAAGGGATCCATGGTGAGAAAATCAGATTGCCACTTCAGTCCCCAAGGCCCAAAGTACCCTACTCTTCTCACATCCCAGAGGCTATCTGTGATCATTTAATGGAGCTACTAGACCTTTTCTTTTTTAATGTACTTTAGTGATGATGTGAGATTAAGGGAAAGATTCCAACTGAACATCAAGAAATCAAAAAGACTGGTCCCCCAGATGCCTTCTGAGGTATTTGTCATGAAAACTGAGACTAGCTTGGTAGAGCATTCTGGGAAGTTCTGAAGGGACCCTCTAGCCTAAGACTGACTGCTTCTGGCACACAGCGCGCCTGTCTCCATGGGTATGAGTGCCAGACAAATACTCCAGGGCTGTTTCTGAGGCCCAAGAGGATGTTGTGCTCACCTCTGGGACCCCAATTACGTACGTCTGCCACAAGCCAGACCTCCTCCTGAGGATACTATGAAGCCAGCGACAGGGAAACTTACTTTTCTGGAGCTGCAGAAGCCACATCCCGGTCATACAGTCTGGCCTGCCAGGGAAACAGGACGACACCTCGGTAGCCAAAAACACTATGAAGGAAAAGCTAGAAGGAAAGAGAGGTACAGTGAGCCCACAGGCAGCAAATCCACCAGGTGGGGCCCAGGTCAGAAAGCTACGTGGCGGGAGACAACATCACCCCTGATCTTACCACCTTTCCCCTCGAACTTTGGAATGCGCTTATGCCCTCTTCACTTGGCTGACTCTACTCACCTGCCAGGTCACAGCTTAAGCCTCCACTATGCCCTCCTCAGCATCCTTTCCACTTAGCACGGCGTACGGCCACTGACCACGCACACATCACTCATTCCTTTCTAGACTATAAATGCCACGAAGGCAAGAACCACGTCTACCTTGCTTTCTGATTTAATCCTAATGCGCAATGCCTGGCCCATTTCACACACAGAAAAACATGAATAAACAAAAAGTCTGCCTTCCCTGTAAGAGGCCTAAATCTCTGTCAGTGGACGTGGAAGAAAGCTGATGCAGCCAGAGTTCACCTCACCGCAATCTGTTTGATGATGAAACAGCAAAAGTTTGCTTTTCTGAAAGCTCCCACCACCCGCTATATTAGAAGAATTATCAACAACTTGGTTTTCTCCTCACTGTAGTCAAACCGTCCCTGTCCATGCTCACTTGGAAAGAGAACCCACTGGCACAATAAATGCATCCAAATCCAGGAAAATAAGCACTCCCACCTTAAAAATGTGCGACTCTGGTCGGGCACCAAACACCAAGGTGGAATGAACGGAAAGCCACACCATCCATTCACACCTGTGACCAAATCTGACTTCCTACAGAAGCAGAATACTCCATGAAAATGGACGATGACCCAGCGTAATACTCACCTGGCCGGTCTCATACTTGCCATTCTGTTTTGGCACTTCAAACACACCGACGGTCTCCAACACTTTGCCCTCTGGTCGGTTTCTGATTAGGAAGGAAAAGAACAGGCGACTGAAAAGCTGAGGAGGTAACAGTATGTACCCATCCATAAAAGCTACTAGGGTACTGAGAAGCCAGGGCAATGGTAGCAAAGAGTTTGGGCAGGGAAGCCGGCTGAAGCAGGTGAGGGCCCTGACAAGCCATCACACCACAGAGCGGAAGCTTTTTCTCCTTTGGGGTCCAGCCACAGTCTTCTCCATGGTGGCCCCTCCAACTATACCCATCTCCCAGTGCTAGATCTGATTGCCCCTTGTCACTTTCTCTCTCCTGTCAGCGTCCTTCATCTCATGCCCTCACATACTGCTAAAATGTACCCCTTGCCCCCGTCTCCCTGTAATCTACCCTTCCGACCTCCCACATTTTAACTGTCCTTCCAATGAACATTTCAGTGTCTTCTACTAGAGATCATGTTTCCTGGGAGTAAGCCCAACGTCTGACTAGCCTCGGCTGCCCCTCAGAGACTAGTGTAGACAAGGTGCTCAAAATATGCATTCTGTATTATAATCCCATGTTTGCCTCCCTCTCTAAACTGTAGTCCTTACTCTGCCCTCAAAGGCCTTCATCATCTCCAGATTTTCTACGGTGCTCCCTGCATTGCATCTGGCAGTCTCTAAAGAAAATTTTTGTTCAGATTGACACCAATTTTCACAGGGGTCATAAACTGCAAATACTTGTCATCTCTCCTCAATATCATCTCTCCTAACCTCGGCCACCACAAGGTCAGCTTTGTCAGGTGCCTCTCGGGACAGGGCTGCTCCTTTTAGGAGCCCTTCAAGAGAACTGTTACTCTTACTGTTTTGAAGATGCGAACTTAAAGCTTCCTCCCGCTGATCCAGCGGTCCCAAGCTGCACTGTCTGTCATCTCCACAGACACCGTGCACACCACCTGCATGTCCTTAAACCTCTTTTCCGAGTCACTGAGAAAACTAGTCTCCCCAAAGTCACGCTGAAACCTGGAGCCCACACTCAAGAGTCATTTCCCTCGCCCAGGATCTTTCTCAGGAAGGCTCTGACCAATCCCGGGGAAGGGCGCTCAAGTCAGAAGTCCCGGGACTGAAATAAAGGGCTGTCCACGAACAGCGGTGCGGGGCCCCTATCTGAGGAGCAGGATTCGCTCAGGACCAGCCCTGCAAACCCGGGCCCTGCAGGGGCCGCGATCCCTTCTCTGCTGCTGGCACCCGTCCCAGGCAGCACAGGTCGGCTCCTTGCTCCGGACCCTCTTTCGGGTCGAATTCCAAACAACCTCAGCCGGCCGGGCCTCCTGGTCTGCTCACTAGCGGGGAACACGCTTTCTGGGCTCCGGGCCCGATCCCCGCGCCCCGTCGCTCCGTCCCTCACCGGGACGAGAACTGCCTCCGCGTCGTAGTGGCTGCTAGTGGCGGGAAGGCCCCGGCTCCACCTGCTGCACAGAGCGGCCTCGAACCCCGAGCTCCAGTCAGCGACCGGGCCCACCAGCGGCTGCCCACCGCCAAGGCCCGCCGGACCGCACAGCCCGCCATGGCCCGCCCAAGCGCCCGCCGGGCTTCTGACACAAGACCCGACCCGCGGCCGGGCGGCCCCGCCCCCGCCCCACACTGCCCCGCGCCGCGGCCCCGCCCCCTCGGGCCTCCGCTCTCCCTCGCCCCGCCCCGCGAGTGCAGAGCAACTTCCGGCGCACGATGCGTCGGAGTTCCGGCTCGGGGTCACCTGACCGAAGAGTCCGCTAGATATGGCGTCTTCCTTGCTTGCGGGTGAGCGGCTCGTTCGTGCTTTGGGCCCCGGCGGGGAACTGGAGCGAGAGCAGCTGCCCCGGAAGCTACGGGCGGAGCTTGAGGCCGCACTGAAGAAGAAGCACACGGGCGGTAATAGCCCCAATGGCCCTCGTCGCTTGGTTTCTTTCCGTCTTATCCGGGATCTGCACCAGCACCTGAGAGAGAGAGGTGAGCTCCAGCCCGGGGTCACCACCTCATTTCCAGATCTACTCCTTCCTGAGGTCTTTTGTCGTCGCTCTCCTTCGACACGGCAGGATCACTAGTCTAGCCAATCCTAGAGTCTCCTCGTAAACATAAGGAACCCCGTCCTTTTTTCAACTCCCATAGGAATTCCTCGTGGGTGACAAAATGTATTTGTGCAGTTTCTGCTCTTTTGAGAGTCTCCTCTTAATTTCCAGGCATGCCCAGGTTCTAACTCATTACCATTCTACAGGGTCAGTCTCTCTCTCTCTCTCCTTTTTTCTTTTTTCTTTTCCCTGCATTAGGAAACAGCTTAGCATTGTGAGCTTGTCCTGTTTGGAAATCTGGGTTTCTTTCCATCTTAAAAGCAGCGGTAGTGAAATCTGATGCTTTTTTTTTTTTTTTTTTTTTTAGATATGATGAGAGTATGTTGAAATATGTAGATTGGAAGTCGTATATGAGTACCAATCCTGGCACTGTCACTAACTTCCCTTGAAGGAATCATTTCTTTTTTCCCAGCCACAGTTACTTTATCTTTAAAGGGAGAAGCAAAGACGTACTGGCATGTAAGGTCTTTTAGCCTAGCCAAAAGTACAAAGGGTAGACTGCTCAACTAGTGGAACTAAAAAAGACCTTAGGAAGAGATCATCTAAGACAGTGTCCCGTGAGTATTTAATGTTAATATAGCTGGAAAGTATAAAAGCATGGAGAGCAACTGTGGATACTGGAGACAGTGTGGAGAGAGGGTGAGAGGGAGGGAATCAAGGTGAAAAAGAAGCAAAACATTTAAGGGACACAAAAATGGAAAATTATCTGTTGATGAAATGTATGGTAATTCCTTTAACTGGATTAACATACAGTATATTCATACTGGGAAAATTAATTTTGTATGTTCTAATGATATACAGTGATTAAATGTAAAAAAATCAAAGAGACATTTGAAAAAAATAAAATTAATAAAATAATATTTACATATTCTAAACTTTTCAGGGCAGATCTATCATGACCACAGAAAAGACCTGACCCAAAGACAAATGTAAATAGTACGTGTTGGCTGTAACATTGGCAGGGTAATTGAGAGTTGACAGTTAAGTCAGCTGTGCAGCACTAAGAAATATTTATGTAGAATTGTCCTAGATTCTTTCCAGTTGAAAATGATCCTGAAGATGGATTAACATAGGGAGGCCATGTTTTCATTTGGTAGAAAGAAGAGCCAGACTTTTCTCTGAATAATCCTTCAACTTTAGCTTTATGGATCACTATGTTTATGGAAAACTTTTCTTCCCAGATTCCACACTATACCTTCATGAGCTGCTCGAAGGCAGTGAAATCTACCTCCCAGAGGTCGTGAAGCCTCCTAGGGTACGTAAGGGATATATTTGTGAGAGTGGGTATTGGCTAAATTAGTCTTATTCATAATATGTCAAATTTATGAGTCAATTTTTGGCCTCAGAAATTTGTCTTTTAAATCTTTGGGCTCCAGGGTTGGTAAACCAGTTATTGTCCTCCTTTATTTGACAACTTAGAAAGGTGAGATTCAAAAAACTAGTTTCTAGGACCAGCAGATAGCTTAATGGTTATGTCTCTGGACTCCCACATAGTAGACCACTATTCAAGTCCTGGACCCGGTGGCCTAAAACACCGCACAAAATCCCAAGAGGAGAATGAAGAAGAAGGGCTTATAGCATGGCCATCCTCCCCGGGGGTGGGGGGGATTTCTCACTTTCTGTCTGTTTCTCTCTCTCTCTGGAGAGTGCACATGTCCTATAGCAAAAATCTCTCTTTAAAAAAAACTAGTCTCCAGGACCAGCAGTTAATGTACTGACTATGTTGCTGAACTCCCATGTAGCTGACCGCGATTCGAGTCCTGGACCCAGTGGCTTAAACTCACGCTGGGCACGTGTGCGTGCGTGCCCAAGATCCTGAGAGGAGAATGGAGGAGAAGGGATTGCAGCATGGCCATCCCCCCCCCCCCCCCCGGGGGGTAATTTCTGGAGAGGTTTTTGTTTTTTGGTTTTTGTTTTTGTTTTTTTGCGATAGGGCTCATGCGCTCGCCAGACAGAGAGAGACAGAGAGACAGAAAGTGAGAAATCACCCCCTAGGGGGGATGGCCACGCCACAATCCCCTCTCCTCCATTCTCCTCTCGGGATCTTAGGCACGCGCACACACGCACCCAGCGTGAGTTTTAAGCCACCGGGTCCGGGACGCGAACCGCAATCGACTACATGGAAGTCCAGCGACATAGCCATTACGCTAACTGCTGGTCCCCCTTGGGGGTAATTTCTCACTTTCTGTCTCTCTGCTTTTCTGGCAAGTGCACACGCCCTATAGCAAAAACCTCTCCAATTAAAAACAAAACACACAAAAAAACTAGTTTTCAAAGCAGTGGAGCTATAACTGGTATGTGGGTCTCCTGGCACCCTCAGCAGTGCCTTGCTCCCTGGAACCAGAGATTATGGCATACTGTCTAACAAGCTGGGAATGTCATTCTTCTCATTTGATTTTTCTGCTTCAGAACCCAGAGCTAGTTGCCCGGCTGGAGAAGATTAAGATACAGCTGGCAAATGAGGAATATAAGCGGATCACCCGAAATGTCACCTGTCAGGTAAGAATCTTCAATGCATGGACTAAGTAGCCTCAGAGAGCAGGATCCTACAGTAAAAAGAGATACAGGGCAAAGAAACAACATAGAAACGTGGTTTATATGCTGTTCAGAGGCCATAGGAGCTCTGTGCTGCCTACAAACTAAAGACGGTTCCCAGCTCATTCACAGAGATGCTAGGTTTAGATAATGACTGATTCTTCAACGTTGGAGAGGTGGGGGACCAGCAGATAGCATAGTGGTTACGTTGTTAGACTTCCACATGGCTGACCACGGTTTGGACCCAGCAGCTTGAAACTTACACTGGGCGTGTGTACAAGATCCTAGGAGGAAAATGGAGAGAAGGGATTGTGGTGCAGGGGAGATTTCTTACTTTCCTTCTCACTGTCTCTCTCTGGTGAGTGCACGTACCCTAAGGCAAAAATCTATTTAAAAATTTTTTTGGGGGGAGAGGTGGATATGAGCCTGGGAGCCTTTATTCTGACAGGCACCCTACTATGTTCCTTCCTGGAGCTGGAAAGGAGTAGATGAGTACTGGGAGCCTATTTCCTCTTTCTGAAATATTTGCTCTGTAGTACAGAGAACAGTCAAACTGACCCTAGACAAAACCAAAAAACAAAATCCACAGAGAATGCAGAGTTAATGGGTTAGATAGAGAGGGCTGAGCCTAGACTGACAAGTGGGTGTTCTCTGGGCTGCCCCTGAACTGTTTTCATTCTAAAAATCATTTGCTTTTTATTCTCCCTCAGGATCCAAGGCACAGTGGGACTCTCAGTGACCTGGGAAAGCAGGGTGAGGTCTTAGGAAACCAGGCTTCTAAAACCTCTCCCGAGGATGGGCATGGCACTTCTTCCCACTCTACCATTCTGGGTTTAGGCTGGGCTATCCAGGCTTGCTATTTGAAGGGGACCCAGTTGATGGGGAAGGCAGCCATGAGATAAGAAAGCCTCCTGGGGACCAGCAGTTGGCATAATGGCTATGTTGCCATTATTCATGTAGTTGACCGCGGTTCGAGTCCCAGACCTGGTGACTTAAACTCACGCCGGGCGCATGTGTGTGCATGCCCAAGATCCCTAGAGGAGAATGGAGGAGAAGGGATTGTGGCGTGGCCGTCCCCCTGGGGGGTGATTTCTCGCTTTCTGTCTCTCTTTCTCTGTCTTTCTGGTGGGTGAGTGCATGCGCCCCATAGCAAAAACACCTCTCAAAAAAAAAAAAAAAAAAGAAAGAAAAAAATGGCCTCCTAAAGAATGCCGACCTCGGGAACCAGCAGTTAGCGTAATGGCTATGTCGCTGGACTCCCACGTAGTCGACCGCGGTTCGCGTCTCGGACCCGGTGGCTTACAACTCACGCCGGGCGCGTGTGCGTGCGTGCCCAAGATCCCGAGAGGAGAATGGAGGAGAAGGGATTGCGGCGTGACCATCCCCCCCTGGGGGGTGATTTCTCGCTTTCTGTCTCTATGTCTCTCTCTGTCTGTCTGGCGAGCGCACGCGCCCTATAGTGAAAAACCTCTCCAAAAAAAAAAAAAAAAAAAAAAAAGAATGCCGACCTAAAGTTTTCTTCCCTGGGGTCCTCTCCAAAGTGAGGTCAGTGAAGGCTCTGGTTGTCACCATCTTCAACTTCATTGTCACGGTAGTAGCTGCCTTCGTCTGCACTTATCTTGGAAGCCAGTATATCTTCACAGAAATGGCCTCGGTGAGTAGACAGGGCAAGATGCCATGGGTGGGGGGGGTGTTATTGGAAAAGGGAGGATATACATGAAAGTCCTTACACAGGTTAGATACTGAACAGATATTTACATGGTAGGCAAGAGGAGCATTTAAGCTTTCTAGCAGTCCTGGGGTTGGGTAACAACTCCAAGAAAGCTAGATCCTCTTTTCTTCTCCTCCCCAACTTAGGAGCTGGGTTAGGGGCTCCCCATCGTTTGTAGAACTGCTGAGGGCTGCTGAGCTGGGTATTAGCCTGCATCCTCTAACCTTGGTTCTCCCCCTCCCCAGCGGGTGCTGGCTGCATTGATCGTCGCCTCGGTGGTGGGTCTGGCCGAGCTGTATGTTATGGTGCGGGCAGTGGAAGGCGAGTTGGGAGAGCTGTAACTGATGCTTCATCATCAAAGTCTGGAGAAGGTTTTGGAGTTTCAAGGCTCCCAACTGCCGATCACTAACTCTCAGTCAACCTATTAGGCTTTTTGTTAGTCAGAGGACCAACTCTAGTCAGTCAGAGGACCAGGCCAGGCCTCCCGCTTTGCCTTCAGGGAAGCCTCCGAATTTCCAGAGGGCCTAGTGGAAGAGATTCAGACAACACATCTTTAAAGTGGAAATGACTAAATTTGACCTTCTCCTAAACCTGGCACCTGTCTGCATTCTCTAGTCATCTGGGCCCTGCTGGGACTGGGACTTTTCCATTGGGAGTAAATGAAATCCAGGCCTTTCCAGAAATAAACCATTCTGCCTTGAAGTAAACCATTCTGCCAAGTGCGTGAATCAAGTTCCATCCTTTGTACATACATCTTTGATGCAGACCTGTAACTGAGTTCAGAAGCCACCAAGAAAGCAGAAAGGATCCCCTTTCTCCAGCTTGTGCTGGAAGAGTAACTGGCCAGAAGACATCAAGTAGGAGGAAGACGGAGACCAGCCCATGTCCTGGTGGTTAAGGGAGCTGGATCCTGCATAGAATTCGCCAACTGTGTGGTTTGAGCCTTGTACCTGAACCCAGTGGCTTGGAAGACACACTGGGCATATGCTCATGCATGTCTAAAATCCCAGAGGGAAGCAGAAATGTAAGAGAAGTGGATCTGATCACTCTCCATGGAGGGTACTTTCTCCTCCTCTTCTGGTGAGAACACACACCCTCTAACAAAGTTTAAAAAGAGAGAGATGAGTTCATTCCAGATGATAGAACCAGAAGCAGAACAGCTTTTTGCAAAAGGAAAATGGCATTAGGCCCCTTTTCCAGAAGACAAAACAGAAATGCCTTGACCAGCTGTGATCTTTCCTCAGTTAAACAAAGCCAGTGACTCTTATGTTGTTCTGAAGTTTCTGTATGATGTTAAACTTCTAAGAATTTAGATTAATGTTTTGTTGATGTATAAGGCACTTAAAAGGCTATGAGCCTTAGTTATTTGTTCAATAAATACAGTATTTATTGTATCCAGTGTATTTTTATTCCAAAAATCCTGTGACGGGGCTAGCCCTGTAGTTCAGTGATTAAATGTGATTAAGTGAGCCAGATTCCACATACTCTGAGTTGAATCCCATCCCAGTAGCTTGAAAAATGCCAAGCACATGTATGTGCATGCCCAAAATCCTGAAGGGATAGAGAAGGAATTACAGCCTATTGAGCCATTACGCATCTCTCTCTCTCTCTCTCTCTCTCTCTCTCACTCCCTTCCCTCCTCCTCCCGCCCCTCCTCCCCCGCCCCCTCTCTTGTACTTGTGCTCTCTGGCACTTAAAAAAAAACTCCTATGACAACACGAAGCACAAAGATCTCCATAGTTCAGAGAATCGTTCAGAGTCTGCCCCTAGTGGTAGACTGTTCATTGTGCGCATTCCTGTAGTCTTTTGTCCCAAAGCACTTTTCTGCTCTTACAGATCACTCATTGGCTCAGTAGATATTTCCTCTGCGGTGCTTCCTGGGTTTTGTTAGTTGGGAGAAAATGTGGGTGACATTTCACAGTGTTTCTAGTACCTGAACTGTAAGATGGGGTTAAAATACACTAATGCTTTGTGGAGATTTACGGCTGTACTTCCCTGTGTACACTCTTTGACCAGAGTACCCACATTTCCAGAACTCGCACATCCCTCAGGAACCTGGGTAAAAGTTGGAAGGTTTCCAGATGTTATTATAAAGAGTAGACCTCCTCAGACAGATTCTGTCCCCAGGGGATCTCACAGTGAAACAGGTCATTTCGTTGTTCCTCTACATTTATTAATAGTGGGGGTCTCATTGGGTCCTAGCCAGCTCTTCAAGCTAACAGCCTTCTGTGTCACTGAGCACTTGCTAAGAGCTGTTTTCTGGGCCGGTGCTATGTGCCAACTTCTGGGGACAGAGGTCAAAGACCTCATTCCTGCCTAGTGACTAGTGGGCAAAAAGCCTTGCAAGGTGGGTTCCATCTATGAGGGCACAGGTAGGAACAGGAATCCAGTGGCTTATTCTCCAGTTCTCATCACAGGGCAGGGAGCTCTGCCTTTGGCCACTTCCTGTGTCTCACCATACCAAGCACTCGGAGCCAGCGGGTGCTTGGCAGGGCAGAGGAACAAGGCATTTGAGACCTTCCCAGTTTTTCATGGCCTTCCATATGCAGGTGGTGGGGGGACTAACATTTATTGAGTGTGATGTGTCACATACCATATGAAGCCTTTTGCATTCATTATTTCTTATTCTTAAAGCAAAGAGGAAGTGAGTATTACCTTTCCTGCTTTTCAGGCACATAGAATTTCAGAGAGTTGCCACGGATGTTTCCATAACAGCACTGGGATTTGAACCCAGCATAGGCCAACGGTGTGCTTTCCTCTCTGAAGTCAAGCAGCTCCAGAACTGGAGGCAACCGGCATATCCTGGAATCAATGAGACTGGGAGCAGGGGGTGCCACCCGAGACTCCTGTCTCCCCAGGGTCTGTCAGTCAGAGCCCTAAGCCCTTCAATTAACTGTCCCTCTAACTAATCCCAGCAGAAGCCTGGGTAATACCTCCCACCCAGAATCTGTGGAACCTGGCCCTATTTAGGGATTAGGTGATGGAGATAAATTTCCAAAGCAAATGGCCCTTGTCCCCATTCATTTGCTGCACACAACAATCCAGATTAAGGTACAGAGTTTGAGTTTTATTTGGAGATTAGTTGGTATTACAGATGACGGTGATACCAAAACCCAGTATTGCTATACCTCCCACCCCCACCCCAGATCTGTCAGGTTGCTTCCACAGCCCCACGTCAGAGGGCACCCAGTTTGATCTTTGTAGAAGTGAAATCGATATAAGCCCCAGACTTCTATTTCAACTTTATCACGTTAATATCCCTCCCTGTTCAGATGTGTGGTTCTGATTATCTTGTCCAGGTGATAAGAGGTCAGGCAAGCAGCCTGAACCATGAAAGGGTGGGTCTCCAGCAATCTAAATTAGGAGTGGCATGCTTGGGATTCACTCAGCATTTAGTTTGGCAGTGACCTGAAGGGCCCTGAGAGACAGGCAGGTGCTTCTGCAGAGGAAGCAGGTCATCCAACTGGAGTGAGAAGAACTGGGGACCAGGCCTGGCAGAAGAGGTGGAAAGCATGACCCCTACATTATCCTAGAGGTACCCCTGCCAAGACGATGGGCATATGCCCCAGGAGGGGCCAGGCTTGAGCCACTACAAAGGTGCCGGATGTAGGCCAGCCTAGAGGCTAGTGGAAGGGAGGGATTCCCTTCCCACAGAGAACTCCTTGTGTAAAAGGAGGGGGCAAGTGGGCTGTAAGAGCCGGAGAAGGGATCTTTTAAGTTCTAGGCCTAGATTAGCAGTGGTCCACGTTGGTGACGATGGCCGAGGCATAGATGACCTCAGACAGGCTGCCCAGTGAGGTTGGGGGAGTAGGTTGCTCCAAAGATGGGTGGACCTCTGAAGTCCCAGCCAGTCCCCATGGGGCTGCAGCTCTAACTCCTGCACAGCCCTGTCCTGGACCCAAGCTGGGAGCTGGACAGGAGGCATGTCCACATGCTGAGACGTGCCGAGGTATGCTGGGGGAGGGTGGAGGCTGCTGGCCCAGAGTTGGGGGATCCCAGAGCTCCTGGAGGGTTTCTGGAAAAGAACAGGAGCTCTGGGGGTGTTCAGACCTGGAGCTCAAGCCTCCTGGCTTCCGGTTCTTGATCCTCTTGGCCCGGCGGTTCTGGAACCACACCTGGTAGGGAAGAAGGGATTTGTGATGTCTCTAGCACCCCACCCCCCCAGAAACAGGGAAAGCAGATACTGAAGGCAGACACTCAGAGGGCAGGGGTGTGGGTCAGGCCCAGAAGCTGGCTGTGTGAGAATACATTTGTCCCAAGAGGGAGTCACAGCTCACCTGTATCTTGGCCTCAGGAATGCAGGTGACCCGGGCCAGGTGCTCACGGGTGCCAATGTCAGGGTAGGGCCATGCTGCAAACACCCGCTCCAGCTCCAGCAATTGCCCTCTGCTGAAGGTGGTCCGCTTTCTCCGGTGGGAACCCAGCCCACTGGCACAACCTGGGGACCGGAGTGAAGGTGATGGCCAAGACTCCCTATAGGAGCTCCCTCCCAGACCCAAAGCCCTCGGCAGACCCTGAAGCCCCTACATCCCACCCTATGCAACCTTCTCCATCACACCCAACCTCCCATCCTCACCCTGCCCACCCTCTCCCCTCAGATCACCTGCTGGAGGTGTGTCCACAGAGCTGGCCATGGGGCTGGCAGAGGATGAGGAGGCAGAGGGCCACGCCAGGGCTGTGCCCACACCAGCCCCTGCTGCTTGGGGTTTTATCCTGCTCAGAAGGCTGGCCCCGCCTCCAGGAGGGGAGAGGTTTAGAGTCTAGCTCCAGCTAGACAGAGAGGCACTGAGGAGAGGGAAGGCCAGGGCCAGCGCCAGGACTCATGGGTTTGGGTGGGGCAGGTTCTGTGGCTACTGCCCCACCAGGGCTTTGCAAAGGAAGCTTGTTCCAGCCTCTCCCCTCAGACCTCAAACTCTGGCACTCTGTGCCTACAGTCTTGTACGTCATGAAAATCTTCCCAGGGCTCCTTCCAGGAAGTCCAGGGGGTCCATCTCTCCAGTGCTCCCAGGGTTTCGCTGCCCCTCCAGGGCTCTCAGTGCCCTGGTTCTGGCTGCCTTCTGGGGAGAGTGGGTGGAATCCTAGCCCACAGCGAGGCTGGGCTAGTGAAGCTGGACAGCATGGGAAAGATGACAGGCGGACGGCACAGGAGCCAGAGCCACCTGCTCTCAGCAGGGCCGGGAAACAGATGTCACCACCCGCTCACCCTCCGCTCGGCCTCAGAGCTTTGCTTGCATCTGACCTTTTCTCTGTGGCCCCTCGAGAGCCCAGATGGGCTTCCTGGAGCCCAGGAATCTGGTTCCATAGGGGCAAGTAAGGAGTTTTAAGAAAGATGTTTGTTTTTATAGTGTTCTCTTCCTTAGAAGTTTTTTTAGGCCACTTTCATTTATTTATTTACTTACTTACTATTTATCTTTATTTTTATTTTTAGCTTCCAGATAGTGTGTGCATTAGACAGACAGACAAAGGAAGGAGAAAATACCCCCCAGTGGAGTGTGGTCACACCGCAATCCCATCTCCATTTCTCCATCCTGAGAGTTTTGGGGTGCACACATGCACACTTGCCAAGCATGTTTTATTTTTATTCATTTATTTAAAAAATAGTTTTATTGCAGGGCATGTATGCTCACTGGAGAGAGATGGAGGCAGAGTGAGAAAGCACCTCCCCCCCATGGGAGATGGTGACACCATAATCCCTTCACCATTTTCCTTTGGGGATTCTGGGGACACCGGCACACATGCCCAGTGTGTTCTTTAAGCTGCCAAGTTCAGGACTTGAACCATTTATTGGCCATTCAAGATCTGGTTGCCTTAGCCACTACACCACTGGCTGCCCGCTTCCCCATGTGTCTTTCTTTCTTTAAGTTTTTGCCATAGGATGTGTGCACTCACTGGAGAGAGACAGTGAGAGGGAAAGTGAGAGATCCCCCCAGAGGGGTTGGCCACACTGCAACTCCTTCTCCGTTCTAAAACTTGGATTTTGGCATGCTTGCACATGTGACTGGCATGATTTTCAAGCCTCTGGGTCTGTAACTCAAACCACAGTCAGCCATGTGGGAGTCTGGCACCTTAACCACTAGGCCACCTGCTGGCCCCTTTAGTTTTTTTCCAGAGGGCATGTGTGCCAAGTCTTCTAAGGAAGAGAAAGAACAGAGAGAGGAAAAGTGAGAAATCACCCCCTGCCGGCGACAGCCATGTTATAATCCTTTCTCCATTCTCCTCTGGGCTTTTGAGCATGCATATGCCTCTGGCATGATTTTCAGGCCTGCTGGGTCTGGGGCTGAACCGCAGTCGACTCTGGGAGTCCAGCACTTTATTTTTTTTTTCTTTCATTTATTTAGAGTCCAGCACTTTAGCCACCACAACACCCCGACCCCCAGTGTGTCTTTCTAGCTGCTAGGGCTGGGGTCTGGACCACATTCAGCCAGCTCCCTTAACCACTGGACTATGGAGCTAGCCCTACTTAGGTATTTGTAAAGTTTGTTTCTTCTGGGAAAGGGAAAGAGAGAGAGAGAGAGACCCAGCACCCTAACAGTCTTCACGCACAGGCCACCTCGCCTCAGCCAGGCCTGAGCATGGGCAGCGCTGCCCAGCGTGTTCAGGGAGGTGCCCGGGACCTTCCCACGAGGCATCAGCCTCGTACAGCGCTGTTACCAGTGTGCCTCTACCTGGTCCCTTTGCTGAAAGAAGGGGGTGCATTTGGATTTCCTTTCAGTCCCTTCCCTGTCTCTTGTCTTTGCTGCCTCTACCCCAGACCCAAGACAGGGACCTCAAAGAAAGTGTGGGTTTGGGGAGCACAGTGACCAGGTTCCCAGGTGCTCCGCAGACTGAACTAGCTGGATGTCAGCCTTGGGGTGCACAGAAAAGCTGAGCTGGACCCCACCAGCTCTCGCTCCTTCTCTCTTCTCCAAGACCCTAGTCAACTCCAAGGGGCAAGCAAACCTTACCAAGGGAGGAGTGGCTTGGTCATTTCTGTCATCATCAGAGTTCAAGTGCCTGCTTAGCTCTGGAGGAGAGATAGTTCTCACGAGGCCCTCTCCAGCCCTCAGCTTCTTCTGGCCAATGGAGAAGGCCTGAGCCGTGGGCTGGGCACAGTGAGGCTGTTCTCTGTTCCCACTGCCAGTCCATCCTGACAGCCCAGTTTCCCTCCTTTACTCAACCAGGCACCTGCCCACCCCAGTCAGGACAGCACAGTTAAACTCAGGGCCAAGGGACCTTTATTGGGCCGGGAGGAGGAGACTGGGGAGGAAGCTTAAAAAGGGTCTGCTAGGTGGGCTCTGACTCCTACTAGAGGCCAGGGGCCGGGCAACCCAGCCAGTACTGGGCGATGGAGCGTGGGTAGGGAGGGGTCACCGTGTCCACTCGCCGCGTGCGCAGGTTGACTCGGTAGTATTTGTCTGGAAGAGAGGACAGGAAAGGGTATGTGAGACCCAGCCTGGCCCTGACCGAGAAGACCAGGCCTCTCTTAGGAGGAAAAGTGGACATCCGCAGTGCAGCTAAGGGCTCCTGGCCTGGCTGTCTGGAGTCCCCACCCACAGGCTGTGTTGGGATCACGGGGACCTGGGACAACAGGGAAGACCCCACTAGACCAGCTTCAGGGGTTGCAGGGGCTCTCACCTCCAGAGAAGAAGTAGACACTCTGGATGGGCTCACAGGTGGCCGGAACAAGGAAGTCCATGCCGTAGTCGTCATAGTTGTAGGCTCCCAGCCCACTCTCCTCGCTGGAGGACCAGAACGGCCAGGCCGAACGGGATGGCCGGTGGGAGTTCTGGCTGCGGCTGCGGCTGCGGGCTTGCCCACGGCCACGGCGTGAGCGGTAGCGTTTGCGGCTGCGGCGCCTAGACTTTTGCTTCTTGGCCCAGGAGGACTGGGGCACTGAGCCTGAGATGTAGATGTGGCCAGCCATGGCTGCATCCACTTGCCCGGGCACGCCATGCCAGTCCTGGCTGATAAACTGGGGCTCTTTGACACCACCTGTGGCAGGGAAGAGGGGGATGGGGAGTCTTTGGGGTTCAGGTTCTGTGCCCTCCAGCAGGGCCTTTAGAGTCTATCTGTCCAGGACACAGCAAGCTGGTGGCAGAGCCCTGCCCCTCCCCTGCTCTCCCTCCATGGCATTCTGGTGTCTCCCCCTCCCTCAGCTTCCCCAATTCCCCAGCCACGGCTCCTCCCTCTGTTGGCCGTGGCCTTGGCTGTGCCAGACAAAGTCCAAGTGTGGGGTCCAGGGAGAGCCAGGCCTCCCCCAAATGTCAACAAAAGCAAAGTCTGGCCTGAGCAAACAGTTCTTGATCAATAGCTTCAAACCACAGTCCCCTCTGTCAACCCTGCCCTACCCCTGCTGGGGGGATTCCCGCCCTCCTGAGGGAGAAGCAGGATATGGCCTTTCTCTGTACCAGAGGATCTGCCCCAGAAGAGCATCTCGAAGATGTCCTCCCAGCTGGACCGCTGCATCAGGGCGAAGTGCTCAAACACGGTGGACAGGGAGCTGCCCTCGCACTCCTCCCGACTGGGCTGCTGCTGGAACTCGTACTCCCAGTACTGCTTCCCTGGGGAGCGGGCGGAAGGCATCAGGAGGGGCAGGCCCGAGCAAGGCCGAGAGCCCAGGGCTGTTAAAGTTAGGATGCCTGGGATGGGTGTATGTGTGGCAGGAGGGGGGGTGCACTGAGGCCTGTCCCCAGTGAAGTGCGGAAGGGAACTGAGACTGTGCCACTGCCTGCTCCCCACCCCCCAGTACCCTTGAAGAAGTAGACCCGCTCCCGGCCACTGTAGCTGTGGGCAGGGAGAGCCAAGGCTGCGTCCACATCGTCTGGGATGCCACCGAAGCCTTCAGAGATGTTTCGGGGGTAATCAGGGTCCAGAACGCCATCCTCAAAGCGCCAGTACTGACTGCCCTGTGTGGCGGGAGGTAGGGGAGGTGAGACGGAGTGAGGAGGGGGCTGCTCCCAGCTTCAGGCTTCCTGCCTGGGACCACTGTCCTCCGACCACCCTGTCCTCTCAGAGCCCCAGCTGGGTGCTGCAGGGCCCGGGATCCGGCCTTCCTGCCCACCTTGGTTTTGGGCACAACAGCCTTCAACCCTTCCCCAGGTGCCCGATGCCCGACCCACCGCCCTGGCCCTGCCACCTTGAAGAGGTAGGTCTTCCCCTGGCAGTTGATGCGGGTGAAGGCGGCATCGATGGGGCCTTCGATGCCCCAGACGTCTCGGATGAGCTTGGGGTACCCAGGCCTCACTGCCTTCTCATCTAGTTCATAGCAGTACTGCCCTGGAGTAGGGGAGGCTGTGTGAGGGGGGGTGCTCCCAGGTAGACCCCCAGTCCCGAGTCCTTCCCCAGGAGTCACCTCGGAAGGCAAAGAGGGAGCCATTCTTGAGGTCAGTGAAGGCATCAAAGGGCTTCCCGCTGCACAGCTCCTCCTCAGTGGGGTACTCGCTCTCTGAATCAGTGATCTCGGGCCTTGGATCCTCCCTGTCAGGTGCCTGGGTCCCCTTCTCAGGCACACGGGGCTCTTCCTCGGGGTTCAGAACAGGCGCCTGCTCAGGATTGCCCTCAGGCAGGTCAGGGTTCAGGGTGGGGATCCCCGGCTGTGTCAGGACACTGGCGTTGTCCTTGGTCTCAAGGTAGTCAAAGGCCCCATACTCATCCTCCGGCAGAGTGAAGACATCCCCACGAGTCACTGCAGGAGAGCGAGTGGTAGTGCCCGGCTGCAGGGCAGACCCCAGGCCCACCCCCACACCCCCCGGGCTCTGAACGCACCTTGGGGCTGACACTCAGCCACGTAGTCGGAGCAGCAGCTCTGATAGTAAGAGCAGAGCTCGTCACACTGGCACTTCTTGTCCGCACTGAAGCCCTCCGTGCAGCGGCCTTTGCACGATTCTACAGGGAGGGGGTGACAGTTGGTACAGTCGGGCCCAGGCCACCCTTGCCCACCCTACATTGTCCCAGCTGCCAACACCCTCTGCACCTTGTTCGGCCAGGACAACCCACGCCAGCAGGACCAGCGTGAGAAGGGATCTCAGGAGGGCCATGATGGGGCCGCTAGCAGAGGGCCTAGCTGGGCTCTGAGTCCCCGAGGTCTCTGCACTGGTGAGGAAGGGACAGAGGGGCGGAGACACTCTGTTTGTCCGACCTCCAGCCCGGCCTCTAGTTCCAGATTCAGAAGCTGCCACAGCAAAGGGTCACATTCCCAGAACCCTGGGCCTCAGAGAGCTGGAAAATGGGACCTTAGCCAAGGTCACCGGTGGGTTTGGAGACCAGAAAGAAGGCTCGTGCTGTCACTCCCTGGGCAAACTGCGTTACCTCTCAGAGCCTTAGTTTTCTTCTTAGTAAAATGAAACTAATAATACCTTGCCTTGTGGGGTTTGGGAGATTACACGGCTAGAACTAAGAAAATGTCCAGGACCTGGAGTAGCCCCAAATGCATTCTCTGTACATGGTTATTGATCTATGATTTGTTTCATCAGGCACTTCCCTGGCGGAGTGCATATCCAGCCCCTGTGTCTGTAGGGCAGTGAGTGGGGAGTGAGAGGAGGGATGATGAGCACTCTGGGGATTTTATTTTTATCATAAAAGCACACAATTTCATTGATCAGTTCTTCGGGGCACATCAATTTTCCCAAGCTGGTTTTCTTTTCTTTTCTTTTTTTAAGAATTATTTTTTTAAGTTGATTTATTTATTTAAATTTGATCAGAGAGGGACAGAGTGAGTGAAAGAGAGAAAGTGAGAACGCACCTAATTCACTGATCCTGAAGTGCTCTGGTCCCCACTCTCAGTATTTCCATCTGTAAAGAGTGGGTTTATGGGGCCGGCGGGTGTCATGGTGATTAAGATGCTGGACTCGCACATGACCAACCACGGATTAAGTCCCACTCCTGGCAGCTTGCTTTCTTACTTTCCCTCTCTCTCTGGTCAAATGAAATAATAGCCATGATAATAACAATTAGTTAATTAAATAATTCTTTTTTTAAAAAAGAGTGGGTTTATTCAACATATTTTTAGACTGTCATGAGAAGTTTGATTCCCCTTACCCAGAAAATGTCCACTGGCACAGGACGTCTGATTCTGTGCCTACTTTCAGGCATCAGACCTGAAGTCTCCCACCATTTGGAGAAGGTAATCCTGAGTTTTCAGCTGACTTTCTGTTCTGAACTCAGATGAGAGTGAGACTGTCCAAACTTCTGTCTGGTGGCCTCAACTGTCTCGGCCATAAAATAGAAATAGGCATGGTGAAGCTTCTCTGAGAAACAGACACAAAGGGACTGAAGAGTTGTGTAGAATCATTGCTGTGACTGTCAAAACCGTTGGCAGGGGAGGGAGCACATGTGTGTGTGGAGACAGTCTTCTCACTCTTTTTAAAATTTTTTTAAACAATTATTTATTTAATTTTTTAGTTTGATCAGAGAAAGAGAGAGACTCGTACCAAGTTCAGCCGTGTGGGAGTCTAGCGCTTTACACCGCCAAGCCTCCTGCTGGACCCGGTCTTCTTACTCTTCTCCCGCTTCCCGCACCTCAGCGCTGGGGCCGAGAAGGCGACTGCGTCGGGTGTGGGCGTGGCTGGTGACGCTGGGGGCGGGGCTTCGCAGGCGGCGGGGGAGGAGTCTCGCTAGACAGCCAGCTGTTGGTCAGGGGCGTGGCTGCTGCGGAGCATCTCAGCAGAGCCGAGCCTGAGCTGCAGCCCAGCTTTGTTCCGGCCGCCGCCTCCAAGACCCTCCGGCTTCTGGATCCATCCCTCGCCTTCCCGCTGCCTCCCGCCTACTCTCTGCATCTAGGCCCGCATCCTCTTCCCCAACCGCTGCGCCTACGCCTCCTCCAAACTTCTAGCCGCTGCCCTTGCCTGGTACCCTTCTGTCCATTCCTCTCCCTGACCCCTCTCTTCCCACAGTCTGGGTCGCTCCTCCAGACCCAGCCCCTCCACTCCGGTGATGTCCCCCCCGGCCTTGCGCCCATGGTCTTGACGCTGCTCCTCTCCGCTTACAAGCTGTGCCGCTTCTTCGCCATGTCGGCCCCAAAGTCGGGCACCGAGCGGCTGATGGTGCCGGGGCCGGATGTAGGCAGCGGCTCTGGCCCATGGTGGGCTGTGGGCGGCCGCGGGCCCCGCGAGGTGTCGCCTGGCGTGGGCACCGAGGTGCAGAGCGCCCTGGAGCGCGCGCTGCCGGAACTGCAGCAGGCGCTTTCGGCGCTGAAGCAGGCGGGCGGCGCTCGGGCGGTGGGTGCCGGCCTGGCTGAGGTCTTCCAGCTGGTGGAAGAGGCCTGGCTACTGCCGGCCATGGGCCGCGAGGTGGCCCAGGGTCTGTGCGATGCCATCCGCCTGGACGGCGGCCTCGACCTGCTGCTGCGGCTGCTGCAGGCGTCAGAGCTGGAGACGCGCGTGCAGGCCGCGCGCCTGCTGGAGCAGATCCTGGTGGCTGAGAACAGGTGAGAGCGCCGGGCTGCAGGGAGCGCGCCGCCCAGTGTGGGGTAGCGAGGGAGGCTGAGTGCCTGGGTCTCCCGTGGGCCTCATATTGTGCCTTTGCCGGCCTCACTTCACTACACCCCTGTACTACACCTCTGTCAGCGATCAGCTGTCCGTTTACAGATGGGGAAACCCAGGCTCAGGAAAGCTTAATGACTTGAAGCATCACAGTGGATTAATGGTGCAGCCAGGATTCACTCCCAGGGTGAGTGAGGGGAGGAGGGGAGACAAGGAGAGAAGAACTGGAGTCGTGAGACAGGAGCTGGTCTCTGTCCTATAGATGAAGATGGCATCCTCTTGACTCTGCCCTTCTAAACCCACGTTCTGCTGGCAGGCCTGGGTGCCCTTCTATGATACTTCTCTCTCTTCTCCCAGCCCCCTCTCCCTGGGAAGCAAACACATGCTCAGAGAAAGGGAGGGAGACCAGACATGAGCTCACTCTGGCTGCTGGTGGGGAACAGAAAGTGTTCTGCTGGCATGAATAGGTTGTGAAAGAGGAAGCAGGTGCAGAGCGGGCAAAGACTGGAGGGAGTCAGTGTTCTCGCCCCTTCCCCACATATCACCCCACAGTTAAGTGGGGTTTGAGGGAGCCCCTATTTTCTGCCTCTTGGAACCACCTGGAGTATGAAGACCCTTAAAGACTGACCTCCTCTCCCCTCTGATGCCAGAGCTGACCAGGCTGCCACAGCCCCATCTCACACTAATTCTCAGGCTCCTCGGGCTTAGATGGGTTTTGGAAGAGTCACTTTGAACTCATGGAGCTCTCACAAGTGTGATGGGAGTTGGTTAGGGATAGATCCCTTGTCATCTTCTAAAAAGGAAAAACCACCTTGCAACTGGTGGAAATGATATAACCATCCAAAATGCACGAATGGGGCTCTGGCACAGAGGAGTGTGCTGCTCAAGAGAAGTCAGATCCTCCTTGTGACTTCGGTTTGAATCTCCACCCGGTTGGCATAAAACATGTTGGGCATGTACACAGGTGCCCAGCACCTGACAGACTGAGGGGCTAGAGGAAGGGAATCACTGCACAACCACACCCTGTGAAGGGCACTCGCCTCCCCCTGCCATGTGTGTGTGCACACACTATCACGGATAAAGAAAAAAGTGCACGAATGAAGCGATTTAGGTTGGGATATCCAGTTAGGGTTATGCTTGTTCAGCAGGTTATTAACCTCCCATTTAACAGCAGGTGTCCTGATGAGGATGGGCTGTGTGCATCTGAAGGGCTAGCCAATGGAAAGGGTGTTCACTGGGTGTGGTGGTGCCCAGGTCAGCAAGTGTCCCCTGGAGCCTTGAAGCGTGGGGTGGGATACTACCAGCTAGACCCTCTGGGGAGCTGGTGGGACCAGCACTGGGGGAAGGCGAAGGCTGCAGGATGCAAACGATACTGTAATTTTTCAAGGTTGAAAATGACAATCCTCGGGACCAGCAGATGGTGCAATGTAATGGTTATATCGCTGGACTCCCATGTAATCGACCGTGGTTCAAGTCCTGGACCTAGCAGCTAAAAACTCACGCCAGGTGCTCGTGCGTGCATGCCCAAAATCCCGAGAGAAGGGATTGTGATGTGGCCATCTCCCCTGGAGGGTGATTTCTTGCTTTCTGTCTCTGTCTCTCTAGCAAGCGCACGCTCCCTATAGCAAAAATGCCCCCCCCCCCCAAAAAAAAAAAAAAAGAAAAAGAAAATGACAATCCTCACCAGGTTCAAAGTTACTGAGAGAGGAGTCACTAACCAGTGTCCCTGTTCCCAAGAAACAATATACAGACGCCTGTGTCGCTTCAGGACCAAGGACAGAGCACAGCACGCCAAGTCTGGATCAAAATCCTCCTGAAGAAAGGCAGGGTCTGGGAACCAGCAGTTAGCATAATGGCTATGTCGCTGGACTCCCACGTAGTCGACCGCGGTTCGGGTCTCGGACCCGGTGGCTTACAACTCACGCCGGGCGCGTGCGTGTGTGCGTGCGTGCCTAAGATCCCGAGAGGAGAATGGAGGAGAAGGGATTGCTGCGTGACCATCCCCCCTGGGGGGGGGGGGTGATTTCTCGCTTTCTGTCTCTACGTCTCTGTCTGTCTGGCACGCGCCCTATAGCAAAAAACCTCTCCAAAAAAAAAAAAAAAAAAAAAAAAGAAAAGAAAGGCAGGGTCTCTGGGGTCGGCAGGTGGCGGTGGTTAAGGGAACTGGACTCCTCTTCAAAAAGGTCCTGTCATCAGCATGTCCATCCCCTTTGCTATTCCCTTTCTGTAGCTCTCTTCCCCCTGGGGGGCTCCCCAACCACTAGGAGAAGTCCAACAGCGCAGGGCCCTCTGAACCTGGCCCCACAACACCCAGTGAGGGCCCCATCCCTATCAGGAGACCATAGCAAGTATGTCCTCAGAGAGGTTAAATGACTTTCCCAAGAACATTCGATGGATAAATGGAGGAGACGTGTCTCTAAAAAACCATAAACAAGTGCGCATAAATCCGAGAGGTACAAAGGTACCAAAAAAAAAAAAAGGCTTACAGTTGAAAGTTCTTCCTGGGGCCGGCAGGTGGCATGGTGGTTAAGAGCAGTGGACTCCCACATGGCTGACCTCGGTTTGAGTCCTGGACCTGGTGGCTTGCTTTCTCACTTTCTCTCTCTCTCTTTCTCATTTTCTCTCTCTCTCTCTCTTTCTCACTTTCTCTCTCTCTCTCTTTCTCACTATCACTCTCTTTCACTCTGTACCTCTCTGGTCAAATTTTTAAAAATCAATAAAGTTAAATAAAATAAATTTTTAAAAAAAGTTCTTCCTAACCACACCCTTCCTGAAGGCACACCACTGAAAGAAGTTTCAGGTACACGAAAGGACTTCAACAAGTTTGTGGAAACATGGATTAAAGTATGATTTGATTTTGCTACAAAAATATTTGAAAGGAATGCATAGTTTTTTCATAATTTACATTTTCCATGACTTTTTGGAAGACCCCTCATATCTTTCCAGAAAGTCTATGCATATGCAAATATAAATTACATATACATACTTAGAATATATACAATTTCCCCTGCCTTTGGAGCCTGGATTTGAGCTCAGACTTGTGTGACTCCAGAGTAGTTGCCATTTATTTATTTATTTATTTATTTATTTAGAGGCTTTTGCCTTAGGGCATGTGCACTCACCAGAGTGAGGCAGACACAGTGAAAGGGAAAGTGAGAAATCACCCCCTCCCAGGGGGGATGGCCATACCACAATCCCATCTCCATTTCCCTCCCTAGAGTCTTGGCACACACACACACACACACACACACACACACACACACACATGCTTGGCATGAATTTCAAGCCACTGGATTTGGGACTTGAAATGCTGTTGGCCATGTCAGAGTCCAGCGACTTTACTGCTATGCCATCAGCTGGTCCCAGTAGTTCACATTTCACAAGGCTGTAGCCTCTCAGACCACAGAAGGATTGGGAGCTGAGCAACCCAGTCTTGCAACCTGCATGTAGTTCAATTCCACAAGCCTGCCAAGTGCGTAGGAAAAGGTGAAGACTGATGGTGGAGAGACTCAGACTAAGTTTAACCTCTGGATTGGTGTTCTTGCGCAAGTCCTTCCCTTCCCTGGGTCTTTTTTTTTTTTTTTTTTGAGAGGTTTTTTTCGCTATAGGGCACGTGCGCTCGCCAGACAGACAGAGAGAGACATAGAGACAGAAAGCGAGAAATCACCCCCCAGGGGGGATGGTCACGCCGCAATCCCTTCTCCTCCATTCTCCTCTCGGGATCTTGGGCACGCACGCACACGCGCCCGGCGTGAGTTGTAAGCCACCGGGTCCGAGACGCGAACCGCGGTCGACTACGTGGGAGTCCAGCGACATAGCCATTACGCTAACTGCTGGTTCCCCCTTCCCTGGGTCTTAGGTACATCTTCTGAAGATGAGGGTGTTGGGTTAGATAATGTGTGTGTGTACATTTGTGTGTGTGCATCTGTGGTGTTTTCAGACAGGGTCTTGCTGTGTGATCCTCCTGCCTCAGTCTTTGGACTATCTGGGACTATAGGTGCTCCACCACCTGGTTTTTTACAGTGGGCCTGGAGTCAAACCTGAGCCTCCCTCGTGGCCTCAGTCTGAGAAGCAACAGTGTCAGCACATGCTTCCACGGTGGGCTGGATGACGTCTTAAGCACATCCTGGCTTCATCTTCTAGGAGTTTACCCAGGCAGGTGTCTAGAATCACAAAATGAAGATGAAGGATTGTGAACTCTGGAGACAGGCAAAGCTAGGTTTGAATCCTAACTGTGCCTCCCAGATGCTGTGTTACACTGGGCATGTCATGGAACGTCTGAGCTTTGCAGGTTTTGCTGGTAAAAGGAGCAACTGCTGTTTCAGCTGCCCAGTGGATGGTTAGGACCCACCTGCTCCTTTAAGGTGGACTGCAGAGACACTGTGTGGTCAGCTCAGCAAGGCTGCACTGGCCTTATGGCATGTTATGGACTCAGCTGCATCCTACAGCGGAGCTGGGTCACAGGCACTGTGTCACTGTGGTGCCCGTTGGGCAAGGACTCCATGGCTGGGCTGCTAAGACTTGGGCATGGGATCACCTGGGAAGACATCATTAGTCAGTAAGTCTCCACCTCTGCCTGAAGTCCTGCCTCCTCTGAGATGGCTTCCAGGTTCTCTCCATTGGACCTGACTTCCCAACAGCTGCCACAGTGAGTTTCCGAAAACCCATCACTCCTTCCTGAAGCTTTCCCATGGCTCTGCGTTTGCTATCAAAGCAGAAAAGCCGAAAATGCCTTGCGATGGCTCAGAAAGCCCCAGGACTGATCTTTTCCCCCGCTCTCTCCTGAACCTTTAGCCTCAGCCACCCGGAAGAGTGGACAACTCCCCAAGTGCACCAGCTCCCTGGCACCTCAAAGCCTCTTTATATATCTGTGTCTGGAATGCAGTCTCCCCTTCTCCACGTGACTAAAGCCCCCACCAGCCTTTTGCTCTAACACCATAGACAACCATTCTGTGTGTGTGTGTGTGTGTGTGTGTGTGTGTGTGAAGTTTGTTTAATTTGTCAGAGGGCATGTATACTTGCCAGAGAGAGATAGAGAGAGAGAAAGAGAAAGTGAGAATACGCTCCCCCCTCTGGGGGGATGATTATGCCACAATCTCTTCTCCTCCAGTCTCCTCTAAGGATTCTGGGCATACATGCACACGTACTTGGCATGTTTTTCATGGAACCAGGTCTGGGACTCCAACCATGCAGTCATCCATGTGGATGCAGCCACCCCACCCTGCCACTGGCTGGCCCCAATGTATACGTATATATATTTAAGTTTATTCATTTATTTCTTCAGAGAGAGAGGCACACCCCCTAGCAGGGTCTTCCCACTGCCTTCCCTCCTGGTCTCAGCTGGCTCAGGTCACAGGCAGGCGCCTGCCTTTCCTGGGCTGCTGCTACATGACCCCCCAGTCCCAGTTTTCAATGTGCTGTTTCCTCACTGTGTTCTTTATTCTCGCCTTGTATGCTTGTATTATTATTATTATTTTGCTATAGGGCGCATGCACTCACCAGAAAGACAGAGAGAGACAGAGAGATAGAAAGTGAGAAATCACCCTCCAGGGGGGATGGCCACACCACAATCCCTTCTTCTCCATTCTCCTCTTGGGATCTTGGGCATGCACGCACATATATCCTGCATGAGTTTAAGCCACTGGGTCCAGGACTCGAACCGTGGTCGACTACATGGGAGTTCAGCAACACAGCCATTACACTAACTGCTGGTCCCGTCTGCTTGTATTTTAATGTACACACATGGTTTTGCATTCTACAGCACATTCTGTTTCTTTTTCCGACTCAATGTGAGGATTCTTTTCTTCAGAAGATTTTTGTCATAGGGCATGTACGCTCACTGGAGAGAGACAGAGAGAGAAGGAAAGTGAGAAATCACCCCCCAAGGGAGATGGCCACACCACAATCCCTTCTCCTCCTGGGATTTTGGGCACACAGGCACACATGCTCCGCATGATTTTCAAGCTGCCAGGTCTGAGACTCAAACCATGTGGGAGTCCAGTGCCTGAACCAGAGTGGGCACTGGCCTGCGTCACCTCTTCTCCCCCAGGCTTGACATCAAGTGCCTCCCTTCCTTACACCATAAACAGCACAGTCGTGAGCATCTCGTACGTGCGCCCTCGTCAGTCTGTGTGACAGTGTGTCTGGGAGAGGTAGCCTGCTCCCCACCCACGTGCTAGGACGCTCCCAGCCCTACACCCTGCCCATCCTCTGTACTATCTAGCGGCTGATTTCGCCTCTAATTGGTGTCACGTGAGAGCCGTTGCTCTAATTTTATTTCTCTGAATACTAATGAGTTAGAGCATCTCTTTATTTGCTTGTTGGATTTTCTCTTTTGTTAATTGCCTGTTTATGTCCTTGGTCCATGTTCTATTGGATTTACTTCCTTTTTTCTTGTTGATTTGAATAGTGACTTATATATTCTATACATGAATCCCGTGTTGATTTTACGTTTTTCCTTGTTGGTTTTGGACACTGTGTTATCTTTGGTCTCCTTCCTGTTCCTCCAACAGGCCACCAGCTCATCAGCCCCCGAGGCCTTGTCCTGCTCTCGCTGCCTCTCACACACTTCTCTCCGAATCTCCAGGCAGGGCTTTCTCAGCGTTCGGCTCTCACATAGCACCTCCTCAGACACAGCTCTCCACCAGGCGCACTCCGTGACGTCATTCAGTTTTGCTGTCATTGTGACCATATCGCTACGATCGTGCTCAGTCACTGTTTACTCACCCATTATCTCCGTATTAGCCGACTCACTCCAGTCAGTCTTAGCCCCTGCTTAACCTCAGCCCCTAGTGCAGTGCCTGGCACACAGTAGGCCCTCAACAAACATGTGTTGAACGAAGGAATACAAATGCCCCAGTCATGGAGCATGGAGTGAGGAAAGGTCAAAGGTAAGGCTAAAGGGGTGTACTTCGAACAGCAAGTTTACATCATTGAGCTGCCAGCACTTACCATGGATGATCCCATCGGCCCTGATAACATCCCTGTGATACGGGTATTCTTAATTTCCTAGTTAGGAATTGAGGAAACTGAGGCAGGAGATAAAGGGAGGTGCCCAAGGTCCCACAGTTAGAAAATGACAGAGAGGAGGGACCAGCACTTAGTGTAATGGCTATGTCACTGAACTCCCATGTAGTAGAGCACAGTTCGAGTCCCGGACCCAGTGGCTTAAACTCATGCCCGGCGCGTGTGTGTGCGTGCCCAAGATCCCGAGAGGAGAATGGAGAAGGGGTTGTGGTGTGGCCAACCCCCTGAGGGGTGATTTCTCACTTTCTATCTCTCTGTCTCTGTCTTTCTGGCAAGCGCACACACCTTATAGCAAAAACACCTCTCAAAACAAAAATAATAAATAACAACGACAACAAAAAAAGAAAATGACAGAGCGGAAACCAGGTCCCAAGAAGACTGCTCCCTAGGCGGGTTCTCAGCCGTTTCTCGCGCTTCTCAGGGGGAGGAGGTAGGGGAAGACATGGGGCACCCTTACGATCAGAAAAGTCTGACCCTCCCGGGAAAGGAGCTAACGGTAGGAGGAAGGGAAGAGAAAGCTCTCCTCTGGCACTGCCGAGACCTAGAGATGGTAAGTGACCAGGCCCCTAGCGGGCAAGCCCAGCTCCCCCAGGCCTCGCAACTCCACCATTCCGTCCCCTTCCACTTTCTCCCGGTAGGGACCGCGTGGCACGCATCGGGCTAGGTGTGATCCTGAACCTGGCGAAGGAGCGCGAACCCGTGGAGCTGGCGCGGAGCGTGGCAGGCATTCTGGAGCACATGTTCAAGCACTCGGAGGAGACGTGCCAGCGGCTGGTGGCGGCGGGCGGCCTGGATGCGGTGCTGTACTGGTGCCGCCGCACCGACCCGCCGCTGCTGCGCCACTGCGCGCTGGCGCTGGCCAACTGCGCGCTCCACGGGGGCCAGGCGGCGCAGCGGCGCATGGTGGAGAAGCGCGCCGCCGAGTGGCTCTTCCCGCTCGCCTTCTCCAAGGAGGACGAACTGCTGAGACTGCACGCCTGCCTCGCGGTAGCGGTGTTGGCCACCAACAAGGAGGTGGAGCGCGAAGTGGAGCGCTCCGGCACGCTGGCGCTCGTGGAGCCGCTCGTGGCCTCGCTGGACCCCGGCCGATTCGCCCGCTGCCTGGTGGACGCCAGCGACACAAGCCAGGGCCGCGGACCGGACGACCTGCAGCGCCTCGTGCCGCTGCTCGACTCATCGCGTTTGGAAGCGCAGTGCATCGGGGCGTTTTACCTCTGCGCAGAGGCTGCCATCAAGAGCCTGCAAGGCAAGACCAAGGTGGGTGAGGGGTGGGGTAGGATGGGTCAGGGGTTAGAGGGCGTCTGGGAGGGCTTCCCAGAGGAAGTGACACTCAACGGAGGCCTGAAATACTCATAACAATTGGGTAAAACAAGACAGAAGGATGAGAGGCTAGTCGTTCTGGCCTTGAAGGCAAGACTCAAAGTTTGAGCGTGTTCTTTGAAGGCAAGAGGAAGACACTGAGAGGGTTTTGTTTTTGTTTTTGTTTTTGGCAAGAAACAACTTGTGTTTGACAAAGTTACCCTGGCTGCTGTGTGGAAAGCGGGGTGGTGAGGGTTTCGTTGGAGGCAAGGAGTCCGAATAGGAGGCTATGACTTGGGGAGGTGGAGTAGGATGGCGATGGTGGAGGCAGGAGGCAGCAGGGGCAGGGAGAAGCAGGAGGATTCAAGAGGCGTTCAGGAGATGGAATTAGGACTTGGTGGCTACTCGGAGAGAAGGGAGCACGGGGTGACTCCTGACCAGGGGTCATGGCGACACAGTGAGTAAGGCAGCCGTGGGCCCGCCTCGCCCTCTCCTCACCCCCTCCCTAGGTGTTCAGCGACATCGGAGCCATCCAGAGCCTGAAGCGCATCGTCTCCTACTCCTCTAATGGCACCACGTCGGCGCTGGCCAAGCGCGCGCTGCGCCTGCTGGGCGAGGAGGTGCCGCGGCCCATCTTGCCCTGCGTGGCCAGTTGGAAGGAGGCTGAGGTCCAGACCTGGCTGCAGCAGATCGGCTTCTCCCAGTACTGCGAGAACTTCCGGGTAGAGCTGCAGGGGCGTCTCCCTGGGTCCCAGCGGCCGCTTGGGGGCGCCCTGGGTACAGAGGCTACGGCGCATCCCAGCCTGCACGCCTGGGGCGCTAGGGTGGACGAGCGGGAGGGTGTGAGCCTGTACTCAGCCGCCCTTGGGGGTCACTTGGTTGTAATCTGGGTCCTGTTCGCCGTCTCCACCGCTGGAAGAGGGGAGCCCTTCCTCACACCTGATCCCTCCTCCAGGAGCAGCAGGTGGACGGCGACCTGCTTCTGCGGCTCACGGAGGAGGAACTTAAGACCGACCTGGGCATGAAATCAGGTATCACCCGCAAGAGGTACGGAGCGTCCTGCCCACCTGCCCCCCCCCGCCCCCCCCCCCCCCGCCTGGTCTAATGAGCCACTGCTCAGCGTCTTCTCCTTGGGGTGCAGGTTTTTTAGGGAGCTCACGGAACTCAAAACCTTCGCCAACTATGCCACGTGCGACCGCAGCAACCTGGCAGACTGGCTAGGCAGCCTGGACCCACGCTTCCGCCAGTACACCTACGGCCTGGTCAGCTGCGGCCTGGACCGCTCGCTGCTGCACCGCGTGTCTGAGCAGCAGCTCCTGGAGGACTGCGGCGTCCGCCTGGGGGTTCACCGCGTGCGCATCCTCACCGCAGCCAGAGGTCAGCCGGCCCACTGGGACTGACGCCCCAACCCAGCCCCGGTGGGTGAGGGGAGCCACAGAGCCTCACCTGAGTACAGACGGGGCTCTAAGGATGTGAAGGATATGTTGTGCTTTTTCCCATGAAGACCTTCCTAGTCCAGGAGGGTGGGAGGCTGGAAATTAATAAATAGCAGGTAAGCCCTGCTGGGATCACTCCCAGGACAGAGAGAGAGCCAAAGGGGAGTACCCTGTCACCCAGTTCCAGACTTCAGAGAGGAGGCCCGACCACATCTTGAGAGATGTATTGTGGAGAGAAAGTGTGGGTGATGGCAAGAAGAGGGTCGTGATGGGGTATTCCCCCCACGCCAGTACAGGGGCAGCACATGAAGTCTGCAGGTAGGTCAGAGCATGGAGGGTGCGCACACCAACACCCAGGCTTGCTGACTAGCCAGAGCATAGGAAGTATCAGTGCTGGAGGACCAGGCCTGTGGTCTAGAGATTAAGGGAGCCAGATCTCACATGGCCAACCAGAGTTTGAATCCCCTTCCCAACAGCTTGAAAAATTATATGGAGTGTTGGGACCAGCAGTTAGCGTAATGGCTATGTCGCTGGACTCCCACGTAGTCAACCGCAGTTCGAGTCCCAGACCCGGTGGCTTAAACTCACGCTGGGCACGTGTGCGTGCGTGCCTAAGATCCCGAGAGGAGAATGGAGGAGAAGGGATTGCGGCGTGGCCATCCCCCTGGGGGGGTGATTTCTCGCTTTCTGTCTCTCTCTCTTTCTGGCGAGCGCATGCGCCCTATAACAGAAAACCTCTCCCAAAAAAAACAAACTATATGGGGTGTGTGTATGTGTGGTCCAAATCTTGACAGGTTGGAGAAGGGACTGAAGCCATGCCCCCACTGAGTGTGTGTGTGTGTGTGTGTGGGTGCTTTTTCCCTCTTCTCTGTATCTCTGTCTCTGGCAAGTGCACATGCCCTCTAGCAAGTTAAAAAATAAATATGGGTTCTAGAGATGCTTGAGAGTGGATTCTTGTGGTCTAGCAACCTTTATATTCATCAAGTTATTTTTATTTACTGTTTTAATTTACTACTTAGTTAATATTTATTGTCAATTACTATATACCAAGTACTGTATTAAGTTTTTAAGATATTATCTCCTTTTCTTAACATCTATGCCATGCAGTGGGTATTAATTTTTTTTTTTTTTAATCAACTTTAGGGCCCGGCCGGTGGTGTGGTGGTTAAGGTGCTAAACTCTCACGCGGTCAACCATGGTTTGAGTCCCAGACCTGGCTGCTTGCCTTCTCACTCTCCCTCTCTCACTCTGTCTCACTCTCCCTCTCCCTCTCTCTTCTCTCTGGTCAAATTGAAGAATATTAATAAATTAATTAAATTAAACTAAATAATTCTTTTTTTAAAAAAATAAAATTTGCTTTTGGCCGGAACCGCCATCTTCCAGTAATTAACCAAAATGACGAACACAAAGGGAAAGAGGAGAGGCACCCGATATATGTTCTCTGGACCTTTTAGAAAACATGGAGTTGTTCTTTTGGCAACATACATGCAAATCTACAAGGAAGGTGATATTGTAGACATCAGGGAATGGGTACTGTTCAAAATGTTCAAAAATGTTACCATGGCAAAACTGGAAGAGCCTACAATGTTGTTGGCATTGTTGTAAACAAACAAGTTAAGGCAAGATTGTTGCCAAGACAATCAATGTGCGCATTGAGCATATTGAGCATTCTAAGAGCAGAGATAGCTTCCTAAAACGTGTGAAGGAAAATGACCAGAAAAAGAAAGAAGCCAAAGAGAAAGGAACCTGGGTTCATCTAAAGCACCAGCCTGCTCCCCCCAGAGAAGCACACTCTCTGAGAACCAATGGAAAGGAGCCCAAGCTTCTAGAACGTATACCCTATGAATTCATGGCATGATGGGTGTTAAAAATAAACTAATCTGGAGCCAGCAGGTGGCATGGTGGTTAAGGTGCTGGAATTCCCACATGGTCGACCATGGTTTGAGTCCCGGACCTGGAGACTTGCTTTCTCACTCTCCCTCTTTCTCTCTCTGTCTTTCTCTGACAAAACTCATGTAAAAAATAATATGAACAATAATAAAAATAAATAAATAATTTTTAGAATAAATAAATAAACAAGTAAACCAATCTATGGTCTATATAAAAATAAATAAATACACTTTAAGAACTTTTTTGATTGCCAGAGGGTGTATGCTCTTGCAAGAGAGAGAGAGAGACAGAGAGAGAGAAAGAAGCGAACACCCTGCAAAGAGGCATGGTCAGCCCTCAGCGCTTCTCCTCCGTCTCTCTGTCTTACCAGGATTTGGGCCTGTCTGTACATGCGCCCAGTGTTCTTTTTCAAGCCAGGGATTTAGGATTTCAACATGACCCAGCTCCCCTAATCACTAAGCTCTAGGAATGACCCTAAAAGCTGTTTAAGGAATAAAAAGGGGGGCCAACAGGTGATGTGGTGGTTAAGCACTGAACTCTCCCACATGGTCAACCACAGTTCAAATCCTGGACCTAGTGGATTGCTTTCTCACTTTCTTTCTCTCTCTCTCTTTGTCTCTCTCTGGTCAGAGTTACTCTCTGTACTAAGCAGTCATCCTTTGTGTGTGCATGGTAAAATCTTGGATCCTTGGCGATCCTTAGAGCCACTTGATACTTTTGTCCCGATTTCTCAATTTCAGCTATTACA
This sequence comes from Tupaia tana, assembly GCA_026018925.1. Taxonomy (NCBI): domain Eukaryota; kingdom Metazoa; phylum Chordata; class Mammalia; order Scandentia; family Tupaiidae; genus Tupaia; species Tupaia tana. Next base: position 23,182,445 of record JAKSZU010000011.1, on the reverse strand, counting down.
GAGTCAGTCGTACAAGGGATACACTTGGCATTTAGACAGCCCATCGCTGACTGCAGAGTCCAGTTCGGCTTTAATGGGAAAGTTGATAAAGTTGGTATCAACCAGGATGTGGCAAGGTGGACCCAGCTGTGTATTATATTGAAAGAATAAGCAAGAAGGGTGTCGGGGGACATCTCTTTCCTTCAGCATGTGAGGATCTTTTCTTTCTTTTTAGGTTTTAATCTATCCTCTTCTTTAAGCCTCTGATCTCTGAGACTAAGCATTTGCTTCACGGTTGCATTCTTCCTTGTTTTCTTGTCTCCCCATGCTAACACCACGCTCTTGTTCCTTCTGGAATCCTGGCCTGAGTTTTAAGCCACCGAGTCCGTGACTCGAACCATGGTCAACTACATTCATTACACCATCTGCTGTTCCCATGTTATTGTTATTTGTTTAAATATATGTATTTTTTAGATCCATGGTTGGCTGAGTCCACAGATGCAGAGGGCCAATTGTACTTTTCTGAGGTTGTAACAGAATGGAACTTGAGCCCGCTTTTCTGCTTTGTGAACAGACAGGTGTTGTCTGACAGTGTTAGGATGATTTCTCGTGTTCGCCACTTATTCACCAAAGTGCATACTAAGCTTCTAAGGGACTGAGCGCTGGCTCATTCTTTTGCTTCAACCAAAGCATGTCTGCTTTTATTATTTTTACATTGCACTTCTCGATAAAACTCCAAGATTTCATTTCTAATTTTTTTAATTGCCAGAAGTCATGTATACCTGCCACAGACTGAAAGAGAATGAGAGAGAGAGAGAGAGAGAGAGAGAGAGAGAGAGAAAGAAAGCACCCTCCCCATGAGGCATCGTCACGCCACAATCCTTTTTTCTTCTTTTTTCCATCCCATCAGCATCTTGGGCACAAGCCTACACACACTCAGTGTGATTTTCAAGTTACTGGGGCTGGGATTCGCACTGATTGGCCATGTGGGCTATGACTCCCAGTGAACGGCAGGTAACCACTGCACTACAGGCCCAGCCCTGAGATGTGAGTTTTAAAAACAGGAGGCTCCTAGGGCAAAAATAGCTTACAAAAATTAGCTTCTATCAGCAGTGGGAGCCAAGCACATTAAAAAAAAATTCTTTTGAGAAAGATTTTTGCTATAGGGCAGGTGCACTCATCAGAGAGCGAAACGAAAGTGAGAAATCATTCCCTGGGGCGATGGCCACATCGCAGTCCCTTCTCCTCCATCCCCAAGAGGAGTCTTGAGATTTTGGGCACGCATGCTCATGTACCCAGCATGAGTCTCAAGCTGCCAGGTCTGGGATTCAAACTGCAATCAGCTGTGTGGGAGTTTAACACCTTAACCACTACACCACCTGCTGGCCCCCAAGCACAGTTTTTAAATGAGAGCAATGACATGCTCCGATTTGAACTTTAGAAAGAGCCCCCTGGTGGGGCCGGCAAGTGGCATGGTAGTTAAAGGTGCTGGACTCCCACGTGGCCGACCACGGTTCAAGTCTTGGACCTGGTGGCTTGCTTTCTCACTTCTCTTTCTCTCTGTCTCTTTCTGATCAAACTGGAAAATAATAATGATAATAATAATAATAAATAAAGTTAAATAAAATAACTCTTAAAGTAACTCTTAAAATAACTCTAACCATTCGCTGTGGCAAATGGTTAGACTAGGCAATGCTAGTTAGGTTAGGGAGACCACTAAGGAGGCGGGAGTTGGGGGGCTGGATATAGGGGGATGCCCAGGATGCTGAGTAAATAGAACCCACAGAGCCTGCTCCCCAGCTCTGAGCACTGACTGGCAGCTCCAGGGGAGCAGGGTTTTGTCATTTTGTTCACTGCTGCAGCCCAGGCATCAGGCATGCTGTCTGGCGCATAGTTAGTCCTCAGTGAATATTGAATGAATGAATGAATGAATGGCGGTAGTGGAGGCTAATACCTACATTTCTGGCTTGAGTGGGAGGAAGAAGGAGCCAGGGGAGGGGTTGGGATGTGTTGTTTGGCGTGCCTGAAGCCAGCTGGAGCGAGAGCAGGGCTGGAAGTGCTTGTCAATGTCCCTAAAACACAGTGCCTGCCCCTAGAGAGGGGCTCACCCACAGTTATGGCCTTCCTTCCTGTAGGCCTCATCTGGCCACTTCAGTGATCCTTTATGAAATTTATATATTTATGTCCTCCATGAATGAGAGAGACCGAGTCTTGGGTCCAAGATCCACTCCCATCCTCAGCCAGTCCTGGACCAGGGCACCCTGTGTGCCTGACATACTGGGAGATAAAAACCCCAGATAAAAACCCAGCCCTTCCCCACGTGAGTCAGTCTCACAGAGCATCGAGTTTTACCACTGCCACCGTCCCCCCCTGTGACAGTGTGGGGCAATCTGCCCTGAATAGGCTGGGCTGAGAGGGCTGAGTCCCCAAGGGATGCAGTGGTTCGTGTGAGTGATGGGTAGGGGCCGTCCTCACTGTGTCATCTCTCCTCTGTCCCAGAAATGCTCCACTCCCCGCTTCCCTGCACCAGCTGCAAGCCCAGTGGGGACACTCCGGATGTCTTCATCAGCTACCGCCGGAACTCAGGCTCCCAACTGGCCAGGTGAGGAGGAGCAGGCAGGCAGGCTGGGCCTTGGGGTGAGGCCATGGCTATGACACAGCACCTCTTTGCAGCCTCCTGAAGGTGCACCTGCAGCTGCACGGCTTCAGTGTCTTCATTGATGTGGAGAAGCTGGAAGCGGGCAAGTTCGAGGACAAGCTCATCCAGAGTGTCATGGGTGCCCGCAACTTTGTGCTGGTGCTGTCTGCTGGGGCACTGGACAAGTGCATGCAGGACCATGACTGCAAGGACTGGGTGCACAAGGTAGGTGCCAGCAGGTCTCTGCGGTCCCAGCCTTGGCCCGTGGGCCAAGAGTCGGGGTCCTCCTCCCGTTCCTTCTTGTGTATACATCCCCGTGACACTTACTCCTCAAGCACCTCCCTGGCTCAGCTGGAAGCCAAGAACCATAGTTCTGGGGGCCAGAAGGCTGCGTAGTGGTTAGGGTGCTGAACTCCCACATGGGCAACTGCAGTTTGCTTTCTCACATTCTCTCCCTCTCTCTCTTTCTGTGTCTCTCTTTTTGTCCTGTAGCAAATTTAAAAATAGTAATAATGACAATGAATAAAATTAGGTAAATAATTCCTAAAAATCGAAAAAGAAGAAACATGGTTCTGACCGTAACAGAATGTTAGCAAGCTACTTTCTAAGCCTGTTTTTCTTCTCTACCAAATGGGGATAACTTATCTGTCTTACTCACCTGGTAGAATTGTGCCAGTTAGAGAGGGATGAAAATGCTCTGAGAAATAGATACCATGAAGCACAGGGGAGCATAGCAACAGACAGAATGGAAGCGTTAAGATACACTATGCAGATGGCGTAGTGGTTATGTTGCTGGACTCCCACATGGCCAACCACAGTTTGAGTCTCAGAACTGGTGGCTTTAAATTCATGCTGAGCGTGTGTGTGTGTACATGCCCAAGATCCCAGGAAGAGAATGAGGAGAAGGGATAGTGGTGTGTTCATTCCCCCTAAAGGTGATTTCTTGCTTTCTGTCTCTCTGTCTCTCTGGCCAGTGTACACGCCCTATAGCAAAAACATCTACCTCGGGGAACCAGCAGTTAGCGTAATGGCTATGTCGCTGGACTCCCACGTAGTCGACCGCAGTTCGCGTCCCGGACCCGGTGGCTTAAAAATCATGCCGGGCATGTGTGCGTGCGTGCCCAAGATCCCATAGAGGAGAATGGAGGAGAAGGGATTGCAGCGTGACCATCCCCCCTGGGGGGTGATTTCTCGCTTTCTGTCTCTATGTCTCTCTCTGTCTGTCTGGCAAGCGCACGTGCCCTATAGTGAAAATCTCTCCAAAAATTTTTTAAAAAAAAAATCTACCTCCACCAAAAAGATAATACTGTGGATTTGGGGGCCAGCAGATGGCATGGTGAAAGTGCTGGACTCCCACATAGCCAACCACAGTTTGAGACCAGGACCGGAGGCTTAAAAATCACGGTGGGCACATGTGCGTGTGTGCCCAAAATCCCAAGAGGAGAATGGAGGAGAGGGGATTGCAACATGGCCATCCCCTGGGGGGTGTAGTTTTTTATGTCCCTTCTCACTGTCCCTGTCTCCAGCAAATGCATGTATCCTATGGCAAAAACCTTAAAAATATATATAGTGAGTTTGAATCCTGGTGCTTGCTTTGGGCAAGTTGCTTGGCCTTGTGACCTTGTTACTGGAAAGGGGGTTAATAATGGTACCCGACTCTCTAGAATATTGTTATAAGGGGCAAAAGAGCTAAAATTTGTGAGCTGCTAGCAGAACGCCTGGGACATAGCAATGCCCAATAATGATAGCAATGAGTATTGTTATGTATTGTTATTATGACTGCTACCTCTGTTTAATTCACCACTGTTTTTTCAATGCCTGACACATAGCAGGAACCTACTGAATACTTGTAGAATGGATGGATGGATGGATGGATGGATTAATCATTCATCAGTCTGTTGTAATTGGGATTGGGGCTGAGGAATGCCGTAGTCATCTACGGTGGAGCCTTTTTCCTCAGGCAGCTGAAGACAGTGCGGTCCAGGCTGACGATAGAGAAGGGGGTCAAGCCCCAGAGACCATGCAGGAGGGGCTGAGTACTGGACCTGGTTTAGGGAGGAGGGACTGGATGAAGGAGCATGGCTGATGACCTAAAGTAGGTGGCAGGCAAGCTTTAAGAGAGAGAGAGAGAAAGGTGTCTGTGAGCTCCGTGAGAGTTCAGACCTCACCTTGCTCATGCTGTACCCTTAGTGCCTAAGACCATGCATGGCACAGAGGAGGCTCTAGAAGAGCTTATGGAATCATTGAGCAAATGAATAAACAGCTGAGTGATTCTGATGAAACAGATGATTGGGAGAGCCATATGTACCTTCTAGGTTTACTAGGTCAGAAGATCTGACTCTAAGCAAATTTTTATTAACTAGCTGAATGGTCTTGAGCAAATCTGTTCTATTGCTAATAACAGAAAATACCGGGGTCTGGGTCATTTATGAATACATTCAGCTCACAGTTGGAGATTCAAGGTCCAGGGGCCATGTCTGGTGAGGGTTTTCTGGCTGCAAAACAGCGTGGTGAGAGCAGGGATGCATGCATTTGTGTCCATGTGTCTCTGTCCTGGCCTCATTTTTCTCTCCTTATGAACCCACCGAGAGTCAGTTATGGGCCCCTGCCCTGATGACCTTACTTCTAATTTCTTTCCAATGACCTCACTTTAAAACATCAGAGTTGGATTAAGTTTTTACACCCTTAATCCCATCTCAACTAAATTCTAGTACACAAATTTGGGGATCATTAACATCATAGCATCGGGAGGCTGGCAGGTGGCATGGTGGTTAAGAGTATTGGAGTCCCACATGGCCAACTGCGGTTTGAGTCCCGGACCTGGCGGCTTGCTTTCTCACTTTCCCTCTCTCTCTCTTTCACTTTCTTCCTCTCTGGTCAATTTAAAATAAATAAATTGGGAGCCTGCAGTTGGCACAATGGCTATGTCGCTGGACTCCGATGTAGTCAACCATGGTTCGAATCTCAGACCTGATGGCTTAAACACACCAGGCATGTGTGCGTGCGTGCCCAAGATCCCGAGAGGAGAATGGAGGAGAAGGGATTGCGGTGTGGCCACCCCCTGGGGGGTGATTTCTCGCTTTCTGTCTCTCTGTCTCTCTCTCTCTCTGTCTGGCAAGCGCATGCGCCCTATGGCAAAAACCTCTCTCTCAAAAAAAAAATCAAAATCAAAAAGTCTCATCTGAGACTCAGGGCAAACTTGTCACATTTGAACCTTTGAAACCAAAACAAGTTACATGCCAGGTGCATGTGCGTGCGTGCCCAAGATCCTGAGAGGAGAATAGAAGAGAAGGGATTGTGGTGTGTCCATCCCCCTAGGGGAGTGATTTCTTGCTTTCTATCTCTCTGTCTCTCTCTCTCTCTGGTGAGTGCACACGCCCTTTAGGAAAAAAATTCTCCAAAAAAAAGAGAAAGAAAAGAAAAAGAAAGAAATCCCCATTCCACAAAGAGAAAGGTGTAATAGGATCTATGTACATCTGAAACCCAGAAGGCAGACGTTTAATCTTCAGATTCCAGAATAATCTTTCTTTCCATGTGTCATATTCTGGATGCATTAGTGTGGGGGTTGCTATGTCCGCAGCCTTACCCTCATGACTTTACTAGGCTCAGTCCATGTTTCAGCTCTCTCAGTTCAGCGTCTCCAACTTGCACTTCTCCCAGGCTGGCACTGTACTGTTAGCACCATAGTTCCAGGGTCTCAAGGGCAATCCTACTCCTGTGACTCCACTAGGCATTGCCCTGGTGGAACTCTCTGTGGCAGCTGTGACCCCACTAATACTTGGCATTGCCCTGGTGGTGAAGGTCGGGGAGGGGGCTCTCCAGTGGGTCTGCCTCTGGGTCAAGTACCTCCCTAGGTCCCGGGTTGTCTGAGACATTCTTTGAGATCTAGGTGGAAACTTCCATGCCTCCATAGCTCTTGGATTCTGTGAACCTGAAGAGTTACCTTGACATGCATGCCACCAACATCTGCTGCTTGTACATTCTAGAGCAGCATCCATAATAGTGGGTTGAACTGTACCTAGGGTAGCTTGAAACACAGCCAGGGCTAAGAAATTATTTATCAGAGAAGCCGGCAGGTGGTGCAGTGGTTAAAGGCGCTGGGCTCCCACATGACCAAACGTGGTTTGAGTCCCAGACCTAGTGGCTTGCTTTCTCACTTTCTCTCTCTCTCTCTCAATCTGTCCCTCTCTAGTCAAATTAAAATAAATAAATAAATAGAGTTAAATAAGATAATTATTTTAAAAAGAGAGAGATTATTTATCAGAATGTGGGGAGTAGAGTCCTGAGGTGGATCAGAACTCAACCAGGAGCCCAACCAGGGCTAGTCCCCTGAAACCATGCTGCTTTCCTAGGCCTCTAACCTGAGCCAGGAAAGGCAACCTCAAAGATCTCGGAAATGCTCCTGAGGCCTTTCTCACATTGCCTTCCTGCATTTCTTCTATCCTTGCTAATCTCTTTTGTAATTGATTGCTTTAATTTTCTGTCCTGAAATGCTCCTTCATTCTTTACCACATGGTCAGTCTGTGGATTTTCCCAATTTTCTGTTCTGCTTCCCTTTTCATTATAAGTTCTGTTTTTTGTTTTGTTTTGTTTTTGTTTTTTTGAGAGGTTTTTGCTATAGGACGTGTATGCTCGACAGACATACAGAAAGAGACATAGAGACAGAAAGCGAGAAATCACTCCCCGGGGGGATGGTCACGCCGCAATTCCTTCTCCTCCATTCTCCTCTCGGGATCTTGGGCACGTACGCACATGCGCTTGGCATGAGTTTTTAAGCCACCGGGTCTGGGACGCAAACCACAGTTGACTATGTGGGAGTCCAGTGACATAGCCATTACGCTAACTGCTGGTTCCCTATAAGTTCTGTTTTTAAGTCATCGTTTTGCCCTTTCATTTCACTGTATGGTGCTAAGAGCAAGCACACAGCTCTGTCTGTATCTTGCTTTGAAATGTCATCTGCCAGGTTTTAGATGCAATATTCTACAATGCTTTGGCACAATGCAGCCAAAGTCATTGCAATGATGTAACATGATGACCTTTTCTCCAACGTACAATAATATATTACTCACTTTTTTCTCTGAAACCTTCTCAGAGCAGCCTTTCCTGTCCATGTTTCTATCAGCATACTGGTCACCACTATTTACTCTCAAAGAAGTTCCAAACTTTCTCTAGCTTATGCAATCTCCACAAGAGAGTTTGTGCACTCTTTGGAGAGAGACAGAGATACAGAGGGAGAGGGAAAAGGAGAGTGAAAAAGCACTCCCCGGTCAGATGTGGTCACGCCAGGGCATCCAGAATGTGGCACATGAAGGAAAAGTAATTCTGGAGTTTGGATGTGCATGGGACTGTTACTTCTCTCTCCTTATGTAATGGGAATTCCTGCCCATGCCTATGTCACCACTGAATTCTGGTAGCATGTAATTTGTTTTGATTTCACAGGCTCAAAGGTGGTGAGTTTGCCAAGTCTCAGATGAGACTTTGAACTTGGACTTTTGAGTTGGTGCTGAAATGGTTTCTTCTTCCTGTTGGTATTTGGGCCTTGCATACATAACGCATTCAACTTTTTCAAGTTGCCCGGGGCTGGAATTTAAACTTCACAGCTGGCCTTGTGGGGTCTCGCTCCCCTAGACACCACACCACCAGGTCAGCCTTCTCATCTTTTGACTCTCCACCAGGATCACTTTTAACGCATTATAGACTTTTTCTGTTATGCTCCTTCAAACTCCTCCAATCTCTGCTCGTTACCCAGTTTCAAAGCCACTTCAACATGTTTAGGTATCTTTCCATGGAATATTGCTGTTATTCTGGGCAAGAATCCGACAAGAGAGGGACTATCACTAACACTATTTTAGATATTAAAAATGGACTTTGAGACCTTTGTTGTAAGCAGCAACCCTACTTCTCAGTGCTTTTCTGTTCTAGTTCATTCTGTTGCTAGTAACAGAAAATACTCGAGTCTGGGTCATTTCTAAAAATAGGTGTTTATTCAGCTCATGGTTTGGAGGGCCAAGGTCTAGAGGCCACATCTGGTGAGAGTCTTTTGGCTACATCATAACGGGGCAGGGGGGCCCCGTGCATGCACCTGTGTCCTCGTTTCTGGATTCATTCTTTCTTCTTGTAAACTCACCTGAAGTCAATCATGGGGGTCCCGCCCTGATGACCTTAATCCTAATCTCCTCCCAAAGGCCCCACCTTTCAACAATATACTTGGATTACATTTTTACCTCCTTAATCCCTTCACAACCAAATCCCAATGCATGAATATTTGAGAGGAGGGAACACATTTAAACCATGGCAAAGCTATTATCCCTTTCTTTGCCAGCCCTTGACTGTGTGCAATGAACAGATTGTAACATCTTTGGTTCTGCACTATTCTGGATGAGACAAATGTCTAAGGACTCCCCAAGGGTCAAGATTCATCCAAATGCTCTACAGAGAGGCAACAGGGTTTGTTGAAACAGTCCTGGACTCAGACTCCGAAGGCTTGAGTCAGAAGCCTGGCCCCTCCTGAACTAGGTATCTGTGTTATTTAGGAGGAAGTGCATTCCCCTCACTGGGCTTCCTTCTCTTCATCTGTAAAGTGGGGAGGTGCCCCAGAAAGCCAGAGTTAAAGTTATGCAGGTTCTTTGCCTTGGAAGGCTGCGTTTCATGAGGACGCTTGACACCCACTGCTGGCCCAGCAAATGGGGTGAAGAGGGGAGGCAGGTGGAGTAGTAGGAGCCTTTGTCCTGGACCAGTTCCAAAGGCTCTGTCATCTCTCTGGTTGTTTTCAGTGCTTAATCGTCTCTGGTTTTAAAAATCCTTTCCCTGAAGCCACATTTACTGGGTAATCAATATGGAAACCACAAGTGAACTGCACTCAAGAAAGTGCATCCCTGTGGTCCCCTCTTGAAGGGAAAAACATTCAATAAGTACTTCTCAGAGCACCAGTAATAATAAGTCATAGCCTCAGAACAACCTAGGGAGGTAAGTCCTGATTAGTCCTGCTTTACGGGGAGGAAATAATAGTATTTATTGAGCAGACACCACACGCTGGTCACTTTCCATGGGATGTGGCCGTTATCCCGTGCAACAATCCTACAAGAGAAGGACTATCACTAACACTATTTTAGATATTAAAAACAGACTTTGAAACTCTGACTCAGGTCACAGAGTATGTGTCAGAGATTGGCCGTGGACCCGGATCTGATGATTCAGTATGCGCCCCTGACCGCCATGCTGTCTGTGCCTCTCCATCCATAACCTGGCAGGAAGGGCTGAGGCTGGGCAGGGCTGTGTGCAAGATCCTGAGCTAGGAGGGGAGTACAAGCAGCCATGGGCTCTGCCCTTCCCTGGCAGAGAAGACCTTTTCTTTAATTGCCAGAGGATGCGTGCACTCACTAGAGAGAGAGCACCCCTAAGTGGGGTGAGGTCACACTGCGATCCCTTTCCCTTCATTTCTCCATCCCATCAGGATTTGGGGCAGACACACATGCACCTGATGTGTTTTTCGAGCCACCAAGGGCCAGGATTCGAACCTTGGTCAACCATGTGGGAGCCAGCACCCTTAATCACTGTGGTACGGGGCTGGCCCAAGGAGTCTGGATTTTATTCCAAAAGCCATATAAAGTCTAAGTTTTGCATAGGGGGCGACATGATCGGATCTGTCAGCTCAGCATTTTGCAAAGGTTAAGTTGGCGAAAGGACGACATGGCAAACAGATTAGAGGGGGGCAAGAGTGAGTGAGGAGGGCCCTGGCGGGACCTAGAAAGAATAGGCTTGAAGCAGGTGGTTGTGGGATGGAGGACAATGGTGGATTTGAGAAATAGTGAGAGCTGTGCGCGTCAGGGCTCATGACGAATCAACACTGGTGAGGGATATGATAGTTTTCTTCTGACATTAAGTCTCTTGGTATTTTCCCCAATTCTGACAGTAACTGGGTATCCTGCACCTTAATTCGATACTGCAGTGTCAGATTCCACGGGTTTAAGAACTCGGTTCTGGGATCACCAGATGGAGTAATGATTATGTCGTTGGACTCCCACATGGCTGACTGTGGTTCAGGTCCTGAACCTGGAGGCTTAAAACTCACACTGGGGGGGACCAGCAGTTAGCGTAATGGCTATGTCGCTGGACTCCCACGTAGTCGACCGCAGTTCGAGTCCCGGACCCGGTGGCTTAAACTCACGCCAGACGCGTGTGCGTGCGTGCCCAAGATCTCGAGAGGAGAATGGAGGAGAAGGGATTGTGGCGTGGCCATCCCCCCTGGGGGGTGATTTCTCGCTTTTTATCTCTCTGTCTCTCTCTGTCTGTCTGGCGAGCGCACGCGCCCTATAGCAAAAACCTCTCCAATAAAAAAAATAAATAAATAAACTCACACTGGGGGACCAGCAGGTGGTGTGATGGTTAAGGTGCTGGACACTCCCACATGGCCGACCATGGTTTGAGTCCCAGACCTGGTGACTTGCTTTCCCACTTTCTCTCTCTCTCTCTCTCTCTCTCTGTCTCTGGTCAAATTAAAATAAATGAATAAATAAATAAAATTAAATAAAAACAATTATTAAAAAAAAAAAAAAACTCACACTGGGCATGTGTGCCCAAAATCCTGAGAGGAGAATGGAGGAGAAGGGATTGTGGTGTGACCATCTCCCCTGGGGAGTAACTTCTCACTTTCTTTCTTGTTTATTTTTTGGAGAGGTTTTTGCTATAGGGAGTGTGTGCTCGCCAGAAAGACAGAGCGAGACAGAGACAGAAAGTGAGAAATCACCCCTCTGGGGGGATGGCCATGCAGTAATCCCTTCTCCTCCATTCTCCTCTTGGGATCTTGGGCATGCACACACACTCCCAGCGTGAGTTTAAGCCACCGGGTTTGGGACTCGAACCACGGTCGACTTCATGGGAGTCCAGCAACGTAGCCATTATGCCATCTGCTGGTCCCTCACTTTCTGTCTCTATGTCTCTCCAACAAGTGCACGTACCCTATAGAAAAATCTCTCTTAAAAAAGAAAAGGAATTCAGTCCCACAAATTACCCTCACTGCAGATGCTGGTCCAAAGGCTGGGCCATGGGCTACTGCACTTCCGTCTGACTTGATTATAAATTTGGGGACTCTCGTGACCACCACCCCCAAGTTCAGGAATTCGTTAGAATGACTCACAGCACTTATGGTCAGTAGTTTTTCATAAAGGAACAACTCAGGAATGGCCAGACGGAAGAGGGGCTCAGAGGGGAGGAGCACCTACGCCCGTGCTCTAGAGCACCACCTCCCTGCCCCACGATGTCTTCACCACCTGGGAGCTCGTCAGACTTCATGGTTTAGGGGCTTTTATAGGACTTATTTTTTTTTTAAAGAACTATTTTTATTTAACCTTATTTATTATTATTATCATTATTATTTTCCAGTTTGATTAGAGAGAGAGACAGAGAAAGAGAGAAAATGAGAAAGCAAGCCACCAGGTCCGAGACTTGAACTGTGGTCGGCTATGTGAGAGTCCAGTGCTTGTAACCACCATGCCACTTGCCAACCCCTTATAGGGCTTTTATTACATAGGCATGATTGATTAAATCACTGGCCATTGGTGATTGAACTCGATCTCTCTGGAGGTTGTGGGGTGGGGGCTGAAAGTTCTGACCCTCTAATCATGTCTCGGTCTTTCTGGTGACCAGCCCATTTCTGAAGCTAAGGCCACCCCCCCACCCCCCCCCACCCCCAGCTAGGAGTCTTGTCCATAGCATACAAAAGACACTTGCCACTCAGGATCTAATGAAGGTTTTAGGAGCTCTGTGCCAGGAGCCCCAGCATCGAATGTGTGTGTGCATGCGCACATATATACTTATATATTTTATATCATCTATTCATATATAATATATACTTATACAAATAAATATATGTATTCATATTTTAACTTTTAAATTTTATTTCTTCCATGAGAAAGAGAGAGAGAAAGACAGACAGACACCCCCCACAGGGTCCTCTTGTTACTCTCCACCTCCAGCTTCAGCCGGCCGAGATCATGGGGATAGTTCAGGGAGGTCTCTGGACCTAAACCGGGAACCTTCCCACAGGGGTCAGCCTCGTAGAGCACTGTGTTACCTGTGTGCCAAAGTCCAGCCCGTTTACTTCTTTCATGAGACAGAGACAGAGACAGATACCCTCAAGACACAGGTACCCTCGAGGGGGTCTTGCCACTTTGTGATTCTCCTTTCAGCCTCTCATCCAGCCAGAACTGTGGGCATATTGTGTGCTGTGTTCAGGTTCCCTGGGATCCAAACCTGGGCCTTCCCATATGGCTCCAGTATCGCGCAGGGGCACCCGACAGCCTGTGCTTCCACAGCTGGGCCCCAGACAGTTCTTTTTTGTTATGTGCAGAGGGTAAGGGAGAAGTCAGGACCAGTGCTCTGTCCTGGGTCCAGCCTCGGCTAGTGACACTCCCAGCACCTACCTGGCCCCAGGGTCCCCAGGAGCCTTTCCTCTTCCCCTCTCTTCTTTCTCTAGGAGATTGTGACCGCCTTAAGCTGTGGCAAGAACATTGTGCCGGTGATTGACGGCTTCGAGTGGCCTGAGCCCCAGGCCCTGCCAGAGGACATGCAGGCTGTGCTTACCTTCAATGGCATCAAGTGAGCCGGGGCCCTGGGTGCAGAGCTCTGTGGGGGCAGGACGGATCACCCCACAGGCAGCAGGGGCAGCACAGGCGCCCCGGCCAGCAGTGCCCTCTGATCCACATGGTGTCTGTGCCCACAGGTGGTCCCACGAGTACCAGGAGGCCACCATTGAGAAGATCATCCGCTTCCTACAGGGCCGCTCCTCCCGGGACTCGTCGGCAGGCTCCGACACCAGTTTGGAGGGTGCCGCGCCCATGGGCTCCACCTAGCCGGCCCAGTTCCCAAGCCCTGCTGTGACTCCCATTCCATTGTCTCCTGCTCAGTCCTGGAGACACCGGAGCTGGTGGTAGGGCTTTGCCGCAGGGGTGGGAATGGTTGCTGCACCCTCTCCCTTTGCCTTCCCTGATGGCAGCCAGTGTAAGCAGGGTGGAGCCAGGCAGCCTCTGACAGGAATAGGGTGACATGCTGGCCCTCTCAGCCTGAGCACCATTGTCCTGGGGCCTGGACCCTGGAGGAGCCAGGGCTGAGTGTGCAGCCTTGGTTTTCTGCCCAGACTGTGCTGACCCCTGGGTTCTCCACTTCCTGCCGCCCTGTGGCCTTGCCCTGTAGCCACCCAGTGCCCTTAGCCAGCCTGGCAAGGTCCCGGTCTCTGCCCAGCCTCCTTTGGGGCGGCCTCTTTTGCCACATCCTGAGTCTGGGTTAGGCCAAGTGGCCCTCACTCTGGCTGGTCTGTAACCATGGCCAGCCTTGCTGTACTTGCTGGTGGGCAAGGCAGGGGCCTCCTCTTTGGGCCTGGGCCTGGGCCTGGGCCTGGGCAGTGGAGGCCATGTCTCAAAGTCCACCCTTCCCCATGCCGTGGTGCTGTGCCTCAGGTTCCTGCCTGGCCTGATCCAGCTGACCTTGCCAGGGCCCACCCAGTGCTGCCTACCCACTTGCACAGAGAGGAGGAGGACCCAGACATCCCCATGGCAACATCAGCAGCCTGGCAGAACCTGCAGCTCTGTGGGAAGAGGGATGTCCTGGGGAAAGCCAAGAGTGATTACCTAGCACAGTTTCTCCTGCACTAATGTGCATTCAAATCACCCAGGGAATCCTGGGAAAATCCATGCAGTGGGTCCGCAGGTGGTGTGGAGCTTAGGGCAGCTGGATCCCATATGGCCAATTGTGTGGTTCAAGTCCTGGACTCAGGAGCTTGAACAATGCCAGGCGTGCGTGCATGCCTAAAATCCCAAGAGGAGAATGGAAAAGGGATTGTGGTATGTCCATCCCCCTTAAGGGGACGCTTTCTCATTTTCCCTCTTTCTCTCTCTCTCTTTCTCTCTCTCTTTCTCTCCAGTGAGCACACATGACTGTTAGCAAAAAAAAAAAAAAAAAAAAAAAAAAAAAATTCAATGAATATCTTGGGTGCAGCCCAAGAGTCTGCATTTCTTTTTACTTTTTTTAAAAAGAATTATTTTAGGGACCAGCAGTTACCCATGTAGTCGACTGTGGTTCAAGTCCCGGACCCGGTAGCTTAAACTCATGCCGGGCATGTGTGCGTGCGTGCCCAAGATCCTGAGAAGAGAATGGAGGAGAAGGGATTGCGGCGTGGCCATCCCCCCGGGGGGTGATTTCGTTTTCTGTCTCTCTGTCTCTGGCTGGCTGGCGAGCGCACGCGCCCTATAGCAAAAAAAAAAAAAAAAAAAAAAAAAAAAAAAAAAAAATTATTTTATTGGGTCTAGCAGATGGCGTAGCAGTTATGTCACTGGACTCCCATGTTGTTAACCACGGCTCGAGTCCAGACTCGGCAACTTGAAATTCATGCTGGGCGCATGTGTATACGTGCCCAAGATCCTAAGAGGAGAACGGAGGAAAAGGGATTGTGGTGTGGTCATCCCCTACTGGGGGTGGGAGGGAGCAGTGATTTCTCACTTTCTGTCTCTATGCCTGGCGAGCTCATGCACTCTATTTAAAAAATCTCTTTCAAAAAAAAACAAGAAAGAATATTCAACTTTATTTATTTATTTCAATTTGACCAGACAGGGACAGAGTGGGTGGGGGGAGTGAGAAAGCAAGCTGCCAGGTCCAGGACTTGAACTGCTGTCGGACATGTGGCAGTCCAGCTCCCTGAACCACCACGCCACTTGCCGGCCCCAGATTCTGCATTTCCTGTTTTTTGTTTGTTTGTTTGTTTTTTTGCTATAGGGCACGTGTGCTTGCCAGAGAGACAGAGAGAGACAGAAAGCGCGAAATCACCCTCCAGGGGGAATGGCCATGCCACAATCCCTTCTCCTCTATGCTCTCGGGATTTTGGGCACATGGGCACAAATAACCGGCGTGAGGTTTAAGCCGCTGGGTCCAGGACTCAAACTGTAATCGAGTACATGGGAGTCTAGCGACATAGCCATTATGCCATCTGCTGGTCCCAGATTCTGCATTTCTTACACATGCCTAGGTGATCTGATCCTGGTGGTCAGCGGATGAGACTTTGAGTAGCCGGTCTCTGAAATGGGAATCCCTCACAAGTCTTTGCCGTTTTCCAAACACTCGGCGCCATGGCGTCTGTAATCATCAGAGCAACCCCCGTCCCTGCCATCACCCCGCTGCACAGGTTCGGAAATTGCGGCTCAGAGAGATTGGGGTGATGAGCCCAGTTTCCCAGGTCACTAATAGCAGCCGGAGGATCCCGACCCAGTCCACTGCCCTGGAACCAGTCTCCTGAGACTCCGGGCAGGCTCTCGCTTCTCTCAGTGGGAGATAAGTTTTAACCTCAGAAGGCTGACCAAGGGCCACACAGAAGTAAGTGAGCAGGAGCCCCTCTGCCCCTCCCTCTCTGGGGGAGGAGGGCACGAAAGCATCCTCTCTCCAATAAACCTGTGCTGTGGGGGTCAGCTGAACCTGCCTGGCTCCTCCCTCCTGGGGGCAGCAGTTGGCTCAGCTCCCAGACCCCCACCCCGCGGTGCTGGCTAGGCCTGCGGGCCACATCAGCAAACATGTCACTCCAGGCAGGGATTCTTTCCTTCTACTCCCCTCCCTGCCAAGTACACTGGCCACCAGGCCCCCTGCTCTGGCTTTGAATGTGCCTAATCCTCCACCATCTGGAGGCCTGATGCTCACCGGTGCCAGGCCCAGGCCTGGGTCCAGGGTACGTGGAGGCAGACTGGATGCTTTGCCTTCGCGGGGCAGTCAGTAACAATACACTGTGTGTCTCCAGGGGAAGTCTTCTGTCTTTCTGTCCCGTCAGTCCCCCTCCCTCCGGTCCCTGTGGGCAGTACTCCGAGGTTTCTTGGCTCTTTTTCTATCTGGTACACGCTCGCTCGACTGCCTGGCCTGATTGACCTCTGCCCTCTCTATCTGGGGAATCAGAGCCCAGCCTCAGGCCCCAGCCAGAGTGACTGGTCCAGTGTGTTCAGGGCTGAGTCTCCTCTGCTGTAATAAATACTGCTCAGATTACAACCAGAGACCACGCCACTAGTCTTGCCCCTTGGCTGATTCTGAGACAAGAGGGCCCAGAAGCAGCCTTTCCCCCAGAGCCTGCCCTGCTGCAGATCTGCTGGGCTAGGGTTTTCTGCTCAGCTCAGAGCCAGCTCAGATCCACCCGAACCCACCCTGCTCCAGAGCTCAGAGACATTCAGAGGTCAAAATTACAGCCTGATCTATTTATCTTCTCCCAGGCCCCTGCAGAGGCCTCGCACTCAAGAATATAAGGAGAGAGGGATTTTTTTTAAGAATTATTTTAACTTTATTTATCATTATTATTTTCCATTTTGACCAGAGAGACACAGAGAGAGAGAGGGAAAGTGAGAAAGGAAGCCACCAGGTCCGGGACGTGAACCATGGTTGACCATGTGGGAGTCCAGCACCTTTAACCACCATGTCACCTGCCGGCCCTGGAAGGAGGGATCTTACAGCATCATTCATTGTTTCCTAACTGTCCAACCAGATTCGATTCCTTTAATCAATTTGGGGCATCACTGATCTAGCCCTTTTTAGGGGGGCGTATTCAAAGTCACAGGGCCAGCCGGAGGTAGAGGCAGGGCTGAGGCCAGCCAGCTCTGAGCCTTCTCTCTCCCATAGCTGAGTCAGTGGGGGCGCCCCCTCCTTGCCCAGGTCTCCCAGTTAGAGAGGACTGTGAGGTAGAAGTCTGGGAACCGGGCCCCCGCTGACCCTGGTCTGTCCTGGGCTACACCCATTTCACCTCCATGATTTCCAGCCAGGAATCTGGTGGGCAGGGCTGGTGAGCGAGGGTAGAAATGGCAGCCGGGCCAGCTGCCTATGGGTGGTTCTGGGGTGAATAGGCAAGTCCCACCTGGTCTGGGTCTGCTCGGGAGACTGTGGCCTTGATCAAAGTCAGTGCCTTAATATTAGACCAGATCCTGCCTTGTCACTTCAGGTCCAAACCTTTCCAGCCGTGCACCTAGAAATGGTGCCTTGTCCTCTGGGAGGCTGGCACCCGGGGTCACGAGTTCTTGTGGGCCTTCAGAGGCATGCGGGACGGTCTCAGCGCATGGCTCTGCCAAACAGCCCAGCACGGGGAGGCTGGAGGGTCCGAGTGGGAAGAGAAACAGATTCAGCCGGGCTGGCGTCACCCAGGAGCGGGACAGGGGGAGTGGCTCGGAATCTCAGGAGCGAGCAGCCAGTGCCCTGCCCCAAGCTCCTCCACTGGCCCGATGCACACCTGGTGCCTTTCCCCCAGTGGCTCAGGAGACCAGAATGCCGAGGCAGCTGAGGCCTCGGCGGGCCACACCCCGCACCATGTCCCCAGGACAGCTGGGAGCAGGAAAACAGGGCTGATGCAGTCAGGTTCAATTGGTTTATTACGATGACTGGCACGGGTGAGCCCAGGGGTGGGCAGGCCACAGACAAGGACTGACTCCCTCAACAAAGTCACACCAGTACTCTCCCGCCAGAGGGCACCCCCCACCTCCTCACACACACCCCTCCCTCTCCCACGGCTGCACTAACCAGGCACCGTAGTCACCACCAAGGCATGACTGGCAGCTGCACGCCAGGGCCTCATACCATGGCCTGTGCTGTCTGGGAGGAGAGACACTGGCCCCATGCTTCGCCTGATCCCTGAAATGTCACCTCCCCATCTCCTGGAGGCTTCTAAGTGGCATGCTGGGTAAACAGACCCCTGTCCCAAATAGCTCTCCCGGAATGGGCCTGTCTGGGATACAATTCCGAGTCCTAGCCAGAGGCCGGCTCTGCTGAGAAAGCGTGACCACCGCCCCAAGGTGAGCACTGCTCTCGGAGGCCAGCACAGGCATGGCGGTGGGCTGGGCTCCCAGGCGTGGCCTTCAAGTTCGTTCATGTTCACTTGGCTCCTCTGGCCCCCTGGTCCCTGGTCCAGGCAGATCAGGGGCTCTGTGGAAAATGCTGGAATTCCAGGTGAGGATTAGCCTTTTCCAGCAGCCTGTGAGAGACCAGAGTGAGTTCAGTTTAGACACCAGGGAACCCTCATCTCCCTCTGGAGAAGGGACACAGGATGGCTGGGTGGGCTGGCCCAGGTTCTTCTGAGCCTCTTCCCTCCCCAAACTGCGAGGTGGAAGGCAGCGTCCAGAGACAGACAGCTCCGGACTACAGGGCAATCGGTGGGTCAGGCTCGCCTGCCGCGCCGAGCCCTGGGAGCTCTCTGAGCTTCCCTTCAACACACATTTGCCACCACGCTCGTCTGTGAGGGGCAGGGAACACAGCCTCGCCCCGCCGTGCGGATCCTTCTGCCTGCCCCTCTGCCTTGCCCCTGGGGAATGATTCCTAAGGGTGAGGCAGCCTTCTGCAAAGGGACAGTCAGCCTGGAATGAGCCACCCAGAGGGGAAGAGTTCCCGACATGAAGCTGCCATTTCCAGTGGGAGGAGGAGGACGGGGGGACCTTCATGACAAAGGGCTCCATTAGGAGCACGGGCTCAGGGTCCAGCATTACCCAATCAGAGTGGCAGGGATGAGTAGGAGGCCAGCTCCCAGGAGGAAGGGGAACCCCTTCATGAAGTTCAGAGTGGCTGGGTAGAGCGAGTTGAAGATGCCGGAGGCTGTCAGCATAGCCAAGCTGTTCACACAGGCCACAGCAGAAAAGAGAGCACCTGCGAAGAAATAAACACCACTCTGGAGTTAGATCTGTTTCAAACCCGGGTGCCACGACCTCCCGGCTGTGCAACCTGGGGCAAGTCACTTAACCTCTCTGAGCCTCACCTTCCCTACCTATGAATTCCCCTGCATCATGTGTTGTGATAAGGATTCAATAAGGTCATGCATGGAACGTACCTGGTACAGAGGGGCTGCTAGAGATGGCTGTATTAGAGCCACATTAAAAGTACACGTGACATCTTCCACTGAAAGTCTGGTGGAAATGGCTTTTGTTTCGTTTTGTCTATCTTTTTGGTAATCATCTCCTACTTGGGGTTAAATGATACTTTGATTCCCAGTTCTAACACTTAAAGCCGTTTGATCACCGAACAGTGGCTCATCCTTCTGGGTTTCTGCCTGAGTTCCGTTAAATAAGGAAAAGGCCCATTTCAGAGTTTTGCCGGAGACATCAAATCACACATCAAGAACATCCCGGGCCGGGCCCACTGGGGGGAGCTAGTTAGTAAGGCTATTCTTCACTCTGCTCCCTTTGCCATTTCTTTTTTTTTTTTTTTTTTTTTAATTATTTTATTCAATTTCATTTATTCATTCATTCATTTATTTTAATTTGACCAGAGAGACACACACACACACACAGAGAGAGAGAGAGGAAGAAAGTGAGAAAGCAAGCCACCAGGTCTGGGACTTGAACCATGGTCGGCTATGTGGGAATGCCCAGCACCTTAACCACCACACCACTTGCCAGTCCCCTCCCTTTGCCATTTCTGGGAACAGTGACAGCGCTGGGCAAAGCTTACTGAATGAATGGAGGCACCCGGGTATGGGGACACCAGAGCCCATGGTGTGCACAATCCCAGGGCCTCTATCAGCACCACATCCTCCTTAGGGCAGCGGGGGCAGAGGGAATGAGCAGACGTTTCCAGACTGGGGTACAAAGACCAGAGGCCTGAGTGAAGTTGTTCTTTAGAGATACACCAGCACCCAGAGTTTGAAAAACAAGCAACAACCCAACAGAAGTGGAGATTAAACGATCAGGGGGGCTGGCAAGTGGCATGGTGGTCAAGGGCACTGGACTCCCACATGACTGACTACGGTTCGAGTCCCGGACCTGGCAGCTTGCTTTCTTGTTTTCTCTTTCTCTCGCACAGACACACTCTGGCCCTCTCTGGTCAAATAGAAATAAATAATTTAAAAAGTTAAATAAACTAATTCTTAAAAAAAAAACTATCAGACTATCAGAACCGGAAGGGCCTGCAGAAGTCACCAAGAGCACACCATTTATGTTACCGATGAGGAAACTGAAGACCATGACAGCTGGGACTGAAACCCAGATTCCGAGACCAGCTGATCTTAAAATCTAACCTGGTTTTGCATCCTCACTCCACCGTTTACTCTCTAGGCCTCTGTTCGTCTGTCAACTGGGCAGAATGAAACCCATGTCCCCAGGCTGTTCATCTGGACTTACAGAGTCTGACCCCAGGGAAACATGGTAGCCTAGCACCATCACACCCATTTTACAAAAGGCAAAGCTGAGGTCCAGACAGAGCAACTCCTCCGCGCCAGTTATCCAGAAAGGACGTAACTGCTCTGCTGACGACAAATCCCACCTCTGTGCTTTGAAAATCCAAGGCAGCGTGGACCTCCGTCAGCCCCGGGGACGTTGACAGAAGTGTGTTAGTCTCGGCCACTTACTTCTCCAGGGAGGGAGGGAGGAATGCAAGCTGCCCTTCAGCCACGGCTGCCCATCTGCCCAGTTCCAGCAACGCTGGGCCTGAGGAACCTGATGCAGGTTGGACCCTGACACTCACCCTGCTCCGACTCACTCACTAGCTTGGAGAGCTTGGCCCGGATGACAGGTGTGATGACCAAGGACAGGAAGAGCAAGCCATACCCTGTGGAGAAAACACACGCATCAGGAAAATGGGGGTGAGGACAGCAGTGCCCAAGTGAGAGGCAGCAGACAGCCTACACACACCCCACGTGGGACTTGGGTGAGGACCAAGCAGAACGTCTTTGATGGTGAGGGTGGGAAGACACTGACCAAGGAGGAACGGAGACCAGCCTTCTCCAGCCTCAGTCCTATCTGCTATCTCTTTTAGGAGTGGACTCTGACTCTCACCAAGTGTCTCCTTGGTCACAGCAGGCACCCCCCCCCAGCCCCCCATTTCGCACTAGCAGGGAGAGGGCAGGGCACAGAAACCAGGCCTGCGCTTTGGAGTCAGTCCTGAGTTCAAATCGCCCTGGGTACTAACCTCCCTGGGCCTGACGCCCTGCCTGTATAGTGAAAGGAAGATCATACGGCCTTTGTCACAGGATGGCTCTGAGGCCGTCGGAGGAAGTGAGAACGGCTTTTCCCTCGGCCTTTGGAGGAAGCAATGCCCTGTTGACGCTTGATTTCAGCCCAGTGATACTAATTTTGCACTTCCCATGTCTAGAGCTATGAGAGAATAACTTTCTGTTGTGTTTTAAAAAAATATTTAATGGGGGCTGGCAGGTGGCATGGTGGTTAAGGTCGCTGGACTCCTACATGGCCGACCATGGTTTGAGTCCCAGATCTGGTGATTTGGTTTCTCACTTTCCCTCTCTCTTTCTCTTCTGCATTCTTTCTCTCTGGTGAAATTTAAATAAATAAAGTTTTAAAAGTATTTATTTCTTTTTTAAAATTTATTTGCTATAAGGCATGTGCATGAGAGAGAGAGAAAGTGAGAAGGCAAGCTGCCAGGTCTGGGACTTGAACTGAGGTTGGCCATGTGGAAGTTCAGCACCCAACCACCATGCCACTTACCGGCCCCAATTTCTGTTGTCTTAGGCCACCAAGTTTATAGTAATTTGTTTCAACAGCCTGAGGAAACTAACAGGGGAGATGGAGAGGTCACGTCTAACAAGAGCGCAGCCTTAAGACACAGTAAATGGCAGTTCCCGCTGCATTGGGCTCCTAACGGGCTTTCACCTTTTTCTCCACAACGTCTCTTCCCTGTGAGCCTGGCACCTTCTCAGTCCTCCGAGAGGACAGCGAGTCCTCCGAGGTCATCACAGGGTGACAAAGCACCCTGTGACCTTTCAGGTCAGCTCCCCAATTCTCTCTCTGCTGATTCCCCAGAGCAAAGTTGGTGTTTTCATTACCTCTGCACCCTCAGGGATGTGGGCATGAGTGAAAGGTAGATGGTCCCCTTCACTGTTGGACAAGTCTCTGAGTTAAGAAATCTGTGCTTGGTGGGAACCAGCAGTTAGCATAATGGCTATGTCGCTGGACTCCCATGTAGTCGACCGCGGTTCGTGTCCCGGATCCGGTGGCTTAAAACTCACACCGGGCGTGTGTGCATGCGTGCCCAAGATCCCGAGAAGAGAATGGAGGAGAAGGGATTGAGGCATGACCATCCCCCCTGGGGGGTGATTTCTCGCTTTCTGTCTCTATGTCTCTCTCTGTCTGTCTGGCGAGTGCACACGCCTTATAGCAAAAACCTCTCAAAAAAAAAAAAAAAAAAAAAATCTGTGCTTGGGGCCAGCAGGGCAGAGTGGTTAAGGCGCTGGACTCTTATATGACTGACCATGGTTCGAACCCAGGACCCAGTAGCTTAAAACACACAAGTCTCACTTTCTGTCTCTGTCTCTCTGGCAAGCATACCTACTCTATAGCAAAAATCTCTCTTAAAAAAAAAGTGCAGATTTCTTTTTTGTGTGTGTTTTAGAGATTTTTGCTATAAGGCAGGTGCTCTCGCTAAAAAGATAGAGACAGAAAGCAAGAAGTTACCCTCTAGGGGCCACACCATAGTCCCTTCTCCTCCCATCTCCTCTGGGATCTTGGGCATGCACATACACACGTGCCCACTGTGAGTTTCAAGCCACCAGTTCTGGGACTCGAACCATGGTTGGCCAAGTGGGAGTCCAGCTACGTAACCACTATACCATCTCCTGGTCCTGAAATCAACACTTATTGAACATCTGACTTTGTGTATGCATTTCTGGGCTTGATCAAAATAAATCAAATGATTAACTTCCTGGCCTGTCGATTAACTTCCTGGCCTGTCACCCCTCTCCCACTAAAAGAAGAGGAGCAATGGGGGAAGGAGAGAGGAAGGAAGAGAAGAGGAACCGAAGCAAGCAGGAATTTCATCTCAGTGATCTGAAAAGACGGGCTTTTTAAGAAACCCAGAGGGGCCAGCCATTGTGGCTCTTATGGGACAGCTGAGTATCAGGCATCACAGTGTGGACTTTGTTTAAGAACACCATGAACTGGCTGGGAGAGGCCAAGGGGTGAAACAATTAGCGTATGAGCCATACTTCTATCTTTCGCTCGAGCTTACTAAATATTTATGGCTGCTAATGTGGATTGATTACTCTGTCTATTGTACGTCCGTATGTTTTATGTACCAAAGATGGCTTTTTTCCTGGGGCTTCTTAGTTATCAAACCTGCAGTGTCGGCTGGGGGGCATAACCATGTTTCCAAAGACGAGGCATGAACCACGTTTGGGGGCAGGAAGTGGCTGCCACTCTGCTCCAGTGCCTGTGGGACAAGCTATCCCTGAGCTCACACACTTTACCTGTGAACATAAGGGGTGTGATGGTAGCAAATGCAAAGACCACCATCCCGAGGATGTTGAAGGCCAGGCCGATCTCAGCCACCCAGGCGTCTGCGAAGCAGTGCTGCAGGAGCCGCAGGCCCAGCAGGCTGGTGAGGTAGGGGAGGTGCTGGGCTGCAGAACCATAGCCGATCAGCTTGGAGTCCCAGCACAGGGGTGCGCTCAGTTCATAGAGGGTCAGGATGTCCTGGGCTCCAAAGTGCACTGTGATTACCACGAAGATGGCCAGTGAGTACAGGGCTAAATGCTTCCTGGACTTCTCAGGGGCGGGAGCCAGGTAGAGCTGGAAGATGGATCGGTGGTGACGGAGCGTGAAGAGCCGGGTGGACTTGGGCTCCTTCACAGTCTCTCCAAAGCAAAATGCTGCATAGAGAGTCATGGCTATCAGCAAGGCCAAGGCCAGCCAGAAGGGGTTGGCATAACCCTGGGCACGGAGCCAGTGGCCCCCCAGGAGGCTGGCCAGCATCCCCGCCACACCAATGCACGCTTCCAGCAGGGCCATTCGGAAGGTGCGGCTGTGGCTGGAGCTGACGTCTGCCACAGAGGCAAAGCTAGCAGCCAGGAGGCCATTGAAGTCCCCGAGGAAGGCACAAAGGATGCGGCCCAGCACGAAGTAGCCGACGTGGAGCTGCAGCTGCACCACGAACACGGACACCAGGGCCTGGAGCAGCAGGCCCAGCGAGGCCAGCACGAGCAGCGGGCGGCGGCCCACACGGTCACACCAGGCTCCCAGCAGGGTGGACGAGAAGAGATTCACAAGGAAGCCGCCCACGTTCATGTAGAGGGTCCAGTGGGAGGTGAGGGTCTCCACTTCCTGCGGAGGCACAATCACTAGGGTGCAGTTCCTCACTCTGGGTTGCCCACTCCCCCCCAAACATCGCGATCCGCGGAACTCCAGGGATGAGGACTTTCTCGGGAGCCCTAAACCTTAGAGGGCCTTAGTAGGACTCTCTGGGGGGAGGAGGACCGAGGCTCCATTACTTCTTTACCCCCTTTAGCTCGTGGGCCAGACCTTTCCTAGAGCCGCCTTCCTCCGGCCCACGAGGCAGCTCCGGGTCGGGTCCCCTGCCCTCGGGCGCCACCCGCCATCTACAGGCATAACCCCCTGCGGGTCCCCCTACCTTTACGCAGGCCCCGCCCCGCCGCCCCGCGCAGCAGCCCAGGGCCCGCCCCCTGCCGCGCTCCGCGCTCCGCCCGCCTCCGCTACCTGCATGGTGGGGTTCACGCTGTGGTTGCTGCAGCTCCCCCTGTCGCGGGTGCCGTTGTAGCCAAGGTCGGCGCTGAAGCGGTGCCAGAGGTACTGTGTGGTGAGCGGACCCTGCAGGACCAAGGCAAAGTTGGCCAGGAAGACCAGCGGCTCCACGGGGCCGCGGCACAGCACGGCCGCCGCCGGGCGGGCGCGGGACTCCCCCGGGGGGCTGGCGCGCCCTTCCATGGGCTGGCGCGTCCGGGTTCGCGCGCGACTCGCTGCCGGGGACCAGTGACACAAAACCCGGGCCTGCGCTCTCTGCGCCTGCGCTCAGAGTCCCTCTTTAAATATCTGGAGGGGCGGGGCCTGGAACTCCAGTCCCAACTCTTGCTCGACTAGCTCAGAGCTGGGTGTGGGCGGGCCAGGGGCCCCAGCCCTCAGGGTGGCCTCACTGTAAATTGTGCAAAGACACCGCCCTGGACCCCTCCCTCCCAGCTCCAGAAATACTCATAACAATAACAAGAATATCAATAATTAACATTTATTGAGCACTTACTATGTGCTGGACATGGTATTAAACTCTGTGTTGCATTAATCTTCAGACAACACTGTAGTGTCGCTGCTGTTAACGATCCCAAGCTACAGATCAGGAAAGAGGTCAACGGGCACTCTGAGCACAGCTAGGACACATGACTTTCGATGCCTACGCCGAAGTGGTGTGCAACCTGAGCCCAGCTGCCCTGGTTGGAATAGCTAGCCGCCATCTTGGGCATGCCCCTTATCTCCCTGTGCTTCTGTTGCTTCATCTGTAAGCTGGGAGCACGAATATATACTGGATGGAAGAGTTGTGGAAATGCAAAGTGATTCCCTCCCCATGCCAGAGGGTGTGCGTGAAAAAAGAAAGAAAGCGAGAACCCCTTAATGGGGCCCAATCACTCCACAATCCCTTTTCTTTCCAGTCGTTATCTCTGACAGGATCCTAGACCATCATATCCCCATGGAGTGCTTTTCAAGCCAACAGGACTAGGCTGGAACCCTGGTCAGCTGTGTGGGATCCAGTTGGCTCTGCACAGAGCCTAACCTGTGCCCTGCTAGTCCAGCCCGGAAGTGCTAGTATTGTTATCAACAGGCTGTCACTTGTTCCACTCCCACCCTAGGATCTTTTCTGGATAACTAATCTTGTGTCTGGGGCAAGGGTCTGATTCTGCAGTTCCTTTAGAGAAGCAAAGAGAAAGGGAAGATGGTGGAGAGCTTGGGAAGCCTTTGGGTGTGGCCCCGGGCACCTGGGAGTTCCCAGTGGAGGAACTGGGCCAAAAGGCATCACCTGCCACTGCTAAGGGCTCAGACCTGTGTCTAAGCCACGGTCTGGGAGGGGGATTACCTCTGTTACTCTCCCATCATTATTCCTTCATTTATATTTTCAATAATTATTTATTTTACTTATTATTATCGGTATTATTTTAATTTGACATAGGGTACATGTGCTTACCAGAGAGAGAGATGGTGAGAAAGCAAGCCACTAGGTCCAGGACTTGAACCGCAGTTGGCCATGTAAGAGTCCAGTGCCTCAACCACCATGCCACCTCTTGGCCCCTATTGAGCACCTCTTATGTGCCAAGCACCATGCTGGGGGCTCTAGGAACACAGCAGTGAGGGAAATAGACAAAACCTTCAGTTTCTAGAATAGTAGGGGTGAGACAAAGAATCTTACTAACTGGTATAAAATGCCAACTGTGGAAATGCTTGAAAGGAAAGGAGTGAGGGGCTTCAGGGGCCTAATCCAGGCCTGGCCTGAGGTTGGGGAGGTGGTAGAGAAGGATCAGGAAAGGCGGCCTTTCCTGAGAGGGAATGGGGCAGCTAAATGGATTTCTGAAGGCCTGCACCATTGCTCCACCACCTGATCCTTGAGGTAGTGAGTGGCTCTGTTCTCGACAGGGCCTGAGCTCTGTCCCCCATCTCCTCTGAGCCAGAAAGAGTCTGCAGCTCAGAATGTGTAGGTGCTGCCCACGTGCATGCACACACTTGCACACCCTCTGTGGTCTTCCTAGAGGTGGGAAATTCCACAGTGAACATTCGGGTCCCCTGTTGGCTCCCTCCCTTCCCCCCACACACCAAAGCTTGGCCCAGTTAGGTCAGCTGCGGCGAGGGAGGGATGCCCAGATACCCAGGAGTGGAACTGCTGGATCATATGATAGTTCTGTTTGAAGGTCTTTGAGGAACCTCCATGTTGTTCTCCACAGTGGTTGGACCAATTTTCATTCCCACCAACAATGTAGGAGAGTTCCCCTTTCACCACATCCCCACCAGCACTTATCAGTTTGTTTTTGTTTTTGTTTTTTTTGAGAGGTTTTTGCTATAGGGCACACACGCCAGAAAGACAGAGAGAGACAGAGAGACAGAAAGCGGGAAATCACCCCCCAGGGGGATGGCCACGCCACAATCCCCTCTCTTTTTTCCTCTCAGGATGTTGGGCACGCACGCACATGCGCTCGGAGTGAGTTTAAGCCACTGGGTCCGGTACTCGAACCGCGGTCGACTACGTGGGAGTCCAGCAACATAGCCATTACGCTAACTGCTGGTCCCCATTTTTTGTTTTGTTTTAATCATCGTCATTCTGACTGGGGTTAGTTAGTTTTTGCTATAGAGCATGTGCAGAAAGAGGCAGACAGAGAGAGACAGAGAGAGAGAGTGAGAAATGACCCACCCTCCCTGAGGGATGGCCACACCGCAATCCCTTCTCCTCCATTCTCCTCTTGACATTTTGGGTATGCACGCAGAGGTGCCCAGTGTATTTTCCAATCCACCAGGTCTGGGACTCAAACCATGCAGTCACCCATGTGGGATCCAGTACTCTATTTTCTAAAAAATGTTTAAAGAGAGATTTTTGCTATAGAGTGCATGTGCTCACTGGAGAGAGAGAGAAATCCCTTCTCCTCCATTCTCCTTGGGATTTGGGGCACACAAATACTCTTGCCTGGTGTGAGTTTTAAGCTCCCAGGTCCAGGACTTGAACCGTGGTCGACTATGTGGGAGTCAAGCGACGTAATCATCAGGCCATCAGTGGGTCCCCTGGGATCCAGCAGTTTAACCACCGCACCCCTGGCTGGCCCCTACATGCATTATCTTACTAACTCTAGCTTTATGAGGTAGTTGCTGCTATCATTTTTATAGATGATGTAACTAGGCTTAGAGTGATGGAGAGAAATGGTCCTTCCCGCTGTGGGGACAGATTTTCTTCTCCCTATACTTGTTCTGGTTCTTCTGTATCCCAAGCCTTCGTATATGTTAGTCCATCTGCCAGGAATACCTTCCCCCTCCTTGCCTGGCCTATTCAACTCCTATTCACCCTTCAAAACCCATCTCTGTGTCACACCTCTAGACAGAATTTATCATTGCCTCCAAGATACTTCCATAATACCGTACTCATACATCTAACTCTAATTTTACACTTAACCTGTTTATAAATATGTGTTCTGGATTGTCTCCTCTCATTGCTTACGCACATCCTGCCTCAACTCAAGAACAGAGACAATACTTTTTTTCCTTTCTGCACCTCCTAGAACTGAGCTTGGCATGCAGTAAGATGAAATGTTAAATAGGTTCAATGGCCTGCAACAACTCCAATTCATTGATCGCAGTTGCCTGGATTGCTGCTTTGAGAGGGCTGTTTCTCTAGCGTGGTGGAAAGGAGTCCTGTGATCCATTAGTAATGTCTGCCATGGGCTCAGGAAGGGTAGGTATTGGCACTAATAACTGTTGTCCAGGCCTGGAATATGTGTGCGGTAAGCATTGAAAGGCTTCATGGAAGTGCCTGAAAACTATATGGGTTTCTCTGCCTGTGGGAGACTGCCTGTAGTACCACCACCATGAGAGAGATGACTGTGCCGTAAATTCCTCATTCAAGTGACACTTGAGGAAGTCTCGTCACTGCCTCCACCCAAAGCCTGTGCTTCCTTGCCACGTGTGGCCAATCACAACCTCTGACAAGCTGTTTGTGGTTTAGGAAACAAGAAAAAGGGAGGAGCGGCTATGAAGGGAAAGCCTTTCCAGTTTTTAAGTTACTTCTCTATACTAACCCCGAGAGTCAAAGCAGCATCTCTTTCAGGTGCTCGCAGTGCTGGGTACAGGCTACAGCTAGGTCTGTGTGCCAGTGAGGCCTCGAACTAGTCCTTTCTGGCTTCAGTTTTCTCACTTATGAAATAATCTGGGGGCCTCTGTTTCTTTGTGCAGCATGGGCTGGATGTCAGGGTGGATTGAGAAAATGTGTGGCTCTGAGCTTTAAGTGGGTGTGTCCAGGCGCCTCGGATGATGTGGCTTCTGCTGAATTGAAGTTGAAGGTGGGGAGGGATTTCACAAGGAAGAAATGAAGCTGTCCAAGTGCGGGGAACTGCCCAGAATCCAGGGACATGCAGAGCTGGAGGTGCAGCTTCCCCAGCATTACCCCGCAGAGGAGGGTCCCCAGACCACTTCCTGGGGCTCCTGGCTTTAATCTCATTTCAAACACTGTCTTGTTAGTAGAGCCAACATTTGTCCATTCAGTTAGCATCTAAGGCCAGCCAGGCTTGCTGCTAAGGGCTGGGGTTAGACGAGAGACTTCACAATCTCTTCTCTCAAGGAGTTCCCAGGCCAGTAGGACACAGCACCATTAACCCCAAATAGCAATATTAAAAGTCTGTGGATCAGCTCAGAGAGAAAGTGCATGTGTTATTGGGCCAGCAGGTGGCATGGTGGTTAAGGTGCTGGATCCCACATGGCTGACTCTGCAGTTCAAGTCCTGGACCCGGCAGCTTGAGAAACATGCAGGGCACACTACTGTGCATGCCCAAAATCCTGAAAGGAGAATGGAGGTGAAGGGAGTGCAGTGTGGCTGTCACCCTGAGGGGGTGATCTCTCACTTCCCCCTCTCTCTCTGTCTCTCTCCAGTGAGGGGGTTGCTATAGCAAAAAAAAAAAAAAAAACTTAAAAATAAAAGTATGTGTCATCAAGAGGAAGGCAAAGAAGGACTAGTGGAGGGGCTGATTTTGAAGCATGAAATGATGAAAAGGCGTCACCAGGACAACAGAGATGGCAAATGGTGAAGGGCCTGGGAAAGCGGGACTGCGAGGGACAAGGGCACCTGTCACATTGGGAGACCTGGGGTCGCTGTGGCACACCCTGAGGGCAGCTGAGCCCAAACCTTAACTGTTAGCAAACAGTTTCGATTTTAGACTTCTAATCCCAGGGAATCACTCTTGGGATTGATCTTTGCCCTTTTAAAAAAAGCTTTTGCCCAGCAGAGGTATACTGTTGCCAGAGACAGAGAGGGGGGAGAGAGGGAGAAAGCACCCCCTGTGGGAAATAATCACACCATGATCCCTTCTCCACCATCTCTCCCTCCTTTTGGGATTTCAGGAATGCATGCACACACCCCCAGCATGTTTCTCAAGCCACTGGGCCCAGGATTTGAACCAGTGGTCGGCCATCTGGGACCCAGCTGCCTTAACCAGTAGGTCATGGGCTGGCCCTGATCATTGTTAACTGGAGTGTTTAGTCCAGTTATATTTTTAAAAAAGAATTATTTTATTGGGGATCGACAGGTGGCATGGTGGTTAAGGCGCAGGATGCTTAATATGGCCGACCACAGTTTGAGTCCTGGACCTGGTGGCTTGCTTTTCACTGCCTCCCCCCCAATCTCTCTCTGATCAAATTAAAATAAATGAATGAATACATAAAATACATAATTTAAAAATGAATTATTTTATTGAAATTTATTTATTTATTTTAATTTGACCAGAGAGAGACAGAGTGAGAGAGAAAGAGAAAGAGAGAGAGGGAAAGTAAGAAAGCAAGTCACCAGATCCAGGACTTGAACCATGGTCGACCTTATGGGAGTCCAGCACTCTTTTTTTTTTTTTGAGAGGTTTTTGCTATAGGGTACGTGCGCTCGCCAGACAGAGAGAGAGAGAGAGAGACATAGAGAAAAAAAGCGAGAAAATCACCCCCCAGGGGGGATGGCCACGCCGCAATCCCTTCTCCTCCATTCTCCTCTCAGGATGTTGGGCACACACGCACACGCGCCCGGCGTGAGTTTAAGCCACCGGGTCTGGGACTGGAACTGCGGTTGACTACGTGGGAGTCCAGCGACATAGCCATTACGCTAACTGCTGGTCCCAGGAGTCCAGCACTCTTAATCACCACACCACCTGCCAGTTATATTGAATGTATTTACTGATATAGTTGGGGTTAAAATCTATCATCTTGCCAAATTTCTTCTACTTTCCCACCTGTGTTCGTTTTTTCTCCTTCCTTGTCATTTGGGTTATTTTATATTATTTCATTTCTGCCCTCTTTAAGGGTTGTTTGTTTGTTTGTTTGTTAGACTTTCACCATAAGGCAAGGAGAGAGGGAATGTGAGAAATTACCCCCGGGGGATGACCATGCCTCAGCCCCTTCTCCTCCATCCTGCTCTGGGAATTTTAGGCACGCATGTATTTGCGCCAAGTGTGATTCTCAAGCTTCCAATCCAGGACTCGAAATGCAGTCGGCCATGTGGGAGTCCAACGCCTTAACCACCATGCCACCTGCTGGCCCCACACATATTTGCCTTCTTTGTCAGTGCTTTTTGGTTGGTTGGTTTATGTGAAGAGTACAGGCCAGGGACCAGCAGTTAGCGTAATGGCTATGTCACTGAACTCCCATGTAGTTGACTGCGGTTCGCGTCCCCGGACCCGGTGGCTTAAACTCACGCTGGGCGCGTGTGCGTGCCCAAGATCCCGAGAGGAGAATGGAGGAGAAGGGATTGCGGTGTGGCCATCCTACCTAGGGGGTGATTTCCCACTTTCTGTCTCTCTGTGTCTCTCTGGCTTTCTGGCGAGCGCACGCGCCCTATAGCAAAAACCTCTCAAAAAAAAAAGAAAGAAAGAAAGAAAAGAGCACAGGCCAGTTATTTGGTAGATTGCATCAGTGTGGGATTATCTGATGTTTTCTTGAGATTAGATTCAGGGTACACACTTTTGGCAGGACCCTTGAAGGATGTTACATCCTCCCCATGTTAGACCAAGAGGTATGTGATAGGTAATCTTTGTCCTAGGGGTTTGGTCCCGGGTATAATGTAGCATCTACAGGTTTTTCTCTTATAAAGTTACCTTTTGTAATTAATATGTATCTTGAGAAGAGATGCTTTGAGGGTTTTTTGTTTGTTTGTTTTAGTTTAGCTATAGGACACAAGTCACACCACAGTCCCTTCTCCTCCGTTCTCCCCTCAGGATTTTAGCCACATGCACCTGGCATGCTTTTCAAGCTGCCAAGTCCAGGACTTGAACCACTCAGTTGGCTATGTAGGATCTAGCCAATTAGCCTCCATGCCACCTGGAGTCCTGAGAAGGCTATTTTCTCCTATGGGGTATTTCTGCTTACAGGCCACATTGCTCAAATAGGGAGGGCCGTTTCCAGTGCAAGGGAGATGGAAAACGTAGGTGCTGATGGGAAAGGTGCTAGGCCAGGCAGGGATTCAGACCAAAGGAAGGAAGGGTGGGGCTGGGGGAGGAGGTGAGAGGGGAAGGAGAGAGAGAGAGAGAGAGTGTGTGTGTGTGTGTGTGTGTGTGTGTGTGGGGGCTGGGGGAAGGAGGTGTGAGGGGAAGGAGGTGTGAGGGGAAGGAGGTGTGAGGGGAAGGTGTGAGGGGCTCCTCTGGCACAAGGGAAGCCACTGCCGGAGCAGCCACTGGGCACTGGGAGCTCCTGAGGTAAGTACTGTTATCTTTGCTCTACGGCTCAGGAAACCGGAGGGCTAATCTGACTTGCTCAAGGACACACAGCATAGAGTAGCAAAGCCAGGCTGGCCCTGTGGCCCAGTGGTTATGGGAGCTTGATCCCATATGGCCAAGTGCCGTTTAAATCCTGAGGCGGGCGGCCATACCCAGACTCGTGAGGAAGTAGGGCAGGGAGGAGCACAACCCTTTCAGGACATAGAGAGAAGGAGCAGGCGGAGAGGGAGGAGGAGAAGCAGAAGGCAAGAGAAGGGCCAGCAGGTGGCATGGAGGTTAAGGTGGCTGGGTCGCATATGGCAGACTGCACAGTTCAAGTCCCTGACCTGGCAGTTTGAAAATCACACCAGACACGTGAGTGCATGCCCAAAATCCCCAGAAGAGACTGGAGGAGAAGGGCTTGTGCTGTAGCCATCGCCCCTCGGGGAGACTTCTCGCTTTCTCTCTCTCGCTTGCACACAGGTGCCCCTGTAGCAAAAACTGAAAAAAAAAAAAAAAGGCAAGAGAAGAGAATTTGCTGGCCAGGGCAATGACACGTTGGTTATTAGAGTGAGGCCTGGGGACTAGGGCATTAGAGGGCATTAGAGGTCAAGAGCAAGCGTTCAGAAGTTGCCGGGTGAGAGGAGGGAGAGGAAGGGTAGAAAAGACCCCATCCACTGCGGGTTAACTGGGGCCGACCGGACACTAGCACTGAGGGGGAAGCAAAGGCACCCCTCGCTGAGGTCACCCTCCGAGAGTCTGTCTAGCAAGATGCAGCTCGTGCTGGGTAAGATGAGCTGTCCTCTCATGGGGGACCCAGGTGCCTTCAGGCGAGCAGGCCCCTTCTCCGTGGCCAGCGCATTCTCAGGGAAGCGTATCTGAGGCTGAAACCTAGTCAGGGGTAGTGAGAAGGCAAAGAGGGAACCCGCCAGCTCTGGTGAGGCGAGTGACAGCCGCAGCCCGCACTCCCTCTCCTCCGAGTCAACCTGTCCAGGCAACAGCTGCCCCGCGTCCTTATCAGACCCTCCATCCCTGTGTTCTGATGCCCCTGAACCGCCTGTCAGAGGCTACACCGGCCCTCAGGGCCCTGCGGGGCAGCGCTGCAGGGTCCTGAGGTGCCTTCTCTGCACGGAGCCTCTCTGCACTTGACGTTTTGATGTTTCGCTGATGTTTGCCTTTACTTTGTAAGACCCAGTGGGGGGGGGGGGGGCTGGGCTGACTCCTGGCTGACATACTAAGTGGGAAACCCCCGAGACCTGGAAGCGATGGGGTTAGGCCACCTGTGAGTGCTCATGCAGTGCGGGTCTAAAACATGCGGCATGGAGGGCTCTAAAGTGATGGCTTAAGGAGAACCTCCCCCTGAGTGGAGCACAGGACGAATCACCTCAGGAATACTGGGATGGACTGGAATGTAGATGAGGGGACACCTGGAAAGAGTCTAATAGGATTTTTTTTTTCCTGTAGGACACATGCTTACTGGAGCGAGAGAGAGAGAGAGAACCCTCCAGAGGGATGACCATGCCACGATCCCTTCTTCTCTTTCTCAGAATTTGGAGCAGGCACACACACACACATGCACCTGGCGGGACCTGAATTGCACAGTCAGGTATTTGGGGTCCAGCCCTTAACCTCCATGCTACCTACTGACCCAGGGTGCCTAACTTTTAAAAAGAAGTGAGAAAGCAAGCGACCAGATCCAGGACTTGAACCACCATGTGCGAGTCCAACACCTTAACCACTATGCCACCTGCTGGCCCTGAAAGAAGCTTTCAAAAATTACTGTTATTAATTTCCTCAATGCGGGAGAGAAACTGAAAGAGAGGCACCCCCAGCAGGACCCTCAACCTCAGCCAGCCTGGATCAAGGGCGTGTATACCCACCTGGTTTGCTCAGAAATGTCTCAGGGTGCAAACCCAGGACCTTTTCTACGTGGGGCCAGTTGTGTTACCTCTGCCCCACCATCTGGCCCCTCAAAGTATATATTTAAATGATTTTAAATGTATATTTTCTTTACTTTCTCTGTTTTCAAAGAATAGACTTATACCACGTACACCACTTTCCAAATATATACCCAAAGTCTGTTCTCCTAAGCCAAAAATAAATTTCTTGTGCCTAAGTAACAATGAGAGAATAAGAATTAGGTGGTGGGACCAGCAGGTGCATGGTGGTTAAGGCGCTGGACACTCCCACATGGCTAACCACGGTTCAAGCCCTAGACCTGGTGGCTTTCTCTCTCTCTCTCTCTCTCTCTCTCTCTCTCTCTCTCTCTCTCTCTCTCGGTGTATGTGTGTGTGTGTCTCTGGTCAAATTAAAATGAATAAATAAATAAAATTAAATAAATACTTCTAAAAAAAAAGAATAGGTGGTAAGAGACTAACCCTAGAAACTTATTTTTTGTTGTTGCTGCTGTTTAATCCATCTTTAACTTTTTTACAATTAAGAAAATTTTCAGGGGCCAGCAGGTGGTGTAGTGGTTAAGGGCACTGGACACCCACGTGGCCTACCATGGTTCAAGTCCCAGACCTGGCAGCTTGCTTTCTCACTTCTCTCTCTCTCTCTCTCTCTCTCTCTCTCTGTCCCTCTCTAGTCAAATTAAAAAGAATGAATAGGGAACCAGCAGTTAGCATAATGGCTATGTCGCTGGACTCCCACGTAGTCGACCACGGTTCGCGTCCCGGACCCGGTGGCTTAAAACTCACGCCGGGCGCGTGTGGCGTGCGTGCCCAAGATCCCGAGAGGAGAATGGAGGAGAAGGGGATTGCGGCATGACCATCCCCCCCTGGGGGGTGATTTCTCGCTTTCTGTCTCTATGTCTCTCTCTGTCTGTCTGGTGAGCGCACGCGCCCTATAGCAAAAAACCTCTCCAAAAAAAAAGAATGAATAAATAAAGTTAAATAAGATAATTAAAAATTTTGGGGGGAACCAGCAGATGGCATAATGGCTACGTCTCTGGACTCTCATGTTGTCGACCACGGTTCTAGTCCCAGACCTGGTGGCTTAAACTCATGCCAGGTGCATGTGGATATGTGTGCATGCCCAAGATCCCGAAAGGAGACTGGAGGAGAAGGGATTGTGACGTGGCCATTCCCCCTGGGGGGTGATTTCTTGCTTTCTATCTCTCTGTCTCTCTCTGTCTTCCTGGCGAGCGCACGCGCCCTATAGCAAAAACATCTCCAAAAAAAATTTTTTTTCAAACATGCACAAAATACAGAGAAC
Source organism: Tupaia tana (assembly GCA_026018925.1). NCBI lineage: Eukaryota > Metazoa > Chordata > Mammalia > Scandentia > Tupaiidae > Tupaia > Tupaia tana. The sequence goes on along the minus strand of JAKSZU010000011.1, from coordinate 23,146,476 downwards.
AATGCAACAAATGACCATATACTCATTGCTTAGCTCCAACATCATCACAACCTTGCCAGATTCATCATTTTGTTTTCTGTTCTCAGAAGGCGAGTTGTTAGTCATGGGAGGACGCTGGCATCCGTGGTGCTGTCCTTAGACACTTTCCTGGAGATTAGGGAGTGATCCGTGCCGCCTACAACGGGGAGCCTCGGGTCAGCCTTCAGCAAGGTCTATCCACGGCTCGCTTCTGAGCGGCGGAGCCCTGTGGCAGGTGTCCTGGAGGCCACTGTGCAGCAGAGAGTAGCTATCAGGCATTGGTCTGTCTGAGGAGACCCCTCCCAGGGACAGCGAGGCCTATGGAGAGTGCCTGGGCTCGGTGCTCACCACCCCACAGAGAATGGCAGGGCAGGGCCACGGAAGAAAGTGAATTTCACCCTCGCCAGCCTTGGACGTGTCCCTGCTCTCTGCTGGCTGGGAGCCCCAACTGCCTCCTTTCTTTCTCTCTCTGGGCCCTGCTCCTCAGGGACTTCTCGGCCAGACCAGGCCCACGCTGCCCTTGCTTGCCTTCTGGTGGCCATTCCTGGTATCACGGTGATCTCGTCTGGAGAAAAGTCCCCAATCTGCAGTTAGGCGCCTAGCTTTCCATCTTGCCAGTGGGCAGTGGTTGAGCAAACATGTTTTCTTCTTTTTATTTTTTAAGGTTTTTGCCATAGGGCACATGTGCTTGTTGGAGAGAGACAGAGAGAAGGAAAGTGAGAAATCACCCCCTGGTGGGGGGGATGGTTGCGCCCCAATCTCTTCTCCATTTTCCTCCTGGGAGGACATACATGTGCCTGGATAATCTTCAAGCCACCGGGTTTGGGACTCAAGCCATGGTCAGCTATGTGTGAGTTCAGTGATTAAACCACCATGCCACTTGCTGGCCAACACAACATATTTTCTAAGGAGTTAAGAGACACATTTTTTGTTGTTGTTGTTGGATTGATTTATGTAACGAGTCCCAGCAAGGTCTGAATGACCGGTTAGCCTCAAGCAAGCACGTTCTGCGGTGGAAGCAGACAGACACCAGGACTATTCCAGACTGTGGCAAGGGTCAGACCGTGGTGGCAGCATTCTCCAGACCACACCTCCCGGCTAGGTGGGGATTTACCCGGGGAGCAGCACGTGCTGCTCAAATGGGAGCCCGTCAGCACACACTCCTGCCACCAGGGCTTCCTTCCCTCTTCCTTGGCTTCCCTGATCACACACGACCTCTTGCCCCTCCAGACTTCACAGCCAGCACTTCCTCCCAGACCACCTACCATCTTCTGAAAAGATTTTTTTTTTTTTTTCCATGAGAGAGACACAGAGAGACCGTCACCCCCAACAGGGTCTTCACTCTGCCATCCAGCCGCCGTCGTAGCCAGCCAGGATCACAGCCATGGCCCGACATGCTTAGGAGATCCCGGGAGGTAAGCCAAGACCTTACCATGGAGGTCCAATCACACCGCTGCATCTCGCATTACCACTAGCCTGGTCTGCCATCTCCTTTCTTTTCTTTTTTTAGGTTTTTTGCCATAGGGCGAATATGCTCACCAAAGAGAAATAGAGATAGTGAGAGGGAAAGTGAGAAATCACTCCTGAGGGGATGGCCATGCTGCAGTCCCTTCTCCATTCTCCTCCTGGGATTTTGGGCACACACATGCCTGATGTGATCATCAAGCCTCCTGGTCTGGGACTCAAACTGTGTCGGCCATATGGGAGTCCAGTGCCTTAACCACTATGCCCCCTGCTGGTTCGGGGCCTACAATTTTCAACCCACATGTATTGGTTGTCCCCAGAAGACAGGACTGTAACCTCACTTAAAATAAATAAGTAAGTAAGTAAGTAAGTGGTGGAGAAGACCGTGTATTCAACATTGCACAATCACCATCTCACTGAGACCTGTGGACCCGACTTACAGACAGGTGGGCCCAAAGCTCTACCCCTAACACGCACCAGCAGCAGCATTAACGGTGGAGGTTCGGGCTTTGGGGTGGCTTTCTGGGCAAATGGTTACACCTAGTGAACTGCTTTAGTGACTGAAATCCACAAGAATCATTCCTCTGAGACTTAAGGCTTTTTGGTTCGCAATTCTCATGGAAAATGGTGATTAATTAATGGCTCATTGACCAGAATGTTTTATCAATGGCATCCTCAGTGTGTGTGTGTGTGTGTGCGGTGTGTGTGTGCAGAGGATATTAACAAAGTCCCTAGATGATTTTAATGTCTCCTCATCATTCAAATCCTTGCAATCTGTAGAGAATTAAATTTTCTACTTCAGCTTTTGATCTTGAGATAGTTGTAGATTCGCATGCTGTTATAAGGAATAATACAACTATTATGAGAGAGATCTTATGTACCTCTTTTTATTTTGCTACAGGACACAAGCTTCCCAGAGACAGAGAGAAAGTGAGAAATCATCCCCAGGGGGAATGGCCGTGCCACAATCCCTTCCTTTCATTCTCCTCTAGAGATTTTGGGCACGTACGTACATTACACCAGGTGTGAGTTTCAAGCCTCCAGGTTTGGGACTCAAACCACGGTCAGCCATGTGGGACACCAATGACGTAACCATTACGCCATCTGCTGGTCCTTGAGGTCTCATATACTTTTAACCCAGCTTCTCTCAATGGGAACATCTTTTTTTTTTTTTTTAATAGTTTAATTTTTTTGCTTGCTTGTTTGGTTTAGAGTTTTTTTTTTTTTTTTTTCTACAGGGTATGTGCGCTCGCCAGACAGACAGATAGAGACAGAGAGACAGAAAGTGAGAAATCACCCCCAAGGGGGATGGCCACGCCGCAATCCCGTCTCCTCCATTCTCCTCTCAGGATCCTGGGCACGCACGCATACGCGCCGGCGTGAGTTTAAGCCACCGGGTCCGGGACACGAACCGCGGTCGACCACGTGGGAGTCCAGCGACATAGCCATTACGCTAACTGCTGGTCCCATCAGTAATTCTTTTTATTGCTGAATAGTATTCCATCAAGTGGATATATCACACGCATCCCCTTGAAGGACATTTGGACTGTTTTTTTTGCTTATTACAAATATAGCTGCTGTAGGACTGCTGGAGTGGTGTAGTGGTTCAGGTGGGAGCCACATGGCTGACCACAGTTTGAATCCTGGACCCAGCAGCTTGAAATCACGCCAGTCACAAGGGTGCATGCCAAAATCCTGAGAGGAGAATGGAGGAGGAGGGATTGTGGCATGGCTATTCTCTCTGGAGGGTGATGTCTCACTTTCTCTCTGTCTCTCCAATGAGTGCATGCGCCCTATAGCCAAAATCTCTCTCTAAAAGAAACCCAAAAAACAAATATAGCTCCAGTGAACATTCATTAACAGGTTTTGCGTAAAGGCAAGTTTTCGTTTTTCTGAATGTATGCCCAAGGACAGCAATTGCTGGGTTGTATAATTATATGCAGTTTTCAGAGCTGTCAGACTGTTTTCAGTGGGACGGTGCCATTTCATATTCCCACTCGTAATCCGGGACTGATCCAGTTTCTCACGTGCTCATTGGGTGTTGTCACTAGTGTTTAAGTTAGCCATCTGACAGGTGCGCAGTGGTATCCCACTGTGGTCTTAACTTGTATTTCCCTAATGGCGTGGCCACCCCACCCCACCCCCGGAGGTGATTTCTCGCTGTCTCTCTCTGTCTTTCTGGCGAGCACACATGCCCTATAGCAAAAACCTCTCAAAAAGAAAGTTTTTTCCCTTCTTGTTTGTTTCTTTAAATGGCAACATAAACTTTTCTCCCTTCCTGACCCCTCTGGAATTGGAAAATACTTGGGAGTATTCTTATTTTGTGGCAGAATGGTTATTTACATAAGTTCAGTTAACCTGTTGCCTTGAATCAGAAATCTTGCCCAGAACTCCAAGAAGAGCATGACTTATCAGGTGTGAAAAGATATTGCCGACGAATAAATTGGCAATATCACATTAAATTACTTTAACACATCTAAATTACTTTAAATGTGTTAAAATTTGTTTTTATGGCCCAGAATGTGAATTCTGCTGTTGGGTAGAATGTTCTTTAATTTATTTATTACTTTTAAAAAGTTATTTATTTAAATTAATTAATTAATATTATTCTATTTGCTATAGGACACATTCGCTCACCAGAAGGTGCTGTAAGGCATGTTTGCTCACCAGAGAGACAGAGAGGGAAGTGAGAAAGCAAGTGCCAGGTCTGAGACTCGAACCACGGTCAGCCATGTGGGAGTCTAGCACCCTAACCACCATGCCACCTGTTGGCTCCCAGTGATGGCCTCTTAAAGGAAGCCCACGCTGAGCAGGAACGGCCAGGCCCTGGTACCTTGCTGAGCCAGTGCAAAGTTAGCCGAGATGGCCCCGGGACGTGTGATAGCCGGAGGCCGCCAGCTAACTGCCCTCCTGCTGCCGGGCACCAGCTTTTTCCTCAGGAGAGATCCAAGAGGCATGTCTCCACAGTGCCATGGCCGTGGCCAGAGTAGGCCACAAAACGACCAGCAAAGCAGCAACTTGGCATCAAATGCATGAGACCAGCCACCAGCTCCCGACAGGCTGTTTCCTTTCCAAACCAATGCTTCACCCTGAGCAGAAAGAAAAGGCTCACATTTGGGCCAACTGGACAGTCACTCAGAGAGCTGGCTCTGCCGCTCACAAAGCTTGCCTCAGACGACCCTGCACCTGCCTGGGGCATCAATTTCCCGTCTGTCAAAAGAGGACACTGATGTCAATGATCCCTGAGGCCCCTCCCAGCACAGGGCTGATTCCACATCTGGCAGCCCCCAGCCCTTCCACCTGCTGTCCCCAGGAAGTGACCCTGCCCACCTCCACTCTTCCCATGATCATCCAATTGGCCGTCTGTGGTAGCTGGGGTCTCTGCCGCCCACCCCCAGAGGCCACGACATCCGTGGGCTGTTCTAGCAGTGAGCCTTGTGCACCAGATGGTCCACCTGTCAGGGCACAGCCTGCCTTGGAGATGACGGATCTCCTGCCCAGCGGGACCACAGGCAGGGCTGCGGGGAGGGGCTGCACAGCTGGGCTGACTGCGTGTGCTTGCTGCGTCGACAGGGACCTGCTGTGACCTGCGGGGGCATCTCTGCACGTCCCACAACCGAGGCCTCAACAACAAATGCTTTGATGGCTGCACGTGTACGGAAGGTGAGTCTGCACTCCTTGTGCAGGGGGCTCCCCTGCTCGGGCAACCCTGCTCCAGGAAAGCCTCCCTCTTACGAAGCCGGTTCTGCAGTGAGAGGGGACAAGATTTTCTGGCTGCGAAGGAGGGAGTGGGAGAATCCCTCCCTCGGGTGCTGAAGACGTGAGCAAGAACAGCTTTGCTCAGGGCCTTCCCAACCTGTGAACTCACTTAGTCTCGAGGCCTGGCATCATTTCTCAGATGTGCTTTTCTCACCTCTTGAAATCCAAGCTGGTGTGATCTCCCAGGATCCGGAGGAGGGAGAAGGCAGGAGACAGGAGCATGTCTCTAAATAAGATCCAACCAGAGAAGGCTGGTGGCTTTCGGCTTTCACACCAGAATCTTCTCCCAGGGGAAGCATCCCAGGTGTGATAAGAGGTTAGAGGTGGCTCCTGGCCTCGTCCAGGGGAGAGGTACACGTGGGCCGCTCCCTTTTACCTCCCAGAGCTCCTCCCTGGTTCCGTTTCTCTCCTGGAACCTCAGAACCACCCTCGGAATAGAGCTTTCATGGCGTCCACTTTGCAGGTGGGCTACAGAGACACGGCCAGCTCAAGTGACTCGCCCAGAAGCACACAGCTAGAAAAGGGAGGGAATATTCTCAATCTTGTACATACTAAAGTAGTCAGAGTAGTCTAAGGAATCCTCCTCTCCCACCACTCCACTCCAGTCACTACCAGTCGCAGCCCACCTGTCCTCTCTCGCCCACCCGACGCCCTCATTCCAATGTGATCTCGAAGGAACTGCAGGTACTTCATCGGTGCGTATTTCAGCATCTATCTCCAATCATCAATACCCTTTTAAGACAAAACGCCGGGGCCAGCCAGGCGTCATGGTTGTTCAGGAGGCTGGAGCCCACATGGCCAACTGCATGATTAGTCCTGGATCTAGTGGCTTGAAAACCATGCTGGGCCTGTGTTCCTGGGTGCCCAAAATCCTGAGAGGAGACTGGAGAGAAGGGATTGCAGCAGGCCACACCCTAGGGAGTGATTTCTCACTTCTTTTAAAAATATTTATTTATTTATTTAGTTCCATTTGTTATTATTATTATTATTTAAAGAATTATTTTCTTTTACTGTATTTGTTTATTTTAATTTGACCAGAGAGAGAGAAAGCAAACTGCCAGGTCCGGGATTCAAACTGTGGTCAGCTATGTGGGAGTCCAGCACTCTTAACCACCACATCACTTGTTGGCCCCATTATTATTATTTTTTAATTTGACCAGACAGAGACAGAGAAAGAGAGAAAGGGAAAGTGAGAAAGCAAGCTGCCAGGTCTGGGACTCAAACTGTGGTCAGCTAAGTGGGAATCCAGTGCCTTTATCCACTGCGCCACCTGCTGGCCCCTGCTTTCTTTCTTTCTCTCTCCTGTCTCTGGAGAGTGTGCACACCCTATGGCAAATTGGAGGGAAAAAAAGTGCCAAAACAAATAGTTACTCAATACCATCCACTATCCAGTCAGCATCCACATCTTCCATACAGGAAATTCGTCTCAGCCCCTATGAACCTGAGACGCAGGCCCGATTTTGCCCAGATCCTCAAAAAGTATCTGCTCTGACAGCAAGGAAGCTATTTAGCTCTGAGTACTCATTCCTCTTGTCAGTTACATTTCCTGAGTGCCTACTGTGTACCAGGTACTGGGCACTGGAGGTCCCGCGGTGAAACGAACCAGCCAGTTCTGTGCCCATGGATTGCATTCTAGTGAGAAGAGCACACAAAAAGCAAGTAAACAGATACAATGTCTTTAGAAAGTCCTAAGGGCTAGAAGAAAATAATGTGGGGTGATAACGGTAATGAGTGCCAGAGGGGTTTCAGAAAGGATGGGCAGAAACAGCAACTTGCAGCAGCTTGGGTCCTGGGGGCTGGGGTGGGTTCTAGGCAAGGGGGCCGAGTATACAGGTAAGGACCTTGGGCAGGAACAAACCTGGCGAGGCACATAGTGACCAATGGGGAAGGTGGTGCAGAGGGAGGAGGGAGAAGCTTCCAGAAGGATCACACAGGACCTTGCCATCCTTGTTTGGCTTTTGTCTTGTGTGTAACTGGAAGCTGGCAACAGGTGTGGAAGGAGCATGATCTGACGTAGGAGTTTCAATGTCTGTGCCGGCTGCAGGACTGGAGCCGAAGTGGAGAAGGGGCTGACTGGGAGGCCTGGAGGGCCCCACCTGGGACTTGGTGGCTAAAGTGACTGGATTGCACATGGCCAACTGTGTGGATCAAGTCCTGGGCCCATTGGCTTGAAAAACATGCTGGCGTGTGCATGTCCAGGAGTTCAACAGGTTGGAGACCTGGAGGAGAAGACACTGCAGTGTGACCGTGCCCGTGAGGGTGTGCTTTCTCCCCCCTCCCTCTCTCTCTCTACAGTGAGTGCACATCCCTCTAGTAGAAACAAACAAAGCTATTTAAAACCCTCCAGAAACTCAGGCTGGTACTGACTGCTCCATTTCAGCCCTGGGCCCAGTGTTGGGTATTTGGAATTTCTCAGATGTCCTCATGTGGGACCTGGCTGCCTTAACCACCAGGCCACGGAGCGCGGTCCATTACATAGGTTTTGGCAAATGCATGACATGGACCCACCGTTTAGGCCTTAAACAGAATGTTTTCACTGCCCTAAACATCTCCTGCTCCATCTGCTCATCCCTTCCCCCGCCCCCCTGAGTCTTTTTAAGGCTCCTCCAGCTACTCTGTGGAGGATGGGTTGCAAGGCAGATTGAAGGAGGGTGAGTCGCTCTCCCAATCTCATTGCCTTTCTTCGCTAGGGTCTGCGCTACTATGCCAAATTCCACCGGAACCGCGGGGTCACGCGGAGGAAGGGCGCTGCGTGGAGCCAGAGACAGCCAACAGCAACCAGGGCTCCTTCATCAACGTTTAGTGGCCCCGGGAGGCGCCTCCCCACCAACCTGGGGACTGGGTCCCGGGAAGTTGGCAAAGCCGGGCAATGTGTTCCTGACTACCCCTGAGAGATCACACGGGAACCTGGCGACTGAGGCTGCAGACTCAGGCCCAGGATATTCAGTCGCAGGAGCGAAGTGGCTGGGCGCACGAGCTGCCCTGCCCAGGAGCCCAGCGGCCGCACACCCGCCCACCGTTCGCACCTGCTCAACCCACGAGGCCAGGCTCATCGCGATGGCGATGGCGAAAGTGCCCTCTACTGTCCGCCAGCAGCTCTGCAACAGTTTCCAGTTAACCAGAGGTTTTGGAGAGTGGAATAAGATGTGGCCTCCCTGACAGGAACCCAAGGGTAAGTGATGAAGAAGGAACGACTCCTCTGTGCCAGGCACTCCACTAAGTGTGTGACATACCTTATGTCACTGAGTGAGCACGACAACCTTTTCAGGTAGCGTTATCACTATATTACAGGTGAGGACACTGAGGCACAGGTGCGTTACATGACTTGTCCAAGGTCCCAAATCCACGTTCCCCAAACTTTAATGTATGTAAGAGGATCCTGTTAAAATGCAGACTCTGATTCAGTCAATTCTGCATTTTTAACATGCTCCCAGGGAATGCCCACACCGCTGGTCTAGGAAGCCCTTGAAAGGGGCCAGATGGGGGGCAGATGGCAGAGCGAGGATCTGAACCTGGGCAGATCCACACCTGCCAAGGCTATCGCATTGCAGTGCCTACCTCCTTGCCTCTCTACAACTAAGAGCTGCCCCCAGGTTCTCCGAGTAGCATGTGCCCCTCGTAGCTCCTTCACGGTGGCTGGATGACTTGGCTGTTCTCTGCCTTCCCTGGACAAAGGTATCATCTCTAAAAATGAAGCAAAATGCACAGTAAGCACCTGCTTGTGTGTGAAGGATGATTTGGGCAGATTGCTCCCTGCCCTCTGATCATTGATATTCTGACATGTGAGGTGTTGGGAGGAACAATAGTGTTGTTCCTTGTATTACTGGGTTGTCGGAGAGTCGTGACGCATTCTTTCTGGTTTTCCATTCAAAAATGCACATGACTCTTCCAACGACCCAATACTATATCCTTGTTGTCCAGCCCTGGGACGTGTGCTTTCTAGTGGCTTCTACCGAGAGCTTCTACCCCAGAGTGCTGGTGCAAGCATGGCCTGTAAAAGTGCGTATACATTGGGCCGGCCAGTGGTGTGGTGGTTCAGGGCGCTGGGACTCCCCCACAGCCGACCATGGTTCGAGTCCCAGACCTGGCGGCTTGCTTTCTCACTTTCCCTCTCTCTCTCCCTCTCTCTTTCTGATAAAATTAAACTAAATAAATAAAGTTAAATAAAATACTTTTTAAAAAAATGCATATACATCAACTCTGCACACCCACTTAGCACACCGCTCGGTGCTTCCCAGGCCTCCCCGAGACCCTCCCTGGACCCCACTCCACAGCTCTACAGCAGAGTCAGAGCTGGGAAGCTGGGGCAGCTCTGTGGTTGAGGTGCTCTCTGAAGCTAACTGGCCCCCGACAGGCCAGACCCACTAATGCCCACACAGAGCACCTGGCCCAGCAGACCTGGCTCCAGGACCCACTTGAGGAGAACCCTTTCAATTTCCCTTTCCTGGCATCTCACTCCAGGTCAGGTCTTTGGTCCAGAGAAAACTAGACAAAAACTTCAGCAAATAAAAAACCTTTCCCCCTCCACATGCCTCACTGGGCTGGACCATGCCCAGAGAATGCCAGGGCTGTTTACTGCATGGAGAAAATCAGTCAGGGTCAGGGTCAGGCACCAAGGAAAGAAGGCAGATCTAGAAGAAACCAAATCCGCTTGCTCTTCTCTCCCTATTCAAGTGTGATGGGCATGGGGACCTTTCAGGGGAGAAGGGAGGGCAAGAGATTGAAAGAGATCAAAGCGGCTAGTTGGAAAGCAATCTGCCAGCAGTTTTGTACTTGAGACCAGCAACCCGCATGCTGTGTCTGCCGCACACGGAGTGGCATGTGGGATTGTGCCAGCGCAGTGGGGATTGTTCCCTAGAGGGCTGGCTGCAGGCGGAGAACCCAGCATTGCTATGGCTGCGGGGGCAGGTGTTAGGATGACCCCAGAATATCAGCAATGGAAACTGTGGGAGGTCAGCATGAAGCAGAAAGGCCCACAGAACTAGCACTGCCTATCAGGGGAGTTCCATAGACAACAGGGCAGGTCTCCGCCCCAGCAACTCCATTTTATATTTGCGGTGGTGGGGAGGGCAGTGAGTGGGCAGGATCCTCTTAACTCCAGAGTTGGGGATCCCAAAGCCCCCTCCGGGGTTTAATCAACCTCTCTGCCAGGAAGTTCTGCCTCATGTCTCTCTTTAATTTCTTTTGCTGGCACAGAAGCAAATTTCCACTAATCCAGGGTTTCAGCAAACTTCTACTATGAAAGGCCAGGTAAGCACTGGGTTGTCAGAAAAGTCATTATATACTTTCTGTTTTTCTTTCTTTTTTTTTTTTAAATTTTATTCCTTCATTTATTTTACTTTGACCAGAGAGAGACATAGAGAGAGAGAGAGGGAAAGTGAGAAAGGAAGCCACCAGGTCTGGGATTCGAACCGTGGTCAGCCATGTGGGAGTGTCCAGCGCCTTAACCACCATGCCACCTGCTGGTCCCATATTCTGTTTTCCTATGCAAAAATGCATCACCACTTTTCCAATGACCCAATATATATATCTTACGCTTTACCGTCTCTGCCAGGCTACTCAACTCTCCATTGCTTGAAGAAGCCACGGACAGAATGTGAGTGAATCGGCATGGCTGTATTCCAATAAAACTATTTATGGCCATATATTTTATTTTTATTTATTTTTAAAATTTTTTGTAGAGAGGTTTTTGCTATAGGGCACGCACACTCGCCAGAGAGATAGAAACAGACAGACAGAAAACGAGAAATTACCCCCCAGGGGGGATGGCCATGAACAATTCCTTCTGCGCCATTCTCCTCTTGGGATTTTGGCCACGCACGCATACATGCCTGGCATGAGTTTTAAGCTGCCGGGTCCAGGATTCAAACCTCAGTCGACTACATGGGAGTCCAGTGATGTAATCATTGCGCCATCTGCTGATCCCAGACATAGATTTGATTTTCACGTCATAAAATATTTTTCTTCTTTTGATTTTCTAAAACCATTCACATATAAAAACCCACTCAGTTTACAGATTATGCAAAAATCGGCATTGGAGCAGATTTGGCCCCCAGACTGCTGTCTGCCAACTCCGGTCTAGTCCCCTGGCTCTCTACCCTGGCTGAGCATTGGGATAATCTGGCGAACTTTTTTGGGGGGAATTTTTTAAGGCATGGACCCATCTGCAAAAATCCCATTTTATCTGTGATGGGTTGTAGTCTGGGCTTTGTCTCGAAAGCTCCCCAAGTAGCTCTTGTGACAGCCCGGCCTGGGAACCTCTGTGCTCATCCTGCCACAGGTAGTGGTGTGGCTGGGGACAAAACAGCCCGCCCCACCTCTCGCCATCTTGGTAACTGTAGGACAGTGACTTAGGGTCTCTGTGCCTTGATTCTTTTCACCCGTAAAATAGGGATATAACTCTTCCTTCCTAAGAGTGTTGTGAAAAGTGAATGCGTATTTTTTTAAAATTTTATTTATTCATTCATTTATTTTTAATTTGACAGAGAGAGATAGAGAGATAGAGATAGAGATGAGAAAGAGAAAGAGAAAGAGAAAGAGAAAGAGAAAGAGAAAGAGAAAGAGAAAGAGAAAGCAAGCCACCAGGTCCAGGACTTGAACCGTGGTCAGCCATGTGGGAGTGTCCAGCACCTTAACCACCATGGCGTTAGAATAGTGCATGGCACATACTAAACCACTCGTGAGAGCTGGTTATTCTAGGAGAATTTTAGTAGGTGTTCTGTTCTTCGACAAGGATCCATCACGTATTCAAAGATAACATCTAAGTTGCCATTCAGACCGCTGCTTCAAAGAGTGTTCCAGAAACTCTGGGACCAGGAGGTGCCCCGTTAGAAAAGGCAGGTGGGTTGTGTGGTCAAAGAGGTTTGAGAAACTCTTCTGGACTCAGCCCTAGTGTAGAGCTGGAGGAGTAAGTGACTTTTGCAATAACAGGTTCACAAATCTAAACATCCACCCTAGGGGGAGCTGAGGGGAGGCACCTGGAAGCCATTCACTGTGGGGACTGTCACCTGAGCCCATCTGCATTCCTCTGGCCGGAAGCTCACCACCATTCCCAGAGAGAGCCTCTGTTCCCACGGGGCTGCCTTTCTGTGCTTTGTCTGGTGATAACCAAGGGAGTATCTGAGCCTGCTAGGAATGGGCTGAGGGTCTGATGACAGAGGGCCAAGCTTCAAGGGAAAATTACAGCTTTATTTGCCCCTTGAAGAGTGACCAAGCTACAGATCAAACTCCAAAGCCGTAGCCCCTTCTACCACCAAGGTGCTGCTGGTGGATCCTTTAAGTCACATTCAGCCCATCCCATAAAATCTAATGTGAGGTGCTGGGCACATGGCTCCCTGGAATAGCGTTTGCATTGCTGCTGGAGAGACGGTAAACTTACATGTAGCCTGCAAGGAATGCGCTTATGAAACCACACTACAGCCAGGGCAGCTGGGAGGCAGTGGAGGGGCCAGATAAGCCAACCATTGAGGCTCCTCATCGTGGGTTCCATGGGGCTGGGTTAGGCTGTATCACCTCCGTGGCAGTCCTTCTCACCAGCATGTGTGTGTGCGTGTGTGCTGGAGAGGGGTTTGCAGGGATGGGCAGTTTGCAGGGGTTTATATTGCAGGGAGCGTATTTTCTGAATTCCAAGTCAGAACTGGTGGTCTGAGGGCTGGCTGCTTCAGAGTGCAAGAGGCTTTCTACTCCTGCACTCCTCAGTGCGGCCCTGGGCCAGCAGCTCACCAGGGAACTTGGGAGAAACAGAATCTCACACCTCACTGACAACGACTGAACTGGGCCCCATCGAGTTGGAGAGTCACAGGTGTAAGGAGATAGAGGGAAACACAGAAGTGGCAGGTCGTCAGGGACATTTGGATAATTTGGGGCATTTGCACTCAGGTACAAACTGGCAAGTCTGAGATCTGGTTTACAGGGCTAATGACCAGGCTCCTGGGCTGAGATTGGTCTTGACTGTCAGAGGAAATCAAGGACCCGGAGCCCTCAGTCATAGGGTTTTCTGACTTTTGGGACATTTCCAGGGTGGGAGGAGCTGTGGTTTCTCTTAAAGTGTGGGAGCAGCCAGGGGAGGGGGGAGGCGCTACACCCTCGGAGTCCTAACGATGTCACCTTGCATGTGCTCTCTTGAGCTGAAAAATAAAGCGATGATGGTTAACGAGCCGACTTGTCCCTGTCTGTTTCTCTGGGAGACGGTCTGTCTGTGCTGGGTGAGCACTGCCGAGGTGTCTGGAGGGGACCCTAAGCCTAGTATTTCCTCTGCCTCTTGTTATTCACTCACTTGACATTAAAAAATATATATTTAGGCGGGTCTGGTCCTGGAGGTGACCACCGGCTTCGGAGAGACGATCATGGCAGCTCGAACCTGTCAGAGAGCGAGAAGGGTGGTTTCGGGATGCCGGCCAATGTCGGCGACAGCAGCTGGAGCTGGAGCCTTACTTCCGGTGCGGGAGCCTGCGCAGAACCGCAGGGATTTAGCTTCCTGTGCTATACTGATGAGCAGAGTTCGGCCACTACATACCCCAATTTTGCCTAAGGAGATATATGCAAGAACTTTCTTCAAAATTGCTGCACCATTAATAAACAAAAGGAAAGAAATACTCAGAGAGGAGAATGATAGGTTATTCAATGCAAGAAATGTATGATGTAGTATCGGAACCGAGGATTACAAGCATTTTGTTCCTTGGTGCAAAAAATCAGAAGTAATATCAAAGAGATCTGGATACTGTAAAACACGATTAGAAATTGGGTTTCCACCTGTGTTGGAGTGATATACATCAGTGGTAACTTGGGTGAAGCCACATTTGGTAAAGGCATCTTGTACTGATGGGAAACTTTTTAGTCATCTGGAGACTATTTGGCGTCTTAGCCCAGGTCTTCCTGGCTACCCGAGAATTTGTACTTTGGGTTTTTCAGTTTCATTTGAATTTCGCTCACTTCTGCACTCTCAGCTTGCCACATTATTTTTTGATGAAGTTGTAAAGCAAATGGTTGCTGCCTTTGAAAGAAGAGCATGTAAGCTGTATGGTCCAGAAACAAATATACCTCGGGAATTAATGCTTCATGAAGTTCATCACACATAGGGACCAGCAGTTAGCGTAATGGCTATGTCGCTGGACTCCCATGTAGTCGACTGCGGTTCGAGTCCTGGACCTGGTGGCTTAAACTCATGCTGGGTGCTGTGCGTGCCCAAGATCCTGAGAGGAGATTAGAGAAGAAGGGATTGTGATGTGGCCATCCCCCCTGGGGGGTGATTTCTCACTTTCTGTCTCTCTGTCTCTCTCTCTGTCTGGCAAGTGCACATGCCCTATAGCAAAAAAAAAAAAAAAACTCTCCAAAAAAAAATTTAAAAATTTAAAAAATGAAGTTCATCACACATAAAGAGGAAAAAGAATTGATGTCACCTATTTCTAACTTCAGTTAACTTTAGGAAGTGCTTTCATGATTTTCAGAAGTCAGAAAGCATTTGTTAAACCCAGCGTTGATTATAAACCTGCACCTTTGAAATTTACACATAGACCGTGGACCCACTTGTACATAGAATTATTTCATCAATCAAGTGTAATTCACAGTAATATGTACATGATTATATTGTGCATTTACAATAATGGGATGTCATCGAGTTGCTAGAAAACTGACATCCTTCCTCTGAGCAGAAATGAAAACTATAAATTTCAGTCTTTTACATGATAGAGGTTAGTTGAGATATTCACACAGTATGTATTTTATTAACCATATCACATTTAAGTTATTAAATTCAGACTATTTGTAACTTATTGTTATAGGGCCTACCATATGCCTTAGGATATTTGAGTAATCATTATATATTTGATGTAAAAGTTTTGATTTAAAAATACTGCGAATGAAGGTTTTTATGACACTTTTGATACTTAATTTTTTTTATGAGTAGTATTAGGTAATTCCGTACTATAGTGAGGTTAGCTCCCAGAAAAAGTGAATTTTTTTTTTTTTTTTTTTTTTTTTTTTTTTTTTTTTTTTTGACGAGTGGTCCAGAGCTTTAAGCTACTTTTCTGGTAGTTTGCAACCTTCTTTCAGGTACTTTGGCTACTCTCTCTTTATTCTGAGGTTTTTGCTGTAGGGCATGTGCACTTGCCAGATACAGAGATCGAAGGGGGGAAGGTGAGAAATCATCCCCCAGAGGGAAGGCCACTCCACAGTCCCTTCTTCATTCTCCTCCTGGGATTTTGGGCAAGAATGCACACATGCCTGGAGTGACCTCTAAGCCTCCATGTCCAGAACTTAAACTATGGTTGGCCATTTGGGAATCCAACACCTTAACCACCATGCCACCTGCTGCCCTGGGTACTGTTTCAATAATGCTAATTGTTCAGTAAATTTTGTCTACAATAGTAGGCAACAGATGAAGACAAGCAGGTTGAAATGTCTCTACCACTATGCATCCCTGTTTTCTATTTATTGTGTGTACTCACTTTCAATAGTGTATTTCGGGACCAGCAGTTAGCATAATGGCTATGTCGCTGGACTCCCATGTAGTCGACCGCGGTTTGTGTCCCGGACCCGGTGGCTTAAGACTCACGCCGGGCACGTGTGTGTGTGTGCCCAAGATCCCAAGAGGAGAATGGAGGAGAAGGGATTGCGGTGTGACCATCCCCCCTGGAGGGTGATTTCTCTATTTCTGTCTCTCGGTCTCTCTCTGTCTTTCTGGCGAGTGCACGTGCCCTATAGCAAAAAAAAAAAAAAAAAAAAAAAAACCTCTCCAAAAAAAAGAACCAATAATGTATTTCAAACTGATATTTTTGAAAACAAATCAATGTAAGGACTAAAGTAGTAACTTAATAAAGTTAATTTGTTATTTTTGTAATATATACATATATATATATATAATTATTTTTATTTTGGTATAGGGCATGTGTGCTCACCAGGGAGAGACAGAGAAAGAGAGAAAAAGTAAGAAAGCAAGCTATCAGATTCAGGACTCAAACTGTGGTCAGCCTCGTGGGAGTCCAGTGCCTTAACCACCATGCCACCTGCTGATCTATTAACTTTTTTTTTAAAGTTTCTTTCTTTTCTTTAGTTGTCAGAAGACATGTGTTCTTGCCAGAGCGAGAACAGAGAAAGCACCCGCCAGTGGGGTGCCACAATCCCTCTTCCTCCATCTTTCCATTCCGTCAGGATTTTGGGCATGCGCACACATGTGCCCAGCTTGTCTCTCAAGCCCCAGGGGTGGGATGCAAACTGGGGTCCACTATGTGGGATCTGGCTCTTAACCCACAGTACCTAACCACTGTGCTACAAGGCCAGCCCAAGTTAATTTCTTTTATAAAAGTGAGAGAGAGAAAATGACAGGCAAGCACCCTCAACAGAGTTTCGCCCTGTAGTTGCCCCAGCCTTCCCAGCCAGCCAGGTTCTTGGGCAAGCACACTTGGATGTGCATGTCGACTCAGGAACTGAACCCACAGTCTTCTATATAGACCCAGTACCACTTGAGCAGCATGTTACCACCGTGCCATTGAACAGGCCTGTCTGCTCAACATCTTTGATTGAACATTCGCTCCAAGCTAAGCTGCAAACAACATAGACAGAGTTCCTGCTCTCCCCTGGCCCTCATTGTGGTCTCAGACCTCTTGGGTGGGAGTTCATATTTTTATCTTTCTCCCCATCTTAGGGTTGGGCAGCTAAGGTCCCAAAGAGATTATGAGGCTGGTGACAGCAGCTTGATCCTGGGCCTAGGTGGCCGAGTGTGGAGAAAAGCAGACACCATCTTCAGCAGGACAAGAGAGAACACAATGCCACTGCCCTCAGGCGGTTGGGGCAGGCTCAGGTGGCACTCCTGAGAAAGGCCGTGCACGGGGAAAGGGTGGCCTGGCTCAGCATCAGAACATCTCCTACTTGGTGGCAGTTTCAGCAAACACCACTCAGCTCTAGTGACCAGGCCCTCCTGGGCCTGGGTGATGAGAGCAGGCTGTGTTACGGCCCCCAGTAGCACAAAATCTTAAAGCCAAGGCAGGGCCAGGGGCTGGATAACCACAGACATGGAATACCCTTAAGGGCCTGGTGTCCCAGCAAGGATCTCCCTGTCCAGCCTGGAAGGTTTTCCAAATCCAGAGTTTCCTAAAATGTGAGCCCTCAGACATCTAGTACTAGAATCCTCTCCAGGGGAGCAAACCCAGTTTACTGGGCTTAGGGCTGTGGAGAGCAGTCAATTTGAAAACATGTGATTAAAACATGTGGCCTGAAGACACATGCAGATATGCGCTTCCCTAAGCTACCCTAGCAGGGCTATTGAGAAGCATCTACATACGAAAGCAATTACCCGCCTGTTATCAATGGTTGTCTTCCTGTTGTTGTTGATACCCAATACCTCCCTACTGCCCAGTATCAGGCTAAAGGAAGTCACAAGCGTTTATCAGATTATCCCCCAAAAGGATCAGAGAAATTATATGGCGGCCAGTCATTTTCACATCTTCAGTAGATTTACATCCAAAAGCAACTGGCTTTGCATTCCAATTTCTCCTCCCTTATTCTCTTTGCATTCCACTTCCTCTCCCCCATTCCTTTTGCATCCCATTTTCCCCTTCCCCCATTCTCTACCCTTTAAAAGAATAAACCAGAGGCTGGTTCTGGTCGCAACTTCTCCATCAGAGAAGCTGTGCCTACCTGGTCCTCGCTTTTCTATACCTGTGTGTCTTCGTGTGTTTGTTATTGCGTCTATTTCTAATCCACGGCCTTCCCCACTCAGAGAGACGTGTTCATGCCGAGCTGGTTCCGGCAAGGGCTGTTAGGGTGGGCTTGGAAATCCACACGTTTGGTAACTCGAGCGGAAGACTGCTGCACCAAACATTCCTGAGACCTTGCTGCCCTCCCTGTTTTGGCACAAGTGGCTAGAAATGCTCCCATTAAACGTAGGTCTGAGGATCAAGCCTGGATGGTTCCTCATTTTGTAAGTCAAACCTTCTCTGTCTCAGCTACTTGACTCTGCATTCAGTGTGAAAGCTGCCAGAGAAACACAAATGGATGAGTTCCAATGAATGTGCATAGCCGTGTTCCAATAAAACTTTGTTTACACAAAAGGTGGTGACAGGCTGAATTTGGCTGTGGTTTGCTGAGCTCTTACTGCTGACCTGTTGCAGAAAGGCATGGGGGACTTCTAAAAACTCCTTCAAGGGCCAGCCAGTGACTGAATTCCTCACATGACCAACCCACAGCTTGAGAAAAATCCCAGGCCCTAGGCCTGCCTCAAATCTCAAGGCGAGGGAGATACGGAGGAGAGATTGGTGGGGGTGGGGAGGCTGCTTTTCCCGGTCCCTTTTTCTCTGTTTCACATTCCCTTTTTCTAACTGTCTTCTGTGAGTTTGTGTGCCCTCTGGCAATTTTTTTAAAGAGAGATTTTTGCAGTAAGACATGTGTGCTCACTGGAGAGACAGAGAAAGTGAGAAATACCCCCCCACACACACACCAGGGGGATGGCCACACCGCAATCCCTTTTCCTCCATTTTCCTCTTGGGATTTTGGACACACATGCACAGATGCCGAGTGTGAATTTCAAGCCACAGGGTCCAGGACTCAAACCGTAGTTGGCCATGTGGAAGTCAGTGCCTTAACCGCTACACCAACTGCTGGCCCTCTGGCAAATATTTTTAATCTCCTCCGGAGGATGGCAGGTGCCGTGGTGATTAGGGGCACTGGATTCCCACACGGCCAAGCACAGTTTGAATGCCAGACTTGGCGTCTTGTTTTCTGTCCCTCTCTTTTTCTCCCTCTGTCCCTCTCTAGTTTTTTAAAAAAAGGAATAAAGTTAAATAAAATAATTCTTTAAAAAACAAGGCTCCCCGCCCCTTCCGGTTCCGCTACGCCTGCGCTGTCTCTGGTAGCCCTTCTGATGACTCCCTTCACCTGTTTTGGAGTTGGGTCCCTCCCCACGCCAGCAACGGTCTCCTTCCCCAGCAACGGATCAGGGTAGCGCTTGCGGTAGCCTCAACGTTTTGCAGTAGTGTCAGCAGCACGGTTAGCTTTTGCGTTAGCAATAGCGATAACGTTAGCGATAGCATTAGCATTAACGACAACGATAGAGGTAGCGTTAGCGATAGCGATAGCGTTAACGACAGCGTTAGCGTTAAGGACAGCGATAGCGATAGCGTTTAACGACAGCGTTAGCGTTAACGACAGCGATAGCGTTAGCGTTAACGACAGCGTTAGCAATAGCGTTAGTGATAGCGACAGCGTTAGCGTTAGCGGTGGCGATAGCAATACCGTTAGCGCGCTCTTTGGGAATTATGTGAGAGTTGGACCAAGCAATGTGGCCGAGCATTAATCCTGTTTAGCCATTGATAGCTGGTAATAAAAAATAAAATAAAATCCCCCACAATCCAAGGTTTTTAAATCCAGAGCATACAATCTGCTCCAGGAGTTTTCGTAAGCATGGGTACACAGCCTCCATGACACATTGCTTTTTAAATTGAGACCACCAACTCCCATTGTGAACATACTATATGCCTGTTATAGAACGTTTATAAAATATACTGAAGTAGGAACAAAATTCCCATAATGCCTATATTCAGATATACCACTGTCAACTTTTTGGTATTTTCTAACAGTCCTGACTTTAAGAAAATAAAGTTAGGGGAACCAGCAGGTGGTGTGGTGATTAAGGCTCTGGACACTCCCACATGGCCCTTTCAGTACCTGACCTGATGACTTACTTTCTCAATTTATCTCTCTATCTATGATGGCAATAACAAATCATAAACATCAATTCTTTTTAAAAGAATAACTTATTTTAATTTTATTTATTTGTTCATTTATTTTTATTTGACCAGAGAGAGTCAGAGAAAGTGAGAAGGCAAGCCACCAGGTCTGGGACTCAAACCCTGGTCAGCCATGTGGTCCAGTGCCTTGACCACTATGCCACCTGCTGGCCCCCAAAATTAAATAATTCTTTTAAAAAATAATGTTAACATCACGGTAACTAGAGTCTTGTTTTTTGTTTTTTTTATCATGCATGTTCTCATAAAATCCTCATGTCACAAAAGCTTTTTTAAACATAATTTTGGTCTGTTTCATCATACAATTATACTGTAACTTAATATTCTTACATAAAACGTGTTATGTCCCACATGTAAGCATATCTGTCTATGGGGTAAGTTTTCAGAAGTGGAATTTTTTAGTCAAAAGGTAAATATATTTTTTAGAGTTATTTAATTTTATTTATTTTAATTATTTTAAAATTTGCTATAGGGCACATGCACTCACCAGAGAGAGACAGAGATGTAGCAAGAGGAGGAAAGTGAGAAAGCAAACCACCGGGTCCAGGACTCAAACTGTGGTCAGCTGTGTGGGAGTCCAGTGCCACCACGTCATCTGTCTACCCCTAAATGTACTCTTTTAAAACCTTTTTTTTTTTTTTTTTTGGAGAGGTTTTTGCTATAGGGCGTGTGCGCTCGCCAGACAGACAGAGAGACAGAAAGCAGGAAATCACCCCCCAGGGGGGATGGCCACGCCGCAATCCCTTCTCCTCCATTCTCCTCTCGGGATCTTAGGCACGCATGCACACGCGCCCGGCGTGAGTTTAAGCCACCAGGTCCAGGACTTGAACCGCGGTCGACTACGTGGGAGTCCAGCAACATAGCCATTACGCTAACTGCTGGTCCCTAAAACCTTTTTTAAAGATCTGTATTGACGGGTAATTTGCATACCATACAATTCATTCATTTAAAGTTTATAATTCAGTGGTTTTTACCATATTTACAATTTTGTGCACCATCACCACAGTCAGTTTTTGAGCAACCCCTAATCTACTTTTTGTCTCCATGAATTTGCCTACTTTTGGACATTTCATGTAGTCTTACAATATGTGATCTTTTATGTCTGGCTTCTTTCACCTAGTATGGTTCATCCATAGTGTTTCATGTATGGCTAAATAAAAAAAATACCACCATATGCAAAAAAACAAACAAAAAAAAAACTGAATAATTTTTTTTATTTCTAAATCCCATCTGTTTGGAGAGGACAGCAGGTGGTGTGGTGTTTAAGGCGGCTGGATGCCCACATGGCTAACTGTAGTTTGAGTCCCAGACCTCACTGTATCTCTCTCTAGTCATAAAAAATAAAATAATGACAATAAAATTACATAAAATAATTATTTTTAAAAAGAAAAAAGATACTAATAATAAATAAAATTAAGTGAATGGTTCTTTTTTTAAAAAATCCCATTTGGAATGTCAACTTGAATCCATTTCTACTAATAAGGGGCAGAGCAGAGCTAAGGGGTAAAGACCTGTCAAATCCAAGGCCACAAGCATGTCAGCTTTCTATACTGGCAGCTTGGTGCCAGCCTCAGGGAGTCAGGTATCTGCACTGTGGGTAGATCAGCGGAGGCTTCCCAGAGAAACAGAGTCAATAGGATATTTATATTTATACATCTTAAAACATCTATGTTGTTATAATTCTCATATGTATGTATGGATGAAAAATATTATTAAGAAATTTGTTTTAGGGAATTGGCTCACACAATTGTAGGGGCTGGCAAGTCTATAATCTGTAGGGCAGGCCAGCCACTCTGGCAAGAGTTTAAGCCACCGGGTCCAGGACTCAAACTACAGTCGACCACATGGGAGTCCAGCCACATAGCCATTAGGCCAACTGCTGGTCCCAGGACCAAAGGCATTTTAATGGAGTTTCATAAAGTGGTGTTTTGTTTTTTGTTTTTTGTTTTTTTGGGGGGAACACTTTATTTTATTGGAATGATTTTATTTAACTTTATTTATTTAAATTTTGACCAAAGAGGGACAGAGTGAGTGAGAGAAGGAAAGTGAGACTTGAACCGTGGTGGGCCATGTGGGAGTCCAGTGCCCTTAACCACCATGTCACCTTCCAGCCCCCAAGAACCTTTATTTTTATAAACATCATCATCATCATCGCATTGGAGACCAGGAAGTGGAGGCACAAACAAGGTAAAACTGGAACCAGCAGTTAGCGTAATGGCTATGTTACTGGACTCCCATGTAGTCGATCGCTGTTCAAGTCCTGGACCTGGTGGCTTAAACTCACACTGGGCACGTGTGCATGCGTGCCCAAGATCCCGAGAAGAGAATGGAGAAGGGATTGCAGCGTGGCCATCCCCCCCTGGGGGTTGATTTCTCACTTTCTGTCTCTCTGTCTTTCTGGTGAGCACACGCACCCTATAGCAAAAACCTCTCAAAAAAAAAGGGGGGGGGGGTTATTTCTAGTTCTAAGAACAGATGTGGGAACACCCGAGTGTGGGTGTGAATGGAGATGGGACGAGTGTAGTGTAGTTGGAGTAAAGAGTTCCTAATAGCGAGGTAGGAGACAGATAAAGGAAGGTTTGAGCAATGGGCTGAAGAAAAAAAAGAAAAAGAAGGTGAAACTATTGGTCCTAGGTTGAGTGTGTCTGATGCTTGCTATGCGTGGGGCGTCCAGCAGGAGGCAGGAGCCAGTCTGCGCTGAGAGTCTGTGTTGCTGACCTGGGGCCCTGGCTCCGCCTACTCCCGGCTACACTAAGCACGGAGCTGTCCTGCAGCATTCCTGAGGAGCCGGAGATCTTATTTGCATGTTATGCAAATAACCCATGCGGGGCGTATTCTGCCAGGAGGTCACCGATTGGCCTCTTGTCAACATCTCTGCCACCCAGTGTCACCGATGGGCCTTAATCCTGATCCTTTTTCTCAGCCAGGCGTGGGTACCAGCTTCCTCCTCAACCATTAGGTATTATGAAGCAGGGGTGCTGTAGGGTTGGTGGAAAGGGTGCGGGCAGAACTGGCAGTTGAAAGATCTGGGGTCAAGTCCTGATCTGGGCACTTACTAGCCATGAAGCCTTGAGCTAGTCATTTCCCCTTTTCTGAGGCAAATTTTGACCCTCAGAAAGTTTTCTGGGGTGAGTTTGCCCTCTGTTCAATGATAATGTCGACCTCAAGGGGTATGGTGAGAGTTGAGTGCAGGGAGTGTGAAAATGCTACCTAGGTCTTGGCGCTCAGGGAGGACTCATTACTTCTGGCTGGACGTTCAGAGTGAAATGAATGAGGAGCCCCAAGTCCTAGCCAGAATGCGCCAATGGTACGTGACCTTTGGGAGGTCTCTCAACCTCTCTGAGCCTTGGTTTCCTCGTGGTGACAGAGAACATTGGCCTGGCTCACCTCTAGCCTTTTTTCCAGCTCTCTTGTTCTCGAACTCTGTGACTGGAACTGCCTGGGTATCTTCCTCTGCTTCTTTTAGGACGCACATATAAGAGTGTCAAAGTTGATGGGGGGACGCACCAGGCGAGGGCCCCCCTTTGCCCTAGAGACCTGCCACTTTGCAAACTAAATCGTAGGGGGTTCCGCTCTGACATCTTGAAGGAAGTCAGTATGTCCCGAGGGGTCGGGGGAGGCGGAGTACTGGATGTGCGGTGAGGGGCCCAGTGGGTCCGTGGTCAGTCTACGTGCTGTTTGTCATCCCACGCTGTCTGTCAGACCCTCGTTCCGAGAGCTCTGGGCTCTGGTGCACACTGCACTACCAGCCCACTGCGAGTGCATCGGGTCTCCGCTCTGCTACCCGACTCTCAGTCTAGTTGGGGACTTGCCAGGGACAAATGTTACCACCCAAAGTACAGTTTGTGTCAGGAGACCTGAGCAGTCAGTGTGTCCTAGAAAGGGTTCTGGGAACAGCGTGGTCCAGATGGGCCACAACATCAGGCGAGGAGGGCAGCGGCGTCTGCTTTGAGAGATGGGGAGTAATTTCACGGAGGAGGAGGTGGGAAATGAACTCCAGATGTGGAGGTGCTGTTCAGCCCAGTGCAGGGAGGGCAAGGGAGCCCCGAGGATGTTTAGCAGGCTGGGGGCATGCCTGTGCATGTGGAGTTGGAGGGCAGAGTAGGAAGCAGGGGCTGAAGAGGAAAGGGAGAAGGAGGGAACCAATCGTTGCTTCTAGTCCTACTGTGTGCCAGGTGCCCTTCGTATATCCTCTCGCATCAACCATGCACCACTCAGGTGTTTTTCTCATGCTCATTTAGAGACAAAGCAACTGAGACTCGGAAGGACCAAGAGCAGGTCACGGGGAAGGCGGGGAGCAGAGTCAGGATGAGAATGGAGTCTGGAACCCGCTTCTCTTCTCACCTTTTCCTCTCAGAAATTGCTCTTAGGCTTTGAGGAGCGAAGGAGGAGGAGAAGAACCAGGTTAGCCTGGCTCCTCTTCTGGGCAGACTTCCGCTGGCTCTTGAGTCAGAGTTCCATGAATCAAACACACATTGTGCCAACTCTATCAGCCTTATCACCACCCGCACCCAGGACGGCCTGATTAAATCCTGCTGTTTTCATTGAAAAGTCTTTCACACACACACAGCCTCCCTGCCAGCCTTCAAGGTCAGAACACATGCCAGGAGGGAAACTTTGTCAGTGTCACAATCACTGTCACTACGGGGAGGAGCTTGGTCAGCCAGAGTCCTGATTACGTTTGTCACCAGCTAATGATCTGTAGTGCAAATAAACTGAAACTAAACTCTCTGGAAGCATTTTGGTTCCTTGATTCTCAAGGGACGTTGGAGAAAGGCTGTATTGATTTAGTGCTGGTCACCAAGAAATAAGGATTGCTATCATTTATTGAGCGTCCACCCAAGACGGGCCCTTTGCAGAACGCTCCTAACTCTTCCAACGACCCTGCAGAGTAGTTTCAAGGCTTCTCTTCTGACTCTACCTTCAATTTCTTCCCTATTTTATTGAAAAAGAACTGAAACTCAGAAAGCTTGTGTTGTCCAAGGTTGCAAAGCCAGGTCTATTTAATTCCAAAACTCTGCCTTCCCCCTCTGTAAGTGTTTGCTGAATGAATGAACGAATACACGAGTAGATAAGGAATGGATGGATCTGGTCTGGGGAACCAAAGACTGGAAGCCAGAGTTAATTTTACCACCTACTTCCTGTGTCTACAACCCCTTCACCATATTGAGGAAGGTGAAATCAGGTTAAAATAAATGATCTGGGGCCAGACAGTGCACAGTGGTAAAACGCAATGTTCTTCAAGGTAATCCCCACTCGGGAAGGTTTACAGTTCAAGTCCAGAGATCTCCCAGCACGTGTCAGGCCCATACATGTCCATGATTTAGTGCAGCTGGCTAAACACTGGGGATGGATCATGACGTCAAGACTCTATTGGGCGTAATGTCTCTCTCTCTCTCTCCCATGGAAGAAATAAATAAGGGACATTTAAATGAGAAAACAGAGGGCCTCAAAAGAGCTGGCCATGTGCATGTAAGGACAGGATCAATAGAGTAAAAAGGTAATCCATAGAATGGAGAGAAATGTGAGTAAATTGTATATCTGAGGAGGGGTTAATGTACAGAATAGAGCTCCTACAACACAATGACAAAAAAACAAATAACCCAATTGAAAAGTGGGAAAGAGCCAACAGGTGGTGTGGCGATTAAGGTGCTGGACTCCCACATGGTCAACAATGGTTCAAGTCCCAGACCTGGTGGCTTGTTTTCTCACTCTCCCTTTCTCTCTCTCTGTCTCTCACTGGTCAAATTAAAAAATAAATAATAATAACAAATAAAATAATAACTCTTTAAAATAAAAAGAAAGCTATTTAAAAAGAAAATATTTATTACAAAAAAATGGGCAAAAGGCTTCAATAGACATATCTCCAAAGAAGATATACAAATGATCCAAAAGCATATAAAAAGTTAATCAGTCAGCAGGTGGCATGGACATTAAAGCAGATAGATCCCACATAGGTGACTCCCTGGTTCAAGTCCCAGACCCAGTAGTTTAAAAATCATGCTGGGTACATGTGTGTGCATGGCCAAAATCCCAAGAAAAGAATGAAGGAGAAGGGATTGCAGCATGGCCATCCCCCCTGGGGAGTGATTTCTCACTCCCTCAACTCTCTCGGGCAAGCACACTTGCCCTATAGCAAATTGAGTGTGTGTGTGTGTGTGTGTGTGTGTGTGTGTGTATAGTTGCTCAGCATCACTAATCGTTAGGGAAATACAAATCTTAATCACAATGAGGTAATACCTGACACCCATTATTATGACTTCTATAAAAAAAAATAATAAGCGGCCAGCAGGTGACGTGGTGGTTAAGGGCACTGGACTCCCACATAGCTGACCATAGTTCAAGTCCTGGACCTAGCAGCTTGCTTTTTCATTTTCTCTCTCTCTTACTCTGCCCTTCTCTGGTCAAATTTAAAAATTAAGTAAATAGGGGACCAGCAGGTGGTGTGGTGGTTAGGGCGCTGGACACTCCCACATGGTCAACCATGGTTAGAGTCCTGGACCTGGTGGCTTGCTTTCCTACTTTCTCTCCCTCTCTCTCTGTCTCTTTCTGGTCAAATTAAAATAAGTGAATGAATAAATAAAATTAAATAATTAAAAAATAAATAATTCATAAAAGTAAAAAGATTTTTAAAAATTAAGTAAATAAAGTTAAATAATTCTTTGACAAAATAATAATAGCAAATATTGGTAAAGATGTGAAGCAACTGGAACCCTTCTGCATCGTTGGCGGGAATGTAAATTGGTATAGCTGTTGTAGAAAACAATATGGCACGTCCTCAAAAAATTAAATACAGAGTTACCAGATTACCCAACAGTATATCTTCTAAGTATGTATCAAAAGAATTGAAAACAAGGTCTCAGCATTATTCACAATAGCTGAAGGTGAAAGCAACCTAAACGTCCATCAACAGATAAACGGATAAACACAATACAGAAACATGCTCCTTGATTTACGATAGACTCTATGGTATGTGTGTGTGTGTGTGTGTGTGTGTGTATGTGTTGTTTGTGTCTTTGTTTGCTTTTGTTTTCATCCATGGTTCTTTTTTTTTTTTTTTTTTTTTTTTTTGAGAGATTTTTGCTATAGGGTGCGTGCGCTTGCCAGACAGACAGAGAGACAGAAAGCAAGAAATCACCCCCCAGGGGGGATGGCCATGCCACAATCCCTTCTCCTCCATTCTCCTCTCAGGATCTTGGGCACACACGCACACGCACCTGGCGTGAGTTTAAGCCACTGGGTCCGGAACTAGAACCGCGGTCGACTATGTGGGAGTCCAGCGACATAGCCATTATGCTAACTGCTGGTCCCTATCCATGGTTCTTTTGCTCTTCATTCCTGAAGCAGATACAAAACAGCTTCAGAGAGATAAAGATGAAAGACGGTCTTGAGGACTGATCTCTCAACCTGTGGAATCAACCGCTATTTCCAAGGAGACAGTGTCAGAATTTGAATTGGGCTAGAGGATGCCCAGGTACTTGCTGCATAATTGCTTGCTTGCTCACCATTGGGAAGAAACCCCCACATATTTTGGGGTCAAAGACATGATGCTTGTTTTGAGAGAATAGAATTGAGGGAAAATGCTGTGTTTTACTGGGCACACTGGCTTACATCTTGATAAACACATTGTAAATAGAAAATACAGTAATAAAAAAAGGATCTAGTACACCTAACCTACCAGACATCCTAATTTAGCTTAGCCTACCTTTAATGTGTTCAGGATACTTATATTAGTTGGGCAAAGCCATCTAATGCAAATACTATTTCATAATAAAGTATTGAATTCTTATGTAATTTATGAATACTGCACTGAAAGTAAAAAACAGAATGATTATATAGGTACATGAAGTACAGTTTCTACTGAAAGTGAATCACATGCATACCACTGTAAAGTCTAAAAGTTGTAAAATATCAAAATATCGTAAGTCAGCTGCCATCTGTACATACAAAGGGATGTTCTTAAGTCTTAAAAAGGGACTAGGGGGACCAGCAGATGGCATGGTGGTCACAATGCTGGACTCACACCCAATTGACCTTGGTCTGAGTCCCAGACCCAGTAGCTTGAAAATCATGCATGCATGCCCAAAATTCTGAGAGGAGAATGGAGGAGAAAGGATGGTGGCATTGCTATCCCCCCTGTGGGATGATTTTTCACTTTCCCTCTTTCTGTCTCTCTCTAGCAAACAAATGCTCCTTATGGCAAAAACCTAAAAAAAAAGGAAGGATAGGGCCAGCTTGTGGCATGACAGTTAAGGAGGTTGGATCCCACATGGCTGATTACACAGTTCAAGTCCTGGACCCAGCAGTTTGAAAAACATACCATGCACATTTGCACGGTATCCTAAAAGGAGGAAGAAGAGAAGGAATTACAATATGACCATCCTCCATGTGGGGTGCTTTCTTTCTTTTTCTCTCTGGTGAGTGTACATGCCCCCAGCAAATTAAAAAAAAAAAAAAAAGAGGTAGGCGATTCTGACATATGCCCAAAAAATAGATGAAACTTGAGAACTTTATACTAAGTGAAATATGTGTTTCACAAAAAGACAAATTTCACTTCGATGAGGTATTGATCAAGAGCAATCAAACTCGTACAAACAGAAAGTAGAAGGGTGGCTGCCAGGAACTGGGGGAGAGGAGTTGTTTAAAGGGTAAAGAGTTTCAGTTTTGCAAGATGAACAAGTTCGGGAACAGTTTGCACAACGATGTGAATGTACGTAATAGTACTGAGTGGTACACAGGAAAATGGTAAAGATGGTATACGTAATGTCTTGTAAGTTTTGTCTTGTTTTTAGGTTATTGCCATATGGCACATGCACGAGGTGGAGAGAGACAGAGAAAGGGAAAGTGAGATCACCAGGGAGGATGGCCAAGCCGCAATCCCTTCTCTTCCATTCTCCTCTAAGGATTTTGGGCATTACCTACACGTGCCTGGAGTGATTTTCTTTCTTTTTTTTCTTCTTCTTTTTAAATTTAACTTTATTTATTTATTTATTTATTCAGGCTTAATTCCCTTTATTCTCACTGTATGAAGACCCTGTGTTGTGGCCACGGCTGGAGCCTGGGTCCTCTGCACGGAGACTCTGGTGTGGGTCTTGATTAGATGGTGGGTGAATTCCTGATAGGGAGACTTGGTGAACACGGTCTCTTTCCAGAGGTCAGGGGTCAGGTAGCTGTAGGTCTTGGAGATGGCATCAAAGGTGGCTTTGGAGAAGTTGCCCAGGTGGCAGTGCAGCCCCGGGCTGAGGTGTAGCAGTCGTCAATGCCAGCCATCAGCAGCAGCTTCTTGGGCACAGGAGCGGAGACAATGCCAGTGCCTCTGGGGGCAGGAATGAGGTACACCAGCACAGAGCCACAGCGGCTGGTCACCTTGCAAGGGACAGCATGGGGCTTGCCGATCTTGTTGCCCCAGTAGCCTCTCCGCACTGGGACAATGGAGAGTTTGACCAGAATGATGGCCCCTCGGATGGCAGTGGCCACCTCCTTGAAGCACTTCTCGCCCAAACCAACATGGCCATTGTAGTCCCCAATGGCGACAAATGCCTTGAACCTGGTCCGCTGGCCAGCACAAGTCTGCTTTTGCGCAGGCATGATCTTCAGAACCTCGTCCTTGAGAGACGCCCCCAGGAAGAAGTCGATAATCTCAGACTTCTTGATGGGCAGGGAGAAGAGAGAGATCTCCTCCAGGGACTCCATCTTCATGGTTTTGACCAGGCGGCCCAGCTTGGTGACCGGGATCCACTCCTTGTCCTCGGCCTTGCCTCTGCGAGCTCCGAGGCCCCGGCCCTTCCCCCTGCCCCTGCCCTGACCACGGGGCAGCTGCCGAAGCCTCCACGGAAGCTGCTGTGGCTTCCTATCCCAGGACCCCCAGGGCCCCCAGGGCCTCCGGGCTTTGCCGCTGCACCAGTGTCATCCGCCATTTGGTGTTCTCTCGGAGAAGAAGCATTTTTTTTAAAATTTGACCAGAGAGGGACAGAGTGAGAGAGGGAAAGAGAGAGAGAGAGAGGAAGTGTGGAAGCAAGCTTCCAGGTCTGGGACTTCTGGTACTTGAACTGCAGTCAGCCATGTGGGAGTCCAGAGTCTTTAACCACCATACCACCTGCTGGTCCATCTTTTCTTCTTCTTCTTCCCTCCTCCTCCTCCTCCTCCTCCTCCTCCTCCTCCTCCTTCTTCTTCTTTCTTTTTTTGTAGAGGTTTTTGCCTTAGGGCATGTGTGCTCGCTGGAGAGAGACAGAGACTGTGAGAGGGAAAGTGAGAAATCATCCCAAGGGGAGTTGGCCATGCCACAATCCCTTCTCCATTCTCCTCCCAGGATCCTGGGCGCACACACACACACACACACACACATACACACACACCCTGTGTGAGTTTCAAGCCACCGAGTCCAGTACTTGAACCACAGTCGGTCATGCTGGAGTCCAGCGATGCAACTGCTACACCAACCGCTGGTCCCCTCACCCAGCGTGATTTTCAAGCCACCGGGTCCAGGGCTTAAACCGTAGTCAGCCATTTGGGATTCTAGTACCTTAACCACCTCGCCACCTGCTGGCTGCAGTGTTTGGGGCTTTTTATTACAATTTAAAAAATAATTATTTATTTTATTTTATTCAGTATTATTATTATTTTTACATTTGCTATAATGCACATGTACTTGCCAGAGAAAGAGAAAGCGAGAAAGCAAGTCGCTAGATCTGGAACTTGAACCATGATTGGCCATGCGGGTCAACCACCAAGCCACCTGCTGGCCCCTTTTATTACAATGTTTTAAGAGAGCTGGGCACGGAGACTTAGAAGGAGGGCTTGCTGCTTGGCGACGCGGGCAGATGGCTCTTGGGCTGACTACCTGCATAAGGGAGCTGCCGCTTCCTTTTAGGGGCAGACTGCCCTACAGCCCTGCCCTGCTCCAGAAGCCAGAACAGGTGGGCCGGGCTGGCTCTGGAAGGCGGGCTCCCTGCCGCATCACGGAGTTGATGGTGATGGCAGCCCACTTGCTTCTTCGCCTTGGTGTCAGACCAATGCGCCCCATAGGTCATAACTGAACCTCCAGCGACCAGCGCTAAACAAGTTGGAAGGAGGGCTTGGCTCTCTGGCATCAGCCTTATCAATTACCTTATGGGCATCCCACTCACCTGTCTACCCACCCATCCACCTCCACTCTTTCAGCACGTGTGTGCTGGGTACCAGCTCTGCACCCGGTCCATACAGTGTCTGCCCTGATGGAGCGTATAGTCTGGTGGAGGGTACAGACGGGTTATCAGAATGCAACGCCTTTGCTGTGTGTTGCAACAGGGGTCGTCTAGGACACTTAGCGGGGGACCTGATCTCGTCTGTGACAAGCGTGAGCAAGGAAGTTCAATCTTAGGCTGAGATTTCAAAGACAAACAAGACTTAACCGATACAGCAGCAGGGCGGAGCCAGGGAGACTGTGCCTAGGAGAGGCAAGCCATGGGAATTCCCTCCAGTTTCTAGAAAACACAGGGCTCAACTGAGGATCTGAAAGAGTTGAGTCTGGCTTACCACTGAGTGCGAGGCAGGAGAGGTGAGAACTGAGGCAGAAGAGGAAAGCAAGGACTGGATGTTGTAGGGACAGTTAAGCACTTTTTGAGAACTTTGCAAGGGGCAGTAAAAAACAGAACGATTGTGTAGGTGCTTGAAGTAGTTTATTTTATTTACTTATTTACTTTACTTTTCATTCCTGTACAGTTTTACAACACATAAGTACTCAAAAGTAGTTTCTACTGAACGTGATCACTTTACCATTGTAAAGTTTGTAAGACTAAGTCAAAACGTAAGTCAGGTGCCATCTGTATGAATGATGGACGTTCATCAGCCTTAAAAAGAAAGGAAAGGGTGTGGTGGTGTAGGGGTTAGGCAGCTGGAGCCCACACGGCCCGCTGTGCAGTGTGAGTCTTTAACCCGTGGCTTGAGGAACACACTGGGTGCATGTGCGTGCACGTGCAGAATCTTGAGAGGACAGTGGAGAAGGAATTGTGGCGGGTCATCCCCTACGGGGGTGCTTTCTCATTTTCTCTCTCTGGCAAAGTGCACGCACCCTACAGCAAGCAAAAAGGAGGAGGAGGAGGAGGAGAGGAAGAGGAGAGGGCCACTGACGAGGGGATTGGAGACGGACATGCACAAGACAAGGTGTAGACCGTGCTGGAGAGGCGGTGGGAGACCTGGGAGCATTCGGGAGCCTGGCCTTGGGTTCCGGAGTCTCAGAGCTGTAAGGAAGGTGCACAGCCCACGCGCCACCTCTCCTTACTGTCTCAGGGCCAGCTGGGAACCCAGGAGGGAGCCTCTCCTGGGGTGAGGATGGTTTTCTTGAAAATAGTCATACTGTGCATTCCTTCTGTCCTCGATCTTCTCTTGTCTTGGGGAGTATCCCTGTCCTCCTTTGTCCCCATACCCTGTTTTTTTTTTTGTTTTGTTTTGCTTTATTTTGTTTTGATTGTCAGAGGGCATGTGCACTCACCAGAGAGAGACAGACAGACAGACAGAGAGGGAAAGGGAGAAAGCATCCCCCAGGGGGGTGTGGTCACACTACAGTCGTCCCCTCCATTTCCTGACCCTGCCAGGATTTGGGGTATGCACACACAAGCTTCCAGTGTATTTTGCAAGCCACTGGAGCTGAGATTTGAACCAGAGTCAGCCATGTGGGATCCAACTCCTTTAACCACCAGATCACAGGCCCGGCCCAGGCCCCACATCTCATTTTTTCCTTTTCTAGACTGCACAGACTCAGGTCTTGAAAATCAGCCTGGTGTTCCATATCATGCTGACCACCATGGCTTTCCAGGACCCCTCGAGCTGTGCCCCTGTAGACTCTACCTACAGCCTGCTCAACCCTGAGTGTCCTTCTGTTGAGTGCCCACTGTGACCTTCTGTAGAGCCACCTTTGTGCCCCAGCCCAGCCCCAGCTTATCTCGTTTATTAGCCACAGCGTCAGAAGAAAGGCTGACTCTGGCAAGCCAGGACCATCTCCTCTCCACCTAGGGCTTTCTCAGCTATACTCAGTGGCCCTCTCCAAGAGGGTCAAAGGGTAAAGTGCAAGGTAGGTGTTTACCAGTCATGACTCCGCCCTGAGATAGAACAGAGACCTGCCACAGGATAGGCTGCGGCGAAGACTGAAGCACAGCCACGCACCTGCCCTGAGCTGTTCGTGGGCCGTGGAGAAGCAGTTAATTGCAGATTCATTAGGGAAGGGGGGTTGGGACAAACTGGAGAATTGAACAAGGGACGGACCATGGGGACCTGGCCGTGGCTGCCGGGCAAGGGGTAAGTTCTTAGAATGGGTGTCACAGCCGGACACCTCCCTCTGGCCTTGGACACTGACTTGGAGATGAACTCATCACTGATAAACCTGGCTGCTGGAGATGTGACAGCTGTCACCATTGTCCTAACCGAGAACCCACAAAGGCTCCAAAGCCTACGCCTTTGAAGAGAGCTGTAGGCGGAAGCCAGGGGTCTCAGGAAACTAGCAGCCATCTAGTTTGGAACCACCGAGTTTTGACCCAACTCCATCAAAAAACAAAAACAAGAACAGAGTATGGACAGCTCAGTCAAGGGCACCACCAGTCTTAGAAACAGATCTGGGGGGCCGGCAGGTGGCATGGTGGTTAAAGGCGTTGGATTCCCACATGACCGACCGCGGTTTGAGTTCCTGATCTAGTGGCTTGCTTTCTCACTTTCTCTGTCTCTCTCCCTTTCTGTCTCCCTCTGGTCAAATTGAAATAAACAAATAAATAAATAAATAAAATTAAACAAAATAATTCTTTAAAAAAAAAGAAAAAGAAACGGATGTGGGTTCTCTCTCAGGTACTCACAGCTGTGTGACTCAAACTTCACTGCTCTGAGCCTACAGGCTTGGTGTGGAGAGGTGGGTCCACTGGGAGGCAGATTGTTCACCCAGTAAATGCTATTCCTTGGGGGGTGGGGAGGACTAGCCTGGTTCTTCTCATGGCTCCTCCAGAGCCTCAGGCCATGGGAGAGGTCTCATCCAAGGAGAGACAGAAGAACGTATTGTCCTGGACATCTGAAACCCTTTGTCTACCCCGGTGCTGCCTGGCTGTTGCTCACCTCACCTGAGCAGTTGACAGGTCGTGTGGGAGTGAAGGAGCCAAGGCCTGAGCGAAGGCTGGGGGTGGCGAGTCTGCTCCGTGTGACTTACTCCCCCCCCACTCTGGCCTGGTCCCGGGAGCCCAGGCACCTGGATCCGTCCACACCACTATGACCACCGACAGAGAGCCCTGGGAACTCTCTCACACAGACCCCTTGGGCTCCAGGAGTGTCTCAGCATGTAAGAGCCCAGGTCAGACTGTTACACGTCCTAAAAACATAGACATCAGCTTCCCCCCCGCCCCTCACAGACCCACACTCTAACCACAGAACTTTCTCACCTCGGAACTTCGCTCTCTTCTGCCTCTTTGGCCCCGATCATGCTCACTGCCTGAAACTCTCTCCCTTCTTATCCCTGCACACAGACCGGAACTCTGCTCGTGCACAGAACTCCTACTGTGTGCAGACAGGTGAGGAGGGCCGAGGGTCCCAAGAGACAGAGGTTCTGGCCAGATAGGCCACCCATATTTTTTCTAAGTCACATCCTGCCCTGTTCATACACACACCTATGCCATCTCCAGTTTTATTCATTCAGTCATTCATTTACTGTGGTCGGGAACGTGTGCACACGAGGGGACGGGCAAGCTCAGTGGGATCTCCTTGGGCCTTCCAGCTCCTCAGGATCCTGGGAGCCTGTGTGCCCAGTGTTTCTAAGCTGACCCAGGGAACTGAACCCCCTGACACCTTGTGGCTTCCAGCCTTGCAGGGCACATGTGTTGCTACTGCACCACAGCAGCTGGGCCTCTGCCTGTGCTCCTCTCCCGTCACCTCTTGGCCAACTTAGACTCCTGCTTGAGCCTTTGCTCGGTGCCCTCTCCTCCAGGGGTCCTGGCCTGGTACCCCAGGTGCTCTCCTCCCACCCAGCGCTCCCGCACTGGTTTGGAACTCCCTCAGTGCACCCACAAAGCAGGTTTGAATTCTGGCTGGCTCTGTGTCCTTGGACCTCAGGTTCCCCATCTGTAAATTGGGATAGCAATAACACCAAACTCATGGTCAGGTTGTCGGGGTCCATGAAATAGGACACAGACTAGCTTGTTCTAAAGATGGAACAAATGCGGTTATCATAGACAGCAGCAGCGTTTTAATCTCTGTATTCTCAGCACTGAGCACAGGCTGAATAAACGGGGTCTTCAAAAAGATCATGGGGAGGGCCAGCAGTTCGCATGATGGCTATGTCGCTGGACTCCCACGTAGTCGACCGCGGTTCGAGTCCCGGACCCGGTGGCTTAAACTCACGCCAGGCGCGTGTGCGTGCGTGCCCAGGATCCCGAGAGGAGAATGGAGGAGAAGGGATTGCGGCGTGGCCATCCCCCCTGGGGGTGATTTCTCGCTTTCTGTCTCTCTGTCTCTCTCTGTCTGTCTGGTAAGCGCACACGCCCTATAGCGAAAATCTCTCCAAAAAAAAAAAAAAGAAAGAAAGATCATGGAAGCCCAGCTCCATGGCACAGCCATACAGTGCTGTTCAAGAGACACCAGAACCCGCATGGTAACTGCAGTTCAAGCCCCTGGCCCAGACAGCCAGAAACACACCAGACCTGTGTCAAATGCTCAGGATCCAGTACGTTGGAAGATTGAAGGAAGGGGATTTCATCGGACCCCATAGAGAGTGTTCCTCTCTCTCTCAGGTACTGCTTTATTGGAAACAAACAAAAAAGGTTCATGGGACACATGTATTATCAAAAAACTATACATGGGGGCCAGCAGGTGGCATGGTGGTTAGGGCGCTGAACTCCTACCTGGCCAACCATGGTTCAGGTCCCGAACCTGGCAACTTGCTTTCTCACTTTCTTTCTCACTGTCTCTCTCTCTCTCTCTTTTCATGTCTCTCTCTCAGACACGTGCCCTATGGTAAATTAAAAGTCATTTAATTTAAATAAATATTTTTAAAAAGGAAAAAAGAAATTATCCATGAATTGCAAAACATTTTATACCAAAATAAACTCAGATTTCTTTTTTTTTTTTTTTTTTTGAGAGGTTTTCGCTATAGGGCGCGTGCGCTCGCCAGACAGACAGAGAGAGACATAGAGACAGAAAGCAAGAAATCACCCCCCAGGGGGGATGGTCACGCCGCAATCCCTTCTCCTCCATTCTCCTCTTGGGATCTTGGGCACATACGCAGACGCACCCGGCGTGAGTTTTAAGCCACCGGGTCCGGGATGCGAACCACGGTCGACTACGTGGGAGTCCAGTGACATAGTGATTACGCTAACTGCTGGTTCCCAACTCAGATTTCACATCCATGTTTTCAAGAACTTTTTGAAGGCCCCTAATACATAATTTGTGCGTTTAATGGATGGATGGATGGAAACATGGCTGGAGAGACCATGTTTGTTTGTGTTTTTTTTTGAGAGGTTTTTGCTATAGGGCGCATATGCTCGCCAGACAGACAGAGAGAGACAGAGAGACAGAAAGCGAGAAATCACCCCCCAGGGGGTATGGCCACGCTGCAATCCCTTCTCCTCCATTCTCCTCTCGGGATCTTGGGCACACACGCACATGCGCCCGGCGTGAGTTTAAGCCACTGGGTCCAGGACTTGAACTGCGGTCAACTATGTGGGAGTCCAATGACATAGCCATTACACTAACTGCTGGTCCCGAGACCGTGTGTTTTCAGAGCATGAGACAGTCTTTGCTGGCCTTCCAAGGCGGCATGGAGAGGTGGGAGAGCCAGGAAGACCCTGAGGGAAGCTTAGCTTTATGGTGGGCCAACCCCACCACCGGGCTTGCTGGATGTACACAAGTTGTCCAAAGTGAGCTTCACAATAGGCAGAGATTACTGCAGAATGAGGAAGTGGCTATTCTGGGAGGCCAAGCCAGTGGGTCATCATCCCACAGTGAGTAAAAATAGAATGGCTACAGTTTCCTTGATACCTGGAAGCGGGAGGGCTTGCTCGAGGCCTCGGTAGCCTTCATCTCAGACTGGAAACTCCTGAGGGCAGGGCCTCTCTGCAGGCAGGGCAGAGGCGCCCCGCCCAGCAGCCTGTACGTGCAGCCTGGCTGAGACGCTTTCATAGACTAAGAGGGAAGCGGGAAGGCCAGGCTGGGAGGAGGTCTGGGGTCTGGCCCTGGGGTGGGCGGCCAGCCGCGGGGTCCTCCAGATACTCTTCCTTCTCCAGCCTCGCCAGCCTCTCCAGCTGCAGCCCACAGCAGCCTCCCTGACCAGAAGGAGTTAACTCTGGGCTTAACTTCTTCAAGGAACTCCGAAGCTATTATTCCTTGGTCTTTCCTCCTCCCTTTCTTTGCCAAGTCTTCCTGATCTTTACTCTCCTGCAGGTCCCTCCCCCTTACTCTCACCTCCTGGACTCCAAAAACACTCTGATTGCCAGGGTGGGTCAATGGTTAACACTCCTGGCTGTATATAAGCTGCCCCGGGCCACCTGCCGACTGCTGCTTGGTCCTTCAGGTCCCTGGAGACAGTGGCTCTGGCAGTGCCAGTCAGTCCACACCATGGCCACCTGCTGGCAGGGCCTGTGGGCCTATCGCTCGTACCTGATTGTAATATTTCTGCCCATTTTCCTGCTGCCTCTGCCCATCCTGGTCCCTGAAAAGGTAAGAACTTGGAGTTTGGGCACATATAACTGAGTGGGGACAGAGAGGGGTAGGCAACCTTAAGACCTCCTGTGTCCCCTACCCTGGAAAGGAGGCTAAGACCTCCTGGCCCCCCTGAGGACCGAGGGCAATGAAGTCAAAAGGGGCCTTTGCAGGACGGCCAGTCCTGGGAGCCGGTATGAATCGCTCAGGGGAATTTGAACTCCGTCGTCTAGGAAAGCAGGAAGATAGCTCAGTAAAAGAGGGGCCGGACGGGGTGTCCATGCGGCCCTGGATGGGCACAGGGGAATGAGAGGAGCCCACTGTGGGAGGGGAGGGTGGAAGGGAGGAGACGGAGCCGCCCTCACGGCCGTGCCTTTAAGAGTGTGGGCAGAAAGAGTTCACCTGTGATCTCCAGGGCCAAGTCTGCCAGGAGAGGTAGGGACTGGAGGACGCAACCCTGCCAGGACAGCACACAGACTGCCGGTCACCCTGAGGTGACACCACCTTCTTCTCTGCCCCCAGCAGTTAGAACCTCACCTCTCCTTACCTTGAACCCTCTCCGCTGCGTGTCCTGCACGGGGTGCCCAGTAACCAGTTCCCCCATCTCAGGAGACAGGTCTGGCGGTCCCATCTTACAGATAAGAAAACCGAGGTCAAATCATTACCCCAAAGTCCTTAGGTAGATGCTGGTTTTGTAGAGTTTGGGTGTTATATATATTTTTTTTGGTGGGGGGAGGCTGTGTAACAAAAAGTACAATATTATGAGTCTAAAATTAGCTCGGGGCTTTGGGAAGAGTCATGGGGTAAACCTCCGGCAAACCACGCAGCTGGGAAGCTCGGAGCTAGGGTGTGGCCTGCTCCGAGCCTGGGCTATCTCGTCTCCACTCTGCCTTCAGAAGGCAGAGCCGCAGGCTTGGCCCCCGCCCACCCCACCCCTCAGAACTGCCCACTGAGTCACTTTCCTCCTTTCATTGTAGATAGGGAGACCCAGTCAGGCTTTTTGTTTGTGGTGTCCAAAGGGTGAGGGGTGGGGGTATAATGGCGCAGCCCTGGGCCCCCCGGCACCTGGGGAGCGACAAAGCCTAGCTGACCTTTGAGGTGACCTTCATCTCGAGTCAAAGCCAGTGGAACTCTGTACTGGGGACCCATCAGAGGGATTTTCAGACAGGCTAGGCCGCGAGTGTTACCCCAAAAGGGATGTCAGACTGGAACTGCGGTGTCCACTGCCCCGCAGGGAAACGCAGCTGGAAAGAACCAGCCTTGCCCCAGGTAGCACAGGAAGCCCCAGGTCGGCGCTGGAAGCCATGGCTGTTGGGAGTGCGATGTGTTAGGAGCCTGTCTTCCTCCCGGCGTATCTGCCTCCTGCCTGCACTGGCCCACAGGGGTTGCCCACCCCAGCCAGACTCCATGAACTGTCCTGTCCTATCCATGAGAGCCCCCCGCCCCCGCCCCAGGGCCTTACGTACCAGCCCCCTGAGTTATCCTCTCTCTCCTGCCCGATCTCTGCCACCAGGACAAGCATGCTGCAGTGTCTCTCATCTCATAAGGCCCCTCCAGATAGGGCCCCTCTGTCACAATAGAACGCATCAAAGGCTCATCTACCCTCCGGCACCCTCTGGCCACAGACGGCTCCCGTCCCTGAGACTGGACTTGCCATAGCTTCCATGTTACCCCGCGCTGGCCCATTCCCACCTTCCTCTAACCCAGCACTTGGCACAGCTAGCCACCCCCTCTGTCACGCTGTCTGCCGCTGGCTATGGTGACACTCTTCCTGCTTTTCCTCCTACCTTGCCTGACCCCTTGTCTATGACTGAGGTTAAGGTGTTCCGGGATCCAGTTTTCCCCTCCTATCCTCCTTCCCCCTGGGTGACCCTATATTTCTGATGCTTTTAAAGCATCCCAAGGTTGGATCATGGCATGAAGACCCTTTGGGGCTGGGACCAGCAGTTAGCATAATGGCTATGTCACTGGATTCCCGCATAGTCGACCATGGTTTGCGTCCCAGACCCGGTGGCTTAAAACTCACGCCAGGTGCGTGTATGTGCGTGCCCAAGATCCCGAGAGGAGAATGGAAGAGAAGGGATTGAGGTGTGGCCAACCCCCCGGGGGGTGATTTCTTGCTTTCTGTCTCTATGTCTCTCTCTGTCTGTCTGGCGAGCACACGCGCCCTATAGCAAAAACCTCTCCAAAAAAAAAAAATGATCCTTTGGGGGTCTGTCTCTCTCTCTCTCTCTCTTTCTATTTTAGTCCATCTCCTTATTCTGTGGAAGAAAGATAGAAATTTTTTTAGTGTTTTGGGCTGGCCCTGAAGCCTAGTGGTTAAGGGAGCTGGGTCCCATGTGGTCAATACTGGTTTAAACCCTGGCCCCAGTGGCTTGATAAACATTCTGGGTATGTGCAAGTGTACCCCGAATTCCAACGGGATGTAGAAATGGAAAAGAAGGGATTGCAGGGACCAGCAGTTAGTGTAATGGCTATGTCGCTGGACTCCCACGTAGTCTACCATGGTTCACGTCCCGGACCCGGTGGCTTAAACTCACGCCGGGTGCATGTGCGTGCGTGCCCAAGATCCCGAGAGGAGAATGGAGGAGAAGGGATTGCGGTGTGGCCATCTCCCCCTGGGGGGTGATTTCTCGCTTTCTATCTCTCTGTCTCTCTCTGTCTGTCTGGCGAGCACACGCACCCTATAGCAAAAACCTCTCAAAAAAAAAAAAAAAAAAGAAGGGATTGCAGTATGACCTACCCATGGGGGGTGTGCTTTCTCCCTCTCTTCCTCTCTGTCTCATACAATTGAAAAAATATAAAATCATCTCTAGGCTGACACGTCCCCTGCCTAACCTCTACATTTGTGTTTTCCAACGAACACTGGACACCACGCCTCCCACTGGAATGTTCTCGCCGTAAGCAGCAGACACTCACCCACCTCCAAACCCAAACCCCGACTGCCCACCTTCGCCAGCCAGCTCTGTCCATGGTCTCACTCCTCGAGAAATGCTTCCTCATCGACCTGGTTTTGCCAACCAGAAACCCAGAGTCGTGCTTGACTCTTCTTTTTCCTTCACCTCCACATGCACCAGCAGGCCCTGTTCACTCGCTAGCCCCAAAACGCTCTGAAAGGAACCACTCCCGCCTCCTCCGCCGTCCCCCCTCATCTCTCAGCTGGCTCCTACCCGTCCCCAGACACCCAGAAGCCAGGATGATCTTTTTCAAACATATGATCCTGTCACTGCCCTGCTTAAAACCCTGCATTGGCTTTCCATCAGACTTGGCACAAAACCCAAACCTTTCAGAGTAGCCATGAATCCCTAGGGCTCTGTCTCTTCCACTCTCTCAGACTCCTGTATCCTACCCCTGGTTCACTCTGCTCCAGATCATTCTCTGCCTTCCCTCAAACCTCCTGCATTCTTTCTGTTTTCTAGATTGTTCATCCCTGGCCTGGAATGTTCTTCCAGATGCCTCCTTAAGTTTCAGCTTAACCCCACCGCCTCCGAGAAGCCTGCTCTGACTTGCCTCCACTCAATGACCTAACTGTTATTTAATCAATAGGGCTTTCACTGTCTGAAGTCATATATGTCTGCTCTCTACGTATCCTCTGCCTTCCCATGCTAGAGAGCAGGCTCCATGAAAGCAGGGACTTTGTCTCGTTCCGCGAGCAATCTCCAGGGCCTGAAACATGACAGGTGCTCAAAAATGCGTGTCGAATGAAGTTAGCGAGGAAGGAGTGGATGTGAGCAGAGGCCCCTGTGCTGAATTCCTGTTGCATCTCTGCTCTCTATAATGAGTCTCTGAGCTTAGCCCCATGCCCCTGGCCCTCCAAGAAGGTAGGGGAAGTCCCAGACTCGGCTCAGCCCTGTGACAATAAGAATAGCTGACATTTATTGAGTGTGTTTCACGGGCGAGGCATTGTGCCAAGCGCTTGGAAGATTAGCCGTTTATTTCACACAAAAGCCTCTGTGTTACTGAGAGGTTACAACTATTATATCCATTTTATAGACATGTACACTGAGGCCCCACGTGGTAAAGTAATTTGCCTAAAGTCCCGGCTCAAAAAATGCGAAGTTCAGACTAGAACCTGAGCTTGCGCTCTCTCCCTGAGGCTGTCCAGGGAGGTGGACTGGTGCCCCCGCCTGTGACCTACCTCTCAAGCCATCCTCTTCGAGCCCATGCTCCACCAGCCTTCAGTCCAGGGTGTCTGGAGCTCTTGCCTGTGCACAAGGAATACAAACCTTCTGTGCTGAAGTTGCTGACAGTCCGGAGGAGACATGTTCACGCCACGCAGAGCTGTAGCCAGAAGGCTGGAGCGCTCAGAGAGAGAACAGCTTCTTCCAGTTGAGTCAAGGGGGAATCCGAAGCAGGTGGCATGAGTTGGACTCAGAAGGCCTGGTGAGAGTTCAGCTGTCAGGGGCATCAGCAGAGGGCGGGCCAGGTGAAAGGCAATGCAGAAGCAAAGGGGTGTGTGTGGGTGGGTGGGTGTGCTGGAAATAGCAGGGTGTGTTGGAGTAATGGCAACAGAACCCCTGGGATGCTAGGACTCTCCGGAGGGTGGGGTGGGGGTCCCAGCAGATGGGAAACAGCAGGGCCTGAGGCCTCCTGCTGCAGCCAGACATTGAAGATGCACCATCAGGGTGCCAGAAACCCGTATCCACCCATCCATGCATTCACTCATCCATGCACTCACTTAGCGGAGACCTCAGTACAGCATGTTAGGGAGAGGATTTAGGGGAACAGGTATTCCTGGGAGTAGGAGGGAAGGAGAGATAGCATAGACAGTACATGCCATGAGAACATGACAGCAGGTAGTGACTATGGTTTGGGGAAGGGCTGCTCCAGATGGGGTAGTCAGGGAAGGCCTCCCGAGGAGGTGATGTTTATCCTAGGGTCTGAATGGCAAGTAAAAGCCAACCAAGCACAGCTTTGGGTGAAGAGCCATCCAGGCAGAACACTCACCGAGTGCAAAGGCCCAAGAATGGGGGTGAACCTGGGAAGCTGAAGGACGAACCAAGGCCAGTGGAGCTTCAGGAGCTGAGAGAGAAGATTGCTCAAGTCAAGTTTAAAGAGGAGGGGAGAGGTCAGCTAGTGTCAGCGCCACACACTCTGCAAGAGGGGCGAGTAACCTGCTCAGGGGTCAAGCAGCTAGTAAGTTAGAGTCAAAATTGCAAATGCCGGGACCAGTAGTTAGCGTAATGGCTATGTCGCTGGACTCCCATGTAGTGGACCGTGGTTCGAGTCCCG
Organism: Tupaia tana; assembly: GCA_026018925.1. Classification (NCBI taxonomy): domain Eukaryota; kingdom Metazoa; phylum Chordata; class Mammalia; order Scandentia; family Tupaiidae; genus Tupaia; species Tupaia tana. Next base: position 23,103,622 of record JAKSZU010000011.1, on the reverse strand, counting down.
GACCCGGTGGCTTAAACTCACACCAGGCGCGTGTGCGTGCGTGCCCAAGATCCCGAGAGGAGAATGGAGGAGAAGGCATTGCGGCATGGCCATCCCCCCTGAGGGGTGATTTCTTGCTTTCTGTCTCTCTGTCTCTCTGTGTCTTTCTGGCTAGCGCACGCGCCTATAGCAAAACTCTCACAAAAAAAAATTGCTAATGCCTTCCAGCACCCAAAGGGACCATCTATAAACACTCTCCCAGTGACGCAGTGCTGGTCAGGACAGAGCTGAAATCAATGTTGTACTTAGAGTGAAAACAGGAGGCAGAACTTCTTATTCTGAATCAGCTGCTCTCCCGAAATATAAGTACAACGTGTGTGTGTGTGTGTGTGTGTGTGTGTGTGTGTGTGTTGTGCACTTTAAAATCTATGTCATGGGAACCAGCAGTTAGCGTAATGGCTATGTCGCTGGACTCCCACGTAGTCGACCGCGGTTCGCGTCTCGGACCCGGTGGCTTACAACTCACGCCGGGCGCGTGTGCATGCGTGCCCAAGATCCCGAGAGGAGAATGGAGGAGAAGGGATTGCGGCGTGACCATCCCCCCTGGGGGGTGATTTCTCGCTTTCTGTCTCTATGTCTCTCTCTGTCTGTCTGGCGAGCGCACACGCCCTATAGCGAAAAACCTCTCCAAAAAAAAAAAAAAAAAAAAAAAAAATCTATGTCATAAAAATACCCTTAATTGGGAACCAGCAGTTAGCGTAATGGCTATGTTGCTGGACTACCACGTAGTCGACCGCAGTTCACGTCCCGGACCAGGTGGCTTAAAACTCACGCTGGGCGCGTGTGCGTGTGTGCCCAAGATCCCGAGAGGAGAATGGAGGAGAAGGGATTGCGGCGTGACCATCCCCCCTGGGGGGTGATTTCTCTTTGTCTGTCTCTCTGTCCCTCTGTCTCTGTCTGTCTGGTGAGCGCACGCGCCCTATAGCGAAAACCTCTCCAAAAAAAAAAAAAAATACCCTTAATGAGGGCCAGCAGGTGGTGTGGTGGTTAAGGCAGCTGGACTCCCACGTGGCTGACTACGGTTTGAGTCCCGGACCTGGCAGTTTGCTTTGTCACTTTCCTTCTCTTTCTATCTCTCTCTGGTCAGCTTCAAAATAATAAAATTAAAATAGTGACAATGAATAAAATTAAATTAAGTGATTATTAATAAAAAAAAACCCTTAATGTAAACTATTTCTAAACTCCTGAGCCCTAAAGGCACAGGAGGGCTCAGATTCACTGTGGCATGAAGACTCTAAGGAATTTGGAACTCTTCCAGGGCTCATCGCTCTTTCAAAATTTCCCAACTCTTGGTTGAGAAAGCAGAGTCCAGGAAACAAAGCGAGGGTTTTAGAGCCAGAGAGATGCACGTTCAAGCCTTTCTGAAGCATGTTCAGCTATGGGATTTGACCACGACCTGTCCCCTCTCTAAGGGGCTGTGGAAAGAGGAGCTGAGGGAACACAGGCGGAGTGCTAGCCCTCAGGGCTCAGAAACACTGCTCCCTTGGCCCTCTGAATCCCTGGGCCCTTGGAAAACAAACCAGCCTCCAGCAGTGTGCTGTACAGAGGCCTCCTTTTTTCTCCATAGTTCTGTTCAAATAGGCTGTTGTCCTCACACAGGCCTCAGCTGTTCCATCTAGGAGATGACAAGACCTGTCTGGTCACCGCCCACCACCGCCCAGCGTGCCGAGCTGTGGTCCCTAAGCGCAGCCAGGAGCCCCACCTGGGGACTGTATGGTGCTAGGTCTTCTAGCCTCCGGGGTGACTGGGATTAGGATTAGAAGGCGCCAGCCTCCAAGGCCGGGTAGTAGAGAGAGGGCTCCCCAGCGTGTTCTTTGCCCCTAGATTACTAAATTGTGTCCCTGCTTATCAGCACTTCCTCGGTGGAGACCAGGAACGGGCAAGGCGGGCAGGACCTGCAGCAGTCACGTTTCCTGGTGAGAACCCAGCAGCGAGACCCAGGGCTGTGGCCAGGGTGGTATCAGCAGAAGAGTGAGGGCATGTTCGTCCATCCCCCTGCTCACACTTTGCCCCTCAGAGGACACAGGTGGGCCCGGGCCCGGCCTAACCCATCATGTCGGGGTTCTCCCCACGCTTATGTGCTCCGACACGCAGAAATCCATCACCTCTCTTTGGCCTCTTGGAGCAGAAGAGGAAGTGACAAAGTCGCCGGCATTAACGTGTGGGAATAAATGAAAGTCAAGCAGAGAACAGGAAGAGAGTCGGCCATGGTCCCCTGTGTTTGGCAGAGCCTCAAAGGCAGGCGAGGGATGGGAGGCTTTCGCGAGGGCACAGAGAAGGTTCGGTGTGCCCTGAGTGGAGGCTGCTGGCCTGGGGAGGCTGTAGGCGGGTTCACTGGAAGCAGGACACCCTCTGAGAAGGGCCTGGCAGTGGATTTGGCTTTCTGGAGTTGGTCCTGAGTTGGAACTGGGAGTAAGAGTGGGGGCAAAAATGCGGGAAGCCAGCAGTCACTGAGCAAATCCTGACTGTTCGGAACCTGGCTGCGGACCTCGTGGTTTGGCTTCTGGCTGGTCATTGCAGATGTTGCGGGAAAACTCTTATGGGCTAGGCTAGCACTTGGTATCTGCCTGAAAGAATATCATCCTCCTCCCAGCATTTCTTTTTTTAATTTTTTTAAAAGAATTACTTTATTTAACTTTATTCATTTAAATTTGACCAGAGAGGAACAGAGTGAGAGAGAAGGGGAAAAAGCAAGCTGCCAGGTCCGGGACTCAAACTGCAGTCAGCCCATGTGGAAGTCCAACGCCCTTAAACACCATGCCACCTGCAGTCCCCCACCCCCAGCATTTCTTTCATATGTTAATAATTACTGAGTCGTTGGAAAAGTAGCATTTTTGAGAAAATGATGCATTTTTGCATTGAAACAAAAATGTGTCACGACTTTTCTGACAACCCGATATATTTCAATTTAAATGGTTTTCTTTATAGTCTTAAGTATTTTATTTAATGCATTAAAAACATTATCCTACAGAATTGGAAGTATTCATCAGGCAGCCTTCAGGGGCCTCCCCCTTACACCTGTCTTCTGGATCAAGTTCTAGATCCCTCTCAGGACAGACAAGGTTCTTTCCAAGTACACTGCCCTCTAAGAATGCATCCTTTTTTATTTTTTTTAACTTATTTATTTCTTCCATGAGCAAGAGAGACAAGGAAGCAGAAAAACAGCACCCTCAGCATAGTCTAATGCTGTGCTATAACCCGAGCTTCAGCCAAGCCTGGGCCATGGGCATGCACATGCCTGCTGTACTCAGGGAGGGCTCCAGGAGCGAATTCAGAACCTTTCTATATGGGTCGGCCTTGCAAAGCATGGCATTTTACCATTCACCAGCAGGCCCCCAAAAATGCAACTTGATTTTTTAAAGAGTTATTTATTTATTGGAGTCCACAGGTGGCACGGTGGTTAAGGTACTGGACTACCACATGGCCAACCACAGTTTGAATCTCGGACCTGGCAACTTGCTCTCTCACTTTCTCTCTCTCTCCTTCTCTCATCAAATTAAAATAATAATAATAATAAGACAAATAAAAATAAATAAATATTTAAATTAATTACTTAATTTATTAAAAGAATTATTTATTTATTATTACTATTTTTTAATGTGACCAGAGAAAGACAGAGAGAAGGAAAGTGAGAAAGCAAGCCACCAGATCCAGGATTTGAACCATGGTCAGCCATGTGGGAGTCCAGCACCTTAACCACCACACCACCTGTTGATCCCTGCAACTTGATTTTTTATGCCTCATTCTGTTCCCTCTGCACTGACCTCCTCACCCTGACCCCTTTCACCCACCAATGGAACTCCTACTCATTCCTCATCACCCACTCAGCATCCCCTCTTTGGAAGCCTTCCTCAGCTCCAACGGGAGGAGGCTCAGGGAAGGGGCCCCTTCTCTTCTAGTCTCTCCTTTGCAATGGTGCTTAGCAGGCAGCCACCTAGTATTCCAAAGAGGTCAGCAACCCCACTTGCCAGGAGCAGAGGGGAGAGGGTAGGGGCCCACCATGTGCCAGTCCAACCCCATCCCTGGGTTAACCTTCAGTCGCCAGGACGAATATGCTCTGGCACCCCTAAGACTGTGAGCATGTTTCCTGCTGTCTGACGGCCACAGGCTGCCCCATGCCAGTAATGGGCGAAGGTGTGACACCTACAGCTCCCTCCCTGGCCCACACCTGCCACGTGCCCAGGGTCCAGAGTCTGCCCTGATTCCCCGGAACCTTCACGTCCACCTGTGCCTCACGCATCCACACTGGTTCCCCAGCAGCCCCGGAGCACATTTCTCCCCCAGTGGCGGCTCTGCCATCTGCTCACGGGCTCAGTGCTTTACTGCTCACCCCTACCCAGTCATATCCGTTGGCCTTCTTCATCTTCACAGCCCAGCGAGGTGGTGCTTCTCTTCCGCCAGTGTGTAGATAAGGAAATGCATACACAGCTGGCAATGCTCAGTGTTTCTTACAAAAAACGCAGACACAAAACTGAGAGAGGTTAAGTAACTTGCCCAAGAACACACAGCAATAAGGCTGGGCCTGGGCACTGGGGCTTTCTGACCCCTGGACATTTGCTTTCCCATTATAAAACAAAACAAAACAAAACAAAACAAAACAAAACAAAACAAAACAAAATACCTGTGAGTCTTAGGGTCTGGAAGCCCCTCTGAGGATTTTTCTCTTCTGTTCATTGCTGACTTCACAGGGCAGCCCGCCCACCCATGGCCCTAGGGGTCAGCCCACACAGGCACTCAGAGGGCCAGAGGTGGCCCTGACTGTGTCTGCATCCCTACAGCTTAACTTTCGTCGGTTAGTTCATAAAACTAAACGTGAAACTACAGCCTGTGAAGGGGCCTATGCAGAAGAGGGACAGAGACTCAGGGTGTGAAGAACGGGACTCTCCCAGCCTGGAAGCCAGGAAGGTTTCCCTGAAAATAAATATTTAAATTGGGATCTCGAGAATGAATTGACAGGTGGTGGCATAGTGGTAACTCAGCTGAACTCCCAGAGGAAAGGCCTTGGGTTCACATCCTGAGGCCTCCCTGAGCAGGCCATATGTGTGTATGTGTGTGTGTATGTGCCCACGATCCAGGGTGGCTGAGTCTGGATTGCAGTGTGAAGACCCTGTTTGGGGAGTTTTTCTCACACACACACTCATATTAAATAAGTAAATAAACTTTTAAAAATAAAAATAAGGGGACCAGCAGTTGGCATAATGGCTAGATTGCTGGACTCCCATGTAGTTGACCTCAGTTTGAGTCCCAGACCCAGTGGCTTAAACTCACGCCGGGCGAGTATGTGTGTGTGTGCCCAAGATGCCAAGAGGAGAATGGAGGAGAAGGGATTGTGGCGTGGCCATCCCCCCTGGGGGGGGGTGATTTCTTGCTTTCTGTCTCTTTGTCTCTCTGTCTTTCTGGAGAGCACATGTGTGCCCACACCATTGGGGAGTGTTTCTCTCTGTCTCTGTCTCTGTCTCTCTCTCTCTGGTAAACACATTCAACCTCTGGTGACTAAAAGAAGAAAAAAAAGGAAAGAAAAAGAATTAGCAGACAGCAATTAGGCAGGGTAAGGAGGGAAGAGAGGTCCAGAGAGAGGAAAGCACATGCAACGGTCCTGTGGCCGGAAGAAGATGGAGTGTCTAAGGAATCTGGAGACGGCCGGTGCGGCTGGAGCTGAGAGCAAGGAGCAGCCCGTGTGAAGGCAAGAGGCGCAGGCCAGATCCACACCGGGGTCTCTACAGGCAACAGGAAGCCCTTGAAGGGGTCTGGACTGCTTTGAGCTGAGAGTACATGTGGGTGGGTTGCACATTAAACAGATTTGTGCCTTCAGATCCCTCTGGCTGCAGTCAGGAGAAGGGATTTCAGTGGCAAAAAAGGAAACTGAGCGATGTCTGGTGACTATGGAGGTTTTTGCACACTCTCAGTGACAACTACTGGGGCTTGATCTAGGCTAGTGGCCCAGAGCTGGAAAGGAGTGAGTGGAAGCACTTGAGAGGTTGACCAGCAGGACTGAAGGCCTGGCCCAGAGAGGGAGTTTGTAGAATGAGTGGCCGGTGAATGGCAGGAGCCCAGTGCCTGCCCTCCAGGGCCTTCCAAAAGCAGGACTGCCTGGGGTGAAGAAGACTTCCTGTGGGGTGGGGGTTTCACGGGTCATGAGGTGGGGTAGGATATAAGACCCACCCCAGTGCCAGTGAAAGAGTGAGGCTGGAGACACAGAGAAAGGGACTTGGCCCCGTCCTCCGGAGCTCATAGGCACTCAGAGATAAATCAGCTCTACAACCGAGGAGCAGAGCCGAGGAACAATTGCTTTACTGCCTGGGGGAGGCGGAGGCAGTGACAGGCAGGAAGAAGAGCATGGCCCCTAGGAGAAAACGCTTCCCTGAGCTCTGGAGGGGCCGTGACCGACGGCGGTGCAGGCTATGCCTTGCACACCCTCATATGTGAATGGCATCTCCAGACTTGTAAGGAACAGCACCTTGGTGAGCTAGCTGCCCATTGAGGTTGGCTGGCCCAAGTTCCATGGTTCTGGGCTACAAGGCAGCAAGTACTAGGCTGGCCTGGGAGGACAGGTCTACCCCCCAAGCCCCCACTTCTAGAGCTGGGACCCTGACCTGGCAATCAAACACATTATGGGGCTGCAGAGAACGGATCCCCAGCACTATGCCCTCAGGGAGTGCCCCAGGGGCTGACATTGACCCAAGGGATCTCTCAGAACACAGACTGCTTCCCAGCCTCAAATCCAGACCCTCTAAATGTCAGCGAATCCAGCAAGGCAGTGCTGGGCCTCTCTAAGCATTGATTTCTTCCCTTCTCAGAATATGCCTTTGAAATTCACAAAATCAAATGCATAGAATGACAAAGGAAACCCAGGACAGATGTTCCTAAGCTTATGATGGGGTTATGTCCGCATCAACGCATAATAAGTTGAAAACACATTTAATACATCTAACCTACTGTAGCTTAGCCTGGCCCACCTTAAACATGCTCAGAACACTTACAGTTGGGCCAAATCATCTCACACAAAGTCTACTTTATAATAAAGTGCTGAATACTTCACAGAATAACCGAATGCTGAAAAAAAGAAAGACAATAAAAAAGTAAAATAGAAAACCTGTTTATAAAAACAGTGAAGAAACAGACTGTGATCCTTTTTAGCCCAAAATACTGTCAGTTTAAAACAAATGGCAGCCCACACTATTATTTATTTATTTATTTATAGTTTTTGTTTTGTTTTTTTAGTTTTTGCTATAGGGTACATGGACACAAACAAAGAGAAATAGAGAGGGAAAGTGAGAAATCACAGCCTGGGGAGACGGCCACATCCTTCTCTTCCATTCTCCTCTTGGGATTTTGGGCACACATGCCAGGTATATTTTCCAAGCTACCAGGTCCTGGACTTGAACTGCACACTCAGCCATGTGGGATCCAGCTGCCTTAACCACCACACCAGCTGGCTGGCTCAGGTCATACTATCTTAAAATTGAAAAAAAAAAAAAAAAAAAAAAATCACAATTCAATCCATCCTAGATAAGGACCACCTATATTGAAATACAGTTATTGAAACAGGAAAAAATAGATTGCAGTTCATGAATACATGCGCATTGGCGCATCAAATAAGATCTAGCATTGATACACTCGCTACCACAATTTCAAAATAATAACAGATGTAAACAGCAGATTGAGATATATTCTGAGATAACTGACAACTCATCTGGGCAGGGATCCAGTATCTGACAGCCACAGCCAAGTGCCTGCGACCAAGTGGCCAGGAATACTGTCAGCAAGACTGTGCCTTTATTGCTTGCGTGCCCGCCCTTAGCGAGGTGTTCTGAACAGGTGAATAGCTTTCCAGCCAACTGCGCGGACCCTCAGCATTCTGTGCCCTAGCCTGGTTAGGACGACCGCGATCCAGGAAGAACAAGTCAGCAAGTTATGCTACAGCTTGACAGACTGCCAGGAGGTGGGACGGGACGCAGGGCTAGAGCCTCCAGGTCAGGGAAGGCTTCTGAACGGAACTTTGAGACAAGCGTTGGATTTTGATCCAGAGATATGTGTGGAGAGGGGCCCTGCATAGTCATAAAGGGTCGTGGCGGGGACATGTTCAATGCACGGGCCTAAGGGAGACAGTTTTGTTTATTTTGGGTTTTGTTTTGTTGTTTTTTCTTTTCTTTCCTTTTTTTTTTTTTTTTTTTTGCCAAAGGGTAGATGTGCTCACGGGTGGGGGTGGGGGAAGCACCCTCAGATGGGGAGCGGTCATGCTGCCGTCTCTCCTGCAGAGGCAGGTTAAACGATTAACAGCTCCCCTAGGAGTAAGGAAGTGGTGTCTCGGAAATGAAGCCACATGACGGAGCCAGGCAACAGGAAGTGGCATGCCCTGAGGAAGATGGCGCTATTGGATTCGGAGCCCCAGCTGATCCCCACTGGTCACAGGGACACCATCGCATGAGAGAGACTGAGCTCAGGGTAGAAGAGAAAAGCTAAAGCCCGAGGATCAGTGGCCTGGCCTCTCTACTTACTGCGTGTGTGACTTTGAAACATTTACTTAAGTTACATGTCCCTTTCTTTTTCCATCTGCGAAATGGGAGCAGTAGTATTACCTCCCAGAGCAGCTAAATGCAATTTTAAAAATGCACTTTAGGGAGGCCAGACAGTGGTGCAGCGGGAAACCTGAGGCTCTGCAGGGTTGACCCACATGAGAAGGTTTGTAGGAGACCTCCTGAGTACACCAGGCACTCGTGACCCTAATCTGAGCTGGGTAAGGCTTGGGGTGGGTCATGATGTCAAGACCCTGTTGAGGACGCTGTCTTTCTACTTCCCTCTCTGCCTCTCTCTGTCTCTCTCACTCAGGGAGGAGCTAAATAAATAAACAGGGCTGGCCCAGTGGTCTGGTGGTTAAAGGAGCAGAATCCCACATGGCCGACCCCACAATTTCAATGCAGGACCCGGTGGCTTGCAAAGCATGCTGCACATGTGCGTCTGTGTGCCCTAAATCCTGATGGAGGAAAAAGGATTTAAAGCACGACCATGCCCTGTTGGGGGAGTACTTTCCCCCTTCCCTCTCTGTCTCTCCATCTCACTCTGGCAAGGGCATGCACCCTCTGACAATTGAAAATAAATAAATAAATAAATAAATAAATAAATAAATAAATAAATATTAATAATTAAAACTTAAAAAATAAAAACATTCAAAACACAGGCCTGGCACAAAGGATCCTCATGACAGTTCTGTAGAGTTTTCTTGAATCAGCAGAGTGGCTGTCTGCCCAGCCCCCCCTCATTGCATCCAGCTGAGGGGTCGCCAGAGTCCAGAGGGGCTGGCCTGCCCTTAGCCCAAGGGGAGGGTAAGAACTGGCCGTTCAATCACTGCAGGTAGAGAAGCGGGTAAGAAAACACCAGCGGGTAAGAAAACACCAGCGTTAGCAGAATCCAGCTCAGGGAGGAGCGGGTGGGTGGCCGGGTTGAGGTTCAAGGTGGCCCCAGCCCTGGGGCCGACGAGTTCATGTCCGGGTGAGAAGTGGTGGAAGTTTAGTGGATGAGAGCTTGGCTGCGGAAGACTTAGCCCTGTCCCTTCACCCTGGGGGGACTGCCGCTGGCTGGGCTGAGTGCTGCCCGACTCCAGGAGTGCCATTCACACAGACCGAGAGGGGAACCCTCTTGTGTCACTCTCAAGTTACGCAATCCAGGAGCCTTACTACAGGAGTTCCTGCCCTGGCTCTGCCACTCCCAGTCTCGCAGCCTTGAACAAACCACCCACCCTCTGAGCAGTCTAGAGGGCAGGACCACCACACCCACCTGGACGGCTATTGTATTCACACATGACCACAAGAATGACAGCTCCTAAGAGCTGCTCAATGAAAGCAGTTTGCTCTCTCTCCGGAACCGCCTCCCTCCACCCCGTAACCTTCCCAAGCTTCAGGGTCCTAAGGCGTGAGCTACTAAGGGGTGAGGCAGCCCATACCTGGTGGAGAGATGAAGATGGCTGGGGCGATTTGGACACAGGCGGCAGGTCCCCAGCCCTAGCTCACCCTAGCTTGTGGCCCCTTCGGCAAACAAAGGGTTGGCAGGTGCGTGACTCCTGGAGAGACCCGGATGCCGCTGCCCCTTCCCTTGAGGCCCCTCCTGGCTAATGATTCCCCAGCTCTGGGAGAGGCTGCATCAAGGAGGTGGACCTCTGACATCTGGAGCCGACTGTCTGGCTTCCACTCCTGCCCAGATGCCCTCCCAGGCCTGAGGTCAGGCTCCTCAGGACGTGGGGATCTTGTGGGGGGAAGGGGGCTCTGGTATCACAGGCTCGCAGGTCTGTGGCTTGGGGTTGGCCCATAATTCCCTGTACTACAGGAGCGAGGGGGACCTTTCATACGGTCTTTCCACGTGAGTGGTGCCACTTGTGTGAGGCAGTGGCCCTGCTAAAATCGCTAGGAAAGGCCAGCCAGTGACGTGGTGAAAGTGGATGGATCCTACCTGGCCAACTGTGTGGTTCAAGTCCCCGACACAGCGGCTTAAATGTGCTGAGTATGCAAGTGTGTGTGTGTGTGTGTATCCAAAACTCCAAAAGGAGGGAGATGTAGAGAAGACATTGCAGTGGTGTGACCATTCCCCGTGGGAGGTGCTTTCTCACCTGACTCCCAAGCAAACACACCCTCTGGCAAAACAAAAAACAAAAATAACAAAAAGAACTGCCAGGAAAAACCCCTTCCATTGTGCCCCAAATTTCCCAGTGATTAATTCACTCAGACAAGATTTGATTTGAAGCCTGCTGGGTCCTGAGCTCCAAGGAGCCAGATGCCACAAAACGGACTCTGTCCAGCGGAGCCCACTGCTTGCAGAGAGAACCCCAAAGGGTAACACAGACGACACCGTGTCACAGGTTGTGGTCAGAGCAGGGAAGGCCAGGGTGCAGGCAGGGGTCCTTCCGCTGGCAGCCTCCATCTTATCTCAGGATCATCACCTGAGCCCCCTGGAGTCCCCTCAGGATGGGGCCTGGTAGCTGACTGAACCATAGTGTTCGGGCTCCCCAAATCAAAGACAAGCTGGCGAGAGCCTTGCTCTGTTTTTATTTCCGTGTTGAAATGGGACCTCAGGCTTGGGGATCAACGACCATGGCTTTACCCGCTCTCCCCACACTGGCTGCTCGGGGGTGGGGGGCAGGAGGTGACTTGATGCTGGGACACAGACCTGCCCCCTCCAGCTGCTCTGAAGCCCCCCTCCCGCCCACAGGAAGCCTACTGTGCCTATGCCATCATCCTCATGGCGCTCTACTGGTGCACCGAAGCTCTGCCCCTGGCCGTCACTGCCCTCTTCCCCCTCATCCTGTTCCCCATGATGGGCATTATGGATGCCTCTGAGGTAAGCCCCCATTCATAGGAGGAAGGGCTCTCGGCGGGGAGGGAGGTCTTCCCTGAGACTCTGGTGACCAAGACTCCTCATCGTAGGCAGAGCCCATGGAAGAGGGGTCCCCTCAGCCACTGAGTGAGCGCTGAGGGAGGAGTCGGCTGGAAGATGACAGAGAGCAGGGGGCAGTCCCAGTGTGGCTGGTATTGGTAGTTAATTCCAAGTGGGAAAGACCGGATTAAGGCCAGGGAGGGCAAGACCTGGCAACCCAGGTGGACAGCCTTGAAAGCCGGCCAGAGAGCAACATACTTCTGGTTTAGTGGCTCTCGAACTTCAATGAGCATTGGATAACAACCTTGAGGCTGGGGCCAGCAAATGGTAGAGTGGTTGTGTCGTTGGACTCCCACGTGGTCAACCTCAGTTCAAGTCCCAGTTCCAGTGACTTGAAACTCACACCGTGCATGTGCGCGAGTGCGCCCAAGATCATAGGAAGAGAACGGACGAGAAGGGATTGTTGTGTGGTTCCCCCCTCAGGGCATGATTTTCACTTTCTCTCTCTCTCTCTCTCTCTGGAGAGTGTGCATGCCCTAAAGCAAAAACTTCTACAAATAAATAAATAAACCTTGGGTCTGGGCGCACCCCCAAGATTCTGGTTCAGTAGCTCTGGGATGGGGCAAGCATTTCCCTTCTGGAAGTCCCAGGTGATGGGGATGATGTTGGCCCCGGGACCACATTTTGAGAACTGCCACTCTAGTTTCTAGAAACGGCACTAAATTACCCATCACTCAGTCCATGGCTTGAAACGCAAACGGTCAGGCTAGATCGTCTCCTAAATATGCCGAGGGGAGAGAGCGCGTTTGGCAAGCAGGGAGCCTAGCTGGTACTGAATGGCAGTTACTCCAGAGAACATTTCCGGGTGGCTCCAAGAGCCCAGAGGAGTGCCAGCTGGGGAAGGTCAGCGACCCACCCCTGAGCCCAGGGGCACAGAAGGAAAGCCCAGGTCTCCCTGCCAGGTTTGCATCGAGTATCTCAAGGACTCCAACATCCTGTTCATCGGAGGGCTGCTGATGGCCATCTCCGTGGAGTACTGGAACCTGCACAAGCGCATCGCCCTCCGCGTGCTCCTCATCGTTGGGGTGCGGCCTGCCCTGTGAGTCCCCCGAGCCAGCTGGGAGAGCCTGGGGTGGGGTGGCGTGCTGGCATCCAGTCCTGAAGGGAGGCTGGGACGGCAGTGTGTCTATCCGTGTGTCTTCAGGCTGATCCTGGGCTTCATGCTGGTCACAGCCTTCCTGTCCATGTGGATCAGCAACACGGCCACCACGGCCATGATGGTACCCATTGCACACGCGGTCCTGGAGCAGCTGCACGGCAGTCAGGAGGGCAAGGATGTCGAGGAGGGCAGCGACAACCCCACCTTTGAGCTGCAGGAACAAAGTCCCCAGAAGGAGGAGACCAAGCTTGGTGAGAAAGGCGGCCAGGCCCTGCCCCGGCCCTTCGGTGTTCGGTGAGGATCTGCGGAGACATGCATCTCCAGGGATGGTCATCTTTGAGAGAAGAGGAAAGGACTGCAATGACCAGCTCGTTCTGGCTTGCCTGGGACTTTTCCATATTTCAAATGCCAAGTCCTGTGTGCTGGGAATCCCCTTGGTCCTGGGAAAACCAAGATGCTTGGTCCCCCTGGCAAAAAGAGACCTGGAGTGCTGGCTATGTGGCCCAGTGGTTAAAGGGAGCCAGATCCCACATGGCTGACCGCAGTCGGAGTCCTCACCCCAATGACCCGAGATCAACTGGGCGCATGTGTGTGTGTGCCTCAGATTCCAAAAGGGTGGAGAAATGGAGGAGATGGAATTACAGCGTGATCGCACCCCGCTGGAGGGTGCTTTCTCTCTCTCTCTCCTCTCTCTCTGTCTCTGTCTCTTTCTCTGGTGAGCATGTGCACCCTCTGGATAAAAAAAGAAGAGAATTGGAGTCTGGCTTCAATCTACCTGTCTAGTTTGGATGGTCCTCTTCCTTTCTCAATGCCTTAGTTTCCCTCTATCAAGAGAGAATTTGGGCCGAATGTGTCTGAGCCTTCAGGGAACATGGCCCCACTCAGACCTAGAGACAGATTTCATCTCCCCTCAGCTCAGGCCCAGCTTTCCCTGACGAGGCACCCTGGGGGCTGTGGAGCCCTGACCATGCTCCCCAGAGCTGGTCTGTGCCTGCGCCTAACTGGACTCTCCCTGGTTCCCAGATAACAGGAAGGTCGCACCAGTCCCGCCTGCCTCAAAGGCCAAGCAGAACCAGGAGCAAATCCGCTTCGCTCAGGGCATGAGTCTGTGCGTGTGCTACTCGGCCAGCATCGGGGGCATCGCCACGCTGACTGGCACCTCGCCCAACCTGGTGCTGCAGGGCCAGGTCAACTCGTGAGTGGTAGAGGGGTGGGATCGTGGGGTGGGGGCTGAGCTCTTACTGGGAGGAGAACGGGGCTGCGGGGTACGGGGCAATGTCACACAGCAGCCCATGTACCCCTTCAGGCTCTTCCCCGAGAACAACAACGTGGTGAACTTTGCTTCGTGGTTCGGCTTTGCCTTCCCTGCTATGGTCATCTTGCTGCTGCTGGCCTGGCTGTGGCTGCAGATCCTCTTCCTGGGCTTCAAGTAAGTGGCAACATGAGTGAGAGAAGCCAGGTCCCTGCCCTGCCCTGCCCTTGGGAGCGTCCAGTCGGGTCCGGTGAGAAGACTTCTCTGTGCACTCGGCTCCCATGGGAGGGAATTACGAGGTGGAGGGTATTAGCCTGTTAAGCAGATGAGCGAACTGAGGTCTGAGGAGTGGCACGCATGTGATATGTCGGTGTTGGGATTAAAAGCAGATCTCCTTGAGCCAGCAGGTGTCATGGTGGTTGAGGCACTGGACTCCCACATGACCAACCATGGTTCAAGTCCTAGGCCCGGCAACTTGAAAATCATGCTGGACACATATGTGTGTGCCCAGGATCTCAAAAAAGAGAATGGAGGAGAAGGGATTGTGGCGTGGCCATCCCACCTGGGGGATGATTTCCCACTTTCCTTCTCTCTGTCTCTCTCCAGTGAGCACATACACCCTATGGCAAAAACCTTACCAAAAAAAAAAAAAAAAAAAAGAAGAAGCAGCAGCCAGGTCTCATGATACCCAGGCCTCTTCCCATAATATTCTACAGTCCTTTGATAAGTGTTTAAAAAGCACATGCCATTACAGAAGCATTGTTGTGTTCCTACTGTATGCCTGGCCCTGTGCTAGGCACTGTCCCTGTCCTCATAGCCCACCCACTGTGTGCTGATATGGCAGGGGCCATGGCAGAGGGAAGCCCAAGTGCTATGGGAGCGCAGAGGATGGAGTGCCTAGTGCAGCACAGGTAGCTGGATTCCAGAAGACCCCTGGAGGAGATAACACCTGAGCCGAACCTGCAGGACTAGAAGTCATCCAGGTAGAGAATGGGATAGAAGCATTCCAGACAGCAGGAACAGCTTGCACAAAGCACAGAGGCACGAAAGAACACGATGTGTTTGGGGGAACTCTGTTCTGTAGGGTTGAAGACAAAGAGTGAAAATGAGTATCAGGGACCAGCAGTTGGCGTAGTGGCTATGTCACTGAACTCCCATGTAGCCAACCGCAGTTCTAGTCCCAGACCCGGCGGCTTAAACTCACACTGGGCACGTGTGCGTGCATGCCCAAGATCCCGAGACAAGAATGAAGGAGAAGGGATTGTGGCATGGCCATCACCCCCGGGGGGTCATTTCTCACTTTCTATCTCTCTGTCTTTCTCTGTCTTTCTGGCGAGCACACGTGCCCTCTAGCAAAAACCTCTCGAAAAAAATGAGTATCAGGACAGGAAGCTGGAGAAGTAGGAAGGGGAAATTTATGGAGGTGCTTGTGAGCCACATAAAGAGTTTGGACCTTGTCCTTGAGGCCATTTCTATTTCCAACTCTGGATTACTGGTATACTGGTAGTCACTGTTTGGAGGTCTGAATTGAAAACCATGGAAGATCCTGCTAAGTAAGACCCAGTTAGAATCAAGTCTGTCATTGATTAGTGATGTCTGCCATGCACACAGGATAAGAACTATGGTATGAGTGTTACTATGGTATGAGTTGTTATTGGTCCTTTCTGCCCAGGCAGTGGGAACCATTGAAAGTTTTCTTTTTAAAATATTTATTTTATTTTATTTATTATTATTATTATTTTAATTTAAAAAGAGAGAGGAAGAGAGAGAGGGAAAGTGAGAAAGTTGCCAGGTCCAGGACTCAAACTGTGGTCAGTCCTGTGAGAGTCCAGTGACTTAATCATCACGCCACCTGCTGGCCCCACCACTGAAAGTGTTTTAACATTGTTGTACTTCGGAAAAATCAATTGGGCAGATGCAGTGAGACTGGATTAAGGCTGGGTCCTGGTACCAGGCAAGGTCCTAGTCAAAGAGATCAATCAGCACAATGCCAGGCATCACGGGGGAGTCAAAGATGTGTGAAGTATGGTCTTTGCCCTCGAGGAACTCAGTCCAGCAGGGAAGTTGAGATTTACCCAAGTGAGAAAAGTTAAATGTCAACGTGAGTTAAATAATCAGCAGAAGGAAGTGGGGCAAAGCCTCCCGAGCCTCTGAGGATAATGCGAGTAGGTCTCAGGCCGGCAGGGGTACCCAGAAACAGGTGCAGAGGGAAGGGAGGGTGTCCTGAAGGGCTGTTGGAGGAGGGGAACAGCGGGTCAGGGCCAGAGGAGGTGTGGTCTGTGCCCTAGGGCCTCCTCGCCCTGGGCAAGAGAAGACTCAGCCCAGGAGAACCCCTGGGGCAGGCAATGCCCAGCCTGGGGAAACCAGCTCCCCCTGCTGAGCACAGGCCATGGCCTCTCAGAGGAGAGTCTTCCACTTTCCTCAAGAACTCTGGGCAGGCCCAGGGCCTTCGTGGAGAGTAGGTCCTGAGAAGGCTCTGCAGGCTTCCGTCTTCACTTCATGGGCACACAGGGTTCCCTGCCTGTCACAAGCCCCTCAGGAGTCACTCCTGCCCCTCCACTTGCAGCTTCCGGAAGAACTTCGGCTTTGGGGAACAGGTGCAGGATCGAAAGCAGGCAGCCTACCAGGTCATCCAGACGGAGCACAAGCTGCTAGGCCCCATGACCTTTGCAGAAAAGGCTGTCTCTGTCCTCTTTGTTATCTTGGTACTGCTCTGGTTCACCCGGGAGCCAGGTTTTTTCCTTGGCTGGGGCAACCTGGCTTTTTCCAATGCTAAAGGGGAAAGGTGAGAACTGCTGGGGAGAGGGAGGGCAGGCCCCCCTGGGGGAGGAGGGAAGGGAGCGGGACCCTCAGTGCAGAACAGGAGGTGGGGAGGGGCAGGGAGCCATCAGGCGTGATGGGGGAGGAGCTCCTCACTACTACCTGCTCACCCTGCAGCCCTGACCAGCCTTCCCTGTCCCCCCCACCACAGTATGGTGTCCGATGGCACCGTGGCCATGTTCATTGGCATAATTCTATTCATCGTGCCCTCCAAGATCCCAGGACTGACCCAGGACCCGGGTAAGCACCTGGACTGGGCCAGGGAAGGGTCTCCAGACAGCCCTACTGTCGGACATGTACTGTCCCCTTGGACACACTTAGCAGGGGTAGACAAAGCCCAGAGAGGCTGAGGTGACTTGCCAAAGGCCCAGTAACTCAGACCAAGCTGGGACGGCAGGACTGAGCACCCCCATCCTGCATGCACTGAGCTCCATCAGAGACCCACGCAAAGGCGGGAAGGCCCATTCCCTCCTGGTAACTCGTCCTCCTCTGCTTGGGGAGTAGAAAAACCCGGAAAGCTGAAGGCCCCTCCTGCTCTCCTCGACTGGAAGATAGTGCACCAGAAGATGCCCTGGAATATCGTGTTTTTGCTGGGTGGTGGCTTCGCCCTAGCCAAGGGCAGTGAGGTGAGACTCCCCCCAGCCCACTCTCCAACCTGATGGGGGAGACCCTGTGGCAGGGAGAGAGAGCGTCCTGGTCTACCACACAGAGGGAAGAGCCTATCCCCGTCTTAGGATCCCCATGGTAGGCAGAGCCTTTGCGGGTTAGCCTCCCATCAGAGGCAGGAGGAAGAAACAAGCCCTAAAGACAGACCTCACCCCAGCTGGATTCTCAAAGCCAAAGGAAAGGCAGGTTCCTCTGGTGGCCTGGGCCTGCACTGCTGACTAATCCCACTCCCCCCAGCCCCTCGTTCCCTGCCAGACAGAATGCATTACTTTTTTGTTGATTTGTTTTTGAGAGAGAGAGATTTTTGCTGCGGGGCATATGTGCTCACAGGAGAGAGACAGAAAGCGAGAAATCACCCCCCAGCGAGGATGGCCACACCACAATCCCTTCTCCCATTCTCCTTCAGTGCCCCTCTCTCTCCGGCATTGGTTTGACACTGGCCACCTGATGCAGCCACCAGGGGGCGCCATGATTACACAGACTTGGGCCTAGGGCATCTTTCTCCAGAGCCTCCAAAAAAGGGAAATTCCTAAAACTGCACCCCTGGACCTCAGTGTTCTGGTTGAGTTCCCTCCCATCTCTTTTTATTATTATTATTATTATTATTATTATTATTATTATTATTATTATTTGCTACAGAGCTTGCCTGGGGTGGGGGCAGTGGAGAGAAAGTAAGAAAGCACCTTCCGGGACCAGCAATTAGCGTAATGGCTATGTCACTGGACTCCCATGTAGTCAACCGCTGTTCGAGTCCCAGACCTGGTGGCTTAAACTCACGCCGGGCATGTATGCGTGCGTGCCCAAGATCCCAAAAGGAGAATGGAAGAGAAGGGATTGCGGTGTGGCCATCCCCCTGCGGGGTGATTTCTCACTTTCTGTCTCTCTGTCTCTTTCTGTCTTTCTGGTGAGCACACGCACCCTATAGCAAAAACTTCTCAAAAATAAAAAAAAGATTAAAAAAAGAAAAAGAAAGCACCCCTCCACCATGCCACAATCCCCTCTCCTCTACTCTCTCAGGATTTGGGGCACACACACACACAGCCACCCAGTATGGTTTTCAAGCCTTCAGGTCTGGGACTCGAACCATGCAGCCAGCCATGTGAAATCCAGCTACTTTAACCACCATGCCTCCAGCTGGCCCTCTAGTTGAGCTTTTTCACTGCACTTTTTTATTCCACAGGAGGCAGCTGCCCTGAGTTGGGGGTCGGTGCAGGGGTTATTTCATCCATTGACCATCCAAGTGCCGCAGTAGGTGCTGGCAGCACCAGACAAGACCACGTCCCAGCTCCCCGTGCCCGAGTGCAGCAGTGGGGCTTACAGCCCAGCACTGCGGACAGACTGTTGTGGGGTTGTGGGTCGGCCAGACCTCTGAGTTCTTCTGACTCTGGACTGCGACTCCTCCCTTCAGCCTCCTCCCAGCCTCTATGAGGGCTGGAGAAGGCAGAGAGCAGTTAAGGTGGTCCAGAACTTCTGAGAGAGGTCGGGAAGGCAAGAGTAAATGAGGTCAAAGGTTTCACTCCCACCAAAGCCCAGGTTTCCCTAAAAGGGCCTCTGACCCCTCTTGCAGCTTCTCACCTGACCCGTCGTCTCCCATACCCAGCGGTTCCTCACGAGCCAGAGAGGGCCCCTGGGCTGTAGTGGGTCTGGTCCTCTGTTTGGAGCTCGCTGACTCTGAGGACTAGGCAGGCAGCGGAAACAGGACCCTCCCAGAGCCCGAGCCCGGGACTCTGGGGCCTCCAGCAGCCCACCTCTCTTACCACCCCTGCCCACAGCAATCAGGCCTGTCAGCGTGGCTGGGGGACAAGCTGACCCCGCTGGAGCAAGTGCCTCCTCCTGCCATTGCCTTCATCCTCTGCCTCCTGGTCGCCACCTTCACCGAGTGCACCAGCAACGTGGCCACTACCACGCTCTTCCTGCCCATCCTGGCCTCCATGGTAAGCTGGCCCTGCAGAAGCACCTCCTCCAGGTACCCCGCCTGCCTGCCCCCACCAGGGGTTCTGCATGCTAAGTGGAGTGACCTGTCTTCACACCTCTCCTTTCTGGGAGAGGACCCCTGAGCCTCCACCTCTCTCTAGGCCTTGAGCTACCCTGGCCCCTGACTCACCCCATCCCTGGTGATGTCACCCCTTGGGTATCCTGACGGGGCTGGCTGTGGCCTCACCCACCTCTCCACCCCAGCCCCTGCTCTGGTCATTCCTGAGGACGTGAAATTGCTCCCTGGAGCGTCCCCAGCCCCTTCCTCCTCAGGCGTGTCCCCGCAGCCTTTGATGACACTCTGGAGCCCCTTTGAGATCCGTTTTATGGGCCACTCCCCTCCCCACACCCCACAGGGCAGGGCGGCACACTCATCCCCTCCAAGGAGGTCAAGGGGCCTTCCCCAGGTCACTGCCAGGAGTGGCGGGTTCACGACCAGAGCGTGTGTTGGGGGCAGGGATTTTGCTCAAGAAGGGAAACAGCCGGACCGGGAGCCCCATCACTCCCCTGTCCCCCTCCAGGCGCAGGCCATCTGCCTCCACCCTCTCTACGTCATGCTCCCCTGCACTCTGGCCGCCTCCCTGGCCTTCATGCTGCCTGTGGCCACCCCACCCAATGCCATCGTCTTCTCTTTCGGGGGCCTCAAAGTGACGGACATGGTGAGTGGCAGGGAGGCCTCGGCTCTGTCCTGCTCTGCCTTTCCAGCCTGCGGGTCGCAGAGTCACTTTAAGCCACTGCAGTTCTCAGGGTGGGAGAGCCGGCCCCTCCTGGGGTGAGGGTACAGCAAAGGAGGTTGGGACAAGGGCCCAGGGCCACTTGAGGAGGAGGGAAGGGGTCGAGGAATATGGGGACTGCTCCGGGTGCCAGGCTGCCCCTCTCGGGGAGATGGACCCAGGGAGATGGACCCAGGGAGAGCGAGGCGCAGGGCCCTGGACGCTCGCGAGGAGCTGCCCTCGTCCCTGTCAGCACTGGGAGTACAGCAAGGGGCAGGCGAGGCCGACGGCAGGACGTCCAGGGAGAGTTTTGCTCCTGAGCACCCCTGCACACCCGAGGGAGGGGTGCCGGCCCCACTCAGCACCTGCTGTCCTCACCCCAGGCCCGGGCGGGATTCCTGCTCAACATCATCGGGGTGCTGGTCATCACGCTGGCCATCAACAGCTGGAGCGTCCCCCTCTTCAACCTGCACACCTTCCCCTCCTGGGCCCACACCAACAACACCCAGTGCCTGTCCAGCCAGGTCAACTCCACCGGGCCTCGCCCCTAGGCCCAGCTACAACTGGGCCCCTCCTAGGGAGACCCACCCGGTTCCCACTCCTCAGAGCTGGAGGGGACACGCCAAGCTCCATGCGTGCCCTGGGCCAAATGGAGAGAAAGGCACTTGTGCACACGGTCTCGTGAGTGTGCAGGGACGGTGCCTGCGCTCGGTATCTCCTGTACGCCGCGGGAAATGGGGTGTGTACATATGTATGTATGTGTGTGTGATGCGAGGATGCCTGGGGGTGCATGCACGAGATCCTCCACGTAGATGCTTGACGGTGCACACGCGTGCACTCACGGACAAGGCCACGCGCCCTCTCTGGTACCCAGGTCTTCATTTTCGCAGCTTAGGGACCAGCCCCCATTGCACTGTATTTATTGAAACTCAGGGTTGGGGTGGCCCGAGAGGAGGGCCTACTGGTGGTTGCTATGGAAACAGCCTCTGAGCCTGGCCCAGCACAGAAACTCCCCCTACCCTCCACCGCCATTCAGGGTTTGCCATTTGGGGGTTTGGGAGAGCGTTCAAATATTAAGCACATTAAAGTGTTTTTCAGTAGTCGGGTGTTTTTCCCGGCACTCCAGGGCTGCTGCGACGTGGCTCAGGTCCTGGGTTGGGGAGCATGGTGGAACGGGGCCTGGCCTCTGCCCTGGGGGGCCACCCCCTGGCACCCGTCCCACCCAAGGGAGAAGGTAATGGCCGGGCACCCCTGCCAAGGCCGGTCCGAGTGGGCGCAGCCACCCAGGGAAGCAGAGCTGACATCACCGGCCGGCCAGCTAATTGGGAGCTGCCAGTCCCTGCGTGCCTTTGGGAAAACCGGCCTCCCCGTTCCCAGAGCACTCCCTGGGCATTTACATAAAACCCTCTGCCCCTGCCAACCCCTCAGCAGACCCTTCTTCCAGCTGGAAAAACCGGTCCCAGCAGGCCAGGGGAGGCATGCTGGGTGCCCAGAAAGATGGCCCCTCACCCTAAATGGCAGCCTGCCACGGGGAAGGGGGCCCTGAGACTCGCAGGAATAGGCTCAGACCGGCAAGCCCCCCGAGTCCGGGCTGACCACTGAGGCTGACTCTACCTCTCTCCCCCTCTCCTGCACCCCCACCTCCTGGCCTCATTGACTCCGACTCCCGAGCTTTCATTCCTGGGAAAGGACGGTGGGGGTGGAGAAGGTTAATACCACCCATTCATTTCGGAAGCTCAACACCCTTTCCTGCCTGATAGGTCATCTCTATGTCTACCGTAAGTCTCTCGTGCTGTGGACGGTGGCGTAGAAGTTTTCCGGAGTCTCAACAGTCCCAGTGGGCCGGAGAGGAAAGAGCAGTGGGCTGAGCTGTGAGGACAGAGAGCACTTAATTCTGGGCTCCCACAGCTGGGCTTTCACTCAGCCCTCCCAGAGCCGCGAGTTCGTGAGGAGTGCAGAGGGGAGGGGGCTACTGCACGTGGGAGAACAGGGCTGTCTCCAGGGGACAGGGGATCCTGACAGGACATGCCAGCATCCCGGAGAGAGAAGTGTCAGGTGAGTGGCTCCGCCCCCTGCCCCCCCTTCCCTGGGGCTGGCATTCCTCACTCCTGAAGCACAGCCGTAAATCACAGCTCCCACCTAGACCCACACCAGGACCCCTCTCCCAAAGCCCCAGGCGACAGTCCGCTCACCAGGAGCAGGGAGGCTCCAGAATGGCGGGCCTCCTGCAGTGACTTAGTCGGCTTCCTAAGGAGCAGCCCCGCCCCATCTGCAAGGAGAACCCTCTGCTATGACTTTCCTCTGAGCCCCGTTTGGGTACCTGGGGGCCAGTCCTGGGGGTGGGGTGCGTCTCAGGGTACACATGTCCCGTTCAGTGCTCTCAGTGCCACGTCCCACTCAGTTATGCTCAGAGAGGGCCAGGTGTGGACTGAGGTCACACAGCAGTCCTCGGGGTGAGGGCTGGGCTGGCCCTGCCTTCCCAGGGGAAGAAGTGGACACAAGGGAGCCTGAGGTATAGTCACCCTCACTAGGCTGGGGGGCCAAGCCTCCCCCAGATGCTCAGACACCACCCTCCTCAGCAGGCAGAGGGTGGATGAGAGGCAGGCAGCACCTGTCAGCCTAATCGCCGTCATTAGCTGGGCAATAAAGCGGCACGGCCGGGCCGGCCTTTGAAAGAAGAGCCCGTCAGCCCGGGGCAGGCTTGTACAGGCAGCCGGCAGCCCAGCCCCTCCTGCACACGCGCTCCACTGCAGCAGGTGGATGGACACGGCTGCCACCAGGGTCTCCCCCCCCCCCCGGGGTACCCACACCCCTTTATTGATGGCTTCTGGGAGGTAAGAGGCTTTGGATGTCTCCTACCAGCCCAGCTGGTGCAGAGCTGGGATCCCGGGCAGTGAGTCTGCAGCAGTGAGCTCCCTGTGCTGGAGAAATTGAAGTGGTTAGAAACAACTGAGGACACCCCCCCATGGAGCCTGTCCCTGTTCCTTACACCGGGCCTGCACAGTGAATGGGGGTGAACAAAGGAATGTACCAGAAGCATAAAGGAGCTTCTTGCTCCCGGAGATAAGCTAGACGTGCTGCCCTCGAAGCCCCTTGCTGTGTGTGGGGTGCTGTGTACCTTGAGACAGCGTCTTGGCCTCTCTGGGCCAGGGCCACCTTGGGCTCAGCAAATAGACCCAGATTTCCAAGCCAACTCCTTCTGTTTTCCTTGCCCTGGGCCCTAGGACTTTCCCTGGCCCTCTATGGCCCGCAGCAGCCCTGGGGGCAGCCAAGGCAGCTCTAGAGAGACTGAGAAGGTGGGAGCGAGCAGGGCTGTCCATCCCCCTCGCTGGGAGCATCTTGCCCTGAGCTCTGGCTCAAGAGCAACTCCAGGAGCCAGGCTTCTCGCTGGCCTCTGAGCGGGTCCTTCAGCTGCTCACACCGTGACTGCCCTGTTCCCCCCAAGTCTCCAAGGGGGGGAGGGCAGTGCAGCCACAGGTGCAGGGTCAGGTGGGCTCAGTCCAGCTTGGCTGAAGTTCTGGTGGGGTGCTGTCTAGAGAGGGTGACTCCGCAGCCTACACCCCAGTCTGGGCCCCGTTAGTCAGGGTCAGCAAGAGTCATGACGTTTCACTAGGGACAGGGAGATA
Organism: Tupaia tana; assembly: GCA_026018925.1. Lineage (NCBI taxonomy): Eukaryota > Metazoa > Chordata > Mammalia > Scandentia > Tupaiidae > Tupaia > Tupaia tana. The sequence continues at coordinate 23,080,009 of JAKSZU010000011.1, read as the reverse complement.
GGGGACCTCAAAAGGGTGAGCCCCCACCCTCAGGAGCTCTGGGGAGGGGAGACAATGGAGCAAGCTGATTGGAAAGACTGTGATGGATTCAGAAGAGCTGCTCTCAGGAGTGGGGAGACCCACAACCATGGATTCTTGGGCGCACAACTTACAGACACACACGAAGATGTGGATGCCTATGTACACAGTTACACATGTACCCGTATACTCGTTACAGGCTCTCCCAGCCCTTCAGACACCCAGAGTCAGTCACAGAAGCACACACACAATTGTGCACACACAGCCACTCAGATCCTCTGCACAGTGTCGGACCTGAGTGTTCTCACAAGTACCAGACGCTCACACACACACTCAGGTTATGGGCAGTGTTGCTCCACAGCCTTGGCGCACACCCATGGCAGCACGTGAACAGGAGAACAGAAATGTAAATGCTCGTCCACTCACACAGAGGTGCACGGGCACTTATACAAACACGCATGCTAGTGTGTGCACGCGCACACACACAGACTAACGCTTCTCTCCACCTCCCACCGCAAGAGAGATTAAGACAAGAAGCTCTCCCCACCCAGGACTCTAACCACGTTCCTCCCCACCTAACCTCCACCAAGCTTGGAAACTCCCTGGATTTCCCAGTGGGTCAGCCAACCAGAACAGGCTCCCCCACCACACACCCGCCATGGCTCTGGTCAGGTGCTTCTCCACCATCCACTGCCAACAAGCTGCCTGCTACCTGTCAGGAAGCCCACCCTGATGAACCCTAGACCTCTCCAATCCTTTGATGTGGGATCCTTGGGCCCCAGGGCCTTATGGCAGCTTTCTTGGGCCCTGTTCCTCTGAAGACCTTCTTTTTTATTTTTTATAATTATTTTATTAATTTTATTTATTCATTTATTTTGATTGGAACAGAGAGAGAGAGAGAGAAAGCAAGCCGCCAGGTTTGAGACTTGAACTGCAGTCGGTCATGTGGGAGTCCAGCATCCTTAACCACCACACTACCTGCCGGCACCCCCTTTTTTTTAATAATAATTTTATTAATTTTATGTATTCATTTATTTTAATTTGAACAGAGAGGGACAGAGTCTCTGAAGACCTTCTTAAGTGTCTTGTACATCAAGGGAGTGAGACTCAGAAGACCTGGGAGAGAGCAGACTGTCTTGGGGACTCACTTGGGAAGTCCAGCCTAGATGAGTGAAAGTGGACAAAAGATTCTGATGTGAGGTGAAGGGAGGGGTGCCCCTCCTCCAGCCACACTAGGTCCAAGAGTAGGAACTTGCTCTTCCTTCTCCCTGGGGGCCCTGGGGTCTGACCCCACTGGAGCTCGGCCAACACTGGCCCCAGGGACTTCTGTCCTCGGCCAGGGTTGTTCCTGTCTCTGAGCGGCCCAGCCCTGGGCAGAGCTCCGCAGCAGACAGTGAACCTGTCTGACCTCCAGGCTCTGGAGATACAGGACTCTCCCTTGCACCAGTCTGTTTCAACATCCAGCCACAGCCTGTCCGGGCCAGAGGTCAGCTCAGCGATATCTGGGGGCCCCCAAAAAAGAGAGTGTGGGGGTCCAAACCTCCAAAGAGAAGCCATTCGCCAGGGGAGCTGAGACAACACCGCAGCAGCTGGAGTTGAGGCTAGCCTCCAGGACAGATTTGGACCTAGGAGAGAACTCTGAGGGCTGGGGCAGGAGAGGAGGGCACGGGCCTATCTGGAAGTAGAGGAGAAAGGCCTCACAAACCCCCTTGCAGTCCAAGGTCTGTAGAACAATCAAGGCTCCTGCCTCAGCTCTCAGACTATGTGATGAGGAAGTCATGCTTCCCAAAGGAAAGAGGGAGCCGGCGCCTCACCCGTTCCTGGGGCAGAGGTGGAGCTGTCTCAGAAGAGGAAGAAGTTCATTTCACCCATCAGAAGCAGAGTCTCACTGTGGGGAGGCGACAGCCAAGGTCTCCTAGGCGTTCTATCAGGCCTTGCTGGGAGCTGACCCTTGGCTTAACTTGCATTCCCTTGACTTTTAGAAAAAACTTTCATTTGTTTTCTGGCCATTCGTATTTCTTATTCATGACCTTCTCCATTTTTTGTGAGACTGCATTTTTTCTTATTTAGAGAAACTCTCTATATGATAGAAAATAACCCTTTATCTGTTGTATAAGTTGCAACACTTTTTTTCCAGACTATTTTTTTTTTGGCTTCTAACTTTAGGTTTTTTTTTTTTTTAAAGAATTATTTATTCAACTTTATTCATTCATTCATTCATTTTAATTTGACCAGAGAGAGACAGAGAGAGAGAGTAAGTGAGAAAGCAAGCCACCAGGTCTGGGACTCGAACCATGGTCAACCATGTGAGAGTGTCCAGTGTCTTAGCCACCATGCTACCTAACTTTAGTTTTATAAAAAAAATTTATTTCTTTTTTGGAAAGGTTTTTATTATAGGGCGTGTGCACTCACCAGAAAGACCGAGAGAGACAGAAAGCAAGAAATCACCCCCCAGGATGCCATAATCTCTTCTCCTCCATTCTCCTCTTGGGATTTTGGGCACTCACACACATGCACCCAGCATGAGTTTAAGCCACCGGGTCCAGGACTCAAACCATGGTGAACTATATGGGAGTCCAGTGACATAGCCATTACACCAACTGCTGGTCCCAAAAAATTTTTAATTTTTACATAGTCAAGTATGTCAATGTACTATTTTATGGCTTCTGGATTTGATGTCATGCTTAAAAATACTTTCTCAACTTCGTAATCATACAAGTGCTTTTTATGTTGTTTCTGTATATATTTTTTTACAGTAGATCTATTTTTTTTTTAAATCATTTATTTGGGGGACCAGCAGTTAGCGTAATGGCTATGTTGCTGGACTCCCATGTAGTTGACCGTGGTTCATGTCCCAGACCCGGTGGCTTAAAACTCATGCCGGGCACGTGTGCATGCATGCCCAAGATCCTGAGAGGAGAATGGAGGAGAAGGGATTGTGGCATGGCCATCCCCCCTGGGGGGTGATTTCTCGCTTTCTGTCTCTCTGTCTCTCTCTGTCTGTCTGGCAAGCGCACGCGCCCTATAGCAAAAACCTCTCAAAAAAAATTTTATTTTAAAATTTATTTATCTGACCTTTTTTTTTTTTTTTTTTTTTTTTTTTTTTTTTGGGCTGCAAGGCACATGCACTCACTAGAGATACAGAGAGAGAGAAAGGGAGAAATCATCCACCACATTAGCTTTTTTTAAATTTGCTGTAGGCCTCATGTGCTTGTTGGAGAGAGAGAAACACTGTCTGGGAGGATGGTCATGCTGCAATCCCTTCTCCTCCATTTACCTCTCAGGATCTGGGGCAACCATGCACACGTGCCTGGCATGTTTCTCAAGCCACCAGGTAAGGGACAGGAACCTCACAGTAAGCCATGTGGGATCCAGCCGCCCTAGTCACTACAGCGCTGGCTGGCACAAAAACTATTACACTTTTGATTTACATTACATTCAGTATATATATTATTTGGAGGAGAACTGACATCATTGCAATGTTATATTCAGCCTTCCAACTCAGGAACATGGCATGCCTTTACATTTATTCAGGTCTTATTTTATGTCTGCTAGTCAAGTTCTAGTGTTTTCTTTTCTTTTTTTTTTTTTTTATCTTTTTTTTATTACATTGAATTACATATAACTTTACAGTGTATTACATTGCTTTTTCAAAAGGGAATGCCATGCATGTCAGTCAGTACAGAGACATTAATCTCCCCGCTTCAACATTCAATATCTTTCCTATGTTTCCCCCAATCATTATTATTATTATTCTAATTATTTTTTATGATAAACATGATTTTTTTTTTCCAATTGTCAGATCATAAAGTTCCCAACAATAGGGAGCGTAGACTCCACTCAGGGCTGGACCAAGGGTGGGTTTCGTGCAGCCTCGCAAATGTAGGTGAATCTCCATGGAACACAGTTTCAGGAACGCGGCTCAGGAAAGCAGAGACGGCCATCAGCTGATGCGGCACGCGGGGCAGACCCCGGCCACGGCACGCGGGGCAGAGCCCCGGCCACGGCACGCGGGGCAGACCCCGGCCACGGCCCGCGGGGCAGAGCCCCGGCCACGGCCCGCGGGGCAGAGCCCGGCCACGGCATGCGGGGCAGACCCCGGCCACGGCACGCGGGGCAGAGCCCCGGCCACGGCACGCGGGGGCAGACCCGGGCCACGGCACGCGGGGTCAGAGCCCCGGCCACGGCACGCGGGGCAGACCCTGGCCACGGCACGCGGGGCAGACCCCGGCCAAGGCACGCGGGGCAGACCCCGGCCACGGAACGCGGGACAGAGTCCCGGCCACGGCACGCGGGGCAGACCCCGACCACGGCACGCGGGATCAAGCCCCGGCCACGGCACGCGGGGCAGAGCCCGGCCAAGGCACGCGGGGCAGACCCCGGCCACGGCACGCGGGGCAGACCCCGGCCAAGGCACGCGGGGCAGACCCCAGCCTCGGAACGCGGGACTGAGCCCCGGCCACGGCACGCGGGGCAGACCCCGGCCACGGCGAGCGGGGCAGACCCCGGCCACGGCACGCGGGGCAGAGCCCCGGCCACGGCACGTGGGGGCAGACCCGGGCCACGGCACGCGGGACAGAGCCCCGGCCACGGCACGCGGGGCAGACCCCGGCCACGGCACGCGGGGCAGACCCCGGCCAAGGCACGCGGGGCAGAGACCCAGCCACGGCACGCGGGGCCGACCCCGACCACGGCACGCGGGGCAGACCCCGGCCACGGCACGCGGGACAGAGCCCCGGCCACGGCACGCGGGGCAGACCCAGGCCACGGCACGCGGGGTCAGAGCCCCGGCCACGGCACGCGGGGCAGACCCCGGCCACGGCACGCGGGGGCAGACCCCGGCCACGGCACGCGGGATCAGAGCCCCGGCCACGGCACGCGGGGCAGAGCCCGGCCAAGGCACGCGGGGCAGACCCCGGCCACGGCACGCGGGGCAGACCCCGGCCACGGCACGCGGGGCAGACCCCGGCCAAGGCATGCGGGGCAGCGACCCAGCCACGGCACGCGGGGCTGACCCCGACCACAGCACGCGGGACAGAGCCCCGGCCACGGCACGCGGGGCAGACCCCGGCCACGGCACGCGGGGTCAGAGCCCCGGCCACGGCACACGGTGCAGACCCCCGGCCAAGGCATGCGGGGCAGACCTCGGCCACGGCACGCGGGGCAGACCCCGGCCTCGGAACGCGGGGACTGAGCCCCGGCCACGGCACGCGGGGCAGACCCCGGCCACGGCACGCGGGGGCAGACCCCGGCCACGGCACGGGGGATCAGAGCCCCGGCCACGGCACGCGGGGCAGAGCCCGGCCACGGCACGCGGGGCAGACCCCGGCCAAGGAACGCGGGGCAGACCCCGGCCAAGGCACGCGGGGCAGAGACCCAGCCACGGCACGCGGGGCCGACCCCGACCACGGCACGCGGGGCAGACCCCGGCCACGGCACGCGGGACAGAGCCCCGGCCACGGCACGCGGGGCAGACCCCGGCCAAGGCACGCGGGGCAGACCCCGGCCACGGAACGCGCGACAGAGCCCCGGCCACGGCACGCGGGGCAGACCCCGGCCAAGGCACGCGGGGCAGACCCCGGCCACGGCACGCGGGATCAGAGCCCCGGCCACGGCACACGGGGCAGAGCCCCGGTCGGGCCGGACCTCCGGATAGGGCACGCGGAGCCGAGCCCCGGCCACGGCACGCGGGGCAGACCCCGGCCACGGCACGCGGGGGTCAGAGCCCCGGCCACGGCACGAGGGGCAGACCCCCGGCCAAGGCACGTGGGGCAGACCCCGGCCACGGCACGCAGGGCAAACCCCGGCCGAGGCACGCGGGGCAGACCCCGGCCACGGCACGCGGGGGTCAGAGCCCCGGCCACAGCACGCGGGGCAGAGCCCCGGTCGGGCCAGACCTCCAGATAGGGCACGCGGAGCAGAGCCCTGGCCACGGCACGCGGGGGGCAGACCCCGGCCACGGCACGCGGGGCAGCGCCCCGGCCACTGCACGCGGGGCATACCCCGGCCACGGCACGCGGGGTCAGAGCCCCGGCCAAGGCACGCGGGGCAGACCCCGGCCACGGCACGGGGGACAGAGCCCCGGCCACGGCATACGGGGCAGACCCCGGCCACGGCACGCGGGACAGAGCCACGGCCACAGCACGCGGGGCAGACCCCGGCCACGGCACGCGGGGTCAGAGCCCCGGCCAAGGCACGCGGGGCAGACCCCGGCCACGGCACGCGGGGCAGACCCCGGCCACGGCACGCGGGGCAGAGCCCCGGTCGGGCCGGACCTCCGGATAGGGCACGCGGAGCAGAGCCCCGGCCACGGCACGCGGGGGCAGACCCCGGCCACGGCACGCGGGGCAGACCCCAGCCACGGCACGGGGGACAGAGCCCCGGCCACGGCATACGGGGCAGACCCCGGCCAAGGCACGCGGGCCAGACCCCGGCCACGGCACGCGGGGCAGACCCCGGTCACGGCACGGGGGACAGAGCCCCGGCCACGGCACGTGGGGCAGACCCCGGCCACGGCACGCGGGGCAGAGCCCCAGTCGGGCCGGACCTCCGGATAGGGCACGCAGAGCAGAGCCCGGCCACGGTACGGGGGAACAGAGCCCCGGCCACGGCATGCGGGGCAGACCCCGGCCACGGCACGCGGGACAGAGCCCCGGCCACGGCACGCGGGGCAGACCCCGGCTAAGGCACGCGGGGCAGACCCCGGCCACGGCACATGGGGCAGAGCCCCAGCCACGGCACGCGGGGCAGACCCTGGCCACGGCACACGGGGCAGACCCCGGCTTCGGCACGCAGGAGAGAGCCCCGGCCACGGCACGCGGGGCTGACCCCAGCCACGGCACATGGGACAGAGCCCCGGCCACGGCACGCGGGGCAGAGCCCCAGTCGGGCCGGACCTCCAGACAGGGCACGTGGAGTGGAGCCCCCGCGCCCTGACCCCGCGCCCCAGCACGTGGAGTGGAGCCCCCGCGCCCGCCTCCCCACCCCGGCGCGTTGGCACGCGGAGCGGAGCCCCCGCCTGCCACCCCTGGACGTTTAATTGTATCTAGTACTTCTTGCATATTATTCTCAAAGTTTTGGGCCATTTTCTCAGTCTTTATGGTGGACCTTTCTAGGCCAGCCATTTTCTCTTCTACATTAGAGATTCCACTTTCTGAATGATCTAGTCTGCTTTTAATACTTTCAAGGGAGATTTTGACTTCTTGTATTATAGCCTTCATCTCCAACAGCTCCATCTGATTCTTTTGTAAAGTGTGAAACTCCTCTTTTAGATCTTGCATGAATTTCCTCACCTCCTAGAACTCTTCAACTCCTTTCTCCTTCAGCAGTTCCTTGTCTCTCTTCTCTTCGCTCTCTGTTAGCTTTGCCATTATGAATGATCTGAATTGTTTATCAGACGTTTCCATGAATTCCCTTGAACTGTGTGTGGATGAAGAGGAGCTATCCGTTTCAATTGGAGGAGAGGCATTTTCCTGCTTCTCCATATTTCTTGTGGTCCTGCAGCAATTTCTAGTCATCTGGTGGATGGTCGGTTTCTTCCCAAACTTTTGAAGTTTAATATGAGGGTTGGGAAGTGTGCAGAAAAGGAAGCAGAGAGAGGGAAACAATACCAACAACAACAAAAAAAACAGACGAGAGACAGAGAAAAAGAAGAGAAAAGCTTTGGAATAAATCTAAAAAAGAAAAATTAATATTAAAAAAATTTCAATAAAAATCAAAAATTAGAAAACCACGCGGCGCGCTAGCACGCCGCGCGAAATGTCTAGATCTCAGGAGCCATGGAGCAGGCTGTCTCTTGAAGAAGGGCTGTTCTGGGAGGAGCAGAGGGGATTATTAACAAAACAAAGGCCTAGGAGGGAGGGGCCAAAGGGCCCTGTAAGACGCCTCACCTTAAAAAATTCTAAAAAGCAAAAATTAAAAAAAAGACAGACAGAGAGAGAGAGAGAGGGAGAGAGTGAGAGGTAGAGAGAGACAAGGATTGATTCAGAGACAGGAGATATGAAAGGGGTTTTCCTACCACGTGGGTTTTGTATGCTGGAGGCCCAGTTAGGAGTGGGACATCTTCCTTTCTCCCAGCATGTCTAGATCTCAGGAGCCATGGAGCAGGCTGTCTCTTGAAGAAGGGCTCTTTTTTTTTTTTTTGGAGAGGTTTTCACTATAGGGCATGTGCGCTCACCAGACAGACAGAGAGAGACATAGAGATAGAAAGCGAGAAATCACCCCCCAGGGGGGATGGTCACGCCGCAATCCCTTCTCCTCCATTCTCCTCTCAGAATCTTGGGCACGCACGCACATGCACCTGGCGTGAGTTTTAAGCCACCGGGACTGCGAACCGCAGTCAACTACATGGGAGTCCAGCGACATAGCCATTACACTAACTGCTGGTTCCCAAGTTCTAGAGTTTTCTTCATGTAGGTTTTCTCTTTCTTTCTTTTTTTTTTTTTTTTTAATCATTTCATTTAACTTAATTAATTTATTTACTTATTTTAATTTGACCAGAGAGGGACAGAATGAGAGAGAAAGAAAGTGAAAAAGCAATCTCCCAAGTCCAGGACTCAAACCATGGTCAGTCATGTAGGAATCCAGTGCCCTTAATCACCATGCCACCTGCCGGCACTTCTTCATGTAGATTTTTATGTAATTCTTTAATTTTATTTTGACCTAGAAATAAACATACTTTTTGTAATGTTGCTATTGCCAATTGGATATCTTTATCTCCTTTTTTCTTTTTTTGGGGGGTTTTTGTCTTAGGGTGTGTGTACTTGCTAGAGAGAGAGAAGCAGAGACAGTGAGCGGGAAAGAGAAATCACTCCCCCCAGAGGGGATAGCCACACTGCAGTTTCTTCTCCTTCATTCTCCTCCCGGGATCTTGGGCACACATGTACTCGCACCTGCCATGAGTTTCAAGCCACCAGGTCTGAGACTCTAACCACGGTTAACCATGTGGGAGTTCAGTGACGTAACTGCCACACCATCGGCTGGCCCCTTTACCTTCTCTTTTCTTCTTCAGTTTGCTATTACTAGAGAGAGACAAAAAGAGAGGGAGGGAAAGTGAGAAATCACCTGCCATGGGCATGGTCATGCCTAAATCCCTTCTCCTCCATTTTCCTCTCAGGATTTTGGACATGCATGTACATGTGCCCGGCATTTTTTTTTTTTTTTTTTTTTTTTGAGAGATAGATTTTTGCTATAGGGTGCGTGCGCTCACTGGAAAGAGAGACAGAGAGACAGAAAACAAGAAATCACTCCAGGGAGAATGACAGTGCTGCAAACTCTTCTCCTCTATTCTCCTCTTGGGATCCTAGGCACACACATTCACGTGCCTGGTGTGAATTTGAAGTCATCGGGTCCAGGACTTGAACTGCAGTCAGCCATGGGGGAGTCCCTGGTCCCATGTTTTTTTTAGAGAGAGATTTTTTTCTATAGAGTGTGTGCACTCACTGGAGAGAGAGAAAGGCAGAGAGACAGAGAGCGAGAAATCACCTCCTAGAGGAGATGGCCACATCGCAATTCCTTTTCTTCCATTATCCTCTCAGGATTTTGGGCACTGACACACACATGCCCAGCATGAGTTTATTTTGTTTGGTTTGGTTGGTTTTGGTTTTTTGGGAGAGGTTTTTGCTACAGGGCACATGCGCTTGCCAGAAAGACAGAACAGCAGTGGGCCACATGGGATTCCAGTGTGTCAACTACTACGCCACTCTCTGGCCCCAGCAAAATTAAAAAAAAAAAAAAAAAAAGTTTTGCTTTTGTCTTTTTCTTTCCTCTTTTTAATGAGAAAAAAAGAGAGAAGGGAGAAAAAGAGGTTATTTCTGTTTTGGTCTTGGTGTTACTGTCCTCTGCCCCAGCCTCCCAGTTAACTAGGATTACGGGCATACACCAACCTGCTCAGGTTGGTCGGAAGTTGAACCCAGGCCTCCCATATGGCCCTAGCCTTGAGCAGTGAGGTCCTAGTGCTTGTACCACCATGACTGGGCCTGGTTTTGACTTTTATATTCATAACCTATATTCTTCTACCTTGCTAAATTTTCTCCTAGTCTTTCAGGTGACTCTCTTGGATTTCCTAAGCAATTATATCATTTGCAATTCTTGAAGATTTTGCCTTTTTTTTCTTATCATATTTGTGTCCCTTATTTCTTGTTCTCTTCTTATTACACAGGTTAGAGTCCTCCAGATAATGTTAACTGAAAGCAATAATTAGCAGACTTTCATTTACAACTTTCGTAGTTCTCTATGCCCAGAGTATCCATACCTGTGAGCCTCGAAATAACAATCAGCCCTGTGTACATCAGATAGGAGCAATTAGCCAACACACGAGAAGGCCTTGCTAGCTGCCCTGTCCCTGGGACACTCCACTGGCTCGGAAGTTTAAGAGAGCAGGACTTGGACTGCTAGTGCGTGAGTCCCAGAGAGAGGTGGATTCCGTCAGGATCCCCGTTCTAATCCCAAAACACAATTTCTATACTCAAGCAGACATCCAGACACATCCTCATTCCCTCCCCACATCGCTGGGTTTGGTCAAGCAAAAGGGGACAAGCGTTTATTGGGTATCCACTATATATGAGGAATTGTGCTAGGAACTTTACCGTATAAACTTTTCATCCTTACTACAAGCCTATGGGTGAAAATATTATTCCCTTGTTAACAGACAAGGAAGCAGACTCAGCACGGAAGTATGGAAGATTACACAGCTCACCATCACTCAGAAATGGGGTCACTGTAAGCTGCCTCAACACCTTCTCTTCTGAAATGAATGTTTAGCACAGAATATTTTTTGCCCAGACCAACAAGTCTCTAAATTTCTTAGTCTACTCCACTCTAGTGCCGGATGCCCCCACACCCCAGCTAAGGTTTATGGTCTCTCTCTCCTTGAAATATAATAGAGTCAGTGGGGAGGAGCTGACCCATCCACACCCTAAGGCCAGAGGCCAAATCCTAGGCCTTGCTGGGCAGCAGAAGTACCCGAAGTCCCTGGAGCCTTCAACTCCAAGAGGATACACCAGAGGATTCAGAGGACAGAGCAAGGTGGGGAGGGGAGGAGGGAAGAAATGGCTGGTGACAGGTGACAGGGTGGGGCAAAGAAGATGAGGAAGAAATCAGGATTGGGGCCGGCAGGTGGCATGATGGTTAAGGGCGCTTGACCCACACATGGTCGACTGCGGTTCAAGTCCTGGACCTGGTGACTTGCTTTCTTACTTTCCCTCTCTCACACTCTGTCCCTTTCTGGTCAAATTAAAAGAAAGAAAGAGAAAAAGAAAGAAAAAAGAGAGAAAGAGAGAAAGAAAGGAAGGAAGGAAGGAAGGAAGGAAGGAAGGAAGGAAGGAAGGAAGGGAAAATAAAGTTCAATAAAAATAATTCTTTTTTAAAAAAAAAGAAATCAGGGATAAAGAGGAGGGGACAGAGTTTGGGGCAGCAGCCAGGAAGGCCCGCAGGGAGCAGGGCCAGGACCTCTGCTAAGTCGAGGTAAGCCTGGTGGGGAGGAGGTCAGTTTCTAGGGCTCGCCAGGTGCTCCCGGGCCAGAGACCAGGGCCACAACCACTCAGGTTTCTGTTTCCATCCTCCAGACCACAAAGAATAGCTGTGAAATAATTACACAGACCAGGGAGCCCCCTTTTCCACCACACGGACACCCAGAAACACACACAGGGCAGGGTCTCCCCCTCAGAGCAGGGGCACGTGCAGACGCTGGGGCATAAACGCACAGGAGGACGCGGACCCTGGCCTGCATAGAAGGGCACAGGCCACAGGCACAGAGGGGGACACAGAGGTAGATGCACACCAACCTGGGAGACGAACCCACATACGAACCTGGGGTGAGGCCTGTGGAGAGACTCACATGCCTCTGGCTACACGGGGAGCCATGGACACAGGCATGTGGGTGCAACACCCCCACATGCAAGGAGACACCCTGAAGGTGTCCGAGGGACCGTGGAGAGACAGGTAGATGGCCAGGCCCTGTGGATACACGGTTCCCAGCAAATCTGCGAGTACTCGGCCCTCTGGGGCTCACAGCCACTGCCCATCCCTGCTGTACCCAGCGAACCCTGGGCCGCCACCGGTGCTGTTCCTTGGAATCCCCTCGCCAACTCCACGAACATACATGTGGCGGCCAGGCTCTCCTGACACGCATGTGCTTGCCCCAACAGGCCTGTGCCCCACCCATAGGGGGCTGACATCTCGTGCTGGAGTGCCGGTGGGGGCCACAGGACAGCCCCCTCCTCCACAAGCCACTCGCTGTGCCCGCTGGCAGGGCCGGGCTGGGGCTCCTCCGGAGGAGGGAGGGGCTGGGGCCGGGCGCGGCCGGGGCGGGCGCAGGAGCAGTACCTGTCAAACGAGAGCCAAGGAGCAGCCAGCTCTTAGTCACCTTGCTCTTCTCCCCGTTTTGGCAGCAGCCCCCCAGGGCAAGGGGAAGCTGATATCATAATTATTGGCTCACCCGGCAGCTGCCTCCCCTCACCTGATGTCAGCACAGACCCGGGACGGCCGAGCTGACGGACTAACAGACGGACCGAGCTCCTGGCCCCCCAGACCCAGGCCCCCACGCCGACCTGCTTCACTGAGCAGGTAAGAGGAGACCTGACCCAAGTCAGCCGTGGAGACCAGCAGGGCCGGCTGGGCGTGAAGAGGGGGCTTGCCTTTTAAATGGGCCTCAGGAGGGCCTGGGGGTACCCGGTGCTCCCCAGCTTCTCACTGCAGCTCCAGGGAAGGGAGACTCAGGATAAGGGTGAGTGCTGGAGGCCGGGCCCCCCAGCCTTCCCTCTCACTCCTGTTCCAGTTGGTCCAGCTCCGCTCCTTGCTGTAGCATCGTCTTTCTGGTGTGTGTTGTCGGATTGTGTGCGTCTCTGTGTGTCGGAGGGGGTGTGCTTACCCTGTGCTGGGAGAGAAGGGACTCAGAAGTGCTAGAGCTGAAAAACCAGAGCTGAAGGACAGGGAGACACTTTCCCAAGCTGGTGGCTTTTCCAGCTTTTTCCCAAGAGTCCACTTCTGGGGCCTGGGTGGGGCTGCTGAGTTCATGGATCAAGGAATCACTCAACATCTCCAGGCGGCCTGGGCTGGGGTTGAGACACCTGGGTCCTGCCGGGAGGTCTGGGCTGCAGAAAGGAGGTGGTGCCCCTGGAAGAGAAGCAGACAGGTGGCGAACAGGTGCCGTGGCCCAGAGCTGATGCTGAGCTTGAGGCAGAGTACCCCGGGGTCTGGGAACATTTTTGTCCCTCAAGACCCAAGGCAGAGGCCTGGCAAGCAGACTTAGAATAGGCAAGGGGGCTTGGACCCTTGGAGCCTAGAACTGAGGGGCTAGGGCGCAAAGGCCCTTGGGGAAACGGTTCCAGCAGAAGGAAGCCCCGTCCAGCTCCCACAGCCCCTCCCCGCCGCCAGCCTGGTCAGGTAAGGTCTGGCATTCCCCGTGGAGTCCCCCAGGCCCTCCCTAAAAGTCCAAAGAAGCAGGTTGGATTAAGAATAGACTCTAGGCCCAGCTGCGGTGGCACATACTGCTGAGACGCTGGGACAACATGGGAAACTCAGGTTCGAGTCCTGGCCCAACCTAATGGCTGGCCACAGTGGTGTGTGCCTGCAATCCCAGTGACTCAGGAGGCTGAGGCAGGGGGATCACGATGTGGGGAGCCCCCGTCTAAAAAACAATAATAAAACGAATGGACGGTGAAGTGGGCGTGTCTGCCTCTCCTCTCCGCGCCCACCTACAGGCCTGGGATGTGTCTGGCTGTGCACTGTGGCGAGGCACAGCAGGGCAGCAGGAAAAGACGGGGGAGAAGCCATCACATCCGCCCTCCTGCCTCCATCCTGGTCATTTCCCATGCTAGGCAGGCTGCCCCCTCCTTGTCTTCCTAATCCCTGGAGGAGGACCTTTGGCCGGTTCCTTCGCAGTCATGAGGTCCTTCCTGGAGTCTCTGAAGCCTGCGCTGCTGCCTGGCCCCGCCGTGCATGCTCCCCTAGCCTTCTCTTTCCCCCACTGGGGAACCCCAATTCCTCGGGGCTGATGAGAGGGTGGAGTGGAGAGGGTGGCACTGCACTCCCGTCCTGTCCCCATCAGGCGTGGTTTGGATCCTTTTCATCGTCTCGGTCATTTCCTGACCCACGGGATGCAGGCAGTAGAAAGGCATCCCCAGCCAATGGGGTGGCAGCACCTCCTGTCCTGCCCATTCCTCTTGCAACTCTGTGAGGGGCCCAGGGTGGGCCAGGCAGGGGGCAGGGCACTGCCTCAGGTTGGGGATCCTCAGGGGCGAAGGTGCCACAGGGAGTGGCGCGAGTCCTCCCAGCTCCCCACCCAGCCCCGCCCGGGCAGCCTCTGCAGAGCTCAGCTCCGGGCTCCAGGGCCTGCTGAGGCACGCTGCCCCCCCAGGCCCGGCGCCTCACTCACCTCCCAGAGCCAAGGAACCTGTTCTCCCGGGAATGCCAGGGAGTTCTCAGAGGGCTTTATTTCCCAGGGGCTCAGCAAGCCCCAGAATCCTCTGGACCAGCTGGTGCTGGGAAATCGGGAGGAGGATTAGGGGGCTGGAGACCCCTCTCTCTACCCATCTTTGACTCATCCACCTGCTGACCCCACTTTGCCTCTGACCAACAGCCTGTGTTGTCGCTTATTGTGCTAGGGAGGTTTAGAATGTTAAGGACGAAGGGACATGCCCACCAGGGACACGTGCCTTCCATCATGTGCCATTTGCCTTAGGAAAAGCCTTCCCTTAGCCCCTGCGGAGAGGCCCACCTGCCCTCTAAGAAAGACAATGATGGGACCAGCAGTTGGTGTAATGGCTATGATGCTGGACTCCCATGTAGTCGACGGTGGTTTGAGTCCCAGATCGGGTGGCTTAAACTCACGCCGGGCGCGTGTGTGTGCGTGCCCAAGACCTTGAGAGGAGAATGGAGGAGAAGGGATTGCAGCATGGCCACCCCCCCACAAGGGGGGGTTATTTCTCGCTTTGTCTCTCTGTCTTTCTGGTGATCACACACACCCTATAGCAAAAACCTTTCCAAAAAAGAAAGAAAGAAAGAAAGAAAGAAAGAAAGAAAGAAAGAAAGAAAGAAAGAAAGAAAGAAAGAGAGAGAGAGAAAGGGAGGGAGGGAGGGAGGGAGGGAGGGAGGGAGGGAGGAAGGAAGGAAGGAAGGAAGGAAGGAAGGAAGGAAGGAAGGAAGGAAGGAAGGAAGAAAGAAATGTACCACTTCCCTTAGGCTCTCCATCCTTCCCAGCCAGGAAGTCCTTCCTGATATCTCACTTCCCTTCCTCCAGCTTGAGTTGATGCTTGGCCTTTATGGACCAGAAGATCCCCCATTGCTTGCACAGGCCCACCCAGATCACCAAAGGCTGTTCCTAAGTCACGTGGAAATGTCCTGGGCACTTGTGAGCAGGACGAGATGGAAAGGCCGCACCTCTGCCCCCTGTTATTCTCTCCATCTCCACACTCCAGTGGGGTTGGGGGCCACTTCTGCTCGCCCCATCCCTCTGAAAGAAGGATTGAGAGGATGGGGTCCTGCATCCTGCAGGCATGCTCTCCCCCTTCCTTCTCAGCCCGCCATCCCTGGGGGCAGTTCAAGCCAAGATGGTTTCTGCAGCAGGGGAGAATGCTAGACTTCAGAGAGACCTCCCAGCTTTGTAGATTGACTTAGACTGGACCGTGTGTCCACAGGTGGTGGTTTCCTGAGCAGAGAGGCAGCCTTGATCCACGATGGGTGGCGTTAGGCTGGCGACACGCCAGGAGCAGGGGAAGGACGAGATGACCTCTGTGAAAGTGCATCTCAGAAGCCTCACTCCGATGGTCCCAGTTTATCCATCCCCACCCCTGCCCTCTTCGTGCCCACCTCCAACCCCGACAACCTCCCAGCCTTGTCTCCTTTCCCATCCCAACACTCTCCCCACCCCCATCTTCAATCCCAGCCTGGCCCCCTTCCTGTCCATCTCTTCATCTCCAAACCAGCTTTGTCCTCATCTCCACAACCTCCTCCCCTCCCCTCCTTCCTCACTTCCTCGGCCCACCTCCGTCCTTACTCCTACCCTAACCCCCTTCTCACGGCATCCCCACTCCCCAGGATGGATCTCCCCTGGGCGACAGATTCCCTTGGAGTCCAACATCCCTCTCCAGCCAGTCTGGAATGTTCTCCATGTCTGAGTGTGAAGGAAAAGCCCAGAGCCATGCCACTGGGACAAAATAGATCGGATAGGATCATCCCTGGAGAAGGCTTCAGCTTCCCGATCCCATCTGGGCCTTAAAGGCTGGATGTTGACCCAACACACAAAAACACATTCATTTGCACAAAGACAAGGCAAGAGTTGGTGACCAACAGGCCTCTGCACTGCCTACACCACGGATGTGTGGCCGCGCTAGGGAGGATGGAGAGACGCCCCTGAGGGAGGTGGTGGCGACCTTCTGGAAACGGGTGGCCTGGAGTGTCACTGGTCTGACTAGGCATGGCCAGGCTGAGGCAGGTGGGTGGACAGAGCTGAAGCTAGTAGGCCTGCCGGGCTGTTTAGGAACGACAGCCGCCATCATGAGCATCCTGGGTCTCTACCCCGCCTGTGGCTCTCGCTTAGTCAGCTCAGATTAATAGGACCGGGGAGAGAATTAGCTGAATCGCGGTCTCAGGGAACTTGACTCAAGAGCCAGCAGTGAGTCACAGAGAAAAGGGGACCTGTGCTCTCATGGCTATTCTAGAAGTTCCAGGAGGGGTGGGCACCCCTCAGGACAGCCCCTGCCCCAGGGCGCAGCAGACACCTGCTGGGAGATCCGATCCTATCCCTCCACCCCATGTTCATGGAAGGACACAACGTCCATCAACTTCCAGCCCTGCCCTCACCCGCCTTCTAGGGATCTTTGTGGCTCCCCTAACCTGAAACCACTGCTTCTGACAAACTGTAGCTGGCTTGGGCACCAATACACATGCGCACGCACACACACACACACACACACACACACACACACAGAATGGGGCGTGTCCCTGGAACCGGATCGCCCGGAGACAGTTGGAGATCCCACCTACACTTGTAAATTCCACAGCCATGTCCCAGACTGCACCAGCCCATCAGTCTCAGAAGGCATAGGATGTACCCAAGGACACATGCGCACACACATGTGCACACACACACACGCACACATGATACAAAAACCCAATTATCAAACTCTGCTCTTAGCAGTCCCTCCCCTGCATGGAGCCGAGTGACCAGGGAGCACCCACAGAGGGGTGGATGGTGTTCTCAGCACCCCGAGCCCACGATGGGCCCCACAGAGCATGAAGCTCTAGAGAGGTGGCTCTGCCTTCTCTGGGCCTCTCCCTGAGCATGTCCAGTCTGCCTGAGATTTGGGGGTGCAAATCCTTTGAGACGACAATGCCCAGCCCAGGAGGACTTGGGAGTGATCGAAGGGGAGAGGTGGGAACCGGAGCAAGCTCAGGGAGATCCCCCAGTGTCTGCCACTTCTCCGAGGCCATGATTAGGTGCTCAGAGTTGACTCCACACAGCCCTGGCCCCTCCGTAGCAGGGAATAATTCCTTCAGCAGATAGGGGACTCAGTTTCCCCATCTGTCAAATAGAGGGGTCCTGGGCAGGAGGCCTCCTTTCTCATGCCCAGGTTTGCTAAGTCCAAGCAGATAGCCTGCCTCCTATGTTGAGCAGCGTGGGGGGAGGAGATACAAGATGTATTTGTCTTGTACTAAATCTGTATTATTAGTAGCGGCGTCAGAATTAATATCGCTAATGATAGATTGGTAATAACGAGCAGTGCCGGTAATGATATGTGCAGCATGTGAGAGGCCACTGGCCCAAGGGGTGGTGGGATCCTGGGCCATCTTATGCCCCTACTAAGGAGGGCAGCATGGAGGGGCCCATCAGCTGGGTGTAAGCCCTCTCCCGGCCCCCAGGACACACCCCTAGGAAGGGCAAATGGTTGAAGGTGGAAAGTGCTCCCGGGGAGGAGGTACGGCGCCAGACGAGATGGTGCTGCTTTACCTTCCTGGGCGCTCCTTGACAGTCTAGCTCTCCCTTGGTCCCAGGGACAGCCAGGAGAGCTAGACAGGACAAGGATGTCCATCCCGCCGTATAAAGGAGGGAATGAAGTGCAGTGGCAAAGCTGGGCGAGGACCCTCCTGGGGTCCTCGATCATCAGGAGGACCCCCTATGAGGTAAAGGGAAGCTCTGTCGGGAAGCAGGGGGCCAGGCTCAGCGATGGCTTCCAGAGATGATCATGCCTTTAGAGGAAGAAGTGAGATCCGGTTGTGTCGTCTCTGTCTCCGTTGGTCTCACAGACTAAATCCTCAGCTGCAGTCCCTGCCACAGCCAATGGAACCAATGCAGCCCGTGGGAGGCTGGGGGCGGGACCACCAGCCTCAGCCCAGAGACTCCCTTGTGGGGCGGGGCTTCTGCTCCTAAAGAACCCAGAGCTGTGGGTGCAAACAGCATCGTCCCATCTCTCATCCCATCCCTCCTCCCTCCCCTTCAGCCAGTGTGGACGGAGGGAGCTTGTAGGAAAGACTAAATGATGTTTCAGAATCTGCAAAAATTTCTCCTGGTCTTTTATCCTCCACTCCATCATCCACTCTGGCCCTTCTTACAGCTGGGCAGATTGAAGATTTGAGGGAACTTTCTTCTCTGGAAATCGATGTCCAATGTCTCACATCACTGCTTTCTACATACTGCCCCCTGGGAGGACTAAGCGGGCAAGATGTCCCCACCCCATTTCTATCCCCAGAGCCGAGCTCTCCAGGCAGGCCCCACAATTCTAGGTAACCTTATCCACCTCTAAGTCCTTTGCTGGGCCTATTTCCTCCAGATCCAGTTATGCCTTCAAAAATCCTTGAGGAGTGTGGGGCAGGGGCTAAGCTGCCCATCTGAGAATTTCACGTTGTTGGAATTAAGAATGCTCCCAACTGCGAACCCCGAAGGGCTCGCTGATCTCGCTTCTGGGAGTAATACCTGGGGGTGAGCTCCCAGCCTCAGAGCCTGGGCTCCAGAGTCGGCAGCTAGGCAGCAGGGAGGAAGAGGCAGATTGTAAATGATACCTAGGGACAGAAGATCCTGGGGAGCTGGGAGTGTTTACATGGGAGGTCTCTGGAAGGAGCCTCTAAGGAGTAGAGAGAACCCAGTAGAGCTGATGAGTCAGACTAGGTGGCCATAGGAGAAGAGACAGGGGCCCTGGTAGCTAAAGGGATGGATGAGAGCTTTGAAGGGTACCATTTCTTACTCTCTTGAAACCAAATATCCCTTCCTTCTTATCTACAAAATACACATCCACATGCAGTTCAAGAATGTCCATCCATCTAGTCCACTGATGACCTATCCGTTCATCCATCTGTCCATCTTTGCATCCAGCCATTATCTATCAATCATCCATTGATCTCCCCATTCATCCAACTCTTCATCTGTACGTCCATCTCTCTATCCTTCCAACCATCCATCCGTCCATCCGTCTGTCCATCCAGAGAGGCAAGGCCCCAGTTGGCCTCCTCAGGGCTGCTGGGAAGGGCCTGTGGTCCTATGGCATTTATGGGGCATGTGACTTGCCTGCCTGGCCTGGGGAGGCAGCCCCACCCCAGCCCTCAGGCAGGGGGCTGGTCCAGGCATGTGGGAGTATTTATACCTCGATGGAGGCTCCTGGGGAGCTGCTGGCTGAATGACTCCCCGAAGCTGTGATGGTGGCCATGGCCCAGAGCCCACTGTGAGTGCTTGGATTGGGGCCGGGGCTGGGTGGAAGGGGCAGGAGAGACGGGAGACTGCCAGAGATGGCCAGCGGTGGCAGAAAGGAAAGAGTTCTGGGCAAAGGAGAGTGGAACTGGAAGCTGTCGGAGTCAGGCATCCACAACAAAGCTGGGACTCTCCCTGGAGGAGGGGTGAGGGGTCCTTCAGTAACCTCTGGAGGGCCTTAGGTGCCAAGAAATATAGGGCAAGAAGGCTGAGATGATAAGAGTTAAGGTGGGATATTTGGAAGAACTTCCAGGACATGGAAGGTGACTCAAGTGCTTTCTTGGGATGGGTGTACTGCCTGATGCTCTCGGACCAACCTACTTCAGAGGCAGGGGACAGACTGGAGTGACTCGGAGAGACCTGAACTGGGGATGGGAGTGACTCAGTTGCAGGTGTCAGCAGCTCACAGTGGAGGAGAGCATCCCCAGGGGAGCATGGTTGCTTTTCATCTTTCCTTCTTCATCCCCTGCCCTTTCTGACCCTAGGCCTTCTCAAAGCACTTCAGTCAGTCACCGCAGGGTAGCTGACCCATTTCTCTAAACCAAGGCAAGGTCAAGAGCCAGGGGGGCTGGAATTTCACCCTCAGAACCCTAACTTGACGGGAGGAAGAGAGCTAGAGACCTCTTCAATCTTGGCACCCCCAGACTCAATATCCTGGGGTGGCCAGGCCTCAGGCACAGCCCCCAGGCCCTTCCCTGCAACGCCCCCCAACAAGGTAATTACTGAACTGCTCCAGGGGACCCCTCCCAGCAGCCGGCGGGCGGAGCCTCGGGTGGGGCTACGGGGCGGGGCGAGCACTGGGCACGGCCCCACCCCTCGTAAAACATGCTGCCGCAGCCAGCGACAGAAACCATTAAGGCGGAACTGAGCCGGCTCCACCTTGCTCATAAAGGGCGGGTAGGAGGCAGCTGGTGGGAGGGGGCGCGGAGCATGGAGAGAGCGCAGCCACCCTCCACCCCACTCCCACCCCCCGACCCCCAACCCCCGCGTGCCTTGTGCCTGCTGGTCCTCTGTGACTCAGAGGACAGACCTTCCCAAGGAAACTTCTCATTTCACCCCCCCCCATCCACCTTCCAGATGTGAGCAGGGAGGCTGAGGTGTTCCTGAGATGGGCTGGGTAGCATAGTGGTTAAGCATACTGGCTTTGAAGCCTGGATCTGAATCCTGGGGAGCAAAATTTACTAGTTGAGTGCCTTGAGCCAGTCAAGTCAACCTCTCTGAGCCTTAGTTTTCTGGTCTATAAAATGGGGATGCTAGTGCCCTCCCTCCTGGAGTATAACAGCTCACCCAGATGTTCCTGATCCCCTTGAGGATCCTCAGGGAGGCTGCTCCTGAGGCAGAGCAGGGGTGAGGTCGCCGCTGACAGCTCTGTGTACCGCACACACCTCCACAGGACCGGCATCTTTAGATGCAAGTGGGCCCAGAGCGTCATTTTCCTTATTTGAGAACTGAAGCGCCAAGAGGGGAAGTGGCTCGTTCAAGGTCACACAACCAGCAAACGGAGTGTCCCCTGCCCCAGCCCACAAATGGCACCTTGTGGCTGAGTCCTAAGGAGCTGGAGAAAGGCTCTCTGAGCAGTGGGGAGACGTCGCTGGGTCGGAGGACACAGGGCCACCTGTGGCGAGGACGCAGAGCAGGGGTGTGGCGCTGACCCTTGCCAATCCCTCCTCAGGCTTTCTCACTCATCACCCTCCCCACTCATCAGACGGCCATCCCTTTCATCCTCTGGCTCCATCCCCAACCCTACATCCCACTCCCTGAGGACCATGGGAGGAGAAGTTCCGAGGGAGAGGGCAGGCACAATGCCCAGCAGCAGCCTGCCCGGTGTCCCACAGGTGGCATCCCCGGAACGTGTGTGTCTGTGGGTGTGGTGGGGTTCTTAAGGCACAAGAATCAGGAGATGTGGTTTTTCCTTTCAGCTATGTGGCTCTGGGCAGCTCATTTCCTCTCTGAACCTCGATTCCCCCCACCTGAAAAATGGGATTAATGACCTTGTCCTCCTGGTGCCAGTGGTGTGCTGGTTCACCAATCAGTTCTCAAAAAAAAAAAAGGAAAAAAAGGAAGAAAGAAAGAAAGAAAGAAAGAAAGAAAGAAAGAAAGAAAGAAAGAAAGAAAGAAAGAAGGAAAGAAAGAAAAAAGGCTCTGATTTGTAGGGCTTGCCACTTCCCTGGGTCATTACGCTCGTACTCCCACCACGGCCCATTTGGGCTGCCGTCACTGATGTGGCCTTGGGAAGGAGGTGCCATTGGCTCTCACATGCCCATAGGGCTGGCCCAGCATACCACTGCCCACCGTGCTCCGAGCCCAGAAATGGTGAAATGAGGTGATAGATACGAAAGTGCCCAGTAACCGCAGAGTGCTCCCCAGGCGTGGAGCTGCCATGGCGATCGCCCTTATCATGGCAGGGACCTGAGGGCACTGTCCGCCATTGGGAGCGCTGGCCGCCACCCAGGAAAAGAGCAGGCAGGAGATGTGGGAGCCCACACTCACCGAGAGATATGGGGTAGCTCCTGGGGTCTGAGAGGGCAAGAGAGCTGACTGCCCTCCCGGCACGGGCTCACTGATGTTTGCACACACACGCACGCACGCACACACACATGCACATGCACACACACATGTACACACACACACCCCATCATGCTCCCTGAAGCTGAAACACATAGGATAAAGGTCAGACTTCAACCAAAGATTCCTTCTGAATGCCGGGAGGCCTTCTGATGGATCCAAAGCAACTCCCTCCTTCCTGCCCCAAGCTCTGGGACTTTTAACAAGCACAGGCTTTACTGCAGAGGAATGGCTGAAATGGCCTCTGAGGTCAGGGGGTCAAGAGGAGGGAAGTGTAACCTCTGCCAATGAGGGAGGATGATGAGAGGAAGATGAAGGTGGAGGGAGAAAAGGGCGGCCAAGGGGAGGTCCTTCTGTCCTTCCTCCCCCACCTCCAGAGCTCATGCCTTAAATTAGCTCTGTCCCCCTGGTAATTATTAATAATAGCTATCATTTATTGAGCACGTAATGCGTTATGCGTTAAGCTATTTACAAGCAATATTTCATCTAAGCCTCCAGAGAGGTACGTATTATTAGCCCTATTTTACAGATGAGAAAACTGAGGCCCAGGGAAGGAAGTTCATTAACTTGTCCAATCCAAACCCTACAGTGACTGGGGTTCGAACCCAGTCCTGACTCCAGTTCGTCCAGCTCAGGAGCTCTGCAACTAGTCTGGAGGTGGGGGGTCGCCATCATTCTCCCCACAGTAAGCCCGCCCTGTACCAGGCAAGAGCTCCCATATACACCAGTCAGAGGCCCTCTGCCCAACCCTGAGGCAGGAGGACCCTTCTGAATGCAGTTGGTGAGGGTCTCCTCTTTCCTGGGTTGCGTGAGTTTGGGCAAGACACTAAACCTCTTCTCTGGGCCTCTCTGTAGAATAGAGCTGTGGCGGGGTACAGGGGATATGAGGTGGGGTACCATAGTCACCGAATCGGGAGTCATCACTTTTAAAATCTGCCCAGAGGAGACCCTGGGCTGAGGACTCTTCCGACATCTGCATCCTCAATTCAAATTAAGAGGCTTGCCTCTGAATCGGTCTAACTTCCCCTGTTCTAATCCCATCCCTGGAGGCTTGGAGGAAGTGGGGTGGTGGTTTGGGGCATGTAAGTCATGGCTGTAAACTGAAGCCATCGTGGAAGCTTGGACAGGCAGGACCTCAGCCAAGGCGATGGAGAACACCATAGGGAATAGGGGCTGGTGCAGGACGGGGTGAGCAGGGGCTTCCTGGGCAGGCCAGAGCTGCTCAGAGAAGCCTTCTCAGGTCCACAGCTGCTCAGAAGCAAGGCCAAGATCTGAGCCCTGGAGGCCAGGCTGGGTGAAAGCCAGGCAGGCAGGGAGGCGGGCAAGGGGAGCTGACTGCTGGGCTTGGGGTCAGCCAGTCTCTCCAGGGCTGCAGGCCTGAAGCAGCACGGCCCTCAGGGAACCGGCAGTCTGGGGTCAGAGGCCAGATGTGCATGTGTGTCCGCGAGCATTTCCATGTGCTGGCTCCTTAGACACTTCAACTCACTCAGTCCTCGCAATGACCCTGTGAGGGCGTCTGCATGGGCCCCATTTAGCTGATGGGCTAGGTGAGATAAGGAGTCACACCGTTTGTTCAGTCACACAGTCAGGAAGTGACAACCCTGGGGCTCAAACTCAGGTTGGCCCGAACCTGAACTCTTGCTCTTTTCATTTTTTCTGTTTACTTATTTCTTTCTTTCATGAGCAAGAAACAGAGACAGAGAGAGGCAACACCCCGCTAGGGTCTCGAAGCTGCAAACCACCTCCCGACTCAGCCATCCCAGGTCATGTGCGCTTGTGTGCCCGGCGTACTCAGGGAGGTCTCCAGGTGCAAACCTGGAACCTTTCCCGGTGGGTCAGCCTTGGGGAGTGTTGAGTTTACTGCTGCACCACCACGCAGTGCCCAAACCCAGGCTCTTAACCTCCACACATCCCGGCCACCAGAGGCGGGAGCGACCACCACCTCTAGGGTGTCGGAGTCCCAGATCTGGGGGAGGAACTGGAGCACGCCTTGGGAAGGTGCCAACCCCCCTACCACTTCCCTCTGGGCTGGGCTGGGCTGGGCTGGGCAGGCAGGCTCCCGCTGTCACTGAGGAGCTGTCCAGGGACAGGGGCCAGGCCAGGCGGTCATGCGGAGCGGAGATGGGCTGCCCTGCTCCCCAGGCCCCAGGCCTGCCCTGCTAAGGTGTCCAGTTACGGCCAGCTCGCGCTTCCCTTGTCACGCCACATTTAGCACCGCAGAGTGAGCAGGCGCCATCGGGACATGGAGAAGGGGCTGTGGGGACTCTTGAAGGGGTGGGGGAGTCCCCCCACCAGGCCCCCACCTGGACCCCAGCAACAGACTCCCCCGCCACCGATCCTCTGCGGGACTTGGAGCAAATCTCCACCCTGCTGCCCTGTCGCCCATTCTGTGAGACCTGTGAGACGGAGGGGATGGCTTACTCAGCAAGATGTACTGGCCTGGGCTGGAAGTGCGGGACCAGTGTGGCCACCCGTCCCTCCCAGAGCTCCCAGAGAGTGTCCTGGGAACCGAACCACTCCCTTCTCTGACTTCCGGGGGCCTTGGGTAGAAGGAGTAAGTGTAAACCTTACACTTTTCTTGCTGCCCCCCCCCCCCCAAGCTTATCCCACCCCAACTCTGATCCCAACCAAGGGAAGAAACCGTAAGGGGAGTGTAGACCCCAAAGTCAGCTCGGAGTCTGAACCTTGACTCGCTCAAGGACCAGCTGTGTGACTCGGGCAAGTCACATAACCCCCCTGAGCCTCGGTTTCCTCCTCTGGAAAGTGGAGTTATAAAGTACCTCCCTCGGGAGTTTGTTCTGACAAACCAATGAGCAAGTCTTCCAAGTCATTTCCACACAGACTCGCCCAGAGCAGACCCTCAGCACGTGGTAGCTTCTCTCAGACCACTTGGGCGCTGAGGAGTAAGTTCAGGAGGAGCTGCCCTTTGTCGGCGGTGAGGGAAGGCAAAGGGGTGAGGGTAGGAACAGTGACAGCCATAGCAGTCATGGTACGGATAATGAGAACTGACGTGGATCAAGCACTAAGTGCCACGCATGGCTTCATTTGCTACTCGCGATACTCCTGTGACAGGTCCTGTCGCTCTGCTTTGCAGATGTGATGCTGACGTGCAGAGCTTTGCTGACTCGGCTAGTAAGGAAGGCCTGAGCCTGACTTTGAGCCCTGAGTCCCCCTTTTTTTTTTTTTTTTTTTTAGAATGATTTTATTTAACTTTATTTATTTATTTATTTATTTGTTTATTTAAATTTGACCAGAAAAGGACAGAGCAAGAGAAAGAGGGAAAGCAAGAAAGCAAGCCACCTGGTCCAGGACTTGAACAGTGGTCGGCCATGTGGGAGTCCAGCTTCCTTAACCACCACGCCACCTGCCGGCCTAGCCCTGAGTCCTCTTAACCTCTCCACTGTTCTGGGGTCTAGGTTCTACTAGAATTCCAGAAGGTCTGGGGGGCTGGTGGGAGGAAGGAGCCCTCAGAAATCGTCTGGGCTAAGTCTCCAGTTTTTCCTGGGAAAACTGAAGCTCGGAGAACGGCAGTGGCCTGCATAAGGTCGTAGGTAAGAGACAGAATGAGGAGGACGCAGGTGAAAACGGTGCTTGGCAAACACGCCACAGTGGGCTGGCGGCATCCACAGGACCTGCCAGGACCTCTGGAGCCCCCAGGGGCACACTGTGGTCGTGGAGCCAAGCTAAGGACCCAAGGGTCGCTTCGCAGGCCAGACCTCTGCTGAGGGCTGGGTCACTTGCATCACGGGGCTTGCTGTGGGCCTGACCTGACTCCCCAGCTTCCCCTCCTCAGCACCTGCTCAGCCACTGACCAGAAACTGCCTCCGCAGGTCATCTAGGCTGGACCTTTGCTGTAGATTTAGGAGACCGACCTCGATGAGTCCGAGACGGTTAGGGTTAGGGTTGGGGTTGGGGTTGGGGTTAGGGGCTAGGGGTTGGGGTTAGGGGCTAGGGATTGGGGTTAGGGACTAGGGGCTAGGGTTAGGGATTAGGGTTAGGGTTAGGTCCATGAGTCCGAGACGGTCACACCGGGAACCAGGGCCTTGGGGATTCAGTCCTCCACAGCTGCAGTGCTCTAGAACAGCCTCACCACCCTCCGAGGGCTCCTGCCCGGCCCGCTCCCTCTCCGCCAGTGTCCTTTTTCTCTGTCCTTCTCGTTGTCTCTTTCCTCCCGCTTCTCTCAGTCTCTGTCTAAGGGCTGGTTGGAGGCAGGGGCCCAGCCCAGGGCTGGGGTGGGAGTGGAAGTGGTGGATGTGGGGATGGTCACCCCTGGACTCTGGTCCTCGCTCTCATCGCAGCCGGCTTTCTTCGAGGCCAGGACTGGGTGATGGTGTCGCTAGTCCCACCGCAATCTGACGTCACGCTGCCAGGCCCTGCCAGACTGGAGAGTGAGCCCCAAGGGGACCTCATGCAGGCACCGGGCCTCCCAGGCTCCCCTGCCCCACAGAGCGTAAGTACCTGGGCCTGGACGGGCAACAGGCAGACCAGCCCCTCGCCCCACAGAGAATTCTGGGTTCTCCTAGAATTCAATCTTTGGTCTAGGGCTTTCCCGGGGCAGGGCTATGCCCAATCAGGCTTGAGTCTCCGACGGGCAAATTATATCTCCATTCGCCATTTGGGGGCTCCCCAGAGCCCAGCCACAGGTCCCTTTACCCCAGCACAGAGCAGGCAGATGCCCAAGCCCGCTCCGACCCACGCACACCCTCTGCCCCTCTGTCTCCCAGAAGCATGCCGGCTTCAGCTGTTCATCCTTTGTGCCTGATGGCCCTCCGGAGAGGGCACCCTCGCTGCCCCCACACAGCCCCAGCATTGCGTCACCAGGACCCGAGCAAGTCCAGGGCCACTGCCCACCTGGCCCCGGCCCCTTCCGGCTCTCCCCCTCGGACAAGTACCCTGGCTTTGGCTTTGAAGATGGCCCAGCCAGCAGCCCCGGACGCTTCCTCAAGGGCAGCCACGTGCCTTTCCACCCATACAAGCGGCACTTCCACGAGGACATCTTCCCTGAGTCCCAGACTGCCCTGGCCCTTGATGGGCACTCCTTTAAGACACCAGGGACGCTGGAGGCCTTTGAGGAGATCCCCGTGGATGTGGGGGAGGCCGAGGCTTTCCTGCCTGGCTTCACTGCAGAGGCCTGGTGCAACGGGCTTGCCTACCCCAGCCAGGAGCACGGCGCCCACATCCTGGTGAGTACCAGTGGCTGGTGGGCCTCTCACCTCCCAGGTTCCCGAGTCCTGCTTCCTGGCAGTTTAGAAAAAGTTCTCTGAGCTCAAACCCTGTGCTTCACTTTCTAGAACTCGAGACCAGTGTGCGCCAGGGAGACAGCAAAGGCTGGGAGCGGGGCCTCCAGGTCAGCTGAGGAGGGATGCTGGCCTGGCCCGACATGGAGGGGGCAGTTGGGGGAGGCAGGTCAGGCTAAGGAAGCTGGCAGCTTCCCAGCGGCTCCTGAGTCAGGATTGCAGTGTGCGACTTCTCTCTGTTTGTTTAAGTGTCGAGAATCCTCAGCCAGCCTCCCCGCCCATATGCAAATGTGAGAAGAAAAACACATTCCAGAGGCCAGGAGAAAGGCTTAGGGCGGAGCCACAGAGCACAGCGCGCCCCTCCCCAGCATGGACCCACAGAATTGCAGAGGATTAAGTCTCCGAGAAGGGTCCATCTCCAGCCCTTTTTTTTTTTTTTTGCCCAGAGCGCTCCTGGATGTATTCACAGAATACCTCGAAAACACCATGGAAGGTCATGTCCACATGACATCCACAGCCCTGTCTCCAGGCTGTGTGACTTTGGGCAAGTCACTTACCCTCAAGGAGCCTCATTGGAAAGGAAAGGCTGACAGTCCCTGCCCCAGGGAGCTCGCTCCCCACTCCTCGCTCCCCACTCCTCGGCTCTGGTGACTGAGGGGGCTCGGCCTGGGCTCTGCCTGTCCCAGATGCCCACCCGTTTCCCTCACCTCTTGCTTTTTATGTAGGTCCCCATTCCAGCCCAGGCTACCTCAACAAAGGCCTGTTTCCCAGGCTTGGAAGGAAGATAGAGAAAGCAGCCGGGCACCTACTCGGTGTGGCCAAGAGCGGGCCTGCTGGGGCCCTTTGATGGCTTCCTCTCAGGTCCCTTGAACGTGACGGCAGCCACATAAAGTGACCACTATTCCAGCTTCTGCCTTCACGTGTCCACTCAGTACCAGCTCCTGGCCATTCTGCCTGGCACTTCCTTTCAGGGGCCTTATTTAATCCTCACCGCCACCCTCCGGAAAGTCCCACCATCCCCACTTTGCAGATGAGCAAACTGAGGCTCAGGGCAGTCAAGTGACTTGCCCGAGGTATTCCCGGCCTGTAAACGGTGAGGCGCATGTTTGAGCCCACACCTTTACCCCTGCACAATGGAGAAGAGCTGGGGCACAGAGACCCAAAGCTAGCTGGTTGACTCTCTGGGTAACCTGGGGCTCCCCCTCTTTGGGCTCAGCCCCATCATTTGTCAAATGAAGGGCTTGGACACAAGTGCTCTTGGCCCTTCCAGGCCTGAGATTCTGTGATTATGGTGATCTCTGCATCAGCCACCCCAGGGCACTCCCGGAAGAGGTCACAGCTGGTTTGCCAAGCTGGGCCCAGGTGCTGGTCTCCAAGGCCCCTGGGAACCCCGGGAAGAGTGGTCCCCCTCCTCCTGCACTTGCTCACCTCCTGCCCCACCTCAGAGTAGAGTGTGCGTCAGGCCAGGGGCTCAGTGTGGGCCTCACCACCAGGAGAAGTCAGGCTGGTATCACCTCTGGAAGTCCCTGCCGGCCTCCTGCACCCAGGGTGAGGGTACAGAGGGTCTGCGCAGACCCGCGACGGGGCAGGCTCCCTGGAGCAGGGGCAGAGCTCTGCGATGACTGGCCAGGAGGCAGAGCAGCGAGGACTCACCAGCCCCATCTGGGGAGCCTGCTGGGCTTTATAGAAGAAGAAACAGCAGGGACCTGGAGGCCACAGAGGGACCAGCCTCCCTAGCTACCTCTCCTGTGCTCCTCACCACAGCTCAGGGGGGATTCCGGAGCTGAGGCCTCTTCCAGGCGTGGTTTGCACACCTGCTCTGAGAGGCCGGGGCTTCCGAGCCAGCGATCAGGCCCTGGTCCCCTCAGCCAGGCTGGGTGAGAGGGGTCGGGTCCTGCGGCTGGTGCTACTCCACGTGCGGCCCTGTGCGGCTTCAGTGTGACTACTTTGGATAAGTCCCTCCAGCCTCAGTCTCTGGCCTGCAGTGAGTGGGGAGTAGGGAGCACCGTCTTTCCAGCCCCGATTCCTCCACTAAGTGGCCTGGAGTTGCTGAGTTCCCTCGGGAACACCCCTGCCCTTCTCTTTTCTCTGTTCATCGTCCAGAAACAAGCTTTGGGGGATGCAAAGTAGGGATTGTTCTTTGTAAGCGTTAGGACACAGGAAGGGGGGTGAGAGGGAAAATGGACCAGCCTCGTCACTGCTTTCTCTTCCAGCAGGGGTCAGAGGTGAAGGTCAAGCCCCCAGCTCTGGAGAGTGGCCCTGGGATGTACTGCTACCAGCCTCCCCTGCAGCACATGTACTGCCCCTCCCAGCCCCCCTTCCACCAGGTGCGTCTGGGGCAAGTGAGCATGCGTCTCTGGGTTTCGGGATGTTCTGGTGTGTGGGGGCCGCGTGTGTAGGTGTGTCTGTGAGCACGTGTGCACACCTGCATGGGCAGCCAAAGGCAGCAGGGTCCTGAACCTCAGGCTGGGCCACCCGGGGTAGGAGACAGTGGTTAATGCGGGACAGACAATTGTCTTCCTCTAGGGACGGGCAGAACTCGTCAGCCCCTGGCAGGGCCTAGGGTGTCTCAAGCCAGGGAGTGGGGCTGAGATAAGGCAGGGCCACAGCAGGAACCAAAACGGGAGGGGGAAGAGAGCCACCCCAGACAGAGATGGCAGGGCCACTGTTGGGGGGTGGTGATGGGACACAGTAGGCTGCACGGGACAGAGAACGTGGGCACACTTCTAGGTCGGCCACCATCCGGCCGTGTGACTGTGAGCCCAAACTTCCCCTTAGCCCAGAGAAGGTGGGCCCCAGGTGTGAGGTCAGGGCGCCTTCCCACCTGGAGGGCTCCAAGTCCCCACCATGTGTGGCCCTTCCCCCTTCTCTCCCCACCTCACTGCCCAGCTGTAGCTCCTCCCCAAAGCCCAGGATGCCAGGTAATTGCCCCACACTGGCAGGGGATGGAGGTTTTTAAAAAGAGAAAGAAAAGAGCCCAGAGCAGCCAGGCAGCTCCCAGGAGTCGCCGGGCAAGACGGAGCAAGTGGCTGCCCAGCGCCCGGCTCCATCCACCTGCAGCCTGGCACTGAGACAGGCCCTGCCTGTGGAGCAGGTTCTACTCCCAGTCGTTGGCATTGGCCCTGATCTTGGTCAAGCCAGGGAGACGGGGGCGGGGGGTCCTAGGCAGCCTGCTAGTGGGGAAGGGAGGGATGGAAAGAAGCAGGGGGACCAGGAGGGGCTCAACCCTGCCACCAGGGGCCTGGCGAGGGTGGCCGCAGCTCTCCTGAGGCTCACCCCTGATCCAAGTGAACGTGCCCCTGAGGCAGTCCCTGCCAGGGACTAAGCTACAGCGGGACCAAGGGGCCACCAGACCTTAAATGGCCTCACCAGGTCTGGCCCTGCTTTGAAGCCCTTTGCAGTCTGCACCCCGTCCCCGAACAAAATGGCCGCACCCAGGGCTTTATGGAGCCTGCCGAGGGTGACTCAGGCACTAAGTGTCTCTCGGGTGACCTGGAAAGAGCCTTCAGCCTGGAGCAGCTGGGGGAGTCAGAGTCTCCTACCCCCTTCCCCCATAAAACACCATCCCTGGCACCACAGCCACTCCCTGCGCCGTAAAACCACCTCCTACCCCCACCTGCCCACCACCGTGACCGGGCCTTTCAAAGAGCCACTGAAACTCATAAAAGGTGGCAGTGCCCAGCGAACGCCCAGGCTGGACATCCCACTTCCGGCCCAGCTGCTCCAGGTTGAAGGCGCTTCTAGGTCTGGAGCACCGGCCTGGAACGGTGCAGGGGCCAAGGGCCACCTCACCCCTCTCCACTCTCCTGAGTTGGAGCTAGGCCCCTCACGTCACTGTGGCAACCAGAGAGCCCAAAGGGCTGTGTGTGTGAGGAAGTCGCTGGAGGGAGGGAGTCCAGAGGACTCCGAGGTCCTGAATTCCAGAACTTGGGTCTCCTCAAGGCCCTCAGATGTCCACGCCCTTGGCCAACCCCTCACAGAGCTCTCCCATGGGGAAGGGGCCCATGGCCAGGAAGGGAAGACTCTGGCCTCAGCTCCTTCTCAGGTTGTGAAGGGGGAGGGGAGCCCCCCTTTGGAAAGGCTGGGTACCGTGGCAATCACTGCCCCCTTTGACCTCTGCAGTACTCGCCAGGTGGCGGCAGCTACCCTGTACCCTACCTGGGCTCCTCACATTATCCGTACCAGCGGATCGCACCCCAGGCCGGCACCGATGGGCACCAGCCTCTCTTCCCAAAACCCATCTACTCCTACAGGTACATCTTCCAGCCCTGTGTAGAAAGAAGAGGGGTAAGAGAGGCCCTGGGGAAACGGAGGCATGGAGCCCTCAGGGTATGTGGGTGATGGCAGAGGTAGAAGTCATACCCAAGGCTTGCAAAAGATACCGGAGAGAGGATTCCTGCACGGGGACAGGGGGATAGGCTGGACCTCCTTCCTTCTGATCTGCCTAACCCTGAGAAATCAGGTCTATAGCTCAGCTTGGCAGAAGCTGGCACCCTGGGGTGAGCCTGCCTAACCCCCAGGGGCCCAGGAACTAGGGCTGAGAATTGAGGGGGGGTGCTCGCTGCCTTCCCCTTCCTCTCCAGGTACAGAGAGAAGCCCCACTCCAAAGCTCTGCTAGAAATAAGTGAGGAATGAGGACGCAGATGTGGGTCGGTTTTCCACCGTCTGCCTGACCTGCTGGGAGCTCTCTGGGGCTGGGGTGTTAAGTGCCAGCTCCCCAGGCTGTCCGAGAGACTCTTCCATCTGTCCTTCCATTCAGCCATCCAGTAGTGACATGTGACCCATGTTACTAGGCCCCAGGATGAGGCCAGGCCACCGGCTAAGTGAGCTCAGGGGAAGGCAGAGGAACTTAAACGCGGAGAAGGTAGGGAGGCAGGACGAGGCACAGGAAGGAGCACATGCAGGCCCTGGAGCCCAGCGGAACTGGGTTCCAGATCAGCCTCTGGAATTTACCAGCTGTGAAACCTCAAGTAAGTTACTTAATCTCTCGGAGCCTCTGTTTATTCATCTGTTAAAAAAAAAAAAATTAGGGGGCATCAATTCAGGCTGGTGGGAGGATTAAGGAGGAGAGTCGAGGTACTGTCCCTGGCACCTTGCAGGGCTCGAGAAAGCTTAGTTCCCACTGTATCAGCCAGCATTCGTGTAACTGGCCAAGGACTGGCTGGTGATGACCCCTTGTATTTAATGAGTGCCGTCTATGTGCCAGGCAACTCCTTTAATCCTTACAACTCTGAGGTAGCTATTACTTTTTTCCCTTCAAAGGCTCAGAGAGGTTAAGGCACTCACCCAAGGTCACACAGTTAGTAAGTGGTTAAGCCCAGGAACCAGATTTCTCAGATTCCATAAGACCCTTGTGTATCTATAATTCCTGACTTCAGGAGACACTTTCTCCTCCCCTTTCAACCTAGCCTCGTAGCACCTCTTACCAGCGGTATGAGCACCTGGGAGAGACAGGACCTGGTCACAGGTTCCGACTCTCAGGAGCTTTCTCTGTCTTCAGCATCCTCATCTTCATGGCCCTTAAGAACAGTAAAACTGGGAGCCTTCCCGTCAGCGAGATCTACAATTTCATGACGGAGCATTTTCCTTACTTCAAGGTGAGCCCAAGATCCACCCCACCCCACCACCCCCAAGTCCTGAACAAGCCAGGCCTTTCTGGAGCTGAAGGACTCAGCCAGAGGTGAGAGAGGGCTAGAGGAAGAGCCAGGAGAAGGCGGGCCCCAAACGCACTTTTCCTTGTGTCCACCTCAGAAGGCCAGAGCCCCTGAAGGAGGGTGTCCCGGGGGAACTGCAGAGTGGAAGCTGCCCACCTGCGCTTCTGCAGGGCAGCGTGCACAGGTCGGTCCAGAGAGGCTTCAGAAAGTACCCCCTCCCCGAGAGAGGACAGAAAGCTGGGGAAGAGTGGAAGACAGTTCCCACCTGCCCAGGATGCCATGGGCTGGAGGCATTTGGGTGGGAGCTGGTCAGCCAAGGCGACATGGGACGCTGGGCTGAAGAACCCATCACCTTGCGGGTGAGATTAGATCTCCTCTGTGGGCGGCAGGCTCAGCTGCAGTTATGCCAGAAAGCGGGTGTAGGCTTCGGCCTTTGAGAGTCCAGGGAACCTGCGCTCCTCTCTTTCCCCACCCCGTGTGCAGATCCCGTCCCTGTCATCCTTCTGGACGCTTTGCCCAACTCCCCTCCTAGAGACATAACAGGTGCCCTTCTTCCCAGGAGGGGAAACAGAGAGTGAGCCATCCGCCCCGGGTCACGCAGCAGGTGGGGTCAGTTGCTGGGTCAAGCTGTTAGGCACCCACTTCCGCTCAGTGCATATCCCAGGCCCTCCGACGCAGACCTCTCCTCCTGGGGTGGGTGCAGGGGGGAGCAGAGCTTTTATGTGAGGAGACTGACCCAGGGCTGTGGTCTCAGCTGCTCCCTGGGCCGAGGCCACGAGGGGGCCGAGGAATGCAGAACACAGCTCCACCTGCCACCTGCCTCCGCCGTCTGCTCAACCGTCCTGTCTGGGGGTCATGTGAGGCTGATGTCCACACAAGTGTGTACTTGCCGAGCTGCCATCCGACGGGGAGTGGGCAATAGGGTTCGAGTGGTCTGGCCAGGAATGAAAAAGCGTGTTGATCCACCAGGAGTTCCAGAAGGGAGATGGGTGAGGGAGAGTGGTCTCTGGGGTTCAAGAAACATTAAAGCCTTATCCAGGCTCCGTCATACTCCAGCAGGCCAGGGACCAGACTATCCCTAACCCTTAAAGTTTATAGGGGGTCCTCTAGGGCTTTCAGGGACCAGGCCAGGCAGAGGGGCTCTACCCCATTCCCCTCAGCCTTCCCTCCCTGCCAACTCCCTGCCTGCCCCCTCCTGCCGGCCCCTCCCTGCATCTCATCTTCCTGGCTTAATTATTTTCCCTGGGAGCCGTGTAATCCCAGTTTTATGGGACTGAAGAGTGAAGAGGTCTAGCAGCTTTTTTTTTCGGTCTAGTTGTTGTTCTTAGCTGGTTGCATCACTCCCTCACTCCTGAGCTTGCACTGACTTCAGAGAGGAACCATCTGCAAGGATGGGATGGGCCCGAGGTGGTGGGCAGGTGCTGAGCTCAGGGACAGAGCTAGAGTCTGGGCTCTGTCACGGCCTCCTTGTGCCAGCCATTTCTCCTCTGGGCCTCAGTTTCCCAATCTGTAAAATGGTCAGGTTAGACCAACTGGCACCTAGGTTCCTTCCAACTCTGACCCACCTAAGAAATTAGCTCAAAGATCCCCACTCGCCATTCGAAGGCCATTTTTCTGGGCAAGGATGAAGTGGACGCCGGCGTGGACAGCACTCATGGCCAAGGTTGCTGATGTGGGCGTCCCGTAGCCCCATGAGTCAGGGATGTGGGACTGGGGAAGTGTCCAGACACTGGACATAATTGTTAGTGCTGACCATCCCTCTCCTAAACAGGAAGTGGCTGGGGTGGGGGCTGCCCTGGCATCCGAAGTTGCAGATTTATGGGATCATAAAAGGCCCCAGTGCCCATTAACGCTGCCCATGGGGTGGCATAGCCCTGACTCCTAGTGGGGACTGGAGAGACTGGTGCAGGAGCCAAAGCTGAATCTCCTGTTGACTGGTCTGGTGGCTTCAGAATCCCCCTGGTGACCCTGGGAGCCTCGGGGGTCATCTCAACCAGTCCCCTGCCCCAAGCCAGCTGCCCCCAAGAAAGGCTCCTGCAGCTCCTACCAGCCACTTGCAGGCACGCTGGCATCAGGGCCTGGTTTCGCAGGGGGTGATTCAGCTGCGCTGTTCCCTGGGGCGAGTGAGCCAAGGAGGAGGGAGCAGCCAGTCCTCATTAAGCAGAAACTTGGTGCTGAAAAGGAGAGGGACCCAGGGATGAGCACAAGGGAGCCCCACCGGCCAGGGAAGTGCTCGGCCTACAGCCAGCCCTCACTGGGCTCGGTGCTGTCACGGAGCGTGGAACAAAGATGGAGGGGGAGGGCGGGGACCCGCTGGCACCCCCGCCACCACCTCTCACCCAACTGAGTCAGCCTAATGGTTTTTACAACCCTCCCTGGGCACAATTACTGCACTGGTGGCATGACCGGGCCTCCTAATGGGTGTTTATTCTTGTTGGCACGAGCACCCCCTGCCTGAGGGCTGGCCTCCCCACCAGGACCCACCCCCGGGCACGCTCATGCGAACACTCACACCCACACACTCATACAATCTTGGACACCCACACACATCCCAGAGAGACTTTCTCACATCAGCCATCTTCAGGGACATATCCATCCGCACACTCAGAGAAATTCACAGACCCGTACCCAGGAGACGCCTGCACCACCCCAACTCACCGGAACCCAGATACACACACACATGCATGACCCATGCACACGCCCCAGCCCTCACCAGCCCCGCCCATCTTTCTTCTCTCCCGAGTTTCCCCCAAGGGGATGAGGCCGACGGGACGGGAGCATTCTGCAGCCTCCCCTACTTCCCTCTGTGTGGGGGACCCTCCGCATGGAGGCCTAAGCACAGGCCTGGAGACCCCGCGGGTGGGCCAGGAGGTCTCTGTGGCACTCACCAGCTCTCCACAACTCACTTCGACAGGCCTCTGAAGGACTGGGCAGGGATGTGGGTAGGACAGAGACAGATTTTAGCTGAAAATAACTTATGGTCAAGGCTCTCGTTTACCGTCAGCTGGGTGCTGAGGACAAGCCCCAGAGCGGGCGGCAGTTCTGTGTCCAGAGGGGGCACAGGAGGGTTCCAGAGCCCTGACCTGGAGCCAGCTCCGGCTGCTTGACCCTGGCCTGAATTCCTGCCTTGCTCCGCTCCGGCAGACGGCACCCGATGGTTGGAAGAATTCTGTCCGCCACAACTTATCCCTCAACAAGTGTTTCGAGAAAGTGGAGAACAAATCGGGAAGCTCCTCTCGCAAGGGCTGCCTCTGGGCCCTCAATCCGGCCAAGATCGACAAGATGCAGGAGGAGCTGCAGAAGTGGAAGAGGAAAGACCCCATTGCCGTGCGAAAAAGCATGGCCAAGCCAGGTGAGGCTGCTGGGCCGTGCACAGGTTAGGGGAGGGGGGACGCCACGGGCCTCAAAGAGAGCCAGCAAGCGAGGAGAGGGCCTTGGCGAGTCCCGAGGTGGGAGGGCTGAGGAGGAGGAGGTCTCACGGTGTTCCTTCTCTCTTGGGCCTTTCAGAAGAACTGGACAGCCTCATTGGAGACAAGAGGGAGAAGCTGGGCTCGCCGCTGCTGGGCTGCGCGCCGCCTGGGCTGGCAGGCTCGGGTCCCATCCGGCCCCTGGCACCCCCAGCTGGGCTCGCTCAGCCACTACACTCACTCCAATCTGCTCCGGGCCCTATTCCTGTCAAGAACCCCCTACAGGACCTACTTGGGGGGCACACGCCTGCCTGCTATGGGCAGGCATACCCGCACCTCTCACCAGGCCTGGCTCCTCCTGGACCCCCACAGCCGTTGTTCCCGCAGCCAGATGGGCACCTTGAGCTGCGGGCCCAGCCGGGCACCCCCCAGGACTCACCTGTGCCTGCCCACACCCCACCCAGCCACAGTGCCAAGCTGCTGGCTGAGCCGTCTCCAGCCAGGACCGTGCACGACACCCTACTGCCAGATGGAGACCTCGGTACTGACCTGGATGCCATCAACCCCTCTCTCACCGACTTCGACTTCCAGGGTGAGCTTGGGGAGGGGAAGGGGAGGTGATGGGACTGGAGGGCACACCTGGCCGTGTGGCCCAGCCTTTCTACTCCAGGCTGCGGCCTGCCAGCTGCCCGGCTTCTGGTCAGCTGAAGCAGAGAAAGGCCGAGCAGGCACGGGGTGTGGAGGTTCCTGCCTGCCCCTGCCATCCGGCGCACAGCTGAAGAGCAATGTCTCAGCCCATCCCCACCCTCTTGTGCCCCTGAACCTGTGCCAATGAGCTGCATGATCAGAGCACTCTCAGCTCCGGGAAGGCTGGGACAGGCTGGATGTTCCGTTTCGGATTTGATTGTGAGTGACTAACTGAGTGTTCCCAGAAGCTGTGCACTTGATCACAGCTGACATTGTAAATGCCCTGGAGAGAGGCCCTCCGTATGGAGGAATGGGAGACTTCAGAGTGGGCACGTCCAGCAGAAATTTGGGGTGAGAAGTCCAGGCAAGGGTTCTCCATCTCTGACTGTGGCCAAATGTACCCATTCTCATGAACACTCCAAGGCACCCCCCCAGGCCTGGAACTGGCCACGGGAGGCTTGGAAGGAGGTGCCAACCCAGACCCCAGGTGGCTCTCAAATCTTTGACCCTTTCAAATGCCCCTTCCCCCCAGAAGGAGCCACAGAGTTCAGCTGGCTCTGTGGCTTTCAGGCTAGGCTCCATGGGGGGAAGAGTCTGTGGTCTGGCGGCAGCCTGGGTCACACAGCTAGCGCCAGGGCTGCTCTCAGTGTCGCCTCAAGCCTGCTCTCTGCAGCCCGTAAGAGACTTGGGTTGGGGGACAGGCAGGGCTCCTCTGGTGCCTCCTGGTGACACCTGTTCTCTCCTCCCTCTCCTCCCTCAACTAGGAAACCTGTGGGAGCAGTTGAAGGATGACAGCTTGGCCCTTGACCCCCTGGTACTGGTGACCTCGTCCCCTACGTCATCTTCGATGCCACCACCCCCACCCCCGCCCCATTGCTTTCCCCTGGGGCCCTGTCTGGCAGAGGGCAATGGGGCCAGCGACTTGGCACCGCCGGGCAGCGGGGGCTCCGGGGCACTGGGCGACCTGCACCTCACCACCCTCTACTCGGCCTTCATGGAGCTGGAGCCCACGCCCCCCACGGCTCCTGCAGGCCCCGCCGTGTACCTCAGCCCCAGCTCCAAGCCCATGGCCCTGGCCTGAGCTGTGCCAGCATGAGCTCCAGCCTTCGCCCGGTCTGGAAGTCCCGGCTGGCCGCCCACATCGGGCCCACCTTAAAGGTCAAGGAAGGAAAACACTACCTGTCCCCTACGCCACGAAGCCAACTTGTTTGTCTGCTGGCAGCCGGTGGGTAGGGGACACTGCCCAGGATGCTGCCCTCACGTTTCTGCCACCTGGCGGTCCAGCGCCTCACTCAGGGCCCCTGAAGAGCCAGTGTCTGCACAAGGAGAAAGTGCACCGTCCCTCGCTCGCTCTCAGCACGCATGAGCCCTCGTGCACGTGCACACACACCTTACACCCGTGGGGGTCAGCATACGCCACACAGACCTGACTTTGTTTCTGGGGCAGCTGAGTGCCGAAGGCTGTGGCCCCCAGAAGCCCAGGCCCCATGCCAGGTCAAAAGTCCTCTGGGAACCCAATTCCGTGCTGTGCGGGCCCAGCCTCCTCCAGGCATCTTTTTTCCCAGAAGCCCCCGGTATTTATTTCCCATCTTCACCCCCAGCAGCCCGGCAGGGAGGAGAGAGCTTCTGCCCGACTATCTGTGGATCCCTCGGGGAGCTGCTGCGTAGCAGTGCCCGCTCTGGCAGGCTCTGTCCATCCCCAGCATACCCTCTCATACGCTCCCTCTGGCCTCCCCCAGGGTGACACACAAGGAGGGCTGCACATCCACCTCGGGACCAAACTGAGCCCAATTCCAGCACAAAGTGTTGGGAAAAGCCCTTGCCCTCGGAAACTTGAATGCGTCCTCTTCTCCCAGTCCCAGGTGCAAGAAGGACCCCTCCTGGTCGCCACAGTCTTCTTCTCTAGAAAGTTCATGTAGTTTAGGTCCCAGCTTACTAGTTACGTCCAGCTGTCTCAGACAGCCTGGGCGTTCAGAAAGGGAAGCCTGGCACAGGCTGCTGAGAGCACCCCGACCCTTTCTCAACGGCCCAGCAGACCCAGGATGCCCAGGAAGCCCAGGGATGTCCCTGGAACTAAAGGAGGATGGCCCAGGAGCTTGCCAGGCCTACCCAAGAGCCCATTCCTCACTAAGCGGGAGCCTCAGCCTACCCTGGGCCTGAGGTGACAAGAACCTCCAGGGGTTGGCCCCTGGCTCATATGAGGCCCGAGCAGATCCTCCATGGCCTGCCATTGTCCCCTGCCCTGGAACAATAAAGCAAGTGCCTTGTGGTCTTGGCTATGGACACTTTATTTCTGGGCCACCCCAGTTTGGGCAGAAAGGGCAGGCCACACTGAGTACAGATGTCCTGGGCCTGTGATGTGGCTCCCACCCTCACCCGGAACTGAAGGTTGCCCATCTGAACCGTGAGGAATCTGGTCTTTCTGACCAAGCTGGGAGGCTGAGGGAAAAGGTGGCAAGGCCTCTGTCCAGAACTTCCAGAGGGATACGGGGAGAGGCTCAGAGGAAGGGAGACCACACTCTCCCACACACACCCCTCCCTACTGAGATGACCGCCTCCCGCCTGTATCCTCCCGTCATCTCCTCTCCCAAGAAGGGCCCACGGACTTGTCGGGACTGTGCCTTCCTGCCTCTCGTCTGTCCCCAGCTGGGAGAGACACCAAGTCACTTTAGGGCTCTGGATTCTGCAAGTGGCAAGAATGGAGCATCGCCCGGTGCTGGCCCTGTGTGGGGCTCTCCGGAGGGACAGGCGCTCACTTGATCCCACTTCAGACTCGCCCCCGGGTTCCACCTCCAGGATGGCTGTCACCAAAGGCAGCTGCTGCAGAGGCAATCCGCGACTTTCTCAAGAGGGATGGGGCAGAAGTGGGAGCTGGGCACAGACACGGACCTCAGGCCATAGGTGGGGCCTCCACTTAGAAAGTTCTTCTGGGGAGCCAGCCAACACCCACCTGCGAGAGGGTAGCTGTGCAAGAGATCCCAGAAGAGAACCCCGCCCTCCTTCAGTGCCCTCCCTCCCAGAGGCCGTAAGGCTGGGTGTGGGGCTAGATGGCTGGGCTGGGGCTGGGAGTGGGGGAAGACGTGGTCAGATGGTGCACCCCAAGGAAGCCCCACCTGCCCCAGCCTGGCCCTGGCCCTTGGCTCTCTGCCAAGCCCCCACGCGATGCTGCGCTCCAGCTCCGCCCAGCCCTGGGCTTGCTTCCTGATGCCCAGGCCTCCAAGGACAGGGCGAGTGTTTCCTGGGAGAACTTTGCTGGCACTGACTTGCCCCAGATCATCAGAGCCTGAGAGCTCAGGTGAATCGTCCGAGACTCGGCACCTACCAGGTGAGCAGAGGCCATTTCATTCAGGAAGCCCTCGGTCAGGCTGGTCCTGTGGGCTTCTTGGCACACCTGTTAGCTGGCCCCAGCACAGGGCGGACAGATGGCAAGCAGATACGACTTTAGGCCTAGTCTGTATGTACATATTTATTCCACGACTGAGGGAGACAGGTAGGGTGACAGAGAGACACTGCGTCCAGCAGGGTCCTGATGCTGCGGCCCACCCCCAGCTTCAGTCAGCCCCAGACCGTGGTCACCTGTGTGCCCAGCACACGCAGGGAGGTCTCTGGATGTGAGCACAAAAGCTTCCCACGTGGGTCAGCCTCACAGCACGTCACATTTTACCTCTGCGCCACCATCTGCCCTGGGTCCAGTGTTCATTTGTAGTCAGACTGGCCCTCAGATTAAACACCAAGCCCCAGCTTCAACCTGAAATGAGCCCCACTCAATGCGTTCCCGCTCGTATGCTGCCCCCTGCTGGCCACCCGACACCTGTGTTTAGCAGAGCAACCATCCGGATGGATGGGGTCTGTTAAGTTCCACATTTTGGGAGAATGAACCCTTATGTTCAGAGATCCTAACCATGAGACTTCTGAAACTGGTTAGCATTCACAGGTCCATGAGCGTCAATGAAAGAAAAAAACCTTCATATTCACTCATCTTTACCTGAAATTTAGTATTTCTCTCAATTATAAATGTCTGCAACAAATCACAATACTTCAAGTACTGCCCATGACTTTGTCATTAGAAATCACAAATCAGGGCTGGCTCCATGGTTAGGAAGTCAGATCTCACACAGCCAACCACGTGGTTCAAATCCCAGCCCCAGTGGTTTGAAAAACAAGCCAGATGCATGTGTGTCCCTGTCCAAAACCCAAGAGGATGGAGAAATGGAGGAGGAACTGATGGCTGCCCACACCTCATCAGGGAATGCTTTCTCCCTCTCGCTAGTGTGTGCGCCTCTGGTAAAAAGAAAAAAAAAAGTTTTATATTGTGTGATAGGTGTGTAGAATGCACACAAGGAAATTTCAAAAAGTTTGTGAAAAAAATGGAATTGGGGCAAGCAGATGGCATAGTGGTTATGTCACTGGACTCCCACATGGCTGACTGCAGTTGGAATCCCAGACCCAGTGACTTGAAAATCACACCAGGCAGGGACCAGCAGATGGCGTAATGGCTATGTCACTGGACTACCGTGTCGTCGACCGTGGTTTGAGTCCCGGACACAGTGGCTTAAATTCACACCAGGTGCATGTGCGTGCATGCCCAAGATTCCGAGAGGAGAATGGAGGAGAAGGGGTTGTGCTGTGGCCATCCCCCCTGGGGCTTTCTATCTCTCTGTCTCTCTCTGTCTTTCTGGCAAGCGCACACACCCTATACCAAAAACTTCTCCAAAAATAAAGAAAAGAAAAGAAAACCACACCAGGCAAATGTGCCCAAGATGCCAGGAGGAGAATGAAGGAGAAGGGACTGCGGCGTAGCCATCTCCCCTGAGATTTTTCACTTTCCCTCTCACTGCTTCTGTTTCCGTCTCTGGCTAGCATATACGTCCTATGACAAAACCTCTTTTTAAAAAAATGGAATTAAAGTGCAAATTTTTTTAATCTTTTTTTTTTTAGAGGTTTTTGCCATAGGGCGTGTGCGCTCGCCAGACAGACAGAGAGAGACAGAGAGATAGAAAGCGACAAATCACCCCCCGGGGGGATGGCCACGCCACAATCCCCTCTCCTCCATTCTCCTCTCGGGACCTTGGGCACGCACACACACGCGCCCAGCGTGAGTTTTAAGCCACCAGGTCCGGGACGCGAACCGTAGTCGACTACGTGGGAGTCCAGTGACATAGCCATTACACTAACTGCTGGTTCCCTTGTTATGAACTTTTTGAAGACCACTTGTGTATTTCATATTTTTAAAAACCTTTTATTGGGCCAGCAGGTGGTGGTTAAGGCACTGGATCCCATTTGGTCGATTCCACAGTTAGGATCCCATATCCGATGGCCTGAGAAACACGCTGGGCATGTGTGTGTACATGCCCACAATCCCAAAAGAAGAAAGGATTGCAACAGGGGTGATTTCTCACTTTCCTTCTCTCTCAGTCTCTCTCCTGCAAACACACACACCCTACAGCAAAACAAAACAAAAACAAAAGATTTTATTATCTACAGGTTTTAGCAGACTAAAAACAAAGAGGTCTATGGCACATAAAAAAGTAAAGCAACCTTGCTTTTTCGCCCTGGATGGTGGGGAAGTAGAGAGTGACTTAGGGGAGGGGCCATACTAGGAGGTTAGGCTGCAGACAGCAGCTCATTAGCAACTAGAAGGGAAGCATCTCAATATTTTTGTTTTGTTTTGTTTTGATTTTTAGAGCGATTTTTTTTCTATAGGGCATGTGTGCTCACCAGAGAGACAGAGAGATAGAAGGTGATAAATCACCCCCTGGGGGGATGGCCATGCTGCAATCCTCCTCCTCCTCCATTCTCCTCTATGAATCTTGGGCACGT
Organism: Tupaia tana; assembly: GCA_026018925.1. Taxonomy (NCBI): domain Eukaryota; kingdom Metazoa; phylum Chordata; class Mammalia; order Scandentia; family Tupaiidae; genus Tupaia; species Tupaia tana. Next base: position 23,036,943 of record JAKSZU010000011.1, on the reverse strand, counting down.
ACGAGCATGTGTCTGGTGTGAGTTTTAAGTGGCTGGGTCTGGGACTCGAACCGCAGTGGGCTGACGTGGGTGTCTAGCGACGTAACCATGATGCCATCTGCTGATCCGCTTCTCAGAATTTTACCACCTGGTTTGGCAGTCCCAGTGTGCACCCTGCAGGTCCGCCCAGGTGGGTGTGAGCTGTGGGCTTCTCTGTAGTGCTTGGGCTTTCCTGCTGAACCCAGTAGCAGAAACCTCATGACATCCCTGAAGAGTCAAAGCAAAAATGACTGGCCTGCTCCAGAGACAGAATCTGAGGTCTGGCTCCAGCAAGGGAATTGCTCCTTCAAGGTCAACAGCTCATCAATATCAGAGCCGGAACCAGCACCACCTCACCCTGTTTTCCTCCTCCTTTCACTGCCCAGGGATCCTCTAGGTTCCAAAGGAAAGTGCCAGGAACTAAATGCATTCAGATGCACCATTAGCAGCAGGACCAGAGCCAGAGGCGTGAAGACTTCAAAGGAGGCAGGGGGCCAGGGTTTTTCCCAGCCTGGCCTTCTCCAGGCCCAAGGGATACAGGTCTCTCCTCAGGGTGGGCATCAACTCGTGCTCGCTCCAAGGATTAAGACCCCAGGACAGGGACCATTATGGTTTGGATAATGGTTTGTCCCCTAAAGTTTCACGTTTGGAATGTGGTCTTAGTGGGTGGTGCCTGGATGTCCCCCAAAAGTTCATGTGTTGAGACTTGATTGTATTATAAAGGTGCAAATTTAATCCCACCATGGTGTCTCAGGTGGGGTTTTTGGGTGTGATAAAATGATTAGGGCAGGATTCCCTAGGATTGAGCTCTGGTGCCTGTATAAGAGGAGCAGAAAAAAGCCACAGGGATACAGACTTCATTCTACTCAGCAGAAAGTTCTGCCTCCACCACTTTGTGATGCCTTTGGAATTTCCAGCTGCCAGAATTGTGTTAACAAACCTGTTTCTTTTTTCATTGTTTTCCTTTAATTTCCCTCTGTAGAGAGACTGAGGGAGAGGGAGAAAGCACCACCCAGTGGGGCATGTTTATACCACAATCCCTTCTTCTCCATTTGCCCATTCTGTCAGAATTTGGGGCATGCATACACAGGTACCTGGTGTTTTTTTCAACCCACTAGACTGGGATTTGAACTGTGGTCAACTATGTGGAACCCAACTTTCTTTTTTTCTTTTAAGAATTATTTAATTTTATTTATTGTTATTATTATTCTTTTTCAATTTGACCAGAGAAAGACAGAGAGAGAGAGAGAAAGTGAGAAAGCAAGTTGCCAGTTCCAGACTTGAACTGTGGTTGACCATGTGGGAGTCCAGTGCCCTAACCACCAGCTAGCTTTCTTAACTGCTGGTCTATGGAGCTAGCCCAATAGACTTGTATTTCTCTATAATAATCACTCAGTCTCAGGTATGTCTGTTAGTGACACAATGATGGGCTGAAACAGGGCCCATCCTCCCCGTGTGAAGGTGGCAGGGCAGCAGACAGTGTAGAACCTCAACCCTGCTCTACTTGGTAGCTGCAGCAAGGATGGTGATCACAGTGGTAAGGGGAATCTTCTTCCTTATGGGGCTCTCTTCTTGCTATATTTTCTCAGCAGATTCATAACCCCATAAACTACAACAAAACCCCACCCTATACACATGTACTGTGCAGCCTCATTGCAAACTATTTCGCCCCACACATTCTTTTCCACATGCTCCTTCTTCACCTCTACAGTAACTGACAGCACCTGACCATTCGCTTCTTGGTGACATTCTTTCTACCCTTTGTTTCTACCATAGCCTGCTCCCAAAAGGCTTCTGCTGCCACCTCCCTGGCAGCTCCTCTTACTGCTGTCACTGACCCCTCTCCCTCTGCCCTGATATCAAATGCTGGCCTTCCCGCAGAGTTATACACCCTCACTCAGGGACTCTCATGTGGGGGGTGGGAGACTATTTTTTAAAAATATTTATTTAATTCCACTTGTTATTATTATTATTATTATTATTTTAATTTGACTAGAAAGGGAGAAAGGGAAAGCAAGAAAGCAAGCCCCAGGTCTGGGACTGGAACCATGGTCGGCCATGTGGGAATCCAGCACCTTTAACCACCACGCCACCTGCCAGCCCGGTGAGAGACTATTTTTTTAAGTTTTTTGTTTAATGTTCTTTAAAAATATTTTTTATTTACATTTTTAAATTTACATTTAATCACTGTACATATTTATAGTATATGGCATGGTTTATTCCAGTATGAATACGGTACATATTAGTCAAGTCAAAGACATTACCATATACAGTATCATTAACAGATAACTTTTCATTTTTGTGCCTATTAAATGTTTTGTTTTTTCCCCAACCCCCTCCCTCCCATCCCCTATTACCCACGCCCTTCTATACTGTCTCTGGTATCTACAGTTGGCCTCCACGCTATTATACCTTTTCAGTTTCTAGTATAGAGTACAGACACTCAGCATATATATGTATATGTATGTATATATATATATATATATATATATATATATATAGAATTATTTTACTTACCTTTACTTATTATTATTATTTTCCAGTTTGATCAGAGAGAGAGGGGAAATGAGAAACCAAGCCACCAGGTCCAGGACTTGAACTGCAGTCAGCCACGTGGGAGCCCAGCCCTTTTAACCACTATGCTACCTGCAGGTCCCCATTCAGTATTAAGTGGGGACACACAATACTTGTCTTTCACACTCTGGCTTGCTTCACTTACCATTAAATCTTCCATAGTTCAGGCCAGCAGGTGGTATGGTGGTTACTGCGCTGGACCCCTAGATGGCTGACCACAGTTCGAGTCCCAGCCCTGGCAGCTTGCTTTCTCACTTTCCTTCTCTCTTGCTTTCTCTCTGGTAAGTGCATGAGCCCTATAGCAAATTAAGAAATAAAAGTAATGAGTAAAATTGAATAAATATTTTTTTAAAAAACTTCCATAGTTGTTCACTTTATATCAAATGTCAAGGTCTCATTGTTTTTTAATGGCTGAGTAGTATTCCATAGAGTACATGGGCCACATTTTTTTCAATCCATTTTTGGACATTCATGTTGATTCCATGTCCTAGTGATTCTGAATCATGCTGCAATAAACATGGATGTGCAAATGCTTTTCTGATTGTTTTCCTATCCTTTGGGTAAATTTCAGGGAGTGGAAATACTGGGTCGTATGGTAGTTCTATTTGCAAGTTTCTGAGGAACTTCCATATGGTTCTCCATGGTGGCTGTACTAGTTCACATTCCTACCAACAGTGTAGGAGGGTTACCTTTTTAACACAATCTCTAGCACCTATCATTCTTTTTAAAAAAATTATTTAATTTTATTTATTAATATTTTAAAATTCACTACATGTCACACCCACCCCCAGAAAGAGAGAAAGTGAGAAAGCAAGCCACCAGATTTGAAACTGAAACCATGGTCGGCCACGTGGGAGTTCAGTGCCTTAACTTCCACACCACCTGCCAGCCCCCACCTAATTTTTTTTTTAAGGTTTTTGCTATAGGTTGCACACACTCACTGGAAAGGGAGAGAGACAGACGGTGAGAGAGAAAGTGAGAAATCATCCCCTGGGGAGATGCCACACCACAATCCCTTCTCTTCCATTGTCCTCTCAGGACTTTGGGCATTCACGCACATACCCCCAACTTGAGTTTCAAGCCACCAGGTCTGGGACTTAAACCACAGTGAACCTTGTGGGAGTCCAGCACCTTAACTATCATGCCACCTGCTGGCCCCTCATTCTTTATTTTTTAAATCTTAGCCACTCTGACTGGGGTTAAGTAGTTTCTCATTGCAGTTTTGATTTGCATTTCCCTTATAAGAGACATTAAGTATTTTTTCATATACTTTTTGGCGGTTTGTATGCCTTCTTTGGAGAGTTGTCTGTTTAATTCATTTGCCCATCTTTTGATCGAATTACTTTTTAGGGGAAAGCTGTTTGAGTTCCCTGTATATTCTGGTTACCAGTCCCTTATTGAGGTGTACTTTGTGAATATATTCTCCCATTCTGAGGGTGGTCTCCTCACCCAAATTATTGTTTCTTTTGTCATGCAGAAGCTTTTTAGCGGATGTAGTCTCACTTGTCTATTTTTGGGATTATTGCCTGTGTTTTGGAGGTCTTATTTAAAAAGTCTTTGCCTACTCCAATGTCTCCAAGAGTTTCCCCTATGTTTTCTATCAGTAGTTTGATAGTTTGAGGTTTCATGTTTATATCCTTGGTCCATTTTGAGTTGGTTTTTGTTCATGGTAAGAGGAGTCCAATTTCATTTTTCTCCAAGTGGATATCCAGTTTTTCCAGCACCATTTCCTGAAGAGATTTTCTTTTCCCCACTGGGTGTCTTGTGCCTTTTGTCAAAAACCTCTATGTTTTGGGGTTTATTCCTAGGTTCTCAATTCTTTTCCATTGGTCATGCCTGTTTTTATGTCAATACCATGCTGTTTTGATTATCACAACTTTGTAATATATTTTGAGGTCAGGACATAAAATGCCTCCTACTTTATGGAGATATATGGCCTTTTATGATTCCAGACAAATTTTATGATTGTTTTTTCTATTTCTGTAAGGACTATCTCTGGTAGTTCAATCAGAATTTCATTGAGTTTGTAGATAAATTTGGGTAAGACTGACTTTTTTGGAGAGGTTTTTTGCTATAGGGCGTGTGCGCTCGCCAGAAAGAGAGAGACAGAGAGACAGAAAATAAGAAATCACCCCCCACGGGGGACGGCCATGCTGCAATACCTTTTCTTCCATTCTCCTCTCGGGATCCTGGGCATGCACGCATACACACCCAGTGTGAGTTTAAGCTGCCGGGTCCAGGACTCGAACCACGGTCAACTACATGGGAGTCCAGCGACATAGTCATTATGCTAACTGCTGGTCCCAAGACTGATATTTTAAAAATTATTTAATTTAATTTTATTTATCCATTTATTTACTTATTTATTTAAATTTGACCAGAGAGGGACAGAGTAGGAGAGAGAAAAAGTGAGACAGCAAGCCAGCAGTTCCAGGACTTGAACCACAGTCTGCCATGTGGGAATCCAGCACCTTTAACCACCATGTCACCTGCCGGTCCCGGTAAGACTGACATTTTGATTATATTTATTTTTCCAATCCAGGAACATGGGATATCTTTCCAATTTTTGTATAATTTTCTATTTCTTTAAGTTTCTCACAGTTTTCCTTGTAGAGGTCTTTCACTTACTTGGTTAGGTTTATTCCTAGTCTTTTTTTTTTAATTATTTATTTTATTTTATTTTTTTATTCATTTTATTTCAATTTGACCAGAGAGAGACACAAAGAGAGAGCAAGAGGGAAAGTGAGAAAGCAAGCCACCAGGTCCAGGACTCGAACCGTGGTCGGCCATGTGGGAATGTCCAGGGCCCCAACCACCATGCCATCTGCTGGTCCCCTATTCTTAGGTGTCTTATATTTATTGTGGCTATTGTAATAGGGTTGCTTTTTTCAATTCTAGAGAACTGGGAGACATTAGCTTTGTTTGGGTGTCTTAGTCTGTTTTGTGTTGTTGTTAACAGAATTTCACAGACTGAGTAATTTATAAGGAAAATAAAACTCTCACAGTTCTGGAGGCTGGAAAGTCCAATATCAAGGTGCCAGCATCTGGCAAGGGCCTTTATGCTGCACCATCCCATGTCAGGAGGCAGAGGGGCAAGTGAGCACAACAGAGAGGAAGGGGGCCTAACTTATCCTCCACACCCACAATAACGGCATGGCATTGATCCTTTCAGGAGGGCAGAGCCCTCATGACCTAATCACCTCTTAAAGATCTCACCTCCCTATACTGCTGGGAGGATTAAGTTTCCAACACCTGAACTTAGGAACACACTCAAACCATAGCACGGGGAGAATCCCAGTAACTGCAGAGCATTTGACATCCTGCTCCCTGTTCACTAAATACCAGCAGTGCTAATTAAGGACCCCAAAATCTCAGCCACCAGCACAGCTTCAACAATTACCTCATCACCACTGACCTTCAAGGATCACCGTCTCCAGCCTTTTATCCCTTCTGGTCTCAGGGTATGAATTTCCTGGGTTTTGGTCATTTCCTCTGGGATATATGCACTGCAGCATGTCCCAGTCTGAATTCATGACTCCCTCTAGCCCTCGTCTTGTTCCAACCTGGGTTCCCAAGCCCAGTGATGGCACCCCATCCACCCCAATACCCAGGGCATACAACAGGCATTTAGCCTGGACTCTTTCCTCTCTCCAGTCCCCTCATCCAACCACCCATCAGTCCTAGGGATTTCACCTGTTCAAAAATGTCAAGTTCATCTACTTCTCTCCGTTGCCATAGACACTCACTGACTAGTTCAAGTTCCTTTCATCTCTTACAAAAATCTTTGCAACACCATCCTCACTGCCATGCTGCCTCTACTATGTAGTCCAGAGAGCCAGACTGCCTGCATTCAAATCCTGACTCTGCCACTTAGTGGCTGTGCAACGTTAGCAGGACCAGTTAACCTCTCTGAACCTGCATTTTCTTTCTTTCTTTCTTTTTTTCTTTTTTTTGAGAGGTTTTTGCTATAGGGCGCGTGCGCTCGCCAGACAGACAGAGAGAGACATAGAGACAGAAAGCGAGAAATCACCCCCCAGAGGGGATGGTCATGCCATAATCCCTTCTCCTCCATTCTCCTCTCAGGATCTTGGGCACGCACGCACACACGCCCAGCGTGAGTTTTAAGCCACCGGGTCTGGGACGTGAACCGCGGTCAACTACGTGGGAGTTCAGCGACATAGCCATTACGCTAACTGCTGGTTCCCTGAACCTGCATTTTCTGTAAAATGGCCATAAGTGTGCATTCCTCAGAATATCCTAAATTAACTCATTTAAAGCCCTGGACCTGGGACTGACACTTAAAAGTCTTGGCCATTATTATTAGTCTCATTCTATAATCCACCGTTCACTCAGCAGCCCAGGATAATCTGACCAGGCCACTCCTTAATCCTCCTCAGGAACTCCCACCTTCCTCAGAAGCCCCAGTGCTGAACCGTCTTCCTTTCACATCATGAATACTCACTGTTTCACACATACCTGCTAAGGCTTGCCTCCCAGCCTTTGTGATGCTGTTCCTCAGGCCTGTGTCTCCCCATCTCTTCCTACCGATGCTGTCTCAAGTTTACAAGCACCTGTCCCAATGCTGCCTTCGCAAGACTCCTCCTCACACCCTCCCAGAAGAACTCTTGCTCCCCTTGTGCCTGGACCACCCTGCTCCAGGGACAGGCAGTTGTTCTGTGGCTCACTCCAGTTAGAATTCCCGAAGTTCAGAGTAGGTTCTGCACCCCCTGCAAGAGTGCCACAGAACTGGGCTGAATTTCAGCCCTTCTGGGTGTGAGGGCCTGGGCCTCCCAGCCCAGTGGTCAGGCTGGTGTATGAGCAGGGCCAATGACAGCAGAACGTGAACCTCGTGAGCTCTCTGCCAACTGCAATGCCCGATTTCCTTTAAGTGGCTTCATCCTGGGGGCCTAGGATAGGAGTAAAGGCTAACGGTAGTGTTACGTGTAGGGCTGCCCAGGTCAGGGGCTCCCCAAGCCAAGTGCGGGCAAGGAGATGGCTCCAGGCCTTCGCCAAAGCTGTCATCTTTTGTGATGAGGACTTGAGGCAGAGCCCAGTGGTCTGGTGGCCTCTGGAGATGAAGGAAGGTAGGGTGTAGGACAAGACCACCTCCCCCACACCTTTCTTCCCACCCTGGAGTGGAGGGCCTTTGTCCCAGCCCCTGCTCTGCCAGGGCCAACCATGACTCCAGACCAAAGCATCTTCTCAGGGCCTGCATCTCCAGTTCCATCCTGTCCTACATGCTGACTCTAGATGCCAAGCGTGGTGTCAGGTACAGAGAACCAAGGGACAGAAGAACTTGCGGTCAGAGGGCACTGGAAAGTGAGAAGTGGGGAGTTTTTTGTTTGTTTTTATTTTTAGATTTTTGTTATATGGTGTGTTCCCTTGCCAGAGAGACACATACAGAGAGGTGAGAAACCACCCCCAGGGGGAATGGCCACACCACAGTTCCTTCTCCATTCTCCTGAGATTTTGGGCACACATGCCCGACATGATTTTCAAACCGCAAGTTGGCCATGTGGGATCCAAGGCCTTAACCAACTCACTACCTGCTGGCCCAGGTGGGGAGATTTCTATCACACTGAGTTCATTACTACCTGTTGCCAATCTTCTCTCCTCTGCCCATACGCACACACGCTGGCCCACACCAGAGAACAGAAAAGGAAAGTTTATTGAAAACTATATACAGCTGGTCCGGCTCCTACCACAGGCTGCAGGCTGGGACGGCCCCTCCCACACCTAGGCCGTGTCTCCGTCCCTGAAGGAGGTGGCTCGTGCTAGGGCCAGGGCCCAGACGCCTTTGGGCAGCGTGGCAGCCAGACTCCAATGTGCATCTTTGTCTGTGGATGGACAACTCTACATGGCCTGGAGGAGGAAGGTAGGGGACAGGGAAAGGATCCCTTCCCTGACCTGGTCACAGCCCGGATAGGGGAACACTATTCTGAATCCTGGGCCCAGGAGGGCCTGGCTAAGCTGTCCCGAAGTCCTGGCTATTCCTCTCCAAGATGCCTTCCTAGACTTAGAGGCAAACAGCCCCCCTACCCCACCCCACGTGCTAAGCCCCTTGGGCTCCACGGGCTTGGACTGGGGACACTGGCACCCTTCCTCCCAATGCTGACTCAGGGCCCAGGCTCCGGGAGCACTCCCCAAACAGAAGGCTGGGGGTTAGGAGGTGAGTGAAGAGGAGATCACAGCTGCGGGCCCAGGACCAGTCTCCTGGGGCAGGGGTGGAACTGGGGGTCAGGGTGTCCCACTGTAGGAATAGTCTGCTTTATTGTGCATCACCAGCCGGTCATCCACGAAGTAGAAACTGTCAGACTGCGTCTCGTATGGGTGACGAATCATCTCGCTGACTGCAAAAGAGGCCCAGCCCGGCCGGGCACAGGTCAGGAGCCTGAGCTAAGCCACTGCAGGGGCTTCAGGACAGGGGAAAGGGACATCTGAACAACCTCAGTTTCTCAGCCTCTTTGAGCCTCGGTTTCCCTACCTGGGAACGGTGCTAGACACAAAAGAGACCCGTGGTGGGAAGAAGGGGGCGGTCAGACCCATAAGTACACCTCCTCCTCGCCTCCCACCATCCCTCCCCCGCCCTCCCCCGCTTCCCCTGCCCACGCACTCAGCTCCTCGGAGAGGGGGGGGAAGTCGTAGATGTGCTCGCAAGTGTTCTTGCTGCTGGGGATGCAGAAGCCAAAGTGGAAGTCAAAGCTTTTGAGCAGCTGGTTGCGGAAGTAGTGCCTCTCAATCATGCGGAAGTTGTTGACAGGCTTGTCTCCCACCGTAAACTCCACCCTGAGCAAGAGAAGGGGGAACGGCTGAGTCTGGCCTTGAAGTGGATCCGCTAGCCAGCTCTGGACAGACCCCCATCACGAGAGGCTCAGGAAGGACTTGCTCCCACCCTCTCTCGCCCTCACCCCCAGCCCTCACCCCAGCCCAGTGACTCACGTGGCTCCCACCTGCCTCAGGCGGAGGAAGGCAGGTGTGAACTGGTAGCGGACAAAGCGCCCAGCATTGGGGTCCAGGTCCCGCCGGTTGATGGGCAACCGCTCTGCAATGTACCCCAGCTGGGGCTCAGTGGGCTTCAGGCTGGGCCCTGACCCACCCAGGGTTCCACCCTAGGGCTCCCATCCATTTGAATTCTTAAAAACTCTCCAGGTACACATCGGGTTCAGGCCATTGCCCGAACGGTGCCACCTGGGGGTTCTAGGTTAGCAGGTCACCAATTTCGGCTGAGGCTCCCAGGACCACAGGTGCACTAGGTCCGGGCCTCTGGGACTGCAGTTCCCAGGGAGGCCTACAGAGGGCAGGCTGGCAAGGGCTGTCCTCCTACAATGTCCAACCCCAGAAACAGGTGGGAAGGAAGGGGCCTCACTGCTTGCAGCCTCCTGAGAACGCTGGGGCCCAGGCTCCAGCTCTGTTCCGACTCCTCTTTGGCCTGAGGGGTCCCTGCACAGCCCACTCTGCAGCTCTCACCCGCTTCCCCATCAATGGCCCGCCCAGCCTGCTCACCTGAGGCTGGGGGCTTCTTGATTTCAAAGAGGACAGTGCCTGAGTCCATGTCCCGAATCTTGAACCTGACGAAGTCGATCTTGTAGATATTCTCCTCAGGGGAGCACAGGTAGTCTAGGGGAGACAGGCAGCTGAGCAAAGAGGGGGTCCCAAAGCCCCTGCTGCCAGGTCCGCTTCGGTGGGAACCCCGATTAGTGACTGCTTTCTCTGATCCTCAGGGTCACTGCCCTCCAGAGAAAGGGGATGGAGCCCCTCCCTGGGGGAGCCCCCACAGTGTGCAGGAGACATAACTTGGCCATGGGGACATAATGCGGGATGAACAGCCCCATCCTTGTGGTCTCTGGGGACCAGGAAAGGGCAAGGCAGAGGATGGTGGGCAAGGCCCCCTCCCTACAGCCCCCCCTCCCCCTGAGGCTACTCTGGCCTCAGCCACAGCTGGTTGGGTGCCTCTGGCCAAATGGGTCTGCAGTCTGGGGGGAGCCCCCAGCATGAGAGGGAAGATTCAGCTCTGTCTCTGGGAGCGGAATTCTAAAGGGGTGACAGCTCTGCCTTGGGAGACTCAGCCTTCTCTGGAGGACACCTCCCCCACTCTAAGCTGCCCCTGGCACATCTGGACAAGTCAGGCAACGTTGACCCAAGGGGACTTTCCCTTATGGGCAGTGCCGGGGAAGGTGAACAACCCCTTCCCTGTTCCTGCTCATCCCCCAGGCCCCCATTCCCCTAAGCGGCTTATGCAAGCCCAGCTCCCTTAAGCAGCTTACCCAAAGCTCTGCTGACTCAAACCCAGAGTCTGGGAGATTGGATGGGAGGGCCACCTTTGCTCCCATACTCTGTTGATCTCCGAATGGAAAAAGTCTTATCAGCAGAGGGAACCCCCTTGTGGGTCACGTATGCAGCCTGAGGTCTGAGCCACCCCTCAGAGTGAACGTACTACCCGACCCCAATAGAGAAGAGTCTAAGCCAGTCCAGGAAGGGGGCGTGTCAGGTGTAGCAGGGCTGTGGCTGGGGGTAAGGAGAGTCCTCAGCAGGCCCTGACTGAGGGCGCTCAGGGATCCGCAGGCCTGACCTCACTCTCACCGCCCTAGCAGCAGCAACTGCAAGCGCTCAGGGAGGCCCTGGCAACAGGTAGGAAGGAGCAGGGAGGCGCGGCGGGGGGGCTTCGGTGCCGTGAGCCTCTCAGCATCACATCCTCCCCTGGTGGCCCACAGAGGCCCGGAAACCACCCTTCAGGCCCCTGGGCCACCTCCTATCCCTCTGGGGCAGGAAGAGGAAGTGAATATAAAGTCACTCTCTCTTCCTCAGACCTGGGGCAGCCCCCTCCAGGAAGCCCTCCTAGCACCATTTGGCACCTTGAGGCCTTGCAGGGACTATAGAAGGCTTGGGGAGGGCTCTGAGCCCTGGCCTGTCCACCATAGGCCATGAGGGGTGGGAGAAGAAAGGGGAATGTGAATGGACAGCCCCTACCTCACTCGGTATGTACCATATTTCACAGAAAGCAAGCACTCATCCAAAGGTACTAGAAAGCAGGTGCAAGGCACAGGGAGAGGAGGTGGCCGAGGAGGGGCAGAATCCTGGTGCCGGGTCCCAGCTCCCACACAGCCCCGCTTCTTCCCCTGCTCTCCAGGTTCTAGAGCCTCTCCTCTTAGAAACAACGTGTGTTGTCTGACCTCAGTCCCTTCTACTGCAAACTCTATCGCCCCTCTGTCCTGAGAGGAAGTGAAAACAGGGATGCCCATGGCCCAGAACACCACAGCTACTCCCTCCCTTCTTCCAGGGAGGGGTGCGGCCTGGGACCCAGGGTCAGGCCAGGAGGGGAAGAGTGGCCAAGGGCTTGGGCCACAGCTGCTCCCTTCCCCTCGGCCACAAATAGCTTCCTAAGCTGGAATCAGGGCTCACTAATCCAGGAAGAGCAAACCTCAGGCCTTTGTGATTAGGGTCAGGAGATGCCATGGTTGAAGGCCCCAGAACCCTATTCTCGCCCCTGCATAGGAAATGGCTTCTCCCGCCCGTCCGTCTGTGATTCCTCATCTCTACAGGCAATCGATTTCCTCCAACTTGGGAGACACATCGTGGTCCCCGAGCTGGAAGCCCACCCAGTGGCAAAATAAACCCCCAAAGTTACCTAGGACCAAGACAGGTCAGCCTGACCTTCGGACTTCCTATTGCTCAGTTCTGCCCAGGGCTAGGTAAATCCTAAATGCTGCTGCTGCACTGGCTCCAACACTGGCCTGGGCCAGGCCCCCGCCCTCCACTGATGCTCAGAGATCTGGGGCCCAGCCAAGAGTGGCTGCTGCCTAGCTCAGAGAGGAGGGAAGAGAGAGAAGTCCCCCCAGGGACCCCGACGCACAGGCCCAAGCCCTCCATCGCAGCACCGCCCCTCAGCTCTGACTGGGAGCTCTGGGCTTGCTGCTCCTACAGCTACCCTGTGCAGGCCCACTCAGCCCCAGCCCCACGTCCCCACAGAGGGGCCCCAAGAGCTGCTCTCACAAAGGGAGCCAAGACAGGTTGCTGAGGAGTAAAGGCACAGTGAGGGGCCACTCTCACTCCAAATACCTTCTGTCCTCCGAGGCTCAGCCCCAGCCTCTGCCCAGAGGCTTCCTCACCCTGGTCCCCTCCCTGTGGTGACCCTCTCCCCTGCCCTGGATGCCTGGTTGTCCACCTCCAGGCAGAGCCATGAGCAGCCCCCCCTTGTGGGGCCCTCAATACTATTGATAAGAGAGCCCTATTGACAGTGTGCAAAGCATGCCAGGCGTGTACAAAACCCCGAGACTTAGCTGATGTTCACATTAACCTGATGAGGTAGTTGTCATTAGCCCCATTTCGCAGAAGAAGAAACATGCCCAAGGAGATGAAGTTACTCGTCCAAGGTCACACAGCCAATTACGAGGCCAAGCTCAGACTCCAGTCCAGGCAGTCCAGATCAGAAACTCAACCACAGCAGAGACTAGGTTTCCCTTGATGAGAGAGCCCCCAGAAGAGGAAAGGCCCTAGTCCAGGCTTAGGGGGGCATTAACCCACGCCCACAACAGGGCCCACAGCCAACACACCGAGGCTTCCTGCTCAGTTCCTTTCCTGGGAAGGGTGATGGCCCCAGTCTTCCCGATGGGGACCTGCAGTGATGAGGGCAATAATGATCAGGGAGACCTGAGGGTCTTATGGCCTCCTAAGTACTCAGCCTCCCCCTAGCCTCCAGGGTGGGGGTGAGGACCGGCTGCACGCAGCCCCTCTCCCCGTCAGTGCAGAGACAGCCTCAAGGAGCTGAGGAAAGACTCCACGGTAAAGGAGTACAGTTGCAGCTGCTGCCCCACCTCCACCATGGGAAAGGGGGATGGACCCCAAAAACGCTGGAGCGGGGTGCACATAAACCTCTCAAGGGTGAGGAGAGGCAGATAAGATCAAGGGAAAGGGGGACATCTCAGACTTGGAGGCATAGTAAGAGGAGTAGCGAGGAGGGGGACACAGGTGGGGGAGGGGAGCCTGGGAAGGGCGGAAAAGGGGGCGGGGGCCGGAGCTCTGCGCGTGGTGAGGGTCCCCTCCCTCTCTCGGCCCCTGCCGCCCGCGGGCGACGCTCCCTCCTCGCCGGTGCTCACCGCCGGTGATCCGTTGTAACCCCAGCACATCCTCCGGCCCGATCTGCTTCCTCTGCAGCGGCCCGGGCCTGGGCCCCGGGCCTGCCTCCGGCTCCGACTCGGACCCAGATTCGGATTCTGCCTGCGGTTCCGGCGTGGACTCCACGCTCGGGCCGGAGACCCCTGGAGCGGGTTCCACCCCCGTCCCGGCCCCGCCGCCGCCCTTCTTCACCTTCATGGCCTCGCGGGCCGCAGCTCGCCTGCTGCCACTGCCACTGCCTGCGCCGGCTGGAGCCGGGGGAAGGGGGAGCGTCCGCAGCCCCGCCCCCGGCCGGGGCCCAGGTACCGCCCCGCCCCCGGGGAGGGCCCGGCATGGCCCCGCCCACCGCCCGGCCCCTGCCCAAAAGCTGAGGGTGCGCGGGGCCAGGGTCGGGAGAGCGCCCTGAGCTTCATTCATTTCTTTGGGTACTATCAATATAAAGGGCCCTGGCGACCACTCTTCTTCCTCGCTGGGTTCCTGCTTTTCTCTCGGCCCCTCAAACGAGTTCCAGCGTCAGTCTTTGCGTGGGATGCTGCTCTGATGACGACCTCTTCTCACCCTTCCACCTTAGCCCAGTGGCTCTCGGTTCAAAGCCCTGCCTTACACCCAGTCTGTAGTATTTTCCCCCAGTCATTGTCTGCGCAGCCCGTTTTTTCTTTCCAGTGCATTCTGTGAAATTACTTTTATTTGTTCACTGACTCTTCCCTCGGAAAGACCAGTCCGGTGAAAGCAGAGGTCACGTCTACTTTGTTCTAACATCCACACTTAGCACAGCACCGCTTAGGGCCAGAGCTCAATACATTTTCAGTTTTCCAACTGATGAATGAGTTAGTACCTGAGAACTTTCACTGGTACAAACTATTCTCTTTGGAACCCCTTGCTAAAAATAAAAAGTACATGCAAATGCTAACAGCCTTGGGAAACCCGGGACAAGCCTAGGGACAACAGTCCAGGTGTCTAGTCACCCCGGGGCCTACAGGACAGAAAGGCAGGTCGGCCATGTGGCCACCGGGCAACAGGATGGACCTGTGAGCACAGGAAGTCAAATACCAGGAAACTGACTTACACAGGAGTAAAGAAAGCATGAAAGTTACACGTGTACTTCATATCGTTCCAATTCATGTTCAATCAAGGTTTATTAAGAGCCAAACACTTTCACATTCTGATCACATTTAATCCCCACGACCACCTTGGAAAGGTGGTTTCACCAGTGTCATTTAAACAAATGAAAAACTGAGGCTCAGAGAGATTAAGTGACTTACCCAAAGTCCCCCAGACAGTAAGTGTAGGGGCAAGGATTTGAATTCAAGCCTGTTTGATTCCAGGTCTGAGATGTTCCCCACTGTACCACAGTGCCTCTAGGAATGGGTAAAGGGAACCTCAGCCACACACACACACCACCAGGTCCTGGGCTGCTGCCTCCTGGACTCCAGCCAGGCTGTCCCTGACAGGCAAAGCCAGCTAGGAAGGTGGAGAGCAGCCTGGGCTCTTCCCTGGGGGCTTGGAGAAAGGGTGGAGGGGACTAGAATCGAACCAACGGCTTTCCCTAATGCTCAGCTCAGTGCAGAGTGTGCTATGTTGAGAAGCAGGCAAGAACACAAGCTGCCCCTGTCACAGGAGATAAAAGCAGGGGCCTTCGAGTTCAGCCAGATAAGGAATCCCTTTTGAGGCTCCTGGGAGTCCAGAGCTAAGCTAGAGGGATGGGAGGGGACAAAAAGACAAACCTCTCTTAGGATGTTGCATGTCCTTTGGTTGCTGGAGAGACAACAGAGGAGACTGGAGACAGGTAAGCCCCATTTCTGTTCCTCTCATTTCTAACACCTCCCACCCTGCCCAGAAAGAAAGGCTTCCTTCTGAGGTCCTGGCCTGCTCAGTCTGTCTTCTCAGGCTTTTTCCAGGATTTGCGGGTCTCCAGGAAGATCTTGACCAGGGACAGGAGGATAGGTACGGCCATAGGCAGGAAGAGTGGGATGTAGATGGCAAATTTCTGGTCGTCAGGGAAATAGAGGAGGTGGAGGAGCGAGGGGTCAAAAAAGGCACGCTCAGAGGATGTCACAGCTTCCTGGCTGGCGGCAAAGGCAGATGCCAGGTGCCCAGAGGCCAACTCCTCTGCTGCCTTCTGGACTGCAGCTACAGCCCTGTACACCTGGCAGGGGAGAGGAGAGGGGTTACCAGTAAGTCCTAAGCACTGGTGGGAGGGTGCTGGGCCTTACTGTGTCTTCCATCTACCAGGGAGTTTGCCTGGAGTTCACCCAGGGACACGGAGGCCTGTCTAAATGGTTCTGGTTTATTTTCTCAGGGTCAGCTTGAAACCTCCCACTCTCAACGGGATTCCTCCTGGGGCGCTGGCACTGCTGCCTACAGAAAGCCAGGGGGCGCGTAAATCCACACAGACCCTGGCCCTCCTGGGTCACTCCAATCCTGGGCCACAGCACCCATGCCCTGCCACTTACCTCAGATGCGACGTCGTCTTTGATGACAATGTTGCTGATCTTGCCTAGAAGCTGGGCCAGGGAGGTGAGGGTAGTGGTGGCCGTCGCCAGGTTCTCCACTGACCGAGCCCAGAGCAGCCGGTCCAGCTCCCAGGTCATTAGCCCATCACTCCTGGGGCCTGACAGCAGGCATTTTGGAGGCACCTGGGGGTGAGCAATCCCAAAGAGCAGCCTGTAGGAACAGCGAAGGCAGATCGAGGTGGCTGGGACAAGGAAGTAGGAGGCCATAGCTGAGATTCCTAGACTATCTGCCCTAAACAAGTGATTCTCAACCTTACGCAGAACATGGGGGTTTGTGGGGAAGTGCTTCCAGGTCTTAAGAGGTGAACAGCAACTTAGCATACTGAGCACCAAAATGCACTTCAATCAGTGTTTCCGTTTTAACCTTTCTCTCTCTCTCTCTCTTTTTTTTAGTTTGCCAAAGGATATGGGAAGGAGTCGGGGACAAGACAACAGTACCTCTACTATGGGGCATGGTCACACTGCAAGCCCTTCTCCCCCAATTCTCCACTTTGTTGGGATTTTAGGCATACATACACATGACCCAGGATCTTTTCCAAGCTGCTAGGGTCAGGATTCAGACTGCAGAGTTGGCTCTGTGGGACCTAGTTCCTTTAACCACCAAGCCACAGAGGCAGCCCGTTTTTACCTTTTTCTATATTGGACTTCCAAGCTCTCATTTGAAAAAAAGTTCCAAGGCTGAAATACTTCTGATAACTTGGGACCAGCAGATGACCTAATGGTTACATTGCTGGACTCCCACATGGCTGGCTGCGATTCGAGTCCCGGACCTGGAGGCTTGAAAAAAATCTCTCATTTCTTTTTTTTTTTTTTGGGGGGGAGAGGTTTTTGCTATAGGGTGCATGCGTTCGCAAAAAAGACAGATAGAGAAGTCAACCCCCAGGGGGGATGGCCACACTGCAATCCCTTCTCCTCCATTCTCCTCTCAGGATCTTAGGCACAGACACACACATGCCCAGCGTGAGTTTAAGCCACTGGGTACGGGTCTCAAATTGGGGTCAACTACATGGGAGTCCAGCCACAGAGCCATTACACCAACTGCTGGTCCTGAAAAAAATCTCTTAAAAAAATATATATATTATGAAATACTTCTGATAACTCCAATTTAATTTAATCCCCTCCCTCCTTTTACCCTTTCTTTGGACAAATGGGGCCATGGGATTTTGAGTTGATATGATTCAGGACTGCTTTTGACAAGACACATGTGCTGTTCTTCTCTAAACCTGACCCATGGCAGACATTGCTAATCAATCAGAAGAATAATCTTTCCTGCTAAGCCTACACACAGCCTTCGACTCCTCAACACAGGACGTCAGGCAGCCACTCTCAATTGGTCAGTTAGCACAGGAATTAATTAAGCACCCCAATCACACCCATGGACCTACGAGTTCTTAGGAGAAGGATGAAGGGATCCTTAGAAACCTTTCTTGGTTTCCAATAGGCACAGCCAAGGAATCTCTGCCTGGTAAGATTTCTTTCCGCTCTGTGCCCCGCCTCTATGACCACAGAGACCTGGCCACGCCCTCAAGTAGACCACCTAGGACCTCACCGCAGCTGAGCCAGGAACACCTCCATCACTCGCACCATGTCCACCTCGACTCTCACGGGTAGCTCTGAGGCATTGTAGGCTTTGGGGTCAACGTTGTACACCTGGAAGGGGGAAAGAGGTTGCTACAACATCACACCAGGTCCTTGCATAGCTCTGCCTTAGGCACTGGAGGCCACAAGAGAAAGCAAACACACATCCTCTGCTCCTTAGGAGCGCCCAACCCCTGGTATAGCTAATAAATATATTTTTAGGATTCGTAATGAGGAGCTCTAAATAAGTTACCTCAATTACCTCCTCAAAAGTTCTATAAAATAGATTTCTTAAATATCCCATGTTAGAGTTCCCACCCATGAGAAATTCCCAGTCTACCAGGAAAGACAAGGTTCCCAGCTTTGCAAAACTCCATGAACAGGGCCAGGATCTAAGATGGACACAGGGTAGTCCTAAGTAAGTGCAAGTGGAAGGTACAAAAGGGTCGCTGACATTTTGCATAGGAAACACTAACAAATAAGAAACAGAGGGGCTGGAGGGGTTGGGGCAGAGGACATAGCACCTCACCTCCTTGGTATCACCCCTTTCAGACAAAAAAAAAAAGAAAGAAAGAAAAAGAAAAAGAAAGCAATTTCAGGGAACATCTATCTGTCCCTAGAGCTTGGGCTATGGGGTGTGACAGTGTGACTATTACCATAATGCCACCCCACCGGGGACTGTGGAAGGCGTTGGTGGCCACTGGAGCCCCATCCTTGTCCTGAATGTACAGGGGGGAGTGGGCGAGTTCAGGCACATACAGCAGGAAGTTGAGCACGGGGTACAAGGAGGCAGCGCTGGATCCTGTGGTACAAAGAGAAGGAGAGTTAGATACAAAGCGGGCTGGGCCTAGGACTTAGTTCCAGGTCAGCCTCTAACACAGTCGCCCACTCTGGGATTCAGTTACCACAGCTGATAACAGGATATCCCCCAGCCCTGGGCCTCAGTGGTAAGGGACCTCTGCACCTTCTCCCATGATGTGCCAGATAGAGGTGGTGCAGTCCTTATCCCAATATGCCCTTGGGGTCTCCTCCCCCAAGAGGTCCCCTTAACTGTCTAAGGCCACTCCTCTCTTAGGTCCTGCCACACTGCACCCATACAAGGGGAGTTAAATAAGTTGTGGGGGGAAAAATGGAATTAAAGCATGAGTTTATTTTGGTGAAAAAAATTGTATGTGAGACCAGCTGGTGGCATGGAGGTTAAGGCTGCTGGATCTTGGGGCTGGCAGGTGGCATGGTGGTTATGGCCACTGGACTCCCACATAGCTGACCTCAGTTCGAGTCCTGGACCTGGAGGCTTGCTTTCTCACTTTCTCTCTCACTCTCTTTCTCTCTCTGTACCTCTCTGGTCAAATTTAAAGATAAGTAAATAAATAAATAAAGTTAAATAAAATAATTTTTAAAATATTTAAAAAAACAGATTGCTGGATTCCACATGGCCAACTGTGTGCTTCAAACCCTAGACCTGCCAGCTTGAAGAACATGCTAGGCTTGTTCACTTTCTCTCTCCCTCCCTCTCTCTCTCCAGCAAGAACATGTGCCCTATAGCAAAACTAAAAAACATAAAAAATAAAATTGTGTGTGTGGGTATATGTATGGTTTTAAGGTTTATCCATTTCTTCTGTGGGAGGGACAGAGAGATAGCGAGGTAGGCACCTCCCAACAGGGTCCCCATGCTATGACCTACCCCCAGTCCCAGCTGGCCCAGATCACAGACAGGTGTACAAACTCATTACGCCTACAGAGGCCCCAGGAAACAAACCAGGATCCCTCCCATGTGGGTTAAGACATACCACCATCTCAATACTACCTGGCTCTGAATGCAAAAGGTTTTGAAATCCATGTGTGGTTTTTTTCAATACTACCTGGCTCTGAATGCAAAAGGTTTTGAAATCCATGTGTGGTTTTTTTCATAATACACATTTTGAAGACCCCTTATCTTCCTATAGCTAGTTTTATGTGAAAATGTAAATCTGACCTCAGTCCATTTCCTGCTAACCAGCCTTCAAAGGCTAGTCATTCAAGTCAGATTAAAGCTTGACCTCCTCAGCATGATCCTTTATGATCTGGCACCTCATCTTTGGTCATTCACTGAAATTTTAGCCCCACGAACCTATCAGAACTTCCTGAACATCTGTGTTCTCTGACTCTCCCACATCTAAGCTCGGAGTTCCCTTTGCCTGAACCGCCCTTCCATTCTGTGCTCAGCACTGCCACAGAGAGCCCCTCGGCCAGTGCTTGCTGCCTGAGTGAACGAACGCGGCAGAGTGGAGGGGGAATTTGCTGAAGCCTTGCCTGCCACCCTTCGCATAACCTTTACACACTGGGCTACCTCTGGTGTCTGAAGCTCCAGTTAGTCATAGTTGCACTTTGGTTTGCCTGTATGACAGTTCTGTGGTCATACCTACTTTTCTGAGGCTCCGCCCCAAAATGAAAAACTATAATCTTGGTTTCGAGGTTCCTCAACCTCAAGCAGAACTGTCGATCCAAATTCTGCCTTTATGTGTTTTTCAGTCGACAGAGGGCATGTGTCAGAGAGAAGGAGAAAACACCTCCGATAGGGCGTGGTCATGCTGCAATCCCTTCTCCCCCCATTTTTCCATCCAGTTGGGATCCTGGGCACACAGGCACGTGTGCTAAGTATGTCCCTCAGGCTACCAGGCCCAGGATCCAAACTGCAGTCAGCCACGTAGAATCTAACTCCTACAACCAGCTATGGGGCTGGCCCTGTGTCCTTTTGCTATCATTATTCCTGCATGACTAGATGGCTTTCAGGGAGGGAGACCCAGCTTAGCCAGTTGTCTGTAAAAAAAATGCCGGGAACTGCACCAGCCCTGTGGCCTAGTGGTTAAGGGAGCTGGATCCCATGTGGCAGACCATGTGATTTGAATATCAACCTCAAAGAATGGGAAGCATGCCAGGTAAGTGTGTTTGCATGCCCCTAATCCATGGAGAAATGGAAGAGAGGGGAATTCAGTGTGTCTATACCTCATTGAGGGGAACTTTCTCCCTCTTCCTCTCTCTGTCTCTCTCTGACAAGCTCACACTCTCTCTGAGAAATACGTTTTTAAAAGATGATAGGAATCACATTTTAAAAGTTTTTTATTAAAGGGACCAGCAGTTGGCATAATGGCTATGTCACTGGATTCTGTCTCTCTCTGTCTGTCTCTGTGTTTCTGGCAAGCGCACGTGCCCTACAGCAAAAACCTCTCCCCAAAATAAATAAATAAATAAATGAATAATTTTCTTTTTTTTTTTTTTTTTTGAGAGGTTTTTGCTAAGGGCACATGCGTTCACCAGAGAGACAGAGAGACAGAAAGTGAGAAATCACCCCTTGGGGGGGATGGCCATGCTGCAATCCCTTCTCCTCCATTCTCCTCTTGGGATCTTGGGCACGCACACACACGCACCCGGCGTGAGTTTTAAGCCACCGGGTCCAAGACTTGAAACGCAGTTGACTACATAGAAGTTCAGCAACATAGCCATTACACTAACTGCTGGTCCCAATAAAATTATTTAATAAAAAAAATTTGGGGGGCGGGGAGAGGCTTTTGGTATAGGGCATGCATGCTCGCCAGAAAGACAGAGACAGACAGAGACAGAAAGCAAAAAATCACCCCCGAGGGAGATGGCCACACTGCAATCCCATCTCCTCCATTCTCCTCTCAGGATCTTGGGCACTCACGCACACGCGCCCGGCGTGACTTGCACCAGGTCCAGGACTCGAACCACAGCCGACTACGTGGGAGTCCAGCGACAAAGCTATTATGCCAACTGCTGGTCCCAAGAATTATATTTATTTAGATTTACTTATTTTAATTTCCTATAGGGCATGTACATTCACCAAAGAGACAGAAGGAGGAAGAGAGAAAGAAAGCTGCCAGGTCTGGGACTCGAATTGCAGTCGGCTATGTGGGAGTTCAGAATCTTAACCACCAAGCCACCGGCTGGCCCCAGGAATCACGTTTAGTAAATGCTTTTGGGTATTGTTGGTGTGAAGATGGAAATGTCAACAGAGTATCATGACAAAGAATCCTAAATATTCCTAGTTCCCTCAGTCCGACTCAACCTGGGAACCATCGCTATGTATAACCTGCTTCCAACTCCAGGCTGAGTCTTCAGGGTCCCTCCCTGGCTTGATAGAAAGACCCTGACTCTGGGGAGCTTACCCAATCGGGACTCCACTGGGTTGATGACATGGGGGAGGCTGTGCATGGCCAAGTAATAGCTGGAGGAAGCTGGGTCAAAGCGGGGGTTCACCCCCAACATCGCATAGTATAGGATCTGCAGAGCAAAGAAGGAGATTATTTTATTATTGATTTATATTCTACTTTCTCCCAAAAAAGATTTGCAATCCCTTCAAAAGATATAATCAGGGCAAGGGAAAATATAAGAGATAAAATCAGGGCTGAGGAGAAATAGGTGTAGGGGGAAAAAAAAGGAAAGCCACTAGTGAGGCCAGCAGATGGCATAATGGTTACGTCACTGGACTCCTATATGGCCGACCACGGTTCTAGTCCCAGACCCGGTGGCTTAAAACACACCGGGTGTGTTCCAGGTAGGGGCTCCAAGGACAGGCTTGGGGGGACCCATTGTGCCACTGTGGCTGGCTTCCGGGGTCCTGGAGAAGGCCACCAGGACTAGGGATTTGAATGATGGCCAACATGTGGTTTCCAGCTCTGCAATCCTGTACGCTACCTACTATGCCACAGAGGACAACATGAAACCATCACATAAGAACTGTCTTTGCTTCTTAGATACTAAAATTGGCAAGAGAGAAACATCAAATTACTTTCAAAGGAAATGTTAGCCATCAGGCTAACATTAGACCTCTCATTGGAAACAATGTGAGCAAGGAAAGAATGGGAAAAAAATATTCAAAATGTTAAGTAAAAAGTCATTTCAATCAAGGATATTATACCCAGCAAGATTATCCTTCATATGGGAAGAAAGACAAAAACATTCTCAGATAAACAAAACCTAAAAGAATTTACTAACACCAGGCAAGCTCTCCAAGAAGTGCTGAAGAGAGGAAAACTGAAGTCAGACACACAAAAATAAGAGTACAGGTGCTGGCAGGTGGCATGGTGGTTAAGGATGCTGGACTCCCATATGGCAGACTGTGGTTCAGGTCTTGAACCTAGTGGCTTGCTTTCTCATTTTCTCTCTCTCTCTCTCCCTCTCTTGCTCCCTCTCCCTCTCTGGTCAAATTGAAATAAAGAAATAAATGGATAAGTAAAGTTAAATAAAATAATTCTTAAAAAGAAAGTTAAAAAAAAAAATGATGGGAACCAACAGTTAGCGTAATGGCTATGTTGCTGAACTCCCACGTATTCGACCGCGGTTCACGTCCCAGACCGGGTGACTTAAAACTCATGCCGGGCGCGTGTGCGTGTGTGCCCAAGATTCCGAGAGAAGAATGGAGGAGAAGGGATTGCAGCGTGACCATCCCCCCTGGGGGGGTCATTTCTCGCTTTCTGTCTCTAATGTCTCTCTCTGTCTGTCTGGCGAGCGCATGCACCCTATAGCGAAAATCTCTCCAAAAAAAAAAAAAAAAATGAATTCTAAAAGCAACCAAGAGAATGGCCAATTTAAAGTAGGGACAAGTCTGGAAAGATCAATAATCACATTAAATGTTAACTTCCAGAATTTAAATGGAAAGATCAGACCACAGTAACACTGCAAATTCAATAGAAGGGAAATTAATTACATGAGATTTAACTGGTGAAATAGAATTTTATGACTTTTGACTAAAACATTGCTGATTTTCAGGGCCAGCAGTTGGCATAATGGGTATGTTACTAGAATCCCATGTAGTCGACCACAGTTCGAGTCCCGGACCGGTTGGCTTAAACTCACGCTGGGCGCATGTGCGTGCGTGCCCAAGATCCCGAGAAGAGAACAGAGGAGAAGGGATTGTGGCATGGCCATCCCCCCTGGGGGGTGATTTCTCGCTTTCTATCTCTCTGTCTCTCTCTTTCTGGAGAGCGCACATGCCCTATAGCAAAAACCTCTCCAAAAAAAGAACAAAAAATAAAAAACCTTGCTGATTTTCTTCTAAGTTTGTTTTCCAGATTTAAGGAGTTTTGTCCTCTCTTGAACTGTTGATAAATTCATCTACCGTACTGTTTGAACTGAATCCTAACCTTTTTTCTGACTGTAAGTCTTAAGCAAATGTCTCTTAATATTTTTTGACTTTGATCTATTAAAACTAAAACTGTTTTTCTTGAATTCATTCAAAAAAATTCATTAAAAAAAAAAAAAAAACACCGGGTTTGTGTTTGTGTGTGTGTGTGTGTGCCCAAAATCCCAAGAGGAAAATGGAGAAGAAGGGCCAACCACAGTTTGAGTCCCGGACCTGGTGGCTTGCTTTCTCACTTTCTCACTCTCTCTCTGGTCAAATGAAAATAAATGAATGAATAAAAAGAATTAATAATTATTTTAAAAAATAAAAAGAACATATTGTGATCTAGAAAGTTACATTCTAGGGACCAGCAGGTGGCATGGTGGTTAAGGTGCTAGACACTCCCACATGGCCAACCACGGTTCGAGTCCCGGACCTGGCGGCTTCCTTTATCTCCCTCTCTCTCTCTCTCTCTCTGGTCAAATTAAAATAAATGAATGAATAAATAAAATTAAATAAATAATAATTTAAAAAAAAGAAAGTTACATTCTTCACAACTTTATTACTACCACATTAGCACGTGTCAGGAAGCTTTTCAAAAATAAATTCCTTAAGGATAGCTGATGGTATTAATATCAAGGCACAACTGGTGAACCTAGTTCTAGAGGAAGCCAGAAGGAAGAGGGTTTGCTAATAGGCCTTGACAGAAGTCCTTGAGATGGACATCAAGGAGGGAAAGTAAAGATGCCAAAACCTTCACTGAAGGAACAGACAGACAGACAGACACACCCCAGTACCTGTCCCTATGGCACCTGCACACAAACACCTACACAAGGGATTTCTAGGAAATCAGCATGCGCTGAGACACGGAAGAACAGATAGCACTTAGAAACACTAAGTTTGGGAGCTAGCAGGTGGCACGGTAGTTAAGGCGTTGCACTCCCATGATGGTTTGAGTCCCGGACCTGGCAGCTTGCCTTGTCACTTTCCCTTTCTCTCTCTCTGGTCAAATTTAAAAAATAATAATAACAAATAAAGTTAAATAAATAAATCATTCTTAAAAAAAGAGAGAAAGGAAGACTGGCTAAGTGCACCTGTACCTATAAAAGGACTCAGCTCCTCCCAATCTCACCTGAGAGTCCACAGAGAAGTTGCCAGCGACACTGAGGGCACTCAGGAAGGGCTGCACGTAGCGCCGGACAGCCCCCTCGATGTCCCAGTGGACGTCGTGGGACTTGGGGTCTGGGTTGAGTAAACTGAAGGTGATCTCATAGCCTACAGAAACAGGAGTCAGGGAAGTCAGAGACTGGGGATCAAGAAAGAGAGGCGGCCTGTTCCCGGGGCTGAGCTGAACTCGTTTCTCCTTCATGATGGGCCTGTTGCCGTCAAGGAACCACAGGGAGGGTAAGACTAGGGTAAGGAACCATGAGTGCTTTCGGAACAAATTGAGAGCAGAAAAGAAAGGAATAAGGAGTTTGCATGCAGAGTCTCCTCCCGCCTCACAAAATGAATTCCCTCTCCAGTCCATGACAAAGCCCACGACCTTACCCAAGCTGGACTTGAGGGGCCGCCTCTTATCAGAGCTCCACTTGTCCTCTGGAAGGTGGTCCGCCAGAGCAGCAGCAAGCACGTCCTCAGTCAGAGACATGGCCTGGGCAACTTGGATTATGCGGCGGCCGACGATGTTGAAAGCCTCCCGGTGTGTTATGCCTCGCACCACGGCGGTCCTCTGGGGCCCAATGTAGCTCATTATGCCCTGTGAGAAGTGAGTAGGGACAGAGTGCCATGGCTCAGGGATGAAAGCACAAAAGCACCCTGGCTCCTGCCTTGGTGAACCTGGCCTTTTGCCATGGACCAACAGGTTTGCATTTCTCTTTAGATTCATGGTGAATCTATGAACTCGGCGTTTCTGAGCTATGAGTACGAGACGACCTCAGAAAGTTCTTGGACAGGGGACAGCAGGTGGCAAGGGGGGGTGAGGTGCTGGATACCCACATAGCTAACCATGGTTCAAGTCACGAACCTGGCAACTTTCTTTCTCATGTCCCCTCTCTGTCTCTCTATGGTGAACGCAATAATAATAATGATAAATAAAATAAAATTAAATAAATAATTAAATTAAATTAAAATTAATAAAATAAATTAAAATAAATTAAATAAATAATTCTCAAATTTAAACAAAAAAAACTCTCCTGTTTAAAAGAAAATCACGAGGGACCAGCAGTTAGCGTAATGGCTATGTCGCTGGACTCCCATGTAGTCGACCGCGGTTCGCGTCCTGGACCTGGTGGCTTAAACTCACACCAGGCGCGTGTGTGTGCGTGCCCAAGATCCCGAGAGGAGAATAGAGGAGAAGGGATTGCAGTGTGGCCATCCCCCCCTGGGGGGTGATTTCTCACTTTCTGTCTCTCTGTCTGTCTCTTTTTGGCAAGCGCATGCGTCCTATAGCTGAAAACCTCTCCAAAAAAAAAAAGAAAATCACACCAGGCATGTGTACACGCATGCCCAAAATCCCAAGAGGAAAGGAGAATGGAGAAGGACTTGTGGCGTGGCCATCCTTCCTGGGGGGTGATTTCTCACTTTCCCTCTCACTGTCTCTCTCTCTCTCTCTGTCTCTCTCTCTCTGTCTCTCTCTGGTGAGCACACACATGCTATGGCAAAAACAAAAACCAAAGAAGCAAAAAATAGTTCATAGACAAACAGAAAAAAAAGACAAGTTTATTTTGGTGCAAAAACATTTTGAAATCCACACATAGTATTTTTCATAATACACATTTTCCATCAACTTTTTGAAGGCCCTGCATGTACAAGTGCTTTTATTCCTTTCCATTTCCTTCTCTTTCTTTCCCAGTAGAGACAGGCTCGGGCAGCATCTAAACCTCAGGGGTTGGGCGGGCTGTGTGGTGCGGCAGTGATGTGCTAGTTGAGAGAAGCCCAATCCCACCTCGCATGGTGTTCAGAATGGGAATCCCTAGCTTGGTTAACCTGAGATGCACTGGGCATGTACATCAGTGCCCAGGATCCAACGGGCTAGTAGGGGACTGTCAGAAGGGGCTGAAGCATGGCCAGGCCTTACACAAGGTGCTCACCTCTCTCTTTCTCTGTTTGTTTGTTTTTAGGTTTTAGCCATAGGGCACAGGTGCTCGCTGGAGAGATAGACAGAGGGAAGTGAGAAATCACTCCCCAATTCCCTTCTCCTCTGTTCTCTTTCTGGGATTTGGGGTATATACACACATGCGCCTTGCGTGATTGTCAAGCCTCCAGGTCCAGGACTCGAACTGCAGTTGGCCATGTGGGAGTCAAGCACCTTAACCAATATGCCATGTGCTGGTCCCATTATCTACATACTCCTATATGTATGTGCACATCTCTATTATGAATAAAAAAAATTATTTATAAAAGTCAATCAATTGGGACCAGCAGGTGGCACGATGGTTAAGGGCATTGGACTCCCACATGGCCAATCGCGTTTCAAGTCCCAGACCTGGTGGCTTGCCTTTCTCGCTTTCCTTTCCCACCCCTCTCTCTCTCATACTGTCCCTCTCTGGTCAAATAAAAATAAATAAATAAAGTTAAATAAAATAATTCCTTTTTAAAAAGATTCAATCTTTTTTTAAGAAGTAGTCTTTTTTTTTTTTAAATAATTATTTATTTACTTTTCTTCATTTTATTTTAATTTGACCAGAGAGATACACAGAGAGAGAGAGAGGGAAAGTGAGAAAGCAAGCCACCAGGTCCAGGACTTGAACCGTGGTCAGCCATATGGGAGTGTCCAGCACCTTAACCACCATGCCACCTGCTGGTCCCGATAGTCTTTTTTAATTATTTATTTTATTTTATTTATTCATTCATTTATTTTAATTTGACCAAAGAAAGACAGAGAGAGAGAAAGAAAAAGTGAGAAAGCAAGCTTCCAGGTCCAGGACTCGAACTATGGTCAGCCACGTGGGAGTGTCAAGCACCTTAACCACCACACCACCTGCTGGTCCCAAAAGTCAATCAATCTTTAAGGGCTGGTAAAAAATGAACTAGAGGAGCCAGCAGTTGGCCTGGTGGTTAAGGTTCCAGACTCCTACGTGGCTGACCACGGTTCAAGTCTCAGACCTGGCAGCTTGTTTTCTCTCTCTAGTGACCACATATGCCCTACAGCAAATTAAATAATAAAAATAAAATAAAAAAACAAAAATAACTAAAAACTAAGATGGCATGCAGAGAAGAAAAGTGGAATAGGCCCAGCCTGGTTAGTTGGTAACAAACTGAACTGCAGTACTGGAAGCCACATGGCTCACCATGGGTGTGGATCCCTGGGAGAGCCTGAAAACACACTGGGCACATGTGCACAAACCTAAGACCCTGAGAGTCTGAAGGGCTGGGGAAAGGGAATTACAGTGCGATGAGACCCTATTGAGGGTGCTTCTCTTTTGGTCTAGTGTGTATACACATGATCTCTATCATGAATTAATAATAAAGGGCCAGCTCCATGGTCTAGTGGTTAAGGCAGTCAGATTCCACATGGTATGTGGTTCAAAACCTAGCCATAGTGACTTGAAAAAAAATGCTGGGTCAGAGAGCCAACAAGTGGCCTGGTAATTAAAGTGGCTGGATCCCACAGTTCAAGTCTCAAACCCAGAGGTTTGAAAAACACATACGGGGGGCCGGCAGGTGGCGTGGTGGTTAAGGGTGCTGGACTCCCACATGGCCGACCATGGTTCAAGTCCCGGACCTGGTGGTTTGCTTTCTCACTTTCTCTCTCTCTCTCTCTCGCTCTCGCTCTCGCTCTCGCTCTCGCTCTTGCTCTTGCTCTCATTCTGTCCCTCTCTGGTCAAATTAAAATAAATAAATAGGGATCAGCAGGTGGCATGGTGGTTAAGGTGCTAGACACTCCCACACGGCTGACCACGGTTCAAGTCCCAGACCTGGTGGCTTGCTTTCCCACTTTCTCTCTCTCTCTCTCTCTCTCTCTCTCTTTCTCTGTCTCTCTCTGGTCAAATTAAAACAAATGAATAAATAAAGTTAAAAATAAATCATTATTTTAAAAAATAAAAATAAAGGAACCAGCAGTTAGCATAATGGCTATGTCGTTGGACTCCCATGTAGTCAACCGCGGTTTGAGTCCCGGACCTGGTGGCTTAAACTCATGCTGGGCGCATGTGCATGCATGCCCAAGATCTCGAGAGGAGAATGGAGGATAAGGGATTGTGGTGTGGCCATCCCCCCAGGGGGGTGATTTCTCATTTTCTGTCTGTCTCTCTCTGTCTTTCTGGCAAGCGCAGGCACCCTATAGCAAAAACCTCTCCAAAAAAAAGGGAAAAAAAAAGAATTATAAAAAATAAATAAATAAAATAAATAAATAAATAAATAAAAATAATTCTTAAAAAAAAAACACAAACGGTGCATGTACGTGTTTGCCCAAAATCCCAAAAGGAGAACTCGAGAAGGAATTGTGGCATAACCATCCCCTATGAGGTTCTTTCTCACTTACCCCCATTTCTCTCCAGTGAGCACGCATACCCTCGAGAAATTTTTTTTAAACAAAAGAAAAACACATCAAGTGTATGTGTATATGCTCAAAATCTTGGCAGGATGGAGAAGAGACTGTGGAATGACCATTCCCCATTGGGGATTGCTTTCTCCCCCTCTCTGTCTTTCTGTTTCTTTCTCTGGCAAGTGCTATATCCTTTAGCAAATTAAAATAATAATACCTTTTTTTTTTTTTTTTGGAGAGATTTTTGCTATAGGGAGCATGCACTCGCCAGACAGACAGAGAGAGACATTAGAGACAGAAAGCGAGAAATCACCCCCCAGGGGGGATGGTCACGCCGCAATCCCTTTCTCCTCCATTCTCCTCTCGGGATCTTGGGCACGCACGCACGCACATGCGCCCGGCGTGAGTTTTAAGCCACCGGGTCCGGGACGCGAACCGCGGTCCACTACGTGGGAGTCCAGCGACATAGCCATTACGCTAACTGCTGGTTCCCAATAATAAGACCTTTTAAAAAATGAAAAGCTGGGGCCAGCAGATGACATGGCAGTTAAGGCACTGGATTCCCACATAGCCTACCATGGTTTGAGTTCTGGATCCAGCAGCTTGAAAATCACACTGGGCACATGTGCGTGCATGCCCAAAACCCTGAGAGAAGGGATTGTAGCATGACCCACCCCTGGGGGGTGATTTCTCACTTTCCCTATCATGTCTTTCTCGCAAGAGCAAGTACCCTATAGCAAAAACCTTAACAAAAAAATGAAAAGCAGAATAAACCAACTGGAAAGTCCAAAGTACGCAAGCAAGTAGTAGTGGGGCCCACAGGTGGCGTAGTGGTTAAGACACTGTGCTGACCACGGTTCAAGCTCCAGACCCAGTCGCTTGAAACTATGCTAGATGTGTGTGTGTACATGCCCCAAATCCAGAGATGACTGAGGAGAAGGGATTGCAGCATGGCTGTCCCCCTTGAGGGGGGGATTTCTCACTTTCTATCTCTCTGTCTCACCAGTGAGCACACATGCCCTATAGCAAAAATCTCTTAAAAAAAAGAGTAGTAGTAATCCAAATGTCTATTAGCAACAGCATGGATAAGTTATTTATGTCTATAAAATGAAACAGATTCAACTATACCTGTTACCACTATTTTCACCCAAGTCTCTCAAACAGATTTTGAACAAAAGTTACAGAAGAACATCTACTATATTATAACTTTATTTTTAAATTTGTCAGAGGGTGCATGTGCTTTCCAGAGAGATAGATTGAGAGAGGGATAGAGAGGGATAGGGAGAAAGCACCTCCCTGGTGGGGTGTGGTCACACCACAATCCCTTCTCTCCCTTTTCTCCATCCCATCAGGATTTGGAGCACAAATGTATATAACCCTGATGGGGTTTTTTAAATTATTTATTTTATTTTATTTATTATTAGTATTATTTTTTAACTTGATATAGTCATCAGAGAGAGAGAAAAGGAAAAGTAAGAAAGCAAGCTGCCAGGTCTGGGACTTGAACCAAGGTCGGCTATGTGGGAGTCCGGTGCCTTAACCACCATGCCATGTGTTTTTATTTAAGAATTATTTTGTTTAAATTGTATTTATTATTATTATTATTATTATTTTGAAGTTTGATTGGAGAAAGACAGACCATGCCATGTGTTTTTATTCAAGAATTATTTTGTTTAAATTGTATTTTTTATTATTATTATTATTATTTTGAAGTTTGATTGGAGAAAGACAGAGAAAGAAAGAAAGCAAGAAAGAAAAAGTGAGAAAGCAAGCTACCAGGTCCAGGACTCAAACTATGGTCAGCCATATGGGAGTCTAGCGCCTTTAACTACCACAACACCTGCAGGCCCCACCCCATGTGTTTTTGAAGTCACCCAAGCTGGGACGCAAATTGCATGGTCAGCCATGTGGGATCCTATTGCTTTAAACACCAGGCCCCGGGGGTGGTCCTATCCCATTTATATAAGTTCAAAAATATGTACAAGTAGGGGTCTGCAGGTGGCATGGTGGTTAAGGCACTGGACTCCCACATGGCCAACTGTGGTTTGAGTCCTGGTCCTGGCAGCTTGCTTTCTCACTTTCCTTCTTTCTTTCTCTCACTCTGTCCCTTCCTGGTGAAATTAAAATGAATAAATGGATAAATAAAGTTAAGTAAAACAATAATTCTTTTAAAAATATGTAAAAGTAAATATATTATTTATAGAGATACAACATGTGATCCAACTGGTAAGAAAATGGTACGTATCAAATATGGTCGTTTGGGGAGTGGAGTATGACCATGCAGATGCACGGGGCTCCAACACATCACTACACTGGGGTTTGCAAGCCAGGGATGGGTACATAGACGTTCATTACCATTTCATATCATTTCTTTAATTTTCTTTCATCTTTTCATAAGATTTAAATTTTTCATTATAAATTTAAAAAGAAAATAGTTCCTGGGGCCGGCAGGTGGCATGGTGGTTAAAGGCGCTGGACTCCCACATGGCCGACCACAGTTCAAGTCTCGGACCTGGTAGTTTGCTTTCTCACTTCCTCTCTCTCTCTCTGTCTCTCTCTGATCAAACTGGAAAATAATAATGATAATAATAATAAATAAAGTTAAATAAAAATAAAAAAAAAGAAAATAGTTCCTACCTAGTCTTCTGCTCATGACGTGAGAAGGTCAAGGTATCACCTGCATGACCATCAACACCCATTCAAACTAGCTTCTTTTTAATCCTACTGACCTTTAAATGGTCATTGGCACTTTAACCACAACCAAGTCCTGGATTTAGAAAGACCTACAAGTTAGTAAATAAATCCTCATTGACATTATTTTCTAAAGGATCTGCAGAGTTTTCTGTAGCATATGGACGAAGTGGGCAGCAATGCTGCACACCGACTGGCAGAGGGAGGAGGTACGGCCGCAGCCTCTCTGCTTACCCTACCTGCGGGAGAAGTGAGGAGTGTTCAGCAATCACGTACACAGTCAGGGAGCCCTCCGCTTGCTCCTGGGGCTCAGCTAACATGGCTTCTGCCTCTGGGGACAAGAGCAGGAGGTACAGCAGGAGCAAAAAATACCATTCCATCTCCCCCTGCCCCTCACAGAGTGCCTAAGCTACCCCTCTACTCACACTCAGTCAGCACCCAACTCCCTGGCCCTCAAGTGGCCCTGGCTGAAACCCAAGGTACCTCATTCCCAGCTTTCCCAGAGGAAATGGAGATAAAACAAAGAATGGGAGCCATACCCTTAGAGAAAAGAAGAAAAAGAGAGCTTCTTATTAAAATGGAGTGATTGCTCCTTCCCATACCTTGCACGCTGCCCAATGACAGGGCCTCCTCCTCATGGTCCAAAGCCCTCCGATAGGCCTTATGGAAACGGCATTTGATTTTCATTTTGTCTGGGAAGGAAAAGAGCAACATGATGAGCAGAGGGAGGGAACATTAGTTCTCTGCCCACCCTCCTGGTCCTGACACTGTCCAGTGGCTGAGGACAGCAAGATGGCTGTCTGCAGAGAAATACCAAGCAGCTACAGCCAGCTGTAATGATTTCTACATGGATGGCATCAAACAAAGGACTCCCCACTTCTCTCATCTGTCCCAGCCTCTGCCTTTGCCTGTGCACACACTGGTTGGTCCTTCAGCCCGAAGTATCTTCTCACTGGGAAAACAACTTCCATGTTCAGTACATTAACAGATGAAAGGAGAAAAACCATATGGTCATTCTAATCAATGCCCCCAAATCATAAAACTCAACATACAAGTACATAGCGCCACCTATAAAGTATGCTTACCTAAACCATTGAACTTGGCTTAAACCACACCTCTAGATCTAACTATCAGTTTTTAAGAAATATGGATACTAGAGGAATAAGTGAAATGAAGCTACAAGGAAACGATTTCACAAAAGTTCAAATGCGAGATGTTCTATTTTTTTTTTTTTTTGGAGAGGTTTTTGCTATAGGACGCACGCGCTCGCCAGAAAGACAGACAGAAAGCGAGAAATCACCCCCTGGGGGGATGGCCACGCTGCAATCCCTTCTCCTCCATTCTCCTCTCGGGATCTTGGGCACGCACGCACACGCACCAGGCGTGAGTTTAAACCACCGGGTCCAGGGCTTGAACCACTGTTGACTACATGAGAGTCAAGTGACATAGCCATTACGCCAATTGCTGGTCCCGAGATGTTCTATTATATAAAACAAATGACCTGGTTTCACCAACAAATCAATGGTATAAAAAGAAGTGTACGGTGGTGGTTGGTAGGAGCTGCTATATAATAAAAGACAACCAAATGCAATGTGTCTTCCTGATTAGAATAAACCAGCCGTAAAAGAACACCTCTGAGTGAATTAGGGAAATCTAAATAAAGACTGAGAAGGAGGGATGTTAAGAAATTATTGCAGACCAGCACGTAGTGTGGTAGTTAAAGTGCTGGATGCCACCTGGCCAGCTGAACAGCTGAGCCCTGGACTTGGTGGCTTGAGAAACATGCTGGGCGTATGTATGTGCGTGCCCAAAATCCAAGAGGAGGATGGAGGAGAAAGGACTTAGGTATGGCCAACCCCCCTGGGGGGAGTGATTTCTCACTTTTCCTCTCTCTGTGTCTCTCTCCAGCAAGCACATAAACCCTATGGCAAAACAATTAAAAATAATTTTTAAAAATAACATATTAAAAAGGAGTTATTGCTGGGCTGGCCCCATAGCCTAGTGGTTAGGGGAGCCAGATGCTATATGGCCAACAGAGGTTTGAACCCCAGTCCTGATGGCTTGAAAAACACACTGGTCATATGTGTGTGCGTGCCCCAAATCCCAACAGGATGGAAAAAGATTGGAAAAGATTGCAGCATGACCATGCCCCACTAGGTAATGCTTTCTCCTCCAGCAAAAAAAAAAAAGAAGAAGAAGAAGAGAAAAAATTATATCCTCAAATTTTTCTCTACCATTCTTTTATTCCAGACAACTAAATGCTCTTTCTTAAGTGTAGTCCCTCTTTTATTTATATATATATATATATATATATACACACACATATGTGTATTTTTAACTGTAATTTATTTTGCCTGTCTTCCTTCTCTATAAACTTCTTGAAATGATTATCAATTTATTATTCATTCCCAAATTCCTGGTACCTAAGAACAGTGCCTAATACTCAGTAAAATGTTTAAGGTAAATTGAATAAGGTCCGTGTACAAATCCAACTTGTTTTCAAACTCTTTGTTCTTTTCACATCTCACTTCCTCCTCTATACCCTGATGGGCATCAGCTGCTTCTGATGAGATATCATAACTTACTTTATGAATAAAGTTGCTGTCTTAATGACAGACATCGAATTTAAAACTAGATTCTTTCTAATCAGACATACTGTTCATTCAGAGAGGACTTTCAACAGTCCTCTGAAAGTCCTTATGAGACACTCACTCTCCTACCTAGCTCATTTCTGGACTGAGCTCAGGCCCAAAAGGCGACCCAGAATCCCAGCAGAAACTCACATTTCAGAGGGATCTCTCTCTCATGCACAACGGTGAAAGGCAGCTTCTCCTGATCGTCCAGGGGCACTGACTCCCGGGCAAACACGACAGTGACCGGCACCATGAGCCGGAGCTGCAGAAGGGGGCATTGGGGCAGTCAGCTGAGTCTCCACCTTGCCACTGGGCTGTCACCGACCCTCCCCGACAGAGGTCTCACCTGCAGGGCATTCAGCCCACTGATCTCGGAGTAAGGCAACGAGGCCCGGTAGGTCTCCGTGGTCTTCCACCAGAGGGGCAGCCCCAGTAGGATGGCCACCGCGGCGAAGAAGAGGGCTGCGCGCTTCCCCCGGATCACCTCTGCGGGGACAGGAGGACCGACTGAGGCGCCAGAAAAAGATTCGGGTGCAGGTCTCATGCCCGATGCGGAGGAGCCCAGGCAACCCGGACTCAGTGGCTCTCAGCACGCTTTCCCAGGATCCCGGTGCGAGGGGCCCAGGCCCAAGTCTGAAGGGATGCTTGTGAAGCGGCTCCCGACCCCTCCCGCAGAACCTCTCCACCACATCCCCAATCCGGCATTCCTCCCGCGCAATCCGTGAGCCGAAGCCCGCACAAGAAGCCCTCACCCGAGGCCCAGCGCACCTAGATCTGTAGCAGCCGCCCCGGCGGCCGCCATGCTCGCTTCCGGCTGCTCCGGCAGCCGTGGGACAGAGCTGTCTAAGCTTCCTCCAATTGAAAACCTCTCAAGGAGAAGGCGGAGCCATCACCGCAATTGCGGCCAATCCAGATGAAAAGGCGGGAGAAAGCGGGCTAGAGGTGGGCGGGGCCCGCGTGGAGCTTCCCTGGGAGTTTGAAAGCCGCGGACACGAGAGCGCAGAGGGGCGAGGCGCTGGCTGTGCGGGTTTCGGCGCTGCTGGACGGCTCTGGGTTAGTCCCCCACTTCCCTGTAGACCACACTTCTAGCCCCAGAGGTTAAGAGCGCAAGCTCTGCAGTGCTTAAATATTAGCTGGGCCACCTCGGGCGCTCTGAGATTCGGTTTTCTTATCTGAAAAATGGAGATACTTAAATGAGGTCATTTGTGTAAAGAGCCTGGCACACCGAAAGCCCTTCAAGGTCAACTATCACGACCCCTGTTTATCATCACTATCGTTGAGCTCCTCTTTGGATGCCCTCTTCAGGTCTCACACAGGGAGATGGCAAGCTAGCAACTTCTTTTTTATTAACATACTTGGCTCTCCCTGTATTTTAAATTTTATTTGAAATGGAAATTACCCAATTCAGTTCCGGAGACGTACCTGATATGCCCATGTTGGCAACTGGGTGAGGCTGGGGGCGGATTGCAGCATTGGGGCCTCCAGGGGGTGCTGTCTCTCTTTCCCTTGTTCATGGAATAAATAACAGACTTTTTTCTTAAATTTTGACAATTCATGAGCACAGATCTGGATTTTGATCACTCCGCTGCAAATCCTGGCTTCACCATTCCTTACCTCAGCAATCTTGGGAAGATCTCTGTGGTTCTCTGTACCCGTTTCCTCATATTAAACTAGGGATAATAATAATACCTACTGAGCCAGCAGGTGGCAAGGTTCCAGTCCTGGACCCAGTGACTTGAAAATCATGCCAGATGTGTGTGCACGCATGCCCAAAATCCTGAGAGGAGAATAGAGGAGAAGGGATGGTGGTGCGGCCATTTCTCCTGGAGGGGTGATTTCTCACTTTCCCTCTCACTATCTCTCTCTCTCCGATGAGCACATGCACCCTATCACAAAAACCTTAAAATAATCATAGTAGTAATTAATGTATAGTTATATTAAATGAGTTAATACACAAAATGTAGTTAAAACAGGGCCTGACAGTAGCACATGAGAAGTGCTGGTAAGTATTAGCTATTTTTGTTATTCCAGGGTCAGATCACACCAGGTGGAGCATTGGTGGCCTCCCTAATTCACACCTAACACACCCAGTTGGTTCTCTCAGTTTTTTGGGGGGAGAGGTTTTCGTCATAGGGTGCGTTCGCTCGCCAGAAAGACAGAGAGAGAGACAGAAAGCAAGAAATCACCCCCCAGGGGGGATGGCCACACAGCAATCCCTTCTCCTCTATTCTCCTCTCAGGATCTTGGGCACACATGCACACGCGCCCGGTGTGAGTTTAAGTCACTGGATCCGGGACTTGAACCGCGGTCGACTACATGGGAGTCCAGCGACATGGCCACTACACTAACTGCTGATCCCAGTTCTCTCATCTTTTAATCTGCTCAGATAGACCCAAGTTGTCAGCCAACCTCACACCCCAGCACAGTGGTCGAAGTTCAGCATGAGGCCTCATTAGGTCTGCCTTTCCCCAGTCTGTCAAATTGTTCCTCTCTGTGTTCCCTTCTATCCCAAATGGGAGCGGGCCATATAGCCCTTGGCGACTTCCAGAATACCCTGCTCAGAAACCAGAGTCTTGGAAGTTTCCTTTGTTGGGCAGAAGCAGGTGCTTCTCCAGCTATAGCCTCCTCTAGCAGAATGTATCAGGTCCTAGCAGGTATCACCACCACCCAGATGTGAGAGACTGCCCACACTCATCCCAGCTTGTCCTGCGGCCTCCTCCTGTGGGTCTTGCACAAAAAACCTTTGGGAGTTACTCAGTTTTGTCTCTCCATCCTTCTGTGCCTGCTGCCTGGTGCCTCTTAGGTAGCAGTTCTTGAAAGACTTGCAGCCCTCCTCACTGCCTCACCAGCCTTGGACATGGACAAGCAAGAGCCTGAGATGGGGATGGTGACTAGGTGTGCCCCTACTCCATAAACTTGAAGCCCAGTAAAACTCAAGTCCCACCCTTCCACCTTCACAGTCAGAGGAGCCAGAGATGGAATCAGCAGAGATCAGAAACTGGAAGGTAGGAATGTGATGTGTAAAACAGACAAATAGCATGTTTTGCTGCCATTTATTTGCTATGTTGTATGTACTCAAGGCATGAGTGTACTACCCTCCGAGTCTAGGAGAGAGGGCAAGCAAGATGATCCCAGGAAAAGCTTCCCATCATGGGGAAATTGTTGGGGCTGGCAAAAGCAGGGGAGACCCAGGCATCCTATTCTGACTTCTAGCAAGTTCTTCTGCCCTCAATCACAAAGGGCTCCCTATCCTCCCATCCTATGGTCCCGGTACAGCAATGAGAGGGGGGAAGGGTGGAGAGAAAAGGAAGAAGGCTTGGTGCTGAATGAAGGCATCTCTGTTCTGCATTGCTCGTTAGCCCTGGCCGACTACAGACAAGAGTAGGGGCACGCAGCTGGCCCACAGGCTGTCTTGTGCAGTGGGTACTCAGTAGGCGTGGTTGGCAATGTAGAGAGACTGTGCTGCCGCTCCACCATCTTCTCCACTACCTTCATACTTCCCCTGGGCTGCAAGCCCATTCACCTG
The DNA here is from genome assembly GCA_026018925.1 of Tupaia tana. Taxonomy (NCBI): domain Eukaryota; kingdom Metazoa; phylum Chordata; class Mammalia; order Scandentia; family Tupaiidae; genus Tupaia; species Tupaia tana. The sequence continues at coordinate 22,998,692 of JAKSZU010000011.1, read as the reverse complement.
CAGAGGGAAAGATGGGGTTTAAGAAAGCAGCCCACAGGTGCCAAACCCTGCCAGGCTGTAGCCTCTGGGTGCTGCTCCCTAACCAGATACACGCACCCTTCACCCACCCAACACCACCTCTAGCTCCCAACCTCGGCCCGCTTGATAAACTCCTCAGTGGCAGCCCCAGCGTTGTCCCGTTGCCCTCGCCAGGCATTGAGTGCAGAGGCCTGCAGGGCACGCCCATAGGAGAAGGTGAGGGCCCAGGGCCGGGCAAGGGGGCAGCGGTTGATGGCATTGAGGTTGAGTGATGCCTCCTCTTCACTCTGACCCCCAGATAAGAAGGTCACTCCTATGGTGGAAAAGAGAAGACAAACTGATTGGTCACTCCCTATTTTTCCAAGATAAGAGACCTCTGAAGGCCACAGGAAGAACCTGAAGATGGGTCTTCAGGGGACAGAAACAGGTTTGGGAGCAGGATTGTACCTGGGACAGCTGGGGGCACAGTGCGACGCAGGGCTGTGACAGTTGCCATGGCAATTTCCTCTGGGCTATACTTGATGGGACAGGCATGGCCAGGGGTCACCATGTTGGGTTTGAGCAAGGTCCCCTCCAAGTACACATGATGGTCACTCAGGGCTTTGTACACAGCAGCCAGGACCTGGAGATCAGAGAAGGTCTGCTAAGAGTCTGGGTCCTCAGCACTTCCTGCTCTACGTTTCCTGTCTGGCGGTGGGTGGGCACAGCCTTGAGGGTTCAGTAGAGGCCCCAACCCACAGGTCTATTCTGCAACCGAATGCGAGTGCTGGGAGAATGTGTGCCTGGATCTCAGCCAGGGACTATGGGGAACTGGCAGCCCTGCCAGGCTGACCGTATGGCACGTATCTGTGCCCATGTGTGGACTCACCTTCTCTGTAACATACTGGCAGCGTTTGAGGTCATGATCTCCATCAGGCAGGATCTCAGGCTCCACAATAGGCACAATGCCATTCTGCAGGCAAGAGCAGAGTAGCTTGGGAGGGGCAGCAGGTGGGACGGGAGAAAGCCCTGTAACTCTGTACTGGACATAGGACACCTCTGTGACCCTCTCCCCGACACACAAACCTGCTGGCAGATGCTGGCGTAGCGGGCCAGCACGTTGGCATTCTCCAGAATGGCAAGTGCTGAGGGTGTGCGCTCACTGATTTTCAGCACACAGCGCCACTTGGCAAAGTCGGCCCCATCCTTCTTATACTGGGCACAGCGTTCCGAGAGCCCATCCAGCCCTGTAAGCATAGTGCCATTCTTATCACCCTACCCCTTTTGCAAGCATCAAAAGGTCATCTCTATGGCCCTGAAGCCCACTTGCCCTGTACCTTGAGTGGTGGTTTCTCCATCAGTCCCAGCTAGAGGCACTACACCCTTATCAACCTACAGGGGGAAAACAGACAGAGGGCTGAACCCAGGCAGGACTCCCCTTGCCACTCTTACAAACACCAATTTCCATTCCCGGCCCCTGTTCAGGGTTAGAGACTGCACCTTAATGCCCACGACAATGCCTTTGTCCTGGATGGTACGGACAAACGGGACACCATTATCATCTTTCTGGTAGAGTGTCTCGTGGAAGAAGATGACCCCTCCGATGCACTTCTTCACACGGTCGTCAGCACTGAATAGGACCTGGCGGTACAGCCGGCGGTTCTCCTCTGTGTTCTCCACCCCTATTTGGCTCAGCCGCTTGGCCATGCTGCCTAGAGGCAAACAAGAAGGGCAGCAAGGCCATTCCAGGGTTCCCTGGTCACCTCTACCCCATCTGGCACAGGCCCCACCTACCTACAGACTCATCTGCAGCCAGAATGCCTTTGCCCGGGGCCACGATCCGGAGGGCAATGTCATTCAACTCCTTCTTCTGCTCAGCAGAAAGGGCTGGGTATGAGTGGGGCATGGTGACAGCTCTCTGGAATGGAGACAAGACATAAAAGCTGGACCCCTGGGGCCGACAGGTGGCATGGTGGTTAGGATTCCCACATGGCCAACCATGGTTCAAGTCCCAGACCTGGTAGCTTGCTTTCTCACTTTCCTGCTCTCTCTGATTGTCTCTCTCTGGTTAAAAATTAATAATAATAATGGGCCAGCAGGTGGCATGGTGGCTAAGGCACTGGACTCCCACACAACCAACTACAGTTCAAGTCCCATGCCTGGTATCTTGCTTTCTCACTTTCTCCTGCTCCTTCTCTCTCTGTGTCTGTCTCTGTCTCTCTCTGGTGAGCACACGTGCCCTATAGCAAATTAAAAAATAATAAAATTTAAAATAATTCTAAAAATAAATAATAATGATAAATAAATAAATAATTCTTTAAAAAAAAAAAAAAAAGCTGAACCCCACCCACTGCTTCCTCTGCTTACTCTTCTGGCCCGATGGGCCAAATGGCCTTCCCTCCTATTTCCCCCCCACACACACACTGCCTCCAAGCATGGGGCCGGGAACAGGGCGGCAGTCCTTGGCAGGGATCCTGGGCATCAAAGTGGCACCAATCCCTCTGACTGCTAGTAGGCTTAGGGCCCCAGTTCCCACATTTCCTTTTGTCCCTGGTGGGCACCCTTCCCAGCCCTAGGGCAAGATGCACAGTGGGGGTGGGGAAGTGAACGGCCCTGAAGCTACAGGTCTTCTCATGAAACTGCTGCCTGATTGGGAATGCCAGTCCTTCTTTCACTGAATTTGGCCCCTTCTTGAGATGGGAATAAGCCCCAGTCTTTCTAACTTCCCTTTTCTCATTCCCAACAGGGCCCTTAAGGGAAAGTACACTGACTCTCAAGGCTTCAGAACGAGGCAAAAGTACGTATGGCCCGTGCCCCTTTGGCTCCCCTTAGCTACTAGAGGAAACACTTTGGAGAGGGGGCAGGCAGGGAGTAGGAGTGATACAGATAACAGTCACTGCTTCCTAGTCTCTTTCCATACTCCAAACCTGACTGCCCACATCTATAGCCTGCTCCCCACCTCAGCGCCACAGGTTGGCCCCAGCGGAGCTGCAAACTGTTATAGGAAAGACAGCCAGTAGGTCACCTAAGCCAGTATGTGAGGACTGGGGCGGTGTCACAGCCAGTCATCTCCACCGCCAGAGACACAAGCCTGTGCGGAGGGTGGATGGGAAGTGGAGAGCATTTCAATTCCCTACAACTCAGAACCCAGAGGGGAGGTGGGCGCAATGAATCAAGGTTGGAGGGGTGAGTGGAGAGCCGGGGAAAGCTGCAGGAGAATGGCCAAGCAGGCTAAGCCATCCGGGGAGGGACCTGGGTTAGGGGACCGAGAAGGCCAGAGAACTGGAGAGGGAAAGTAGCCCAGGAAGAAAGGAATTAAAATCAGATTAAAATGGTGTGGGTGGGAGAAGCTGAATCCAGGGAAAAAATCCAGGGGGTACATAGTGATGGGAAAAGCTGAGTTCCAGTCAGGAGAGCAAAGGGGAATGGGTGGAATGGGAGAGGCTGAGCCCTGGGTTTCCGAGTAGACAGAAAGCAGAGCGAGTGTTAGAGCACTGAAAAGGGCCACTGAGGGGCCCCAGGGAGCAGGGCAGGATGGCAGGGGAAGAGCCAGGAGAGGCAGCCGAGATGCCGGGCACCTCCCTTCTGGCTAGGGCCCTTACCTGTGTGCAGCTAGTTAACAACAGCAGCCGCAGGCACAGCTCTGGTCCAGACGAGCAACAGCTGCAGTCCCGGCACTGGCTCCTGGCTGGGGTAAATGAGGATGCGGATGCCGCAGAGCTACGTGACTCCCCCAGGGGGGCGGGGCCGGCCCCGCCCACCGTGGCACCGCCCCCTCCTCGGGACTGGTGGCAGGATGAGGCCACGCCCACAGGGGCGGGGCGGTGAAGTGGAGTGACTCTCCTGCCAAGACCTCCGAGGTTGTTCTGGACTGCGCCCCCCAACCCCGGGCATGCGGCACACACACACTCACATATATAAGGCGGAACCCTGCCGCCAGGGCCCTAGAGCAAGAAATGGCCTGGCCTTCATTTCTGCCACAATCGCCTTTACCATGTGCCAGGCACTACATGCAGGATGCTGGGGATTAAGCAGGTCTAGGGAAGAGAATAACCTAGACAGTCACAACAGGTGGGGTGGGTAGGACAGAGGTACCGACAAGATGCCAAGTTCAGGGCAAGGAATAATGAACTGAGATTCTCTGTCCTCACCGCTGTATTTACCATGGCCTACCCATGAGGAGGATGGGAAAAGTAAGAGAATGAAGTCTTTTCTGTTTCCCCTAGGCGATGAGCCAGGGAACAAGCAGTCCAGTGCCCGGAGTCTTTGGAGGAAGCAAGGCAAGGGAGGAAGGGCAGACAGCCTTGGCTCTGGGTGCAGCAGGAGGTGGAGCGGGATGTGTGGAGGTGCCCAGGCCAGAGGGCCAGGCTGCCTCTTCCCTGACCTCATCTGCCCCCTCCCACCCAGAAAATAAGACAAGAGAGCTTAAAGAACTACATTAAATACACTTTATTTAAATAGCATTACACATAGTTGGCCCTGTGCCATTGGTCCGGATAAGCAGGTAAAAAGGGATGAAGCAGACTCCAGCTTTTCATTTCTTAGCTCAGAAATTCCAGCAATCCCTGCAGCTCCTTGCAATCTCTCACCACCTCTGGGATGGACAGTAGAGTCTGCAGAGAGAAGCGGAAAAAGCGGCTCAGGACCTAAGGCCCAAAGGCTCTCAGCCCCAGGAAGTACCCAGTGAGTCAGAGAGGGGAGTAACTAGAAGCCATAGAGAAGCCCTCAGTAGGGAGTCAGGCCCAGCTCACAGCACAGATTGGGAACCAGAGTTATGCTCACGGTAACTCCCAGGCCAGGCCCTGCACCAGGTGCCTTAGTCCCTCTTTACCTTATAAATATGCTGAACGATGTCATCTAGTTTCTGCAACTCCTTGTCAGAGCGCCGAAGGTTCTCCTCCAGGATGTTTCTCTGGAAAGCAAAGTAGGTTTCTTAAATCCTATGCTTGAAAGAATAGCCCAGCTTGGTAGGGATAGGAAAACATGCTAGGGTCCTTGCTAGTGGCAGGAGGAAGTGGCCTGGAAGAGCATGGACATCCTTACATGGCTCTGGAACTTGACCATGAGCTTTGCCTTCTCATTTTTCATCTCAAGGAACATCACCCTCAGCTTGTCCACCTGTAGGTAAGTCGGGATCATTAGGGGTATAGCCTGGGGCCCCCACCAGCTGCCCAGTTCCCCTGCTAACTCAGTTACCTCCTGGGAGAGCCACACTTTCTCTTGGATCCAGTTAGTGGCCATGGGCTGACAGCTAGGGTCCAGCTGGCCTGCAAGAGTCTCCTGCAGCACTTTAGTCTCTGTTTCCGCTCGCCGAAGTGAGCGGGTGAGCTGGGTCACCTCCTCTCGAAGGCTCTGGGAATGAGAATGAAGAGATATGCAATAGCCCTCACAGGGCCTTTCTGTCCTTCTTAGCCCCTGTGGTGAACGAAGCTCAACCAGGGCATCCAGTGATCCTGTGTGGGGTCCTGGCTACAGCGACAGAAGGCAGAGGCCCAGGCAGCGTGAGGAACATACTATGAGCTCGCCACTCTTGTCTATCTGCTCTAGGATCTTCTCGTTCTGTTGCTGTATCACTTCCTGGAGCTCCTTTTCATTCTGTGAGGGAAAGCGACATGAAAAGGCACTGAGAGCTCGTTTCTTCACAACTTTTGCCAGGAGATAGGACAGTGCTCAGCCCGGGGCGGGAACCAGCTGCTACCACTCCAGTTCCTCTTCCAGGGTCACACTGGGAGAGTTCTTGACTTCTCTCCTGGGTCTGTCTGGGGAGACAGGTCAGCCCATAGCTGATTCCCAATTATGTGAAATGTCTGACCCCAGGAAGGGCCAAACTAGGGCAGTGGTTGGAAAATCCCCACCACCCAGATTCCTGGAGAGACAATGGCTCCCAATGGGCCAGCAGAGCTGCCCCAGTTCTTCATTGCCCCACTTCTAGGCCCCTCCTTCACCTTGTAGCGCAAGCACAAGGCCTGGTTCAGCTTCTCTATGTCTGCCTCCTTGGCCTTCTGGGCTTCCTCATGCTTTTCTTCCTGGGCCTGCAGCCTAGCCTGCAGCTCGCAACTAGAGGAGGAAAGAATCTGGCATCATTCCTACCGTCCTGTCCTCTCGGGGGCTGGCTGGGCCCTTGGCATATGTGGTTGCCTCATTGTCTCTCTGTCACCAACACTCCGTCCCACTCACATTTTTCTCTGGAGAGTCCTGATGGCGTCTTCTTTAGACTCCTGCAGCAGAGAACACAAGCTCTGCAGCTCAAGAGCCTTCGAACTCATTTCTGCAAGTCTCTTCTCCATGCCCAGGGTCTCTGAAAGAGAAAGTCCAAGATGGAGGCACAGCCCTTCAGCCCTGGAGGAAGATGTGTATCAGCCAGCATTTCCACAACTCTTAACCGTGTTCCCCACCCATAGGATTTGAATGTCCGGAACATTACAGATCCCAAGAGGCAGAAATAAAATGAGCCCAAGTAGAATTGAGGTTTTTAGAGCAAAGCACTTCTCACTGCTTTTGTCTTTACTCATCACCACCAAACTTTCTAGAAATGAGGCAGGATCCCTGGAGCCCGTCCTAACCTGTAGGCTGAAGGGAAGCTACTCGGGTGAAAGCACTCTTGTCACTTCCAAGCAAGGGCACAGGAGTTGATTCTGGCTCTAAAACACAAACAACCGTAGGTGAGGTCCCCTCTGGTGATTCAGTCAGGGGTCTGCTAATGGAAGCCAGGGAGAAGGGACAGATCTGATGGAGGGTATCTTCAACAGCTGATGATGTCAGGAGCAGGGTCACAACTTTCCCACCCCCAAATACCAAGGTCTTTAACCTTCATCTGTCACTGTTGTCAAGATGCTTTCCAAGGGGATGCTGTCATTGGGCAGAGGCTGTTTCCGGGCAGGTGTAAAAACTGTGTTCAGCAGAAGGGTCTTTGGTTCAGCCTAAGGACAGAGGGGAAAAAACATCAGCCGCTGTTCAGGCTGATGATTTCCTGAGTCCCCAGAAACTCCCAGCCACGTCCCCTGGAATGCTATTACCTATTACCTTGCTTGTCCGTCTTCCTCCAGAATTGAAGCATCTTTCCCTGAACATGTTTATTTTTTTAGTTTGCAAAAGGGCATGTGTGCTCACAGGAGAGTGAGAGAGAAAGAGAAAATGAGAAATCACTTCCCAGGGAGATGGCCATGCTACAATCCCTTCTCCTCCATTGTCCCGTCGGGATTTTAGGCACTCACACACATACACCCACACAGTCGGCCATGTGGGATCCAGCCACCTTAACCACCATGCCACTGGCCTGAACATGTTTATAGTCTTAAGTCTCTCCCACTCAAAGAATAATACTTTTCATTATTAACCAAACTGAAACAAAAAACTTTATCTTAAATCCTTTTTGGCTATTGTCTTTTCTCTCTTTAATTAAGAGAGGAAAAATTCTGTATTTCTTGCCTTTAATTCTCACCATCTGTTGACCACCCTCAGCTAAGCTTCTGCCCTGCCGTTCCACCAAAACTTTTGTCATTTGTTTTATTGAGGGCATCCTTACTTTCAAAAGCAATGGACACTGGGAACCAGCAGTTAGCGTAATGGCTATGTCGCTGGACTCCCACATAGTCGACCGCGGTTTGCGTCCCGGACCCGGTAGCTTAGAACTCACGCCAGGCGCGTGTGCGTGCGTGCCCAAGATCCCGAGAGGAGAATGGAGGAGAAGGGATTGCAGCGTGACCATCCCCCCGGGGGGTGATTTCTCACTTTCTATCTCTCTGTCTCTCTCTGTCTGTCTGGCGAGCGCATGCGCTCTATAGCAAAAACCTCTCAAAAAAAAAAAAAAAGAAAAAAAAGCAATGGACACTTTTCAGCTCTCATTTCAAATGAACTGTTTGACATTGATGACCATGATGTTCTTTTATTTTTAGTTTTTTTTCAAGTCTTGCTATAGGGCACATGTGCTCGCCAGAGATACAGTGAGAAAGAGAGAGAGGAAATGAGAAATCATTGCCAGGAGGTATGGCAACACCACAATCCCTTCTCCTCCAGTCTCTCCTCAGGAGCCTGAACACACATGCACACATGCCAGCTTGATTTCCAAGCCACCAGGTCTGGGACTTGAACTGTGCGTTGGCCATATGGGATCCAGTGCCTTAGCCTCCATGCCCCATGCTGGCCCTATTTTGACTTTTTAAAGTTTTTGTTATTTATTTCCTCCATGCAGCATGAGAAACAAAGGCAGCATTCACAACAGGTTCTTGACACGATGATCCACTCCAGATCATGGGCATGCGCATGCCTAGCACACTCAGGGAAGTCTCTGGAAGAGAACCTGGAACCTTTCCATGTAGGTCAGCCTCACAGAGTGTCATGTTTACCACTTTGCCACTGTCCAAACCTGTAGAAATTTTTCTTCTTAGCTTCTGGGAGATGATTCTCTTTCACAGGTAGGCCTCATACTTTTCTAGCTATTTATTCTCTCTCCCCACAGGTTCTTCCTTAACTGCTGGACTCCTCGGGGTTCAGTCCTTGGTCCTCTTTTCACTCTAATCCATTCCCCAGGTGGTTCCACAAAACCCTCCATTTCAAAATTCCACTTTTAGGGACCAGCAGTTAGCGTAATGGCTATGTCGCTGGACTCCCATGTAGTCAACCGCAGTTCACGTCCCGGACCTAGTGGCTTAAAACTCACGCCGGAAGCATGTGCATGCATGCCCAAGATCCCGAGAGGAGAACAGGAGAGAAGGGATTGCGGCATGGCCATCCCCCCTGGGGGGTGATTTGTCACTTTCTGTCTCTCTGTCTCTGTCTGACGAGCGCACATGACGTATAGCAAAAACCCCTCAAAAAAAAAATTCACTTTTAGGTTGGTCTCATGACCTAGTGGTTAAGGGAGCCAGATCCCACATGGCTGACTACACAATTTGAATCTTTGGTGGCATGAAAAACATGCCACACATATGTGCATGCATGCCCCTAAAAGATGGAGAAATGGAGAAGGAATTGCGGCATGACCACACTTCACTGGGGAGTGCTCTCTCTCTCTCTCTCTCTCTCTCTCTCTCCTCTGTTTCTCCCTCTCTCTGATGCATGAGCACATGCATCTTGTGGCTTATAAAAAAAAAAAAAAAAAAAATTAGGGGCCAGCAGGTGGTGTGATGGTTAAGGGCACTAGACTCCCATATGGCCGACTGTGGTTCAAGTCCCAGCCTTGTTGGCTTGCTTTCTCTCTCTCTCTCTCTCTCTTTCCCTTCCCCTCTCTGGTCAAATTTAAATAACTAAATAAATAAAGTTAAATAAAATAATTTTTAAAAAATCTTCTACTTCCCTATGACTGACTCTTAAATCTCTCTCTCTCCCTCAACTGGATTTTTTTGACAGCTTTCAGACCCAAAAGTTAACTGCCTGTGAAAAGTCAACCAGAATGTCTCATAGTCCACCCGAAACAGTAACGTATAAAGCTGAGTTCCCTATCCTATCCCCTTAAAAATCTGTTCCTACTTCTTCTGTATTTACTATTCTAGACTTAGGGGTAGGGCAACACATCAAATCTAGCCTACAGACTGTCTCCGTAAGAAATGCTTTGCTGGAACACAGTCATACATTCACTTATACGCTGTCTACGGCTGCTCTTAAGCCATAGAAGCAGAGCTAAGTATTTGAGGCAGAGGACAATATGGCCTACAAAACCAAAGAGAGTCTTCAGACAGCTCTTTATAGGGCAAATGTGCTGACATCAGTTCTAGGGGAGAGTGTTACCATCTTTCTAGTAATCTAAGGATCATCATTCACTCTTCTACCTTACGCCTAAGTTACCAGGACCTGTAAACTCTATGTCCTGGATGTCTGCGAATCCATTAAGTTCATCCCCTCCTCTGTAGCCCCTTTAAACTGCTGTTAGTTCAAGCCTTTGAAATCTGGCCTCCTGCCTCCTTCTCCAGCCTGGGCTCTTGCATTGCCCCTTATAGCTCCTGCACTCCAATCATAAAGAGTTACCTCCCATTCCCCAGACCTGCCACATTCCATCCAAGTGGGGTCTGCCTCATTCATCCCGCAGTCCTGGCACCTAATGTGTGTCTTACTTCACAATAGACATCGCAAAAAAAGCACACATAGTATAGTATGTGTGTGACTCTCTACATATGACTGCCACGTGTAGTCACGCGCGACTGCCATATACCGTTCCCCCTGCCTGGTGGGCCCTCCTATATACCCGCCCTGCCCTGTGAACTTCAAAACCTCAAGACTCTGCCCAAGGTCACCTGCTCTGAGAAGACATCCTAATGCTCAAGGTAGAACTGATCCTCCTTTCTCCGTGTGGAGGTCCAGACCTCCATCATAGTCAGAAGTCAGGATGACGAGTTTACACCTGTCTGTCATCTATGCTGGACTGAGGATGACATGGCATTTCCCGTAAGCAACACAGAGTTGGGAAAGAGGGCCAGATCATAAGCTAATTAACTCTGTATTCTGGAAGACATCAACCATTTATTGTTTAGCGTGTGCTGCAGGGAAGCCAAAGAAGCAAAGCAAAATTTCTGCTTCCTTTAAACATGGTCTAGTTGATGAGATCAGATACCCAAGGAAAATTAATACAAGCGCAGGAGGGTCAGCTGGTGAAGCTGCAGAAGTCCACATGATCTGGGAACGTTTCAAATCAGGAGGTAAACTAGGGAGGATTTTAATAGGAAAAGAAAGGGTTATTTCTAGTGCGAAGACAGAACAGATGTGAGAACACTGGAGTGTGGGTGTGAATGGCTGAATGGAGATGGGATGAATGTAGTGTAGTTGGAGTAAAGGGTTCCTAATAGCGAGGTAGGACAGATAAAGGAAGTTTTGAGCAATGGGCTGAAGAGGTCCTGTAGGTAACAAAGTTATTGAAGGTAACAGAGATAGAATAAAAGTAACGTGCTAGGGAAAAGAATTTAAACAACAAAGATACCATTGAAGAGAAGAGAAGGAACCCCAGGATCTGACCTTCTCCTTTAGTTTTGTCCGTAGGAAGAGGATCAGGCTCTGAAGTTGCTCGGTCAGCACCCTGAGTTCTTGGGAATGCTGGCGTGTCTTCTCCAGGTCTTGTTCCTGGTTCTCCGCTATGGTGCTGGCCAACTGAGCCCTGGAACAAGGACCGGGGAAGATGGCCAAAGGCCAGGTTACTTTCTCTGAAGGCCTTTCCCAGAACTCCACCCAGAGCTGCATTCAAGGAGAGAAATAAGAGGCTCAGCACTGTCACAGTTCCCTTAGAGATCCTGGGGAAAACGAGTAATGGGGGAGAGGCGCAGAAAGGGAGAGATCTTACTTTAGGTTCTCCACAGTGTCCTTGAGGTTCTCGCACTGCAGGCTGCGCTCCCGGAGCACTTCCAGTGTGCTTTTCAACTGACACTCAACTTGGCCCAGCTCCAGGTGAGCAACCTGGTTCTCTTGGTCTGCAAACTGCGAAGACAGGAGAAGCAAGGGAAGAAGGGACCAAGAGAAGGAGGGTGAGGAAACGAGTCCAGCTGGGGAATTTTAGAGCTCTGGGGACAGAGGCTTTTTCCAGTCCATCTCAAACCTCACCATAATACCATCCGGCGAGAGCCACCCTCCTGAGCTTTACCAGCTCCCTTGCCCCGAGCACAGTCCTTACCTCCAGGGTCTCCTTCAGGTCCTGCACCTCCTTGGCCAGGACAGCCTGCTGCTGCTGCAGTTCCGACTGTGTGTGCCTGAGTGCCACCTCTTCCTTGTGCCACCTGCCAGAGACCTTGCATGAGATCCCATTGAGCCCTGTATCCTAGGTGTCCACTGCCACCGTAATCTGCTAGGGACTCACTGAGCAGCCTGCTCTTCATTGTTCTGGGTAAGCCGGTAGAGCAGCTCGTTCTTCATGGCCAGGTCCTGGGCACAATGAGCATGCTGACTCTGGAGCTCTTTCAGCTGGCTGTCCATGCTGGCCAGAATCTGTAGCTGGGCCCGGAGATCTAGACCAAAACACCCCAATAATGCCATGGGCTCATCAGACCACAAACTCCCCACACCGCTGTTCTAAAGCAAATACTCCACTGCACTTCTTTGCGCTACTGCCACGCTCTAAAACTTAGCAGGGCTCCACTGCTTGCACATGTGTATGTACGTACACACACATCCACACACCTGTTGCTAGGCGACTGTTTTCCAACTCCAGTTGTCCTATTTGGCTCTTGCAGTCCTCTAATTGGGCAGAGACTTGTTCCATCTCCCTGGAAACCTAGAAAGAAAGATAGTTCTCCTCCTACACTTCCTCCTGAATCAAGAATCTCAGGACTTAGTCCAGCTTCTCTTGCTTCTGGGCAACAACATTGCACTAAGTGACACTGAGTTCCAGACCAAATAAATAAATAAATAAATAACAGGAGAAAAGTTCTGAAGTAAGGAAAATGTTGAAGGGCAAAGAAAATAACTGGGCTCAAGGCCATCTTACAGCTAAGGAGCCTGCCTGGACTCCAAATTCATAGGGTGGAAAGAAAAAAACAGGTCCAGAGTAAGAAGCGAATGATGTCACATATTAAATCTTCTGCAAAGAAGGGAAACGACGAGGCTGAAGCAGCCCCCCTCCTTTTTTGTACCTGCTGCTTTTCTTCAACGGCAGCATCCCGTTCCTGCAGGACCTGCCGGCTCTTGGCTGTGAGTTTCTCTGTGAGCTGTCGAGACCGACTCAGCAAAGCCGTCCATGTTACATACTGTCAGCGGAAGCAAGCAGGTCAGCAGAGCATGCTGGAGGCCAGGCTCCTAACAGAGCTGTGAGTAAGGGAGTGTTATGATGGCCCCCAGTACTCACGTCCAGTTGCAGGGACCTCCAGTCCTGCTGCAAGGTGGAAGACAGACTCACAGTCAGCCGGGCCAGCTCCTCTTGCTCCGTATGAAGCCCTACCTACAACAGAAGGAATCCTATGGAGAGGGCGCTTCCCTTTGGAGACAGCAAGGTGAGGGGATGTGGCCGTTCTCCCAGTGTGTCAGCATGGGCCCCACGAAAGAAAATGCCCTTTAATTACCAGTTGGGTCTGGGTCTCCTTCAAAAGGCCTCTGAATTCCTGCATGGATGCCAGGTCCTGTTCCAGCAGGCTGATGCGCTGGCTGGCATGTGCACAGAAAGCCTCCAGCACTATCTCTGCCTGTTAGGGAAGAGGTTACAGGACATAATGGGCAGCAGATGGAAACGGCATAAAAAGCTGCACCATCCAACACCCTAAGAGTTCAGCTTTTTATTCCCCAAGGCAGGCAGTTCTTAGGCCACCTGTCTGTTTCTCGAGTGTATTGGTGGCTCCGCAGAGGCCTCCCACATCCAGGGACCTTACCGCTTCCTTGCCTCTGAGGGCCATTTCCTCTCTCTGCCTTGCCTCCTCCTTTTCTGCTTTGAGGCTCTGGAGCTTTGCCCTCAATTTCTTCAATACATCAAAGCAGCAGGAGACCAAGGTCTCTGCACGCCGAGACTACAAGATAAGAATCAGATGCTGTGCCTGGTTCCTTTCTATTGGCTTTCAGGCCCACCAGAGGCCTCTCCCTCTATCTTCATGCTACTTACCTCCTGACTCACAGCAGTTTTATCTTCTTCTAAGTGTGACAGCGATAGGTGAAGCAAGGATATCAGCTCTTTTGAGACTAGCATCCATGATTGCTGAAGAAGGAAAGATGGCTAGGCTAGGTCAGATGGTCGCTAAGCAGGAAGCAGGGCATGGGAGAGGAAAGCCACTGACCCCAATTCTAATCTCCCAATAATGAGACGACCTTGATGAAGGTTTGGAAGCCCCCCTTCACTACCAAGGGTGAGTACTACCATCTAAGCACCTGGGTTCTCCAGTCTTTGCTCTCTCTTTTAAGTTTGCTATAGGGCACATACACTTGCCAGAGACAGTAAGGAAGAGAGAGGGAGAGGGAAAATGAGAAATCACCCCCCAGGGGAAATGGCCACCCAGCAATCTCTTTGCCCTCATTCTCCTCTTGGGATTTTTGGCACACACGTGCATGTGTCGGGCATGATTTTCAAGCCACTGGGTCCAGGATTCGGATCATGCAGTAGACTATATGGGCTCCAGCTGCCTTAACCTCCATCCCACCTGCTGGTCCATCTTTTATTATTTATTTGATGATATACAGCATGTGCACACGCACATGTGTGTGAGAGAAAAGACCCTCAACAGGGTCTCATCATACCGCTATCCCCTTTCTTCAGTCCTCCAGCTTCTTGGGATCTCGGATGTCTGTATACGCCCGACACATTTTCGGGTTGACCCGGGGATCTGAAACTGTGGTCAGCCACTTGGCTTCTAGCCTTGCAGGGTACCTGCATTACTGCTGTGCCACAGCAGCTGTGCTGGATTTTCTGTTCTCGATGTTCACAGGAGACCCAGCAGTGGTATAAGGTCATTCAACACTTACCATGACATTCCTGGCCTGCTGCAGGGCCTTTCCGATCTCTCGGCTCTCCTGAAGATGTTGATGTTTCTTAGTTATCTAGCCAGAAAAACAGAGTAGTTCCTTTTTTGTGTTATTATTATGTAGACAGGATCTCATTATATTACCCAGGCTGGCCTGGAATACATGATCCTCCAGCCTCAACCTCCCAGGTAATTGGGGCTGCAGGCGTGCCCCATTGTGCCCAACGTTGTTCCCTTTGAGTAGGTAACTTACACCATGAGCACCTGATCCTCCTCCCACCCAGTGAGCTACAGGAGCCTTTCCCACTAAAGCAGGAGCAAGGCTCACAAGGCTCACAAGTAGACACAGCCAACAAGTGAGGAAGAAAAATCCAGACATCCGTAAAAACTTCCTGTTTTAGGGCCAGCAGGAGGCAGAGTGGTTAAGGCACTGGACTCCCATATGGCCAACTACAGTTTGAGTCCTGAACCCAGCAGCTTAAAACATGCCGGGTGCATGTGTATGCATGCCCAAGATCCCGAGAAGAGAATGGGGTAGAAGGGACTGTGGTATGGCCATCCCCCCTGCGGGGGTGCTTTCTTTCTTTCTCTCTGTCTCTCCAGCAAGTGCATATGTCCTATAGCAAACATTTCTCAAAAAGGAAAAGAAAAAAATTCCTTTTATACAATAACCTATCTCTCAATTATAAGAATAACACATAATAATAACATTTTGGAAAATGCAAAAATGAAGAAAAATAAAAAGAGAAATCACTAATAACTTTACTACCTAGAGCAGTGATTCTTTTCTTTTAAATAATTATCTTATTTTATTCACTATTATTATTATTATGTTAATTTGACCAGAGAGAGACAGAAAGAGGGAAAGTGAGAAATCAAGCCACCAGGTCCAAGACTTGAACCACAGTTCAGCTCAAACCACAGTCAGTTATATGGGAGTCCAGCACCTCAACCACCATGCTACCTGCCCTCCCCCCCCCAGCAGTAAATCTTTTAAAAAAATTATTTATTTTATTTCATTTGTTATTATTATTTTCCAATTTGACCAGACAGAGACAGAGAGCAAGAGAGAAAGGGAAAGTGAGAAAGCAAGCTGCCAGGTCCAGGTCTTGAACCATGGTCAACCGTGGTTGACTATGTGGGAATCCAGCACCTTATCCACCACACTACCTGCCAGCCCCTAGCAGTAATTCTTTTTTTTTTTTTTTTTTTGAAGAGGTTTTTGTTATCGGGCGCGTGCACTTGCCAGGGGGACAGACAGAGACAGAGACAGAAAGTGAGAAATCATCCCCCAGGGGGGATGGCCACGCTGCAATCCCTTCTTCTCCATTATCCTCTCGGGATCTTGGGCATGCACGCACATACACCGGGCGTGAGTTTAAGCCACCGGGTCCAGGACTCGAACCACGGTCTGCTACATGGGAGTCCAGTGACATAGCCATTATGCCAACAGCTGGTCCTCAATAAAATAATTTTTAAAAAAAGGATGAACCAGTTTATATCCTACTGACCAAAGGACAATGCTTACCAGCCTTCCCTATTTTATCTGCTATTTCGTCAAAAGAAAACGGCATCTCATTGTATTAATTTGCATTTCTCTGATTTTCAGGAATATTAACCTTCCTAAATACTTTAATTAGTCGTTTTGGTTTTCTTATTCTTTAACTGTCTGGCCATTATCTTGGGGCAAATAAAAATGTGAGTATGTGACGTGGACAAGCATGGCCTCGAAGGGAGCAGGCCCTGGGAAGACCAGAGCCCTCAGAGCAAAGCAGGAGTCTTCGTCTCTGGTGAGAGGCAGCAGCAGGGAAAGGCTACAGCTGGAGCAGCCCTGAGTCACCGCACTGCAGCAGTCTGCTCTGAAGGAGCCAGAGTCACCTCCTCTGCAGATCTCGTAGCATCCACGGCCCCTTCCCCAGCAAAGCAGTCATCACCCCTCCCTGCCCTGTGCAGCATGGCATGGAGTGCCCCATGAGCCCTAGCCAGAGCACACATACTGCCCAGGGCCAGGCAGTCAGGCGAGTGATGAGATTAGCATGAAGGAGGCAGCCAAGCGGCAAGGACATGGCCAGTGATGGGGTGGCTGAAGGTGATGTCATTTCCCCTCTTTGGTTCTGCTTCAGTGGGCTCCAGAGGGATCTGGCAAGCTACAGAGGAAAAGGGTACGAGGCAGATTCAGGGATGGGAAAGAGGGTCAAAAGGAGGCACGGATACACAAGTAAGGAAACGAGAAAAACTGAGCAGCTAGCAGGAAAGGAGTCTATGGTTTTCTGGATTTCTGGCAAAAGATCAAGTCATTACTTTGAGAATCCTTTTTTTTTTTTTTTTTGAGAGTTTTTTTGCTATAGGGCGCATGCGCTCGCCAGACAGACAGAGACAGAGAGACAGAAAGTGAGAAATCGCCCCCCGGGGGGGATGGCCACGCCGCAATCCCTTCTCCTCCATTGTCTTCCCAAGATTTTGGGCACGCACACACACACGCGCCCGGCGTGAGTTTTAAGCCACCGGGTCTGGAACGAGAACCGCGGTCGACTACGTGGGAGTCCAGCGACATAGCCATTACGTTAACTGCTGGTCCCGAGAATCTTTTTTTTTTTTTTTTTTTTTAACGAGAGATTTTTGTAGGGCCAGTAGGTGGCGTGGCAATTAAGGGTGCTGGACTCCCACATGGCCAACCATGGTTCGAATCCTGAACTTAGCAGTTTGCTTTCTCACTTTCCCTCTCTCTCACTCACTTTGTCTCTCTCTGGTCAAATGAATAAATAAAATTAAATAAAATAATTTTTAAAAAAGAGAGAGATTTTTGCTACAGGGAGTGTGCACTCACCAGAGAGACCGAGAAAGAGAAACAGAGAGTGAGAAATCACCCCCTAGGTAGAATGGCCACGCTGCGATCCCTTCTCCCCTAGTCTCCTCTTAGAATTTTGAACACACGCGCACATGCACCCAGTGTGAGTTTTAAGCCACTGGGTCTGGGACTCGAACGGCATTCAACTACGTGGGAGTTCAGTGACGTAACCATTACACCATCTCATGGTCTGGAGGATATTTTCAACACAAAGGAGGTCTTTGGATATTTGGGGACCATCTCTTCTTAACAAGAGTCACCTATTTTCTCAACAGTCATGATATTAAGGCTCTCAATTCCTTCCCTGACAACATTCCCTTCCTTTCTAGGTCTGGGTTTTCGCAGCTAGAGTCCTCTAGAAAAGTGGTCTTTAAGCTGTTCTTCTCTCATATCTCATGCAAGAATCCTGAAAGACTAATACTCTCAAATTTAAACTGAAGGTTATAATTTGTAGCATATTATAAATACTAACAGTTTGAAATTAAATTGTTTAATCATTCTTAAATATATCCAATGGCATAAATACTACATACACCAGGATGTGATACCTATTTACCTTTAAGAAAACACATGAGGGCCAGGAGGTGAAGTGGAGGTTAAAGAGGCAGGATCCCACATCAATGACTACACGGTTAGAGTCCTAAACCTGGTGGCTTGAAAATCAGGCTAGGCATAAGTGTGTGCATGCCCAGAATCCAGAGAGAAGATAGGAGGAGAAGGGACTGTGGCCATCCCCCCTAGGGAGTGATTTCTCACTCTCTCTCTCTTTCTCTGGCAACCACATACACTGTATAGCAAAAATTCAAAACACAACCCACACCCACCCACACACACACACACACACACACACACACACAACAAACCTTTAACAGTTAGAAAGAAAAAAAAAATTTTGGAGAGGTTTTTGCTATAGGGCGCGTGCACTCACCAGAAAGACAGAGACAGGGACCAGCAGTTAGCGTAATGGCTATGTCGCTGGACTCCCACGTATTCGACCGCGGTTCGAGTCCCGGACCCGGCGGCTTAAACTCACGCCGGGCGCGTGTGCGTGCGTGCCCAAGATCCCGAGAGGAGAATGGAGGAGAAGGGATTGCGGCATGGCCATCCCCCCTGGGGGGTGATTTCCTGCTTTCTATCTCTCTGTCTCTCTCTGTCTGTTTGGCGAGCGCACGCGCCCTATAGCAAAAACCTCTCCAAAAAAAAAAAAAAAAAAAAAAAAAAACAGAAAGACAGAGACAGAGAGACAGAAAGCAAGAAATCACCCCCCCAGGGGAGATGGCCACGCCACAATCCCTTCTCCTCCATCCTCCTCTCAGGATCTGGGGCACGCACGCACACACACCCAGCGTGAGTTTAAGCCACCGTGTCCAGGACTCGAACCGCAGTCGACTACATGGGAGTAATAGCCATTACACTAACTGCTGGTCCCAGAAAAAAAAGTTTTAAAGAATTATCTAATTTAGGGGCTGGCAGGTGGTGTGGTGGTTAAGGGCGCTAGACTCCTACATGGCTGACTGCAGTTCAAGTCCCAGACCTGGTGGCTTGCTTTCTCACTTTCCCACTCTCTGTCTCTTTCTGATCAAACTGGAAAATAATAACAATAAAGTTAAATAAAATAATTAAAAAAATAATTATCTAATTTGTTATTATATTTTTTTAAGAGAGATTTTTGCTATAGGATGTATGTGTGCACCAGAGACAGAGAGACAGAAAGCAAGAAATCACCTTTCAGGGGTGATTTCAGGCCACATCGCAATCCCTTCTCCATTCTCTTCTCAGGATTTTGGGAACACACACACAAGCACCTGGCGTGAGTTTTAAGCTGCTGGTTTAGGACTTGAATCACAGTCAGCCATGTGGGAGTTCAGTGACAGCACTATGTCATGTGCTGGTCCCTATTATTACGTTTAATTTAACCAAAAAGAGATAGAGAGAAAGGGAAAGTGAGAAAGCAACCCTCCAGGTCCAGGACTCAAACCATGGTTGGCCATGTGATGGCCAACATGCTACCTGATGCTCCCAATAGTCAGAAATTTTGTATCATCCTTTTCTCTCTTAGAACCTAAATTTCATTTTTGTCAGAATTTCATCCTAATGTTACTATTTTTTTAAAGAATTATTCTATTTAACTTTATTTACTTACTTACTTATTTATTTTACTTTTGACCAGAGTGGGGAAGAGAGACAAACAGAAAGAGAAAGAGAAAGTGAGAAAACAAGTCATGAGGTCCGGGACTTGAACTGCAGTCGGCCATGTGAGAATCCAGCACCCTTAACCACCACACCACTTGCCAGTCCCCATCCTAATGTTATTTTTATACTTTATTTTAATTTGACCAGAGAGGAACAGAGTGACCGAGCAAGAGAGAGGGAAAATGAGAAAGCAAGCCACCAGGTCCAGGATTCAAACCACAGTCGGCCATGTGGGAGTCCAGCACCCTTAACCACCACGCCCCTATTTGTATACTTTGAACTGTCATTAACTAACATCTTGCAACAATAAGAGTTCATCTACATTTCATGTAAAATTTCTTCTGTCTGGTCCTGTAATACAGTGGCTAAGATCTATGCATAAGGTGCAGGATCCAGCATGGCCAACTGTGGTTTGAATCCTGGCCCTGGCAGCACAGAGGGAACTTGCAGGTGTATGTATGTATGTGCTCCAAATCCTGATGGGGTGGAGAAATGGAGCAAAGCGATACTGCAGTGTGATCAGGCTCCACTGGGGGGTGCTTTCTCTCTTATACAATTTCTTTTTCTCTTGCAAGTGCATGTGCCCTCTAGTAATTAAAAAATCCTACTTTAGGATCAACAGGTGGCTTGGAGGTTAGGGCACTGGATCACACATTGCTGACTACACGGTTAGAATCCCAGACCTGGCAGCTTGAAAACCATGCCCGGTGTGTGTGCATGTATGCCCAAAATCCCAAGAGGAAAAAGGAATAGAAGGGATTGGGGCATGGTTATCCCCCATAGGGAGTGATTTCTCATTTTCTCTCTCTAGTGATCACATGCACCCTATGATAAAAATTACTTCAAATTCTTTCTTTCTTTCTTTTTTTTTTTTTTGGAGAGGTTTTTGCTATTGGGCACATGTGCTCACCAGAGACAGAAAGAGAAATCACCCCCCAGAGGGGATGGCCATGCCGCAATCCCTTCTCCTCCATTCTCCTCTCAGGATCTTGGGCACGCACGCACATGCGCCCAGCATGAGTTTAAGCCACTGGTCTGGGATTTGAACCACATGGGAGTCCAGCGACATAGCCAGTATGCAACCGTTGGTCCCTACTTCAAATTCTTTCCACTAGAGACTTTAAATGGAAAAAAAAACAAAAAAAAAAAAAACAAAAAAAAAAACTTTCTTTTAGTGGATGAAATGTTTTTATCAGTTGCATACTAATCATTATAATAATATTATAATTAAAAAAGAATGGGGCCAGCAGATGGCGTGGTGGTTAAGGGTGCTGGACTCCAGGCAGACTGAGGTTCAAGTCCTGGACCGGGTGGCTTGCTTTTTCTCTCTCTCTCTGTCTCTCTCTCTCTCTCACTGCCTGGTCAAATTAAAATAAATAAGTAAATAAATAATAAAATAATTATTTAAAAAAAAAAGAAAGAAAGAAAGAAAAAAAGAAAATTTGCCATAGGGCACATGCCCTTGCCAGAGAGAGACAGAGACAGGAAGATGGTGAGAGAGAAAGCATCCCTCAGAAGGGCACAGTCATACCACAATCCCTTCTCCTCCATTTCTACAACCTGTTGGGATTTGGGCACACATGTCCAGCATGTCTCTCTCTCTCTCTCTCTTTTTTAATTAGAGGATCAATGTGCTGACCAGAGAGAGAGACAGGCAGAGAAAAAAGAAAATAGAAAAAGCACCCCCTACCCCCTGTGGGAGATGGGCATGCTGCAATCCTTTCTCCACTTCCCCTTTTGGGATTTTGGGCACACGCACACATGTCCAGCATGTTTTTCAAGCCACTGGGTCCAGGACTTTAACCACGCAGTCGGCCACGTGGAGATCCCACTGGCTGGCCCCCTCAACGTGCTTCTCAAGCCACAGGGATGACACTCAGATCATCCAGCTGGTCACTTGGAATCAGGCCTTCCCAACCACCAGGTCCCAGGGCCAGCCCAAAATTATAATCTTTAAAAATATATTTATTTTATGAGTAAGAGACAGAGATAAAGCTCTCCTGACAGGGTGCCAATGCCATGGTCCACCCCCAGCAGCATCAGCCCAGATCATGGGCACATGTGTGCTTGGCATCAAGTTCTTTGGAGGTGGGCCAGTGGGTGGCGTGGTGGTTAAGGTGCTGGAAATCCCACATGGCCGACCACAGTTTGAATCCTGGACCTGGTGGCTTGCTTTCTCACTCTCCCTACCTCTCTCTCTGTCTTTCTCTGGCAAAACTCATGTGAATAAATAATCATAATAAATTAAATAAATAAATAATTCTTTAAAAAAAAAAAAAAAAAACTTCTCTGGAGGTGAACCAGAAACCTTCCCATGTGGGTCAGCCCCGCAGAGTACTGCACCACTGTCTGCCCCAGTATAATCATCTTTTTTTGGGAGAGGTTTTTGCTATAGGGCGCATGCTCTCGCCAGAAAGACAGAGAGACAAGAGAGACAGAAAGCAAGAAATTCTCCCCCGAAGTGGGATGGCCACACCACAATCCCTTCTCCTCCATTCTCCTCTCGGGATCTTGGGCACGCACGCACACATGCCTGGCATGAGATTAAGTCACTAGGTCTGGGACTTGAACCGTGGTCGACTACACGGGAGTCTTGCGACATAGCCATTACACCAACTGCTGGTCCAAATAATCTTTAATAAAATCATAAACATACCAAGGAAAATTTTATTGGTACTCACCTACTGATGAAATGGACAGAAGTTCCCTCCCCTTATTCGTGTATCCATAGTTTATTACAATCTCTACAATAAGACATGATTCAGCAACAACTCATGGCTATTTTCCATCCTAAGAGATGTAAACACCGAGAAATATTCTTCACATAAATAATGGGAATTGGGCTAGTAGGAGTCGCAGTGGTTAAGGTGCTGGACTCCCACATGGTGGACAGTGTTTCCAGTCCTGAACCTGGTGACTTTAAAATCACGCTGGGTATATGTGCCAACATGCCCCAAGTCCCAGGAGAGGGGAGAAGAGATTGTGGCATGGCTACCTGAACCTCCCCACACACACATTCCCGAGGGGCTGTTTTCTCTCTCTCCTCTCACTGTCTCTGTCTCTCTTTGGCAAGTGCACATGTCCTATGGCAAAAACTAAAAAATAAATAATGGGCGGGAACCAGCAGTTAGCGTAATGGCTATGTCGCTGGACTCCCACGTAGTCGACCGCGGTTCGCGTCTCGGACCCGGTGGCTTACAACTCACGCCGGGCGCATGTGCGTGCGTGCCCAAGGTCCCGAGAGGAGAATGGAGGAGAAGGGATTGCGGTGTGACCATCCCCCCTGGGGGGTGATTTCTCGCTTTCTGTCTCTATGTCTCTCTCTGTCTGTCTGGCGAGCGCACGCGCCCTATAGCAAAAAAACCTCTCCTAAATAAATAAATAAATAGATAGATAGATAGATAGATAGATAATGGGGATCAGTTGGAATATAAGGAAGGATATGTTACCCAACTCTAGGAACCCTTTTGGAGGTATATGTCAACAGTGTAATGAACGTTCATCAAAAATTTTAATGATCGGGACCAGCAGTTGGCGTAAATGGCTATGTCACTGGACTCCCATGTGGTTGACTATGGTTTGAGTCCCAGACCCGGTGGCTTAAACTCACACCGGGTGTGTGTGCATGCGTGCCCGAGATTCCGAGAGGAGAATGGAGGAGAAAGGGATTGCAGTGTGGCCATCCCCCCTGGGGGGGTGATTTCTCGCTTTCTGTCTCTCTGTCTCTCTCTGTCTGTCTGGCAAGCGCACACACCCTATAGCAAAAACCTCTCCAAAAAAAAAAATTTAATGATCCACTGACATAATTAATATTTCTCCGATTTTGTTGAACATATGGAAAAGCGAAGTATTATATAATCATTACAATCATTTGCTATCTCAGCATGTACACGAATATTTTATATTGTACTTTGATTGCTATTTCATGACAATGTAAGATTTGGGACAGGTAGTAAGTACACCCATCTTTAGTAAAGTGGGCAAGGGCCATGGAGAACGCAGAGTAGGAAAGAAAAAAATTAGTAAAAAGTGTATTTGGAGGATGATAACCTGAAACTGATTCTCTTTTTTTAAATTTATTTATTTAACTTTATTATTTTCTAGTTTGATCAGACAGACAGACAGAGGGAGAGAGAGAGGGAAAGTGAGAAAGCAAGCCACCAGGTTCAGAACTTGAACCACGGTCAGCCATGTGGGAGTCCAGTGTCTTTAACCACCACGCCACCTGCCGGCCCCGAACTGATTCTTTTTTTTTTCTTTTGGGGGGGGGGAGGTTTTTGCTATATGGCACGTGTGCTTGCCAGACAGACAGAGAGACAGAGATAGAAAGCGAGAAATCACCCCCCTGGGGGAATGGCCACACCGCAATCCCTTCTCCTCCATCCTCCTCTTGGGATCTTGGGCACGCACGCACACGTGCCCACCGTGAGTTTAAGCCACTGGGTCTGGGACGCGAACCGCGGTCGACTACATGGGAGTCCACTGACATAGTCATTACGCTAACTGCTGGCCCCCTAAACTGATTCTTTTAAATCTTCTTACTTGTGTTCCCTTGGAAAGTCTACATGTACCTCAGGGGTAGAGTGAGTACCCACAGCTTTTGCACATACTATATTCTTTTCTTCCTTTTCTTTCTTTCTTTTCTTTTCTTTTTTTTTTTTTTTTTTTTGAGATATTTTTGCTATAGGGTGCGTGCGCTCACCAGAGAGAGACAGATAGTGAGAAATCTCATCCCAGGGTGAATGGCCATTGAATGGCCATGCCATAATCCCTTCTCTTTCATTCTCTCAGGATTTTGGATACACACACACACACACACACACACACACACACACGCCTGGCATCAATTTCAAGCCACTGAATCTGGGGCTCTAACTGCAGTCAACCATATGGAAGTCTAAAGCCTTTATTAATCACTATGCCACCTGCTGCCTTCCCCCCCCTTTTCTACTTTTTATCTTATTTTGAATGCATATGCTCACCAGTGACAGAGAGGACGTGAGAAAGAACCTCCCTTGAGGCTACACCACAATCCCTTCTCCTCCATTCTCCTCTGGGAATTTTGCATATGCACATACATGTGTGCAGATGTTTTTCAAGCCACTTAGTCTGGAACTTGAACTGCTTAGTCAGTCACGTGGGATCCATTCACCTTAATCACCACACCACCAGCTGGCCCAACATATATTTTAAGAATAAGCTTGTCAGGGTTGGCAGATGGCGTGGTGGTTGAAGACACTGGACTCCCACATGGCCGACTACAGTTCGAGTCCCAGAGCTGGTGGCTTACTTTCTCATTTTCTCTCTGGCTCTCTCTGGTCAAATTAAAAAATAAATAAATAAGGGGCCGGCAGGTGGTATGGTGGTTGAGGATACTGGACTCCCATATGGCTGACCTCAGTTCAAGTCCCAGGCCTGGCAGCTTGCTTTCTCGCTCTCTATCTCTTGTAAAATTAAAAATAAATACATAAATAAAATTTATAAAATAAATACATTTAAATAGAATACATAATTCTTTAAAAAAATTTTTTTAAAAGAATAAGCTTGTAACTAAAGAGTCCCCGTTGCTCTTTGGCAGCTTATCAGATTAACTTCTTTTTTTTTTTTTTTGAAAGGTTTTTGCTATAGGGCACGCGTGCTCGCCAGAAAGACAGAGAGAGACAGAGAGACAGAAAGTGAGAAATCACCCCCCAGGGGGGATGGCCACGCCGCAATCCCTTCTCCTCCATTCTCCTCTCAGGATCTTGAGCATGCACGCACATGCACCCAGCGTGAGTTTTAAGTCACCGGGTCTAGGACTCGAACCACAGTCAACTACGTGGGAGTCCAGCGACATAGCCATTACGCCAACCACTGGTCCCCGATCAGATTAATTTCTGAGGAAGAAGCCTACCGGGATCCTCCAAGCCTTAAGAGGAACCTTCTTACCCCACTGGGAGAGATGTCAGTCTGTGTACAACTGTCCTGGGCTTCTAGGTGACGGACAGTCAGCTGGCTCTTCCAGTCCCGCAGCTGGCAGGAGAGAACCTCCAGAATGACAAGAGAGCTCAGCAGGTTATCTTCCAGGTCGTGTCGGGACAAGGCAGTCAGATCTGGAGGACGACTGCAGCAGGAAGAGAAGAACGTGAGGAGGAGAAAGGGAAGAGAAAGGAGTGGAAGTCCGGGGTGACGGAGTTTCTGCGCACTTACCCCCGCAGGAGGTGTTCTGTTTCAGAGGCGCTGCCCTTGGTGCCCACTGGGTCTGTGTGGGATGTATCTGCACTATTTGCCTGCTGTGTTGGGGGAGTAAACCAAGTCCCCACTGAGCAGGTGGAGAAAGGGGTGGTGCCAATCGCAGCATCCCGGAGCACAGAGGGAAGGGATAAACTTTGGCGGAGATTTTCCAGCATGACTGAGGTGTTTACACCTTTTTCCAGCCAGGCCAGTGGGGACATCCAAAGCTCTGTATCAGAGCTGAGCACCCTACCAGCATCTTCTACTGCTGGGCCTGGAGCAGCCTGGGATTCCATTTCCACTGGATTTGGTATCAGGCATGTGGATGGAATGTCTTCCGCATCTGGGACAGGTGCCTGATCTCCCAATTCAACCTCCTCGGGGAGCGTGGGAAAGCTCATTTCTCTTTCCTCTATAGCACTGTGCTCTACCACTTCATCCCCTGGGTCTGCATGACTGATAGGGAAGTCTGCTGCGATGGCAGCAGAAAGGGAACAGAGCAGAGCAGAAGACAAGGCATTACTTTCGGGAGGGACTAAGTCTTCAGGCACAGCCTCAGTCCTAGTGTCCCGCAGTGTCTCCTTGGAGCCGGCTAGCTGTTGCTCAGAACAAGGACTCAGTGGGCAGTCCAAGAGATGAGATGAAGAATCCTGAAAAGTGGCTTTCTCAGGCGCAGCAGCAATGACTTCTGAAAAGCTGTCTTCTAAACACAGAGGCACCAGATCTCCTGGTGTCAGAGGCTCATCTGGAGAGATGCTGTCTGTCTCCACCATGGTATCTAAATGGGCCTCAGATGGAATGTCTTGCTGCTGCCCCAAAGAAGGAATGAGGACCATGTTTTTAACCACATAGTCGTCCAGTGGGCTTACTGCATCCTCAGATGTTTTAGGAGTAGAGTTGGTTTGGGGAATTGGTTCTAGGGACTGCTCATCTGATTCATGCTGACAAGCTTCTAACCACTCTGAGGGATGGCCGAATTGTTCTAAAGGAGAGTCTGTCCTCTTGGCATTGGCAAAACCCAGTGGAGATGAGCTGTTGCTGCATTCCTGCCAAAGAAAGGAAAGTAGTTGATTACTTGACTAAAGCAGTCAATTCAGGAGCCAGCAGATGGCATAGCAGTAATGTCGCCGGACTCCCACATGGCCGAGTTCGAGTCCTGGACCTGGTGGCTTGAAAATCATGCCAGGCACATGTGTGCGCATGCCCAAGATCTCAGGAAGAGAAAGAAGAGATTGAGGCATGGCCATTTCCCCAGGGAGTGATTTTTCACTTCCCCTCTCACTGTGTCTGTCTCTCTTGCTCTCCAGCAAGCACACACACTCTAAGGCTTAAAAAAAGAAAAAAGAAAAAAAAAGCAGTCAATTCAGTTCCCATAATTATAAGATATAGCCCAAATTCAGAACAGGAGAGCATTCTCATTATCTCTGCTTAAGAAAGAACTTGAGTAAGATTTGCTGCTCATTACAGAGACCCAAGAATGAAGAAAGAAAACCTGCTAAGCCATTTTGAACCAACCTCCTATAAAAATGGACTGAGACTATCTACCCACATCACAGGGAGTGGGCAGCGTGAAGGTGACCCCACTCGTCTCTTTTCCTAACTCTAACCCTAGGGAATAGGTAGGAGGGGTCCACAGAGTGTGAGTGGAGATGAAAGCTCTGTCGGAACCTAGGATTAACATAAGATTTTTCTCCCTTCTAGAACATATGAAAATTTGGGAACCGAAGTTAAGAGAGCACATGTGGGCCAGCTGATGTTGTGGAGGCTAAGGTGGCTGGGTCCCACGTGGCCATCTGGATTTCCTGAGTTCTGGACCTGGTGGCTTAAGCACACACTGGGCACCTGTGTATATGTGAAAATCCTGAAAGATGAGTGGAGGGAAAGGGACTGCAGCATGTCCGGAAGGAGTGATTTCTCACTTTCCCCTCTCTCTGGTGAGTGCACGTGCCCTATAGCAAAACTCACCAAAAAAAAAAAAAAAAAAAAAAAAAAAAAAAAAAGAATTCCTACAATTCAACAACAAAAACATAAACCCAATTTAAAAATGGGCAAAAAAGACCAGCCACATAGCACATGCTGACTACAGCGCTGCAAGCCACGTGACAAACATGGTTCAAATTCCTAGCCCGATTAGTTCGAAATACACCAGGCACACGCACTAGTGCCCAGAATCTAATGCACTAAAGGACTGCAGCAGGGGGAATCAAGCATGACCAGCCTCTGCGGAGGGGGCCCCTTCCCGCTCTTAATCTCTTTCTCACATGCACTCATATATGCCTATCCTGAATAAAGAAAAAATAAAGGCGCCGGCAGGTGGTGTGGTGGTTAAGGCGCTCAATTCCAACATGGTCGACCACAGTTCGGGTGCCACATCTGGCAGCTTGCTTTCTCACCTTCCCCCTCTCTCTCTGTTTCTCCATGGTGAGCAAATATACCCTACAGCAAGTTAAAAAATAATGATAATTTGGGACCAGCAGTTAGCGTAATGGCTATGTCGCTGGACTCCCACGTAGTCGACCGCGGTTCGAGTCTCGGACCCGGCGGCTTAAACTCACGCCGGGCGCGTGTGCGTGCGTGCCCAAGATCCCGAGAGGAGAATGGAGGAGAAGGGATTGCGGCGTGGCCATCCCCCCCTGGGGGGTGATTTCCTGCTTTCTATCTCTCTGTCTCTGTCTGTCTGTCTGGCGAGCGCACGCGCCCTATAGCAAAAACCTCTCCAAAAAAAAAAAAAAAAAAAAAAAATAATGATAATTTTTAAAAATTTTTTTAAAAAGAAAATCTATAAACAGGCTGGGGCGAGCCCATAGCCTGGTGGTTAAAGAAGCTGGGTCCCACATGGCTGACAGCAGTTCAATCCCTAGTCACAGCAGCTTGAAAAAGATGCCGGGCATGTGTGTGTATGTGCCCAAAATCCTGATGGGAAGCAGAAATGGAGGAAAGGGAGTACAGTATGACCATGCCTTACTGGAAGGTGCTTTCTCCATCCTGCTGGGATTTTGGACACCCATGTACACGTGCCTGACATGTTTTCAAGCCACTGAGGGGGCTGAGATTAGAATCACGGTCAGCCATGTGAGATCAGGATCCCTTAACTACTAGCCTTTGGGGCCAACCCTGATTGTTAACAAATCAACAATATATATTAAATAAGGTATCTCTAAACAGAAACAAACATAGAGTGAAATTATGTAATTACTAGTCAACAAAAATGTTACGATCGGTGGCTTACCTATCCTGTGAACCTAATCCTGTAGTTCCTCTAAGAGGAGCAGTTCAGTACTTGCTAATTCATTATTCAAACAACTTTAAAGAACATAGCTACCACACATAATGAGAACTAGCTATATATTGTGATCCTTTCAATAAAATATTAAGCATGTTTGCATATCATTTAAAGAACACGGGGCTTGGGACCAGCAGTTGGTGTAATGGTTATGTTGTTGGACTCCCATGCGGTCGACCACAGTTCGAGTCCCGGACCTGGCTTGAACTCACGCTGGGTGCATGTGCGTACGTGCCCAAGATACCGAGAGGAGAGTGGAGAAGAAGGGATTGCGGCGTGGCCATCCTCCCTGGGGGGTGATTTCTCGCTTTCTGACTGTCTCTCTCTGTCTTTCTGGCGAGCACACGCGCCCTATAGCAAAAATCTCTCCAAAAAAATTAAGGAAGAAAGAAAGAACACAGGGCCAGCTCCATGGTGTAGTAGTGGGCACTGCTCAAGACAGGTCCATGACCATGGTTTGAGTCCCTGGCCTGGTCAGCCTGTAGTCAATCATAAACTACAGCCCTAAACTTTCTAGAAGTCAAAGAGGAAAAATATGTTAAACCATTAGAAAGAGAAGGATAGCAATTTCTTTAGGAGGACAATTTTCCCAGGCAATAAGTTCTAAAAAAACTTCTTAAAGAGATTTCAGGGAGGGCTCGATCTTCTTCCTTGATAAGTTTTTTTTTTTTTTTTTTTGGGGGGGGGGGGGTACAAGTTTTTACAGCAATTGAAAAGGTAGCTACTTTTACATGACTACTTCTCTCAAAACCTTTGACAGAAGTACAATTCTGTGAGGGCAATTTTGCAAGTGCTAGTTTAAGGTGGTCCTGGCCACCTGGTCTTACATTACTGTACCTTAATCCCAGGAGAGTTTCCACTACCTTCTGGAGCGGATGGACATAGTCTCCTGCAGCAGACCTTTCCTTAAGTACACGTTAGAGGGAGCCCACTTACCAGAGTGATAGTATTTCTCAGGGGTTTAGTAAAGGTCGAACTGGGGAGGAGGTAACAGAAACTAAATAGAGGTTAGTGCTCTCAGGGGATTCCCTTTAGCCACCCTAGGGCACCTCTCTGATGGCCTGAATAGCTGTAAATGGATGTCACTAAGCTAGAAGACTCATTATCGTTATTAATTACGTTCCAACCCTGCCCCTCTGTTCCTCTGAGCTCTCGGCTCGGGCAAACAGCCCAACTGAGAAGCTGTCCAGGCCGATCTTACCTGCAGCCCCAGTCTGCACAGTGAAGGGGTCAGCGAGGAGCACAAAGGGAGCCGTTTACCAGAGCTGGCGAGGGCACCTGGCTGCATGTTAAGTTCTCGGAGAGGAGTTCTCATGGCTGGTTTTCCCTAAGAAAGAAAGAGAGAAGAGAGCGAGTGTGAGGAAGCCTGGGTTCTGCCAGCCGCCCTAAGAAGCCCCCGAGGCGACAGGAAGAGCAGGCCCCCACCAGGGTCTTGGGGAAGCGGCGGGGCGAACAAAAGGACTCCGCACGCCCTCCACCCCGAGGTTCAAGGCTTTCCAGGACTCTCCGCGCATCCACGCCCCCGCCCCGGGCGCCCAGGCCCCACTCTCTCTCCACGACAGCGCTCCCGCTAACCGACTGTGGCGAAGGCGACAAGCTGAGGTTCAGTGTTTTCACCCGCCACATCTTCAACACGAAAGGCAGACCGATCACCTCCCAGACTTAACCGGGGACGCCATGTTCACCCGCCGTCCGTGTTTGAACCTGCTCCGCCCTTCCCAATTGGCTGCGGAGCCGCTGTGCGTCGGCTGGCACGTCCACTGGGGCCCGAGTCTGGAGGGCTAGTGGGCGGGGTCAATTCTCGCCACGCCCCAACCGGCTGGCCACACCCCGGCCCCGCCCATAGGCGCGGGCGGGTGGGACGCTGACCAGACCAGAGGCGGGTCTGGTGTTCTCCGGGAGCAGGAGAGCCCGGGTTGGTCCCCCCTGCTACCAGTGGAGCCCCGCACCGCGTCAGAGAAGCTGTCTCCGTGGCCTAACTATAGGGAGTCTCTCTGCAGGCCTTCCTTACCTCCCGCCACAGCCCTGACCGGAAAGACCGGGCCAGGGAGTCTGGAGCGACAGAGTGGTGCGGTTGTCACTGGAGACTGGCCGGTCCGCGCACAGGTCCCGCGTCCGCGGCGGTGACGCCTGAGGTGTAGTTCTCCACCTGTGCCGACTGCTTCTTAGAATTTCTGGGCTTTTCTTGGGACTTACCCTAGGATCTGCAACGAGCTTACTGGAATTATGAACGTTTATTACGTGCCTGGTGCTGGTCCAGATGTTTTGTGTACATTAACTCATGTAATCCTCATGAGATCCAATGAAGATCTACAAATATCCCATTTTATAGATCAGAGAACTAAGTCCTAGAGAAAGAATGTAATCTGTCCAGTGTCTCAGATAGGAAATGACAGAGCCACGATTCCAACCTGCCCTGCCAACTACTACATTTTGTCTCTTGAATTTTTTCTTTATGGAAAAATCTTATCTATTGAAAGTGGAATTGATTTTGGAAACAGCCAAAATCAATTCAAAAAAAAAAAAAAAGTTCTTTTTAAAAAAATGTTATTTAATTGAGTTTATTTTTTTTTAAGAATTATTTATTTATTTCCATTTGTTATTGTTATTTTTTCCTTTATTTGACGAGAGAGAGAGAGAGAGAGAAAGAAAGGGAAAGTGAGAAAGCAAGCCACCAGGTCCAGGACTTGAACCATAGTTGGCCATGTGGGAATCCAGCGCCCTTATCCACCACACCACCTGCTGGCCCCATTATTTTTATTTTTTAAATTGACCAGTAAGACAAAGAGAAACAGGGAAAGTGAGAAATCAAACCACAAGGTCCAGGACTCAAATCTTGGTGGTGGTCAACCATGTGGGAGACCCGCATCTTAATCACCATGCCACCTGCTGGCCCCAGTAACTATTCTTTTTTGTTTTGTTGGAGAGGTTTTTGCTATGGGGCGCGTGGGCTCGCCAGAAAGACAGAGAGACAGAAAGCGAGAATCACCCCCCAGGGGGGATGACCACTCCGCAATCCCTTCTCCTCTCAGAATCTTGGGCACTCACACACGAATACGTGCCCGGCGTGAGTTTTAAGTCACCAGGACTCGAACCGCAGTTGACTACATCGAAGTCCAGCAACATAGCCATTATGCCAACTGCTGGTCCCCCCAGTAACTATTTTTTTTTTTTTTTTTTTTTTTTTTTTTTTTTGCTATAGGGCCGTGCGCTTGCCAGACAGACAGAGACAGAGAGACAGAACGTGAGAAATCACCCCCCAGGGGGTTGGCCACGCCGCAATCCCTTCTCCTCCATTCTCCTCTCGGGATCTTGCGCACGCACGCACACGCACCCAGCGTGTTTTAAGCCACCGAGTCCGGGACGGGAACCGCGGTCGACTACGTGGAAGTCCAGCAACATAGCCATTACACTAACTGCTGGTCCCCCCAGTAACTATTCTTAATGAATCGTTATGAGTGTGTTCCTTTGGACACCCACAACCCTTATTTACACTTTGCAAGCCTCAATGAATTGGGAAAAGGCAGAAATCCAAAGGGGAGGAACTATAACCTGTTATGAACTGCAGAGCCCTCAGAGGAGGGGCTCCTCTAGAACTATGTTGTCCAATACCTTAGCCAGTAGCCACACGTGGCTATTGAACACTTCAAATGTGGCTAGTTCAAATTAGGATGTCTTATAAGGAGTAAAATAGACTGGATTTCAAGACTGTAAAAAATTTTTATTCTTTTTAACTTTTTAAAATTTTATTTATTACTTAATGTACTATAGGGCATGTGTGCTCACCAGAGACAGAGGGAAAGTGAGAAACCCAAGTCACCAGATCTGGGACTTGAACTGCAATTGACCATGTGGGAGTCCAGCACCCCAACCACCACGCCACCTGCTGGCCCCCAAAAGTCTTATTTTTAAATGTTGATTACATATTGAAATATCTTAGATACACTGGGTTCAGTAAAATACATTAAAATTAATTTCACCCTTTTTCCTGTTTTTTTGAATGTAGCTACTAGCAAATTTAAAATTACTTATGTAGCTTACATTATATTTCTATTGGGCCACGCTGCTACTTAATGGTTCTAGCCTACAGGCATGTACATGAGCCTGGCATGTTATTTTTTTTTTAATAATTATTTTATTTAAACTTATTTATTTTTAATTTGACCAGAGAGAGACAAGAGAGAGAGAGAAAGAGAGAGAGAGAAAGCGAGAAAGCAAGCAGCCAGGTCTGGGACTTGAACCGTCGTCAACCGTGTGGGAGACCAGTGCCCTTAATCACCACACCACCTGCCGGCCTCGCCTGGCATGTTTTTTTAAGCCGCCAGGGTTGAGATTTAAATTGTGGTAAACCATGTGGGATCCATCTTCCAATATACAGCGTTTAACCATTACACCAACCCGAAAGATAAAACATTTTATGTGGTCATTTATGTTTCACAGCATCTGGATTTCTTACCTGAAATCATTCATTTATCAAATTGTTATAAAATTATTAGTCTTTGGGACCAGCAGTTGGTATAATGGCTATGTCGCTGGACTCCCATGTAGTCGACCGTGGTTCAAGTCCTGGACCCAGTGGCTTAAACTCACGCCAGGCACATGTGTGTACATGCCTAAGATCCCGAAAGGAGAATGGAGGAGAAGGGATTGCGGCATGGCCATCCCCTCTTGGGGGGTGATTTCTTGTTTTCTGTCTCTCTGTCTCTCTCTGTCTTTCTGGTGAGCACACACGCCCTATAGCAAAAACTTCTCCAGGAAAAAAAAAAATTAGTCTTTTTCTTTTATAGCTCTTTTGTTTTCTGTCTTGGTCTAGGTATCTTCTCCATCCTCTGACAATAGGTCTAGTTTCAGTTGTTCTAAGAGTTTAATGTTTCAATGATGACATTAAATCTTTAACCTATCTGGAAATAACTTTGGTATAGGATATTAAATAGGTGACTATTTGAAAAAAAATTTTTTTTCGGAGAGGTTTTTGCTATAGGGTCTGTGCATTCGCCAGAAAGACAGAGAGAAACAAGAGAGACAAAAAGTGAGAAATCATCCTCCAGGGGGGATGGCTACGCCACAATGCCTTCTCCTCCATTCTCCTCTTGGGATCTTGGGCACACACGCACACGCGCCCGGCGGGAGTTTGAACCACCAGGTCTGGGACTTGAACCATGGTCAACTACATGGGAGTCCAGTGACATAGCCATTATGCCAACTACTGGTCCCAAAAAATTATAATTTTTTAAAATAATTAAAATTTTTAATTATTATTATTATTTGACCAAAGAGAGAGAGAGAGGGAAAGTGAGAAAGCAAGCCACTGTGTCCTGGACTCAAACTGTGGTTGGCCACGTGGGGGTGCAGTGCCTTAACCACCATGCTACCTGCCAGGCCCCTGAAACATTTATAACTTTTAAAACTTAGAGTTTTTTTTTTTTTTTTTTTTTTTTAATTTTCTTCCATGAGAGAGAAAGAAAGGGAGAGAGACACCCCCAGCAGGGTCTTCACACCATGATCTGCCCTGTCTCAACCAGCCCAAATCATGGGTGCACACATGCATGCCTTGGTGCACAAGGAGCGCCTGGGATATACAGAATCTTCCCATGTGGGTCCAGTTGTGTTACCACAGCACCACCAGATGGCCATAATTTATTCTGTAAAAATTCAATTACATAATCTAAATCAGCAACCCTGAGAAGTATTCACCAGACACTTCTGAGGAAACTCAAGGATGGTTGCAATGTTGTTAGCCATGCTGTGTGGGTGACAGAATACTAACCAAAGGAGGCAGTATGACAGCTGCTACTCAGCGGGGCTCTGTACACCAGCAAAACTTATAGAGAGGCCAATGAAATCTGAACATTAACCCATGGGGAGAAGGTAGCATACTTTTTTGTAAATAGAAAAATAATTCCTGGCCTGGCTGTGGTGGTGCAGGCAGTATAGACTCTGCTACAAGAGGCTGGAACCATGTGGGAATAATCCAGGTTCCCATCCCAAGGCCGACCTGAACACGCAGGGGGTGCCCACAAGCATACCTGTGACCCTGGCTGGCTGTAAGATTGGAGAGAAGGATTACAGTATGAAACCCTGTTGAGGGTGTTTGTCTCTTGCTCTGTCTGTCTCTCTCTCACACATGCACACAAAAGAAGTAAAACTTTTTAAAAAGACCATTCCTGGGGCTAGAAGATGGTGTAGTGGTTAAGTCACTGGATTCCCACATGGCTGACTGCAGTTCGAGTCCCGGACCTAGAGGCTTGAAACTCATGCTGGGTGCATATGCGTACCCACCCAAAAATCCCAGGAGAAGGGATTGCAGCATGGCCATCCACCTGGGGGGTTGATTTCTCGCTTTCTGTCTTTCTGGCAAGCGCACACAACCTATAGCAAAAATCTCTCTTAAAGGGACCAGCAGTTGCCGTAATGGCTATGTTGCTGGACTCCCATGTAGTCGACCACGGTTCGCGTCCCGGACCCGGTGGCTTAAACTCACGCCAGGCACGTGTGTGCGCGTGCCCAAGATCCCGAGAGGAGAACAGAGGAGAAGGGATTGCGGCGTGGCCATCCCCCCGGGGGGTAATTTCTCGCTTTCTGTCTCTCTGTCTCTCTCTGTCTGTCTGGCAAGCGTACACGCCCTATAGCGAAAACCCCTCAAAAAAAAAAATCTCTCTTAAAAACCGGGATGAGTGGATGTAACAATGGTTATGTTGCTGGACTCCCATGTAGTAATCAACCGCAGTTTGAGTCAAGATCCCAGAGGAGAACGGGGAAGGGACTGCAATGTGGCCAACTCCTGGGAGGTGATTTCTCGCATTCTGTGTCTCTGTCTCTCTAGTGAGCGCATGTGCCCTATAGCAAAAATCTCTCTCTAAAAACAAAAAGATCATTCCTAATTAATCTACAAGAACTTTTTTTTAAAGAATTATTTTATTTAACCTTACTATTATTATCATTATTATTTTCCAGTTTGATCAGAGAGAGAGAGAGAGAGAGAGAGGAAGTGAGAAAGCAAGCTACCAGGTCTGTGGAAGTCTAACACCTTTAACCACCATGCCACTTGCCAACCCCTACTAGACCTCTTCAGAGAGGTGGTGTTAGTTTGTTGGGCTGTTGTAACAAAGTACCACAGACTAGGTAGCTTGAACAGTAGGAACTCTGGAGGCTAGAAGTGTGCAATCAAGGTGCCAGCAGAGCTGGTTTCTTCTGAGGCATCTCATTGGCTTGAGAGTGGCTACCTTCTCCCTGTGTCTTCACATGGTCTTCCCTGTGTATCGGGGTCCTAATTAACTCCTCTAATAAGGACATCAGTCATATTGGATTGGGGCCCACCCATATGACCTCATTTTAAGTGAATCATCTCTTTAAAGACCTATCTAGAGATCAGCAGAGGATTATGTTGCTGGACTCCCACATAGTCAAGCGCAGTTCAAGTCCTGGACCTAGCAGCTTCAAACTCACAACAAGCATGTGTACATGCATGCCCAAAATCCCAAGAGGAGAATGGAGGAGAAGGGATTGTGGCATAGCCATCCGCACCCCACCGGGGGGTGATTTTTTGCTTTCTGTTTCTGTCTCTCTAGTGAGTGTACGTGCCCTATAGCAAAAATCTTAAAAAAAAAAAAAAAAAAAAAAAAAGAACCATCTACACATTCAGTCACATTCTGAGGTACTGGGGTAAGGTCTTCAAGATGTTTTTGTTTTTTTAAAAAAATAATTATTTATTTAATTTTATTTATTCATTCGTTTATTTTAATTTATCCAGCAAGAGAGAGAGAGAGAGAGAGAGACGGAAAGTGAGAAAGCAAGCCACTAGGTCCAGGACTTAAACCATGGTTGGCCATGTAGGAGTATCCAGCGCCTTAACCACCATGCCACCTGCTGGTCCCTCCAACATATATGTTTCTGGAAGGACACAATTCAGCTTGTTGCAGAGGTTAATAATACAGTGAATATGATTTTACTTAACTGAATTTGTTTTAAATTTTTTAAATTTAATTTTATTTGTGGGAACCAGCAGTTAGCGTAATGGCTATGTCGCTGGACTCCCACGTAGTCGACCGCGGTTCGCATCCCGGACCTGGTGGCTTAAAACTCACGCCGGGCGCGTGTGCATGCGTGCCCAAGATCCCAAGAGGAGAATGGAGGAGAAGGGATTGCGGCGTGACCATCACTCCTGGGGGGTGATTTCTCACTTTCTGTCTCTATGTCTCTCTCTGTCTGTCTGGCGAGTGCATGCGCCCTATAGCGGAAAAAAAAAAAAAAAAACCCTCTCAAAAAAAAAATTTTATTTGTTACTATTACTTATTTTATTTTTAAATTTGACAAGAGGGAGACAGAGAGAGAAAGAGAGAAAGTGAGAAAACAAGACACCAGGGCTGGGACTCAAATCAGAAGTTAAGACAGATTTTTACCGGGGACCAGCAGGTGGTTTGGTGGTTAAGGCGCTGGACACTCCCACATGGCCAACCACAGTTCGAGTCCCGGACCTGGTGGCTTACTTTTTCACTTTCCCCCTCTCTCTCTGTGTCTCTTTCTGGTCGAATTAAAATAAATAGATAGATAGATAGATAGATAGATAGATAGATAGATAGGGACCAGCAGTTGGCGTAATGGCTATGGCACTGGACTCCCATGTAGTCGACCACGGTTTGAGTCCCAGACCCGGTGGCCTAAACTCACGCCAGGCGCGTGTGCACGTGTGCCCAAGATCCTGAGAGGAGAATGGAGGAGAAGGGATTGCGGTGTGGCCATCCCCCAGGGGGTAATTTCTCGCTTTGTATCTCTCTGTCTCTGTCTTTCTGACAAGTGCACGCGCTATAGCAAAAACCTCTCAAAAATAAATAAATAAGTAAATAAAATTTTTTTTAAAAGATGGATTTTTTTTTTTTTCTATAGGGTACATGCACTGGCCAGAGAGACAGAGATAGAAAGTAAGAAATCACCCCCCGGGGGGATGACCATGCTGCATTCCCTTCTCAACCATTTACCTCTTGGTATTTTGAGCACACACGCACACACACCTAGCATGAATTTTAAGCCACTGGGTTCAAGACTTGAACCATGGTCTACTATGTGGGAGTGCAATGACGTAACCATTACTCCATCTGCTGGTCCCAACTGAAGTTTTAAACAAATTTTCTAGAGGGTGTGTGTACTCCCTGGAGGGGGTGGGGAGAGAGGAAGAAAAAAAAGAGTGCCTTTTGAAATATGGGACATGCATGCACATACACTCAGCATGTTTCTCAAGTTGCCAGGTCCAGGACTCAAACCATGCAATTGGCCATATGGGAATCCAGCTACCTTAACCATCATGCCACTGGCCCTAACTAAAAAAAAAAAAAAAAAAAAAAAAAAAAAAAAAAAAAAAAAAAAAAAAAAAAACCTTTGACAAGATTTCTACATTGAAGACTGATTGCACTTAAAGTAATAACCAAGAAGGGTCAGCAGGTGGTACAGTGGCTAAAGCGCTGGACTTCCACATGGCAGAATGCAGTTCAAATTCTGGACCTGGTGGTTTAAAAATCATCCCGTGTGTGTGTGTGTGTATCCCCAAAATGAATGGAGGAGAAGGGATTACCACGGGTGGGAGGGAGATGATTTTTCATTTTCAGTCTCATCTTCTCCAGCGAGTACATGCGCCCTATGGCAAAAACCTTGTTAAAAAATGTAGTAACCAAGGAATTGAGATTACTAGTTTGCTAAATCAATGAACAAGTGAACCGATCAATAATAAAGTAAGTTAGAGGTAAAAAACAGTAAGTGGGGCTACAAAGACACTTTTCAAGAAGAGTATAAGGATTGGTGTTAAGACGAATCTTAAATTCTTGGGACCAGCAGTTAGTGTAATGGCTATGTCGCTGGACTCCCACGTAGTCGACCGCGGTTCGAGTCCCAGACCTGGTGGCTTAAACTCACGCCAGGTGCATGTTCGTGTGTGCCCAAGATCCCGAGAGGAGAATGGAGGAAAAGGGATTGCGGCATGGCCATCCCCCCTGGGGGGTGATTTCTCGCTTTCTGTCTCTCTGTCTCCCTCTGTCTGGCGAGTGCACGCGCCCTATAGCAAAAACCTCTCCAAAAAAAAAACAAAAAAATTCTTATAAAAGATGGAAAATAGAGTAAAATATCGATGTTTACAGATATATCTGATTTCTTCTAGATAATTAAAAAATATCAAAGCATGGGGTAAATTTTTTTCTTTTTATTCTTTTTAATTTTTTTTTAATTAAAAGAAAAAGTTTTAGTTTTGTTTTTCTGAAACTTTTTTTTTTTAACTTAATTTACATTCATTCCCTAAGCATGGATAGGGGTAAATTTTAAAGATCACAGGCCAGTAGGTGGCGTGGTAGTTAAGGGTGCTGGACTCCCACATGGCTGAAAGCAACTAGAGTCCCAGACCTGGTGACTTGTTTTCTCACTTTCTCTCTTTCTCACTCTGTCCTTCTGTGGTCAAATTAAACATAAATAAATAAATAAAGTTAAATAAAATAATTCATACACACACACATATATATATATATATATATATATATATATATATATATAGAGAGAGAGAGAGAGAGAGAGAGTCAAAATAAAGTAATTCTTTAAAACTAAAAAAATAAATAAATAAAAATAAAATCATTTCAGGGACCAGCAGATGGTGTTACATCACTGGACTCCCACGCAGCCAACCACGGTTCAAGTCCCGGACCCAGTGGCTTAAAACTCATGCTGGGTGCATGTGCGTGCGTACCCCAAATCCCAAGAGGAGAATGTAGGAGAAGGGACTGCAGTGTTGCCATCCCTCCAGGGGGTGATTTCTCGCTTTCTGTCTGTCTCTCTGGTGAGTGTATGGGTCCTATAGCAAACCTCTCTTAGAAAAAATAATTTCAGATTATATGTAAAAAATTGTAAGTGAATTTCATGTAAGTTAAAGTTATTATAGTTATAGGTCAGTGACTCTGAACAGGGGTAGAAGGTGGAGAGGAGAGACTGCCTTCCAGGGATGAGTACATCAGAACGGAGAGAAGGAGGCAGTGCTTTTTCAAATGATACTTTTTGAAACTTTGATTTTCTATCATTATGCCAACCATTTCCTAAGGATTTTAATTCATTGTGTTACTGTGACAAGAAAGGCCATATAAGTTGAGTGTCCTAAATATTAACACTGGGCCAGACACAGTATTTTAAATATTTATTTATTTATCTGTTTGTTGTGATTTATCAAGTCACTGAGTCCAAAATTCGAACTGCAGTCAGCCATGTGGGAATCCAGCCCCTTAACCACCATCCCACCTGCTGGCCCCCCGGATTATAAAATTGTCTGCTCCTGTCTTTTGAAAACCTTCACAGAAATTTGAAACCCATCCCCCACAATTAAGAATCAGTGATTATCATTCCCTTATCTTATATACCAGGAAACTAACATCCAAAGAAATTAAAATTACTTGCTTAGGAGCCAGCAAGTGGCATGGTAGTTGGGGGCATTGGACTCCCATATGGCCGATGGAGGTTCGAGTCCTGGGCCTGGCAGCTTGCTCCCTTTCCCTCTCTCTCTCACTCTGTCCCTCTCTGGTCAAATTTAAATAAATAAATAAATAAGTAAGTAAGTAAGTAAATAAATAAATAAAGTTACACATGAAATAATTATTTTAAAAATTACTTGCATAAATACACTGAAATGGCCCATCCTAGGTGGCCGTCACGCCTTACTAGAGTACTAGACTGCAGTGCTGAAAGTCACATGGCCAGGGACCAGCAGTTAGCATAATGGCTATGTTGCTGGACTCCCACGTAGTCAACCGCGGTTCGAGTCCCGGACCCGGTTGCTTAAACTCACGCTGGGCGCGTGTGCGTGCGTGCCCATGATCCTGAGAGGAGAATGGAGAAGGGATTGTGGTATGGCCATCCCCCCTGGGGGGTGATTTCTCACTTTCTATTTCTCTGTCTCTGTCTGGCGAGCATACGCGCCCTATAGCAAAAACCTCTCCCAAAAAAAAGAAAGTCACATGGCCAACTACGGGTTCGGTTCCCTGGGTCAGCCACAGAGCTGGGAGACTGGGGTAAGGATATCATGGCATAATGAAACCCTGTCATGGGTACTTTCTTTCTCTCCTTTCTCTTGTGACATGCATACACTTTCTATCAACATACATAAATA
Organism: Tupaia tana; assembly: GCA_026018925.1. Taxonomy (NCBI): domain Eukaryota; kingdom Metazoa; phylum Chordata; class Mammalia; order Scandentia; family Tupaiidae; genus Tupaia; species Tupaia tana. Next base: position 22,957,674 of record JAKSZU010000011.1, on the reverse strand, counting down.
CAGAGTTAGTTATTTAGTGGATCTGGACATTAGGTACCCTACGTACTAATGCTCACTCTCTCTTTTTTAAAATTATTATTTTTATTTTTTATTAAAGAATTATTTTAACTTTATCTATTTACTTATTTATTTATTTTAATTTGACCAGATCAAGACAGAGAGAGAAAGTGAGAAAGCAAGCCTCCAGGTCCAGGACCCAAACCACAGTCTGCCAGGTGGGAGTCCAGCACCGTTAACCATCACGCCATCTGCTGGCCCCTATCTTTTTTTTTTTTTGGTCAGGGGACACATGTGCTTGCCAGAGGGAGAGAAAAAATGGTCACACTGCAATCTTTTTCCCTCTGTTTCTTCATCCCATCAAGACTTGGGGTGCCCAGGACCTGGCGTGTTTTTCAAGTCATCAGGGCCAGGATTTGAACCACTGTCCACCAGCCACATAGGATCTGGCTCCCTATGGATGGTGCTTAACTGCTGTTCTATGGGGCCAGCCCATCTAATCTAATGTTCTGAACTACTGTTTTAGAAATCATGACTTTCAGGGCTGGCAGGTGGCATGGTGGCTAATGATACTGGAGTCCCACATGGCCAGTTGCAGTTTGAGTCCTGGACCTGGCAGCTTGCTTTCTCACTTTCTTTTTTTGTTTGTTTGTTTTTTCTTTCTCACTTTTTCTCTCTATCTCTCTGTTCCTCTCTGGTCAAAATTAAAATAAATAGGGACCAGCAGTTAGCGTAATGGCTATGTCACTGGACTCCCATGTAGTCAACTACAGTTCGCATCCTGGACCCGGTGGCTTAAAACTCATGTGGGGCGCATTTGCGTGTGTGCCCAAGATCCTGAGAGGAGAATGGAGGAGAAGAGATTGTGGTGTGGCCATCCCCGATGGGGGGTGATTTCTCACTTTCTGTCTCTCTGTCTCTCTCTCTGTCTGACTGGCAAGCACACACGCCCTATAGCAAGAAACCTCTCCAGAAAAAAAATAAATAGATAAATAAATAAATACATACATGAAGTTTTTTTTTTTTTAAAAGAAACCATGACCTTTGGTATTCAGCAGGGCTTTTATCCAATGTGTAGTTCTGGTCACTACAAGTATTTTTTTTAAATGTAATAAAGCCATGAAAGTGTCTAAAGAGAAACAAATGAGATAAAAGGATGAAGGATATATTCTTTTATTTACATTCCAACTTTAACAAGGCTTACAATGACACAGATAATGGAGTAACATAAAAAAGATTAAAACTTAGAAAAATGAGAATAAGGAAAATAAAGGGAAAAAAGGAAGACAGAAACTAGAACATGACCAGCATAACAAGACACACAAGCACTTGCTGGAGACGGGCCACGAATTGGGAGCGAAGTGTTCCAGCATCAGTACAAAGATAAACACACTTTAATATTCAATGTCCTGCAGGTAAACTCAAATAGCAATTCAGGAAAAACACAACTGAGTCCAGAGAACATTTCTCCCATGCATCCTTAAATAAAGCATTATAAACTGTTATGATAAACATCCTTCTACAGTATCCAAAGCAATTAAATTTCACAGACATTTTCGTATGGATTACCAAAGTGCAGTACAGATAAAGCAATTCTACAGAATCCAATAAAATGCCAGCGATGAGGGTTAACAGATGGTGTGGTGGTTAGGGCACTGGATCCCATATGACCAACTGTGTAGTTTAGTTCTGGACCCAGTGGCTTTAAGAATATGCCAGGCATGTGTGTGTGCGAGCCCAAAATCCTGAGAGGAGAATGAAGCAGAAACAATTGCAATGTGACCATCCCCACTCAGGCTGATTTCTTACTTTCCTCTTTGTCTAGCACACGTGCTCTATAGCAAACAAACAAACAAACAAAAAAGAAAAAGAAAAACCAGCTATCTACAGATAAAATCTGGCTTAATCCAGAAACAGAATTAATAAATAAAAGTATATAAAAGTATGCAGAGTACTCACTAGACTCTCTTTGGTCTAGAAAGAGAGCGAAGACATAATTGAATAATATGGTCTAGATTAAAACATTTTTCTCTGAAGTCTCAGAGCAAAAATGAAGCTTTTGAGAAGGCAGTTTAAGAAAAATGAAAAAAAAAAATCATGAAGGCCAGAAGTGTATACAAATTCAAAGTTCAGATGATTTTCCTTGCTAAAGATAGGAAACACTCAAGATACATCTCTAACAAATCTAAGGTTGATGTCATGCCTCATAATTCCCTGGTTTGCCCATCAGAAACGGAATCCTAAGCTGTTGAGGGGAAATGATCAGTTCAGTAATTCTGTCTTCCAAAGAGGATTTATTTTGGGAAAGATGTGGATAGCGGTTCTAATTACCCAGGGAAGACATATAAGACATATAACCCACCCATGTTTCAGTTTTTATTTTCTATTTTCTTCTTCACATTAGTCTATTATTAGATTATTATACTCTATTATATATATTAGATTCAGTTTTCGATTTTTAAAAATTAGATTTATTTATTGCAGACTGGTTTCAAGTACCCAGTTCATATTTTTTAGTTGCATATTTAGGGGTTGAAATGCCAGCTTTTGAGACCTTTGAAAAATATTCATATTGCTTCTGATTAGCCTATTAAACACATAGCACCGTGGGAACTCATGAAGCATCATTATTACCCAAGAAAGGAAACATGGCAGAGAATCAAGGAAAAGAAAAAAGTGGAAGGAGCCTCTGCCTGATAGCTTGAGGGTAGGAGCACTAGAGAAATCGAACAAAGGAAATGTCTCCACCTAGATCTGAGATGCTAATTGAAATGCGGCTCATGTGATGGGGAAGGGGAGGGCCAATTGTGGCTACCAGTAACAGAATGCCCAAGATCTGAACTCTGGTCTAATGCCTTGAAGAACAAAATGCTTAGGGGCTACAAAGTGAAAACAAACTGGATCATGGAGGTGGCCATACTGAGGCCATGGAGGAGATCCTCAGGTTCCCAACTGGGAGCCAATTTACAGGAGAGAGCTCAAGCCGGAATGGGGTGGACCAGGAAGGACCCCCAGATCACAGTCAAAGTCTTTGAAGGGTATGGACTCCGGTGGACTGAGCTGGGTAGCTTGTATTTCCATGACAAAGTTCACTGGCTGCTTCTGTAGGAGCTCTGGGTCAAAGGCCACACCCCGAAAGAAAGGGTGGACCTGGAAGTGATGCAGGTAACGTAGACGGTGGAGAGGGTTCTGGCATAAAAGCTGAGGGAAACAGAGCACAAAGGATGAGAGACTGAGATAGAAAAGGGCTGAACAGGAAAGATGGGAAGGAGAAAGAGGTTCCCGGAGTAGAGAGAGAAGAACCCTAAAGACTAGGTCTATAAAAAATGGAGAAACAGAGGATAATTTGGGGCCAAGGTGGGAATAAAGGATTGAATTTGTGAGTTTTCAGATGGTAAGAGTGCAGCACTGGTCCACTCTCTCAGAAGGATCTATCTGTTCTGGATGGGGAGGAGACTGGAGGACAGGGAACTCCAGAATTAAATCTGAAGTTTTGGTTAGCGGGCAAGTAGTTAGGCTGTTAAGTTGGAGTCTCCCCTGCCCCACAAAATTAAGCAGAGAAATGGAGGAAAAAACGCTTCAGTAATAGGGTAAGGAGAGGGTGAATGGTTTGGTAGCCCAGAAGGAAAGAAGTGCTCACCCTTACCTGATGGAGCAGGAGCGAGAGCCCCGGGTTAAGAGATGCTGGAATCTCAGAGTCACCGTGGGTCACACTTGCCAACATGGCCACGTGATCTCTCTCTGCAGCCACTGGAAACTGAGTTAAGAGGTGGGGAGTTGAGGTAGGGTGTCATTCCTTAGCAGGAATGAGGCAGGACTTCCTGAGGTCTTCCTCCCACCACAGGGCAAAGCTGCTCTCTTCTCTACCCACCACCACTACCGTCCCCTCACCTTTCCAGTGGCCAGAGAGAAGAGCAAGACACCCAGGGACCACCAATCAGCAGTGTGGTTGTAAGGCCCTCCACTCAGGACCTCTGGCGCTATAGATTTGAAAGATACTTGTCACTGACATGGTATGGCTATCCTTCTGCCCAGTGCACCACCAGCTTTAGCCTTTCTCTCACCCATGTATTGGAGAGTGCCACAGATAGTATAGGCCCGGGCTCCCTGGGGCAGGTGGCGGGCCAGACCAAAGTCTGTCAGTTTCAGATGGCCTATGAAAGAAGGCAACAGCAACCACTCTGTTTCAGCCCTCCTCGGCCATGATTTTATTCCTAAACTGGGGTTTCTGCGACTAGGGGTAGAAAAAGACTTACCTCGTTCATCCAGAAGGATATTCTTCAACTGAAAGATCACAAGAGAGAAGTTACTCTTCTTTTAATTCTTTTATCATGTATACCATCTCCCCAGCTGAGTAAGATGCCCCACTCAGCATTCTAATCTATACTTGGAGGGCCCTCATCCCCAATCCTTGCACCCACAGGGGCACCAAGGTCAACTCGTCTCACCTGTCTTTACCCACGCCCTCCCCCACCTTCTTGGCCCTACTGGAACTTTTTAACTGAGGTTCCTCCTCAGATGAGAGAAAGCGCTGAACTCTACCTTCACATCTCGATGGACGATTCCTAAGTCATGGAGATAGCCTGTGGGTGACAGTAAGCATGAGGGGTTCCAAAACTCTCCTGTTCTTCCCAGTTTTCCTGGAGACCCCCACTCCCTCCCATCCCTACTCATTGATCTGCAGTTAGTATCGATTCTCTTCTCTCCTCCCCCACAGCTTCATCCTTCTCTCTGTTTCCTTTATCACTGTTTCACTTACACAGTACCAGGACCAGCTCAGCAGCAAAGAGACGGACCAGAGTGTCAGGAAAGCGGCGGACAGCAGACCACAGGGAGTGCAGATCTGTGCTGCAGTAGCTACACACTGCAAAGCACCAAAAGTCCAGGTAGTGTCTGGGGGCTATAGTGCCTGGGCATCTGTAGGCCTCCTGCCCAAACTGATGCCACCAGCTATTCCCTCTTCCTTTGAGGTGCCACAAGAACAGAGTAAGGGCAAGATAGGGAATCTCAGGTGGGAAGTATGGCGGGTCGGGATTGAGAAGCCAGTCACTCACTAATGAACAGGTGCCTTCTCCCCTGCCAGCTGTCTCCCAAGCTGTGTACAAAAGGATGGCTGATCTGTCGCTAGGGGCAAAGAAAACAATAGGGAGAAGCAGGGTCATGAGGATAAAGGCAGCCAAGAAATCAGGTTTACCTAGATGTACAAAAAAGGGAGCTGCTGCCTCACCTCTCAGCCCCGACCAACTCCACAATTAGGACTGACTGCCGGGTAATCCTGGAACCAGCACAGCAATAAGAAACCCACTGGGATGTGCTGGAGAGGTTTCTCTGGTAGGACCTGGATTAACTATCGATAGCTGATGGCTATTTTTTCCACGATCTACTTTGGTGTTAAACCAGGTTGAAACAGATGGAGGGGGTAGAATAAGAAAAAGCAAGAAAATTGGGCAAAGGAGGTGCTTTCCTATCTGTGGATCAGCTCTTGCCAAGATCCTTTCCAGGATCCTGCTTACCTGGATGCTAACCTCCTCTTTACACTGCCTCAGGGTGTCCCTCTGTAGGACCTTTGCCTTGGGCACCACCTGAAAAAGGAGGAGTGATGACTCAGAATAGTACTACTGAACTGTTTATTCCTCCCAACCACTCAGGATCCATGATTTGAGACAGGGGCTAGAGAATAATGTGAACAAGTGCCTAGAACCCTACCTTTATAGCAAATACAGCATTCTGGGTACAATCTAGCACCTTGAGGACAGTTCCAAAGGAGCCTTTAGCCACAAGCCCCAAAATCTGTACAGAGAAATGGAGGAGATGGCAATTCAAACTGGTCATTTCTCAATTTCTCCCAAAGACAGACCCCTGTCAAAGATTCCATTGACCTACCTTCAGGTGCTGCTGCTGCCCCCTAATAGGCCTAATGGGAAACTCCGGTAGAAAGAGGCTGATGAACTGAGGCACTGGCCATTCAGACAGAGGCTTCTCTGCCAGCAGTGAGGCTGGCTCTAGGGGCTCCAGCTCCAGGCACTGATGCCCCTGTACTTCCCACAGCTCTTCCAGACCTGACCTGATGGTCCCCACACCTGACCAGAGGCTCTTCCAGCCTCGGGCCCAGGAGCCCCGCATGTTGTCAACCTGCTGAGAACCAAGGGAGCCACTCTAAATCCACCCCTGAGGCATTGCAGGTTCTATCCACGGTAGCAAGCAGTTCTTCTCAAGCTTAGAGGTACATTTTTTAACACAAGGCAAAATTTCCACAATCCTTGCTTTGTACTAAGCCTGGATTTCCTGAACACAATTCAAATCCTCTTAAGAAAACTAATCTCCACGATGCATCAGGAATAAAATGTGTGCCTCAGTCTGGAGTTGTGACACTCACTGTGGTCTCCCTGCCCCACCCCGACATGAAGCATCACTGACCAGCTCCTAAGCAGGCACCTCCTAGGCTCAAGCGTATGCCTCCTTCACCACCGCCCCCGACCCTGCCCCATCAACAGATTGCCTGATCCCCACAGCCTACCTTGTGAGGAGGAGCTTCGTGGGTTTGTCGCCCCTGCCGACAATTCACTGTTCCCATCCCAGCCTCTGCCTCCTCTCTGCTCCTGCTAAATCTCCGTCCCAGTTACGTAAGTGATTCCTCCCCTGGTGCTGTACTCACTACATGAGCCCCGCCTCTCCTCATGTACACAGCCCATCAGCGTGGGGGCAGCTGCACTAAAGGCTGGGAAGCATCTATGCCATAGCTTCAAGGCAGAGGAGGAAAGAGGCCAGTCCTTAGTGTGGAAGCAGCAGATGTGTCTTGGGTTGATGGGAAGGGAAGGACACAGGTTGAACGCATGTACTCAACACAATAATAATAATAATAAAAACAGCATTCAATTTAAAATATTTTTTTTCTCTTTAAATCACTTTTTTTTTTTTGCCATTCTCCAGGGCACACCCCAGGGGGAAGATTAGGGGACCCATGACAGCCTGGCTCCTATTGCCATCCTCCCAAGTGAGCTTAGCACACAGACTGGGGAGGGGCTGATCCCCCCCAGAACACTAATACCTCTTCCATACAAGGCAGTGGAGTGAGGGACAGAGGATCAGCCCCTTCCCCTCAGCTTCCTGGCACAGAGGGAGAGCAGTTATACCTAGAAATATATATATGTGTGTGTATATATATATATACATGTATATATATATATATATGTCTATTTATAAAAATTTATCATACTTGATCAGGACTGTCCCCCCACCGCTTCAGTGGACCCTAAAGGAACAGGGTCCTGCCCTGGGCCCATCTCCTAGGTCTTGCTCTCTTGTTGCCTCTGGCCCTAGGCCTGATGAGCATGAGGTGCGACTCAGCACTCAGCATCACTGTCCACCATGCCTATAGAACAGCTGCTGCTGAAGAGCAGCACCTCTCCATGGGACCCTATGGGATCCTGACCCCCACAATCCTGGCGGATGAAGGGAAGCCCCTCCCACACCACAAGTCCCTGGAGCCCCAGCCAGAGTCAGATCGTGTACTGCATCCTCTCAGATTGCCAGATCACTTGCGCCTGCCAAAGATGGACTTCTTGCCAGGATTCTTGTCACCCACACTTAAACCAATGAGAAGTCGGGCTTTCTCTTCTTCCGCTTGCTGTTGCACACTCAGGTCTGACTTAGTTTCTAGCTTTCCTCGGACCTCAGACCCTGTTGCAGGCTTCAGTCTTAACTTCTCTTTGATTACCTGGCAGGTTGGGGAGGAGTAAAAGCAAGGTAATATCAGTGGACAGATAGAATAAATGAAAATGAACCAACTCAACAAAGATTAATTAAATGGTCAAATTAAAATGGTCTCTGCTTTCCAGAAGCTTACAGTCTAATTAGAACCCATTCTAAACCTGAGGTTTTATCAGCCCCTAGATTCCTAAAATCAACAGCAATTAATATACGAAACTCTTAGTGAACATTCAATTTAGTCATCTGGGTGAAGTCACAGAAAGGGAAGGGACAGAAATCCCTGCTTCATTCACCTGCCTGTTCCAAAGGCTATTTGTTCATAAATCCTAGAATGAAAAGCTCCTGAGCAGAGAAGGACCTGCCTGCTTGCCAGTCCCTGATAACTAAATAGCCATGAGACCTGGAGGGATACCTGGGCAACCAGGGCTTTGCGGCTGTCCCTTTTCACGGCCATGGCAAAGTCTAGCCATGTCCATGTGTTGTTGTGGTACTCCAGACAGGGCAGCACCAAGTTAAGATCACCCCAGTCCACACTGTTCTTCTCGCCCTGCAAGAGAAGGAGGAGCAGAGAGGAAAAAGAGGGGAAAAAATACATTCAGTACCATTTTGAATTCAAGCCAGTACTTGAGTGCCAGTTTTACAACAGCACCCCTGAGATGCTGATTCCCCTTACCTTGGCAATAGTAATGGCACTGCCTCCTGAGGGGAGCAGTGGGAAGAGTAGATTTATTACTCATAGCCTGTTCCCACAAGAAGCCTGGCTATCTCCCTGTCTATAATTTCTGATGATTTTTTTTTTCTTACTACCAAAGGGCACATGCGTTCACCAGAGAGACAGAGAAGAGAGGCAGAAAGCACCCTCCAATAGGGCATGGTCATGCCACAATCCCTTCTCCACTTCTCCATCCTATTGAGATTTTGGGCACACACACACACACACACGTGTCTGGCATGTTGTTCAAGCCAGGATTCAAACCATGGTCAGTCATATGGGATCCAGTTCCCTTAACCACTAAGCTTTGGAGCCGGCCCAATCTCTGATGATTTTATCTGGTTCCCTTCCCATCCTGTTCTAGAAAGTGCTAAGGAGATACCGACCTTGTAGCTGACACACAGTGGAACCTGTGGAATCTTTATGTAGATGAAGGAGTTGTTCATGGCAGCTCGCTCTTTCATCTTGTCAATATCATCTACAGGGTGCTAGGAAAGGCAGGAAAGGAAATGTGAGCTTCTGAAAGCACTAGCAGAAGAAACTCAGGACCCCAGACATCGCATTTCACTCCTAGAGTAGACTCAAAGGAAATAGAAGAAATCCCCAGCCAGGCCCAACATAGCGCCTCAGGACTCCCATTTTTCTACCATCAGGGGCATGTCTGGTACCTCAGGAGATCTGCGAAATGACCTTCTGACCCCAGAACTCCGAGTCAAGCCCTGTGTCACACCCTTCCCAGGGCCAAGAGGTACTGCATCATCTGTTGCGATCAGTTGCCGAGGCTTCACCACTGGTATTCCTATAAAAATGCAAGTACATCAGCTGTTAGTCTCTTTTTGAAGCTTCCGCTGCCTCTGGAGCTGCCACCCCATCCTTCTGGTGCTCCACCATCAAAAGTTCTCACTGGTAGTCACCAGTTTGGACTTATCCTCCTCATCACCAACTTCGTTATCTTCTACACTTCGGCCAGGAAAGAAAAAGCCCATCATTCTATGGAAGAACTGGTGTGTCAGCTGGATGGTGAGAGGTACCACATTTACCTAAAGGGGAAAAAGGTTAGAGAAACAATTAAGCTCAGTTTACTTACCCATAATATAGTCATATGCCATATAACGTTTCAATCACAGACTGCATATTCGACAGTGGTCCTATAATATTTTAATAGGCTATGTCAGACAGCCTAGGCGCGGACTAAACTACACCATCTAGGTTTGTCTAAGTATACTTTTTTTTTGGAGAGGTTTTTTTTGCTATGGGGTGCGTGCGCTCGCCAGACAGAGAGACAGAAAGCAAGAAATCACCCCTCAGGGGTGATGGTCACGCTGCAATCCCTTCTCTTCCGTTCTCCTCTCGGGATCTTGGGCGGGCACGCACGCACACGCGCCCAGCGCGAGTTTTAAGCCACTGGGTCCGGGACGCAAACCGCGGTCGACTACATGGGAGTCCAGCAACATAGCCATTACGCTAACTGCTGGTCTCTAAGTACACTTTCTTTAACATCTGTGCAGTGATGAAGTCACCTAACAATGCATTTCTCAGAACTTATCTCCATAGTTAAGTGATGCAGGACTGGGAACCAGCAGATAGCATAATGGTTATGTCATTGGACTCCCACATAATTGACCACAGTTCGGGTCCCAGACCTGGCAGCTTAAAGCTCATGCCAGGCACGTGTGTGTGCATGCCCCAAGTCCCAAGAGGAGAATGGAGGAGAAGGGATTGCAGCATGGCCATCCCCCTGGGGGTGATTTCTCACTTTCTGTCTCTCTGTCTCTTTGGTGACTACATGTGCCCTACAGTAAATATCTCTTGAAAAAAAAAATTGATGCAGGACTATATAGCATAACAAGCAGTAATGATTTATTTATTTATTTATTTATTTTTCTTTTTTCTTTTTTTCTTTTTTTTGAGAGGTTTTCGCTATAGGGCGCGTATGCTCACCAGACAGACAGAGAGAGACATAGAGACAGAAAGCGAGAAATCACCCCCCAGGGGGGATGGTCACGCCGCAATCCCTTCTCCTCCATTCTCCTCTTGGGATCTTGGGCACGCACGCACATGCGCCCGGCGTGAGTTTTAAGCCACCAGGTCCGGGACGCGAACCGTGGTCGACTACGTGGGAGTCCAGCAACATAGCCATTATGCTAACTGCTGGTTCCCGTGATTTATTTATCTTGTACTTATTTTCTTTTTAATTTACTATGGGACACATGTGCTCACTGTGGGGGAAGAGAGAGAAAGAGAGAAAAATGAGAAAGTATCCCCCGCCCCTGGGGAGATGGCTATGATGCAATCCCTTCTCCTCCATTCTCCTCTCAGGATTTTAGGCGCAAACATATACACATGCACACCTGGCATGTTTTTCAAGTGACTAGGTCCTGGTTTTGAACCACATAGTCAGCAATGTGGGTTCTAGCTGCTTTAACTACCATACCACTGGCTGGACCCACACAGCTAGTTATTTAAAAACAAAACAAAATAAAAACAAAACAAAAAATGTTTATTTATTTATGTACTGATATTTACTTATTTATTCATTTATTATTATCATTATTATTTGTTTAATTTGACCAGAGAGACACAGAGAGAGAGAAAAGGAGAGTAGGAAAGCAAGCCTCCAGGCCCAGGACTCGAACCGTCATCGGCCATGTGGGAGTCTAGCATTTAACCACCACGCCACCTGCTGGATCCATGTACTGATATTTATTTTGCTGTGATTTTCAAACCACCTGATCTGGGACTTGAACCACAGTTTGTGATGTGGGAATCCAACACCTTAACCATTACACCACCTGCTGGCCCCCCAGATATCTTTTGACTGACCTATGTTTCTGGGTCCCCAAGGGATTATTTACTAACCTCAAAATGCTCCTTAACAGAAATGCCCCCAACAGGGGGTCGGACTTTACTGAAGAGGCGGAGAGCTAGCTGTCGCCCAGACTGGCAGGAACTCTGGGGCCGCAGGACAACCTGTAGAATAGAGTGTGAACCACAGCTTAACCCAATGTCCTCCTTACCATAAATGGAACCACAAATTATCTGCAGAATGAGAGAAAAGCAATGGTCTCACTAAACTGGGCAAGTTTTTACCACCTCAGATCACATTATCTCCCATGGGTTTATGTGGAAAAGCCATTTTAAATGCCCAGTGCTAAGAAACATGCAAATGGGCTAGGAATGGGGAAATAGGACTTGCCTTATAGACAGCATTCGGGAGGAGGTTGTTCATAGTGAACCAGCCCAATTCCAGAAGATGTTCTGCTGTGTCATCAGACTTGTTCACCTGCAAAGACAGATTTTGCCTCTGTCAACTATACTAAGTGATTCTCAAGAGCTTGCTAGAGAATTGCTAATATTCTGTGTTTTCAGATTCTTCATATGCTTAATCTCAACTTTTAAGATTTTTTTTTTCTATTTTGTACAACTGATACACTCTCTAATCCAGTGTTTCTCATGGGCACGACTGGCCAGGCCACTAGATGCTAACAGTATTTCCTAGTCATTGTGACATTGAAAACTGTTCTCAGGAACCAGCAGTTAGCGTAATGGCTATGTCACTGGACTCCCATGTAGTCGACTGCGGTTTGCGTCCCGGACCCGGTGTCTTAAAACTCACGCCGGGCACGTGTGCGTGCAAGCCCAAGATCCCGAAAGGAGAATGGAGGAGAAGTGATTGTGGCATGACCATCCCCTCTGGGGGGTGATTTCTCGCTTTCTGTCTCTATGTCTCTCTCTGTCTATCTGGCGAGCGACACATGCCCTCTAGCGAAAACCTCTCCAAAAAAAAATAAAAAAAGAAAACTGTTCTCATTCATTTCTAAATGTCTCTTATGGGAGAAAGTAATAAACAATGTCCTCTACCCCATGTTAATGAGTAATTGCAGAAAAGCTGAATGTCAGTATTAGAATGGTTCTTTCTTTCTTTTTTTTTTTTTTTGAGAATTATTTTATTTAACTTTTATTATTTTTTTAATTTGACCAGAGAGGGACAGAGAGCGAGCGGGGGAAAGTGAGAAAGCAAGCTGCCAGGTCTGGGAGTTGACCTGGAAGACTACTTCCCTCTGGATCACACCTGTTGGGATAATCTTCTGAAACAACAAGAGAAACATTTGATTGAACTTATCTATATTTGTATCATTTAATATTACAGATGTGCCTAAGGGAGCTCTGCTTATGTTTCTGATTATTACCATCATTAATTATCACAGAAAATTTTGTCCCTTTTGCTTATCTTTTTGTGAGTTGGACTCCTGAGACGTCAGTGCCTCTCAATACACCTGCCGTATAGTATGACCGTATAGTCCAAATACCTTGCTGTAGAGGAACCTCTGCAACTCCAGTTCAGCAATTCCCAGCTGTCCATCTTCCTCTGTAAGGCGCCATCGCGCCTGAGCAAAGTAAAACTCAGTGCGACGGACCACACTCACATCTTCTGGTTGCTTTCGCAGTTCCATCTTGTTGGCTCTCTGTAGTTGGAAATCCTTGAAACACCTGCAAGTAGATAGGAGAGCCAAAACCAATGAGAGGGAACCAGCAGTTAGCATAATGGCTATGTTGCCGGACTCCCACATAGTCGACCGCGGTTTGTGTCCCGGACCCGGTGGCTTAAAACTCATGCCAGGCGCGTGTGCATGCGTGCCCAAGATCCTGAGAGGAGAATGGAGGAGAAGGGATTGCGGTGTGACCACCCCTCCGGGGGGGTGATTTCTCACCTTCTGTCTCTATGTCTCTCTCTCTCTGGCGAGCGCACGCGCCCTATAGCAAAAACCTCTCTCAAAAAAAAAAAAAAAAACCAATAAGAGAAACAGCACACAGACTAGGGGTGGGCTAGAATGTTCTAGAATGATGCAGGAGGTAAACCCAGAGATTAACTTATTCTGGGTTAGCTAGCCCCTAAATTTTTTTAAAAATTATTTTATTTATTATTATTACTATTATTATTTTTAAATCTGTTATAGGGCACATGCACTCACCAGTTAGAGACAGAGAGAGAAAGTGAGAAAGTAAGCCGCCATGTCCAGGACTTGAACTGCAGGTGGCCATATGGGAGTACAGTGCCTCAAACACCACATCACCTGCTGGCCCCAGCTAGTCCCAAAATTTTTACCACCATATCTCCAGCAGCCTTTGATAATGCACACTAGACCCAAAGACTGTCAGAACATGAACCAGGAAGAGAAACCATCTCCATCTGGGGTACTGAAAAGGGGCAGGGAAAGAATGCTAGGGCACCTGATGAGGATATTAAGCTCTTCACTTTCCAGCTGCAGGTTGGCCTTTCCCTGGCTTAGCTGCAACTGGAGCTTTTGGTTCAGTTCAAGCAGGTTCTCATTCTTGCTGTCATCCTGCAAAGACTAAGAAGCCAGAATAGGAGAAATTGAGAGGTTCCCCTCTTGACCCAGGAGACCTCCGTGTCCTCAGAAACCCCAGAGTGACTACCTTCATGACAGAATACATCTGCTTCTCTAGCTGCCGAATCTGAGCCACATGCTGCCGCACGGCCTCCTGCAGGTGCAGTATGCTGCTGCGCTGCTCCTCAGGGTTGCTCGAGATCTCGAGCTGGAACCTGACCCGCTGCTTCTTCTCACTGTGCTCCTAAAGGAGAGAAAGGGAAATCAGTAAGAGTTTTCATCAGACAAGACTTGTTGTAAAGTGAAACAGAGGAAGGAACAAGAAATGGAGATCTCTTCTGAAAAGATAATTTTTATCTGTCACCGTTAGGAGCAAATGTGAGAGATAGGTCAGTGCAGATTTGGCAATGTGGACTGCACAGCGAGCCAGGCCCAAAGGTAAGGATCGAGGAGAAACTGGGGAGCAGCTCCTGTTTTCAGAGGTGCTTAAGTGACGGACTAGGACCTGATCAGGAAAGACAAGCAACAAGCTCTAATCTCAAGGGTGAAGTATGGTTTTTTTCAGTAGAGCCCAAATAAAGCATGAAATCTGGGGGTTTCTGTGACCCAGGCTAACCAGCACTCTGTAAAGACCTTGCTCACCTTCCGCTTGGGTTCAACATGCAGCAGCAGGTTGTTCACAATGTCCAGGATCATGGCATATTGAGCCGGGTTGGTGGAGATTTCCAGTTCATGGTGGATGAGGGTGAAGGTATCCACAGCCCCTAGGTAATCGTTCGCAGATAAATAAAAGGCTCAAGTTTCTCCCTATAAATCTACTCCCTCTCCTAACTCACCCTTATCAGTCAACCCCACAGAAAAGTGATGTGATGTTCATGGGTAAAACATGTTTGCCTTTTTCACATCGGGGCTGGCAGGTGGCATGGTGGTTAAGGGCACTGGACTCCTATATGGCTGACAGTGGTTCAAATCCTGCACATGGCAGTTTGCTTTCTCCCTTTCCCTCTCTCTCTCACTCTGTCCCTCTCTGGTCATTCTGGTCATCCTGCAATGACTAAGGAACCAGAACAGGAGAAACTGAGACATGTACTCTTTTTTTCTTTTTGGAGAGTTTTTTTGTTTTGTTTTGTTTTTCGCTATAAGGTGCATGCGCTCGCCAGACAGATAGATAGAAAGGGAGAAATCACCCCCCAGGGGGGATGGCCACGCCACAATCCCTTCTCCTCCGTTCTCCTCCTGGAGTCTTGGGCACGCACTCACATGCACCTGGCATGAGTTTTTTTTTTTTTTTTTTTTTTTTTGGAGAGGTTTTTCACTATAGGGCGCGTGCGCTCGCCAGACAGACAGAGAGAGACATAGAGACAGAAAGCGAGAAATCACCCCCCAGGGGGGATGGTCACGCCGCAATCCCTTCTCCTCCATTCTCCTCTCGGGATCTTGGGCACGCACGCACACGCGCCCGGCGTGAGTTGTAAGCCACCAGGTCCGAGACGCGAACCGCAGTCGACTACGTGGGAGTCCAGCGACATAGCCATTACGCTAACTGCTGGTTCCCAACCTGGCATGAGTTTTAAGCCACCGGGTCCGGGACACGAACCACGATCGACTACATGGGAGTCCAACGACATAGCCATTACGCTAACTGCTGGTGCTTGTACTCTTTTTTTTTAAGAGAAGAATTACTTTATTTAACTTTATTTATTTATTTTAATTTGACCAGAGAGGGGAAAAGAGAGAGAGAGAGAGAAGGTGAGAAAGCAAGCTGCCAGGTAGGTTCAGGATTCAAACTGCCGTCAGCCATGTGGAAGTCCAGTGCCCTTAACCCCTGTGCCACCTGCCAACCCCCAAGACATATACTCTTAAAGGGAACTAGGATGAATGGGCATTATTTATGACTTTGAAAAAAAGCAAACATCTTTTTTATTTTAGAGAGTTTTTTTTGCTATACGGTGCATGTGCTTGCCAGAGAGAAAGACAAAAAGCAAGAAATCTCCCCCCAGGGGGGCTGGCCATGCTGCAATCCCTTCTCCTCCATTTTCCTCTCGGGATCTTGGGTACGCACGCACACGCATCCAGCATGAGTTTAAGCTGCCGAGTCTGGGACTTGAACCACGGTCAACTACATGGGAGTCCAGTGACACAACCGTTACGCCAACTGCTGGTCCCACACAGTGGGACTTTTAATAACTTTACTATCTTAAAACCACTATGGAGGGACCAGCAGGTGGCATGGTAGTTAAGGCGCTGAACTCTCATATAGCTGACCATGGTTCAAGTCCTGGACCTGGTGGCTTGAAAATCAAGCCAGGCATGCATGCCTAAAATCCTGGGAGGAGAATGGAGAAGGGACTGTGGCATGGCTATCCCCTCTGGGGCATGATGTCTCACTTTCTCCAACAAGCACATGTGCCCTATGGCAAAAAACCTCAAAAAAAAACAAAAAACAAAAAAAACACTAAGGAAATAACTATTTTCATAAGTTCCCTAGTCCGTTCTTAAAAGCCTTTCAGTTCCAAATACCTTTCTGCTTCTTTAGAAGATCTTCCTTTTCCTGGTTCTCATGAACCTCAGGTGGCTTAATCTGAGTTGCTAGTTCAGGATCAATGTCATGGCTGTAACTAATATAGTACATTCGGCAGTTGCAACGTGAAATGATCCGCTGGACTTGCTGAGCCTGCTGAGCCTCAGCTGGCTGGTTCCTATCTGGGGAGAGATGAGGAAGAGAAGAGAAAGACATTCTCATTAAAGGTATAATGAGAACTTCCCAGCTATGTGTGACGTCAGTAGAACTCTAGAAAGACTGCTTTCCACCTAACTCAAAATGGCCCTACTCCAGCATGTATTGACATTAAGAGTAAGTTAGGAGGGGGCTGGTAGATGGTGTGGTGGTTAAGGTCCTGGACTCCCACATGGGTGACCGTGGTTCAAGTTCTGGACCTGGTGGTTTGCTTTCTCACTTGCCTTCTTTTTCTCTATGTTTCTCTCTGGTCAAATCTAATAATAAATAAAATAAAATAAATAAATAATTCTTTTTATTTATTTATTTTTATTTACTTATTTCTTTTTTTAGAGGTTTTTGCTATACGGCGCATGCACTCGCCAGACAGACAGAGAGAGACAGAGAGATAGAAAGCGAGAAATCACCCCCCAGGGGGGATGGCCACGCCGCAATCCCTTCTCCTCCATTTTCCTCTCGGGATCTTGAGCACGCATGCACACGCGCCCGGCGTGAGTTTAAGCCACTGGGTCCGGGACTTGAACCGCGGTCGACCATATGGGAGTCCAGTGACATAGCCATTGTGCTAACTGCTGGTCCCAATAATTCTTTTTTTAAAAAAGAATTAATTTTATTTATTCATTCATTTGTTTTTTGTAAATTTGACCAGAGAGAGACAGAGACAGAGAGGGAAAGTGAGAAAACAAGCCACCAGGTCCAGGACTCGAACCGTGGTCGGCCATGTGGGCATGTTCACCTGTTAGGCCCAAATAATTCTTTTTTTTTTTAAAAAGCATTTCTTCTTTTTTTAAAATTATTTATTTATTTAGTCATTCATTTATTTTAATTTGACCAGGGAGAGACACACAGAGAGAGAGAGGGAAAGTGAGAAAGTAAGCCACCAGGTCCGGGACTTGAAATATGGTCTTGAAATGTGGTCGGCCATGTGGGAATGTCCAGTGCCTTAACCACCACATCACCTGCTGGCCCCCAATTAATTGTTTTTAACAAAAAGTTTTAAAAAAGAATGTTAGGAAATGAGGGCCCTTTGGGTTGCACATCTGCTCCTAACTATACAATGGGGAGGAAGGGGACAGCTGACCTGTAGTTGTGGTAACCATGCCTCCAACTGCCTGCCCGCTCTCCATCAGCTCCTGCACAGAGTCCAGACTACGTTGTCGGTGCTCCTCGATACTCTTCACCTGGAGACAGAGATACAGTCACCTTTAGCTCCTAGGGCAAAAATAGCTTGTCCTGGGACTAGCAGTTAGCGTAATGGCTATGTCGCTGGACTCCCACGTAGTAGACCACGGTTCGCGTCCCGGACCCAGTGGCTTAAACTCACGCCGGGCGCGTGTGCGTGCGTGCCCAAGATCCCGAGAAGAGAATGGAGGAGAAGGGATTGCGGCGTGGCCATCCCCTCTGGGGGTTGATTTCTTGCTTTCTGTCTCTCTGTTTCTCTCTGTCTGTCTGGCATGCGCCCTATAGCAAAAACCTCTCCAAAAAAAAAAAAAAAAAAAAAGCTTGTCCTGGCCAATGAGGTCATAGATCTCCATGTCTCAACTAATTACTTACTATCTAAACCTCCACTGCCTAGAAGATCTTGAAGGATCTAGCAAGGAAGAAGACATATCATATATGGCTCTCTCTTGCCCCAAACCCCCATATCCTCCACCCAATTAAATTACATAGACACTTTTCCAGGCCCTCAGGTCAGAAAAATGAGCTAAGTTAAAATCAAATCTGTCATGGGCAAAAATGTCATTATAAAAATGACCTTGTGCTGGCCCCATGGTCTGGAGGTTAAGGGAACCAGATACCACAAGGTTGGCCATGGTCCACAAGCAGCCCCAGCAGCTTGAAAGACGTTCTGACCAAAATTTCGACAGAATGGAGAAATGGAGGAGGGATTGTGGCATGACTACATTCCACTGTGGGGGTGCTTTCTCCCTTTCCCTGTCCCTCTGGCATGTGTACATGCCCTCTAGCAAAAAAACAAAAACAACAAAAAAATCTTTCCACTCATTTGGTATTCGTTTAGTTTGTATTTTTTCTGTGTTCTGTCACCAGATAGACAACCACTCTGATAATGTTGCCATGGGGGAATGGGACTGAATTTTCTAATTCTCTCTGTCAAGCTGAAGTCAAGAGTAGATAACAGAATGAGTGATATGGGAAGACCAGAGCAGTAAGATCAAGGTTTCAGGATAGCAGATCTGCCAAGTCTCCTAAAAGCTATATAGGAAAGTAAGGCCAAAGTCCCTCCATCTAAGTCAAGGAAATTCTACTTTAATGCTAATATCATAACTAGAGAGAGAAAAAAAAAAGGGGGGGTTCAAGTGCAAAAGAATTGATTAAAAGCAGCAAAGGTTCAGAAAATGCCAGATAGGGAGATCCTGATAGCTTATCCTGACCACCTCTGCATGGGTAGTTAACTCCTATACCTACTTCCTAAGACTACTGGTAAAGGGCCCTGATTGCCTGAACCACAACTTAAATATCAGCATGTCTCTTATATTACCAACATCCTGGTTCTTACTTGGCTTGATATCTGACCTAAATGCTCATTACTGCTTATATAATTACACTTGAGTTTTCCTGGACTGAGTCCTAAAGTCCTTCATATAAGAAGCACCAGTCAAGGAAGTAGGAAGAAGAATCAGCTTTATCCCCACTGAATAGAATAGCCAGTGGGGAACCAGCAGGTGGTGTGGTAGTTAAGGCACTGGACACTCCCACGTGGGTGGACCTGGTGGCTTGCTTTCTCACTTTCTCTCTCTCCATGTCTCTCTCTGGTCAAATTAAAGTAAATGAATGAATAAATAAAATTAAACAAATACTTTAAAAAAAAAAAAATAGCAAATGGCGCCATCATTTTGATCCTTATCAGATGTACCTAGGTCCTGTAACCCTTCTGGGTATGTACCACACCAGCACAATGTACATTTAACATCTGTTAAGGAAGTGATGACAATATATCAGCTAGGTATATCTCAATAACCATTTACTCTCTAATAGTTCTAATAATATCATATCCTACACATTACAATGTAAATTTAATTTTATCAAGAAGCTATAGGGGGCCAGTAGGTGGCATGATGGTTAAGGCGCTAGACTCCCACATGGCCAACTGCGGTTCAAGTCCAGAACCTGGTGGTTTGGTTTCTCACTTTCTCTCTCTCATTTTGCTGGTGAGCACATGTGCCCTATAGCAAATGAAAAAAAATTATTACAAATAAAAATAAATAAATAATTCCTTTAAAAAAAAGAGAGAGAAAGAAGTTATGGGCTGGCAGGTGGTGTGATAGGTAAAGGTGCTGGACTCCCACATGGTCAACCACAGTTTAAGTCCTGGACCTGGCGGCTTGCTCTCTCCCTTTCCCTTTCTCTTTCTCTCTGTCTCTCTCTGGTTAAATGAAAATAAATAAATAAATAAACAAATAAATAACAACAACAAATGGAATTAAATAAATAATTCTTTTTTGGGGGGGCAGGGGAGAGGCTTTTGCTATAGGGTATGTGCGCTTGCCAGAAAGAGAGACAGAAAGCAAGAAATTACCCCCCAGGAGATGGCCACGCTGCAATCCCTTCTCCTCCATTCTCCTCTCGGGATCTTGGGCATGCACACACACGCACCCAGAGTGAGTTTAAGCCACCGGGTCCAGGACTCAAACTGCAGTCAACTACATGGGAGTCCAGCAACATAGCCATTATGGCAACTGCTGATCCCAAATAAATAATCAAAAAAATAAAAAAGTTTTAGGGCCAGCTCCATGGCCTAGAGGTTAATGCAGCTGGGTCTCACATGGTATACCATGCAGTTCGAGTCCCAGACCTGGCAGCTTGAAAAACACACCAGGTGTGTATGCCAAGAATCTTAAAAGTAAGAAAAGATGGAGCAGAAGGGACTGCAGTGTGACCATTCTCCATGGGGTGTGCCTTCTCCTCTCCCTGTCTATCTCTGGTGAGCACACACTGCCTCTAAACATAAAAATAAAGAAGAAACTGTAAAGGGTCAATTCCATAGCACAATGGTTAAGCACTGTGCACTGGGAGCCAAATACTTTATGGCTGACCACAGTGGCTTAAGAAACACACCAGACGGATTTTAAATCTGAGGTGTGTGCTGGTGTGTTCAGGGAAGCTATGCTCTAAACTCCATCTTTTAGACTTCCAAAATAATAAGACAAGGTAGGGAGACCTCTGTCTTCTGTCTGCCTCTCACACGTACTCTCTCTCTCTTTAAATTTTTTATTTTATTTTATTTTTAAATTTTGAAACCACTTCTCTTTACCTTGGGCCTTTTCTTTCTCTTGCTAATTTCAGAAGGCATTTTAAATCTGAGTTATGTCCTGGCATGTTTGCACAGCAGCCATGTGGTTTTCATTTTTTACCTTTAAAAAATTATTTTTGTTCTCTTTTGTGGTCATTTTTGTCTAGTTTATTTTCTTTTTTTCTTTTCTTTTTGCCTTTTTTTAACCTTACCTCTCCCTCTGCTCTTCACTCTCCACACACTGAGTATCTATAAGCCTAGGTGCACAGTAGCCAAGCATCTGAATACTTTTAGAGTCATTGAAATCCTCAATACCTGGAACCAGCAGTTGGCATAATGGCTACGTTGCTGGACTCCCATGTAGTTGATCACGGTTTGAGTCCCAGACCCGGGGGCTTAAACTCACACCGGGTGCATGTGCGTGCATATCCAAGATCCCAAGAGGAGAATGGAAGAGAAGGGACTGCGGTATGGCCAACCCCCCCTGGGGGGTGACTTCTCGATTTCTGTCTCTCTGTCCTTCTGGTGAGCACACACGCCCTATAGCAAAAATCTCTCCAAAAAAAAGAAAAAACAAGAAATCCTCAACATTTATTGAACCTCCTGCTTTAAGGAAGAAACTTTTTATAAATCTGAACTCATAATCTCTTTCTGTGGATGCCACATTGCAAAGAACAGTAGAGAAGAGATTTTGTCACAGAATGACCAGAAACCACCACAGAGGCACAAGAAATAGGAGAAACCAAGAAAATATCTCTTCCCTAAGGGAAAAAAACAATCCTTCATCATCCACAGACAGTACAGTAGAACTCGTGGAAATGTCTGATAGAGAATTCAGAGTATTCATAGTGACAAAACTAAATGAGATGCAAAAGCTGAGGGACAATGAACTCCAGAAGATGCAGGAAAAAAGAGACAATGAGTTCCAGGAGGTGAGGAAGTTCTTGCATGATCTGAAAGAGGAAATACGCATCATACAAAAAAGAATTAAATCTAGAATAAACAACAACAAAAAAACTGAGAAAATAACCCAAAAGAATGAGAATATTATACGAGAAATACTAGACACCATTAATCACCCAAACATCCAAATAATTGGTATCCCAGAAGGTGAAGAAACTAAGTGCATTGATAATCTATTCCATGAAATCCTGGAAGAAAAGTTTTCCAAATCTAGAAAGGCATTCAAATATACAGACCCAAGAAGTATAAAGAACCCCTAATAGAATCAATCCTAGAAGATCTTCTCCAAGGCACATCATAGCCAGACTGACAAAATCCACAAACAAAGACAAGATACTAAAATTGGCAAGAGAGAAACATCAGGTTACTTATAAAGGTTATCCCATCAGGCTAACCTCAGACCTCTCATCAGATACAATGCGAGCAAGGAAAGAATGGGAAAATATATTCAAACTGTTAAGTGAAAAAACAGTTTCAACCAAAAATACTATACCTGGCAAGACTATCCTTCATATGAAAAGAAAGGATAAAAACATTCTCAGATAAACAAGACCTAAAAGAATTTTCCAACACCAGATCCACTCTTCAGGAAGTTCTGAGAGGAAAAGATCGGATCACAGTAACACCGCAAATTCAACCTAAGAGAGATTGAACATAAGACTGAACTTGCAAAATAGGATTTTTTGAGTTTTGAGAAAAACATTACTGATTTCTTTTACTATGCTTTGTTTTCCCAATTTAAGGATTTTGCTTTCTTTTGAGCTGCTGATACATTCAGCAATTTGTTTAAATATGTTTTCTTCTTGTTTATTTCTTTAAAGGGCAACAAACTTTGCTTCCTTTCTGACCTCTCTAAAATTGGAAAATATTTGGGAGTATTCTTATTTTGTGGCAAAAGGGTTATTTGCAAAAGTTCAATAATACCTGTTGGGACCAGCAGTTAGCGTAATGGCTATGTCGCTGGACTCCCACGTAGTCGACCGCGGTTCGAGTCCTGGACCCGGCGGCTTAAACTCACGCCGGGCGCGTGTGCGTGCGTGCCCAAGATCCCAAGAGGAGAATGGAGGAGAAGGGATTGCGGCGTGGCCATCCCCCCTGGGGGATGATTTCCTGCTTTCTATCTCTCTGTCTCTCTCTGTCTGTCTGGCGAGCGCACGCGCCCTATAGCAAAAACCTCTCCAAAAAAAAAAAAATAATAAAAATAATAATAATACCTGTTGAAATTAGAAATTAGAAATACTCATTATTGGACAGGGCTTTGACTGGAATGTCATATCTGAAGATCAAACCAGAAAACTGTGGAACTAAGGTGGATCTCAAGTAAGCCAACAGAAGCTCTTGGAAAGATGGCCTGACACCATAAACAGTTCTGTCAGGCAGAGAGGATTAGAGAAGCTATATGAAAGAATTTGTACCATAAGATAACCTGGACTTTTCCAGCCCAGCATTGTAATCAGTAGAGATTGCAAAAGAGCGGCCACAACCAGAGGATTATCTTGAGGAAGACGTTGAAGGAAGCAAAAGAGACTGACCTTTGCTAGCAGATGGTATATCACAGAATACTTGGCAGGCAGGGCTGAATTGAGGTTTATGTGTGACTTGTGTGCTGGGTGTCTGCTTTTCAACAGTTTGAGTAGCTGTTATCTTTAAAATTCAGTTTTTTTAATTTTATTTTTATTTTTTTATTTGGAGAGGTTTTTGCGATAGGGCGTGTGCGCTCGCCAGACAGACAAAGATGGAAAGATAGAAAGCGAGAAATCACACCCCAGGGGGGATGGCCACCCCGCAATCCCTTCTCCGTTCTCCTCTCGGGATCTTGGGCACGCACACACACGTGCCCAGTGTGAGTTTTAAGCCACCAGATCTGGGAAGTGAACCACGGTCGACTACATGGGAGTCCAGTGACATAGCCATTACGCTAACTGCTGGTCCCCGGTTTTTTTAAATTTTGAAAGTTGTTTATTAACTGTTAAGAACTATGGAGTATGAATAAAATTTTTTTTGGTATATAAAGTAAATGTTTGAGGGAAAATGTAAAAATAAATAAGTAAATGATAAAAAAGAAAGGAAGGAAGGAAGGAAGACACCAGACATGTGCACGCATGCACTCCTAATCCTGACAGGATGGAGAAATGCAGAAGAAAGGATTGTGACATGACCACGCCCTATTGAGGAGTTCTCTCTCTCTCTCTCTCTCTCTGGCAAGTACACATGCCCTCTGGCAACTAAAAGATAAATAAATAGTGCAAAAAAAAAAAAAGGCTGAAAAGAAAATTCACAACCTTGTAATGTAGTAACAAACCCCTTCCCCAGTCCCTGACAACTGCTCACAATCTCACAATCTAACAAAATACACTCTTGCCATACACTTAGATTTCCCTATACATAGACTTTTTTAAAAAAAAGAATTATTTTATTTAACTTTATTTATTTATTTAAATTTAACCAGAGAGGGACAAAGTGAGAGAGAGAGAAAGTGAGAATGCAAGCTAGGTCTGGGACTCAAACCACACAGTCAGCCACGTGGGAGTCCAGTGCCTTTGACCACTACGTCACCTGCCAGCCCCAACATAGACTTTTTCAAAAAAGATTTATTTATTTATTTAATTCCATATGTTATCATTATTTTTTAATTTGATGAGAAAGAAAGGGAAAGCAAAAAAGCATGGGACCAGCAGTTAGTGTAATGGCTATGTCGCTGGACTCCCACGTAGTCGACCGCGGTTCGAGTCCCGGACCCGGCGGCTTAAACTCACGCCGGGCGCGTGTGCGTGCGTGCCCAAGATCCCGAGAGGAGAATGGAGGAGAAGGGATTGCGGCGTGGCCATCCCCCCTGGGGGGTGATTTCCTGCTTTCTATCTCTCTGTCTCTCTCTGTCTGTCTGGCGAGCGCACGCGCCCTATAGCAAAAACCTCTCCAAAAAAAGAAAAAAAAAAAAAAAAAAAAAAAGCAAGGTGCCAGGTCTGGGATTCAAACTGCAGTCAGTCATATGGGAATCCAGTGCCTTTATCCACCATGCCACCTGCCAGCCCTGACACAGACTTTTAAAATAAAACTACTTTCCATGTGAATAAACCTTTATCTTTTTTCAAAGTACTCTTTTGATCCTTTTGAGAGTCTAAGGAGGATGAAGTATTAATTCCATTTTACAAATAAAAGTGACGTGTTCAAGGGCTCATGGTTACTCTAACACAAAGCTGTCATCAGAACTCACATGTCTGACTCTCAGACAAATAGTCTTTTATTCAACCCTGCCTTGTTGAAACAACCAATCAGTCATATTCATTAGAGAGGTCAAAGGGCAGATAGAGTGCTTATCAAAAATTCTTAGATTTCCTGCCTATATTTTTAGATGCCTGTTGGATAGTTTGAACCTAATTAATAGGGATCAGCCATCTTCAAAAGTGAAAATATGGTCTGGCCTCATAGTACAGTGGTGAGGCACTGTGCACAGAAATCTGAAAAACACATGGCCAACTCTGTTTAGGATCCCAGCCCCAACAGCTTGAAAAAACACCTGGCAAATACGCAAACATGACCCAAATCCTGAAGAAATGGAAAAATCGAAGAATAAAGGATTACGGCACCAGGCCCCACTGAGGGGTTCTCTCTCTCTCCCTCCTTTCCCGTGCCTCCCACCCCTGTAAGCACACCCTCTGGCAACTGAAAAATAAACAGTTTAAAAAAAAAAAGAAAGAAGCCAGCTATGTGGCATAGTGGTTAAGGCAGCTGGATCCCACATGGCTGGACGTCTGGTTCTAGTCCTAGACCCGGCAGCTTGAGAAACACACCAAGAACATGTGCATCAATGCCCAAAATTCTGAGAATGGAGAAGAGACTGCAGCAAGGCCATCCCCCATGGTAATGCTTTCTCACTTTCTCTTTCTCTCTCTCTTTCCCCAGCAAGTGCATACACCCCACAGCAAATTTAAAAAAAAAAAAAAAAAAAAAAAAAAAAAGTGGTACCAGCAGGTGGCATAGTGGTTAAGGTTCTGGAATCCCAAATGCATGCACGCACAATCTTGCTTTTTGTCCATCTTGTGCACACACCCTTATAACAAAAATCTCTCTCTCTAAAAAAAAGTAAAATATCTCCAGCCCAATTTAAAAATAAATTGCCAGAGGGTGCCTGCTGGAGATAGACAGAGAGAGCAAGAGAGAGAGAGAGAGGGATGGAGGGAGGAAGAGAGAAAAGGAAAGTGAAATAGCACTCCCCATGGGGTTGACTACACTGCAATCCCTTCTCCATTTTCCTCTCAGTATTTTGGGATACATGTACTTGACATGTTTATCAAGCCACCAGGCCCAGGACTTAAACTGTGCAGTCAGCATGTGGGATCTAGCTGCCTTAACCATCAGACCACCAGCTGGCCCTCTAGCCCATTTTATTCTAGTGCTAAGAAATGACACTTTTTCCTACAAAGAAATAGAATACCATGAGATTAAAAAGAAAATTATTATTCTGCTAAGGTACTGTCAAGAATCTTCCAGACATTCTAGTGAAAAGGGCAACTATGAAAGACTAGGGATAAAACAAGCCTTCTCAGCCCTGCTAACTAACCTCTAACCAGAGATCTCTGCCATCCTGCTCAGTGGGGCTGCTTTCAGTGGTGGCAAAGTACTGCATACCATCCAGTAGGCAAGTCCAGGATGTCTTTTGCTTCAATGTGTCACCATACCATGCTGGATGGTGTTGGCACTGCAGCAGCTGGGCTTTGGCAGCTGACACAATAACACAGCCTTCTGTCTCTGCTCCACGAAGAACCATCTATGCCAGAGACAGAAGCGGAGTTAAGCCACCAAGGAAGATGAGAAGATTGTTGAGAACATTGTACCAACCACTTAACTGCATCTAATTCTAGCTTACCGCGTGAATTTTACTGACTTTTAGACCTGGCAATGATTATCCATGATACTTGCAGGAAGGAAAAAAATTCTGGAGCTCTATTGACCAAGTGGGGGAAGGTAACAATATGATTATGACCTAGCCCAATGTTGGGATATTTTTGTAAAGAGAAGGTACCTGGCAGTTGACCAGCTCAATAAGGCAGTTTCGGTTGTATATGTCATCTGTCTGGCAGGCAGCAATGCCACACAACTGGTCATTCATACCTGACTCCTCTTCTGTGAACACTACAAACCTATCTGTCTCTTCAATCAGTTTCTGCAACATGTAAGCACCTGGAAGAGAAATAGGACATGGGGAAAGGTCACAGTCTCGAGGAGAGAAAGAACACATCTAAGGCCAAATTGATCTTCCTTCAATTTCTCTAGGTAGGTAAGGGCGAGAACACATCCTCCCCAATCTGGAACTCTAGCCCAGCCCACCCCACCTCCTTGACCCTTAAGGGCAAAATAAGAGTTGTCATTTCATTTCTCCCTCAATTTTAATAACAGACTTCCAGGGCCAGCAGGTGGCATAGTAGTTAAGATGCCGGAGGCCCACATGGTCAAATGCAGTTCAAGTCCCGTACCCAGCAGCTTGAAATTCACGCCAGGCACATGTGTGTACGTGTTTAAAATCCCGAAAGGAGAATGGAGGAGAAAGGAGAATGGCGTGGCCATCTTCTCTGGCGGGTGATTTCTCACTTTCTCTGTCTCTGTGTCTCTGGCGAGCACACACACCCTACAGCAAAAATCTCTCAAAAAAAAAAGAGTAATAGATCCCCAAGAGGAACTGAGAAATGCTAGTAAGTGGCAACATTTTTTTGGCTTAGGTATAACCACCTCTGGATTATTCTAGGATCTCTTCCTCACCGTTTGTTCATTTCGTTATTGTTTTACATTATTCTGCTAAGCAGCCAATGGTTTGCTGACAACTTCTTTACTCTTGAGACCACACCTTTGCCATCAGTGTCACAGTGTTCTCCTAGTTCTGCTGCTTTCTCAGATACATCTCTGGACCCTTCTCTTAGGGCCTTAGCAATAAGTGTCTCTTGGGCCAGTAGGTTGCACGGTGGTTAAGGGCAGTGGAATTCCCACATGGCTGACCATGGTAGGAATCCTGGACTTGGCAGCTTGCTTTCTCACTCTCTCTCTTTGTCTTTCTCTGACAAAACTCATGTGAAAAATAAATAAACTAACTAATTCTTTAAAAAGAAAGAAAGGAGTATCTCTTAAGGTCTTAAAAAAAAAGGGGGGGGACCAGCAGTTGGCATAATGGCTATGTTGCTGGACTCCCATGTAGTCGACTGCAGTTTGAGTCCCAGACCCGGTGGCTTAAACTCACATCGGGAGCATGTGCGTGCGTGCCAAAGATCCCAAGAAAAGAATGGAGGAGAAGGGATTGTGGCGTGGCCATCCCCCGGGGGGGGGGGGGGGTGATTTCTCGCTTTCTGTCTCTCTGTCTTTCTGGAAAGCACACGTGCCCAATAGCAAAAAAAACCTCTCTGGAAAAAAAAAGGAGGGACCAGCAGTTAGCGTAATGGCTATGTCACTGGACTCCCACGTAGTCGACCGCGGTTCGAGTCCCGGACCCGGTGGCTTAAACTCACGCCGGGCGCGTGTGCGTGCGTGCCCAAGATCCCAGGAGGAGAATGGAGGAGAAGGGATTGCGGCGTGGCCATCCCCCCTGGGGGGTGATTTCTCGCTTTCTATCTCTCTGTCTCTTTCTGTCTGGCGAGCGCACGCACCCTATAGCAAAAACCTCTCCAAAAAAAAAGAAAAAAAAAGGAGACCAGCAAATGGCATAATGGTTACATCATTGGACTCCCACACAGTCAACTGCAGTTCAAGTGCTGGACCTAGTGGCTTAAACTGATGCTGGGCATGTGTGCATGCATGCCCAAGATCCCGAGAGGAGAATGGAGGAGAAAAGACTTCAGTGTGCCCATCCCCCCAGGGGGTGATTTCTCGCTTTCTGTCTCTCTCTCTCTCTGTCTTTCTGACAAGCGCACATGCCCTGTAGTAAAAATCTCTCTTAAAAAATCCACTCTTGGCATGTTCCTTTCTCTTTCCCATTCTTTCTCTTAATAAGTTTGTCTAGCAGAGTGATTCAGAGAACAGTCTCCAGGACCTGTATGGGAAGGCTCTGGGTTCACTTCCTAGGATTTCTCAGTATTCTCTGAACACCCATGTGCAAGCCCATGGCCTGGGTTAGTTAAGATGGGGGTAAATTACAGCATAATGACCCTGCTGGGGGCACCTTCCCCTCTTTAATGGAAGAAAATAATGAAACTTAAAAAATAGGAGTCAGGGGTCACAGGTGGCATGATGATTAAAGTGCTGGACTCCCACATGGCCGACCACGGTTAAAGTCCTGGACCTGGTGGGTTGTTTTCCCACTTTGCCCTTTCTCTCTGCCTCTCTTGGGTCAAATTTAAAAAAATAACAACAGGGACCAGCAGTTAGCATAATGGCTATGTCGCTGGACTCCCATGTAGTCGACCGTGGTTCGAGTCCCGGACCCGGCAGCTTAAACTCACGCCAGGAGCATGTGCGTGCGTGCCCAAGATCCCAGGAGGAGAATGGAGGAGAAGGGATTGCAGGGTGGCCATCCCCCCTGGGAGGTGATTTCTCACTTTCTATCTCTCTGTCTCTCTCTGTCTTTCTGGGGAGCACACGCGCCCTATAGCAAAAACCTCTCAAAAAAAAAAAAAATAAATAAAAAATAAATAAATAAAATAATAAGGAAAAAAATAGGGGCCAGCAAGTGGCATGGTGATTAAGGCACTGGACTCCCACATGAGAGAGTCCGCAGTTCAAGTTCCAGACCTGGTGACTTGTTTTCTCACTTTCCTCCTCTCTCTCTGAGCACATGTGCCTATAGCAAACTTAAATAATAATAATAATAATTATTATAATAATAGTAGTAAATAAAATCAATAAATTAAAGAAAAAGAAAAGAACAGTCTCCAAAAATCAGACTAGCTGACTATGTTCAAGATGCTATCTCACTCTTCCTTTCTCCGCATCGTGGTGTGTGCGGTCCACTTGGCTCTTCGCCATGTCTTCTCATAAGACGTTCAGAATCAAGCGGTTTCTGGCCAAAAAACAGAAGCGAAATCGTCCTAGTCCCTGGTGGATTAGAAAACTGGCAATAAAATCCGATACAACTCTAAGAGGAGACTCTGGAGAAGAACCAAGCTGGGTCTATGAAGAACTGGACAGGAGATGGCCCACATATCTGTGCTGTACCAAGGTCACTATGGTCTTGTCACAACAAGCTGAAAATAGTCACCAATGCGTGGACACTTGGGGGTGTTTTATTGGAAAAAAATTGATCCTTCACTTTGCTACTAAGTTCTGCATTGGTAGGTTGGTTCAGTAATAAATATGTGGAACCATTTTTTCTTTAAAAAAAAAAAAGATGCTATCTCTAGGGATTGGCAGGTGGTGTGTATAGAAGTGCTGGATTCCCACATAGCCAACTGAGGTTCAAGCCCCGGACCTTGCTTTCTTGCTTTCCCTTTCTCTCTCTCTCTCTCCCTGGTCAAATTAAAAAAATAATAATAACAACAACAACAAATGAAACTAACTAACTAAATGATTAATGCTTTATAAATAAATAAATAAGATGCTATCTCTACAACATACTCAATTGTTACCTTGGGAGTTTATTTTAACCTGCGTCTCAGTTTCCTTGTCTGTAAAATAGCAGTAACTATCTCATAATGTTGCTGTAAAAATGTAATAGGATAACAGAAAAATCTTCTGCATAGTACTTACCACACTGTAAACAACTGTTATAATCTCCTTGGGCTAACTCTTAGCTCTATGCTGAAACTCTCAGTATCTTTATCCCTAAATTTTGTGTGTGTGTAGAGGTTATTGCTATAGGGCGCGTGAGCTTGCCAGAAATACAGAGACAGACAGTGAGATAAAAAGCAAGAAATCACCCCACAGGGGGGATGGCCACGCCACAATGCCTTCTCCTCCATTCTCTTCTCGGGATTTTGGGCACGCACGCACATGTGCCCGGCGTGAGTTTAAGCCACCGGGTCCGGGACTCTAACCACGGTCAGCTACATGGGAATTCAGCAACACAGCCATTACGCTAACTACTGGTTCCTAGCCCTAAATTTTTAGATCCTCCTTTCTGCCTGTTAGACATTACCTAGCTGTCCTACCAGCATCACAAAATCAGCATGTCCAAATCTGAACTCAATCCTATACCTCCCAGAATCTGTTTAGTCTTTGGTTCTATTTCTGATATTACTGTTACCATTATGTCAGTCACCAGACTCAATCCCGTAGTTTTTATAATTTTCTGTTTTAATTCTTCCATCTTACCAGTGGCCACATCTCCTATATGCACAGTGTCGTATCTGTCTAATCATCTCCATTCCCACTGCCACCACTAGCAAGTCCTAGTCCTCTATGTCTCTTACTGAGACACCTTAATAGTTCCCTAATTTGTTTCCCTATATCCAGTTTCCTCCAGTCATCCTACACACTACTACCAGACGTATCTTCCTAAAATCTAAGGACACACTCCTGTTCAAAAAGCTTCAGTAATCCACCATTACCTGCTGAAGAAGAGCCAGAACCTCCTTAGCCTTGCATGAAAGGTCTCTGACAGTATACTTCCAGCTTTCCTTTCAGCCTCTGTCTCACTTCTCTCCTCTAGTCACTCCCTATTGATCAAGAGGCTGCTGACTCTTCTTTGAACATGGTAGGCTTCCCAACTCCACTCCTACTCAGGTTATCCCATCTGCCTTGACTGTTCTTTCTCCCCATTTCCACATATTCAAACTATACTAAGCCTTCAAGTTCTAACTCGAAAGCTACTTCCTTACTAACCCTTCCCTGATCACATTTTCTACTTCACTCCAGTTAGGAGCAACTCTCATATTCTTTTCTCTATTAAAGCATTTATCACGCTTTACCTTGTTCTCAAACTCACCATGAACTTGCATCCCTCCTTGTTATTCCATTCCCTCTCCCTAAAATGCATTCTCCCCTTGCCTTGTCTGTCAAACTCTTACTCATCTTTCAAGACCCATCTCTATTATCTTCTCTAGGAAGCCTTTCTAGACTTCTCTACACTGATTTAAATACTTGCTTCTGTGGGCTTTCATGGTATTCTCAAATATTATCTTATCTATTTATTTATTTATTTATTTTTGGCTTTTGCCATAGGGAACATGTGCTCACCGGAGAGAGAGAGAAAGAGAGAGAGGGAAAGTGAGAAATCACCCCCCTCAGAAGGATGGCCATCACACACACCCTATAGCAAAAAAAAAAAAAATCTCTCAAAAAAAAGAAGGATGGCCATGTCACAGTCCCATCTCTTCCATTCTCCCCTTGGAATTTTGGGTAAACATGCACACACCTAGCATGATTTTTTAAGTTGCCAACTGCAGTTGGCCATGTGGAAATCCAGCACCTTAACCACCACACCACCTGCTGGCCCCTCAAATATTCTTACAAAGCATTTTCATAATGAAATTATAATTTATATGTCTCTCTCCCCATTGGCTTTTGAGCTTCCCCTCATCTTTGTGTCTCAATATCTAAGGTCATGTCCAATACATATATTTTTTTAAAAGAATTATCTTATTTAACTTTATTTATATATATATATATATATATATATATTTTACTTTGACCAGAGAAGGACAGAGCGAGAAAGAAAGAGAGGGAAAGTGAGAAAACAAGCCACTAGGTCCAGGACTTCAACCGCAGTCAGCCAAGTGGGAGTTCAGCACCCTTAACCACCAAGCCACCTGCTGGCCCCATGTCCAATATATTATTAACCCACAATACAGTTAAAATGAACCTATGAATGAATGAATGAGTGACTGAGTGAATGAATGAACTAATTTTAGCTCATCTGGAGATGATAAACTTGTTAAGGTACAAAGAATGTCTCACATGGTATTTTCCTCACTTAACCCAGTGCAATGTTTTATGTCTGTTAAGTACATAATATCTGTTGATGAAACAAATTAATCCTTCAAAACACACAATTCTCTAATCCTTTGCTTCTTTCCCTCATTCATCCTACTTTAGCCCCATCACTCCTGATCCTCTTCTCCTGGCCTGGGGACTAGACCCTATAATGCTCCCACATCATCACTATAAGAGACTCAGATGGCCTCATATGGAAAGATAATACTTCCACATCTCTACATCTAGATGGAACAAGCTGCAATTCAGTCCTTCTTGGACTTCTGTCCAAGCCCGTGTCCATATTCTAAAACCCAAACCCATTGCCTTGTTTCCCCAGCTTACCTCCTGATGACCCCTTATCTGGTCGTCCAGTGAAACTAGGAGTGTGGACATGAGGTGGGGATGGGGCACTAGCCAGGGCACCCCGCTTTGGCTTTTTGTCTGGCATCTGGGGATCAATCTTTAACCCCTTCAGGGCCTCAGTAGAGAGATTACGTTTGAGTACAGCTGCCTTTTTGTAGCCATCATATAATCCAAAGGCAATGTCCCGATTGGTGGTTGTCCAGGAAATCCGTAAATCTACCAAGTGCAGCTGATGTGTATGAAAAGCTGGATCCCCACTTCGAGTAGAGAGCTCCTAAGAAACAGGAAAAGGACTTCAGAGTAGCAAGGAAATTCCCCCCGATGTTCCTGGACCAGAAATGCAGATATAAGAGAACAAGCTTGCTGAATACGAATCTGTTCTGGGGTCAGCAGGTAGCATGGTGGTTAAGGCACTGGACTACCACATGGCTGACCACAGTCTAAATCTTGGACCTGGTGACTTGCTTTCTCTCTCTCTCTCTCTCATGAGTGCACATGCCCTGTAGCAAAACTTAAAAATAATATAATTTAAAAAAAAGACTCAAGGGACCAGCAGGTAGCGTGGTAGTTAAGGCGCTGGATATTCCCACATGGCCAAGCACAGTTTGAGTCCCGGATCTGGTGGCTTGCTTTCTCACTTTCCCTCTCTTTCTCCGTGTCTCTCTGTGGTCAAATTAAAATAAATAAATTAATAAATAACATTAAAAAAAATAATCGATTCCAAGACAGAAGGACCCTGAAGAAAAACTAAGTGGTCTTAGCTTGTACACTGTATTACATTCTAACTATACCCACTGTATTTTAAATGACTCAGATAATTTCAGCTTAAAATCTTTCCTTAATGAGGGGATGGCAGGTGGCATGGTGGTTAAGGGTACTGAACTCCTACATGGCCAGTTGTAGTTTGAGTCCCAGACCTGGTGGTTTGCTTTCTCACTTTCCTTCTCTCTTTCTCCCTCTCTCTCTCTCACTTTGTCCCTCTCTGGTCAAATTAAAATAAAGTTAAATAAAATATTTTTTTAAAGAATTATTTATTTAATTCCATTTGTTGTTGTTGTTGTTGTTGTTGTTATTATTATTATTATTATTATTATTTTCCAGAGAGAGAGAGGGAAAGCGAGAAAGCAAGCCTCCAGATCCAGGACTTGAACTGCAGCTGGCCATGTGGGAATCCAGCACCTTTAACTACCACACTGCCTGCCGGCCCCATTAAATAAAATAGTTCTTTAAAAATAAAATCTTTCCTTGGGCCAGAAGCTGGCATGGTGGTTGGAGGCACCGGACTCCCACATGGCCGACCACAGTTCGATCCTCTCTCTCACTCTGTCCCCCTCTGGTCAAATTAAAATAAATAAAGTTAAAAAAAATAATAAATCTCATTTTTTTTATTTCATTTTATTTTATACATTCAATCACATTATTTGGCTTACAAAATGAATATTTCAACAGGTGAACAATTCTCCCTAGTATAGTTGATAAAACTGTAAAATATCTTGGGACCAAGCAGTTAGCATAATGGCTATGTCGCTGGACTCCCATGTAGTCAACCACGGTTCAAATTCTGGACCCAGCAGCTTAAACTCATGCCGGATGCATGTGCATGTGTGCCCAAGATCCTGAGAGGAGAATGGAGGAGAAGGGATTGTGGCGTGACCATCCCCCAAGGGGGTGATTTCTCGCTTTCTCTCTCTCTCTGTCTTTCCAGAGAGTACACGTGCCCCCCATAGCAAAAACCTCTCCAAAAAAAAAAAACCTATAAAATATCTTCAACAGATAATACCACATTTCTTTGTCCCATTAATGCTTTGCCTTCCTATTTTTTTTTTAAATCTTTCCTTGGACCAGCAGGTGGCATAATGGTTAAGGCACTGGACACTCCCACATGGCCAACCACAGTTCAAGTTCTGGACCTGATGGCTTGCTTTCGCACCTTCTCTCTCTTTCTCTCTCTGGGCAAATTAAAATAAATGAACGAGGGACCAGCAGTTAGTGTAATGGCTTTCTCTCTCTGGACAAATTAAAATAAATGAATGAGGGACCAGCAGTTAGTGTAATGGCTATGTCGCTGGACTCCCACGTAGTCAACCGCAGTTCACGTCCCGGACCCAGTGACTTAAAACTCATGCCTGGCGCGTGTGCGTGCGTGCGTGCCCAAGATCCCGAGAGGAGAATGGAGGAGAAGGGATTGCGGCGTGACCATCCCCCCAGGGGGTGATTTCTCACTTTCTGTCTCTATGTCTCTGTCTGTCTGGCGAGCGCATGCGCCCTATCGCAAAAACCTCTCCAAAAAATAAATAAATGGACGAACAAATAAAATTAAATAAATAATTCTTTTTTAAAAAATCTTTCCTTAATGAGAGTAAAAGTCAACACTAAATACAATGATGGTGTGTGGATTTCAAAAAAATTTTGCACAAAATTAACTCATACTTTAATTCAATTTTTCCATGAATTTTTTTTTTTTTTTTTAATTTGGAGAGGTTTTTGCTATAGGGCGCGTGCACTCACCAGACAGAGACAGAAAGCAAGAAATCACTCCCCAGGGGGGATGGCCACGCCGCAATCCCTTCTCCTCCATTCTCCTCTCGGGATCTTGGGCACGCATGCACATGCACCCGGCGTGAGTTTAAGCCACCAGGTCTGGGACTCGAACCGTGGTAGACTACATGGGAGTCCAACGACATAGCCATTACACTAACTGCTGGTCCCTCCATGAACTTTTTGAAGTCCCCTTGTATATGTTTAGAATAAATATATGCTTTGTATCTTACCAGGAACTTAGCCTGAAACCTATTACTATGGAGTGAATATGTTCCTCTAAAATTTATATATTGAAGCCCTAACACCTAGTATGATAGTACTAGGAAATGGGGCCTTTGGGAAGTAAATAGGTTTTGATGACATCATGGGGGTAAGGCAAACGTCACAGGATTAGTGCCCTTATAATAAGAGTTACCAGAAGGGCTGGCAGGTTAAGGGTACTAGATTCCCACATGGCCGACTTGCAGTTCAAGTCTCAGACCTGGCGGCTTACTTTCTCTCTCTCTCTCTCTCGCTTGCTCACTTTCTCACTCTCTCTAAAATAAGCAAATAAAGTTTTTTTAAAAAAATAATTATTAATTTAATTTTAAAAAAAGAAATAAAAGAGGTCTCAGGGACTGGCAGATGGCGTAATGGTTACATTACTGAACTCCCATGTAGTCGACCATGGTTCAAGTCCCAGTGGTTTAAAACACATGCTAGATCCATGTGCGTGTGTGGCCAAAAGATCTCGAGAGGAGGGACCAGCAGTTAGCATAATGGCTATGTCGCCGGACTCCCACGTAGTCGACCACGGTTCGCGTCCCGGACCCGGTGGCTTAAAACTCACGCCGGGTGGGTGTGCGTGCGTGCCCAAGATCCCAAGAGGAAAATGGAGGAGAAGGGATTGCGGCGTGACCACCCCTCCGGGGGGGTGATTTCTTGCTTTCTGTCTCTCTGTTTCTCTCTGTCTGTCTGGTGAGCGCACGTGCCCTATAGCAAAAAAAACCTCTCCAAAAAAAAAAAGATCTCGAGAGGAGTATAGAGAAAAAGGGGTTGCAGCGTAGCCATCCCCCCTGGGAGGTGATTTCTCGCTTTTCATTTCTCTGTCTCTCTCTGTTTCTCCGGGAAACACACATGCCCTATAGCAAAAATCTCTCTTAAAAAAAAAAAAAGAAAGAAAGAAAAGAAAAGAGGCCTCACCAGAACCCAGCCACAACAGGACTCTAATCTTTTTTTTTTTGGAGAGGTTTTTGCTATAGGGCGCGTGCGCTCGCCAGACAGACAGAGAGAGACAGAGAGATAGAAAGCAGGAAATCACCCCCCAGGGGGGATGGCCACGCCGCAATCCCTTCTCCCCCATTCTCCTCTCGGGATCTTGGGCACGCACGCACACGCGCCCGGCCTGAGTTTAAGCCGCCGGGTCCGGGACTCGAACCGCGGTCAACTACGTGGGAGTCCAGCGACATAGCCATTACACTAACTGCTGGTCCCAGGACTCTAATCTTAATCTTGGATTTCCCAGCCTCCAAAACTGAAATAAATTGCTGTTGTTTAAGTCACCAGTCTAGTATTTCATTATAGCAGCCCAAGCAGATAAAGAGATCCATTGATATAAATAAGGTAAAAAGAGTTTGAGTCAAGCAGTACCTCCTCAGCAGTGCGATTGCTGTGCCGTTGGTAGGAGAGAGAGGACAGGCTCAGCAGGTGGGTCTTTGTCACCAAAGGATCAAGGCAGTGGTCAACATTCTCTTCAGAAGGTGAGGCCATCAGATGAACGGTCACCTGACTTAGGTCACTCACCATCTGGGTCACACTCCAGTCAGAGATGAGCCGCCGCATCACTGTGCCAGCTGAGAAAAAGAGGCACACAGAACCCATGCAGATCGGTAAATGGACATTGTGAAATACAAAGGGAGGATGGGAATGGAACCAAGAAAGGGAAAAAGGTAAGGGGAAGGCTAGGAAAGACAAAGGGAGTCTCTGATCTTACCTTGAGGTATAAGCCGCTGAGTCCCCCGAGTGAAGACATGGCCCTGACTGCACTCAATCTGGATGCCCCGTTGCTGGGCAAATGAAGCCCAATAATGAACCTGGCAACAAGAGAGCATACACTGAACAAAGGATGGTATGAGAGGGATGATTAAGAGATCCAATAAGAGAAAGCAAGAATAGCAGGGAAGGGGAATGGAAGTGAAGACATCAGCAGGGCCACTGGAGCCTGACCTGCAGCTGGGGAAAGAGTGCAGTATAGGAAAGCTGCTTGTAGTGCTGGCCAAGTTTCTTCTTGCTGGGTTTTAGGTTATTGAAGAGCTTTCCCCTGCAGATAGGCCTTGTAACACTAGTCCAAGTTGCCCAGAAGTTTTGCATCCAGCGAAGGGTACTACTGTATAGAAGAATCCGGGGCTGGGATATTGCTGTAGAGGAAAAGATAGACATTTCCTAGTTGTGGTTAAAACACAGAAGTGAAGTTAAATTCTTCCCTAGCTTCAGGTTTTATAAGTTAAAAAGATCCAAAAAGCATTCAACCTCACATTCAGCTTCTTCAATGCCCTTTTCTTTCAAGGATCCAAGGTCTTTGTTTTCACCTACTGCTACGGTCTGAATTCTTTTTTTCTTTAAAAAATTATTTTATTTAACTTTATTTAATTTTGACCAGAGAAGGACAGAGCAAGAGAGTGAGAGAAGGGGAAAGTGAGAAAGCAAGCTGTCAGGTCTAGAACTTAAACAGCAGTCAGCCCTGTGAGAGTCCAGAGCCCTTAACTACCATACCACCTGCCGGCCCTGCTATGGTCTGAATTCTAACCCTCAAAATTGGTGGTATTAAGGGGGGGGGACTTTGGGAGGTAATGAGATCATGAAGACAGAGCCCTCATGAATGGGACCAGTGCCCTTACAAAAGAGGTCCAAGGGAACAATGTGGCCCCTTCCACCAGTTAAGGACTCAGCAAGAAGTCACCATCTATGAGGAATGGGCCCTCACCAGATATGGAATCTGCCTGCGCTTTGATCTTGGACTTCCTAGCCTCCAGAACTGTGAGAAATAAGTTTTATAAGCTACCCAGTTAATGGTATTACTATTACAGTACCCTGAAAGGACTAAGATACCAAGCTTCCCCCCACCTTATTAAAAAGTCCTAACCTAAATTCTTCCTTGCCATTCTATTTCCTCCACAGATGCCAAGGTGAAGTGCTGGGACCATGCAGTTAACACAAGCTGAGTATAAAAGAACTGCCCCTCATGCCCTAGAGCAAGGACTCGGCTGAGGAGAACTGTTTGCAAGGTCAACAGTTTTACGAGTTTTAGACTTTACCTCCATTGTGTTGCTGTACTGGCCTGCACTCAATTTCTCTGCCATAGGCCTTATTGCCATACCCTGGTACCCCATAAAGGCACCCCCAGCCTTACTATAACTTTTTTTTTTTTTTTTGGAGAGGTTTTTTTGCTATAGGGCGCGTGCGCTCGCCAGACAGACAGAGAGAGACATAGAGACAGAAAGCAAGAAATCACCCCCCAGGGGGGATGGTCACTCCACAATCCCTTCTCCTCCATTCTCCTCTCGGGATCTTGGGCATGCACGCACACGCGCCCGGCGTGAGTTGTAAGCCACCAGGTCCGAGACGCGAACCACGGTCGACTAAGTGGGAGTCCAGCGACATAGCCATTACGCTAACTGCTGGTTCCCTACTATAACTTTTACAATAATCCTAAAGAAATGCGAATCCACTAAGGTGGTGGCTG
Source organism: Tupaia tana (assembly GCA_026018925.1). Classification (NCBI taxonomy): domain Eukaryota; kingdom Metazoa; phylum Chordata; class Mammalia; order Scandentia; family Tupaiidae; genus Tupaia; species Tupaia tana. The sequence goes on along the minus strand of JAKSZU010000011.1, from coordinate 22,918,494 downwards.
CATAAGGCAGGGCTGGCAAACAGGAATTATTCTCATTACATTCACTTTTCCTACTGGGGATTATATAGATAAGCATTAAAAAAGGTTTAGGTTATGGGAACCAGCAGTTAGCGTAATGGCTATGTTGCTGGACTCCCATGTAGTCGACTGTGGTTCGCGTCCCGGATCCGGTGGCTTAAAACTCATGCCAGGCGTGTGTGCGTGCGTGCCCAAGATCCCGAGAGGAGAATGGAGGAGAAGGGATTGCGGTGTGACCATCCCCCCTGGGGGGTGATTTCTCGCTTTCTGTCTCTCTGTCTCTCTCTGTCTGTCTGGCGAGCGCACGCGCCCTATAGCGAAAACCTCTCCAAAAAAAAAAAAGGTTTAGGTTAAAGCTATTAATTGGCAAAACAATCTCAGTAGCTGGGAGGGGCTCAGGGACTCATCCAGGAGGTGCTGTTACCCTAAAGACCATAAGCCACCCTTACTCTCAGGACGAGGAAAGATTGCCATTCCCCAAGCCACAGTCATTGTATAGAGCAGCACATAGAGGGTCCCAAGTACACAGTAACCTTTAGGTCAGTCATTAAGCTGCTCACAAGACCACATTCCTTTCCTATGTAGACATTAGACTCACTCTCTTAGCTGTGGATTATCCCAGAAATAACATAGGTATTCCACTTTAGTATATACTAACCTTGTCTTTACTAAACCAGACAGAATTTATTTCTAAGCCCTTGTAATTGCTGCCACCCTAGCCTGAGGCTAAAGTTCTCAAAAGCTGACCTGGGGCTCAAGTTCTCAAGCCAATCTGAGACTAAAGTGATCAAGCTAGTCTGGGACTAAGGTTATTAAGATTCCTGAAAACCCTCTCATCCAAAGACCCTCCCCGGTAATCAAGATCTAAAAAGAGAATGCACCCGAAAAATAGACTTCCTTGTTCTAAAAATTATGACTGTTTATACCTAAACAAAACAGATGTCATGCTTTATGATTATTGTTCCTATACTTTAAATGCTTTACCTTTTAGAGTAAAATCTTTCACTTACTTCCCCTCACCCACCCTACTCCTGTAAAACTCCTTCTATAATAAATACACATGACTCCTAGCCATCAGGGCTGCAGTCTTGAGTTTACTCTGGCTGTAGCCGGCTAAGAACATGCTAAGGGGCATTGAGGTCTTGGCCTGATTCTGTTCACCCCTGTCGCCTTCCTGTGCACCCACCCCAGCTGGAGCATGGCTTCTAGCAGTGAAGTAATCAGGAGCCAAGCCCCATCCTCCCAGCCCTTCCTTCCCATCGCCCAGGCCCAAGCCTCACTCCCGCTATGCCGAGTCAGATCCATCTTGATGGAGAGGTTGAGGTTCTCAGAGCGGAAGGCCCGGTAGGAGTCATGGAGCTGGCCCAAGGGCACCTCAGGCAGGAATTCTGGGGCCCGCAGAGTGACACCATGGTGATCATGGGGGTTGCCATGGCACAGCCACTGCAGGTCCAGTGTCATGCAGAGGTCAGGCAGGTGAAGGAAGCAGCAGTCGTCATACCTGCCTCACAAGAGAGCCCCACCCTCAGTGCCCTGGTCATTGCCACCTCAGCTCTCCCCCTCCCTCCACCCTAAGCCTTCCACTCCATGAGGGAGGCTCCACCCTTAGCTCCACTTACTTAGAGGCTGTTCTCACGTTGATATCCAAGTCACCCTTGAACACAAACTGACCAGGTTTCCACTGAAAAGACAGGTGGCTCCACTCCCAATGCATATTTTCCGTTGTGTTATATGGATCCTACAACCACCCCCAAGAACATGGTGAGGTATGGTCAGAGAACCATCCTCATCTCCCAGATCTGTATCTTTTTCATTTCCTGCATGTGCTGTGCAGGCCCCGACCATACCATCCTAATAAAATGACTCCATGGGACCCCTCACCTCAGTAGCCAGCTGGTGCAGGTTTGCCTGTTCAATGTCCATGTGCCAGTCCCCATGGAACAGCAGACGGCTCTTGTCCCACCAGGGCAAAGGTGGGCTGGGGTCAGCTGAGGGCTTGGTCAAGAGGTCCACACATTGGCCAATCAGTGTCCAGGCTGGATCCCAGCATGGGCCCCACACCACTGTGTACCGGGAGATTCCCGCTGGAGCAGGGAAGCAAAGCTATAGTTTGTTATGCTACTTTGCCCCTTCCTTTTCCTTCACTGCAGAAGGGACTCAGCTCATCTCCCACCCCAGCTATCACATATGTATATCTCTTAGATAAACCAGGTGTCCCTGTCTACTCACAGCGTAAGTCATGGTAGAACTTGAGTGGAGGCATATTCCTCTCTACTGCCACATTACCCCATGGAAGGCCCAAGTGCAGGATTTGACGCCGACGGGAACAAGGCTGACCACTCTGCTCAGTGCCCACAAGTCGACCCATCAACTGCCAGTCACGGATCTCAAACAGGTACCGTGGATAGTCTCTGATCCGAACTGATATAGGGAGGATACACACTGGTCAGTCAGGGGGCTGTTTTAATGCTCTTAGGCATTTTTTCTTTGCTGTTACTTTTACCCATCTATATTTACAAGTCAACAAAGAAAACAAGGGCTGGCCTTGGTAGCAAGCTGAAAAAGGACATGGAGAACCCAGAGTTGAAAATGAGGCATTGCACTAGACTTCAGAGACATGATAACCTTAAAGATGACTCTAATTATTGCTTTCTTAGGCATTTCTGGGTGAAATTCAGGAACAAAGAAAGGGAAGAGGAACCCATCCATTCCACTCCACCCATCCAGCAGTCACTGTTCCCAATATAACCTAGCTCCTCTGTAACTACTGAGCTTCTTGGAGCTCACAGAGAAAGTGCTAGGCTCTATAAATAAAGGAAGCACTACTTACCCAGAAAGGTCTTGACATTACACTTGAGCATGCGACACCACTGAATGACAAGATCTAGTCCTTCTGCCGGAAAAGGGCTAAGTGGATCAAGCTCTCGAACTTGCTCTATCACTCGCTCAGGACCGTGGAAGGAGGCATCTGCCAGAGCCACCAGCTCTAGCCCTGCCAGGCTCCAAGTGAGCAGCGCCCGGCGCATGGGTGTGTTACCATAGAGACGACGGGAGCGCTGGATGTAGATTTCAATGTTTTTGCGTTCCAAAGAGGCATAGAGCTCCTCAATTTTGCGGGCTGGTAATAATTCCCCATGCTGCTTCCGAAGGGCAGCTACTTTGGCATCCAACAGCTGCAGCCTTTTGGCACTCTCCTTACTTTCATCCTTCATTAATTCATAGTTATCATGAAGTTTCACCTCAAAAATGTCATCCAGGAAAACCCATGAGAAGTGCTGAATCTTCAAGAGTAGATCAGGAGGGAGTGGGGCAGGGCGTGGAGTGGCCCAAGCAGAAGTCCCTAGATGCAGCCCCTTTAGCCATTTCTGAACTCCCATAGCCTCATCCAGGGTTCGAGAGAAGTCATACTGATAAGGGAACTCCACTGAGACTGAGCCAAGGGAGAGGAGCCAAACACGGTTCCGGAGGGTCTGTAGTGCAGGGAAGGGGTTCCGGTGGAGGATCATCTCCTCCAGCTCAGGCAGCAGCTGTACCTCCACCTCCTTGAAGTTGAAGATGCTATTGCCATCGAAGCCAGCAGCCAGCTCTGGACAATAAGCCTGCAGTGAACCCCCATGCCGGCTCAGTGACACACTCTCGGCAGCCAGGGTAATGAATTTGTCTTCAGCAACAAAAGCTGTCAGCTTGGCTGTGCTCACCTCCAGTGTCAGATTTAGCAGCCGCTTTGGGGGAGATGGCTCAGGGGGATGGCATTCTGGCTCAGAAGTGGTTTCTGGTATCTCTAGTGCAAGGGATGGAACAGTCTCAGGAAACACAGTGGCCCTTAATAGGTCTCGGCACTGCAAGGTGGCTAGAACGTGCTGGTACAGGTACATGTGATCTGGAGGACTCCAGAGCAAGGTCAGCCCTGCACCACACTGAACCTTTAGAAACAAAAACGAGAGAAAAGGTTATGTCAATTACTGTGGCCCAGAATAGTAGAGATGGCAGGAAACATACGTGCATACTTGGCTCTAGAACCATCTCCACCCAGAAGTCTTTCCTGAGTAACTATGTTAATTACACCCTTAGCACTAACATGCTGAGCTAACAGTTCATCTACTTCACTTAAGATCATCGACACTGTCTAAGTTCTCAACTGGATTCTAGATTGAGAGGAGAGGCCACATAGTATAATTATTTGTTATCTACCACAGACACTTAGTATATTCAACAGTACTCAAATCATCTGACTTCATATTTCTGCTCATAAGTTACCTTTCTCTAACAGCCACACTCTAATAACCACTGTAAAAGTCACTGCAAAAGTCAATTTGAAAATGTTCCATGAATTGATTGCATCTTAATTCTTTTTTTAAGATAATTATTTATTTTATTTTATTTATTATTCTTTCTTTGTTTTTAATTTGCCACAAGGCACATGCACTCACCAGAGTTAGACAGAGAGAGCAGGAAAGCGAGAAAGCAAACGAATAGGTTCAGGACTTGAACCACAGTCGGCCATGTGGGAGTCCAGCACTGTAATCACTATTCCACCAGCTGGCCCTTTGACTGAATTCTCAAAAGGTATAAAAAATACTGGTCATGGGCCCAACAGGTGGCATGGTAGTTAAGGTGCTGGACTCCCACATGGCCGACCTGGTTCAAGTCCCAGACCTGGAGGCTTGCCTTCCCTCTCTCCAGCTTATTTCTCTGAAGAGAAACCTCTTCAATTTCCAAAGGAAGATAAAGTCTGACAAACAGGAAAATACCCACCATCCTCCTAAGAGTGTCCCATATCCATTAATACCCTGAGGAGAAAGACTGAAAAACCTCTCAAAGATTGCCAAGTGCTTCCATCTTCATTTAGATCCTTTCCAGCCTTTCCATGAACTGAGTACTCCAACAAAATGACACCAGATCACCATTTTTCAGAAGATGTATATACTGGGACCAGCAATTGGCGTAACAGCTATGTCGCTGGACTCTCATGTAGTCAACTGTGGTTCGAGTCCCAGATCTGGTGGCTTAAACTCACGCCGGGCGCGTGTGCGTGCGTGCCCAAGATCCCAAGAGGAGAATGCAGAAAAGGGATTGAGGTGTTGCCATCCCCCCTGGGGGGTGATTTCTCGCTTTGTGTCTCTCTGTCTCTCTCTGTCTGTCTGGCGAGCGCATGAGCCCTATAGCAAAATCCTCTCAAAAAAAAAAAGATGTCAGGAACCAGCAGTTAGCGTAATGGCTGTGTCGCTGGACTCCCACGTAGTCGACCATGGTTCGTGTCCTGGACCCGATGGCTTAAAACTCACGCCGGGTGCGTGTGCATGCGTGCCCAAGATCCCGAGAGGAGAATGGAGGAGAAGGGATTGCGGTGTGACCATCCCCCCTGGGGGGTGATTTCTCGCTTTCTGTCTCTATGTCTCTCTCTGTCTGGCGAGTGCATGCGCCCTATAGCGAAAATCTCTAAAAAAAAAAAAAAAAAAAAAAAAAAAAGATGTATATACTGAAATATTTATACTTGAAATTACATGGGTTTGGCAACTGCTTCAGAAGAACCCCAGCGCCTGGGGCATCAAAAATTAGCATAAGAATAGCTGAAATAAGCTGGTCACAAGCTGGTAATGAAACTGGGACCATGAGAACTCATGCATTTTCTTTAATTTACACATACATAGATATGTATGTACATATGTACACATACATACACACACCCTTAAGTTTATCCGCTTATTTCTTGAAAGAGAGAGACAGGAACCACCAAAAGGTTCTCCAGGCCATGATCTTCCCAGTCTGGAGGACAGGCTGGTGTACATACACACCTATCATGCCCAGAGAGGTCCTAAGACTTTTCCCATGTGGGTCCAGTTGCACTACCACTGCACCACTACTTAGCTCTAGTTTTGTCCAAATTATAAATTCCATACTAAAAAGTTAAAAATGTACAGAATGAACCAGGAAAAACACAAAATCCACTAGGTATAATATTTCTGATGAGATAAGTTTCGCAATATGAGACAATAAGACTATAAGCCTCGACCCAGCAGGTGGTGTGGTGAATGAAGGTGCTGCACTCCCCACAGGGTCGGCTTTGGTTCAAGTCCTAGACCTGGGGGCTTGCTTTCTCATTTTCCTTCTCTCTCTATCTCTATCTCTCTCTGTGTCTCTCTCTGGTGAATGTACATAGCCAATAGCAAATTAAAAAAATAAATAAATAAAATGAAATATTTTTTAAAGAATTTTTTAACTTTCTTTTTAAATTTATTTTAATTTGACCAGAGAGGGACAGAGTGAGAGAGTGAGAGAGGGAGAGAGAGAGTGAGAAAGCAAGTCACTAGGTCTGCGACTTGAACCATGGTCAGCCACATGGGAACCCAATGCCCTTAATCACTATGCCACCTGCTGACCCCAAAATTATTATTATTATTCTTTTATTTTTATTTTTTAATAAATTTTTTAATTTAACTTTATTTATTTATTTATTCATTTGTTTATTTCAATTTGACCAGAGAGGGACAGAAAGAGAGAGAGAAGGCAAGCCACCAGGTCTGGGACTCGAACCATGGTCGACCATGTGGGAATCCAACGCCTTTAACCACCACACCACCTGCCGGCCCCTATTATTATTATTATTTGAAAAGACTAAGGCTTGGGGCCAGCAGATGATGTGATTAGGACCCTGGATACCCACATGGTCAACCACTGTTCAATTCCTGGACATGGTGCCTTGAAAATCACGTTGGGTATATTTGTGTTTTTTTGGGTTTTTTTTGGTTTTTTTGAGAGGTTTTTGCTATAGAGCGCGTGCGCTTGCCAGACAGACAGAGACAGAGAGACAGAAAGTGAGAAATCACCCCCCATGGGGGATGGTCACACTGCAATTCCTTCTCCTCCATTCTCCTCTCAGGATCTTGGGCACGTACGCACACGCGCCCGGCATGAGTTTTAAGCCACCGGGTCCAGGATGCGAACCGCGGTCAACTACGTGGGAGTCCAGCGACATAGCCATTAAGCTAACTGCTGGTTCCCACGCTGGGTATATTTGTATGCAAGCCCAAAATCCTGAGAAAAGAATGGAGAAGGAGGGACTACAATGTGGCCATTGCCCCGGTGGGGGTAATGTCTCACTTTTTCCCTTTCTGTCTCTAGCAAGTGCACACATCCTATGGCAAAAACCTTAAAAAAAAAAAAAAAAAAAGACTAAGGGTCTCTAAACCAAGAGAAGAACCAGCCTGGCCCCACCTCCCACAGGTGTATTACCTCTAGAGAGCGGATGCTGCGGTGATAGGTGACAGAGAGCATGGAGAAGCTGAGCACTGGAGTAGGGATGTCAGGGGCCTTGCAACAGGGCTGCATCTTCTCCGTGACCGACTTCACAAGTGCAAGCACAAGCCCTTGAATTCCCACGGTGGAGGTCTCAGCGCTGCCCAGGACAGTCAGCGTGTCCAGTCGTACCTCTGAAGCACCTAACATCCAGAAACCATGTCAGCTTTTGGTTCCCAGCTTTCAAATGCCAACTTCAGTTCTCTCTCTCCCTTTAACTTATTCTCTTTACTCTTGTTATCTTTATTTCCCATGCTTCTCCAAGTCATTCCTCATGTTTTAGAGAAATTTTCCCTTTCCTGTCTTAACCTATTTAGAACTGGCAGAGTCAAAGAAGTTCCCAGCTCCTACAAATTGCTTGGAAGTATATCATTTACTGTCTAGAACCAAACACAAGGAAATAAAAAGATACATGGGTCTCATTCTCTTGACCACATAAAAGTTCAATCTTTTTATTATGTCTTGCTTAATACTTGCCTTTTTTTAAAATAATTATTTTATTTAGGGGACCAACAGGTGGCGTGGTAGTTAAGGAACTGGACACTCCCCACATGGCCAACCACAGTTCAAGTCCTGGACTTAGCAGCTTGCTTTCTTACTTTTTTACTCTCTCTCTCTCTCTGGTCAAATAAAAACAAATGAATGAGTAAGTAAAATTAAATAAATAATTCTTTTTTAAAACAAGCAAGCCACCAGGTCCAGGACTCAAATCAGGGTCAGCCATGTGGGAGTCCACCGCCCTTAACCACTATGCCACCTGCCGGCCCCAACACTCACCTTCTATAAGGCATTAAAAAAAAACAAAAAAAACAAAAAAAAACAAAACGGGGCCAGTAGGAAGTAGTGGTGGTAAAGGGTAAAGGGTACTGTACTCCCACATGGCTGACCATGGTTCGATCCGGGACCTGGCAGCTTGCTTTCTCACTTTCCCTCTCTCACTCACACACTCTCTCTTGCTCTTACTCTGTTCCTCTCTGGTCAAGTTAAAATAAATAAATAAAGATTAAAAAAAAAAAAAAAAAACAAGAAACCCAAAAGTTATGCAAGATCTTCCAGCACCTTATGCCTCTAATTAAAAAAAAAAAAATTCCAGATAATCAGCTTCATTAAATGAGAAGGAACAGACTGAACCAGCATAATCTGCTTAGGTTTCACACCACCCACTTCAGTATAGACCCCCTGTCCCACTTACCAACCAGGGCAGAAAGGGTGAACAAGTTCATGTCTTCCACCTTCAAGTCCACCTTCCACAGTAACGTCACAGATTCCCCAAATGAGGATTCCCTAGAGACAGCTGATTTCCCAAACTGGGGACCCATCAGGGATAAAATACGAGACAGACATTCGGCACAGGTCTCTGATGCTTCTACCTGAAGTCCTCGGATGGTACAATCAAGAAATAGAGTATCTGACTGAGTGCTGGACAGGCCCAGAGGCTGGTTATAGCTACCCTAGAAAAAAAGCAGAGGATCCCATCAGAAGTGTGCAAATGCACAGTTTTTTAACACCCTGATGTGCTGCCTGCTGCCAATAAGATGCTCAGTGCTCTGAAGCATGATAGGAGAAGGAAGCTATGTGGGCCCCTATTCACCAAAGCTCCCACCTACCTGAAGGGTGAAGGAGTCCAGGACAAGCGCCTCACCCCAAACATGCATATTGGGTGGGTGTGGTGCTCGCTGAATGTGAGAGTCACTGCCCACACGCCAGCAGAGGTGGTCCACAGTTAGGACGCCTCGCTGATGGATGCTCTGTGGCCTGAGGTGCTGATAATCTAAACAAAGGTGGGAAAGAGGGGTTTTAATGGAGACACTGGCTATCAACTGGGCCTACCTCTACAAATAGAACTTATTCCTTTTCCATTCCAGAGTCTTACCCAGAGAGATGGAATTGAATCCCAAGGCGAAAGGTGGTGTATTTCCAAGCTGAATGGAAATATTGACATTGGAGATGGAGGTGCTAAAGATGATGGGAGCCAGGATTTGGGGGAATGTTCTGCACAAGGACAAGACATCATTGTTTGATTAGAAAATAAGTATAGCTTCCTACCACAGGACAGATTCCTGAGGCTCTCAAAAGCAGGATGAAATTTAGAGTTTTGTTGTGATTCTTGGGCTAGATTCTTACAACCTGAAAGGAAAAGGCTGCACTTATCAGCTTGCTGCTACCTCAATGGTAATCCGTAGGAACCCCAGAAAGATATTAGGTGGAATTATATAAAACTGCCAGTTTCACAGGTCAACGTAGTGAATATCTGCATTATCATATGATTCAACCTGATATAACTAACAAGCATCACTTCTAACCCATTAACCTTAAATTCTCTGCATACCACAATGCAACCACTACACAGAGACAAATGGCACTGCAGACATGATGGTGCCACTTTTCAATTCAAGGTGGATAAGACATTATTTATCATTTACATTAAGTCTAACAAATTATTTATGTTGTACAAGGCACTGTGCTGGGCACTAGGCACACAAACAAAGAGGACATCATCCTCCCATCAAGAAATCTAGTCTAATGAGGATGTTACATAAAAACGGAATTGCTATTGAGATTAAGATTTGGAGAAATCAGGACCAGCAGTTGGTGTAATGGCTATGTTGCTGGACTCTCATGTACTGGACCATGGTTCGAGTCCCAGACTTGGCGGCTTAAACTCACACCAGGCACGTGCATGCATGCCCAAGATCCCAAGAGGAAAATGGAGAAGGGATTGCAGCGTGCCATCCCTCCGGGGGGTGATTTCTCGCTTTCTATCTCTCTGTCACTCTCTGTCTTTCTGGCAAGTGCATGCGTCCAATAAGAAAAAATCTCTCCAAAAAGAGGGAAAAAAAAAAAAAAAAAAGAATCACATTATGCAGTTAGTGTAATGGCTATATCGCTGGACTCCCATGTACCCGATCGCAGTTCGAGTCCCTGACCCGGCGGCTTAATCTCACGCCAGGCGCGTGTGTGTGTGTGTGTGTGTGTGCCCAAGATCCTGAGAGGAGAATGGAGGAGAATGGACTGCTATGTGGCCATCCCCCCGGGGGGTGATTTCTCATTTTCTAGGTCTCTCTGTCTCTCTGGTGAGCACATGCACCCTGTAGCAAAAACCTCTGGGGGAAAAAAAAATCACATACATAATCCCTAAGCTGGTAGGCAAGAACATAAACGTGAACTGAAAATTACATGCATTATAACATGTCAATGCCACTTTATTGTAAGTTTTGAATGAAGTTTCAATTTTGTAAATACACCCCTTACATAAAATTTAACCTACCTTGTGTCAAGCAATAAAAAATATATATATATTAGGGATAATCAAATAAATATTTAATTCAAGATGCACGCACGCACACGCGCCCGGGGTGAGTTTTAAGCCACTGGGTCCAGGACACGAACCGTGGTCAACTACGTGGGAGTCCAGCGACATAGCCATTATGCTAACTGCTGGTTCCCAAATTCAAGATGCTACTTCGAGTCAGAAAAATCCTAAAGTATCAACCTAAAAAGATAGTGACTGAAAAAGATTAAACTGACCTTTTTTTCCTTTGCTTAAGAACAGGTGAACTTGGCCCTTGGGTCTCCAATGCTAGCATGTGCAGCCAGTGAGAGAATTCCTGGTGCCGGTAATGAATGATACAAGTATTCAGAACCAGGGAGGCCGAGAGGTCAATGGTAGTGACCTGGAATCAAGAACAGGAAGGACCAGGCCAGCAGTTAGCATAATGGCTATGTCACTGGACTCCCATGTAGCCGACCGCGGTTCGAGTCCCGGACCCGGTGGCTTAAACTCACGCCGGGCGTGTGTGCATGCGTGCCCAAGATCCCGAGAGGAGAATGGAGAAGGGACTGTGGCATGGCCATCCCCCCGGGGGGTGATTTCTTGCTTTCTGTCTCTCTATCTGGCGAGCACACGTGCCCTGTAGCAAATCCTCTCCCCCTGCAAAAAAAAAACCAGCAAGGACCGGGACCAGCAGTTAGTGTAGTTAGTGGAATGGCTATGTCGCTGGACTCCCACAGTCGACCGCAGTTCAAGTCCTGGACCCGGTGGCTTAAACTCATGCTGGGCGCGTGTGCGTGCGTGCCCAAGATCCCGAGAGGAGAATGGAGAAGAAGGGATTGCGGCGTGGCCATCCCCCCTGGGGGGTGATTTCTCGCTTTCTGTCTTTCTGTCTCTCTCTGTCTGGCGAGCGTACGCACCCTATAGCAAAAATCTCTCCAAAAGAAAGAAAAAAAAAAAAAAGAATAGCAAGAAGGACCAGCAGTTATAACGCATAATGGCTATGTCGCTGGATTCCCATGTAGCCAACCGTGGTTCGAGTCCCAGACCCAGCGTCTTAAACTCATGCTGGGCGCGTGTGCTTGTGTGCCCAAGATCCTGAGAGGAGAATGGAGGAGAAGGGATTGCGGTGTTGCCATCCCCACTGGGGGTGATTTTTCGCTTTCTGTCTCTCTGTCTTTCTGGCAAGCACATGCGCCCTATAGCAGAAACCTCTCCAAAAAAAAAAAAAGAATAGCAGAAGAGTGGGCTTGGGTTTTATATCATAAACTCATAATGTAATGATGTAGACAGCAAAGAAAGAAACAGTTCTTGGTACTGCTGTCATCCCACCTGCACGCTAGCCTTGAGGGAGTTCAGACAGACGATACGTTGGCGACTCTGTGAAAGCAGCAGCCCATCTGTAAGAGGCCAGAGGACAGATCAGAAGAGAGCACTGGGAGAGCCAGAGGTAAAACTAGAAGAGGCACGGCAGCAGGTAAGGAGTTTAACTGCCACCAACACTTCCCCAGTTACACTGAAATTAAGAAGTCCATATGGGGTATCTGCAAAGGGAGCGTCTAGTCCTGCTGGTCTCTCTCACTATCACTATCCCCACCCATGAACCTTCAAGCAGAAGTTCAGTGTTCATCTGTGCCAGATCGGAATTTGCAGTGAAGCTTCGAAGGGGCAGTTGATCCTCATCACAGTGGTACAGGAAATGCAGTAGCTTCAGCGTCCAAGTCAGATGCCTGGACCAGAAACAGATTCTGGCTCAGAGAGACATGGAATGCCACTCTGACTTCCTCTCTCCCAAGCTCAACACAGCAACTAGGCTGGTTTGTAGAGATCCCATTCCCCACTCTTCTCTTTCAGGAGAGACCTCACCTCTTTTGACTATTCATGGACAACACCACGCTTGTATTCTCCATCTTCACCTTGACCTGGTCAGGCAGTTGCTGGAGTAGGTGTAGGCCAGGCAGAATTGGCTCAGCCAAGTTCTCTGTTACCTCTGAAAACATGAATGAGCCCCCAATCTTTAACATGCTCTATTCTTCCCCTTTGAGTAAATCCCCTCTTACACAAACTAGGCTAAGCAAATGTACTTCCTTCTCCAGACTCTAAAACCACAAATGGTATGAGAAGCAGATTGGTATAACATTAAGAATAAGGACTTTAGTGGGAACCAGCAGATGGTATAATGGTTATGTTACTGGAATCCCACATAGTCAACTGTGGTTCGAGTCTTGGACCCAGTGACCTTAACTCACACCAGGCGTATGTGCGTATGTGCCCAAGATCCCAAGAGGAGAATGGAAGAGAAGGTACTGCAGCATGGCCATCCCCTCTAGTAGGTGAGTTCTCGCTTTCTGTCTGTCACTGCACTGCCTCTCCAGCAAGCACACAGCCCTATAGAAAAAAATTTCTATTAAAAAAATAAATAATGGGCCAGCAGGTGGCGTGATGGTTAAGGGTGCTGGACTCCCACATGGCCAAACACGGTGTGAGTCACAGACCTGGTGGCTTGTTTTCTCACTTTCTCTCTGTCACTTTCTCTCTTACTCTGGCCCTCTCGTGTCAAATTAAAATAAATAAATAAAGTTAAATAAAAAATAATTATTTAAAAAAAAGAAAAAGAAAGAATATGAACTTCAGGGCCAAATAATTCAAACACCATTTTTACTGCTGTCTAGCTGTATGGTCTTAATCAAATTACCTAGCAAACCTTCCTAGGCTTCACTTTCCTTATCTGTGAACTGGTAAGGATTCAATGAGGGAACACAGATAAAATACACAGTACAGATCTAATGGACAATAGTTCTTTCATTTAGCATACTCAAATGCCCTACTTACTCTAATATCCTCAGGATCAAAGGCCATGGTGACTAATTACATCTAAATGAATAGTGAGAGCACTGGTTTTTTTTCTACTTCCAAAATAATCCTGGCAAACCAGGCAAACAAGAGGCTCAATGAGTTGGGCTTTACCTGAAGAGGGCACAGGCTTGGATGCCAAACCTGGGCCTTGGCATAGCAGCTGACTATGGAAGAGGCCTTCGTGCAGTTCAGCATGGAGTGTCCACACACTCACAGTGACAACCTTCAGATGCCAACTGCAGATGCCCACCTTCAGACACAGGTCCAGAGCCAGCGAGAGCTCCACCAGGCAGGTGTCCTCCTGTAGGGGAACACAAGCCTCTGAAGTATGTATACGGAGTTGTGGGAGTTTTAGGTAAAAATGCAGTGGTCTGAACACTGGCTATTGCCCTGCGGTAACCCCATAAAGAACAGATTAAAAAATGTAACCATTACTCAGATGTAACCATTACTCAGATGGTGTAATGGTTATGTCGCTGGACTCCCATGTAGTCGACCACGGTTCAAGTCCCAGGTCCAGTGGTTTAAACTCATGCCAGATGTGTGTGTGTGTGTGTGTGTGTGTGTGCGCGTGTGTGCCCAAGATCCCAAGAGCAGAATGGAGGAGAAGGGACTGAGGCGTGGCCATCCCTTTAGGGGTGATTTCTTGCTTTCTGTCTCTCTGTCTCTGGTGAGCTATATGCGCCCTATAGCAAAAATCTCTCTTAAAAACAAAAGAATGTAAACCCTAAACTTCTTCAGACCTAATGCCCAGGAGGAAATGGGTATATGAATGGCCATAGCAGACTCACCAGCTGACCACTCTTTAAAATTTTGCTGTTGATCTTACATAAGCTCACCTCACAGATTAGCCTGGGAAAGAAAAAATATTAAAAGTATTTAGCTCCCTTCTTCAATATTTCCTTCCAGTCAAGCTTTGTTGGCTAAAAGAGATAAGGCAAGCAGAAATGTCTAATCTTAGCCTCTCTTTGCATTACACAAAATAAGAACACATTGATAAGAAAGCCCTGATATCCCCTTACACCAAAGCAACTTTAAGATAAGAATGGGAAACCCAGACCCTCTTCTACCCAGTGCTTACCCTTTCCCATCACTATCCAAAAGAAATTTGCTTCTACTGATCTGAATGTGCCATAAGGACTCAGAGGTAGCCACCTTGAGAACCATGATGTTGACAGCATCTACATGAATGGAGAATAGCTGGAAGGAAGAAGCAAGAATGAACAATAAATAATATCAAAGGGGGCCAGCAGGTGACATGGTGGTTAAAGGTGCTGGATTCCCACATGGCCAATGGCAGTCTGAATCCCAGACCTGGCAGCTTGCTTTCTCACTTTCCCTTTCTCTCTCTGTCTCTGACTGATCAAATTTAAAATAATATCAACAAATGGAATAAATAAATAATTCTTTTTAACAATGTAGAAAGGGGCCAGCAGGTAGTGGGGTGGTTAAGGGTGCTGGACTCCCACATGGCCGACCATGGTTCAAGTCCCGGACCTGGCGGCTTGCTTTCTCACTTTCCCTCTCTTTCTCTCTCACTCTGTCCCTCTCTGGTCAAACTAAAATAAATAATAAATAAAGTTAAATAAAATAATAATTTTTTAAAATGTAGAAAAACCACCCATAGCTCCAGAGCCAACCAACCCTAGATGGTACACAGTATGGCACAGAAGTAGTCTCACTTGGCAGAAGATCTTCAGTAAAGATGGGCTGAAGGACAGCGCCTTTTGATCCACCCCAGTTCTCTGAGAGAATGGGGCAGACAGGCCAGAAACTTCCTGGAGGTCTATTCTGATTCGCACTTCTCCAAAGCACAATGCCACATAATGTCTGCCCAGAAAAGAAACTTCACTGTCACTCGGTCCATCCCTCCCATAACAGTCTTTGCCCCACCCCCCCATTCATTTTACCACCTTGCTCAAATTGCAGAGTATAGTCTCATAAGTTATCAGTATCTTTATCACAAGATAATAGCACTCAGACT
The DNA here is from genome assembly GCA_026018925.1 of Tupaia tana. Taxonomy (NCBI): domain Eukaryota; kingdom Metazoa; phylum Chordata; class Mammalia; order Scandentia; family Tupaiidae; genus Tupaia; species Tupaia tana. Next base: position 22,903,069 of record JAKSZU010000011.1, on the reverse strand, counting down.
AACATGGAGACTTCAGCAAGAACCCACCTCCCTTTTGGACTGTGAGGCCTCTGCAGAATAATTTCGTTCTGTAAGCCTAACTCCCAAATATTCCCCAAGGGGAGAAGGTAAGATATAGGGTACTTACGGCAAATCATGGCTAAGGAGTTTGCTGGAAATCCACACGTTATCAATTTCCTAAAATAGTGTAAAAGAAAGTTTTGTACCATAGATGCTAAATAAGTAATGACTAGCTTGGTAGGTCAGGAAAGGTTTTAGATTATAAGAAGAGAATAAAGTGCTATAGGTCCTTCCACTCAATAGGTCCCATTCCATTTCACTGGCTTCTCTGCTCAGCGCTCAGGATCTTATCCTCACAAAGACATTACTTAAATTTGTTTAGTATTTCTCTTTCATAAGTGTGTTGCTCTGCTTTCTCTCTTAAATTGAAACAGTAAGTTCTTTTATCTCCTGTTATCTTTCCCCTGTGCTTTACTTCTGTATCTTTTTTATGTGCTCTGGAAACTCTGTGCCCAGTTAACATTCCTAACTGAACAACTTACATCAACCAATCTCAGTGTTCCATACCTAGCTGTAAGGTCATCTTGCCAAAGAGAGGGCAAGGCTTGGGTTAACTAGAAAAGCCACCAAAGGGGTTTATTTTGTTTGTTTCGTTTTGTTTTTTAATAGAAAATTAAAAAGTTGCAATTCAGCTGGATCAATGCCATAAACATACTCAGGAAGTTCCCCAGAACTTACCACTGTTTGCTGGTGCTGCTGAAACTTAAGACTGATATTCTGGATCCAAAAGAAGCGGAAGGAGCCAATCTTTAGCTCTGCCTGCAACTTTCGCTGACACCACTTGGTGGCCACTCGGACCACAAGCCACCTGCAGGAAAATTACCGTGAGTTCATGGGACCCTCTCTCAATTACAGCTTCCAACACCCCTTGCTGGCTCTAGAAGGCCTTGCAAAGGGTCATGTTCTGAAGCGGAATCTTCTGAGCAATTCTCCTGTCTCCAGGACTCCTCTACTGAATATACTCAGTCACACGGATCAGGGCCCTAGCCCCTGAATGACCCTCATCCAGATGAAATAGGAGAGATTAAACGCCACCCTCTAAACGGAACACAAAAGACAATCCCTCAAATCGTTAGGAACCCCAAAGACAGAAGACGCCTAACAGGACTAGAAGTGGAAGTCGCCCAGTCAGACGTGTCAGATAAGCCATCACACCCTTCTTTGAGGGTTTGTCTCCACCCCCATCCTCCAGACAGGTGTCCGAGGAGGCACTGCGGGGTCATGACAGGCGTGGCCAGCTCAGGCGTCGCTCTACCCTGGACGGCCGGACTGTCCGTCCCAGCTCCCCAGAGAGAGGCTGCAGGTGCCCTTCGCACTCGCTGAAGGGGACATCCAGGGCCATGAGGAGAGGGAAAGGGAAACCAGGCCCCTCGTCGCACACACATATCCAGTTCCCGGCCTCAGCCTTTTCTCGGGCCCCACACGCTCCCTCAGCGCCGGCCGCGCTCAGCTCGTCCCTGACACCTCCGGCCCCGGCCCCGCGCGACGCCTCGGCTCGTCGCGTGCCCCTCCTCCGCCCCTGCCTCTGTCCAGCGCGCGCCCCCTCCGCAGAGTCTCTTTCTCCTCTCCCCTCGGCCTCCCAGGCTGTAACCGGAAGCCCTCACCGTCCTAGAAAGAGGGCGCTAAGCGCGACCAGCAGCAAGACCAACAGCGCGGTTAAGAGCTGATGCATTTAGGTCCGGGTCCGGCCCGGCCTGGCCCCGGCCCCCGCCATGCCGGACCGGACGCGGGATCCGCGCAGCGCTGCCGCGGGCCGACCAGCCGCGCGCGCAGGAACGAGGCTGCGCGAGGAAGCGTCGGTGCGCGCGCGCGTCCCGCCCCTCGCAGCACGCCAGCCAGCCAGCAGGCTGCTTCCCCGCCCCGCCCGATGCCCTCGACTCGCGAGGGCCGACCGGTTGCCTGCTCGAAGTGAAGGCGTGGCTCGCCCAGGGCCTGACACGCACGCGCCGGCCAGGCGCACCCAGCAGCGGAGGGTCAGAGTCCACGCCGCTCCCGGGCGGTGGAGTTCCCAGGGGAGTTCTTTCTTTTTTTGGAGAGGTTTTCGCTATAGGGCACATGCGCTGGCCAGAAAAACTGACAGAAGGCAAGAAATCGCCCCCCACGGGGGGGATGGCCACGCCGCAATGCCTTCTCCATTCTCCTCTCGGGATCTTGGGCACTCACGCACATGGAGACAGAAGGCGAGAAATCGCTCCCCACGGGGGGATTGGGAGGGAGAAGGAATGGCCACGCCATACCATCCCCCCCCCAATTCTCTTCCATTCTCCTCTCGTGATCTTGGACACGCACGCACACGTGCCCAGCGTGAGTTTAAGCCACCAGGTCCGGGACTTGAACCGCGGCCGACTACATGGGAGTCCAGAGACATAGCCATTACGCCGACTGCTGGTCCCATATGGGGAGTTCTTTCAAAACCTCTTTTCAAAGGCATTTGCAATCATCTGCCTGGTCGTTTAGGGCCTGGACTAAGGATTCCAGTCACATCTTATTCTAGGATCCTGTTTGAAAATTACAGGAGGAAACCAAGAGATAATTAAGAGGCCTCAAAAATCCCATCTTGGGGGACCGGCAAGTGGCGGTGGTTAAGGCGCTAGACACTCACACATGGCCAACAATGGTTCGAGTCCCGGACCTGGTGGCTTGCTTTCTCACTTTCCTCTCTCTCTCTGTGTCTCTCTGGTCAAATTAAAATAAATGAATGAATGAATAAATGAAATTGAATAAAATAATTTAAAAAATAAAAAAATCCCATCTTGGGGCCGGCAGGTGGAGTAGTGGTTAAGGGCGCTAGACTCCCATATGGCTGACTGTGGTTCAGGCCCAGGACCTGGCGGCTTGCTTTCTCTCTCTCTCCTTCTCTCTCTCCCTCTGTTCCTCTCTGGTCAAATTGAGATAAATAAATAATTTTTAAAGTTCAGGACTGGGCAGGACGAACTGCGGCGTAATGGAGGGGTCGAGGGAGTCCCCGCTGGATGCTAAATCCAAGGTCACCAACCAGCTCATAAGATTTGCAGTGGAAATGGAATGGCTGTGAGCTCTGACGGTTGTGGATCTCTTAAATATCTGTATGTTGCAGTGGTGCTAAAACTGGCGGATCATTCAGGGCAAGTAAAGAACAAGTGCTTTGAAATAACAACTCCACAGTTTCAGAATTTCCACAGACCATTCAAGGAAATCGCTGCAGTTATTAAAACTGTCAGAAAGCTGGTTATTTGGTTGCGAACTTGCTGTCATCATTCTTAACACAGACTTCACTTTCGCAGTAATATTGCATAAGGATCAAAGGATATTTATTGAATGAAATTACACTGTGGTTTTTCAATTTTTTGAAGTCAGTCAAACAAGCTGGAATTAGTGATGATTGTACAACCTTGTGAAGGTGCTATACATGACTGAATTGAATGCTTCAAATGGTGTGCTTTGTGGTCTGTGAATTACATCTTAATAAAAAAAGTCAAAGGAACAGAAGAATATAAAAAAATCAAAGGAACAGAAAAGTCAAAAGAACAGAAGGCAACACGAGTTTATGTATTAGAACAATAGTTTTAAAATGTATTGGTATTGGAAGCATTTTATGAAAAAAAGTCTCACGGGAACCAGCAGTTAGTGTAATGGCTATGTCGCTGGACTTCCACGTAGTCGACCGCGGTTCGCGTCTCGGACCCGGTGGCTTACAACTCACGCAGGGCGCGTGTGCGTGCGTGCCCAAGATCCCGAGAGGAGAATGGAGGAGAAGGGATTGCGGCGTGACCATCCCCCCTGGGGGGTGATTTCTCGCTTTCTATCTCTCTGTCTCTCTCTGTCTGTCTGGCGAGCGCACGCGCCCTATAGCGAAAAACTTCTCAAAAAAAAAAAAAAAAAAGTCTCACATGGAGTCAAATATATATAAGATATATGTACTGATCCTTTACAGTTCCTAAGCATGAGTAGTTTTCACACCATTATGTGAGATGTGCCTCCCTCAAACCTTGTTACAACATTGGCACTGTACCTGTCTGATGTAAAAAAAAAAAAAAAAAAAAATCATATATAGAAATTAGAAAATTGTTATTTGGTTGGCATCACCTTACTAATTTAATCTTGTAACTGTCCCTTATAAAGGCAAGAGTAAGCTTTCTTTTCTCAAAAAAAAAAAAATTTCAATAAAGTACTAATAGAATAATTCTTTTTAAGAAATCCCATCTTGGGACCAGCAGTTAGCGTAATGGCTATGTCGCTGGACTCCCACGTAGTCGACCGCGGTTCGAGTCCCGGACCCGGTGGCTTAAACTCACGCCGGGTGCGTGTGCGTGCGTGCCCAAGATCCCGAGAGGAGAATGGAGGAGAAGGGATTGCGGCGTGGCCATCCCCCCTGGGGGGTGATTTCCTGCTTTCTATCTCTCTGTCTCTCTCTGTCTGTCTGGCGAGCGCACGCGCCCTATAGCAAAAACCTCTCCCAAAAAAAAGAAAAAAAAAAAAAAGAAATCCCATCTTGAGGACCAGCAGGTGGCATGGTGATTAAGGCGCTGGACACTCCCACATGGTCGACTAGGGTTCGAGTCCTGAATCTGGTGGCTTGCTTGCTCACTTCCTCTCTCACTCTCACCCTCTGTCTCTCTCTGGTCAAATTAAAAAATAAGTGAATGAGGGGAACCAGCAGTTAGCGTAATGGCTTTGTCGCTGGACTCCCACGTAGTCGACCACGGTTCGCGTCCCAGACCCCGGTGGCTTAAAACTCACGCCGGGCGCGTGTGCATGCGTGCCCAAGATCCCGAGAGGAGAATGGAGGAGAAGGGATTGCGGCGTGACCATCCCCCCGGGGGGTGATTTCTCGCTTTCTGTCTCTATGTCTCTCTCTGTCTGTCTGGCGAGCACGCGCCCTACAGTGAAAATCTCTCCAAAAAAAAAAAAAAAAAAAAGTGAATGAATAAATAAAATACAATAAATAATTATAAAAAAAGAAATCCCATCTTATTTCATCCACAAGGGAAACCCATGAGTTTTTTATTCATTTACTGTTAAATATTGTTAGTCAACTAATATGTGTTGACCTATTGTGTCATTGGCTAAGTTTTAAATATCTACTGGAGGTTTTGCATTCGGTAACATTGAAGTATTTACTAAGTGTATATAACGCAAACTGGGGGACCACCAGGTGGTCTGGTGGTTAGGTGCTATACACTCCCACATGACTGACCAGGTCTAAGTCCTAGACCTGGTGGCTTGCTTTCTCACTTTCCCTCTCTCTGATCAAATCAAAATGAATGAATGAATGAATGAATAAAGTTAAGTAAAATAATTTTTTTAAAAAATAACACGAACTGGGCCCTGTAGAAGAGAAATTTGCAGATGCAATGGATATTGTTCTTACATTCCATAAATAGTTTATCTGGAAAATAAGCACAGTCACATGGAATAAAGAATTCAGGGTCAACTCTGGACAGCTGCAGCCTTCTATCAGGGTGCTAACGCTCACTGAAAACCTTTCCAAGTCAAAGAGGGGTGCCTTTCAACACTTCCTGCTCTTTTTAAAAATTATTTTATTTAACTTTACTTATTTTTTAATTCAACCAGAGGGACAGAGCAAGAGAAAGAGAGAAAGTGAGAAAGCAAGCCCTCAGGTCCAGGACTCATACCGCAGTGGGCCATGTGGGTGTCCAACGCCCTTAACCACCAAGCCACCTACAGCCCCCACCACCTTTTTTAAGAAAGATTTTTGCTATAGGGTGTGCATGCTTGCTGGAGAGACAGACAAAAAGTGAGAAATCACCTCTCAGAAGGGATGGCCAGCCCGCAATCCCTTCTCAGTCTCTTCTTGTGAATTTGGGCACATGCACACATGCACCCTGTGTGTTTTTGTTCTGTTTTGAGAGATTTTTGCTATAGTGCGCATGCACTCATGAGAAAGACAAATACAGAGACAGAAAGCGAGAATTCACCCCCCAGGGGGGATGGTCGACTACATGGGAGGCCAGCGACATAGTCATTACGCCAACTATCGATCCCCCCCTAAGTTGTTGGGCTTTTTTTTTATTTTGAGAGGTTTTTGCTATAGGGCACATGTACTTGCCAGAAAGAGACAGAGAGACAGAAAGTGAGAAATCACCCCCCCAGGGGGATGGCCACACCCTAATCCCTTCTCCTCCGGTCTCCTCTAGGGATCTTGGGCACACACATGCACATGCGTCCCATGTAAGCTTAGGCCACCGGGTCTGGGACTTGAACCACTGTTGACTACACGTGTCCAGCAGCAGAGCCATTATGCCAACTGCTTCGCGCCCCCCCCCCCCCCCCATGTGTTTTAAACCACCAGGTCTGGTACTTTAACTGTAGTCAAATACGTGGGAGTCCAGCGCCATACCATGACGCCATCTGCTGGTCCCCACTGCCTACTCTCATCAGACTTATTTCCTTTATTCTGCTAAGATTCTTATGATTTCACTTCTTCTGCCTAGACTGTTACCATCCCCAACTGGGAAACATCTAATTTCCTTAAAATTTTGTAACTTGTGTACTTCTAGAAGAGAGATCTTCAAGGGACCAATGCAACTGGAAGTGGAATAAGGGGGTGCAAGGGTAGAGGCAGAGATAGAGCACAACTAATTCATGACCTCAGTTTACTAAGACCACAGTCCTTGTAAAAGAAATCAAGTCTGGGGCTGGCAGGTGGCATGGCGGTGAAAATGCAGGACTCCACATGGCTGACCATGGTTTAGTCCTGGACTTGGCAGCCTGAAAATTACACCAGGCACACACATGTGCATGCATGTCCAAAATCCCAAGAAAGGAATGGAGGAGAAGGGATTGTGGCATGGCCATCCCCCTTGGGAGGGATGATTTCTCATTTCCCCTTTGTCTCTCTCCCAAGTGCACATGCCCTATGGCAAAAATCTTTTAAAAAGACTGTCTTGGGACCAGCAGATGGCATGATGGTTGCATCACTGGACTCCCTTGTAGTCGACTGTAGTTTGAGTCCTGGACCCGGCAGCTTAAAAACTCATGCCAGGCATGTGCATGCATGCTCAAAATCCCAAGAGAATGAAGGGATTGTGGTGTGGCTATCCCCCCTGGGGGGGTGATTTTTCACTTTTGTCCCCCCCCCCTCTAGGGAGTACACACACCCTATAGCAAAAATATCTCTTAAAAAAGGCAGAATTAAGGGCCTATCTGGAGGCATGGTGGTTAAGGGCGCTGGACTCTCACATAGTCAACCATGGTTCAAGTCCCAGACCGGGTGGCTTGCTTTCTCACTCCCTGCCACTCTGGCTTGCTCTGTCCCTCTCTGGTCAAATTAAAATAAGTAAATAAAATTAAATGAATTATTTAAAAAAATAAAGACCAGTCTTTTTCTTTTAGAATTATTATTATTATTTTCTAATTTGCTATAGGACACATGCTCTCACCAGAGAGAGAAAGGGAAATCAAGCCACCAGGTCTGCGACTCAAACCATAGTCAAGCATGTGGGAGTCCTGTCCCTTAACCATCGTGGCACCTGCTGGCCCTAAGACAGTCTTTTAATGTCTTTAGCCATGTCTGGCACAAAATTAGTATCAAAATATTCAACAGCTTAAAGCAGATTTTAAAAATGAAAAAAAAAAATCTAAGTTTCTAAAATAAAAAAGCCTGCTGGGCCAACAGGTGGCATGGAGGTTAAGGTAGCTGGATCTCATTTGACTGACTGCACAGTTCAAGTCCTGGACCTAGTGGCTTGAAAATCAAGCCAGGTGCATGCCCAAAATTCCAAGAGGAGAATGGAGGAGACTGACATGGCCATCTCCCCTGGAGAGTGATTTCTCACTCACTTTGTCTCTTTCTCTACCTCTCTCTGTCAGTGCCCCATCACAAACTCGGAGGAGGGGAGGGTAGACCTTGCTAGTCACTGAAATTCCAGCAGATAGCAACCACTACCATGCTTGAAGAATATAGAAGGAAACTTTCTGGAATTGACTAGTACAGGAAGGATGAAGAAATGAGGTGGGCAGAGGAAAAAGCTTTCTATCCACCTTTTCAGAGAAAGATTCCTCTAAGTTTGTCCAAAAAAGAATTGTTTCCAAGTGCTGAACCCAATGTCAGTGTAGTAAAACACAACCACAGTAAGGCCAGCCATGCATGGACTGGTGGTTAAGGCAGCTGGATCCTACCCAGCTGTCCCGACCTGGGGGGACAGCTGAACAGGTTTCTTGAGGGAAGGAGTGAGAGCCGGGACAAGCGGCGCAGTGTTAACAACACGGAGACGACACAGTGTCTTCAGGGTCGTCCGTTTATTGTGGGCAGCACCGTACAACACAGAGACGATGCAGTGTTACAACTCTTCAGGGTCTTCCAGAGACGATGCAGTGTTACAACTCTTCAGGGTCTTCCGGGTCATCTGGAGATTGTGGGCCAGGCATCGTGGTTATATACATGCTGGTGGGCCATGATTGGTTGTAAAAGGTGGGTTATGATTGGTTATAAAAGGTGGGTTATGGTTGGTTGCTTTTGGACCAATCATGAGGTGCCAGATATGCAAATCTGAGGGATTCTAGTGGCCAATCAGAGCAAGGTTTTGAAGGTGAGGTTTTTGAAGGGGAGCCAATCATGGCAATTGTTTGTTCTCTGAGAAACCTCAGCATACTCGCTGGTGCACAGCCTCCCACACCCAGGCAACTCCATAGTTGAGTCCCTGACCTAGCAGCCTGACAAACATGCTGGGCACATGTGTGTGTATGCCCTGAATCCTGAAGGGTAGGAGAAATGAGAAGGGATTGTGGTGTGATTATGCTCCATGGGGGTGGGGATACTGTCTTCCTTTCTTTCTCTTTGCCTCTCTTATGTGAACATTCTCATCCTCTGGCAAAATAAAAAACAAAAATAAAAAAGTTCAACCACAGTGTACTAAAAGAAACATTAGTCTGACATGGCTGGATTCCTATCCCAAAATTATTTATTAGTTTTAAGAATTCAATTATTCAACTTTTCTGTTCTGCATTGATTAAACTGTAATACCTATACTGTAATATTTATGTGAATATTAAACGCAGTAAAATCTATGGGACCAGCAGTTGGTGTAATGGCTATGCTGCCTGACTCCCACGTTGTCGACCGCAGTTTAGAGTCCCGGACCAGGTGGCTTAAACTTACATGGGGTAAGTGTGCATGCATGCCCAAGATCCCGAGAGAAGAATGGAGAAGGGATTGCGGTGTGACCATCCCCCCGGGAGGTGATTTTTTGCTTTCTGTCTCTGTGTCTCTTTTTCTCTTTCTGTCGCTAGCACGCGCCCTATAGCAAAAACCTAAGAAAAAAAATTTTAGGATATGAGGCCTAACATTTAGCAAACAGTGAATAAAAGTTCTTTTTTCTACCCCTACTCCTTCTGCCAATCTGCAATAACTGATTTAGAGTAAAACATTTCATTTGTCACTATTTTTAAAGAATTTTTTAAAATTTAATTTTACGTATTTATTTAATTTGACCAGAGAGGGACAGAGTAAGAGAGAAGAAAAGCTGAGAAAGCAAGCTGCCAGGTCCGGGACTTGAACTGTGGTCAACCATGTGGGAGTCTAAAGCCTTTAACCACCACGCCACCTGCTGGCTCCTCACTGGCTATTTACCATTGCTGTATTCTTTGAAGGTCTCTAGTTACAATTAGTTAAAAACCTAAAAAAGATGAGGTGCCTGGGGACTGATGAAAGTAAAGAAAAGGTCTGGATGCAAATAAGGCTTTTTTTTTTAAAGAATTCTTTTATTTACCTGTTTTTTAAAATTTACTTTAATTTTATCAGAGTGGGGGGGAAAGGGAAGGAGAGGGAGAGAGAGAGAGAGAAAGCAAGCGGCCAGGTCCAGGAATCAAAGTGCAATTGGCCACGTGGAAGTCCAGCACCCTTAACCACCATGTCATCTGCTTGCTAGCCCCAATGCAAGTAAGGCTCTTTTTTTTTTTTTTTTTTTTTTTTTTTTTAGTGGTTTTCGCTATAGGGCGCATGCACTCACCAGAGAGACAGAGAGAAACAGAGAGACAGAAAGCGAGAAATCACTTCCCGGGGGGATGGCCACGCTGCAATCCCTTCTCCTCCATTCTCTCAGGATTTTGGGCACGCACGCACATGCGCCTGGCGTGAGTTTAAGCCACCGGGTCCAGGACGCAAACCGCGGTCGACTACATGGGAGTTCGGCAACATAGCCATTAAGCTAACTGCTGGTCCTGCAAGTAAGGCTCTTAAAAGAGGCCCCACTTTGAAGATTAATGGCATCTCAAAAAAATCTCAGGACTATGACTAAGCAGATCATGAAATAACACGCCTGATAAATAACAACACAGTAGCTAATAATAACACTTTTTTTTTTTTTAAATCATTATGGAGAAAGACAAAAAGAAAAATAGGGGGAAAGTCACACACATTAACAATCCACGATACCAAGCACTCGAGGAGTAATAACTTCCCAGGTAAGAGAAATGTTCCCCTCAGTCTGTGATATCAGTATGAGTAAAATCCATCTGCCCCTTTGTGAGCGAGTCCTCTACTCAGAACTGACCCGGGTCTGGAAGAGTAACTAATTCAAACATGAAGGGCTGCAGCTTCCGACAGTCACTGTTCTCTGTTCTTTCTGCATCTTCTCCTTAGTGGTGACATGGCCACTGCCCAAGAAATTGGTGGCAAGGACCCCAAAGGGAGAAGCAACAGCAGATGTCTACGAACACTGTGTGGTGAGTGTGGCTCAGATCATCTAGACTCAGAGCTCTGCATGGTGAGTTTCCGCCTTCAGCAGTTCATTAGGCTTCATGAAGATTCCTTCCATGGCTTTCCAGTAGTTGTTCTGGCTTGGCTGAGCCATGCCATGCACCTCTTTTTGCCCACTGATGGGTCGGCCATATTGTTCTCCTGTGACAGACAGCAGTACCTCTGTAGAAGAATGCTTGAACCGCACCTCACCATCTCTCACCCAGTATGGCCCGCTACAGAGCACTGTCCAGTCATCCAGGTAATCGCCTTCACCTTCCTCACCAAAAGCACTTACTTCCTGGAAGACAGGGAAAGGGGTAGCATTAGCATGCTGACACAGCTTGGAAAGGGAAAGGAGGCAATGGGAAGAAAATAAGGCTACACAACAGCAAAAAATGAGAAGTCTTCTACTGTTACATAAAATAACAAACCACAAAACAAACAAAAAGACACAAAGGGCACATAAAAGGAAAAAACATTAGTTATTAGAAAATTACAGTCGAAACATTTATTTTGCAATTAATACTGTATTTGCCCTATATTTTCTAATATAGTCTTTTTTTTTTTGGAGAGGTTTTTGCTATAGGGTGCGTGTGCTCGCCAGACAGACAGAGACAGACAGAGACAGAAAGCGAGAAATCACCCCCCAGGGGGGGATGGCCACGCCACAATCCCTTCTCCTCCATTCTCCTCTCAGGATCTTGGGCACGCACACACACGAGCCCGGTGTGAGTTTTAAGCCACTGGGTCCGGGACGCGAATCGTGGTCGACTACGTGGGAGCCCAGCGACATAGCCGTTACGCTAACTGCTGGTTCCCCCTCTAATATAGTCTTAAAATACATTATAATTTTTTTTCTTTTACTTTCTAACGTTTGTTATTTGACCTTATTCTTGCTTTATCCCCCCAAGTAGATTTTAAGTGACTGGGTAAGAATATCGGGAAGGGGATGGGCCTAGATGCAGGCAGACTTTGAATCTTAGCTCATTCCTTTCCTGTGTAATTCCTTTGAACCCTCATTTTCTTCTCTATAAAGTGATGACAATGTCAGGGCCAGCAGGTGGCATGCTAGTTAGGGCGTTGGACTACCACATGAACAGTAAATACCGAGCAAAGCATGGCAGGTTCTCTATATTCTTTGTTTCTTTTTTTAAATAATTACTTTATTTAATTTTGTTTATTTAGTTTAAATTTTTGACCAGGGACAGAAAGAGAGAGAAAGTGAGTAAACAAGTCGCCAGGTCTGGGACTCGAACCATGGTCGGTCATGTGAGAGTCCAGCGCCTTTAACCACCACACCACCTGCTAGCCCCAGGTTCTCTATATTCTACTCCTCATTTAAATCCTATTCCCCTTGGGACCAGCAGGTGGCGTGATGGTTAAGGTGCTGGACACTCCCACATGGCTGACCACGGTTCAAGTCCTGGACCTGGAAGCTTGCTTTCTCACTCTTTCTCTCTATCTCTCTCTGATCAAATTAAAATAAATGAATGAATAAATAAAATTTTTAAAAATTATATTAAAAAAATCCTATTCCCCTTAAGGCCAAGTATTCAGAGTTTCTATACAAAAGTAATAAAAAAAATACTGATTACTTCAGAAATGTTGAATTAATTCATTAATTCTTCTGAGAGGTTTTTGCTATAGGCGTGTACACTTGCTGGAGAGACAAAGAGAGACAGAGAGACAGAAAGCAAGAAACCACCTCACGGGAGGGATGGCCACACCATGATCCCTTCTCTTCCATTCTCCTTTCAGGATCGTAGGCACACATGTACATGCACCCAGTGTGAATTTCAAGCAGCCAGGTCCAGGACTTGAACTGTGGTTGACTATGTGGAAGTCCAGCAAAGTAACCATTACTGCTAGTCCATCTGCTAGTCCCCAGAAATGTTTAATTTAAATACACAGCATAAATATATCATTTCAGTAAATACAAAGCAATCATATGGAAAAGGTTTGAAAAACTAAGGGCAAAAAGAATACAAAATTACAACTTAAAGAAGGATTACCAGTTAACAATTCTGATATTGTTATACTTGTATACTTGAAACCGAACACATCAGTGTACTTACTTATATCACACTGATGACAAATGGTGGGAGCCAGGCGTCTCACCATTGATGCAGGAACCGACAAGCACAGGAAGGAGGCTACAATGGTCTATGTGGTGATAAGTTAGAGTTGACAACATTGACATCAGTAAGAAGTCATGTTTAACCTAATACAGGTTGAAACAGTAACTTAATATAGATACGGTCACAGGTGAAAATATTTACAGCTGTGTGTACATATGTGGGTCCGCATATACACATCTATTTCTTTGTTCTGTCAGATGAAAGGACCGAAGAGAGACAATACTCCAGTGGCAGTAAGCTTATGTAGGACCTAGGCCATGGTCCTAATACCTTTCACCAATAAAAAGAAACAGGGCTCCTTGGAGAAATGGCTGATTCTAGGACTGAGGCGAGAAATAAACAAGATGAGCCTAGAGTGTTTTTTTTTTTTGGAGAGGTTTTTTGCTATAGGGCGCGTGCGCTCGCCAGACAGACAGAGAGAGACATAGAGACAGAAAGCGAGAAATCACCCCCCAGGGGGGATAGTCACGCCGCAATCCCTTCTCCTCCATTCTCCTCTCGGGATCTTGGGCACGCACGCACACGCGCCCGGCGTGAGTTGTAAGCCACCGGGTCCGGGACGCGAACCGCGGTCGACTACGTGGGAGTCCAGCGACGTAGCCATTACGCTAACTGCTGGTTCCCAGCCTAGAGTGTTTTTTAGTGCCAGAAAGTAAGGATGTGCTTTAACACACACACACACACACACACACACAAACACACACACAATGGCATTCTCTCAGATGGACACAAGAGTCAACTGAAAGAATTCTTAATGCCAAAAATTATAACACAAATGAGAAAATTAAGACAGTGGTACTGGATTAAAACTGAAAGTATAGAGGCAGCAGCTGGCATGGTGGTTAAAGCATTGGATCTCACAGCTGGTTCAAGTCTTAGATTCAACAGCTTGTAAAACACACCAGGTTCTTGTGTGTGCATGCCCAAAATCCCAAAAGAATGAAGGAGAAGGGACTGAGGTGTGGCCAGGCCCCCCCTTGGAGGCAATGTCTCACTTTTCAAACCCCTCTGCCTCTCTCCAGTAAGCACACACCCTATGGTAAAAAATGAGGGGGGAACCCCTCAAAGTATAAAATAAATATAGGTGAGTTGATACTAATATACATAAATAATTGAGAACAGATAAATTCCCTTTATAAAAATCCTAAAAACAATCACGTAGATACTCTACCCTAAAGTAAGAGGAGGTGGGACCAGCATATGGAGTAATGGTTATGTCACTGGACTCCCATATAGTCAACTGCAGTTTGAGTCCTAGACTTAGCAGCTTAAAACTCACGCTGGACACACATGTTTGCATGCCGAAAATCCAGATAGGAGAATGGAGGAGAAGGAACTGCAGTGTGGCCATCCCACAGGGGATGATTTCTCACTTTCTGTCTCTCTGTTGAGCACACAGACCCTATAGCAAAAATCTCTCAAAAAAAAAAAAAAAAGTAAAGGGAGGATAACTCCCTACTCTTGAAGTGTGAGCTGCACAAAATGACTTCCAAAGAACACAGTATGGGAAGGGGGAAAATACAATAAAAACTTAACAAATGCTATTTTAGCTAGGTAATAAAGGTCATCACCAACAGTTATAAATCAGGTAGATAGCATATACCTTTTTTTTTTTTTTAGAGGTTTTTGCTATAGGGCGTGTGCACTTGCGAGAAAGACAGAGAGTGACAGAGAGACAGAAAGTGAGAAATCACCCCCCGGGGGGAAGGGCCACACCGCAATCCCTTCTCCTCCATTCTCCTATCGGGATCTTGGGCATGCACGCACATGCACCTGGCATGAGTTTAAGCCACCGGATCCAGGACTTGAACCGCAGCTGACTACATGGGAGTCCAGTGACATAGCCATTATGCTAACTGCTAGTCCCTAGCATGTACCTTTGATGTGATACAAATGGCACTTCACCTCTGTGATCTTCCTAACCTAGTCTAATCATGAGAAGAATGTCAAGTAAGTTCCCATGGAGGGGCTTCCTATAATACCCCTGACCAGCACTGTCAAAAGTCATCAAAAGCAAGTCTGAGGGGTTGGCAGATGGTGTGGACTTAAGGCACTGAACTCCCACAAGGCTGACCACAGACCTGGTGGTTCACATTCTCACTCTTTCTTTCTCTCTGGTCAAATTTTTAAAAATAATAATAATAAATAAAATTGAATATATAGTTCTTTTTTTTTTAAAGAATTATTTATTTAATTTTATTCATTGCTATTATTATTTAATTTGACCAGAGAGAGACAGAGAGAGGGAGAGAGGGAAAGTGAGAAAGCAAGCCTCCAGGCCCGGGACTTGAACCATGGTCGGCCATGTGGGAATCCAGCACCTTCACCACCATACCACCTGCCGATCCCGAATATATAGTTCTTATTAAAAATGTTTAAGGTGCTGGCAGGTAGCATGGTGGTTAAGGGTGCTGGACTCCCACATGGCTGACTGCAGTTTGGATCCCAGACCTGGCAGCTTGCTTTCTCACCTTCCCTCTCTCTCACTCTGTCCCTCTCGATCAAATTAAAAGTAAATAAAGTTAAAATAATTCTTAAAAAAAAAATTAAAAAAAAAAAAATCTGAAAAATTGTTTCAGCCCAAGTGGAGCCTAATAAGACGTGACAATTAAATGTAGTGTGGTGTCTTAGAATATAAGATGGACAGCAGGAAAAAAATAAAGAAACCAGAATAAACGATGTACTTTAGTTGCAAATAACGTATCAACATTGCTTCATTAACTACAACAAATTTACCCTTCTAATGTAATATGGTATCAGGAAAAACCCTGCAGGGTGGGAGGTAGGAGAGAAAAAGTCACTAAGAAATCCATATGCCCTGATGGCTCAAGGCTGGAAAAAGTGGCATAATACCTAATTCATTTTCCTAATGTGGTTAGTTAGAATCATTAAAAATAGTAATAATCCGGGGTCAGCAGGTGGCGGTAGTGGTTAAGGTGCTGGACCCCTCCAGAGTTGACAGCAGTTCAAGTCCCAGACCCAGTGGCTTGAAACTCATGCTGGGTGCATGTGCATGCATTTCCAAAATTCGGAGAAGAGAACGAAGAAGGAATTGTGGTATGGTCATCTCCCAGGGGTGGGGTGGGGTGGGGGTGGTTTCTCGCTTTCTATCTCTCTGGCGCACACATATGCCCTATGGCAAAAAATGTCTCCAAAATAATAGTAATAATTTCATTGCAAGTTTGGAAGACAGTGGGCTTATTTATTACTGCATTTGTTAGAATTTATGATATGCTAATGTATACCTATTCTGTCTTCCTCCCATTTCTTTCTTTTCTTTTTTTTTTTTTAAAGAGATTTTTGGGGACCAGCAGTTAGCATAATGGCTATGTCGTAATGGCTATGTAGTCAACCGTGGTTTGAGTCCTGGACCTGGTGGCTTAAACTCATGCTGGGTGCACGTGCATGCGTGCCTAAGATCCCAAGAGGAGAATGGAGGAGAAGGGATTGCGGCATGGCCATCCCTGCTAGGGGCTGGTTTCTCGCTTTCTGTCTCTCTGGCGAGCGCACACACACTATGGCAAAAACCTCTCAAAAAGAAAAAGAAGGAAAAAAAGAGAGATTTTTGCTATAGGGTGCATGCACTTGTTAGAAAGACAGAGAGAGACAGAAAGCAAGAAATCACCCCCCGGAGAGATGGCCACGCTGCAATCCCTTCTCCTCTATTCTCTTCTTAGGACCTTGGGCACACGCGCACCTGTGCTCAGCATGAGTTTTAAGCCGCCGGGTATGGGACTCAAACCACAGTTGACTATATGGAAGTCCAACAATGTAACCATTATGCCATTCATTTGCTGGTTCCTCTTCCCATTTCTTTTTTTCTTTTTGGAGAGGTTTATTTATTTATTTATTTATTTATTTATTTATGTATTATTATTATTTTTTTTTTTTGGAGAGGTTTTCGCTATAGGGCACGTGCGCTCGCCAGACAGAGAGAGACATAGAGACAGAAAGCGAGAAATCACCCCCCAGGGGGGATGGTCACGCCACAATCCCTTCTCCTCCATTCTCCTCTCGGAATCTTGGGCTCGCACACACACGTGCCTGGCATGAGTTTTAAGCCACCGGGTCCGGGATGCGAACCGTGGTCGACTACGTGGGAGTCCAGCGACATAGCCATTACGCTAACTGCTGGTCCCAGAGAGGCTTTTTTTTTTTTTTGAGAGGTTTTTGTTATAGGGTGCATGTGCTCGCCAGAAAGACAGAGAGACAGAAATTGAGAAATCACCTCCCAGGGGGGATGGCCACGCTGAAATCCCTTCTCCTCCATTCTCCTCTAGGGGATCTTGGGCATGCACGCACATGTTCCCGGCGTGAGTTTAAGCTGCCGGGTCCGGGACTCGAACCACGGTCGACTACGTGGGAGTCCAGCGACATAGCCATTATGCTAACTGCTGGTCCCCCTCCTCCCATTTCTTGATTTGGTCTAAATAAGAAGTCTCCACTTTGACCTCAATTTTCTTCATGCTTAAGACACAGAGCCATTTCTCCAGGTCTGCACAAAAAAAGAGCATCTATATCTGGAAAAGAAAGGGTTAAGCTAAGAGATTGGGCCAGCAAGTGGCATGGTGATTGAGGCTCTGGACTCCCACATGGCCGACCAAGTTTCAAGTTCCAGATTTAGCATGCTTTCTCTCTTCCTGGTCAAATTTAAGAAGATAATAAATTAAATAAAATAAATAGTTCTTACAAAAGAAAGAACCAAGAGATCCAACAAAAGCCAAACTGAATAATGCATAATGATCTTTGGATGCCACCTCACCTGGTTTCCAGAAAGAGGTGAAGTGAAGTGGTGACTATGGAGGTTTCGGCCAGTGTTGACATGTGTCAGCCGGATGGGCTGGCCACATTTGATAGGGGTTCCTCTCTCACACACAGTGGCAGTCTTCCCCCGTATCCTCCAGTAACTGTTGCTGTCATCCACAGAGGTTACACCAGTCACTGACTGCTGTCCGCTACCTGCAGGCAAAAGAAAACAAACAAGCTCAGCCTGAGCCTTCTCTTCCTTACGGCCAGTGACGTGCCCTGTGTTGTAAAACAGCTATTGAGGGATGGGGAGGAAATGTTCTGCTTAATAATATTTTTTTACTATAATATTAAAATAATTATGAGAAATATTATACTAAATGCATTCATGTAGTATTAGTTATCATATGATAAATTATACAAGTGTGCCATATTAGAAAATTCCAATTTGCACAAAAGAACACTAGATAAATAAACATGGCTTTTTTGGGGGGAGAGTTTTTTTTGTCACAGGGTTTGTGTGCACATCGGAGAGACAGAGAGACAGGGAAACCAAAAGCAAGAAATCACTCCCCAAGGGAGAGATGGCCATACCACCATCCTTTCTCTTCTACTCTCCTCCTGGAATACTGGGCACACATTCTCATGAGCCCAGCATAAGTGTCAAGTCACCAGTCAGGAACTTGAACTGTGGTCAGCCACAAGGAGTCCAGCACCATAACCACTACACCAACTGCTGGTCCCTAAATGTGACCTTTTTTGAAGCAAAGGCAGTGTTTACCTGTATAGACTAACCTGGATAGCCTTTAGAATATGTTAGGTGTCTAATAAAATAATTTTAACGTGGTTATAACATTTTTCAATATTTACACGTACAATAAAAATTTTATAGTTCATAGGGCCAGTAGGTAGTGTGGTGGTTAAGACACCGGACTCACACGTGGCCAACCACAGTTTGAATCTTGGACCTGGTGGCTTCCTTTCTCAGTTTCCCCCTCTTTGGTTAAATTTAAAAAGTACTACTAATAATAATTACTTTTTTCTTTTTTGGAGAGGTTTTTGCTATAGGGCGCGTGCGCTCGCCAGACAGACAGAGAGAAACAAAGAGATAGAAAGAGAGAAATCACCCCCCAGGGGGGATGGCCACACCGCAATCCCTTCTCCTCCATTCTCCTCTCGGGATCTTGGGCACGCACGCACACGCGCCCGGCATGAGTTTTAAGCCACCAGGTCCGGGACCCGAACCGTGGTCAACTACGTGGGAGTCCAGCGACATAGCCATTACGCTAACTGCTGGTCCCAATAATAATTACTTTCTAAAAATTTTATAGTTCACAATTAAAATTGGTCTACTTTATGCTATCAACTTTAATTCAAGTGGCCATTATAGCTCCCAAGCTCCTTTAAGAGGCCTATCAATATATATACTTTTTGAGAGGTTTTTGCCATAGGGTGTGTGCATTCACCAGAAAGACAGAGACAGACAGAGAGACAGAAAGCGAGAAATCACCCCCCAAGGGGGATGGCCACGCTGCAATCCCTTCTCCATTTTCTCTTGGGATCTTGGGCAGGCACACACGCGCGCCCAGCATGAGTTTAAGCCACTGGGTCCAGGACTCGAATGGCGGTTGACTACATGGGAGTCCAGTGACACAGCCATTATGCTAACTGCTGGTCCCAGCCTATCAATATATTATGAAAGTGGGGACCAGCAGGTGGCGTTGTGGTTAAGGCGCTGGACACCCCCACATGGCCGACCACAGTTCTAGTCCCAGACCTGGTGGCTTGCTTTCTCCCTTACCCCTCCAATCTGTCTCTCTCTGGTCAAATTAAAAAATAAATGAATGAGTAAATAAAAATTAAAATAAATAATTCTTTAAAAAAAATATATATATATATATAATGAAAATATCCTTAGGGCATCTAAATCTGGTTAAGCCTGCATTAACTGCTACAAATAAATGGGTTAAAAGATATTGGGTTAAATATGTATTAGGGAGACTTCAAAAAGTTCATTTATGGGCTAACAGGTGGCATAGTGGCTAAGGCACTAGATCCCATATGGCCAACTGCATAGTTCAAGTCTCAGACCCTGTGACTTGAAAAATGTGCTAGGCACATGAGTGTGCATACATGTCCAAAATCCCAAGAGAACAGAGAACACTGTGGCCTGGCTGTCCCCATAGGGGATGATTTTTCACTTTTCCTCTCTATCTTGGCAAGCAGCACACATACCCTATGGCAAAAATCTAAACAAAAAAGGTCATTGAAAAGGCAAAATAAATTGAGTTGCTTTTGGTGCCAAAAAAACTGTTTAACCGACGACTTTTTTTTTTTTTTTTTAATAATACACGCTTTCCAAGAGCTTTTTGAAGATCCCTTTCCTGAACCACAGGCTTAAAAAATCTATTTATTTAATTGTATTTATTATTATTATTATTTTAATTTGCTATAGGGCATATGTGCTCACCAGAGACAGAGAGAAAGCAAGCCACCAGGTTTGGGACTTGGTCAGCCAACTGGGCATTTAGCACCTTAACTATCCTGCCACCTGCTGGCCCCACTACAGCCTTTTCTTAAAAAAGAAAAATATATAATAATAATAGACAACTAATGTATACTAGGCACTTACTTTATCATGCACCAATTCAAGTCCACTGCCTGAATTTTCTTACTATATGCATGCATCAAGGTATTCTGAGGTAGACATTGTTTTATACTGGAGTGCTACAAAGGCTGAGAAGTATGCGCATGGTCACAGGGCTCTAAGAAACAGGCTGGGGATGAGCCTGAGCAGCCTGCTGGCAGAACTAACACTCCTTACTGCTCACTAAGTCACATCTCGCATAGCTCATCTTTCTTCCTCCAGCCTGAGTTGCTGTCAAGTTCTCCCAACCAGGTTATCTTTCATAAACTCTAGTCATATTCTCTTTTCTAGGTCTCACTCACTACTCGATTTAAGACACTCCATATTTCCCAGATACTCTTCTTAAATACCTGTTTTTCCCAGCTTTCCTTTTACTTCCATGGTCATGCCTGACCACAGCCTTTTGGTGATACTTCCCTTTTACCATGTGACAGATTATGCTTGAAACAGTTACCAGGGTGAGTGTAACAGCTACCAGGCCCTCCCTACTGGCTTCTACCACCCAGCTAAGGACTTGTTACATGTTTTCTTTAGCAACAGGGTCCTGATACTGCAATCTTCCTCTAGCCAGCCCCAGATCACAGGCACTTGCATGTCCAGTGCACATAGGGAGGTCTCCAAATGTGAACCCAGAACCTGGAACCCTCCCATGTTACCCTTGTGCCACCTCAGACATTCTGAAGAACTTCTTAAATATAACGATTCCAGTTCAGCAGGTGGCATGGTGGTTAAAACGCTGGATCTCACATGGCCAACCATGCTGTTGGAATCCTGGATGGACCAGCTTGAAAAACATGCCAGGTTAGAGTACATGCACACCCAAAATCCCAAGACGAGAATGCAGAAGGGAATGCAGCATGGCCAACCCCCCCCCATGAGAAGATGATTTCTTACTTTGTCTGTTTGTCTGTCTCCATCGAGCCCATGCAGTACATTGCCAAAAAAAAAAAAAAAAAAAAAAAAGAAAGAAAGAAAGAAAGAAAGAAAGAAAGAAAGAAAGAAAGAAAGAAAAAAAAAAACGAATTGCTACTGCAAGGCTTCTCTCCATCTCCATTCTGAGTAGATGCAAATTGGGAAACCTGGCCTAACCTCTCTAGTACAGGCAATAAGATACTAATTTGTAGTGCTGGAAGTTACGTGGCTGATGACAGGTTTGAATCCTGACTTGGGGTGATCCTGGAGGAAGGAGATTACAGTGTGACAAGATGCTGTCGAGCGTGCTTCTCCCTCCTCCAAGAAATAAACATGCTTTTTTAAAATAATAATTATTGTATTTATCATTATTAATTTCTAAAAATCTGCCATAGGGCATGTGCACTCACCACAGAGAGGCGGGAAATGAGAGAGAAAGAGCGAGTGAGCGAAAGCAAGAAAGCAAGCCACCAGGTCTGGGACTTGAACTGCAGTTGGTCATGTGGGAGTCCAGCACCTCAACAACCATGCCACCTGCTGGCTCCAATAAATAAACTTTTAAAAATTTGGGAAACAAGTTTAACAGTTAATGGAGCCAGATCCCACATGGCTGACCACACTGTTCAAACTCTGGCCCCAGCAACTTGAAAACACACCAGGCACATTACGTGTGCATGCCCCAAATCTTGACAGAATAGAGAAATGGAAAAGAGATGGCACCCCACCTGTCACTGGGGGGAGCTTTCTCACTCTTCCTGTCTCTGAAAGCACATGTACCCTCTGGCCATGTTTGTGTGTGTGTGCATGTGTGTGTTTCTCTGTGTGTATATGTTTATATACATACATATATGTATACATACAAAATACATGTGTGTATACACACCCACCCCTACATATATATGAAATGTCCTATACACACACATATAAGAAACCAGATCAAATTAAAAAGTAATAAGCCTGATACATAGTAGTCCCTCAATGAATGGCTGCTAAGATTATTAATACATCCCAATCATGACAACTCAGCTGCTTTCCTAGTCTAACTGGTCAGACAAGTTTTGGGAACCATGAATGACAGACTAGCCCATCTGAGAGAACTCCTTCTCCCAGCAAATAACATCATCAGTCATCCAAGGCAAAAAATCTATCAGTTATCTTAGATGCCTCACATCTATCCGAACTTCTCTCCTTTCTTGTCATTTTTATAGTTTTGTAACTTGCTTCACTGATTCACTACTGCATCTCCTGCATTTAGAATACTAGGCTCATAGTAGGAACTCATTAAACCTATGCTAAATGAATCTACAAACTACTGATTATATTTTAATTTAATTTTAATTTCATATGGTAAAAAAATCAGTTTCCTCTTTAATTCCTGTAACTGCTTTAGCTGAAGTTCTTCACAAGAAGAAGGTGTAAAAAGATGGGAGCTGAAGAGCTAGTGTCAGGATGCAAAACGGTTGGAAGAGAAAAGGCTGCAGTCACAGTGAGCTCGTGGGAGTTTAAGGCTTCAAAGACAGGGGCTGACCTGGTGGTTAAGGGTCCTGGATTCCCACATGGCCGACCGCGGTTCATGTCCCTGACCTGGCAGCTTGCTTTCTCACTCACCCTCTCAACTCTGTCCCTCTCTAATCAGATTAAAAATAAGTAAATAAAGTTAGATAAAATAATTCTTAAAAAAAAAAAACTTCATAGATACAAAACTTTCTGTAATTGTCTACACGTCTGTCTCTCTGGCACTTAGTAGTGCCAGCCCAGAGCAGCTTAAAGCAAGCTTTTGAACTTGAGAAGAAAGATATGGACCAAATCCCGTCTCTGTCATTCACTAGCTCACTAGCTGCAAAGCTTTAAGTAAGCGACTTAAGCTCTAAGTCTGTTTCCTGGTCTGTAAAGTGAGGATAGCAATAGTATCTGTCTCCTAGGAATGAAAAGCCGAAAAAAGCACATCCGTGACGTTGCTGGCACGCAGCCCTAAGAGCCTAAGAAGGATGCCCCAGGACTCGGACCTCAGGACTCGGACCTCAGGACCCTCCCCGGGGCACCCCCAGCCTTCCCGGACCACACCGCTCGGACTGTCGGCTGGCCCCGCCCCCTCCGAGCCAGCGGGCCTGCCAGCCCCGGCGCCCGGTCCCCGCAGTACCTGACCCATAGCGCACGTCGTGCGAGTGCAGCCGGACGTTGTGGCGAGTGTTGAGGAGCTTCACTACAGAGCCGCAAGTAACGACAGCCAGACTGGACGCTGCCGCCGCGCTCCACAGGCCTCCGAACAGCAGCAGCGGCACCAAAGCCATCCTAACCGGGTCGCGGAGCCCCCCAATCTTCGAAGAAGACTCGGTCCCTCCCCGGAACCGGAAGCTGAAGGAGGAACCACCGAGAGGAAGAAGTGAAGAAGCTCTCATCTGATCTTTATGGTTCATTTGGCTAGAGCGGCCTGAGACGCCCGCTGGAAGCTGGTTGCTTCCGATCCCCTCGCTCTGTTCCGGAGGCTCTGTGACAGCTGCCTTCCTCAACCGCTGGTGCCAGCTTTCGCGCCTCCGGGACGAATCCCTGTCGAGCCGGAACGAAAAGTGAGCTATGGCCCGCCCACTCCCAGTGACAGGGAGGCGGAAGTGACGTAGCACGTTGACGCAGCAGCAGCGGCGGCGGCGGCGGCAGTGGCGGAGGGGCAGTGCGGTGGGTCCGTACTATACCTTCCCAGTCTCGGTTCGACGACTCCATTTTTCTCGGTGGGGGCCTAGCGCACAGGAGAAGCGGTGAGCTTCGGGCAGGTAAAGTTCGGACTGGAGAGCGTGTTTCTCGCACGGGTCAGGTCGGGAACCGTGCTTCTAGGGCCTGGTCCCGTAAGGGAAGAGGCACTGGGGAGCCGTATGCGGGAAGAAGGGAGGGGCGGCCTTCCCTGCTCTACTGGGGGGAGGGGGAAGGAAAACGGGGTATTTACTCAGAGTCTCCAGGCTTTTCCCTGCACTGTAGCACCCAGAACCCGTGAAGTGCGTGGCCTGGTGAATCAACAGGCTTCCTGGGATTCCGTCCTTCTCTCCGCAGCTTCTGAAAACTGGGCCACACGAAAGAATTGGGAATGGAAGGGACCTGAGGCTTCCGAGCTGGGATCAAGTGATTGACTTGCCTGTTCTGGGGACATGAGTCCTATGAACGATCAGCGGTGCAACCGTCAGGCTAGGGGGCGATGCCAAGTTCCAGCTCATTCCATATTATTGAATACTGCAATTAGAACTTTTTGTAAATGGCTGCATCTTTCATCCGTTTCTAAAGATCAGAGGTCTTGTAGAAGTACCTGAAGCCGGTTCTTTCTCCCCAGATTGATTTCCTCAAACATTTGTCAAAAGTCTACCATGAACATCAGAATGGATTGAGTCAAAACTTCTATCTTCCAGTTTCTGCCTTTTTGCCTAGGCACTCTCTTGAACCGATTAGAGCAGTTCATTTCCCTGGTTTGGTGCAAGAACTGATACTTGTTTTTCTTTAGAGGAGGCCTGAGCTCCCCAAAGTACTGTTGTGGAATTCCCTGTGCTGTCAGAAGTAGCAAGAGACTATGAAAGTATGAATGTACACCGCTCTTAATAAACATGGAGTGTGTAAATAGTATTGAATTTGATTTTGGGGGAAAAAAACTTAGTTCTATTGTTGGGATCAGCAGTTAGCATAATGGCTATGTGGCTATGTCGCTGGACTCCCATGTAGTCGACTGTGGTTCGCGTCCCGGACCGGGTGGCTTAAAACTCACGCCCGGCGCCTGTGCGTGCGTGCCCAAGATCCCGAGAGGAGAAGGGAGGAGAAGGAATTGCAGCGTGACCATCCCCCCTGGGGTGATTTCTCGCTTTCTGTCTCTCTGTCTCTCTCTGTCTGTCTGGCGAGCGCACGTGCCCTATAGCAAAAACCTCGCCAAAAAAAAAACTTAGTTCTATTGTTTATCTTAGTTCTCTTTTTTATCTCAAAATCTCTGATGTTTGGATTATAGAAGCATGGTTGCTCACTTTACAAACTAGTGGTTTTCTTCATGAGTGTCCCTGATACAAGTCTGGCTTTATTCAGTTGACTGGTGTGGCTATTAGCATACTATGGTTACTCTTTAAGAGGTTTTAAGCTCATCAGACAATTAATCTCATCAGAAAGCAGTGCAGTCTGAAAAGGCTCAGTCATGTTTTACAGTTCTCCCGCCAAAGGCCTCCTCATAAGAGAAAATCTATGTAGGATGGTACCAATCTGGCTTCTTGTCCAGTATTCCTTCAAAATTGCTCCTCAAGGTCACTAGTGATTTCTGTGTTACCAAATACAATAGATATTGTTTTTCATCTTCCTAGATTTCAAGAAGAGTAAACATAGTTACTCCATTCTTGAAATTCTCCTTTGTTGGCTTCATTGACCTTAATTTTTGAATTTCTGTATTTCTCTGGCTGTTCCTTCTCTATCTCCTTTACTAGCCACTTTTGCTGTCTACCTAATGTCTAAATGTTGGATTTCTCTCAGGGTTTAACCCTGAGTCCTTTACATATTTCGATTAGGCAATCCAGCCTTAATTATCATCTGAAAGCCGGCAACTCCCAAGTTTAAATCTCTAGCCCAGTTCCTTGTCTTCTGTGTTCCAGATTATACATCAGAGTGCCCACTTAATTATCTCCTTTTGGATCTCTTAGGCATCCCAAAGCTAACTTAACTTAAAGAAAATTTTCGTTTTTCGCATCATTCTAAACCTGTTCTTCTTTCCTGATTCAGTAGGTGGTACTCCCATCCACATGATTGCTAAAACCAGACCTCAGAGAGTCATCTTTGGCTCCTTTCCTTTACTACCCGCTTCCCCATCTTTTAGCAAGTCCTATCACTTGTATATCCAAAATGTATTTGCAATCTGAACTCTGTTCTCCATCTCCATGCTACCATCCTATTCCAAACCACTGTCATTTTCTGCCTACAGTATATAGTAGTATCCTCAATTTTTCCTGTTTGACTCAGATCTCCCTTCCGTCCATTTTCCAGGTAGCAGGATTTTACCAGGTCAGATTGTGTCACTTTCCTGCCTAAAGCTCTCCAGTGGCTTTCCATCACCTTCATGCCCTGCTTGAGCAGGTCCCTTCTCCCTCCTGTTCTGCTGTTCTCACCATGCTCTACTTGCTTCGGCCTTAGCACATCATCTACCATAAAGTTCTTATCCACTTTTCTTTTTTCTTTAAGAATTGTTTTATTTAACTTTATTTTTTAATTTTAATTTTACCAGAAAGAGAGAGAGCGAAAGTGAGAAAGCAAGTTGCCAAGTCCAGGACTCAAACTATGGTCGGACATGTGGGAGTCTGGTGCCCTTAACCAGCATGCTACTTGCTGGCCCTCTTACTGACTTTTCTACTGGAACCTCTCCCCTGGCTCTGCATGCCACATCCTGCCCATTCTTGATATCTCAGCCTAACTAAACTCACCCATTCAGAGGTGAGGGTGTGTGTTTCCTTCCTAACATTTATGGCAAGGTTTGTTTTTATTTGTGGTTTGTTTCTTGCACCAAATACAAGAACCTTTGGGGTACGGACCTCATCTTGTATAAACCTGGCATGTGGTAGGCACACATTAAGTATTTGAAATTAGCAAGTACATGAAGTCAATTCTCTGTTTAAAACCCTGCAGTGGCTTCTCAGCACCTTTAGGATAGAGTCCGAGATTCTTATGTTACTCTATACAAAGAACTTTATGACTGTCTACCAATAATTATGACCCATTCTCCTCCCCCATCAAATTGGCCCTCTGTTTCTGTCACAGTGCATACTGGGCTTTATATTGGAAGACTCTTTACCACTACCAGGCCCCTCATCAACTCCTAAGAAACCAGCTCTTCTACTTTACTAGCTCTTTTGTGAGGAGGTCTTTGTATAGAGTTATTTTCTTAGAACCAGCTTGGGCCAGCAGGTGGCGTGGTGGTTAAAACACTGGACACTCCCACTGGGCTCACCACAGTTCAAGTCCTGGACCTGGTGGCTTGCTTTCTCACTTTCCCTCTTTCTCTCACTCTCTGTCTCTCTCTGGTCAAAATAAAATAAATGGATGAATAAATATTATGGGAACCAGCAGTTAGCGTAATGGCTATGTTGCTGGACTCCCACGTAGTCAACCGTGGTTCACATCCCAGACCCGGTGGCTTAGAACTCACGCCAGGCGCGTGTGCATGCGTGCCCAAGATCCCGAAAGGAGAATGGAGGAGAAGGGATTGCGGCGTGACCATCCCCCCCTGGGGGGTGATTTCTCGCTTTCTGTCTCTATGTCTCTCTCTGTCTGTCTGGCGAGCGCACGTGCCCTATAGCGAAAAACCTCTCAAAAAAAAAAAGAACCAGCTTGGGTTCTCCATTACAGGATCCCATGGTACCCTAGTCATCAGTTCTTTAAAGATTTTCTGTGCTTTTAGATTTAGTGTCATCAAATCAAGGCTCATGGACCTAAACTAGGCCACTATTGGTCATTTACATAACTCTGTATCCTTTTGGGCTTCAATGGCAGATCTGACCCTGTTGAGAAAAACTTTGCCAGCTCTTTTGCTGCAGCAGGAGTTATTCTGTCCCCCAGTATGTGTGGTACAAGGCTCAGAAAATAATCCTCCCTCCCTTTGTTGCAGGGGTGCTGAATCTGGTTATATATTTCCATTGTTTTCTGCTCATCTTTTTTTTGCTCTTTTGTCCTCCAAGGAACTCCCAAAAGGAAAAGGATAAATAATATTTTTTAATTACTTATGTTAAGAACTATTATTTGGCTGACCCCGTTACAGGGTAGTTAACTGCTGTAGGAATCTGGATCCTACACAGCCAACCGCAGTTTGAATCTTGGCCCCAGCAGGTTGAAGAACTCCCCAAGTGTGTGAGTGTAAGTGCCTAAAATCCTGATGGAATGGAGAAATGGAGGAAAAAAGATTGCAGTGTGACCATGCCCCACTGGGGGTGTTTTCTCACTTTTTTTCCTCTTTCCCTCTGGTGAGCACAAACATCCTCTAGCAATGATTTAAAAAAATAAATAAAGTTATTAACACTGATGCTTTCTTGAGACAGCAGGTGGCATGGTGGTTAAGGTGCTGGACTTCCTCATAACTGACCACAGTTTGAGTCCTGAACCTGGTGGCTTGGTTTCTCACCCACCCACCCTGTCTCTCTCTCTCTCTCTCTCTCTCTCTCTCTCTGACTCTCTCTGGTGAGCACATGTGCCCGATAGCAAGTTAAGAAATAATGTTGGGTTGTCGGAAAAGTCAGGATGCATTTTTGCATAGAAAAATATGTCATGACTTGTCTGACAACCCAGTAATAAGAAGTCATTTTTTTTTTTTGGAGAGGTTTTTGCTATAGGGCGCGTGTGCTCTCCAGAGAGACAGAGAGACAGAAAGAGAGAAAGCGAGAAATCATCCCCCAGGGGGGATGGCCACGCCAGAATCCCTTCTCCTCCATTCTCCTCTAGGGATCTTGGGCACGCACGCACACGCACCTGGTGTGAGTTTAAGCCACCAGGTCCGGGACTCGAACCGTGGTCGACTACGTGGGAGTCCAGCGACATAGCCATTACACTAACTGCTGGTCCCAAGAAGTAATTTTTAAATTATGCTTTTTATGGAAAATTAAGACCTTTTTCTGGGACCAGCAGATGGCATAATGGTTATGTTGCTGGACTCCCACATAGTCGACCACAGTTTGAGTCCCAGACCTGGTGACTTAAAACTCATAGTGGGCACATTTGTGTGCATTCCCAGGTCCCGAGAGGAGAATGGAGGAGAAGGGATTGCAGCATGGCTATCTTCTTTCTCGCTTTCTGTCTGTCTGTCTGTGGCAAGCGCACATGCCCTATAGCAAAAATCTCTCTAAAAAAAAAGAAAGGAAGGAAAGAAAATGAAGGCCTTTTAAAAAAAATTTGCTATGGAGCACATGCAGTTGCTGGAGAGAGATGCAGAGTGAGAGAGAGAGAGACAGAGAAAGGAGAAACCACTCCTCAGGAGTGATGGCCACATGGCACTCACTTCTCCTTTCTTCTCTCAGCATTTTGGGCACACACATGTGCCCATTATGTTTCTGAAGCTGCTGGGTTCAAGATTTGAACTGTTCAGTTGGCCATGCGGGACTATCCACCTTAACCGCTATGCTACCAGCTGACCCTCTGAAATTGTTTTCTATAAATATGACTTGCATGTTAAAATTTCATATTCCATTTTATATTCAAGAAAATTAACTTTGTTTTTTTTTTTTTTTTTTTTTTTTTTTAATTTGATGAGAGGGAGAGAGGGAAAGTGAGAAAACAAGCTTCCAGGTCCATGACACAAACCATGGTCCACTGTGCGAAGTCTGGCACCTTGGCCACCCTTGTCACCTGCCAGCCCCAGGCATGTAGATTTTTTATTCTAAATTGGATATTCACTCATAGACACCTTTACAAAAGTCCTAGGCCTTTGCTCATAAAATACAGAACGTAAATGGTAGTTTAAGCTCCACACCACAATGCAGAGGCTATTTCCCAGACCACCAGGCTCATTCGACATCAGCTTTTGCGCATGTTGTCTTTCTCCAAACTATGTTCTTAACTCTTCTCCAAGTCAGGCATCACCTTTTCCGAGAGATTCCCAAACCCTCTCCATGTTGCTCTCGTGGTCCTGGTGTGTAATTTAATATGGCATTAATTATGGTTTATCATAACTTTATTTACGAGTGTTTTGAGATAAACTGTACTCTACTATGGTAGGAGGCCCACTTGACTCATTTTTAAACCCATGTCCCACCACAGTTTGACCCTTAAAAAAAATTAAACTGCAAAGTGGAGGGGATTAACAGACTAGATCTCTTTTCTCTCTAGTCTCCTCTTAATTGCCTCCTACGACTTCTTGTTCAAAGAGAGGGACTGCAGAGGGCCTCCCCTGTGGCAATCTGATCCCAGCTCCATTCCTCTTCCAGAGAATGTCATGGTAACCACCAGCCTCTCCCTTTGAGCCACATCTTGTAGTGCAGCTGTGCTTCTGCTGGGAGAAACCACCTCCCTCCGCCTCACTATTCCCTTTCCAAACCTACTTCAGTTGTAAATTTTTAAAAAAAGAATTCTTTTATTTAACTTTATTTATTTATTTATCTATTTAATTTGACTGGAGAGGGACAGAGTGAGAGAGACAAAGTGAGAAAGCAAGCCACCAGGTCCACTACTCGAACCATGGTCAGCCATGTGGGAATCCAGTGCCTTTAACCACCACACCACCTGCCAGCCCCTTCAGCTGTAAACTTTAAGAGCTTAAGTACTGAATGCAAAATCCATTCTAATCAGGCTCCCAGATATCATATATTAGTAATAGTTGCATACAAATATGTTAGTGTCTTCGTTCTGCTTGTCAGCCTCGGTCTGCAGTGCTGCTACAGCAACCTCCATATGTATCTAGCTCCCGCAAGTTGCAGCAAGTCAAGGTTACTTCTGGCACACTTCTTTGAGCTGGGTGTCTTGACACAGCTAGATTGGAGGCATTCCCTGGCTACTCTAGCACAGCTTTATTGCTGACCTAGGCAATGGGAGGCAGGGGACACAGCTCTCTTCCCAAGCTGCGGGCAACATAGAACATGAACTGCCCCCAGGACAGAAGAAAGCTGTTATTTTCATCAGCGAGGCTGTCTCTTTCTCTCTGTTAAAGGAGGCTGGGAGATGGGGCATCTGGTCTGCAGGAGTTAGTGCTTCGTTTGAAGATGTTGAGGCCTTAACAGACTGAATCCATGGGTCTGATAGCCTAATTAAAGCAAGCTATGTGTGGGGGCTGCTGTACCCTAATCTATTTTAATTCTTCAGTCTATGACAGGGAGGGAGCAGTGTCAAAATTAAAATCAGAGCTCCAGATTGAATTGGCAGAAGTTTGTGACATTTGCTTTGTCAGTACTCATACTAAATGACCTTGAGAATATGGCTCTCAGGGCTAAAGACATCAGGCTTCCTATGTCGTGGCCCTACAGGGTGTTTATAATGTTTCTCACGCTTTTTATTCTCAGGATTCCTTTTTGTTGTTAAAAATCACTAAGGACTCCAAAGATATTTTGTTTATATGAGTTATAGCTATCGTTACTTACTAGATTATAAAGTAAGGCATATCTTTAAAATATTCATTAATTCACCTTAAAGTAGTAAACCTACCACACAAAGGCATAAATAGAATTTTTATTTTTTTTTTTGGAGAGGTTTTCGCTATAGGGCACGTGTGCTTGCCAGACAGACAGAGAGAGACATAGAGACAGAAAGCGAGAAATCACCCCCCCCCCGGGGGGATGGTCACGCCGCAATCCCTTCTCCTCCATTCTCCTCTCGGGATCTTGGGCACGCACGCACACGCGCCCGGCGTGAGTTTTAAGCCATGGGGTCCGGGACATGAACCACAGTCAACTACGTGGGAGTCCAGCGACATAGCCATTACGCTAACTGCTGGTTCCCAATAGAATATTTTTTAGAGAGAGATTTTTGCTATAGGACGTGCACTTACCGCAAAGACAAAGACAGACAGAAAGTGAGAAATCACCCCCTCCCAGGCAGGGATGGCCATGCCACAGTCCCTTCTCCATTCTCATTTTGGGATCTTGAGCATGCACACTTGACGTGAGTTTGAGCCACCAGGTCTAGGACTCGAACCACAGTTGGCTACATGGGAGTCCAGTGATGTAACCATTATACCATCCACTGGTCTCACATACATAAAACTTTTTATGAGAAACAACTATAATTTTTAAAACAAAATTTAGTGGGAAGAATGGTATTGTTTTATTATTATATGTGTGTGTATATGTACATACATCTACAAAACCTTTTAATATTGGGTTGTCAGATAAGTCATGACATTTTTCTGTTTTCATGCAAAAATGCACCTTGACTTTTCTGACAACTCAATAGAATACAATTGGAATTTCATATCCATTCCTTTATTTAATCCATCATGTTATCACATATCATTCGACCTCTGTAAAACCACTTAGGCTCATGAGAGAAAGGAGGGGATGACCTCTGGGCCACACTTGGAAACTACTGAGTGCAGTCACTGACTTTGGAGTCAGATAGACCTTAGCTCACATCCCAGCATTTGTGGTTGCTAGTTGTGTTATCTTGAACGAGTGACTTCATCTCTCTGAGTCTTTTTCTTTTGTTGAGTTGAGAGAGAAGCGTGTTTAACTCAGGACAGTCTAAGAATTAATAGGATATTTGTTAAACATCTGGCACTTGGGTGAGTGTGCAATGAACATTATTCCTCAGTGTACATTTTTTTAGTGACTTGAGTATTTGAGAGCACCCAGAAGAGACTCGTGTTAGTTTTGTGTGTGAGTTGGTTGGTTGGTTTTCTGAATCTCTCTCTGTGCCTGCGCTCTACATCTGCCATAAGCATGAGACTTTCACAGCCCTTGTTTTCCTCTCTCTCCCGCTGTTAGACAGTCAGCTCTTGGAGAACAAACAGTCCTGCTTCTCTTCAAATCCCCAATCCTAGCAGAGTTTATGAACGTGATAGACATTCAGTACAGTTTTTGAAAAGAATGACACCTGAAACCACAGCCTACAATCAGACATAAGACCAGACTGAAATTGAACATTGCCCTCCCTTTCCATCAGAATGCAATACTTTTTTTTATAATTATTTATTTAATTTTATGTTTTCATTTATTTTTTTTTAATTTGACCAGAGAAAGGCGCGTGTGCGTGCGTGCGCGCGTACACACACACACACACACACACACACACACAGAAAGTAAGAAAGCAAGCCACCAGGTCCGGGACTTGAATCATGGTCGGCCATTTGGGAGTGTCCAACACCTTAACCACCATGCCACTGGCTGGTCCCCAGAATACAATACTTTTTTTTTTTTGAGAGGTTTTTGCTATAAGGTGTGTGCACTCACCAGAAAGACAGAGTTGATCATTCTGCAGGACACAGTTTGGGCGGGAGGAATGGTGCTGAATTCTTAAGCACCCCACTGCAGGGTTCCAGATAGAATCTTGATGTTAGACTTAGGTGATGTGTGCTGTTTTAAAGGCTCCCTCAAGGCCCAGCAAATTCTGTTATGGCTCATAGAACTCTCCACTGTCCTTTCCAGGCTTTGAATGAGTCTGAAAGCAGAACAGAAGAAAAAGTTGAGGTTGGTTGGAAAATAGTCCCAGAATTCAAATTAAACTCACTTAACATTTATTGAAACAGTGGGTTCTTTCCTTTATGTCATGTAATTTTCTCAACTGCTCTGTGAGGTATGTAATGTTGTTGCCATTTTTCAGGTGAGGAAACTGAAACACAAACATATCCAATAATTTGCTTTAAGTTTTTTTTTTTTTTTATGTCTGGTAATAACAGCAATATTTTTTTTTTTTTTTTGGAGAGGTTTTTGCTATAGGGCGCGTGCGCTCGCCAGACAGACAGAGACAGAGAGACAGACAGCAGGAAATCACCCCCCAGGGGGGATGGCCACACCGCAATCCCTTCTCCTCCATTCTCCTCTCGGGATCTTGGGCACGCACGCACACGCGCCCGGCGTGAGTTTAAGCCACCGGGTCCGGGACTCGAACTGCGGTCGACTACGTGGGAGTCCAGCGACATAGCCATTACGCTAACTGCTGGTCCCAATAACAGCAATATTTGATCTCTACTCTTGGTGCAGGGAGAGAGTGATAGATAGAAACAGTGAGAGGGAAAGTGAGAAGTCACCCTCCAGGGAGGTGGCCATGCCATAATCCCTTCTCCTACATTCTCCTCCCGGGATCTTGCGCATGCACACACATGCACCCAGAGTAAGTTTCAAGCCATGGGCAGCCGTGTGGGAGTCCAGCGATGTAACCACTATACTATCTGTTGGTCCTTTGGTCTCTACTTTTGAGGCTAGCAATCTTTCCATTTCTCTGCATTGCCTTTATTTTGTATACCATAGAAGTCTTTCAGAGTGTTTTGCAGGGAAGATAAATAATGAATAGTAAAGTCATGGGCCAGCCAGTGGTTAAGGTGGCTGGATCCTATGTGGCCAACTGCACAGTACAAGTCCCAGACCCCACAGCTTAAAAAAAAACCACTGAGCACATGTCCATATGTGCCCAAAAATCCTGAGGACAATAGGGAAAAGGGATTGCTACGTGGCCATCTCCCAGGAGGTGCTTCCTCACCCGCCTCCATCCCCTTATCACTATTCGGCAATCACACACACCTTATAGCAAACTTAAGGAATACGTATGTATACAGCCATGATTCTAATATTTTTTATTTTCAACTTTGCTAGAGGGTGTGTGTGCTTGCCAGAGAGACAAAGTGAGAAAGCGCACACACGTGCACACACACACACACACCCCATGGAGCATGATTACCCCACTGTCCCTTCTTTCCACTATCTCTGACTCATTTCAAGATTTTGGACACATCTGCACACCTGCCCAGCATGTTTTTCAGGCCACTGGCTTTAGGCTCAAACCATACAGTCAGCCGTCAAGATGCTGGAATCCAGTGTCTTAACTACCATGCCACTGACTAGCCCAAAATTCTTGTTTCTAAAGAGGCTCCCTTCTCCATCCACATGTGCCTCTTACTCACTAGTGGGCTCAAGCTTATGAAGTATCATTTAACCTATTGAAAAGGGTTTTCCTGATTCTATGTACTTTGTACAAAAGCACTAAAGTTGGCACTACCATTTCCCAAATTTCCGACGGGCAAGTCATATAATCTCACTTACTTCCAGGTTCAAACCTATACAGTTATCCCTACATTAGTTTCTTGACTTACCTGCCCATTCCTGCCTCCACGTGGTAAGTGAAGTGAAGTTCTCTGGGGAAGAGAAATGATACGCCTATCACCAGTTCAGTGAAAAGCCCTTTTTAAACGTCTACATGAATGGAGAGTCCCTGAGAGGAATGGGGAATGAAAGATTCTGATTCTTACTTTCTTATCCCAGGGTGGAAATGATGGAGTGGGCAGAGCAGTGGCAGGGGGCCAAAAGGCTGCTGTGAGAAGGTTTAAGAGCTCTCTAAAATCATACCTCCTTTTTCTTTTTTTTTACCCCCACCTCCCTTCCTTTCCTAATCTTTAAGCAGGTTGTGAGAAGGTGCAACAATGTCTGATTTTGTGGAAAGTGAGGCTGAAGAGTCAGAGGAAGAATACAATGATGAAGGCGAGGTGGTGCCCCGAGTCACCAAGAAATTTGTGGAAGAGGAAGATGATGGTGAGGAGGCCCCATCCTCAAGCTTCTCCCCACTATTGCTAAGCTTTGGATAGTTGGATTCTTGCTGATGAAAGGCTCAGTCTGAGCACAGAAGTTCTCACACATGAGGTACCAGCTTGAGAACTTTCAGTCATTCTTCGAAACTACCCACAGAGCATCTGTCTGCTATATGTCAGGCACTGTGCCTAGAACTGGGAGGTTAAAAACAAGAAAAAACAGATTCAGCTATTGTGGGGTTTAACTTAATGGGAGGGGTCAACAGTAAGCCAGTAAATAAACATATAGGTGATGTTTCCCACATTTAGACCTAGCAGTGTTGGCATTTCTGCTCCATTTCCTGTTTCTCTGGACAGACCCAACATTAGGATCATCAGCTAAGTATAGCCATGACATGACTTTAAAGGGAAATAAAATGTAAATTTATTCTCAAGGGAATTATGGATGAAAGAAAGAATATAACTGCTGAGTTTAACTGAGGAAAACAAGGTTATTGGTGGCCGTAAATCCTCTAGTAATGATTTTGAGGAGCCAAAGTACTTAGGGTAATTAGGAAGATCACCTTCCCTAGCAACAGATGGTAAATGTAAAAAAAGAAACCATCCTGATCCAGCCGGTAGCCTGGTGGTTAAGGTGAATGGATCCCGCATAGCCAACTGCGGTTCAAGTCAGAGATCTGGTGGCTTGAAAAACAAGCCGGGTGCATGTGTGTGCATGCCCAAAATCCTAAGAGGAGGACCAGCAGGTGGCATGGTGGTTAAGGCGCTGGCCTCCCGGATAGCTGACTGCAGTTTGACTCTCAGGCATGGAGGCTTGCTTTCTTACTTTATCACACACACACTGTCCCTCTCTCTGGTAAGTGCATGTGCCCTATAGCAAAAATTTTAATAATAATAAAATGTTGGGTTTTTTTACTCCTGAGAGGAGAAAAGATTGTGACATAGCCACCCCCAGGGAGGTGTCCCCCCACCCCAGTCTCCAAAGAGCACATGTTCCCTATAGCAAAGACTAAAGATAAAAGGAAAGAAAGATATCTCCCTTTACAGATGCACCTGCTCTAAGTTGATGGTCTCGTTTTGCATCTTTATGTGAGGTAGAAGAGTTATATGACACCCAGATTATTAGGTTCAGAATAGGTGGAAAATCACAGTTAAGCTGGGAGCCCTGCCCCACTCCCAGCCTGTTCCCAATGTCTATGCCTCAGACCTACATGTTTTCCAGACGAGGAGGAGGAAGAGGAGAATCTAGATGATCAAGATGAGCAAGGAAACCTGAAAGGCTTTATCAATGATGATGATGATGAAGATGAAGGGGAGGAGGATGAAGGCAGTGATTCTGGTGATTCAGAAGATGATGTTGGCCACAAAAAGAGAAAACGCAGTGAGTAGTCTGTCCTCATATCAGACAAGCCTGGGGTGGGAGTTCTAGTGGGGACTGGGGTCTCCCTGTCACCATGGGTAACACGTGATTTTCTTCAGCATCTTTTGACGACCGCTTGGAGGATGATGATTTTGACCTCATTGAGGAGAATCTGGGTGTCAAAGTCAAGCGAGGAGTAAGTAGCGTTCTTTGTCTTGGTGAAGGAAAAAGCCCTTAAAATTCAGTGGCTTCCAGAGGGAGGAAGCAAATCCAGGAGAATGTGGGGAACATTAAAGGCAAAAAAGGTGCTCAGTGTTACTGTGCCGTGAAGCCTAGATTTGCATCCCAGGGCTGAGTTTTGAGGATCTCTTTAGTGCTGGAAATCATCACCCAACACGTGCTTTCCTGTGTCCCTTGGTCGGCATAATTGTGGTGGGAGATGGCAGTGAGACTGGCAGACAGACAAACATCCTTATGCCACACCCTTCAGACTTATAAAGCAGGTTTTCCCACCCCTAGCAAAAGTACCGACGTGTCAAAAAAATGTCAGATGATGAGGATGATGACGAGGAGGAATATGGCAAGGAGGAACATGAAAAAGAGGCTATTGCGGAGGAAATCTTCCAGGATGGGGAAGGGGAAGAAGGGCAGGAGGCCGTGGAGGCCCCCATGGCTCCTCCAGAGGAGGAAGAGGAAGATGATGAAGAGTCAGGTATGTGGCATAGGCATGGAGCCAATGTGTGGGTGGGTGTTGGGATTTCCTAACCCCTAGGGACAGTATAGGAACCCAATCTGCTATAGCCTCCCTGTATGTGACGTAAACAACCTTTTTAGGAGCCTTTGTACTCTTTTCGCTGGCCACTGACAATAAGAATTAAAGCCGTTCAGTCCTGGCACAGCCCCAGGCTCAACACTTACCTCTCCCTTCCCCACCCAGATATTGACGACTTCATTGTGGATGATGATGGACAGCCTCTGAAAAAACCTAAGTGGCGGAAAAAGCTTCCAGGATACACAGATGCGTGAGTGGGGTCTGGTACGAGGTGGTGATAAAGGCATTGCATGAACCTGGTCAGCAAAAAGGTCAGAGGTCTCTGCTCAAAATGGGACATTCTCAGTGTCCATTGTTTTGCTTCCATGCCTAAAATAACCTCTACTAGGCAGTGATTTCAGACAGCTTCTAGAAGCCCTGGAAGCTCTCTGCTTTCTAGGGTCACTATGGGATTAGGGTGGAGCTCCAC
The DNA here is from genome assembly GCA_026018925.1 of Tupaia tana. Classification (NCBI taxonomy): domain Eukaryota; kingdom Metazoa; phylum Chordata; class Mammalia; order Scandentia; family Tupaiidae; genus Tupaia; species Tupaia tana. The sequence goes on along the minus strand of JAKSZU010000011.1, from coordinate 22,865,132 downwards.
ATAGCATCCATCTTCCATTAGCAGCTTCACATTTACTCAGTAATACATATTGACTATCCAAGTATTTTGTTAGAAGGAGAATGTATCAAAATTTCAGAGTTTGGAAGCTGTTGTTCTAAGAGAATACTGTAAGGCCTTACCAGAAGGTGGAGCTCTGCTAAACAGGATGTGGACTCACCTGCCCTGTCGCTGTTTGATTCTCATTATAAGCAGGTGCCAGAGATGGGCTTTTTATCCTCTAGTGAACAACAGTGGTTTTAATATTATCCCCACTAAGCCTTTCTTCCACAGTAAATGTGGCTCTTTTATTTACCTTTCTCCTTGCTTTCTTGGCTCTCTTGGGGCAAGTAAGGGATCTGTCCAGGGGATGCATTTCTTACCCCTGAACCTGACCCAGCTGGCTCTTGCTGTCTCCTACAGAGCCCTGCAAGAAGCCCAGGAGATCTTTGGCGTGGACTTTGACTACGACGAATTTGAGAAATACAATGAGTATGATGAAGAACTAGAGGAAGAGTATGAGTACGAAGACGATGAAGCTGAGGGCGAGATTCGAGTGCGTCCCAAGAAAACCACCAAGAAGCGTGTGAGCCGCAGGAGCATCTTTGAGATGTATGAGCCCAGTGAGCTGGAAAGCAGCCACCTCACAGATCAGGACAATGAAATCCGAGCCACTGACCTGCCTGAGAGGTTCCAGGTAGGAAACCACAACCCTCCACCCTTCTGTCAATTCGTCCTCACTTTGCAGCTGAGAAATAGTCTAACAAATCCAACCCTGAATAGTATCCAGGATGGGATTTGGAGCCCATCTGACGGGGTCCAGGGAATCCAGCTTTCAAAGGAGGGTAGACAGACTCTCACCTTGCTTCTCTTCCCGAAGTGATGTTTGTGTGCATGCACACACTCTTCCTCTTCTTCTTTTTCTTTTTTTTTTTTTTTAGGTTTTTGCTAGAGAGTGCATGAGCTCACAGGAGAAAGGCAGGGAGGGAAAGTGAGAACGCACCCCCTATGGGAAATGGTCACACTGCAGTCCCTTCTCCATTCCTTTTTGGGATTTAGGGCACCTACACTCACCCGACCTGTTTCTCAAAGCTGCTGTGTCCAGGACTCAAATTGCTTAGTAGCCTGTGTGGGATCCAGCCACCTTAACTACCACGTTACTGGCTCTAAATGATTTTCTTTCTTCAGCAAATCTCTAAAATGCTTACTTTGTGGTGGAACACTATACTAGGCACTGGAAATGCAGGCCCGAGGGCTGCCGGTTTTTGTTGCGAAGTGCTGTGTTTTCCTAAGTGGGATATAAGATAAAGTCAGTGTCCCCTTGTCGTTCACTGCAGCTCCGCTCCATCCCTGTCAAGGCGGCCGAAGATGATGAACTAGAAGAGGAAGCTGACTGGATCTACAGGAATGCCTTTGCCACACCAACCATTTCTCTACAGGTACCCCCAAAACGATCTTTAAGTTTTGACATGAATTAGAAGTCACTTCGTCAAGATAAGAAACCACTCTTATCCCATATGTCTATGTGCCTGGTACAGAAAAGTGTGTGTGTGATTTTTTTAATAGTTTATCTGACAAGGTTGTACTATTTATAAAACAATTTTGTGTGGTAAGACAGAGCAAATAACAGTATCTTGTTTCTCCTACTCTAGGAAAGCTGTGATTACCTAGACCGAGGGCAGCCAACTAGCAGCTTCAGTCGAAAAGGACCCAGCACAATTCAGAAGATCAAAGAGGCCCTGGGCTTCATGCGAAATCAGCATTTTGAGGTAGGACCTCAAGCTCTAGTGACTCATTGGTTAGAAATTCCATTAGGGGATGAGGGAAAAGGCAGCTACCTAAGTCCGGTGAGGAGCCCCACACTCTTGTGCTCAGAACTAGTCCCTTGATTCAGAAGTGTTGGGACCAGCACAGATCTAGTAATTAAGAGAATAGAGCCACTCTGTCTGGAGCCTTATCCTCCCCTCCCCTGTTGGAGAGGTCACTGTGCCCTGCTTGGTGCTGCAAAGGAGGCCAAGTGACTGACCATTGTATTTCCTGGAGCTGTTTATCCAGAAGGTTTTTATTCTTTGGTAGAGAAGATCCCTGCAGAGCTGGCATCCCTGGGTGACTTTAGTCTCCTTGCCCACTTAGGTGCCTTTTATTGCCTTCTACCGAAAGGAGTATGTGGAGCCTGAGTTGCACATCAATGACCTGTGGAGGGTGTGGCAGTGGGATGAAAAGGTAATGTGAGTCCATGGGCCCCTCAGGAGCTGTGGCTGGATTGGGCATCATTACTAGTGGGGTCCTATAAACCCAACCCCCTTGGCCTGCCTACCTCCACCACTGGGTCTCCTGATAAGGAACTCCAGAGTTGAACTCCAGCCCTCACTTCTACCCTGTCCTGCCCTAGTGGACCCAGCTGAGGATCCGCAAAGAGAACCTAACACGGCTGTTTGAGAAGATGCAGGCTTATCAGTACGAGCAAATCTCTGCTGATCCTGACAAACCTCTTGCTGATGGCATCCGGGCTCTGGACACCACTGACATGGAGAGGTAGCACATGAGGGTTTATTCCATTATAGGAAGCCCCAGACCAAAATCAGGGACCCACACGTTGGAAGTCCAACTTGTCAGCACATCAAAAGTGATCTTTCTCGGGACCAGCAGTTAGCGTAATGGCTATGTCGCTGGACTCCCCCGTAGTCCACCGCAGTTCGAGTCCCGGACCCGGTGGCTTAAACTCAGCCGGGCGCGTGTGCATGCGTGCCTAAGATCCCAAGAGGAGAATGAAGGAGAAGGGATTGCAGTATGGTCATCCCCCCTGGGGGGTGATTTCTCGCTTTCTGTCTCTCTGTCTATCTGGTGAGTGTACCCACCCTATAGCAAAAAAAAAAAAAAAACCTCTCCAAAAAAAGGAAGAAAATAAAAAAGATCTTTCTCAGGGCAGGCAGGTGGCAGGTGATAAAGCATACTGGATTCCCACATGGCTGACTGTGGTTCAAGTCCTGGACCTGGTGGATTGCTTTCTCACTTTCTCTCTCTCTCTGCCTCTCTCTCTGTCCCTCTCTGGTCAAATTAAAAAGTAAATAAATAAATAAAGTTAAATAAAAGGATTCTTTGGGAAAAAAGTGATCTTTCTGACAGGCAAATTCATCTTAGTTGTCCATATTGGTACATAGCAGAAATTTGCCAAAATATTGACTATTAGAAGGATTGGGTGTTTGTTTGCTAATCTGTACATTTATTTCATGTAAATAAAGTTGAGTTTGTAGCCAGCGTGGAGTATGAGAAGGGAGCAGGTGGCTCTAATGGCTAGCATCATAAAGCTGAGAAAGGACAAGGACTGTCTGTTTCAAAGACTTTGAATTTTCCTTGAAACATGCTACCTCATCTGTCCTGTCCTTTTTGCTTCCATTTCTAACAACCACCATTCACCATTATACTGTTTGGTATAGTTTTTCTTTAAGTTACCTTGGTTGCCATTAAGTTATGATTTGGGGCTATTCTGTGTCTTCAGTAACTGGGGAGTGCAAATGCTCACCCTAGTTGAGATTTTACCTCCAGGAACTGGACTTGTGGCGGAACAGGGGAACAGCCCTTCCCCTATGACAGCTGAGATCTTAATGTCCTTTCTCTTCAGGCTCAAGGATGTACAGTCAATGGATGAGCTGAAAGATGTCTATAACCATTTCCTGCTTTATTATGGTCGTGACATCCCCAAGATGCAGAATGCTGCCAAGGCTAGCCGCAAGAAGCTGAAGCGTGTAAGGGAAGAAGGAGATGAAGAAGGTAAGTGCTGCAAAAGAAAACCCAAGAGCCTAGTGGCCAAGGTATCTGCACGGTTGCCCTTGGCAGGGTGCTCTCGGGGCTTCTCTTCATAGTTCAGATTGTAGGGTGTGAATGAAAACTGGAACACTAACTTGTTTTCTTTCCAGGTGAAGGTGAGGAGGCAGAAGACGAAGAGCAGAGGGGGCCGGAGCTCAAGCAGGCCTCCCGCCGAGACATGTACACCATCTGCCAGAGTGCTGGGCTAGGTAAAAGCCAGTTTCTTTGGGATATGGGCATTCTAGCCTTGAACAAGGGTGTTAACCAGGAGAGGAACAGTTGGTAAAAAGAGTGAGAGCTACCTGGGTCAATCACCAATCCCATCCTGAGCCAGCCTACTGCATGGTCCCCATAAACATTTGCTCCCCCTCCTTCCTTGAGCCACAATAATCATCCAGCCTCTTCCTAGTCTGTCCTGTTTCTCCTGCCTCATAGCAACTTATCAGGTGTTTAAAGTCAATTTTCCCATTGTTTTTGGACAGCCTGGTATAGTTAATTAGTTGCCCCCTCCCCCCACAAAAAACAATCTAGTGCCCCAAATTATTGCTCTAGGCTCTGACAACCAAGAGGTTTGGCAGCCCAGCTGCTGCTTTACTTTTTCCTCTCCTGTTTTCTTTAGATGGTCTGGCCAAAAAGTTTGGGCTTACTCCTGAACAGTTTGGGGAGAACCTCCGGGACAGCTACCAGCGGCATGAGACAGAGCAGTTCCCCGCAGAGCCCTTGGAGTTGGCCAAGGATTACGTTTGCAGGTAGGCACACAGCAGGTGGCTGGCAGGAGGAGGGCAGAGGCACCTGCTCTGCTACAGCTCCACTGTTGTCCCCACAGCCAGTTCCCTACTCCAGAAGCCGTGCTGGAAGGTGCCCGCTACATGGTAGCCCTGCAGATTGCCCGTGAGCCCCTTGTCCGCCAGGTGCTGAGGCAAACGTTCCAGGAAAGAGCCAAGCTAAATATAACACCTACCAAGAAAGGGAGAAAGGTGAGCCACGTGAAGGGCTTTGATCCAAGCTATGGCCCAGCTCTCTGTTTGCTGTCTGCTTAGCTGGGCTGCCTGCCTGCCCTCAGAGATGCAGCCTTTTCTCCCAGGGCCAAGCCTAGCTTATCTGTCGGCTAATGATTACCTCTCAATGTGCACAGGATGTGGATGAGGCCCACTACGCTTACTCCTTCAAGTATCTGAAGAACAAGCCTGTGAAGGAACTGAGAGATGACCAGTTCCTCAAGATAGGCCTGGCTGAGGATGAAGGGCTGCTCACTATTGACATCAGCATAGACATGAAAGGAGTGGAAGGGTGAGCGGAGTGCTGAGGTGGGGGCCCTTTGGGCAGGTCTGATAAGGAGTCTGGTGGGAGAGGGTTCTCTCAGGAAGGTAAAACCTTCAGAATTGAGTAAGCCATCGTCCCTGTCTTGCGTACAGTGTTCGTTGGCATTTGGATGTCACCTTGTCTCTGTCCCTGATCCCGTAGCTTTGTCTTCTCAGGTATGGCAATGACCAGACATACTTTGAAGAGATCAAACAGTTTTACTACCGCGATGAGTTCAGCCACCAGGTGCAGGAGTGGAACCGGCAGCGCACCATGGCCATCGAGCGAGCGTTACAGCAGTTCCTCTATGTGCAGATGGCTAAAGAGCTCAAGAACAAGCTGCTGGCTGAAGCCAAGGAGTATGTCATAAAGGTGAGAACAGAGTAGTGGTCTTCAGTCGTCTGATCTTCCTCAGCTCTGGCCAAGTGTGGAGGAACCCTTGGCAGTAGTCCTGTGGCTGATGGAGAAGCTCTGGGCGCTGGTGAAGTCATCAGAGAGGGAGCGCAAACACGGCTGTAGAGGTTGCCTCCAAGGCCCCTCCAGGAGCCTTTCCCCTTCCTCTCAGTCACCTAAATGTTCTTTGTTTATGTGGCTGTCCTCTGTGTACTCTGCTATTTCCGAAAGAAAGGTGTGCTTCCCGACTGTCAGCTGCCAAGGGCTAGGGACCTGTGCATGTATGAGCACACAGCCTTGCTCGTGTGTGCTAGCAGCTGTTTCTTTCCTCAGCCCACTTGGTGAGCCCCGTGTCCTTAGCATCCATGTGTCTGGTGTGTCTCCTCCCTAGGCCTGTAGCCGAAAGCTCTACAACTGGTTGAGGGTGGCACCCTACCGACCAGATCAGCAGGTGGAGGAAGATGACGACTTTATGGATGAGAACCAAGGGAAAGGCATTCGTGTCCTAGGCATTGCATTCTCCTCTGCCAGGTAACTGACTGTTCCTCCTGTCTGCCCCGCACCATCTCACCTGTCTTCCTGAGTTAATTCTCCTGCCCTCATGCCCTCATTTTGCTGACTGTCACTCTCTTCTTTTCCTGTCTGGCTGGCAGAGATCACCCTGTGTTCTGTGCTCTGGTTAATGGTGAAGGAGAAGTGACAGACTTCCTCCGGCTGCCCCATTTTACCAAACGGCGAACTGCATGGAGAGAGGAAGAGCGGGAAAAGAAGGCAAGTGACTGGATAGGTGTGCATCTGATTCAGTGGGATGAATGCATAAGGTCTAAGCAGTTGCTTACCTCTGACCTGGTTGCTCATCCCTCATCTCCTGGGATAAGTCTTGCTTCCCGGCAGTAGATGGCACTCAAGTTATCTGGTGCAGAGTTTCCTTCTGGCTGAAGGCCTGTTCCTAGGCCTCGTGTGATTCTGGGGCTGCCTTTAGTGCCTCTGTTCTTTCCAGCATCTGGGTCAGACTGTTCCAGGAGCTGAAAGGCACTGAGGCGTGAAGCCAACTTTTTGCCTGCTTTAGCCTTTTCAGTGCCTTTTTCCAAGGAAAGAGAAATTTGAATTTGTCTGGGTTATATACCCTTCTTGCGTTTTTTTATCCTAATAATACATCTTTTTTTTACCTCCAGTTTGTGACAGGGTGTGTGCACTCGTAAGAAAGTTACAGAGAGGAAGAGGGAAAGTGAGAAATCACCCCCCAAGGGAGATGGCCACACTGCAGCCTCTTCTCCATTCTCCTTTCAGGAATTTGGGCATGCATGCACACACACCCAGCATGTTTTTCAAGCCGCTGGGTCCAGGACTCAAACCACAGAGTCACCATATGAGATCCAGCCGCCTTAACCTCCACACCACCTGCTGGCCTCCCTGCAGGGTCTTTATACCACACTCTACTCCCAGCTTCAGTCAGCCTGGATCATGGGCACAGAGGCGCCTGGTATACGTAGGGTGGCCCTAGGACATGAACCCAAGATCTTCCCTTTTGGATCCAGTTGTATTGCATTAGCACTGTGCCACTACCAGCCCCCACAAACAACTATTCTTAGAAAATTCTTGAAATGGAGATTGGGCCAGCCCTAAGGCCTAATGGTTAAGAGAACCATATGGCCAACCATGTGGTTCGAATCCCAGCCCCATACATCTGGAAAAAAAAAAAAAGAAAGGAAAAAAAAAAAAAAAAACCACTGGGCACGTGCATGCCCAAAATTTCAGCAGGATAAAGATCCAGAGGAGAAAAGATTGCTGTTTGATCACACCCCATTGTGGGGTGCTTTCTCTCTTCCCTCTGTCTGTCTCTTTCCCTGGTGAGCATACAGGGAAAGACTAAAAGAGAAATAAAAAAGGAGCTCAGAATATCACCATAGTGTTACCAGGGAACCATTTGTGTAAATAAAATCCATTGTGTTTAGTTTATCACAACCAAGTATAAGCCAGAAATATCTTAGAAAATATTGACAGATGTGGGGGCCAGCAGGTGGCATGGTGGTTGAGTGCATTGGACTCCAACATGGTTGACCAGGTTCAAGTCCTGGGCCTATTGGCTTGCTTTCTCACTCTCTGTCTCTCTCTGGTCAAATTAAAATAATAATAATGATGATGAATAAAATTAAATAAAAAAGATTGACAGATGTCTAACAGTCTAACCAGAGATCCCAGTCTCCTTGTTTTTTTCCTGATTAGACAACCAGTGGTGATTCATGTCTCGTGGTGAATTTCCTCCTTAAAGAGCAGCAGAGACTTTGTTTAGGTGCTCACCTCTGGTCATGTGGTTTTACAGAGGCCATCTGTACATAGCCTGCCTGGATTTGAGGGCATGACTGACAGGCATTAAATTCCTATACTGGGGTAATTAACAGGTTATTTGAAAGCTGGGAGCAGCCCAGGAAGGAGAAAGATGTACAGCATTCCTAGGAAGGAGTAGCATAATAATAGCACTGTGGGTGGAGGTCCAGGAACTTTCTTTTTATTTTTTCACATTTTATGTATCTCAAGAGAGTCAAAGAGATGAAGAAAGGGAAAGATAAGAACTCTCAACAGAGTCTCAGCCATGATCCCTCCGAGCCAGCCAGGGTCATCAATGTGTGCAGGTGGTGTTCCCAGTCCACTTATACCGGGACCAGCTCGGCATTAACACGTGTTTTTTTGTTTGTTTGTTTGTTTTTTGTTTTTTGTTTTTTTGAGTGGGGAAGGCTGTGGATTAGAAATAGACACAATAACAAGCACACAGGTATAGAAAAGCGAGGATCAGGTAGGCCCAGCTTCTCTGATGGAGAAGTTGTGACCAGGAACCAGCCTCAGCTTATTCTTTTAAAGGACAAAAAATGGGGGAAGGGGAAGAGGAAGAGGAAATGGTATGCAAAGCCAGTTGTTTAGGGATGTTAATCATCCAAAGATGTGAAAATGGCTGGCACCGCGTGATTTCTCTGATCTTTTTGGAGGAGAATTTTTGGCCATTCGTCTGTTTAGATAGCCTATGAAGACTCTTCTAGTTTATCCTATTCTTGGTGAGCTTGGGCTCCTTAAACAGTGAGAACTGCTTGAAATCTCCTTATCCTCAGAGCCATTCAGCTCCAGTTCTTTTTCAATCTAGGCTCAAGACATTGAAACTCTAAAGAAGTTTCTTCTGAATAAAAAGCCTCACGTGGTGACAGTCGCGGGAGAGAACAGGTAGGGGTACCAAGGCATTGGGCCAGGCATGATTAAAGGAGATGACCTCAAAGTCACTCTTTCCTTAGTACTGAGTAGAGCGTGTGCCCATAACAGGGCGGCTGTGTGCTTGTGAGAATGTCAGTGTGCTCCACGGGGGCCATCTCTGAAAGTGCGGTCCCTCTGTCTCCCCTACCTCCCCACCCTCATGTCATCCTTGAGAAAACGTGTCCATTGACCAGCGGTCCTCATCCCACCAGGGACGCCCAGATGCTGATTGAAGATGTGAAGCGCATCGTGCATGAGCTGGACCAGGGACAGCAACTGTCTTCTATTGGGGTGGAGCTGGTCGACAATGAGCTGGCCATTCTCTACATGAACAGCAAAAAGTCAGAGGTAATGCTGGAGCCCACCCTGAGGGCCTGTCCAGGCCATTGTTACCACTTTGTTGTTGTTATTGTTGTACTTACTATAATGTCTGTGCACTCACCAGCGACACAGGCAGAAAAAGAAAGAGGAAAAGTGAGAAAGCACCCCTCAGGAGGATGGCCACACATCAGTTCGTTTTCCATTCTTCTCTTGGGATTTCAGACATTCACACAAACATGCCCAGTGTGTTTTTCTTTTTCTTTTTCTTCTTTTTTAGAGACAAATTTTTTTGCTATAGGGCATGTGTGCCTGCCAGAGAGACAGAAAGAAAGCTAGAAATCACCTCCCCCTCCCCCCAGGGGAGATGGCCATGCCGCAGTCCCTTCTCTTTCTGTTTCCTCTCAGGATTTTGGTCACACACGCACACATGCCCAGCATGAGTTTTAAGCCGCTGGGTTCAGGACTTGAACCACGGTCTACTACGTGGGAGCCCAGCAACATAACTATTACTCTGTCCACTGGTCCTGCCCAGTATGTTTTTCAAGCAACCAGGCCTGAGATTTGAACCACAGTCAGCCAGGTGGAATCTAGCCACCTTAACCACTGCACCACCTAACTGGCCCAATCTCCGATTTAGCAGAAAAACAAAGGTGAATCAGGGGTACAGGACTGCACCTAGTCACTTAGTTATGCAGAAGTTTATGAGTTGCCTTGGGAGCCCCAGATATTAAATTGATCCCAGGTAAAAGGGTCCCAAAGAACAAGAAAAAGTGATCTCAAAGCAGAACAGCGTGGATCGCCTAAGGGGACTTGAAGCCCTGCTTACTCTTGTTTGACTCTAGGCAGAGTTCCGGGATTACCCTCCAGTACTGAGACAGGCTGTCTCCCTGGCCCGGCGCATCCAGGACCCTCTGATTGAATTTGCCCAAGTGTGTAGCTCTGATGAAGACATCCTGTGTCTCAAGTTTCACCCCTTGCAGGTGAGTAGGGTGTGATGGCAGGCCTATGGGGCAGGAAGGCGCAGTAACCTCATCCCTGCCCACTGTGTGTTGACAGGAGCATGTGGTGAAAGAAGAGCTGCTCAATGCCTTGTACTGTGAATTCATCAACCGAGTCAATGAGGTCGGGGTCGATGTCAACCGTGCCATTGCTCACCCTTACAGCCAGGCCTTGATCCAGTATGTCTGTGGTCTGGGCCCTCGGAAAGGAACCCACCTTCTGAAGGTACAATGAAATTGAATCAAAATTAAAAAGTTACCATTCCATTGGGTCTGAATATAAACCTCATCCATAGGATTTGATGGGTCAGGAAGACCAAGGTCAGAGAGCTAAAGTGGCTTATCCAGAATTACTCGGTTAGGGTCAGAGCCAAGTGCAGGCTCAGAGGGCCAAAGTTCTGCTCTTCACTATTATACTCCAGTGGCTACTCCAGTGACTTGAGGGAAAGATGCCATAGCCATAATTTAAAACAGATGGAGATGGGGCCAGCTTTTGGTATGATGGTTAAGGCACTGGGTCCTACATGACTGGCTGTGTGGTTTGGGACCCAGACCTAGCAGCTTGAAAAACACTCTGGGTGTGGGTGCGTGTGTGCCCTAAACCCCAAGGGGAAACTAGAGGAGAAGGGATTACAGCATGACCATCTCCTCTGGAGGGTGATTTCTCACTTTCCTCTCTCTCTGTCTCTTTCCAACAAGCACCCTGTAGCCAAAAAAATTAAAAACAAACCAAAAAACAGATGGGCAGCAAGTTCAATACAGACCCCAGTTTTGGTAATATTCTTTTTGCTAACATACGTGGTGGGTACTTGAGATTATGTATTATCATTCACTTTTAAGCCGAACATTAGTTACGCATTCTTTGGTAGGTATAGCACTGTTCATTACCTCTTTTTCTCCTGGTATATGGTATGGTATAGTTCTCAGTTAGATGCTGGATGAGACAAGATTCTTACTAGACGGTTTAACAGAGGCTGGAGAGCAGGCGAGGGAGTTGGCCTGTTTGCTGCCCTGGCTCACTCCAGCCTTCTTCCCTAGATCCTGAAGCAGAACAACACCCGACTCGAGAGCCGGACCCAGCTGGTCACTATGTGCCACATGGGTCCCAAAGTCTTCATGAATTGTGCTGGTTTCCTCAAGATCGATACAGCCTCCTTGGGGGACAGGTGATGCCCTCTGCCTGGATGGGCCAGGAGGAATTCCCTTGGGCTTTGCTTTGGGGTGTCAGGGGATTGGGGCTGTCAAAGGGCCACAAGCCATTTAAGCTAAGCTATGTTTTAAAGAAAAGGTAAGGAACCTTTATTCAGTCAAGAGCCCTTGACCTATGGAAAAGATCGGTTCAATTATGTGAAGCTTTTTTCGTATGAGAAAAACATGAAAAGAATCTTGCTTATAAATTAAGGACAGAAAACACAAAGTTTTGTTCAGTGATCACAAACTTTTTTGTTATCATGGTTGGTTGTGGCCAGATCGGGGTGGGAGTAGCAGGGGCAGTGGAAAAGGAGTGTGGGGGTGTGAAGAGATAAGGAAGGGGGAGAGAGATTTGGTATGTTTTCAGATAATGTTATTGAGAGAAAGTTCTCTTCACTTGGACTTTGGACTTTACTATTGACCTCTTCCTCTCCAGAAGTTATCAACTCAGTCTTTGGAGGATCTTTTCCACGGGCACATAGCTCCTCACTCAGTAATGGAAATCAGTGGGGAAATAGGCTTCAAGTTCTAAAACTCCATTTTCCACTCAGCTTTGCTGTAACACTCCACGAATAACATAGGTCCATGTGAGTGCACGGGCAAGACCAGCCTGGGAAGGCTTTATGGGGGAAAATAACTATCAGCAAATTCTCAAAGGTCTTTTTCCCCCTTATTTCATCTTATTATAAGACTCATATAAGTTCATGATATAAAATTCAGCATAAGGAATTATTATGCAGAAAGTGGAAGTCCCCCATAATCCCACCCCCCAGAGATAACTACCATAACAATGTTATGTATACTACAGTTTTCAAAATTTTATTTTTGCTATGCATTTACTAACTACCCATTTACTACAAAAATGGGATCATACGGTTCATAGTGTTTTGCAGTGCATTTTTCACGTATCAATATATCGTGGCCATCTTTCCATGTCAGCACACAGATCTACCTCATTCTTTTTAATGGCTGTATAGTATTCCATCGTATGGAGGTGCCCTGATTTATTTACCCAATTCCCCTTTGGTGGACATTTGGGTTGTTCCTAGAAGCTTCTTGTTCTATATCCTGCTCCTCTCCTGCCTTTCCTTTAGCACTGACTCATACATTGAAGTCCTTGATGGTTCCCGTGTCCACCCTGAGACCTATGAGTGGGCCAGGAAGATGGCAGTGGATGCCTTGGAATATGATGAATCAGCTGAAGATGCCAATCCAGCAGGAGCCCTGGAAGAAATCTTGGAAAACCCAGAGCGACTCAAGGACCTAGACCTTGATGCCTTTGCTGAAGAACTTGAGAGGCAGGTGGGTGATAATGTGGAAGGCCTGGCAGGAAAACCCATCCCAAGCAGCCTAGTTAGGGGGAGATTTGAGCAGCACGCATCCAGAGAAACCCTAATACTATCTGTAAGACAGACTTGGTCCTTCAGTAATCCTGAAGGGGAACAGGGAAAGCCCCAACAAGAGCCAACTGGCCTACTCCTCTGATTGAAATTCCCCGTGGGTTGGGTTGAGGAGCAGTTGCACGTGTCTTGATGGGCTTCTTCCCCAGGGCTATGGTGACAAACACATCACACTGTACGACATCCGAGCAGAGCTGAGCTGTCGGTACAAGGACCTCCGAACAGCCTACCGCTCTCCCAACACAGAAGAGATCTTTAATATGTTAACCAAAGAGACACCAGAGACCTTCTACATCGGTAAATTCTGGGCCCTTTCTTGGTGGGAGGAGGATATGTTAGAGGACGTGGGGCGGGCATTCATTGTGTCCACGCACACCAGTCAGTGCTCCCCAAAAAACGAGCAGGCCTGCACTACAGGTAGGAAGGACTATAGCTTTTAGAACTTTTAGAAGATTGTAGAGCCCTTGACTCGAGGTCAAATCTGAGTTCAAGTTCAAACTGTTTCTCACTTGCTGAGGGATCTTAATGGAGGGACTCGTTTTCCCCATAGAGTAACTCTTGTAAGCCTTTTGCCCAGATTACCAGTGAGGGGACGACCCGACTTGTCAAAGATGAGAAGGAAATCTGTAGTAATGCCATAACGTGGGCATTCTGTCCCCGAGAGGTTTGCGGGAAGGGGTCACCTCTCCGGTTCTCTTAGCCTGCTCCCTGTTCTCTTCTTCCCTTCCCCCAGGAAAGCTCATCATCTGCAATGTCACTGGCATCGCCCACAGGCGTCCACAGGGCGAGAGCTACGACCAGGCCATCCGCAATGATGAGACGGGGCTGTGGCAGTGCCCCTTCTGTCAGCAGGACAACTTTCCTGAGCTGAGCGAGGTACGTGCTGCAGCGTTACTGTGGTCAGTGGAGCTCCGTGGTGGGATGATGTGGTACCCTAGACAGAAACCAAAAGTCGGTGTATTGTAGATCATGCCCTTACCAAACAAGAACACTAAGGAGAAGGCAAATAGAGCACACACAGGTCTGACCTGAAGCTCCTAGCTGCGCTCCGCGGACATTCCCTGGGGCTGCTCCCACTGGCTCGCTTACTAGCCCTTAATGCGGTGTCCTGTTCTCTTGGTATCTGTTGATAGCTCCACCAGATCAGGGAAGTGGGAACGTGCATTTCTTACCTACAGGGTGGGCACAGTGTCCTTGTTCGTGCTCGATAAAAGTTTTCTGTGCCCTTCAATACTTACATTGTCCACACACTTTTCAGGTTTTTCCCCCACGTTGTTCTAGGTTATCATCTACCTTTCTGAAGGTCACTAAAGTCACTCTAAAATCTTTATCTACCTCTTCACATTAGACAGCCTATAAAAAAGACCATTTTTCAACTTGACCAAGCTGATGTGATTTTTGCAGGACACATGTGTCCTGGTTCTCTGTAATGAACTGTTGCAAGAAGGCTGACAGCGCTACTTCTCACGCTCAGGGGAAAGAACAGAGTGGGAGTGGCCTCGGTTGGGGCTGGAAGGATCTAGGTTAGATAAGCATAGGAGATGCATCTGAAGGCTGGTGGTGCCAAACATCATCTACAAGTCGAGGGATGTTGTGGGCATTCACGTTCTGTCTTGGTGGGCAGCTCAGTGATATTTTCGGGGGGGTGGTTGGACCATGGTACTAAGTGTCAGTGATAAAATAAATTAGCATGCTCCTGACAGCTCTTTTCCAAATGTGTAAGCTCTGGCATCTTAACAATCAAGCCCCTTTTCTCATTCCCTCTTCAGGTCTGGAATCACTTTGACAGCGGTTCATGCCCAGGCCAGGCCATCGGTGTCAAAACACGGCTAGACAATGGTGTCACTGGCTTCATCCCCACCAAATTCCTCAGTGACAAAGTGGTAAAGCGGCCAGAGGAACGAGTAAAGGTAGATGACTGACGGGCCCAGGTTACAGTGCAGTTCTCAGCTGCCCGTCGGGTCCTCTCTAACTTCGGGCTGTCCCCCTTAGAAATTAGGCTCTGTTCCCAGTGGCTGCTGGTGGGGAGAGAGCTTCAGGGAGGATTTATAACTAGTTGAAAAAAGCTAGGGTGAGAAGCATCTGAATGAGTAGCAGCTTTTGTTCACTGCCTTTGTGCAATTTCAGCAAGTTGCCAGCCCGTTGGGAGAGGGGTCTCTCTTCCTGTGTGGGAAGCTGCAGTTCGGTTCGGCGGACAGGAAGCAGGGCCCCAGCGTTACATGCTGTGAAACAGAAAGGCTCTTCTTGTCCTCCCAAGGGCAAGGGCAGGCGGTACTGCCCTAGGAAGTGGAAAAGAATGTGTGGCACAGCCCTGTGTGCAGGGGTCCTCCAGCAGAGCCAGATAGCACAGAGGGAGCCTTCAGATGGTCTCTGCATAAGAGGGGCAGAAGTGATCGCTAAGCGCCCTTTCTGTTCTCGTGTGCCCTGCCATAGCTGCCAGGTATTGTGTTAATCCCTTAGGTGTCAGCACCTGACATCAACTGAATTGTCTCTAATCTCACAACCTGATAGGAAAGGACTTTTTTTTTTTGGGGGGGGGGGGTGTTTAATTTTCTGTAGAGTACATGTGCTCACTGGAGAGACAGAGATAGAAAGGGAGAAAGCACACCCCTCCCCTGGGGGGTGGTCAGAGGGTGGCCACACATCAATCCTTCTCCATTCTATTCTCGAGATTTTGGGCATACGTGTCCAGAGTGATTTTCAAGTCACCCTGTCTGGGACTTGAACTGCATCAAGTGACCATGTGGGATCTAGCTACCTTAACCACCATGCCACTGGCTGACGCAGAAAATACTTTATTCCAGAGTAATTCAAGCATCTTTTCCAGGATCACTCAGTTAATAACATGGCTGGTACCAGATCTTTCAAATGCATGATTCTAAGTATTGTGAATCCTTGAGAAGTATGGACTTGGGAGGGCTGGGGAAAAGACAAAAATAAATGAAAAGAGGGATCAGCAGATGGTTGATGGTTAGTTACATCACTAGACTCCTGCGTAGTTGACTGCGGTTCAAGCCCTGGACCCAGTGGCTTAAAACTCACACCAGGCATTTGTGCATGCATCTCCAAAATCCCAAGAGAAGAATGGAGGAGAAGGGATTGTGGCATGGCTGTACCCCCTGGGGGCTGATTTCTCGCTTTCTATCTCTGTCTCTCTCTGTCTTTCTGGCGAGTGCACGTGCCCTATAGCAAAAACCTCTCCAAAAAAAGAAAAGAAAGAAAGAAAGAAAAGACCTAATAAATGAACCTGGGAGATTCTCAGGAGGAGGGCTATACAGAGTGGCTGGCCTTTGCCGTATTAACAGAAGGGCCCAAGCCAGGGAGAAGATACAGAAAATAGCTGTGACTTTACTTCCCCTTCAAAAAGGGCAGCCAGCCCTTAGTCATGTCACACTGGGAGCAGTGATAGGACGTCCTTATGGGAGAGGCGAAGATGTAACAGGCAGGCCCCAGGAGTTTTCCTGCCAAGAAGGGGTGCATCTGCAGACAAGCCTCAACTCCAAATTCCTAGTCTGTCCCTCATAGTTGGCTGGCTTTGAGCAAGTCACTCTGCCTTTCTGCCTGGACTTTGGTTTTCTCGTATGTGAAATAGGGCATCGGGCTAGATCATCTTTGTCCCTTCCAGCTCAAATGTTCTGTGGATCTAGGTGGGAATGACTGTTCACTGCCGCATCATGAAGATTGACATCGAGAAGTTCAGTGCAGACCTGACCTGCCGCACCTCAGACCTCATGGACAGGAACAACGAGTGGAAGCTGCCAAAGGACACCTACTATGACTTTGACGCAGAAGCAGCAGACCACAAGCAGGAGGAGGACATGAAGCGGAAGCAGCAGCGGACCAGTGAGTGTGCCCGTCACCATCGCTGCACACCCAGGTCTCAGCAGCTCTCCCGCTGCAGGACTCCATCTGGGCTGCATGCGTATGGGTCTCCTTGTGGGGTGTGCTCAGCTCTGAGGTGCTGAGGCCCAGAGACATCAGAGTCATGGATAGGGCTGGTAACCAGGGTCTCCTGGGTCACCATTATTTTGTGAATGAGTTGTGATGTAACATTTAAAGCCACATTCTCTCAGCATGAGTTAGAATTCAGTCCAGAGAAGGTGAAGGTCTCAGAATCCCATAGTTGATCAGAAATGAAGCCCTGGTTTGTCCCATTGCCATTGACTCCTAGCTCCAAACCTGATCTGTACTTCTTCCTGGCCTCTTCAGCATACATAAAGCGAGTGATTGCACATCCTTCCTTCCATAATATCAACTTCAAGCAAGCAGAAAAGATGATGGAGACCATGGACCAGGGTGACGTGATCATCCGACCAAGCAGCAAGGGCGAGAATCACCTGACAGTGACCTGGAAAGTCAGCGATGGCATCTACCAGCATGTGGATGTGCGGGAGGAGGGCAAGGAAAACGCCTTCAGCCTGGGAGCCACTCTGTGGATCAACAGTGAGGTGAGCCCACCTTCCAGCCCCTCTCCTGCTTCCAGAAACAGAATCAGGCCCTTTGGGGCCCAGCAGTAGTAACTTGTTTGCATCTTATGTGTAACACTACAGAACAGCAAGAGGTGGTTTATGGAATGTCATTCATTATCATTTGTGTTCATTTTGCCTTCTCTTTCCACATCCTCCAAATATTATAATAGGCTACTTAGAGCCCCACACATCCGTCTATTCCTGTTTTCAGTGACGATAAATATGGTGACATTCTGTTGTTTCCATGCATCGGAGTCAGGATTTGAAAAACACAAGTTGTGGCCTGTGAGCCAAAATGTCTGGGTATGATTCAGATGGATCAACAGAGGGGACATTGCAGTGGAGTGAGGCTTCAGCAGGACTAGGAAGTGCATGCACACACGTGGTTTTTCTTTTCTCTGTAGAATGCAATTTATTTATTTATTTTAGGTTTTTCCCATAGGGCACATGCCCTCGCCGGAGAGAGGGAAATTAAGGAGTCACCTCTGACCATGCTGCAGTCCCTTCATTCTCCTCTTGGGATTTTGGGCATGCATGCACCTGTGCCCAGTGTGATTTTTATTTTTACTTTTTATTTTTTGGAGAGGTTTTTGCTATAGGGCATGTGCACTTTCCAGAGAGACAGAAAGCGAGAAATCACCCCCCCAGGGGGATGGCCATGCCGCAATCCCTTCTCCTCCATTCTCCTCTCGGGATCTTGGGCACGCACACACACGTGCCCGGCATGAGTTTAAACCACCGGGTCCGGGACTCACAGTCGACTACATGGGAGTCCAGTGACATAGCCATTACGCTAACTGCTGGTTCCTCCCAGTGTGGTTTTCAGGCTGCCAAATTATGGTCAGCCATGTAGGAATCTGGTACCTTAACTACTATGCCACCAGCTGGCCCCTGTAAAATTCAAATTTTTATGTCCAGATACAAAATAGTATCGGAACACAGTCATTCTCATTTATTCTTTGTTTATCTTTTATTTCTATTCTGTTCTTTTTCCTTTTTAAAAAATTGATGGTTTTATTTTTGTTTAATTTTTGCCATAGGACGCATGGAGACAGAGAGAGTGTGGGAAATCACCCCCGAGTGGATATGACCATGCTGCAGTCCCTTCTCTTCTTGGGATTTTGGGCATGCACACACGTGCCTGGTTTGTTTCTCAAGCTGTTAGGTCCAGGACTTGAACTGCGGAGTCTAGCACCTTAACCACCATGTCACATGCCATTCCCGATTTCTTATGGTTTTTCAAAGTATGCATGTATGGGGCCAGCAGGTGGCATGGTGGTTAAGAGCGCTGGACTCCCACATGGCCAACTGTGGTTTGAATCCCAGACCTGGTGGCTGGCTTTCTTGCTTTCCCCCTCTCTCTCTCTCTTTTTCTCTGGTCAGATTTTAAAATAATAATAACAAATGGAGTTAAATAATAATTTTTAATAATTAAAGTTAAAATAATTCTTTAGAAAAGAGTATGCATACAATATGTGATCATCAAATCAAGGATATTATCACATGCATCATTTTTATGAGAGTCTATTCAGTGATTCTCTTTGGAGTGAATGTGATAAAAGACCAGGAACCCAGCTCTTGGGTAACACGCGGTACCTTCTCTCCACAGGAGTTTGAAGACTTGGATGAGATCGTTGCCCGCTATGTCCAGCCCATGGCATCCTTTGCCCGAGACCTCCTGAACCACAAGTACTATCAAGACTGCAGTGGTGGGGACCGCAAGGTGAGCCCTAGGCCCTCAGGGCCACACCTTCCCATCACTTAGGACGTGCCTTCAGCGTGGGGACATCAGGTGGTGAAAGGAGTGCACAGCATGCGCTGAACATTGTGTGCCTGGCATGCTGCCGTCCCAACCCCCACCTGTTCTGCCCCCAGAAATTGGAGGAGCTACTCATCAGAACAAAGAAGGAGAAGCCCACCTTCATCCCCTACTTCATCTGCGCCTGCAAGGAGCTGCCCGGCAAGTTCCTGCTGGGGTACCAGCCCCGCGGCAAGCCCAGGTGAGCACTGGCACCGAGGGTGCTGCCGCTCGCTGCATGAGCGCAGGGCCCTGGGCAGTGTGCCCTTGCTTCTGCCTGGCTGCCCTTTCCCTGCCGTCTGCTCAGAGTGGAGGCAGAAGCTAGAGGTGGGGAAGAAGGTGATGGTTTAGAGGCAAAAGGCAAGACACAGACGGGCACTTCTGTCAGCTCTGAGGTGTTCCCTCCACCTCATCTCACTCCCCAGAAGTGAAGAAGGTCACCACGTACTGTTCAGGGGACTGGCAGGGGTGGGGGTCCAGCACCCTCATCTCCCTTCCCACTCGGCTGCACCCTCCCCAGGGCTTCAGCTCCTGGCAGCTCACTGGCCAGGTGTGGTTTGCTGACATCTGCTGCACAGCAGGGGCGCCAGGAGAGCATGTGCTGACTCTGTCCCTGCTCCACTCCCTCCCTCGTACGTGACTGGCAGGCAGCCCTCGGGGTATTCCTTTACCCCAGCCTGTCTGGTGCTCACCCTGGCCCTAGAGGACAAAGTCCAATTTCTTTAGTCCTGCTTTTGTATGTTGAACATCCTGGGGATCGTGATAGCCCTCTCTGCCTCGGCCCCGTCTTGCCACTGGCTCATGAGGAGGCCCAGGCCTTCTCTTTTACCTGTGCTCACCGCACGTGATGCGTGACTGCAACTGTGCAGGTCGTCTCACGGGCTCAGTGGCTTCCTGATGAGTAAGCCCCGTACTCTGGACCTTGCTCCACTTGGGCACATGAGTCTGGCACTCATTTCCAAAAGCCTTTTGACTCACCAACGTGCTCCCAGGGGATGGCAGCCAGGACTGTGTAGAGACTGGAAACTGGTCCCGTGAGAAATAGTCGAACAAAAGAGCTTCCCAAGGGAAGGAGCACACACTCTCCTTGTGTGGTGACCTGACACTGGCAGGACACTTGGGAAGGTTTCAGGTTTCCTCACTTAGTGGGAGGAGGACTTGCAGTACTTAGCGTTGGCTGTTTGTAACTATTCTTGGTTGAGCACAGCCCCATTCCAGGCTTTGTGGTGAGTGCCCCGTGTACGATCTCATTTAATCCTCACATCCACCTCGTGGGTTAAACTGCTCCTATCCTCATCTCACAACCTGGGGCCAAGTCACTTGGGTGGTGAGTGGCAAAACTAGCACTAGAGCTAGAAGCAGGTCCAAACCCAGAGCCCGGTCTCTTAACCACTCTGCTGCTCTTGACAGTGTTGAATAAGGGAGGACTGACCACACCAGGTGCCACAGAGGTGCTCCTGCTCGTGCAGAGTTGAACTCTGCTGCCCTGGGAGGCCCCTTCCAGCTCTGACGTTCTGTGGCCTTGGTCTCTCGCTCCCCTGCAGTACCTGCTGCGTGGTCCCACAGCCCAGTGTGGGCACAGCCTCCAGTGGGCCTTCCTCTGACAGCCTGTGTCCAGCACACAGGGAGCCACGTGCTGCTCTCCTCCCTGCTTAGACCCTGTCTCGCCTGTCATGGCCAGGGACTGGCTGTCGTGTGTCCTCCCATACCCCCCAGTGTGGCTACGTCACATGGTGGACGCCTGTGCTGGTTGCACTGTCATGGCTGGTCCCTGGTGGAATCTGATGCAGGTTTCCTTCTAAAATCCCAGGATAGAATATGTAACGGTGACGCCAGAAGGATTCCGGTACCGGGGCCAAATCTTCCCAACTGTGAATGGGCTCTTCAGGTGGTTTAAGGATCATTACCAAGATCCTGTACCAGGTAAAATCTGCTCTCTGAATCCCAGGGTGTAATGGAAGCCACACGGAGGCCCTGCCTCAGTAATCACTGGCCTTCTGGCAGACGGGGTGAGGCCTAGGCTGCCACTTCAGCTGTCTTACTCCCATCCAGCCTCCCAGCATCAGGGAGGTCCTCTCCCACTGTGCCTGTGCCGCTTCCCTTCTTGCTCCCTGAATGGGGAAATCGAAAATAGGTGAGTTGGGGGGGGAGGTCACTGATTTGAGCCATATCCATATCCTATAGGCATCACCCCGAGCAGCAGCAGCAGGACCCGGACGCCTGCCTCTATCAATGCTACCCCGGCCAACATCAACCTTGCAGGTGAGGGGCCTGGACCTGGGACCACAGGTGGGACAGGTGGAGCTTGGGGCCCCCTCTACCATGCCCACTCCCGCCTCTGTGTGCTTGCAGATTTGACAAGGGCCGTGAACGCCCTGCCCCAGAACATGACCTCGCAGATGTTCAGTGCCATCGCAGCCGTGACAGGCCAAGGACAGAACCCTAACGCCACCCCAGCCCAGTGGGCATCCAGCCAGTATGGCTATGGCGGCAGTGGAGGGGGCAGCAGCGCTTACCACGTATGTTCTTGGAGGGGAGGGAAGGGGACTCGTCAGCCTTTACCAACCTGTGTCCAATGGACTGGCCTCTGGCAGTCTATGGTGCCCCCCATGAGGGGCATCGTAGGCAGTTTCTGTGCCACCGCCTTAGGGACCATCTCCAGTAGATACTCCTTTTCCTCATACTCATTTGCAGGGAAGGGAATGAGAGAAAGCCTGACCTTTCCACAGAGTCCTTTGGGGTCTCTGGACCCCTCTAACCTAGAGGTGGTCAGGATTGCTGGGCCCCATTGGTCTCTGCTGCTTAAACCACACATTCCCAGGGGAAGGTCAGCCAGAAAGCCCTGTGCTGAGCCCAGCCTCCCAGCTTGCCACCAGTTCACAGCAAAGCCAAAACCCATCCCCCTCACTCTTCACCTCTCCAGGTATTCCCAACGCCAGCCCAACAGCCAGTGGCCACACCGCTAATGACCCCGAGCTACTCCTACACGACCCCGAGCCAGCCCATCACCACGCCGCAGTACCACCAACTGCAGGCCAGCACCACCCCGCAGTCTGCCCAGCCTCAGCCCCAGCCCTCCTCCAGCTCCCGGCAACGGCAGCAGCAGCCAAAGTAAGTACACGGCTTGTGTTCCCGACCAGGGTAGCAGCAGGGGCAGGTGCGCCAGATCCTGACAGCCATAACCCAGGTGATGTCCCCGGGGCAGTGGTTTCTGGGGGAGGAAAAGAGGGCTGTGTAGCAGCTGGCCACAGGTGTGAGGCCCCTTTTGCAAGAGTGGGTGATGCACCAATGACTGTAGGAGGGCTTTCTCCTAGTGAGCCCCGATCTCACCTCTTCCAGGTCTAACAGCCATGCAGCCATCGACTGGGGCAAGATGGCAGAGCAGTGGCTGCAGGAGAAGGAGGCAGAACGGCGGAAACAGAAGCAGCGACTGACGCCTCGGCCCTCCCCCAGCCCCATGATCGAGAGCACCCCCATGTCCATTGCTGGCGATGCTACTCCACTCCTGGATGAGATGGATCGGTAGGGGGCCGGCTCCTCGGACTCTGGTTACCTCTGAGACTGGAGAGGCCTAGCCACCCACCGCCTCCTTCCCTGCCCCTCCTTTTCTGTCCATAAAGTGGCGTGAAGTGACGTTCTCTTTGGTGGTCAGCCTGGATGGGTGACAGGCTGGATGACTTTGCGAACTTGAGCTCAGTGTACGCTCGGTGACAGTTCTCCCGCTCCAGACCCTTGCCGACCACCTGCCCTGGGACCAGGCTGGGAGGGGAGTGTTGCAAGGAGGAAGAGGAAGATGAGAGTGGAACAGCTTTGTATTCTGCTCCCTATAAGCCATTTTGAGCTTCTGCCCTCACCTGACGGGCTGTGACCAGAGCACCAAGCTCAGCACGAGTCCCCCCACTGCTCTCGGGGGGAGAGGGATGCTATTTATTCAGTTTGGGGCAGGAGGAAGGGGGAAAGTATTTCTGACCCTGATGCCAACAGCGTGGGTGGCTGTCAAAGCAGGATTGCAGGGGACAGAGGGGGCAGGGCTAACCTGCTTAGCCCCTGCCTGGCCATCCTCCCCACCTGCTGCTGCTGCTTCCTGCCTGTCATTTGAATAAACAGTGTTTCTACAGAGCTCTTGCCAAAGCCTCTCTCTTCAACTCTCCAGCTCTTTGGGGGGGGGGCTTTCAAAGGAGTGTCTGGAGCTCCAGAGAGCCCGATTCCCTCTTCGATCCATCAGAGATGCGACACTCAGGAGAGCAGGCGGCTCCTGCATCAGACTTCCAGCCTGCACCCGTGCGAGCTCTGCTGTCCTCGCGGGGCTGTTCGCTGTAAACAGGCGGTCCCTGCCTCAGGAGCCAAAGACCACCGCGGCCGTGTGAGCGGCAGGCCTGCTCCTGGCACTGAGAGCCCGCCCCCCGCGCTCACAGCTACCCTGCTCACTGGCAGCCTCGGCTGCTGTGGCATGTTGGAGAGCGGCCACAGCTGACCCTGGGCTTTTCAACTGAAGCCCCCGTGCCTGGGCCTCGTTCTCTGACGACCTCTAAACTACACAAGTCAGGTGTTTCTGCCCAGAACGGGTCCCACTCTCCACTGCTCCCACACACCGACCCTGGGGAAAGAGCTGGGATGGGACAAGCCAGTCCGTGTCCCCACCCCATTTCCGGCTCCGGGCCAGCCAGCCCACTGCCCTTTCTGTTCTGGATGTCATCCCTTGCTTCTTCACAAGGGCTTCAGCTCAGTTTTCTGAGTCCGCACTGGTAGAGTAAGGCCTGCCTCCCACCCCCTTCCTCTGCGTGGGCTCAGTGGAGAGGCCAGAAGAGGCCCCGTCACCCAGCAGTGGGGAGCCCCTCAGGCTTTCCTTCATTTCTTTCTCACTGTTGGCAAGCGCTACGTAAAGGGCTGGCCTTCTGCCAGGAACTCCGTTCTGTTTTCTTCAGCACAAAGGGTCTGCCAGGCTCTAGCAGGAGCAGGACCACATTAGCTGGGAAGGTCGTGTCCCCGTGGGGCCACACACCTTCCCCAGGGCCACTCAGAGGAACAGGCCAGGCACCGTGGCAGGAATGGGTGAAAGCTTCAGTTTATTGGGGAGTCACTGCAGGCAGACACTGCCTGTCCCAGGAGTGGGTCTCAGCTCAGTGTCCCAGGAGGGAAGGCCCTCGCCACCCACGCCACCCAGTGGCACTCTCCTGTCTGTCCAAGGATGTGCCCCTTCCTCTCCTCCCACCTGCCCTCCCATGTCCTTCCCAAACCACAAACAACCCCTAGCCCCTTGGCTCCAGCTGTGCTCAGAGCCGCCCCCACTCCCCCAATAAAAGGAGCCCAAAGGGAGGGGGAGAGAAGAGCAGCCGGGCTCAGCGACAGGCTTGATGGCATTTATTCTTCACCTGGTTGCCTGGCCTCAGCTGAGATTGGGGTTTGACGCTGGGGGAGATTTCCTCTTGGTGACCTTCCTGGCTTGTGGGGTCTTTGCCCCGTTCTTCTTAACCGGGCTGGTGTTCTTCTCTCTCTTCCTGGGAGATGAGGAAGACTCCACGATATCCTCGCTGGAGGGTTCTTCCTGCCGCGGGTCATTGTAACTGTCCTCACTCTCCAGCTCTTCCCGGCTTTCGGGGCTGGACTCGGACATCCTGGCCAACCTCCTTGGGCTTAACGAGCGGCTCAAGTCTGGAGGTGAAGACTCAGATTTCACCGGGCTCCTCTTCTTAGTCAGCTTGCCCTTCTTGGCTTTTTTCTTCAGCTTTGTCTTCTCATCCGTGTCCTCCTCCTTGTCTCTCTCTCTCTCTTTTTCCTTTTTCTTCTTTACCTTCTTGATCACCTTGCTGCCCTGGTTCTTCCCTGTGGGGCTCTCAGAGCGCCAGATGGTGATGGGAGCTGCCGAGTCCAGGGCCCCGGTGACCGTGCCGGTGCCTGGCTCGGTGGGTGTGGTGGTGGGCCCCACCTGGGTCGGGATGGGCGGCTTGCTTTCTTCCTCCTCTTCATTTAAGTCATCTGTCCCACACTCGTGGTGGAGGGGATGATGGATCACTGCCACGGAGACAGGCCTGTAGCTTTTGCACCTGGGAGGAGGGGAAGAAGCGGTCGACAGAGTGGGCCGTGCCCTGGAGAGCCCTCCCCTCAGCCCGCTGTCACTCACCAGCCGTACCAGAACCTCTCCACACACTCCTCCTCGGGGACCAGCTCGAAGCAAGGGGACTGGATGATGTTCAAGCAGGTGGGGCCAGGGTCTCGGGAGCTGCTGCTGTTTGTCTTCTCTGAGCAGTCCTTCAGCCTGCCACACAGGGACCCTCAGCCTGGCTCCCGTGTCTCCGCTCTCCCCCCGGGGGCAGCCAGAGCAAGAAGCCTAAGAGACAGCAGGCTTCTGCCGGCCATGCAGGCTGCCAGACCTCCCCGCTGCTCTGAGCAGAGCTGGCTTCCCAAGGCTGGGCTGGGCTGGCAGCACAGGTCAGAGTGCAGTGAAAGATGGCCTGGCTCTGCCGCGGGGCCCCTAGGAGAGGGCCCTACCTAGAATCACAGTCGCAGTGGCTGACAGCATGCAGGTGCAGACTGCGGTGGCCGTAGTCAGAGCTGAAGGGGTAGATGATGTGCCCGGCGCACGGCGTGTGTTTCCAGCAGCACCTGTCAGTCTCCTTGCGTTCACCTGCGGGAGGGCCGGCTCACTCAGGTGACAGTTCAACTGTCAGGCCTCGCCACTGCCCCCAGCCCTGCACCTGGCTCTGCTTCAGTCGTGGTCACTCCAGATCCCAGCGCTGCCCTTTCCCCCACCCACAGCAGGAATCCACCTGCCCCCTGCAGACTCACAGTCAATTCTGAAACACAGGAGGCCCTCGCCACGGCCCCGTGCTGTCCTGGGGCACCCTGCCACTTCCCTCCCCACTCCTGTGGGAACCTGCCCTCCCAGACCCTCTGCTGACTCCTACCTGCCTCACACAGCTACCCTCTCCGTGAGGCGCCCTGGCAGGGGAAGGCCTCTCACCATGGCACACCACAGGGCCACGTGCGCCTGTCCTGCCCTGCTCCTGGCCGGGAGGCCCCGTCTGACCCTCAGCCTCAGAGGCCTGTGGTGCCCTGGTGCCCTATGGGAGTGCAGCCTCACCCTGCGCCATGCTCCTGGGCTGCTCCTGACGGGGACGCCTCCCTCTCTCCCTTCCTTTCTCCTCAGCTCTTTCTGCTCCCTCTTGACCTGTCTCATGTCTCTCCCTTTCCGTCTTGACTCTTGCCCTACTCTTCTCATCAGGTTCTCATTCTGTCTCCCCAGTCCCTCAAGTCACAGACTTTTGAGCAACTGCCCCCTTTCAGGCAGCACAGACACCTTGTCCCCTTTCCCAGGGCACAGAGAGAGGCCGCTGGGGCCAGAATGGGGTTGATCAAGCTCTGAAGAAGCCTCCTTCTCTCTTACTCGGCTGAATGCCGAGGGGAGTTTCGCAAGTCCACCTCTGACCTGCCTAAGGCCCCAGCCCACCATCGGCCTCCCCTTTGGCCACCTTCTAAAAGGCCACTCCTCGGGCCTGTCAGCCTGAGGCCAAGACTGCACACGCCAGGCAGGAAAGGGGCCGCACTGCAGGCTCCCCTGGGACATCCGCTCCACCCACCCAGGGGCTCTGTGCTGACGCTGGCAAACTCCCTCAAACAGGCCGTGAGGACTGCACCTTTGTCCAGCCCCTACACAGTGCAATCGGGGCAAGATCTCACGCTGGCCACCAGCCAGGGATTACCCAGGTCATGGCTATGTTAGTCCCGGCAGCTTTAAAGGGCCCAAGAAGAGAGCAGCTGGGTCTGAGGCCTACCCCACATTCCTCTGCGCTTCCCTCCCAAGGCTGTGAGGGGCCAGGTCCCCACCACACCCCTGACCCACTTGGTAATCCCTTTTCCTGCTTTCTCCTCCAGTGCCCTCTCTGTCCCTGGGGGGAGAAGGCAGGCATGTGTGGCAGGACCTTGGAACACACCAGCTCCTTGGATTCCTGCAGTGCTGAACTGGGGCAAAGTGCAGCTGGGTGGTCAGTGCCCTGAGCTTGCAGTAAGACAGGCCCTGAGTTCAAGTCTTGGCCGTCACTAGCTGGGTGACCTAGAGCAAGTGACTTCTCCGAGCCTGTGTTTCCTTATCCACTAAATGCGATGGTGGCCATACCTCGTGTTCAGGGTTATGGGCAGGCCTTGATTCGCATGTGTAAGATATTTGTGCACATAAAGTGCCATCCAAAGGAAGGGTGATTGTGACCCGAGAAAGGAGTGCTCTCTGGCTCTGGCACCTGCAGGAGATTGGGATGGGGTGGGGCAGCCAGGTAACCCCTTCGGGACCAAACACTTTCTCCCCTTCGCTAGGTGTCAGCTCTCCCAGATGAGAGGGCTGGGAGGGCCCCCTGGGCCAGGGTCCCCTGGACCCACCTTCAGACGAGAAGGTAGACGCATCGGTGCTGGACGCCACGCCAGCCAGCAGGTGTCCTCTCTCCCAGCTGGGCAACCTGTTTATATCTGAGAGAGTACAGAGTGGAGTGGCGGCCGCCCTTCCCGTGCATTCACCAGACACTTCCTGAGAAGCCCCAGGTCTCAGGTCCCAGCTGCATCCCAGGGATGCAGAGACTTTAAACA
Organism: Tupaia tana; assembly: GCA_026018925.1. NCBI lineage: Eukaryota > Metazoa > Chordata > Mammalia > Scandentia > Tupaiidae > Tupaia > Tupaia tana. The sequence goes on along the minus strand of JAKSZU010000011.1, from coordinate 22,837,642 downwards.
TAGCAGGGGGCCCAGACGATGTCTGGGGTGGCCCAGCACAGCAAAAAGATGCCGCTCTGCCAGGTTGACCCGAGTGAGAAGGTTCCGGGTTCACATCTGGAGATCCTTCCACCCCCAAGTATGCCACGCACACACACACCCATCCGGCTGGCTGAACTGAGGGTGGAGACCCTGTTCGGGGTGGTCTCCCTCTCTCTCTCTCTCTCTCTCTGTCTCACTCAAGAAAGAAATAAACTTAAAAACAATGATGATCAGGACCAGCAGTTGGTGTAATGGCTATGTTGCTGGACCCCCATGTAGTCGACCGCGGTTCGAGTCCTGGACCTGGTGGCTTAAACACATGCCGGGCACATGTGCATGCGTGCCCAAGATCCTGAGAGGAGAATGGAGGAGAAGGGATTGCGGCATGGCTATTCCCCCCAGGGGATGATTTCTTGTTTTCTGTCTCTCTCTCTCTTTCTGGCAAGCACACATGCCCTATAGCAAAAACCTCTCAAAAAAAAACCCCACAAAAACAGTAACAGTCCTAGCTCTCAAGGGGCTGGGAGAGGTTCATGCCACTAGGGCATGCAGACACTGAGGGCAATGGTGGGGGCACAGAGCAAGGGCCACCTACCAGGACTGGGTGGGGGACAGGATATTATGGAAGATTCTTAGAAGGAGCATCATTGGAGCTGGAGTAACAAACAGAAGTGAGCCAGAGTCTAAGCAAGGAGGGGCGGCTCCAGAAATTGTCCCAGGGTGTGTGCAGCCTGTCAGAGAGTAGCCCTAAGTAGACCCCCAAATGGGTGGCAGATCCCCACGCCATCAGCAACCAGAGGGTAGAGTCCACCACTCTTCCGTCCCAGCTAGCTTTGTCCTTTGAGGCACTGACTGCAGCCCTGCTCAAGCAAGGGGAGCTGGTTGCTAGGGGTCTTCAGTGGCCTTCGGTGGCATTTGATCATCCTCCTACAGGTCCCTGGTGAGCTGCTGTTTTTCATAGCACGGCAAATACTCGAAATTTACTCAATGCACGAATGAATGAACAAATGACTGTGAGTGCTTCTGGAAGGTCCTGTACCGCTGCTGTTCCTCTCAGCAGATCATTTCACCAGCACCATCTGTGGATGCGCCTCCCCTCATCACCTCCTCCAGCCTAGGGAAGGGGTGTCCCTGCCTCCTCCCGGCCAAAGCATATGTACTCGAGGTCCCAGTCGGAATGTCACCCTCCTACTCTACTGGCTTTTTCCCTCTACAGGCTATGAACATATTTTGTTTAAATACATTCTCTTGGGGACCAGCAGGTGGCATAGTGGTTAAGGCGCTGGACACTCCCACATGGCCAACCATGGTTGGAGTCCCAGACCTGGTGGCTTGCTTTCTCACTTTCCTTCTCTCTCTGTGTGTCTCTCTGGTCAAATTAAAAAATAAATAAATAAATGAATCAGTAAATAAAATTAAATAAATAGTTTTTTTAAATTCTCTCAACCCTATTTCTCCCTCTACCACTGTATCTCTCCCTCTTCCTTTTCAGCCCCCTCATTCAACAGATGTGTCTGGATAACTTCACTAGGCACCGGTGCCTCCCTTCAAAGAGTCAGAGTCTCCACTTCTTTCTACTCCCGCTACTTGTAAGATATATGTGCACCACCTATGTGACAGCCATGGACATGCTGAGCGCATATGTTTGTGTGCCCCAAATCTTGACACGATGGAGAAATGGAGGAGAAGGGATTGCACTGTGAACATGGCCCATGGCCCATTTAGGGGTAGTTTTGACCTCTCCTTCACTCTCTGGTGAGCTCATGCATCTTCTGGCAAGTAGTAAAATATGCCTTTGATTCTAAATCCCCACCACAGCCCCATTCTATGGATGGGAACTCAGAGACTCAACAAGGATAATAGCTTGCCCAGAGACACAAGTTAACAGGTGGCACAGGTCGGAGTATCCCTAATTAGACCTCCATGTGGGGTGGCCGATCCCCCCACAATCAACTACAGGGTAGAGTCTGCCATTTGCCTTTCCTTCCCAGTTAGCTTTGTCCTTTGAAGCACTGGACTCCAGCCCTACTTAAAGAAGTGCAGCTACTGCTTGAGGTATGCAGTAGGCCTTGAGGGACAGGTCCCCGGTGAGCTCCTTCAAACCCAGGGCTTCCTGGCTCTGTAGCCTGTGCTCTTGCAGTCTACTCACACATGTCAACAAAGGGTTACTTTACATGTCATGAGCTCCACAGCTAAGTCTTCAGCCACATTCAGCTCCAGATCCAAAACCTGTCCTTCCAGCTGGCACCTCCTACGCCTGCTTTTCTTTCTTTCTTTTTAATTAATTAATTGGGACCAGCAGATGGTATATCGGTTGCGTCGTTGGACTCTCACATAGGTGACTGCAGTTCAAGTACCAGACCCAGCAACTTAGACACACACCAAGCACGTGTGCGTGCATACCCAAAATCCCAAGAGGAGAATAGAGAAGGGATTGTACATGGCCATCCCCCAGGGGGGTGATTTTTCGCTTTCTATCTCTCTGTCTCTGTTTCTCCGGTGAGTGCATGCACCCGATACCAAAAATTTCTCTCTCTAAAAGAAATTAGGAGCTGGTAGGTGGTGTAGTGGTTAAGGGCGCTGGACTCTCACATGGCTGACTACTGTTCGAGTCCCAGACCTGGTGGCTTGCTTTCTCACTTTCCCTCTCTCTCACTGTGTCCCTCTCTGGTCAAATTTAAATAAATTAAAAAAATAAAGTCCAATAAGATAATTCCTTTAAATAATTAATTAACCTATTTATTTGTTGTGGTTTTCAAGCTGCCAGGTCCAGGACTTGAACCATGGTTGAAACTGTAGTTCAAGTCCAGTACCTGGCGCCACACCACTTGCTGACCCCTACACCTGCTCTTCAATTCCATCATGGCCAATTCTTTTTTTTTTTTTTTTGGAGAGGTTTTTGTTATAGGGCGTGTGTGCTTTCCAGAAAGACAGAGAGAGACAGAGAGACAGAAAGTGAGAAATCACCCTCCAGGGGGGATGTCCATGCCGCAATTCCTTCTCCTCCATTCTCCTCTCAGGATCTTGGGCACACGCGCCCGGTGTGAATTTAAGCCACCAGGTCCAGGACTTGAACTGTGGTTGACTACATGGGAGTCCAGCAACATAGCCATTACGCCAACTGCTGGTCCCCATCATAGCCAATTCTTCACCTCAGGTTTTACTCAATCCTGACTCCACAGCCTCTCTTGCCCAGCTTGGACCGTAAGATCATGCCTTAGAAGCCTGAGCCAGGGTCAGGAATCAATCTGTTCTCTCTGACTTAATTGGCCTTGCTCTATCTGGTTCAAGTACAACTAGCCCACGGTCTTTCTTGGACCATGAAAAAGGCCCATATGCAGGACAAGAACCTGTTTATTTTCCACTAACGCCTCTGACAAGCCCTGACAACCATCAACTCTATATGTGAAGGGAGGAGAGAAGGAAAGCCAAAAGGAGGAGAGGAATTTGCTGACTTTCTAGATCTGAGAAAGGCAACTGCTCTTTGAGTCCTGCAGCAAGAGTGATTGGGGTTGGGCAAAGAAAGGACTTCAGAAGGAATAAGTAAAGTGATGACTTGAAAAGGAGTCCTCTTCCTTGCAAAGACCACGTGTTCTTTCTGGGTGGGGCATTAATCAAACTCACAGGTGATGCTCATTTGTACAGAATCTTCCCCGTCCTGCAGACCCAGGAGCTCCCCTGGCCTTGGCGGCACAGGGGGTTAGACACCAGAGCAGCCGAATAGGGAAGGGAGGGAAGGATAAAGGAAGGGAGGGAAGAACCAAGGAAGGGAAGGAGAGAGAAGGGAACAAGGGAGGGGCAGTGCGCCCTCGTCGCCTTGGAAATGCCGCCCGGCTCCGCCCCCATCTGGAGGTGATTATGATGTCACGCGTGGAATTCCCCGGAATCCTTCTCCCCCTCGGGGTCAATGGAAACGACCACTCCAGCCCCGACGCGTGGGTGGGCGCTGGACTATGGCCTCCAGCTAAGCCCCGCGCCTCGACGGAGGTGACCTAGGCCGCAGCTAGGGCACTGTGGAGCCTCCCGGTCCTCCACCGCTCGGGGTCCGGCCGGACTGCCCCAGCCTTATAGCAGGCGATCTCCAGGGTCTCAGGACCCCAGTCCTCAATCATTGGTCCGCGGCTCGACGTGAGCCCGCCCCCAGGACCTAACCCCGCCCCACAGGGCCCTTAGCCCCGCCTCCCTCGTCAGCATCCCAGCCTCCCGTCCCACCGCGACCTGGGGGCCCAAGCCAGCCCCTGCCACGCCCCTCCTTACCCCCGCTCTCGCTCTCCTCCCAGTCGTTGGCCTCGCTGTCAGTCTCCTCCTGCGTCCATCTCTCAATCGTTAGTGTCGTCCTGACCCACATCGCTCTCAGCCTAGTTCTCCGTCTCTACCCGCCTCTTCCTCGCAGAAGTCCAACCCTGAACCTCGGCTTTGCCGAGCCCGACGCCCAGCCGTAAATTCCAGTCTCCCCTCGCCCCAGCCTAGCCCCTAGCTCCGCCTCATGCTTGCCCGGCACCCCCCACCCGCCTCCCCCCTCCCCGCTCTAGGCCGCGTGGTCTGCCCTGCCAGGTCTGAGCGTCAGCCGCGTTCTTCATCCGGGACCTTCCAGCTCCTCCCAGGCCCCTCTTTGTCCTACCTTTAGGCCTGGTGCCTCCCCTTTACCTCAGGCCTAAACCTCACAGGGTCAGGCCTCAGTCCCATCCCTAGTTTCTCTCCAGACCCGGCTTAGTCTCGCCCCTAAATCTTAACCCCGCCCCCAAACCGGAGCCCCCAATTCTTACTCCCACGCCTAGCCCCGCCCCCAGCCCCGCCCCCGCCATTCTCTCAACCTCACGCTTAGGCGGGCTCCGAGAGGTCCCAAGCCCCTGAACCGAACCTCAGCCCTCTACCTGGCTTCGCCCGCCTGGGCCACTGTCTCTGCACCCCAGCTACCTCCCCATCCCGGCTTCTCCAAGGTAGCTCCCTTTCGCGCCCACAGGCCTCTCCGCAGGAGCCCATAGCTGAGCTCTTGGAAGGGACGTGATTGATGTGGGATCTCAGCTGCCCTGTAGCCTCCCAGCCCCCAGCCACGGGGCCACCCCGCGCGGCCACCCTAGAACCAACTCCCTGCGACGCCTCCCAGCCCCCAGGGGCACTCTGGCCTAGAGACAACACCGCCCAATAATGGGGTCCATTAGGCTGGTCCAGTCAGGAAGTCAAGGCAGGCTACACTCATAGTGACCTCCTCCCAGTAACACACCCCTCACACCTTCGGTACAGCACACTTCTCATGCACACATCACACACAGCAACGCACCAAGACACAGGTACAAAGGCACACGCCCAACACTTGGCATGTGTGCTGTCCACATGCCCATGTGCTTCCTGCAGCCGGCACAGCAGCATAGCATACCGCAGGCTTCCTTTGGTAGGCATCCAGACAGGCTCTGTGGGCATTGGGACAGGTTCTGTGCAAAACATGGGTGAGGAGCACAGTGCAGATGTGCAGATGGACGGAGATGGATAAACAAATACACCCAGTGTGAAAAAGGGCCGCATCACCGACATTCTTGGCACTGTACCCCTCAATTTCTCTTGGGAGTTTCCAAAGCCTGCATATGCCTCAAAGGATGGAGGGGAAAGGCGTGTCTGAACCTTGTTTTTATCCAGGGTCATCAAGGGTCCCTCCTGCTGATACTGCTCTGCCAGAACCCAACCATCACTTTCCTCCAGAACCACGTCCTGAGTAGAGAGGGCCACTGCCCAGATCCTCTCATCCCACTGTAGGCCTAGACCAGGAGCAGCAGGGGAGGGTGAGGTATGCAGAGAAGCCTACCTAGCCCTCTGGGCCAGTGTGGCTGGGTAAGAATGGGACCAGGCATGGAATGGACTGAGCAGCTGCTGTATGGGAGCCACGATCTGTGTTCTCATCTTGGCCCTCCATGGCCTCCCAGGATAATGACTTGAAGTCTTGTGTGTTATCTTTTATTGGCCCAATGTGTGAAGTACTTCCAGCCAATCCATGACTTTGGGTTAGATGTCAGCAGGGAGCCAGGGTCTTGGTCCCTCTTCCCCAGATAATAGTTAACAGTTATAAGAGGTTAAGGTTTTTGAACTCTTCCTATGTGATTTATCTTATTCATCCACACAATCTCACACATTCAGAATTATCAGCCCCATTTCACAGAGGAAATTGAGGCTCAGAGGATAAGTCTCTGCCTGAGTTTTTATCATTAGTAAGGGTGAACAGCAGGGATTCAAAAACAGGTGCTCCTGACTCAAAGCACAGCTGAGAAAGAGGCAGAGTCCCTATTCTTTCTGGGCTGTCTGGTCAACCCAAAAAGCATTCCATATTCAATCACTTCTCATTGTGTTTTCCTCAGAGAAGTATTTATTTATTTATTTATTTTAACATTTATTTATCTATTTATTTGTTGTGATTTATTTATTGTTATTTATTTGTATTATTTGCTGCCAGGTCCAGGGTTTTAACCATGGTCAGCCATGTGGAAGTCCAGCACCTCAACCACCATGCCACCTGCTGGCCCCAACAGAGAAGTATTTTTAAAGGATAGGCAACAAGAGAAAAAAAAAAGAATCTCCAGTTGTAACAATTTGGGGAAAAGTACCAGTAGGAGGACACATTTAGGGGGAAGAGACCAGAGAAAAAGTTTCTAAAACTAGTCATTCAGATCTCACCCAGAGATGCAGTAAGGGTGCAGTGCAGCACCCACCACCACCAAATCTGGTTTTTGGGTCCCTCACCTGCCTAGGGGCCAAAGATGCCAGAATCCCATAGAGAATCCGGTCCTAGATGACCATGCAGCTCTGCTTACTCTGCCTCCCTCATCCCCAACAAGGACTCCAGTTCTGAACATGCTAATAATAGAGAGACTTTAATACATAAGGCACAGTGTGAGGCTGGAATCATTAGGCATCCTCACATCCAAAGGGCCCAGCAGGAACACCCCCCTCCACTGCTGGGCACCCAGGGGAGCCTCCAGAAGAGTAAGGGGGCATCCAGTCTTTGGTGTGGTGCCTGGGAAAGGAAAGTGACTAGCATGGTCCTAGCTACCCCTCGGGGGTACCGCCACCAAGGGGCAGCTCTTTGGTCTGAAAGAACGGTCAGTGCAAATGTCCAGAGGCCACACTCTGGGATAGTCCAGGTGGCACAGTGCCCACCCCAGGGCTGGGCAGTCTCTGGACGGTCTCACCCTTCACGAGCAACATGTGGACTTCTTCTTGCTGGCAGTTTGGTAGAGGTTGCTGTCATTGCTGTTGATGCCTGAAGGGTGGAAAGTTATGTGAAGCCAGGATTGGAGGCCCCCCTGGCTCTCTGCCTCCCTCGATCAGGCGCGCACTCACGGACAACATCCCCAATGCGCCGGGCCCCTGATTTCTCCAGCTCAGCCAGGACGTTGGCCTCAAAGGTCAGGGCTGCCACACGAAAGAAGAATTCCCGGACGTTCTCACCTGACACAGGAACAGTAGGTTCTCAGTGGCAGGGTCAGGTCTGAGAGCACTGGGCACAGCTAGAGGTACCGAAGTGAGAGGAGGGGCAGGCAGGCATGGGCTGGCAGAGGGCCCGAGCCTCTGACTCACCAGTAAGAGATGACACTGCCCAGTACTCAGCCTTAATCTCCTGGGCCACTTTGAGGGCATCTTTCTCCATTAGCACATACTGAGCTGGAGTCTGAGGGGAGGTCAAAGTCAGATGGGGAGGTTCCCTCATCAGGTCGGGAAGTCCCCCCACTGGCACACTCACACTCAGGTCCTTCTTGGAACCCACGAGGAAGAGGAGCACGCTGGCAGGGTCATTCTCCTTGAGAGCATCAGCCAGCCACTGCCTGCCGCAGATGGTGGACACCGAGGGCTGAGTGGGCCTGTCTGGCCCACATTCTGCCTCCCACTCACATTCAAATGCCCAGCTGCACCCTCTCTGGTCTTAGTTGCATTCTTCTTCTCTCTTGACCACCCTTCTTTTTCTTCTTTTTTTTTTTAATTTAAGAGACTTTTGCTATAGGGCATGTGTGCTCATCGGAAAGAAACAGAGAGACAGAAAGCAAGAAATCACCCCCTGCGGGGGGAGAGAGGATGGCCATGCTGCAATTCCTTCTCCTCTATCCTCCTCTCAGGATTTTGGACACGCACATACATGCACCTGGTGTGAGCTTAAGCTGCCGGGTCCAGGACTCAAACCGCGGTCAACTGTGTGGGAATCCAGCAACAAAACCATTATGTCATCTGCTGGTCCCCCACCCCATTTTTCTTCTTCTTCATTTTTTTTTTTTTCATTTAAATAGAGTTTATTTCTCTAGAAGTTGTTATTACAAATATTTTCTTAAAAATAATTATTTAATTTTGCTTATTATCATTATTTTTTTAATTTGTCACAGGGCATGTGTGCTCATGAGAGAGAGAGAGAGAGAGAACATGAGAAAGCAAGCCACCAAGTCCAGGACTCGAACTGAGGTCAGCCATGTGAATCCAGCGCCTGAATCATAGCACCACTTGCTGGCCCCTTTCTTTCTTTCTTTTCTTTTTTGGAGAGGTTTTTACTATAGGGCTCATGTGCTTGCCAGAGAGACAGAAAGATAGAAAGTGAGAAATCACCCCCCAGGAGGGATGGCCACACCGCAATCCCTTCTCCTCCATTCTCCTCTCGGGATCTTGGGCACGCACGCACACGCGCCTGGCGTGAGTTTAAGCCACCGGGTCCGGGACGCAAACCGTGTTCGACTACATGGCAGTTCAGCAACATAGCCATTATGCTAACTGCTGGCCCCTCTTTTCTTTCTTTTTTTCTTAAATAAAGTTCAATTTTTTCTCCAGCGATTTTTTAAAAACTTTTTTTTCGCTCTTCCATGAGCGAAAAAAGAGAAAGAAACAGTACCTTCAACAGGGTCTTGAAATTATCATCCACCGCCAGCCTTAGCCAGCCTGGGATCATGTGTGTGATCCCTGTGCACTCCGGGAGTCTCTGACACAAATCTAGAACCTTCCTGTGTGGGCCAGCCTCGCAGAGCATCATGCTTTACAGCTACCCCATCACCATCACCCAGCCCCCCAGCTTCTTCTGAACCTGTGCTTCCCGCGGCCTCCCATCATAAAGCAGCATCCTCACATACTTGGTATGTTCCAGGGACGCCACATCATTCAGGTTGAAGACAATGATGATGGCTGGAAGAGTGGCAGAAACAGTCCCACGTTGATAGGGAAGACATTACAAGCTAAGCTTCCCAGCCCCTAGCTCTAGGTAAGAACGCGGGTGTAGCCTCAGTGATACCTACCTCATTGCCCCCGCCCCTTACCTTGAGCCCCGCCCCTTACCTTGAGCCCCGCCCCTTACCTTGAGCCCCGCGGTAGTAGGTTGATGCAATGCATTTGAACCTCTCCTGTCCAGCAGTATCCCAACTGGGAGGAAGGAGTGAAGCACGGGTATGTTGCAGGATAGGGCGGGAGTGCTGGGGAAGGCAAAGCCGGAAGGGGGGAGGAAACACTCACAGCTGCAGACTGAAGGGGACACCCAACACTTCAAATCGTTCCATCTCAAAGTCCACTCCAATGGTGGCCTTGTAATTCTTATCGAAGGTGTCTTTGCAGAATCTGAGGGGTCATGGGATGCTCTGGCCTAGAGTCTAGCCCACCTGGCTAGGCTTAGCACCACCCTGTCCAGTCCACCCTAGCCCAGCTCCAGCACCCCCTTACCTATTAATGAGGCAAGTCTTTCCCACCGACAGATCCCCCACCACAATGACCTTGGAGATCTTAAATCTGCTGAACACAAGAGTGGGGGGACAACAGGGTCTTTCACTCTAGGGAGTTCCAAAGCTCCCTACAAGGTCCAGAGAGGCAACTGCACCCAGGCTGAGGTTACCATCGATGCCAGCCCTCCCAGGAACTGCCTGATGATGTGCTAGGGAGTATTTTGTGCCCAGACAAGAAATTGAACCCCAGCTCTCGTACTTAATAGTTGTGTGATTTTGGGTAAGTTATTAGCCTCTCTGAGGCACCCCTCTCCCCCACTTTAAGATCTCTGAGATCAGGATGCATCTTAAGTGATGGTGTTTTTTCATTCAACAGAGAACTTTTTTTTTGGAGAGGTTTTTGCTATAGGGTGCGTGCGCCAGACAGAAAGACAGGGAGAGACAGACAGAAAGCGAGAAATCACCCCCCCTAGGGGGAATGGCCACACCACAATCCCTTCTCCTCCATTCTCCTCTCGTCTCTTCTCAGGATCTTGGGCACGCACGCACATGTGCCCTGCTTGAGTTTAAGCCACCAGGTCTGGGATTCAAACTGCAGTCGACTACATGGGAGTCCAGCGACATTGCCATTACGCCAACTGCTGGTCCCCAAAGACAATATGTCAACAGTATCCAACACAGTGCCTGGCATGCAGTAAATAAATAATGATGACAGGGGACCAGCAGGTGGCATGGTGGTTAAGGTGCTGGACACTCCCACATGGCTGACCATGGTTCGAGTCCTGGACCTGGTGGCTTGCTTTCTCACTTTCCCCCTTTCTCTCTCTCTCTCTGTATCTCTCTGGTCAAATTAGAATAAAATGAATGAATAAAAGTAAATAAATAATTCTTTAAAAAATAATAATTAATGGTGACAACTGTTATCTTTTTTAAAAAGAATTATTTAACTTCATTTATTTATTTTAATTTGACCGGGGGGAGGGGAGAGAGAGAGTGAGAAAGCAAACCGCCAGGTCTGGGACTCGAACCGCAGTGGTAGGCCATGTGGGGAGTCAAGCACCCTTAACCACCGCCACCTGCTGGCCCCAATTACTTTCTTTTTTTAAACTCACAGTGAGGCACAGCCAGCCCCCTGAGGGAAGAGTCAATGGATGGTCTGTGGGAGCTGCGGAGGTAACCACCTCCTCCATTGGACATCTTGTTTCCCATCAAGAACCAAGCTGCCACCTTCTACCCCACCTCATCTCACAACTTTGTTAGGATAAGGGAGAACACAGGGTGTTTAAAAAGGGGGAGTAACCATTCTGCTAGCAGGGGCCGATGGAGCCCCAAGGGGTGGTCGTGTATAACCTGCTATGCCTACTGGGTGTCCTGGGACGTATTTTCTTCCTTATGGGTGTCCCTAACTCACCCCACGGTGCCTGTCCGGTGCTCCTGGCAGGCGCAGGTGACGCGGGGGTGGAAATCTTTGTGCACGTGCAAAGCGGCTTCCTTCTTCAGGCACTGAGTGAGAAATGGAAGAATGCCCCCCACCCACTCTTGGCCCTTGTCTGGCGGCCAAGCAGCCCGGCGGGGGGGGGGGGGGGGGAAACCACCCAGAAGCAGCAGGCCTAGTTCTGCAGCAGGGCCGGGCTCCAACCTCTAACGGGTGTGGAGCCGCCTCCTCTCTGCCCACACCCCGCAGCAGCCACAAGCCCGACTTGGCCCTGGCGCCTACCTGGGGCAGCTCCGCCAGAACGCGGTCCCTCCGCACCGGCGCCAGAATGTTCATCTTGCCTGCGGTCTTGCGGGGCGCCCTGAGACGGCGCAGAGGCTTGATCCGTCCCGGCGACCCGGGCCCGTGGAGACCCGACAATCACCCGAGGCCGCGGTGTCCCGACTATAACTCGGGGCCACGGGGAGCCTGTGGGAGCCCGCGGCCTCGGAGACGCTACGACCACCGCAGGCCACGGGGATGAGATAATCACCCGGGGCCGAGGCGAACCCACAATCACCCGAGCCCGGGGGGTCCCGAAGACGACTCGGGGACGGGGAGTCCCCTCGGCCGCCAACTGCGGGCGGGGAGTTCCGTCCGGGGGCGCCCGGGCCCGCGCGGACCCTACAATAACGCGGGGCCGGATGGTTCCTACGATAACTCGGGGCCGCGGAGACCCGACGACAACCCGGGGCTGAGACGGCCCCACCATAACAGAGCGTCGGCCCCGCCACACGGGGTCAGTGTAGGCAGGGGCGGTGCTGCCAAGGCCCGCGGGCCACTAGAGGAGGGGGCGAGGGGCCCAGACCGGCTGCCCGGCCTGGCGTGCCGCTTGGCTCCCGCTCTCCGACGCTGTAACACGATCCCCGGAAATTCCTGGAGAAGGGCCGCCCCCCGCCCCTCTCCTGGAAGCTGCTGGCCCAGCCGCCCGCCCTCTCCTCCCCTTCCCCTCCTCCCCACGGTGCTGCCCGACTTAATCGGCCTGCCAGGGACCTCGCTAGGTACCAGGACCGTCCCTACCCAGGCTGGAGCCCATCTAGGTAGGGATGGCCCAGGCTGCTCTCTCCTGCAATCTGTGCCAGGCTATGCCTTCATGGGGACCCTTACCGAGCGGAATTGGTGATAAAGAATCGGCGATTGCTGCGCAGCATCTGGCGAAGCCAGGATCCCGCCGGGAGGAGAAAGGGGGAGAGAAGGGGCCCAAGGAGAGGCGGTGCTTCCCTCCTCGACTCCAGGCCCGAGACATGACTCATAAGAGCCTGCCCTCGCTCGCACTTAGGCCCTGGGAGGAGGGGTGGGCTAGCGCGGAAAGGGGGCGCCAGTGTCTGAACCGGGTGCCCACCGAGGAAAGACTTCTTAAGTCCGATATTCCCTCTAAGGCTGACTTGTAGGTTTAGGGGGAGAAGGGGAGGCTGAAGACCAAGATTCCTTCCCCAGTGGAATATAAAGAGGGGTAGGTGGACTGGGAAACTCTGCTTTTTAGTTTGGTCACCGCCCTGGGACACAGGGACTGACTGCCCTTTGATTAAGAGTGACTGGTCACTGCCCTGGCTCCATTGGAATCTTTCTCCCAAGGACATTTTCTTTTTGCAAAGCCTTGCTGGGTAGGAGAAGGGGGAGCCCATAACCAATTTCACTGTCAAAGGGGACATCTGGTTCCATGGACGGCTGGGGAGAGTTAGGCACAGATGCTCAGCCTTGTTCAGTATGAAACCTTGCGGTGTCGGGAGCTGAACGTGAGAATGTACAGCTGACTGGGAAAGGGAAGAGAAGACAACCTGCGAGGAAGGAACTGAGGGGAAATTCTTCACAGGAAGAACTAGCGAATCCAGGAGCAATCTGCTCTGGGTGTTTGGAAAACCGACAGAACTTTGAGAGTATTATTGGAAAACCACAGCGTGGCAGAAATTTCTCCCTCCGACTTGACTGTCTGCCACCAAATCACTGTGTTCTGGATCATCCCCATCGCTCTCTGGACCTCAGTTTCTACAGGCACCGTCTGAGGGAGTTAGACCAGGCAGATCCTGTTCTAACGTTCTAGAATTTTGGTTCATCCTCCCTGAGTCCATCGATATTCTTTCCGGTTTACAGTGTCATGGTCTCTTGGCACTACAGTCTTCTTTTCCTTGACACTGGAAGTTGCTCAAGATGGGAAGCATCAGGGACCAGGCTCCAAGTAGCCGCGTACACCTTCCACAAGTCTGAGCGAATAAACACGCGTCTTCAAAAAACTACAACTTCCAAGAAGCTTTGCTACCCTTTATGGGCGGTGTAGCGCATGCTCGCTGCCATTCATAAATTAAATCTAACTACCGTTCCCAGCAGGCACTACGCTGCAGATTAACCAATCAGTTCTCAGTAGAAAACATCGCGAGTCTTCGGGGAGATTTGATTCTATAAGCCTGTGGGACGGGCGTCGAGGGTCCTTTTCGCCAAGATGGCGCCGAAAGCGAAGAAGGAAGGTGTGTGTTGGGGGATAGGGCTTACCGCGGGTTTGTTTGGGATCCCAGTGGAGCAAACGAGTGGGGACTATCCGGGTCGGGTTAAGTCCTGAAGGGTCTTACCCGGAGCTGCTTCTCGTGCTTGGAGCACGCTGCGGCGTATGTGAGCCGCGTGAGCTCGGCCGCGTGGGCTGGGTTATATTGAAGGAAGTTAGGGAAGCAGCTCACCCGGCCCTCAGCCACTAGCGAAAGCGGGGCATTCATAGAGATTTGGGGAGCTGCACGCATTTCATAGGTCGGCTTCCGACCTGTGAGGAATCAGTACCCTCAGCTATACTTTTCTTAACCCGGGCTATAAACCCCTCCTGCCGCCGGAGTTTTTGCGGTGTAACTACAGTTTTGCGATGGTGTGTGTAGAACTAGCGTATGTCCTGGCAAGTATCAAGCGTTCGATCAGTGCTAGTCCATTTCTTTGTCCTGTCCTTGGAATTAGACCAAGTTGATCACATTCTCCCCAAGTACCGTGCATATGATGGAAAAATTTTAATCTGACACTAGTGATGTCTTCAAAGGAACCACTGATGCACGCGTGGCCAGGGGCACCCACTATGTGTCTTGAGGTAGGAAGTGGCAGATTTCTGAATCCTTCAACTTAGTTTTCTTTTTCTCCTAGCTCCTGCCCCTCCCAAAGCTGAAGCTAAAGCAAAGGCTTTGAAGGCCAAGAAGGCAGTGCTGAAAGGCGTCCACAGCCACAAAAAAAAGAAGATCCGTACATCACCCACCTTCCGGAGGCCCAAGACGCTCAGGCTGCGGAGGCAGCCTAAATATCCTCGGAAGAGCGCCCCCAGGAGAAACAAGTCAGTACTGTTCCTATACCTATGAAAAGATACTTGGTAGCCTCTGTTGGTGATTAGAAATTCACCCACGTTAGAGCATGGCTTCTCAAACAAATTGGTAGCCCATGGTTCTTATTTAATGGGCGAGTGAGGAGGTTGTATCTGCCTTATATGAGAATAAGGAAGAGGCCAGTAGGTGGTGTGATGGTTAAGCACTGGGATCCCACATGGTAGATTGTCCTGGACCTAAAGAGTAACAGAAATTTCTGCAGTACAGGAGGCCATTTTGTTTAGTCTGTCTATTAGGCTTATTACTGCTTCACATGTGGTGAGGGTTTGAAAGTTCACTTTCCTGAGAATATGAAGTGAAATTAAAATAACGCTCTTTATCTTGGAGTTCCAAGTTTAGTTCCTTGCTAGTAGGACCTGATGCTATAGGGAACATTCCTTGAGGTGAGGAGATGTGGGTTGAATGATCATGTGGACCGACTTACCTATATAGAGTAGTAATGACCTGCAGCAGTGTACAGAAGCTTCTCTACTTTCCCTAATTTTCATATTACTTAAGATACTACTCAAAGCATAGGTTGGGGAAGTGGGCAAAGGTTTGGGGCAGGTGGATATTTTGGTGTCAAGCTGTTCATAATGACTGACTTCTTGGGGATCATAGAGAAGAGCTGTAGTAGCAGTTGCCACAAGTGGGTTTCTGCTGCTTCCTAAGAGAAGAGTAAGGGAGACTTGTGTCCATGGAGGAAAGCAGTGGACAGATTATTTACTCACACACACCCCTGTCCCACTTGCTTGGACCTAGAATTTAGCATGGTACATGATTAGGCTTCAAAATACGACAGTAGAGCCTGGGTGAGCAGAGCCTGGCTTCTGTACATTGTGGGATGAAGCTGTGTTCTGGCTGTGTTAAAACCATAAGTTTAACCTGAGGTAAAAATAAAAGTTGCTGTCAAGAATAGGTAGTCCTTGCTGCCGGTTCCTTGATGCAGTGGTAATATGACATGATGCCCATGTTTCAGATCCCTACCTGTTCAGCCTGAAACCTGTCAGGTACGTAAGTGGCTGGCACGACCAGATTTGAGTGGAAGGTGCTAATATCTGTCTATCCTACCTCCTGTAAACGTGTACTAACGAAGAAAAATTGGCGGCCTTCAATCATACAGCTATTTTTTGCAACAAGAAAGGGTAATGTTTGATCTAACCTCAGTGTGAGGTGCTAACATGAAATGAGTTCAGATCAAAGCAGTGTTTTGGTTTTATTTGTTTTTTTTTTTTTGTTTTTTTTGGAGAGGTTTTCGCTAAAGGGCGCGTGCGCTAGACAGACAGAGACAGACAGAAAGCGAGAAATCACCCCCCAGGGGGGGATGGCCACGCCGCAATCCCTTCTCCATTCTCCTCCCAGGTTAAGCCACCGGGTCCGGGACTCGAACCGCGGTTGACTACGTGGGAGTCCAGTGACATAGCCATTACACTAACTGCTGGTCCCGCGCCCGCTGTAAGTTTTAAGCCACCGGGTCTGGGACGTGAAGCTACGTGGGAGTCCAGCGACATAGTCATTACGCTAACTGCTGGTTCCCCGAAGCAGATTTTTTTAATTTGCACGTGCTTTCTGTATGTATGTATGTATGTACCTATCTTAATTTGCCCAGAGAAGGACAGAGAAACGGTGAGAAAAAGCAAGCTGCTGGGTTTGGAACTCAACCAGTGCCCTTAACCACCATGCCACTTTCTAGCCCCTCTTTTTTTTAAAGAGATTTTTGCTATAGGGTGTGTATAGCATGTACTCACTTGGAGAGATGCAGAAAGTGAGAAATCATGCCCCTGCCCCAGGGGTAGGGGTGGCATGCCGCAGTTCCTTCTCCAGTCTTCTCTCAGGATTTTGGCCACACATGGGTTCAGTGTGAGCTTCAAACCTTCAGGTCTGGGACTCAAACTGCAGTAGGTCAGGTAGAGTCCATCTACATAACTATTACACTGTTTGATGGTCCCTGCATGTGCTCTTATTAGGAAAAAATGGGGAGGTGAGAAAGCAACCCCCAGGAGGATGGCTATACCATAGACCTTTCTACTCTGTTCTCTCAGGGTTTTGGGGACACAGGCATAGGTGCCCAGCATGCTTTTGTTTTTCTTTTTTAAAGAGATTTTTGCTATAGGGCACATGCACTTACCAGAGACACAAAGTGAGAAATCACACACACACCCCGTTGGAGGGCATGCCGTAATCTCTTTCATTGTCTCAGTATCATGGGCACGCACACACACGCATCCGGCGTGAATTTTAAGCTGCTGGGTCCAGAACTCGAACTGTGGTCAACTACATGGGAGTCCAGTGATGTAACCATTAGGCCATCTGCTTGTCCCCACCTGGCGTGTTTATCAAACTGCCAGGTCCAAGACTTGAACCACACAGTCAGCTATGTGGGATCCAGCCACCTTAACCACCATGCCAACTGACTGGCCTCAAGGCAGTTTTTTTTTTTTTTTTTTAATTATTTATTTCCATTTGCTGTTGTTGTTGTTGTATCAGAGAAAGAGAGAACGGGGGTAAGGAGAGCAAGCTGCCAGGTCTGGGACTCAAACCGCGGTTGGCCATGTGGGGAATCCAGCACCCTTAACCACTGCGCCACCTGCCAGCCCCTCAAAGTAGATTCTTTAGTCACTTAATGAGAGTCTTTCAGGTGAAAGAAAAATACACTAAAGGGTTCTGTTGCTTCTTAACCCCCACTCCCTCAGGGTGCAAATGATGACATTATTCAGCGACCAAAGTCTGACAGAAATGATTGCTTCTCAGTGTCTGATGCACCTCAGCTCTCCTGGTCTTGGGCTCCAATGAGGACCTGTCCTTTCTAATACTGGACTTACGTCACCTCACTTTGCTTCTCCCCCAGGCTTGACCACTATGCTATCATCAAGTTCCCCCTGACAACCGAGTCTGCCATGAAGAAGATAGAGGACAACAACACACTTGTGTTCATCGTGGATGTCAAGGCCAACAAGCACCAGATCAAACAGGCTGTGAAGAAGCTCTATGATATCGATGTGGCCAAGGTCAACACTCTAATCAGGTAAGTGCAACCTCATGGGATAGGGAAGAAGCTGAGGCCACACCCAGGAAACAGAAAGCCAGTTTGGCAAAGTCCCTTGATGATGCTCTTAGGGCCGGAAGTCTGTGCAAGCTTTGGGAAATGAGCACCCCCTGCTGTGATTATAGTGCTTTGTATGCAGTGTAGACCTCAGGAAACTGCCTTCTGGGATTTGGTTTACACAGTTGGTGCTCGTTTTCTGGATCCCTACCCTCTATTTGGAAAGGCAGGCACTAGATCAGAACATGGTTTATGTCAGATTACCTGGGTTTAAGTCTGTTTTTTAAATTCGCCAAAGTGGTGAAATGAAAAAGCACTCCCCCAAGAAGGATGGTCACATTGCAGTCTCCTCTTCCCTCCACTTTGAATTTTGAACATAAACATGCACATGCCACAGCATGTTTTCCAAGCTGGCAGGTCCAGGAGTCCAGCCATACAGCCAGCCATGTGGGATCTAGCCACCTCAACGACCAGCCTCGGGCTAGCCCAGGTCTTTTCTAAGGTTTTTGTCATAGGGCATGTGTGCTCACCAAAGAGAGGCAGAGGGGAAAATGAGAAATCACCCCCTAGAGAACAGATGACCACGCTGCAATCCCTTCTTTAGGAATTTTGGCCACGTGTGAACATAGCCTGATTTTCAAGCAGCCAAGTCTGGAACTCTGGTCAGCCACGTGGGAGTCCAGTGCCTTAACCACCATGCCACCTGCTTGCCCCCAGGTTTAAGTCTCAAGTTAGTGTTTCTCCTTGGGAATTGGTTTTGTGGTTTTATGGCTCCCCATAACCCTCTGCACAATGATGGAAACAAACTATTTAGAAGGGAATGATATGAACAAAGGAACCACTGATGTGCTAGAGGAGTGGGGAGGAAGCCCCATCTGGGGACGGGGAGAGCAGCAGAGCCTAAGGCTTTCTTCTCCACCCCAGGCCTGACGGAGAGAAGAAGGCGTATGTGCGACTGGCTCCCGATTACGATGCTCTGGATGTTGCCAACAAAGTAAGCTTCCTTCCTTGCTCTGCTTGACCACCACCTACCACGGCGCTGGTGATGGGCCTGTTAGTGACCAAAGCCTAACTTGTGCTGATTAGTCAGAACTGACCGAGTGCACTGTCCTCAACAACAAGACTTTACCTCGTGTGCCCTCGTTGTGCTTTTTAACCATGAAATTCCATCTTAATCTTCACATTTCAGTTCCAGTAACAAAGCTCCTTTTTGTTTTTCAGATTGGGATCATCTAAAGCAAGTCCAGCTGGCTAATTCTAAATACACATTTTTCCACCATATATATGCTTCTTGTGTTTCTGGTTGGGCTGGCAGGGGAAGGGACAAACTGGGGTACACTGAGGGAACAGGGTGTGGGCAACACCGTGATCCTCCTGCTCTGTGGGAACACTCACCCATCACTCCACTGTACTTGTTAAAAATCCCAGGTGGTAGAAGCTCAGGTTCCAGAGACATCTCTGACTCAGACTAGGGTTAATTGTTCCAAGATAACAGGCTTTACAAGAACACCTCCCTTCATCCCTGGAAGAGGCTGTATGTGAAACCAGTACCCAGAGTCAGAGGAAGAGAATTTCAGGTTTTTCATTAGCATCCATTTCAGGGCAGTGTGGGTTGGCTGCTGTTGGGGTAGCACCTGTCTTCACACCCATCTACCATGTCCAACCTGTCTGCTGCTCACCCCTTGCCCAAGAAAGGACAAGGACTTCAGAGTACATTAGGGTTTTCAATAGTGGGTGCAGGC
Organism: Tupaia tana; assembly: GCA_026018925.1. Lineage (NCBI taxonomy): Eukaryota > Metazoa > Chordata > Mammalia > Scandentia > Tupaiidae > Tupaia > Tupaia tana. Next base: position 22,818,365 of record JAKSZU010000011.1, on the reverse strand, counting down.
CTGGAAGGCGGAGGGGCTGGTCCCAGAGGACACAGCCTTGGAGCCAAGCCCCAGTTTGTGTCTCCTTGGTTGTCTTTGCTGTCCTTGCCACAAATGCCAGGCTCTCCACTTGTCACTCGGTCAAAAACTTGTCTTTGTGTTGCCGGCTGGGGACACGCTCAGGGCAGAAGTCAGAACGGAGTAGGCGAGAAAAGTAGATGAGGATCATCACGTCCAGCATGAGTAGGATGCCCAGGAGGAAGGTGCCCAGGGTCCTCTGGCCCGCATAACCCAAGAAGAAGTGGGTGAGGTAGGCCTGAGGCGCCAGGCGAAAGAGAAAGTACATGACCAAGTTGACATACTTGTTGACCCGGTAGAGGAGGTGGTCCTGGGCGTTGCTAATCTTCATCATCATGCGGATGGTGAGGAAGATGTTGCTCACCTCCACCAGCAGCGTAAGGACACCGCCACCAACAAAGCTGCGCCAAAAGATGCCTGAGAAGAAGGCACCCATGGCCTAGGGGGCAAAGGGAGAAAACAGGTTTGGGATCCAGTGGGAGTATCAGGCTACCAGATGGGCTGGAATATTCTTCATATTTTCGTTCTGGAATAACCGTTTCCAGTAGGTAAATTTGTTTTCATTAACAGACTTTGATCCCTGCCCATAGGTTCTGGCTCTGGGTGGCCTTTACACTCATTTTAGAGGCAGTAGGTAGGGCCTCAAACTGAGCAAGGGCACAAAGATAGGCCCAACCCTTAGCATCCTAGCATGAGAAGTAGGACACAGGTGTGATGTGTGGGAAGAAGGTGGCCTTCTCCAACTCGGGTTCAGGCTGAGACTAGGTCACTAGTCCACATCACCAGCTTCTGACTTACCATGACATGATGGACAAGGTATTCCCAAGAAGCTCGCACTTGATGACTAATCACGATATCCACTGTGTCGTGAATGAAATACCCTAGCAAAGAAATGAGGTCATGAAGGCGTCTGACCAAAAGGCTCCCTGTTCACTTTTAAACTTCCTGGGAAAGACCTACCTGCGGAGAAGCAAACGAGCAAATAACCAGAAAGCGACCACGCCGTCTCGATCTCCACCAGCATCTCTGGGGTCTGCCATATACTGGAAGGGAGGGAAGCAGGGAGGTTCTTGCGGCACGCCCAGGACCCTCACCTCCCTGACTACCCGGGCCATTCCCGGGGGAGTTTGGGCTCGCGCTATTGGCTGGCAAGGGGGCGAGGAGGAGCTTGGCCGCAACCCAGGTGCCTCCGGTTTCCAGGTGAGATCCTCTCCCCCTGGGGCCGCGGCCGTCCCTGGTTGGTTAGGGTTCCAAACAGGGCATCAGGTGAGACTGCATGGCCTCCCCCCACGTCCGTGATTGGAATAGTAACACGGGAGCCAGTCGCGGCGCCCCGTGACGGATCCCCTAGCCACTTCACTCCCCCGGCCGCTCACTCACCACAGCAGCGCCCAGATCCCTGACACGATGGAGTGAGCGAAAGACACGAGCAAGTTGTGCCAGCGCCAGGTGCGCAGGGGGTCGGCGCGCACGTGTGCGGGCAGAGGCAGGCGGCAGAGAGCGCGCCGGAGTGCCCGGAAGGTCAGCGTTGCTCCAAGGAGCAGCGGCAGGGCGGGGTGCAGCAGAGGGGGCATGCTGGCCCTCCCTGCCTTCCGTCTGTCCGCCCTCTAGGCCGCCTCTCGGGCCGTCCTGGGAACCCAGCTCCCGCTCGGGCTGGACGCCTCTCCCGCCGGCGCCAGCCTCACACAGTACCGGTGGAGCCCTCTAGGCCCCTCGCTCCTCCCCACCGCCCCGCGCGGCCTCTGCCCCCGCCCCCAGCGCCCGCGCCCCCGCCCAGCCCCGCCCGCCTGCCCCCGCCCCTCGGGCGCCTCTGCGGCGGGGACCGCGTGAGCCACATTTGCCCCGGGCTCCCGGCCGGCGGGCTCGGGGGAGCAGGGGCTGTCCTGGGGGCGCCGCCGCCGAGGCACCCCTCGCTGGCGCTTCACGACTGCCGACTGCTTGGCCTCATTCACCCGCGTCCCCTCTTCCCTGGCCACCGGCTCCCCCGGCCTGGGCGGGTACCGCGAGAACTACCCCCGCCTTCAACTCCTTGCTGGGCAGAGCGGGGCGGGACCCGTCACGCACCTACGTCCCTTATGCACTGGTCGTGGGAAGGGGTCTCCGCCTAGACTATCTTCTGGCCAGGAGCGTGTACCTGCGTCCCGCACGAGTAGGTGCTTAGGAACTGTTGAGTCACCCATCACCACCTCTCCTTCCAGCCCGCTCTTGGGCTCCTGGGGCCGAGCGGCTGTCACAGTCCTCCCTCTGACAGTCCCAGCCCTCCCACCTCCCTGGAGGCTGGGGCGGGGAAGATTGCGGATTTGCCCAGACGGCTGGGGTGACCCTCACTCTCCAGGCCCGTGGACCAGAGCGATTGCGGCTCCCGGCCACTAGGTGTCAGCCTGTCCTCACTATGGTGCGGGATTCCCGCCCGCCTCTAAGGCGCAAGGCAGCCAAGGGAAAGTTGGGCAGACCCCGGACTAAAGAAGGAATGGCCAGAGCTGGTGGGGAAAGGGAATAGGTGTACCTGTTGGCGAGGCTTGTCGGGGGCAGGAGAGAAAGGAAGAAAGGAGAATCCTGAGAAGCAGAGAGCCAGGGGCTAAGCCACTTGGGTGTTTGCTCTGCTTCTCCTGATGACTCCACGATTACACATTAACCCCTGGGGACTCTCTGGGTCAACCAAGGCCCAGGCGGTTTCTCGGTGAGAGTACGGGTGTCCAGGTGAGCGGTTCTGCCCCTCTACACGCTCTGCTCTGCGCAGCTTGTCCGCAGCGACTGGGAGCGCTCCTGGGGCCTTTCTTGTTATTCCAGGTGGGCGGGTTCTGGTGTCTTTTGAGGGGTGGGGCAGGAGCAGAAGATAAAGCACTCTTTTAAGTACATTCCTCGCCCACTCAGAAATAGGGACGCTAACCCTTAGCTAATGACCATCTTTCTCCTCTTCTAGAGATTTTATAGAGCTTCCGCCGCGGAGAACCTGGAATAGGGTCATATTAACCAGCCCCCTCCCTGTGGGCAGAAGCCTTGAATCCATCTGCCGGACACTCATTTTTCTTTTCAAGTTTATTTTCATCAGAGAGAAAGAGACATGGGTACCAGCCATAGAGTCTCCACACTGCGATCCAGCCTCAGTCTCAGCTGGGTATCCTCGCGTGCCCAGCAAGCTCAGGGAGGTCTCAGACCCATAATGCAGGACCTCGCCAATGTGGCCCATTGATGGCTCCTGCACCAACTCCACTGACTCTACAGCGAGTGGGCCACTTCTGCTCCCACCTTCCCCTCCCTGGATGAGCATGGAGGGGCGGAGTGGAGCGTGCTGACGAGAGCGTAGTGCTCACTAGTCGGAACAGCCTGGAGACCGTGTCACGTCCTCCCTAGGTAAATCAATTTACACAACCAGGGATTTCCCTGGCCCCTCCCTACGCAAACATGAAACTAACCCTGCTCCCGCCCCGCCCCACGAGCCGAGAGCGCTGACGCTTGGTTCAGTTTGGTCATCTTTTGCGGGCGCGCCAATGAGAATCCGCTTTCTCCTTCTGAAATACAGTCACTCGTGGGCAACGGGGGCCAGCCCTCACTTCCCACCCCACCTGGCCTGCAGGGCTTTCTCTCCCGGTGCGTTACTCTTCCGGTCTAAACAGTTTTGCGAGAGAGGGATCCGGCCACGTGTATGGAAGTTGCTGGTACTGTGCTGGCCACGCCAAGAAATGGTGCGCTGCCCTATTCCTTAGACCCTGCGTGGGCCGGGGTCGGGAGAAAAGTGTTGATACGTCGGGGGGCTGCGAGCAGCGTACAGATCCGCAAAAGCAGGCGCTAAGTGCACCTCCGCTTGCTCCGCCCCTCAAATGTCTTGCTGTTTAGGGGCAGGGCTCTGGAGTGGGCAGGTCCGCGCACGCGTGCAGAGGCCTCCGGAAGTAACTCAGGAAAGAGATGGAGAAGTACGAGCGGATCCGAGTGGTGGGAAGAGGTGCCTTCGGGTGAGCGAGGGCTCTGGGGGAGGAAACTGCTGGGGGAGAGAAAAAATAAGCCCCGAGTCTGCCCGTCTAGTCGCTGCTCGACTAGCTCCGCCCAGGTTTCCGGTCCCTGTCGGGTAAGGGGGACTCCGCCTCCATCCAGAGAGACACGCCCCTGACGAGCCTGTGCGCTCGTTAAGTTCTGCTCGAATCTTCATTGGTTCAACAAATATTGAGCGCCAGGTATATTTGTCAAGCTCCGCGCATTCAGTCATGACTAAAGCAAGCGTGGTCTTTTCCCTCTCGGAGCTTACAGACTATTGAGAAAGTATACAGTAACACATTGTTAAATAGGTAAAGTAGTTATGAAGTTGCAGCAGTTCTGTCGGGTTAGCGGGATGCAAGGACAGAGTACACCACCAGGAAGAATACTTTGGGATGGTTAACTGAGGTGAGATTTTTTTTTTTTTTTTTTTTTTTTTTTGGAGAGGTTTTTGCTATAGGGCGCGTGCGCTCGCCAGACAGAGACAGAGAGACAGAAAGCGAGAAATCACCCCCCAGGGGGGATGGCCACGGCGCAGTCCCTTCTCCGTTCTCCTCTCGGGATCTTGGGCACGCACGCACACGTGTCCGGCGTTGAGTTTTTTAAGCCACCGGGTCCTGGACGCGAACCGCGGTCGACTACGTGGGAGTCCAGCGACATAGCCATTACGCTAACTGCTGGTTCCCCCTGAGGTGAGATTTTTTTTTTTTTTTTTGAGAGGTTTTTTGCTATAGGGCGTGTGCGCTCGCCAGACAGACAGAGAGAGACATAGAGACAGAAAGCGAGAAATCACCCCCCAGGGGGGATGGTCACGCCGCAATCCCTTCTCCTCCATTCTCCTCTCGGGATCTTGGGCACGCACGCACACGGGCCCGGCGTGAGTTGTAAGCCACCGGGTCCAGGACGCGAACCGCCCTACGTGGGAGAGCGACATAGCCATTACGCTAACTTTTTTTTTTTTTTAAAGCCAGGATTTGAGGAATGAAGGCCAGGAGTCAGAAGGTGAAGGAAGAGATGTTCAGGCAGAGGAAGCAGCGTTTATAATGCGATTTGGCTAGCAGGTGGCATGGTGGTTGGGTCGCTGGACTCCCACGTGGCTGATGGCAGTTCGAGTCGCTGGACATTGCCATTATAGCCTACTGTGGTTTGAGTCCTGGACCTGGTAGCTGGCTTTCTCACTTTCCTTCTCTCTCTGTGTGTGTCTCTCTCTGATCAAATTAAAATAAATGAAAGCATAAATAAAATGTAAAAGATAAATAATTATTTAACAACAACAACAAAAACTCGATAACCTGGGGCTGGGCACACAGCATGGTGGTTAATGACGCTGGACTCCCACATGGCCAAAGGCAGTTTGAGTCCCAGACCGGGTGGCTTACTTTCTCACTTTCACACATACTGTACCTCTGTCTCTCTTTCTCTCTCACTCTGTCCTTCTCTGGTCAAATTAAAATAAGTAAATAAATAAAGTTAAATAAAAACAATTCTTTAAAAAATAAATGACCTGAGTGGCTCCTCTTCATTGAGCATTTCACTGTGCCAAGTGCCTTACATTCATTTTCTCACTTGATGCTCTCAACAACTCTCTGAGGTTGATTTTATTTTCCAGGTGGTGATGTCATGTAAAACCTGTCCAAACTCGTTAGTTAGTAAGAGGAGGAGCCAGGGTTTGAACCCAGGCAGTGAACTCGAGTCTCTGGGAACTTAGAGGTCAAAACGAGCTTTACCTCTTTGTGCCTTTGGTGACACCAAAGTCTCATTCAGTCTTTTTTTTTTTTTTTTTTTTTTTTAACCAGAGGGCTTGTGTGCTCACCAGAGAGAAAGAGAGATGAGAGAGAAAGAGAGATAAAGCATCCTCCTTGGGAATGGTCATGGCACAATCCCTTCTCTTCCATCTCTCCCTTCTTTCTGGATTTTGGGCATGCTAGAATATATGCCTAGAGGGTTTCTCAAACCACTGCATCTGGGAATCAAACTGCATAGTCAGTCATGTGGGATATGGGTGCCTTAACCAGCAGGCCACAAAGCTGGCCCTTACAAAGACTTTTTTTTTAGAATTATGTATTTAATTAAATTATTATTATTATTTAACTTGACAAGAGAGACAGAGAAAGTGAGACTGCAAGCCACCAGGTCTGGGACTTGAACTACTGCTAGCCATGTGGGAGTCCAGCACCTTAACCACCAAACCATTCCCCCCCTCTCCTCCCCTCTCCGGGTCTACAAAGAATTTATGATCAGTTCTCCCCGCCCCCAAGCTCAGTGTTTATGCACTTAGGTAGATGACCTCAGACTGGACGCCCATAGCACTCTTCTCAGGAACGTGCAGTCGCCGGGTCTGCCCTGTGGATCAGTGGCTGGAGGCTCAGTGGGTGTGCTCCCACCCCACCCCCGTGCTCTGTGTTCGCAGGATCGTGCACCTGTGCCTGCGCAAGGCTGACCAGAAGCTGGTGATCATCAAACAGATCCCAGTGGAACAGATGACCAAGGAAGAGCGGCAGGCGGCCCAGAATGAGTGCCAGGTGCTCAAGCTGCTCAACCACCCCAATGTCATTGAGTACTACGAGAACTTCCTGGAGGACAAGGCCCTCATGATCGCCATGGAATACGCTCCAGGTGAGCCTTCCTCCTGTGTGGGCCTGGGACAGGCAGACACAGCAGCCAGCTTCCCTCCTTGCCATGGGCAGTGGCTGAGAGTGCTAGCACCGGTTACGGGACCCTATCTTTTTTTTTTTTTTTCCCCATAAAGGCACATGCACTCAGGAGAGAGAGAGAGAGAGACAGAAAGGGGAAGTGAGAATCATCCCCCCAGGGGGATATTCATGCCACAATCCCTTCTCCTCTATTCTCTCGTGATTTAAGAAATGCATGCACACGCACCCAGCATGAATTTCAAGCCACCCGTCCTGGATTCAGACCCCACTCAGCCATGTTGGAGTCCAGCACCCTAACTACTGTACCACCTGCTGGCCCCTATGTGACCCTATCATGCCCCTCATCCCTGTTGCTCTGTTTCACAAAAAGAGAGGTTGTCCCAGGTGTGGAAAGCCTGGATCTTGATTGGTTTCTTGGCCACAGGCGGCACCCTGGCTGAATTCATCCAGAAGCGCTGCAATTCCCTGCTGGAGGAGGAGGCCATCCTGCACTTCTTTGTGCAAATCCTGCTCGCGCTACATCACGTGCACACCCACCTCATCCTGCACCGGGACCTCAAAACCCAGAACATCCTTCTTGACAAACATCGCATGGTTGTCAAGATTGGAGACTTTGGCATCTCCAAGATCCTTAGCAGCAAGAGCAAGGCCTACACGGTGCCTGGGCATGGAGGGGCCCTCCAGGGTGCTCTTGAGGGCCAAGGCTTATGCTACATCCTCCCCCCACAAACCTGTGCCCCTGGCTAGGTGGTCCTGCGGGAGAAAGCTCCTTGGCCTGCTTTGAGAAGAAGCTGTCCCCAGATGGGCCTTGGGTGCAGCCCCTGTTCCTCCTCAACCCCCTTGCATCCATCCCACTCCCCACAAACCCTTCCCCCCAGGGCTGTCATACTGGCTTCCCTCCTACAGGTGGTGGGTACTCCGTGCTACATCTCCCCCGAGCTGTGTGAGGGCAAGCCCTACAACCAGAAGAGTGACATCTGGGCGCTGGGCTGTGTCCTGTACGAGCTGGCCAGCCTCAAGAGGGCCTTTGAGGCTGCGGTGAGTGTGAGCAGGCTCAAGGAACAACCTCTGGCAGCAGCCCACTGCTCTAGCCACTTCTGTTTTTCTTCTCTTGGGACTTAGTCGTCTGTCCCTCATCAGATGGTGGACAACCTTGGGGGCAGGGCTATGGCCCTCCCTCAGACTGGGTTTCCGAGGGTAGGGCTTAGGTTTCCCCTAGGCAGATGGCTTCTGAGGACAGGGCTGCAGCTCTCTCTTCAGACTGAGCAAGACTTGAGTTTTCTCAACAGTGAATATTGCTCCAGCCCCTCTACACTCTAGGGATTCCTGGAAGCAGGGGTGGCTCCCCCGCCGTCTGGGGAGTCTCTTCATCAGGCTGAAGTCTCTGAGGGCCAGGGTTGTTACTGCTACCTGACCAGGAGCTGGGGCTGGAGCGCCAGGCCCTGGCCACATCCTGACTTGACACCTTCACAGAACCTGCCAGCGCTGGTGCTAAAGATCATGAGCGGCACGTTCGCGCCCATCTCTGACCGCTACAGCCCAGAGCTGCGCCAGCTGGTCCTGAGCCTGCTCAGCCTGGAGCCCGCGCAGCGACCGCCGCTCAGCCACATCATGGCGCAGCCCCTCTGCATCCGCGCGCTCCTCAACCTGCACACTGACCTGGGCAGCGTCCGCATGCGGAGGCCTGTGCAGGGGCGGGACCCTGGGCAGCCGGGTGGGCACGCAGTGGAAGCACCAGAGGGGATTCTTCCTCATGCCCGAGTGTAGGAATGCCAGGGAGGATAGTGTCCTGAGGCCCCCATCTGTCCTGTAGGGCAGAGAAGTCCCTGGTCACCGCAGCACCCATGGCCCCTGGCAGCACCGGGAGCAGGACCACCAGTGCCCGCTGCAGGGGTGAGTTGGGGCGTACCACAAGTCCCCGCGGACACCTCACCAAGTCAAGCAGTTTAATAGGCCCGATGCGCTGCCCCTGCAGGCGTTCCCCGGGGGCCTGTGAGGCCAGCCATCCCACCGCCACTGTCCTCGGTGTACACTTGGGGCGGCGGGCTCAGCGCCCCCCTGCGGCTGCCGATGCTCAACACAGAAGTGGTCCAGGTGGCAGCAGGGCGCACCCAGAAGGCTGGCGTCACACGCTCTGGGCGCCTCATCCTGTGGGAGGTGAGCCAGCTGGAGAGGTCCTGCAAAGCCTTGCGGGCGGGGACTGCGGGATTGGGAGGGGCGGGGCATCTAGGCCCCGCCCCTTCAATGCCCTGCCCCTCCGCAGGCCCCACCCCTAGGCGCCGGCGGAGGCCCCATTCTCCCGGGGGCAGTGGAGCAGCCACAACCCCAGTTTATCTCGCGTTTCCTGGAGGGTCAGTCAGGTGTGACCATCAAGCACGTGGCCTGCGGGGACCTCTTCACGGCGTGCCTTACTGGTGAGCCCGTCAGGGAACTATCCTGAGGGGATCAGGAGGAGGCCCAGGGAGTACCCAATTCCATTGAAAACTGCTTAATGCTTCTTAAGAATTGAGTTTTTGTGTCCATCATTTTTTTTTTTTTTTTTTTTTGAGAGAGATTTTTTTTTTGCCGTAGGGCATGTGTGCTGCCCCTGGAGAGACAGGAACAGAGAGACAAAGTGAGAAATCACTATCCCCCACACTTTCCACCTCCCAACCCCCGTGGCTTCCCTGGTATTTTGGGCACGTAGACACACGGACTTTGCACAAGTTTCAAGCCTCGGGGTCTGGGACTAGAACCACAGTCGTCCATGTGGGAGTCCAGGCCTTAGCCACTATGCCACCCGCTGGCTTCTACTACCATCTTGATGAGTTTTGAGATTCCCTTGCACCATTTCCCTCACTCTACACAGCAGGCCTGGCAAGTTAGGGCTCAGAGAGGCGGTCACTGCTCCAAAGTCGTGCAGGAGGGAAGAGAGACCTCTGTTTTCTATCCTATCTCATCTGTCATGTCCTAGCCCTGAACTTGATCTTGCTGGTCCAGCCTGCAGGTGGATGGGGCTCTCTGGAAATGCAGTCTAACCTCACTACTTCCTCCTTGCCCTCCTCCCCAGACAGAGGTATCATCATGACCTTCGGCAGTGGCAGCAATGGGTGCCTGGGCCATGGCAGCCTCACTGACATCAGCCAGGTGGGTGTCAGTTGTACCCTGGGGAGTAGGAAGTGAGGGGATGGCAGGGAGCCCACCACTGACAGCCAACACCAGGTTGGGAGCAGGGGAGTTCCCAGCAGCCACAAGTCCCTCTAGCTCCCAAGCTGCACCTGCTCTGGGCCGTAACAGGGGAAGTACAGAAAAATCAGGCTTCCTCAACGCTTGCCACCAGGCAACATGTGTGTGCGTGCATGCGTCTGTCTGCCACCTCACGAGAATCTGCAGCCTCCAACTTTGTGACTGCAGGGGGTACTGAGGCTAGGTGGCTAGTTCCAGGCCTGCCCAGTCTCCCCTTGCTTCCTCCCCCTCTAGCCCACCATTGTGGAGGCTTTGCTGGGCTACGAGATGGTGCAGGTGGCCTGTGGGGCCTCTCATGTCCTGGCCCTGTCGACTGAGCGAGAACTATTTGCCTGGGGCCGTGGAGATGGGGGTAAGCTCACTGCCCTTCCCCAGCCTATAGGCCTGGTCTCAGCATGTCTAGCTGCAGCATGCTCCAGTTCATACCTACTTTCACCCCTTAGCCCACACTCCTCCCTCTTTTCTCCCAGATTCTGTTCATTCAGAGACTTCCACTGCACACCACATACCCACCCTACACTGGTGCTGAGACCAGATGAGCAAGGCATGGCTTCCTTTCCAGGGCATATGACGTTCAGAGGGTGACTTGTGTATCCAGCAGTAATTTTTTTAAAGGATTATTTATTTATATTTTTATTATCATTATTATCCTTTAATTTGACCAGAGAGAGAGGGAAAGTGAGAGAGCAAGCTACCAGGTCTGGAACTCGAACTGAGGTCAGCCATGTGGAAATCCAGAACCTTAATCCACACCACCTGCTGGCCCTTGTATTCAACAATATGTAGTGAGGCCCTTCCAGGGTCAGGCACCAGGCTGGGCACTGGAACTAGAGGGGACTTAGCTAACTTCCTGTCCTTCTGGAGGACTCAGTCTGATACGCGGAGAGATGACACATCTCCAGCATGGAAGAGGGCAGACAGCATCAACACTGCACCCAAGGTTCAGAGGTGTGGGAACCTAAGGAACAGCAGTGTCCCCTGGAGGACAGAGGTGGCTTTCAAGGAGGAGGACTGGGACCAGCAGAAGGGCCTAGGAAAGGCATTTCAGGCTCAGAGAACAGCCTTCATGCGTGCCATTGCCTCTTTCTGTGCCCTCATCCTGGCATCACCAGCCCTTGACCTAAGCCCATTCTGATTTTCTCTTATAGGCAGGCTGGGACTAGGCACCAGGGAGTCCCACAGCTGCCCCCAGCAGGTGCCTATGCCCCCAGGACAGGAAGCACAGCGGATTGTATGTGGCATCGACTCTTCTATGATCCTCACTGTGCCTGGCCAAGCCCTGGCCTGTGGGAGCAACAGGTAAAGTGCATCGGGCTGATTAGCCGGCCCCCTGGCCCTCCTGAGCCGCCAGCGCTCCACTCGTCATTGCCTACCCCACCAAGAACCAGAACTGAGGGAGGCTAAGGGTGCTGCTTGGTCCCACCCAGGGTGGATCTGTCTCCTGGTGCCCCAGCTCCTTCCCTGACAGGTGGGGGCAGAGTGGCCTGGCAGGTGGATGTGGCCTCTGGCTCTGCCCTCAGGTTCAACAAGCTGGGCCTGGACCATCTCTCCCTGGGGGAAGAGCCTGCCCCTCACCTGCAAGTGGAGGAGGCCCTGAGCTTCACACCACTAGGCTCCACACCCCTGGACCGGGACCCCCTGCTGAGCGTGGACCTGGGCACTGCTCATTCAGCTGCTGTGACTGGTGAGGATGCGGGCACAATAGGCCAGAGGGGCTCTCGCCTGGCCTAGGAAGTTCCAGCGAGGCTCCCATTCTTTCCTCTCCCCCGCTCCGTCACAGCCACGGGCGACTGCTATACTTTTGGCAGCAATCAGCACGGGCAGCTGGGCACCAGTGTGCGCCGTGGGAGCCGGGCACCCTGTCAGGTCCAAGGCCTTGAGGGCATCAAGATGATGATGGTGGCCTGTGGGGACGCCTTCACAGTAGCCATTGGGGCAGGTGGGTACTGTGGGGACAGATGGGGCAGGATAGGCCTCTAAGCTCAGACCGTCCCCATCCAGGTTTCTCAGGCCGGCTGGGAGGTCATGGTCAGGGCTGGCTGCTGCACTCACAGGCTCCTCCTGGGGCCGGTCTGGGAGTACAGCTGCTCGCTCAGGCTGTGCACACCCCATGCCCCCACCTCTTCCCTCGGGATTCTCTCTGGCAGAAGGTGAAGTGTACTCGTGGGGCAAAGGGGCCCGAGGTCGACTGGGGAGGAGAGACGAGGATGCTGGAGTCCCTCGGCCAGTGCACCTGGACGAGCCACACCCTTACACAGTGACTTCTGTGTCCTGCTGCCATGGAAACACGCTCCTGGCTATTCGCCGTGAGTTCCAGCTTTCCACCTCTCCTGCATAAGGGTTAACCCAGCTGGCCCCCTGCCCATTCTCCTATGCCCCAATGGTCACACCCCAACATCAAAAACTCTTTACACCAAGGTAAATGAAAGCAGAAGTTTCCAGGTAAAACCCAGCAGCTTGCCTGGCAAGGGGAAGTGTGGGTGCTTCTTGGGCTTCAGTGAAGGGCCATGTCCACTAATTCCCAGAGCTCACGTGTACTCTTACCCTCTGAATCCAGTTGACTTTTTTTTTTTTTTTTTGGAGAGGTTTTTGCTATAGGGCGCGTACGCTCGCCAGACAGACAGAGAGAGACAGAGAGATAGAAAGCAGGAAATCACCCTCCAGGGGGGATGGCCACGCCGCAATCCCTTCTCCTCCATTCTCCTCTCGGGATCCTGGGCTCCCACGCACACGTGCCTGGCGTGAGTTTAAGCCGCCGGGTCCAGGACTCGAACCGCGGTCGACTACGTGGGAGTCCAGCGACATAGCCATTACGCTAACTGCTGGTCCCTGAATCCAGTTGACTTTGAACCTGTCTCTGGTCTGGCAGGGTCCAGAATCCAGAGCCCAGTGGGAGTGGAGGTGGGGGATGCTTGCTAGAGGCACGGCCCTCTGGGAGGCTGCAGGGGTTTCTCTTCCGTACCCAGCAGCGGTCACAGAGGAGCCAGCGCCCCCCTGAGGCACCCGGATACACTTCTGGACCACCCTGACATTGCTTCTCGTCTGAACGTTCTCAAGGCTGCAGGTGTCTGAGGCATAACTGTCCCCACAGCTCCTTGGAGTGTACCTTCAGTGGGGTCTAAGAGCATGAAGCCTCAGCTCTGGGCCCTTCATATAGAAATCCCCCCAACCCAGCTCCTCCAGCAACCTCCTCTTTAAGTCAGTGTCGGGGGTCCAGCCGGCTGGAGTTGGAAGCTAGCCTTTGGACGCAGGATGGCCTCCAGAGCCTTGGCCAAATAGGTTGGAGGCTGCTGTGACTCCTCCTAGATCCTGTCCTTTCCTCCAGTCCAGTGAGGAAACTAAGTCCCTGGTGCCCACTGGAAGGCGGCTCTGGAGCCGTTTTGGAGCAGGACAAGCCTGGGCTTGACTGGACTGGCCATTAGTCCTGCCTAGCCTCCCTGTTCCTGGCCGGCGGCAGAGGTCTGAGGGAGGGCTGCCAGCCGCAGCCTCCACCTTTTATCCAGAGGCAGAGATTTACACGACCTCTTTTGGCCTCCCTCGCCCTGCGGGATATTACTGCAGAGGATCCCGCCGAAGGCTGCCTCCCGTGTCTTTGCCCAGAGCCAGGTTGAGGCGAAGGGCAGCTGGTCAGACCAGACCAGTTTTCCAGATGACTGAAAATAGCGCAATAAAAGCCTCAGCTGCCTGCCTGCCTGGAGTGTGGTCTCTACAGGGGTGGGGACGGCGGCTAGATACCCCAGGACTGGGCTGGGCCTGATCTCGGTTGCAGGGCTGTGGCCAAGGGAGGAATGTGGGCGCAGCCGGAGGCTGGGGCCGAGGTTCCCCTGGCCCGGCGCCCGGCCTGTCCTCTTCAACCCCAGCTGGGTTCCCGGGATCCGGTTGCCAGGCTTCAGCTGCCTAGCACCTGGAAGCTGGGGCCCCGGCCCCTGGGCGGCGCGTGGCCCCCGAGACTGAGCTGTTGACTGCGGAGAAGCAAACCTTTGTGGCGCGCGCGGCCCGCCCCCTCCTCCGAGGCGCACTCCCGGGGGCCCTTCGCCCCATCTCAGCGCCCGGGCCCCCAGCTCCGGGGAGCAGTAGAGCCACGATCTCGCTCCCCTACGGGAAAGAGAAGCCCCTGTTTCCGGCTGTGGGGGCGCCTGACTCACTTTCGTAGCCCGGGGCGAAAGTCTTGCGCTCGGGGGTGGGCGGGGCGCGGCGGGGGCGCTAGGACCGCGCGGGCGCGGCTCCGCCTCTTCTTCCGGCGGGCGGGCTCGCAGGCCCGGCCGGGCCGCGGCAGCCAGTCGGCGCCGCCCGGAGCCGGGAGCGCGGCCGGAGCGAGGCGCGGGCTGTGGGGCCGCCGCGTGCCCGGCCCCGCTCGCCCGTGCCCGCCCGCCATGCCCGGCTTTGACTACAAGTTCCTGGAGAAGCCCAAGCGGCGGCTGCTGTGCCCGCTGTGTGGGAAGCCCATGCGCGAGCCCGTGCAGGTTTCTACCTGCGGCCATCGCTTCTGCGACACCTGCCTGCAGGAGTTCCTCAGGTGCGGGGCGGGGGTGGCGGGGCGAGCGGTGGTGGAGGTAGGGGGCACCGCATGGGGAGGAGTTCAGGCCCGAGGCGCGCCGAGCCTTTGTCTGCGCCGCGGCGGGGTGACTTCAGGGGCGCCCGCCGTGACGTCACGGGGAGGCGGTGACGTCAGGCCCCCAGGGAGGACCCCACGAACTAATCCGCTGGGGCGGGTTTCCCACCTGCCCGCGCCAGGTGGGAGGAACTCAGCCTGCCCGCGGGTGGAGATGGAGAGACGCCGCTCCTGACCCCTGGCCGGCCCTTCCCCCTCACCTGGAGTGAGAACCGCCTCACCCTTGAACTTTGACTCCCTGGGGAGGAGGACAGATCCCTCTTTCCCGCGCAGCAGTTTAGGCCTCCGGAGTTTTCACCCGTCTAGCCTCTTTTGGGTCTTCGAGCGTTCAGAGGAAGGCGGCTATTGTTCTCCCATTTCACAGACGGTGGGACAGGAGGCTCAACGGCTGCCACTCGCCCTGGGTCACGCAGCTACTTACAGGCTTAGCTGGGACTTAAGCCCTGGCTGCTTGGGACACAATGAGAGGACTGCAACGCTGCAGCCTCCCCTGAAGCCGGGACCCTTTGGGTGTCTGTCCCCTCCCGGGTCGCACCCTGGTTGGTCCTGAACTTAGGCCGTCTCTAAACTCAGGTCACCCCTTGGACTCTTGGGCATGCATCGAGGCCCGGGCGCCCCGTGATGCCTTCACTCTCCTGCCCGCTCTGGGAACTGCTCAGACCCACCGTGGAGAGGCAGGATGAGGGAGCCCCAGAGAACGGGGGACGGGGCGGGGGACCTGGGTCAGCCGCTGTCACGAGGCTGCTCGAGGTGCCGAGGGGATCAGGAGCCCCTGCCCGTGGTGCTCCCTCCGCGGTCCTCCGCAGCCCCTAGCTGGCGGAAATCTCAGCAGGCCCTTTGTTTTCTGTTCCCCGCAGCCTGGGCCGGCTCCTGCCCGCACATATGCTCCTGCGCTGCCCCCTCCTCCCTCTCCCTCCTGCTCCCTCCTCCCCTCCCCCTCCCCGCAGTGTACGCACTTACTCCCCGACAGACACACAGCCCCATTGTCTCCTCCACTGCCCTTCCCCAGCCCTCTGGTTTCCAGATGAGGCCAGCTGAGCCGCCCCCTCCCTCCCCCCACCCCTGCTGACCCACCCTGACTGCCTTGGGGAAGGAGCTGGGGGAGGGGGCTGTCAGACCCACCTTCCTCCACGCCCCCTTCTGCCCCTCCTCCTCCCGGAAATCCCCTCTTCCTCTCCCACAGCCCCCTCCCCCCATCCTGTCTTCTCCCCTGGGCCCAGGCTTCACTGCAGGGCCTAGAGCAAGCAGCCTCTCTGCCCCTGCCTCTCCCTCCCCAGGAGCGTTAGAGCCCTGCCGCCTGGCCTGTTGGCCCCTCACCATCACCCCCTACCATATAAGCTAGGGCATCTATAGCTCCCACCCAACCTTTGTCCTGGCTGGGCCCCAAGCTGCAGGCTAAGCTTCTGCCTGAAGCTCAGGGACTTGCCTCAGTCCCCTCCCTGTCTCCAAAACCATTAAGTCAGCACATTCTTGAAGCAGCCAAGTGGACCCTCTCTGCTTGGCCCACCCCTCTTCCCCCACTCCTGCCAGGGTTATTACTCAGGTTGATCCAGGAAGGCTGGTTGCCTTGTGGCAAAGGCACACCCCTTCAGTGCCTGGGCATGTATTGTTCTTGGCACTGGCATGGCCAGGAGAGGAGGTCGGTGCTAGAAACTCTCTGGGCATCTGGGCACAGGCTGCCCAGACCCTGGAAAGTGTCTGCAGAGCAGGGCTGCCATGTGGCCTCTGCTTCCTCCTCCATCCCGGCTTGCCTCCCACCTGCCTGACTCAGACCTGCCAGGAATGCCGTGCCCAAGGGCCTTCAGTCCTGCTGGGTGAGCCCTTGCCCTGCCTGGGCCATGCCAGGCATGTGCGACTGGTACTGGTTGGGGTCAGCAAGGGCATGTTGGCAGGAGGAGGTTTGCCTCCAGGTCCTTTGGGTGCTGTCAGGTGGGGCTTTGTGGAAGAGGAGGGCAGTGGCGGTGGGCAGGGTCAGCCAGATTCAGAAGCCGACCGAGCAGTGACCGCGGGGCTTGCCCAGACCCTTGCCCCAGCCCTTCTGCGTGGTGTAGTACAGTCTGCGCCGTGGGCTGAGACACATCCTGGTGCTGCTCCACCCAGGAGCTTGTGTTCTTTCATCTGTAACAGGTGGCCCTTCCCAGAGGCAGGTGAAGACTGGGTGGGACTGTAACGGGGTTCCCTGGAAGCGGGGTTCCCTGGGAGTGTGCCTTTCCACCCCTTTCTGTTTAGAAGACACACCTTCACTGGAGGAAGGAAGAGGAGGGGTAGGGGTAAGGTGGCCTTGAGATGACCCTTGCCCTGGTTCTTGGCCTGGCACCTTTACTGGGGGCTGGGCAGCCCTGGCACTTAATCTCAGCCCCTCCCTATTCACCCATCCCAGTCCCATCAGCTCTCAGTGAGCCAGTGACAGCTAACCTGGGGGGAGGGGTGGCTGAGCAGCCTTTCCCAGTCCAGCTGCCTTTGGGGGGGAGGGCTGCCAGCTGCCACCTGTTGGCCAGCGCTGTCTGAGGCAGCTGCCTCTGCCTAACTGGGCCCCCCTTCCTAGGATGGGGGCTGGAATCTTCTGGGGTCCTGCTGAAGTGGGTCTGGCCTCTGCCTGCCCTTTTGTCTCAGCTGGGCTGGTTGGGAACCGGTCTGGTGAGGGAGGGAGGCAGCCCTGTTTGAGTGGGTGGGACTCAGGGCTCTCCCTTCTCCATAAGGAGGAACCTTGACCCTGCCCCCCCCCCTTTCAGTGAAGGAGTCTTCAAATGCCCCGAAGACCAACTTCCCCTGGACTATGCCAAGGTGAGTCCACGTAGCCCAGCCCAGGTATAAGCCGCTGCCCTCTGTAGAGGGTAGAGCTGTGGGCGGCCAGCGGGCTCAGGGCCAGTGTCAACCCAGAGCCTTGTGATCAGGCCCCCTCAAAGGTAGCCTGTTCCCTCCCAGCAGGCCAGTTTGCAAACGAGGCCTGTGTTTACCCTGGAGGGCAGGCACAGTGCCCAGCCTGTGGGGGTGCATAGAGTGGTTCTGTGCCCACAAGAAGTGCTCCCTCCCTTTCCGGTGGCATGTCAGGCCCATGGCTGAGGGCCAGGGCCCCTCCACCAGGGGAAGGAAGTAGAGCGAGGGGCAGCCTGGGCTAAGCAGCCTGGGCTGCTGCTCTACAGGCAGTTACAGAGCAGAGGCCACCTGCCGTGGCCCCCATCCCTGGGCGCGAGGGGCTAGTAGCCCAAGAGAGGCTATTACTGGCTCTAAGGTAGAGCCGTCCCAACAAAGGAAGGAGGGGCAGAGATCCAGTTGTGAGCTGGGGACGGCAGCAGGCTCTGACCCTGGCAAGTTCCCTCCATCCCTGGCCCCAGATCTACCCGGACCCGGAGCTGGAAGTACAGGTGTTGGGCCTGCCCATCCGCTGCATCCATAGCGAGGAGGGCTGCCGCTGGAGTGGGCCGCTTCGTCATCTGCAGGTGAGGCTCTGGTGTGGGGGCAGGGATTACCCTCCCTTGGCAGGTGCTGACTACCACCTTCCCCACCAGGGCCACCTGAATACCTGCAGCTTCAACGTGGTCCCCTGCCCCAATCGCTGCCCCACCAAGCTGAGTCGCCGTGATCTGCCAGCACACTTGCAGCACGACTGCCCCAAGCGGCGCCTCAAGTGCGAGTTTTGTGGCTGTGATTTCAGCGGGGAGGCCTATGAGGTGGGTGGGGCCTGGCTGAGGGGATGGGAGGGAGGGGAGGGGAGCTGGCTATCCACGCATCTCTCAACGGCACCTCTGGCACTTCCACAGAGCCACGAGGGCATGTGCCCCCAAGAGAGTGTGTACTGTGAGAACAAGTGTGGTGCCCGCATGATGCGGCGGCTGCTGGCCCAGCATGCCACCTCTGAGTGCCCGAAGCGCACCCAGCCCTGTACCTACTGCACCAAGGAGTTTGTCTTCGACACCATCCAGGTGAGGCCCTTCTCGAACTGTGGGCTGTGGGGCAGGTCACAGGGAGTCTGGCTGCTGACCACTACCTCTCTGCTTCCACGGCCCCAGAGCCACCAGTACCAGTGCCCAAGGTTGCCTGTGCCCTGCCCCAACCAGTGTGGTGTGGGCACCGTGGCTCGGGAGGACCTGCAAGGCCACCTCAAGGACAGCTGTAGCACTGCCCTGGTGCTGTGCCCTTTCAAAGACTCCGGCTGCAAGCACAGGGTGAGCTGCCCCTTCTTTCTGTCGGCCCCTTCCGTAAGCCCTTGTAGCCCTAGGCAGAAGTGCTAATGCAGCCTCCGCCCAGGTGCTCCGTTAGGCTACTCTGAGGCCATCAGCCCTGCTGGCCAGCGCCACCCTCCACCTAGCATCCTGTCTTCCTCATTCAGAGCAGGGTGCTTGCCACTTTGTCCCCACTCCTCCCTCCTCTCCCCTGGCCCTTCTGCTGTTAACACTCCTCCCTTCCCCCATGGCCTGGGGCTTTGCCCACAGTGCCCTAAGCTGGCAATGGCGCGGCATGTGGAGGAAAGTGTGAAGCCACATCTGGCCATGATGTGTGCCCTGGTGAGTCGGCAGAGGCAGGAGCTGCAGGAGCTGCGGCGAGAGCTGGAGGAGCTGTCAGTGGGCAGTGATGGTGTCCTTATCTGGAAGATTGGCAGCTATGGGCGGCGACTCCAGGAGGCCAAGGCCAAGCCCAACCTAGAGTGCTTCAGCCCAGCCTTCTACACACACAAGTACGGCTACAAGCTGCAGGTGTCTGCCTTCCTCAATGGCAATGGCAGTGGTGAAGGCACACACCTCTCGCTCTACATCCGCGTGCTACCAGGAGCCTTTGACAATCTCCTCGAATGGCCCTTTGCCCGCCGGGTCACCTTCTCCCTGCTGGATCAGAGTGACCCTGGGCTGGCTAAGCCACAGCATGTCACTGAGACTTTCCACCCCGACCCAAACTGGAAGAATTTTCAAAAGCCTGGCACTTGGCGGGGCTCCCTGGATGAAAGTTCTCTGGGCTTTGGTTACCCCAAGTTCATCTCCCACCAGGACATCCGAAAGAGAAACTATGTGCGGGATGACGCCGTCTTCATCCGTGCCTCTGTAGAGCTGCCCCGCAAGATCCTCAGCTGAGCGAGCTGAGTGCAGGCCTTGGCTCCAGGGGAGATGAGGCACCCCATGGCCTCAGGCACTGGCTGGACCTGGAGAGGGGGCCGGACCCCCTTTCTGCTGCCCAGGTTCTGTTATCCTGTTCTCTCTCCCCTGCCAACTCCACCCTCAGGTGCCTCTGATTGGTGCTTCAGCCCTGGCCCCTCGGGGGGAGCAGGTCTCAGGGTCCTCAAGGGCTGGAAACAAACGATCCCAGGGCCTGTCTCCACTCCTGGGCAGGGCAGACATGCCTTGGTACCAGCCATCCTCAACTGGACTGAGGTGCCTGCTCAGGTGCTAAGTCCCAAGAGCCATAGGGGGGAGGGAGTTGGGAAAAGGAGGGGTAGTTAAAAGAATTTGTCTTGAGATCTCACTTTTCTTCCCCTTTTCCCAGCTGTGCTCCCTCTGGTTATTTATTTCCTTAGTGCCAGGAGGGCACAGCAGGGGAGCCCTGATTTTTAATAAATCCTGTATTGTATTTATTAACCTGGCTCCAGCCTGACTCATCTGGGTTGGTCAGGGCCCTGGGAGGATGGGTCCAAGTGAAGGCTGAGGCCCATGAGAAGGGCTGCACCCACTCAGCCTAGAGTTCACCTGCCCTCTACTGCTCTCTGGTGTATGACAGGGGAACTACAGCGGGCTTTTGTGTAGCAGAGCCTCGGCTGCTGCTGCCCTCCTGTGGTTAGATGGGGGAGGTGCGGGCTTGGACATCTTGAAGCTGAAGTCCTTGCCCCACTGCCTTTCGCAATTCGGTTTGAGTATCTAATCGGAAATCTGAAATGCTCAAAAACAAACTTTAAAGTGCCAGTGTGTTGCCACCAGTGGAAAATCCCACACGACTTCATATGACATGTTGGAAATGCTACAGTACAAAACTACCATGTGAAATTGCCGTGGTATATGTATCAGGTATATATGAAGCGTATTAATTTCCTGTAACTGGATCCCATCCCCCAGACACCCCATTACTTATTTGCAAATGGTTCCAAAGTCCCAAACAGTTCTGTTCCCAAGCGTTTCAGATAAGGGGTACTTAACCTGTAGCTGTTGTTGATTACTTTATTATGGAAGAAAATACTAACCATTTTGTGTGCATTATTTCACTTAGTACAGTTAAGTGAAACAGTTCCTATCACCACAGTAAGAGGCCCCTTCTCAGCAGGCTGTAGGGAAGAGTTAATGAGACAATGTACATTCCTGGCACAGAATACATACTTAATGGATGCTAATCAAATTCTTTTTTTCTTTTTTTTTTTTTTTTTTTTTTTGGAGAGGTTTTTGCTATAGCGCGTGTGCGCTCACCAGACAGAGAGACAGAAAGCAAGAAATCACCCCCCAGGGGGGATGGCCACGCTGCAATCCCCCTCTCCATTCTCCTCTTGGGATCTTGGGCACTCACGCACACGCGCCTGGCATAAGTTTAAGCCGCAGGGTCTGGAACGCGAACCTCGGTCGACTACGTGGGAGTCCAGCGACACAGCCATTACGCCAAATGCTGGTCCCGATGCTAATCAAATTCTGAAGCCCAGCCCACACCCAGAACTAAACTGAGCAAAGGGACCTTCAAAATGTATAAGGCACTTGGATTTTCCTCACCCACATCTCTAGTTTTCAATGGATACTGTGATCATACATTTCACTGATAAAATGGGGATGGGTCACTTGTCAAATGACCTTCAGCTGGTTTGAGGCAGCGCCTGGATCCTGTCTTAAACTCCCTCAGTTCTTAGGGGTGTAGTTCTTAATTTTTGCAATAGATTAGCAAGCTTTCAGCAAGGCACAGCTGAGTGGGGCATCAGTACCTTCACTGGTAAAAACAAGCCTGTTCACCTCATAGATTTGTTATAAAAAAGTGCCTTGCTCTCTTGCCTAGCCCAGTGTACAGGAACTGTTCCCTCATACGGGAAAGTTTTAAGGGCCATCATTCCCCTCGCATGAGAATAAGGTTTATCAGGTGACAGGGCAGGACTAAATCTGAGTCAGCCAAGCCTGGGATGCTCACCACCAACCCAGTCTTTTCAAAAGGTCAGATTCAATCTAGGCAGAGAAGGGGCCCTGGCTGCCTAGCTGAGAAAGCAGAGGTGGCCCCTTCACGGATCTTGGTATAGCAATGTTTAGAACTGGGAGGGCAAACCACGATGGATGCCATCAGGCGACAGGTGGAACCACCCTTCACTGAGTATCCCATAGAAGTTCGTCTCAAACTTGGGCTCCCTTTGCTGCCAGGACACAGCCCAAAGATTCCATAGGGCATATTCACCAGCTGAATGATGCCTCCTATAGAGTTGTGTACAACAGCGAGGCCTTGCAATTGACCCCATTCTCACCACCCTGGCAGGCTTGGCCCTCATCCCAGTGCCAGGCGTAATTGTTCTGTGGAAGTCGGGCCAGTTCTGCATCAAAGTGTCAGCTGGACTCGCAAGGAAGCATTCACTATGGGCCTCCACAGTGGCAGGCTCACCTGACACAGGCAGAAGAGGGCTTGCTTTCTCAGGGATGGGGTGAGAAGCAAAGGAACCGAAGCACTTTCGTGATGGGATACCCCACAGAGCAGGAGTGCTTTTAACTCTATCAGAGTTCCCGGAGCCTTGTTAGGAGTCTGATTCTACCTTCCCTGCCTGAGTCTTATCTTTCTGTCCATCACATCTTAGTTCGAACCCAAACTCAGAAGGAAAAGGGTAACTGAAATAAGTTTTTTTCCCTCCTGCACTCCGAAGAGGGAAAGCTGGCTAACACTCTTCATATGGTGAAACTCCAGTCACTAGGAGGAGCCTGTTTTCATGCTGCAGATTCCAGCGCCTACCACCTCCACCTGTAAGCAGCCCTCAGAAACCAGAGCTGGAGGTAGGAAAAGGGTGGGAGGGAGGCTGAAAGCTTGAGGTTGGCTTACTGGCAGACCAGATCCCCATTCCGATGACTGATGGCCCTTGGAGTCAAAGTGGCATGACCCTTTGGACTTCCAGTGAGGGTGGCAGA
Organism: Tupaia tana; assembly: GCA_026018925.1. Classification (NCBI taxonomy): domain Eukaryota; kingdom Metazoa; phylum Chordata; class Mammalia; order Scandentia; family Tupaiidae; genus Tupaia; species Tupaia tana. The sequence continues at coordinate 22,795,788 of JAKSZU010000011.1, read as the reverse complement.
CCATACTTACACATCAAATTGCACACTAAGCCCCGAGCCCTGTAGGGAGGGTCAGCCAGCTGGGTTCTCCCAAGGGCGCCTGCAGTCACCACAGCCCCTGGTCTGGGAATGGTGGGATGAACTAGAGGGGCCCTCTTAAAATTGAGGAATTACTCAACTCCCTCTTCATTAAAATGTTAGAAACTCATGTAAGAAAAATTCACAGCATTAAACGAATAGAACAAGGTCAAAAGGTGAGGGATTTTTTTTTTTACTGGTTTATAATAATCTTAAAAAACCCCATCACACCCATAAACCACCACAGGTGACGAGGTGAGAGAGATGGAGAGTGAATGCTACAGTATGTGGATAAAGAGGGGAGTCCAGGTATCCCCTAGGGACAGTATGGGGTGGAGGCAGGGAGTGTGGAGAGGAGGCCCTGGCTTGGACCCTTATTGCTGGTTGGGGCTTGGCTGGCAGAGCAGGAGAGGGACTCAGGTTGAACTAGGAAACATCTCACACCAAAGGCAAGGGCAGTTGAGGTGGGGGTAGGAGGGTCACAGTACATTTTCCATGCAGACTAGGGGTGGGAGTGAGAGCTTCAGAGACTTGCACCCCTACATAGGAAGAGCTGGGTTTGAGGTTGTTTCATTTAAGAGTCCCCCAAGCTGGTGACTGGTCCAATTCCTTAAAATGGCAGCTCACCTCTTAGGGACAGGCATGGGAGGTGGGGGGGGGGTGGTTACAGCAGGACTATCTGGTTTGGAGATCAAGCAAAGGATAAGGGAGACAGTGGTGTTCTTTAAATCTGACTCAGAAAAGCAGATACTGAAAAGGGGCCCTGGGTGAGATGGTGGCCGACACCATGGGGGAAGGCATTACACCAGAAGCTGCAGGTACTTCTGAGGACTCACGGACAAGGAGGTACCAGTGTTCACAGATGGCAGGGAAACAACGGGGGACAATAAATTAGGACTTCATGTAGCTACCTTTTGGCATAACACAATCAGGCATTTTTTTCATTTTCTTTTTTTTTTTTTAAATATAAGGCAACTTGCCAACACATAATTTAAGAACTGGTTTTCAGTCACATTGCTTCAGATCACTAGAGAATTTCTGGCTAAAGAACAAGCAGATAGTAAACAAAACCCAAAATCTTAAAATAAGATCATCAGCTCACATTCCCCAGAGAGGAGAGGAAAGGTAAGGGCTTACCTGTTTAAAAGAAAAAAAAAAAAAAAAAAAGGCCCAGTTGTGCATCTTTAACAGAAGGGTGCAAAAAGTTTTAACAAAACATAATCTAAGTTACAGAAAAGCGTTCAATTTCTAGCCGACTAATGGTCACTTGGGAGTGAGACACACTGGGCATGGGGGTGGGGTGGATGGGTGTGTGCTAAGAACAGGCAGGGGTAGGAGGGGCTGTTTCCGATGAGGGCCCATCTCCAGCTGTTAGAATCATGCTCATTTGGTAAAGGAAGAATTCAAAGAGCTTAAGGCTTTGTGTTTTTTCCTTTCTTCATTAAACTGAAGGGCTGCAAAAGGGAGCCACTAGAGGGTGAATGTACCTGTGGGGCCACTCACACACAACGCTACTCACACCCACACCACATTCATACAGAAACATGACGTTTAAAACTTACAGTGTAGAGCAATATTCTTAGCCAGTGTAGAGAGAACCAAATGCATTTTAACTTTTTTTTTTTGGTGTCTTAAATTCCAAACTCCAATGTGATCATCCCTTACCTAACTCAAGTAAGGTAGTCTGTTTGTTTTGCCTGGTTCCTTTGTGAGTGTGGGGGGAGGGGAGCGGGAAGTGGAGATGAGGGCAGCAGGTTATTTAGGGCAGAGCCAACAGTGAGAAAGGGATCTGGGTCTAATATGCTGGACGGCCACTGCGTTTCTCTAAGCCCAGAAACGGGAGTCAGAAACCAGGACAGATGAGGAGGACAGACATTTTTTCCCATGTCTCAAGGCTACGGCCACATCCTTGCAGGCGGCCCCCAGGCTGTGTGGCAAGGACAAAGGCCAGTGGCTCTGGGATCAATATAGATGCAAAACAAAGCCTTGAGGAATGAAAAAAACTCAGAGATGAAGTCTGGGTCAGTTTTGATCTGAGGTCTTTGGAATGAATGAGGAATTAGCTTCCAGAGCACTTGGGGAGTCTAGCTAAGAGAGACAGAAAAAAAGAAAGGCCCACCTAGAGCCCACCTCAGTCCACACCTCACCAAGGGACACAGAGGTTCAAGAAAAGATGGGAAGAGACTGGCTGGCAATGGTCACGGTGGAGACAGACTGGCAGGTGGCAGAGAGAAAAAGCCTGGGTCGGAATTAGGATCTAATACAAAATCAAAAGTTGCTGGTGGGGAAGATGAGAGGCCCCCTCTGTCCCCAATTTAGATCTCACCAAATCCCCTTAGATATCTACGAATGATCACATTGGAGCGGTGAAACTTGGAAACTATCCAGTCACTTAGAAGACTAAACCTAGGAGGGTGATGTATGCTTTGTTGCTCGTGGAGGACACCAGGCCTACCTATCTATACCCTGGATGCTGAATATGAAGACTTCGACTATCTGTGGGGTCTGGGGCTCGGCTGCCAGGGGCTCGGTGGGCCTTGCTCAGCATGGCCAGGCTCTGTTCTCGAAAGCAGGCCTGCTGGAAATCCCCACTTAGGTAATCCACTGTCTGCATCAAGCTGTTTTGGCTTGCCACTGGACCGCCCCCGGTCCCTGCTCGGTAGTGGGCCCCAGAAGCTGCGGCACAGTCGAGGGGTGCACCTGCAGGCTGCCCACCGTGGAACGGCATGGCGAGGTCCTGAGACCCCGAGCTGTCGCTATTGGGAGTGGGGAGAATGTTGTTCCACAGGGGTTGGAAGTAGTGACCATTAGGGTAGGCCAGTGGGGCTGCCAGGCCGTTGACTGGTGGGGATGGGGTCGGCTTCTCCAGGGTTGGCTTCAGATGGAAGGACTGTGCCAGGCAGAGTTCCTGCGGGTAGGCAGGAGCCTTGCCCACAAAGCCAGGCCCTGCCAACTCACGTCCTGCTCCATGCTTGCCTGTCAGGCCAGGGGCTGGCGTCCCACCAGCCTCGCTGCACATCTGTTGTAGGTGAGCCGCTGGTGCTGGTTCCAGGCGACTGGCTTGAGGTCGGCTAGGGTAGCCAGTGGGGGCTCGGGAGATGCCCGTGGGCAGGTTGACAGGGCCTGTGGCAGGCAATGCGCTGTGGCCGCATGGGTGTGCTCCATGGGATTGACCACACATGAAGGCATTGGTGTGGGGACGCTGTGGGTCGACACCCGGGTGCTTGCATTGATGAGCAGACTGCGACTAATGGGGCTGGGGTTGGCGATCTGGCCCTCGCACACTGAGGTAGTGCTGATGCCTGCCCTCGTCTGGCAAAACTGGTTGATCTGTGCACGATGCTGCTCAGGTCCGGGGGCTGGCTGTGCTGCAGGGTGGCCGCCATTGAAAGGGGGATAGTTGAGGTAGACACGGTCACATTCGGGGGGGCATCTGAGTCTGGCATCTTCCGGCCTCCATGTAGCAAGGGGTTGGGGGGATGCTGGAGACCCTGGTGAGCCAGGGCCTGAGGGTGGACCAAACCCTGGGTTTGGGCCATAGACTGAGGGTGGCCCAGGCCCTGAGGCTGCTGGAGGCTCTGAGGGTGAGACAGCGCCTGGGGTGGCGGGATACCCTGAGGGTGCTGCAGCGTTTGGGGAGGGGCATGGGCCAGGGTCTGTGCATGCTGCAGGGCCTGCTGGCGGGCCAGAGCCTGGGCCTGGGGGTGGGTTAAAGTGCTGGGTGCCACAGTAGCATAGGGAGCCACTGGGGGTTCATGATGGCCTCAGGAGCAACCGGGCTCGGGTGCCGTCAAAGTCCTTGAGAATGCTTTTGGCTGGCACTTTGACAATGGCAAGCAGGCCTGCCTTGGTGGCAGCCTGAGTCGGGTAGGGGCTGTAGCGCTGGGCTGATGTGTCGAGGCCGTTCACAGTACGACGAACGTGTTTCCGCTGAGGAACCTTCACACTGTTGGGGAAGATTTTATAGTCAGTGGGTTGTTTGCGACCTTCTTAGCATACGCGTCCAATTCGGCTGGGGTAGGGTAGTGAGGCAGTTCTCATTTTCTGTGTAGTGTCCCCTAGAGAGAGAGAAGGGGAAGGAGAGCAGAGGGAGAGGGAGCTCATCAATGCCAAGCCAACCAGCCCGTCTAGACCCCCCTCTGGGGCCTGGGGTGGGCGGGCGGGCGGGCGGGGTAAGGAAGCTGCTAAGCTGTTAACCTTCATTCTAGACTCAACCTCAACCTCAGCCCCCATGACAAGCACTAACTACCCAGTGGGCCGAGCTCTGCACTAAGTGATGGGTTCTCTCAACGAATTTCGCCTGCTTTAGGAGGCCAGACAGCACCATGATTCCCAGCTTATCACAAATGAGGCAATGAAGATCAGAATAGCAAAGCAACTTCCGAAACTTCTTTCCTGGAGAGTCAGAACTTGGCCAGTTTCCAAGAGTAATGAAAAGTTCTTTCCCGAATACAGGGGCCGGAACTCTGAGTTCCTATCAGCCCATGCCAGCCTAGGGGTTGAAGGTCCTAAGCAGAGCTGCCTGTCAGGGCCTCAGTGGCCACTCATTCCCTTCCTTAGGGCACTTGGGGTGCCGTGGCTGTCGGGAGGGTCCCTGGCAAAGTGACAGGATGTGTCTTTCTCAGAGTAGAGGGATAAACTGCCATCTTTCTCAATCCCCACGTCAAAGTTCAATTTTGTTTACAGTTTATGCTGGACTGGGTGATGATCAAAACACTTTATTTGCTTGTGAAGATGATGATAATGACAGGGCAGCAGGGAGGGAGCTGAGAAGAAAGGACTCGGATCATCTTCAAGTCCTGAGAGCCAAAAATAGTCTGTATTGGCCATGTCAGCTGTCACTTTCCAAAAAAAAAAATAAAAAGAGGAAAACCTGCCTTCCTTTGGAGGCCACGGAAAGACCCGCTCAGTGTGCCTCATTAATGTTCACAGTCTCTTTGTTCCCATCTCCTGTTGCCTCCCATCAGGGGGCTCCAGCGGATGTCGGGCTTCCAGTCAAAAAGGAAAAGGTTCTGAAAACAAGAGCTCTTTAAGGATGCCAGCTCTTGCTCTGTTCTCCCTCTCTAAGAGGGAGGGTCTCCCCTAAGTAAACACAAAAGGTGCTTCACAATGCTTGCTGAATGAGTAAGTACAGACTGCCCAAGCAGAAGGAGAGGCCTGGCTGGGAGCCTAGGCCAGCGTGCTGACTCCTTCCCCACTTCCTACCCATGCAGAAGGCAGGCAGTCAGGAGAGACCAAGGACTACGTGGACTGAATGCACGGCTTGTGGCCTCAGCTGGCCTCGGCCCAAAGGAGACTCCATTCAAAGCTACATCACTGGGTATCAACGGAACAGGGGAGGCTAGCCGGGTGTAGTAGAAGGAAAAGGCACAGCTGCCTTCATTTGGTGACACTGCTGCTTAGCTGGCAGCAACTGCTTAGAAACTGCAGCTCTCAGAATCAGGAAGAGGAAGTTCAAATCCAGGAGGAGTCCCTATTCAAAAAGGCAGACCTGAGCAAAGGATACAGACAGAAAGAAAAAGGTCTGTGCTTTCAACTCCTGGCACAATGCCTTGTACTGACTGAAGAGCTATTCCAACATATTTAAGTCTGCTTTATTTACCAAGTACTCAGTAGATGTTCATAGATAAATGTTTGAGATAACCAGCTTGGGGAAGATCTCAAAAGGATGAATATGATGGTGACAACTGAGACTAGGAAGATGGGGAAGCAGAGGCTAGAAATCTCTCATCTACAAGGTGTGCTATGTAGTGATCAGTCAAAGCCCTAAGAGTACAGTTTGAGTTCTGCTGTTTCTTGAAAGCCACTGGCCTGCCATGGGCTGCAGTCAACATGAAGTGGGGCTATTTTATAAATTCCCTTACAATCCCTGGAGACAGGCAGGTACCAAAAGAACAAAAACAACAACAACAAAAAAGTATGGGAATAACTGAGAGACAGCCCTAAAATCACACAGTACAATTTCAATGGAAGTTGCTCTGGTCACTTGTGTGAAGGTGTCGGACTGGTCCTGGCATAGTGCCTTGCCCAGAGCAGACACTCAGTGCTTGCTTAGCAGGTGCTACTAGCACAGGTACTGCCCAGCACAACAACTGAGATTCAGCTGAGCAACACACAACAGAAGCTGCTGGGTTTGGTTCAGACTGGAGATGAAGGTCTGCCCCTGGGCATTCTTCTACCCCATCTCCACGTTGGTGGGCTTCTTTTCCTTGAAATCTAAGAAAGATACAGTGGAACAAGAGCTACTTAGAAGAGTTCCTTTGTTCCAAGTCACTACTAACTCTCAGCTTGAGAGTTTTTTTTCTTTCTTTCCTTCTTTCTTCTTCTTCTTTTTTTTTTTTTTTTTTTTTTTTTGAGAGAGAGATTTTTTTGCTATAGGGCGCATGCACTCACTGGAGAGACAGAAACAGACAGAGAGCCAGAAATCACCCCCCGGGAGGATGGCCACTCTGCAGTCCCTTCTCCTCCATTCTCTTCTCATGATTTTGGTGTGAAGTGTGAGTGTGCCTGGTGTGAGTATAAGCTGCCGGGTCTGAGACTCAAATCACGACTGACTACATGGAACTCCAGTGACATAACTATTAGGCCATTTGTCCCCCAGGTTGTTTTTTTCCTAGCAGAGTCAAGAGGGTGGTGTGGGCCTGGAATGGGTATGGAGTGGGACACTCAGCTGTACTGATTAGCTCTCCTTGTCCTGTAGCCACTGAGTGAGTGACAGTGGGGAAGAAGGTAGTCAAAGAAATCAGAATTAAAGGGAAAGGAGGATGGACACGAGGTTATAGTATCTTTGTTAAGGAAGAACCCCAAGGATGAAATGAGTATATAGAACAGGAAAAAAGGCCACTCTCTGGGTATATGGCACCATCTAACATGCATATTAGAAAAGTTTTTCTCAGCACTTTCTTTATTTCAACTTTTCAACACTGCAGCCTCTGCAAAGGCACCCTAGAGCCTTTCTTCCTTCTGTAACATATTCCTCTAACTGCAGAGACAACCCAGACAGCACAGCTCCATAAGCAGTTTAACTGTCTTGTACCAGTGGTGTCGTTAACGGAGACATAAGACATGTAGAGAACAGAATCTGTGGCTACAAAAAGAAAGATCTGGGTTCAAGTATGGCTCCTTATCTGCCTGCTGAGTGTTTCAGCCTCTCCCCATTTATCCAGTGATGACACCTGCTCTCCCACTTCACAGACTTACTAAGATCGAAAGAAAATGGTATGTGAGCAGGAACCAGGACAGTCAATACTTATTCAAGGATAGCTAGTCTGCCCATCGCCAGGATGAAGCACCCTAAAGAAGGAAGCCCCGGGACCAGCAGTTGACGAAATGGCTATGTCACTGGACTCCCCACGTAGTTGGTGGCTTAAACTCACGTCGGGCACGTGTGTGTACATGCCAAGATCCCGAGAGGAGAATGGAGGAGAAGGGATTGCAGCATGGCCATCCCCCTGGGGGGGGGGGGGGGGGTGATTTCTTGTTTTTTTGTCTCTCTCTCTGTCTTTCTGGCGAAGTGCATGAATCTTATAACAAAAACCTCTCCCCCAAAAATAAAAAAAGAAAGCCCCAAGGTCAGCAGGTGGGATGGTGATAAAGGTCAACCTCCCTGTTGGCCTCCCATATGGCTGACCAAGGTTCAAGTCCTGAATGTGGTGGCTTGCTTTCTCACCTTCCTTCTCTCTCTCTCTCTCTCTCTCTCTCAAGTGCATGAGCCCTATAGCAAATTAAATCACAATAATTAAAATTAAAGAAATAACTCTAAAAAAAAAGAAGGAAGCCATAAAAGCAGAATTCCTGCCCTTGAGCCTAAAGTTAAATGTAGCAAAAAGTACTGCTGTCTATTCCAGGGATTGGAGAGGGGGAAAAAAATCTCCCCAAATCCTGTCTTCCCCATGGAGACCTCCCTGTTTACTCTCTTATCTGAAGGTCAGAAGTCATGGTTAGCATACTCAGCTAGTACCTATCTGCAGGTGGAGAGGCAAAAGCAGTGTTTTAAACAGATTTTGGAATCTAATGTGAGTTCTAGCCCAGTCACTGACCAGTCATGTGACAATGTCAAGTAACAAACCCTCTATGCCTCATCCTTAAAATAATCTCCAGAGGTCAACAGGTGGCACAGTGGTTAAGGCATTGCATTCCCACACAGCTGACTGTGGTTCAAGTCCTGGACATGGCAGCTTCAAGATCATACTAAGCGCATGTGCATGTGTGCCCAAAATCCTGAGAGAAAAGTGGAAGAGGGGGATTGCAGTGTGGCCATTTTCTCGGGATTGTGCAGGGGTGGTTTCTCACTTATCCATTCTGTCTCCATCACTCCCTATGGCAAAAACCCTAAAAAAATGAACACATAAGTAAATTAAAAAAAAAAACTCCCGTATGGAATTATTGAGGACTTAATGAAACATACACAAACAGTAGGCACTCAACAAGCTATTATTTCTAATATTTCTGAGTTTATCTAGTCATTGGGTCAATTTGCCATTTCCAAGCTCCTCCACCAGGGGGCAGACTAGAATATATAAAGAAGCAGTAAAAGGCATTTTGACATCTGTCCCAGGACCCTCAAGGCTCTGCCATGAAAGAGGCCAAAGTTGCTATCTAAACTAAGTTTCAGTCATTCACACCATAAATATTTACTGAGACTATTAAATACCTGATCCTGAGCAGAGGAAATACAAAGCAGAGGCAGAAACAACTAAGGAAGAAACAACTTCAGAATCACATTTTACAGCCAGTCAGTGGTGTGGTGGTTAAGGCATCTGGATCTCGCATAGCTGACTACAGGGTTTGAGTCCAGGACCCAGTGACTTGGAAAGCATGCTGGGTATATGAGTGCATGTGCCCCAAATCCCAAAAGGAGAATGGAGGAGAGAAGAGACTGGGGCTACAGCCATTTCCCTCTCCTTGTTTCTGTAGTGAGTACATACACCCTACAGCAAATCTTTAAAAAAAAAAAAAAAAAAAAAATCACATTTTCTGGGTCAGCGGAATAAGATATATCATAATTTGAAAACATAATAAGAAAACATAATTTGCAGGGTTCTAAAATCTCAGAGCTCTCAAAGCAACCAACACCATGGAATGTACTCTCCAAACAAACATCTACCTAACCCCCCCAGTGGTTCTCTGGTAAGTACAGGACCTACCTAAAGCCAAGACGGTATTTAATCAAGCCTGTCCTATGGTAAATTATACAATCAGGAGAAATGCACTACATCCTCCTAGACACAAAGAAAAGAAAGGGGAGAAGAGCAAAGAGGAGGTTCGAGCCTGTGATTCTGAACATACAGCAGCTGGAGCCTGGAAGAAAGACATTAGAGATGCCCTAAAGAGCTAGGGCCAGGAAGCCACAAGCCCCATCTCCTGACCCCGGGTCCATTTCTCCTACCTCAAGCTTTTAGAAAATGAAAACTCTTCAAAAAGTACATGGAGGGAACCAGCAGTTAGCATAATGGCTATGTCGCTGGACTCCCACGTAGTCGACCGTGGTTTGCGTCCCGGACCCGGTGGCTTAAAACTCACTCTAGGGGCGTGTGCGTGCGTGCCCAAGATCTCGAGAGGAGAATGGAGAAGGGATTGCGGCGTGACCATCCCCGCTGGGGAGTGACTTCTCGCTTTCTGTCTCTATGTCTCTCTCTGTCTGGCGAGTGCACGCGCCCTATAGCGAAAATCTCTCAAAAAAAAAAAGTACATGGACATGGGGAATTAGAAATACACATTTGGGACCAGCAGTTAGCGTAATGGCTATGTCGCTGGATTCCCACGTAGTCGACCGTGGTTCGAGTCCCGGACCCGGTGGCTTAAACTCATGCCGGGTGCGTGTGCGTGCGTGCCCAAGATCCCGAGAGGAGAATGGAGGAGAAGGGATTGCGGCGTGGCCATCCCTCCTGGGGGGGTGATTTCTCACTTTCTATCTCTCTGTCTGTCTCTGTCTGTCTGGCAAGCGCACGCGCCCTATAGCAAAAACCTCTCCAAAAAAAAAAAGAAATACACATTTACAGGGCTAGGGGCTAGCAAATGCTGTGGTGGTTAAGGCACTGGACTCCCACATGGCCAATCACAGTTCAAGTCTCAGATCTGGTGGCTTGCTTTCTCTCTCTCTCTCTCTCTCTCTCTCTCTCTCACTCTCACTCTCACTCACTCACTCACTCTGGCTAGCTCACATGTCCTATAGAAAAAAAAAAATTCAAAAAAACAATGATCTTTTTCCAGAGTGCACGTACCCTATGGCAAAAACCTCTAAAATAAATAAATAAATAATTTTCTTTTAAAGAATTATTTAACTTTATGTATTTATTTACTTACTTTAATTTCGGGGGGGTGGGGTGAGGGAAAAAAGCAAGCTGCCAGGTCCAGGACTCAAACCACAGTAGACCACGTGGCAGGCTAGCACCCTCAACCTCCACTATACCCGTTGGTCCCAATAAATTCTTTTTTTTTTTTTTTTTAAGTTTACTTTGGGGACCAGCAATTGGCATAATGGCAATGTCACTGGACTCCCATGTAGTTGACCATGGTTCGAGTCCCAGACCCAGCAGCTTAAACTCGCACTGGGCGTGTGTGTGCGTGCCCAAGATCCTAAGAGGAGAATGGAGGAGAAGGGATTGTGGTGTGGCCAACCCCCGAGGGGTGATTTCTCCCTTTCTGTCTCTGTCTTTGTGGTGAGCACACGTGCCCTATAGCAAAAGTCTCTCCAAAAAAAGTTTACTTTGGTACAAATTTTGAATCTATGCGTACTTTTTTCCCCAAACTTTATATTTTCTTTATGATAGTGGGACAGGGAGAGGGGGAGAGGGAAAGCGGCCTTTGCAGCCGCTTTCCTACTGTTTCTGCTGAATACCTTGGAGGTACTGAAATTCAAGGTCAGTGTATCCCAGATGTGCCTGTGACACAGCCCAAATGCAAGGATGAAACAAGAGTTTTCACATCTTTCCCCAGGATCCAGATTACTTACATTTCTGAAGTCCAGTGTTCATCTGCGTGTGAGAAAGAAGCTGAAAGGACAGGTCACCTGGCCCTGGTAGACAGGCTAGCATGGCAGACCGGCATCAACACAGCATAGGGCAGTGGCTCACACTGTAACGAACAAAACAAGATCATGGAACATAAGGCAATGCATTCAAGGACCGTACCAGGGACACTGGATATGAATAGCACAGGCCCAAGTTTAGATAAACAATTTAACTAGCAGCATGTTGGTTAAAAATGTATCAACTGGGACCTGCAGATGGCATAATGGTTATGTCACTGGACTCCCACATAGTCGACTGTGGTTCGAGTCCTGGGCCCTATGGTTTAAAACTCACATCGGGCACATGTGTGTGCATGCCCAAGGTCCTGAGAGGAGAATGGAGGAGAAATGTTTGTGGTGTGGACATTCATCCTGGCGGGTAATTTCTTGCTGTCTGTCTGTCTCTCCGGTGAGCACATGCACCCTATAGCAAAAAAAAACTCTCTAAAAAAAAAGAAAAAATTGGGGCCAGCAGGTAGAGTGGTGGTTAAGGTGCTGGACTCCCACATGGCTGACCACGGTTCAAGTCTCGGACCTATCAGCTTGCTTTCTCACTTCCCCTTTCTCACTTTCCCTTTCTCTGTCTCTTTGGTCAAATTAAATAATAAATAACAACAACAAATAAAATTAAATAAATAATTTTTTTAAAAATCGATTCACCCCCACCAGTTTATTTTCTCCTATAAGCTGGACAGAGAGAGACAGGCACCCCCAAGACCTTGATGCTTTAACTGACCTTCCGAGCATAGGTACTGTATGCCAGGCATATTCAAGGAGGCCCCTGAATATGAACTCAAAAAACCTTCCTATGTAAGTCAGTCTCTCAGATCAGTGCATTTTACTGCCATGTTGCTGTCTGGTTCCACGCACCTTTATCTGTAGCAATAATGATCTGCTCCCAACTATAATGGTTTTTCAGTTAGCAAGATATATGGGCAGGAAAAATAAAAACTGCAAAATATTTGTTCATACAAATAATTGTAAAATAGGTACATTTGTGGGGCCAGCAGGTGGAATGGTGGTTAAGGGCACTGGACTCCCTCATGGCTGACTGTGGTTTGAGTCTCAAAACTGGTGGCTTGCTTTCTCACTTTTTCTTTCTCTCTCTCTCTCTCTCGCACACTCTGTCCCTCCCTGGTCAAATTAAAATAAATCTAAATAAACAAAGTTGAAAAAAATAATTCTTTTTTTAAAAAAGTAGGTGCATTTGTAAGGTCTCACTGCTCCTGAAGAGAGAAGACCTTCAGAGAACCTGGCTCAGTCCATTTCTAGTCCGAGCTGAAGGCCAGGGCAGTCAGACATTTCCACAGACGGTACATACTAAGGCACCCAAAGTCCAACTCAGGATCCGGTAATCTGAACTCCCCCCTTTTATTTAAAAATTTAACTGTATGTATGTATGTATGTATGTATGTATTTATTTATTTTAATTTGACCAGAGAGGTACAGAGAGAAAGAGAAAAAGTGAGAAAGCAAGCTGCCAGGTCTAGGACTCAAATCGCGGTCGGCCATGTGGGAGTCCAGCGCCCCTATCCACCACGCCACCTGTTGGACTCCCCCCTGCTTTTTTTAAAAGAATTATTATTTATTTAGGGACCAGAAGATGGAAGAGAAGGGATAGTAGAGTGGCCATCTCCCACTCGGGGGTGATTTCTTGCTTTCTCTGTCTCTCTGGCAATTGCATGTCCCCTAAATTATTTTTAATAATATTTTTTAAATACTTTAAAAATTATTTAATTTCATTTATTAATTTCTGCTATAGGCTACATGCACTCACCAGAGAGAGAAAGGAAGCTACCAGGTCCAGGATTTGAACCATGGTCAGCCACATGGGAGTCCAGCGTCTTTTACCACCACATCATCTGCTAGACCCCTGAACTCACTTTTAAAAGGAAGAGGCAGTGGGGCCAGCAGATGGCATGGCGATTAAGGTGATGAACTCCCACATGGCAGACCACGGTTAGAGTCCTGGCTTGAAAATCACCCTGGGAGCAAAAGTGTGCATGCCCAAATTCCAGAGAGGAGAAGGGAGAAGGGACTGTGGTGTGGCTATTCCCTCTGAGCGGATGATTTCTCACTTTCCCTCTGTTTCTCTCTAGTGTGTGCACATCCCTATGGCAAAAACTTAAAAGAAAACACAGGGATCAACAGATGGCATAATGGTTAAGTTGCCGGACTCCCAGGTAATCCAAAGTGATTCGAGTCCCAGCCCCGGCAGCTTAAAACGCACGCCAGGTGCGTGTGTATGTGTGCCCAAAATCCTGAGAGGAGAATGGGACTGCGGTGTGGCCATCCCCATGGTGGGAGGGGGTGTGATTTCTCACTTTCTGTCTCTGTCTCTCTGGCGAGTGCATGCATCCTTCTAGCAAGCATCTTTCTTTTCTTGAACAATAACAACAACCAAAAAAAGGGACATGCACAGCCCAAGCAGGCAGACATCAATGGGATCTTCTGTGGTGATGGAAGGCCCATCAGCAATGCAAGCCCCTTGAGTATTAGGAACAAGCTTTTCTCAAACAAACAGAAGGTAGTAAAATTCAGAAGGCAGTAAAAACTTCCTCTGAAATACTGCAACCCCCCCAAATCTAAGTGGCATATTATGGCTTCAGATCACAACATAAAAGGAGTAGGGGAAACACTCAAATGTTAGGCCACAAAACCTCTTTACTTCTCTCAGAAGGCTCTCAGGTATGTGAAACTACCTTGTCATGATGACTATCAGAGAGCTCCAGCTTGCAAGACCAGGCAGCTGAAAAGACACTTTGTAAAAGAGGCTGCTCAAACTGTGTCTAAGATAGCAACTGCAGAAAGAACTAAAGACTGAATGCCTCAATAAGGCTAGAGCTGCCCAAGAGATCTGGCAGAGATTTAGAAGTCTTTTTAGGTCTCCTGTGGGTGGATGACAGAATGAACAGAGTGTCAACTGCAGTGCCTCAAGGAATAAAACATCTTCTGTTAGGGTCAGAAGACTGAGGTACTGTTATAATCCCTTCCTTTGTGAATGGTGATCTCTATTTAATAAACTCTGCTTTAGGGTCCTCATATAGCTGAGGGCAAACTCCAAGGAAGAGAATTAATAAACACTGGAGGCTAACCTAGTGAAAGGGGCTGTGTGAGGGGCTTTAGTGAAGTGTTCTCAAATGAGTCTCCCAATCTTTCTTGGAGATAGGTAAATCACTCCCCCACCTCCCAGGGGATGGCCAGGTCACAATCCCCTCTCCATTTTCCGCTTGGAATTTTAGGCATGCACTCACACATCCCTGTGTGTTTCAAGTCACCAGGTGACTTCCCTCACACTTCACCACCGTAACCTCTTGCTTCCTGTTTCCTCCTCCAAATTCTTTGAGGACAGACACTTGGTTTTGGTCATTATTATATCTAAAGAAGCATCTAGGCTCAGGAGCCATGCAGTCAGCCACGTGGGAACCAGCTGCCTGAAGCACCGTGCCATCTGGCTGGTCCAATAGTCACCTAAATGGTCTCTGTTCCACCCTTACTCTTATCACTCACTATTCTCCACACAGCAGGCAGAGTTAACCTATTGTTAATTTGTAATGGGAAGTCACAGCAGCTCAAGTATTACCAACGACTTCCCACCTTCCAGACTGAAATACAAAAGCCTAACACACACCCAGACCCTCCAGGACGTGTCACTACCACCTCTCTGACCTCACCTTCTAACTTCCCTAACTCTCTTGATGACTCTGCTCCCAGCCCACAGAGGTCTCCGTGCAGCTCCTTCAACGAGCCAAACATGCTCCCACCTCAGAGCTTTCCACTTACCATCCCTGTGCAGGATGTTCTCTTTTTAAAATTTAAATAATTATTTTATTTAATTTCATTTATTTTAATTTGGCCAGGGAGGGACAGAGAGAAAGAGAGAAACCAAGCTACCAGGTCCGGGACTCAAACTGTGGTCAGCTGTGTGGGAGTCCAGTGCCTTTAACCACCATGCTACCTGCTGGCCCCTGTGCAGGAGGGTCTCACCCCGGATGTCTTTTAGCCGCCCCCCCCTCCCCCCCCCCCCCGCTTCATTCAAATTTCTGCTTGAATGTGACCTTCTAAGGAGAGGGCTTTTTCTCCCCCTTAAAATCGCTATTTATTTAATTTTATTCATTCATTCATTTATTTTAATTTGACTTGAGAGACACATGAAAAGAGAGAGAGAGGGAAAGTGAGAAAGCAAGCCACCAGGTCTGGGACTCGAACCATGGTTAGCCATGTGGGAAGAGTCCAGTGCCTTAACCACCACACAACCTGCTGGTCCCCAGGAGAGGGCATCTTTGACCTTCCTTTCTAAAACAGCACTGTTACTTCTCACGTTTTACCAATATAACCCCTTGTTGCTTGTTTCTCCCTCTCTAGCCCCCCAGGACATAAACTCTTTGAGGTCAGACACTTGGTTTTGGTCATTATTATAGCTAGAGAAGCACCTAGGCTCTCCAAAACTAAATGTTGACTGTCTAAATGGCAGATTATTATCAATTCCTGGAGGTTTCTCATTTAATCTATAGATTTCATTAACTTTTTAAAGATTTATTTAATTAATTCCATTTGTTGTTGTTATGTTTTAATTTGACCAGAGAGTGACAGAGAGAGAAAGGGAAAGGGAGAAAAGAAGCCACCAGGTCCAGGACTTGAACTGTAGTCGGCCATGTGGGAAGCCTTTAACCACCATGCCACCTGCTGGCCGAATATTTGTTAACTTATTAATAATCCAGCTATGACTTTCTCCAAAGCCTGTGCTCATTCCCAGCTCCAGGCAGTGTCACTGCCAACTGTAAACAACATTCAGTAGGTTCTAAAGTTCACCATTATAATTAGGAAGCAATTTAATTTAAAAAATAAACAAATACTTATTTCTTTAAGGAGGACAGTGCAATGATACTCCTTAGTAATAATCACATTCTGGTTTTCTGAAAGAAAAATTTAAAAAAAAAAAAAGCTAAATGTAAGGGTAGATAAGAAAGGGCCAACTTTTTTTTTTTTTTTGGAGAGGTTTTTGCTATAGGGTGTGGGCGCTCACCAGAAAGAGAAAGACAGAGAGACAGAAAGGGAGAAATCACCTCCCAGGGGGGATGGCCATGTGGCAATCACTTCTCCTCCATTCTCCTCTTGGGGGCACGCACACACATGTGCCCAGCGTGAGTTTAAGCCACCGGGTCCAAGACCCGAACCATGGTCAACTACATGAGAGTCCAGCGACACAGCCATTATACCATCTGCTGGTCCCAGAGCTGACATTTTAAAAGAACCACAAAAGTCATAATATTATATGGGGAACCAGCAGGTGGCATGGTGGTTGAGGCTCTAGACACTCTCACATGGCTACCAATGGTTTGAGCCCCAGACCTGGTGGCTTGCTTTCTCACTTTCCCTCTGAGTGTGAGTGTGTGTGTGTGTGTGTGTGTGTGTGTGGTCAAATTAAAATAAGAGGAATAAATAAAATTAAAATAAATAATTCTATTAAAAAAAGAATATTATATAAGAGTGCCTTTCTGAACTCTTTCTTGAACTACTTTTTATGACACTGGAAGTGGAAAAACATCAACAATAATAACTGAGGAAGGAAGCTCGGGCAGAAGTCCTGTTTTCTCCTTTAAAGTATGTTTTTATCAATACTGATTTAAAAGAGCAAGAGAGAAAACCATATGTGTGTTTACAACATATATAAAATAATACTATTCCCCACCCCCACTAGCTTAAAAAAAAAAAAAAAAAAAAAGGCTAGAAGAAAATACTCTAAAACATTCAAAACAGGACCAGGAGATGGTGTAATGGTTATGTCGCTGGACTCCCACATGACTGGCTGCGGTTTGAGTCCTGGACCTGGCAGTCTAAAACTCATCCTGCGCGTGTGCCTGTGTGTCCCAAAGTCCCAAGAGGAGAGTGGAGGAGAGGGGATTGTGGCATGGCCATCCCTCCTCCCCAGGGAGGGTGATTTCTCACTTTCTCACTCTGTCTCTCTGGCAATTGCCCGTGCCCTATAGCAAACATCTCTCCCTCAATATAAAAAATACTCAAAACATGAGCAGCAGCTACTATTTGGGGGCAATGTTTTTCTTCTTTATACTTTGGCACTTACATTAAATCTATAGTTAATTTTAAAATAAGGGGGAAATTAACTGATAAACCAAAAGCCTCAAACTTTAAGACACGGTCATATCTGGATGGCTGTCTCTGATGATGGGGTACAAAGAACACATTCACCCCCCAGTTGTCTCTGCAAATACCACATTTTCTCCATACTTCCTGGAAGGAACCAACCTATTTCTGATATCTATCTAAATCCTGATTCATCCGGGCAAGACCAGCAGATGGCATAATGGTTATATCAATGGACTCCCACAGTGTCAACCATGGGTTGAGTCCCGGACCTGGGCTTAAATCTCACACTAGGCATGTGTGTGTGTGCACCCAAAATCCGGAGAGGAGAAGAGAAGAAGGGATTACAGTGTGGCCATCCTGGGGGGTCAGGGAGGGGCAACCTTGTTTCTTTGATGTCTTTGTCTCTCAGCAAAAATCTCTAAAAAATACAAAAATCCTGACTCTTGTAACCAAGAGAGGAATCAGGGATGTGGATCCTAGGAGGTGATCCTCTTAGGTTACAATTAAATCAGGTAAACTGTGGCAGACACTTAACAGATTTAGTGGGATCGTCCCTGACGACATCCCCAGGATGAACCATCCAGCAAGTCTAGAATACACTTTCGTTCTCACTGGCATCATCTGGGCTGCTAAGAGGACAGCCTCTAATCTGCAACCCTTTTAGAGTTCTGAGGTACATCTGCCATCCTTTCCAAAACACAAAGGAAGTCTAAGTCCAGGCTAGGGAAGGAAAGGGAGGGAATGGACTCAGACTGTGGTAAGGTCACCAGGGCTATGAAGAAACAGGAGGAGATTTCCCTACAGGATGCATTCTAGAAAGCAAAGATGCAGTACAAAGCCCGCCTCCAGAGGCCCGGCAGCTGAGCGTAGGCCTTTTATTTAAAAACTTCAACTGCCCACACACTTTGATTACCATCTGGCTTTTTCTTGAATGTAAATTCCAATATAATTTCATAGCCAGTATTTCCAGAAGCACAATTTATCCCAGAAACCAACTCTAGCACTACCTTCTCACAGGGCCTCAAATTCAACTCCTGACTTCTGAACAGAATCAAGTAGTAACCTGGAACAGGCCAGGTGAACTGCAGACATCCCAGAAAAGACAAAGAGGCCTCCTTGGCACGTCTCCCCTCTAAGCTCTCAGCCAGCTCTGCCACCAGCTGGTGCTAGGTCTGCCACCTAAGGGGCGGGAGATTAAGCATCACAGCGAGCACAGAACCCTCCTGGGGCACTGGCATTTCCCAGACTACTTCTAATTAAGGAACAAACTCTTTTCCCCCATTGGGGCAATTCAGAAGTACTTTTATCTCCGCTTTCCCTGGGGTTGCCTCTATCAGAAGCCGACTAGGGGTTTTATAACAGTTGTGATGCCACACCCTCCGCTCTCCTGAGTGGCAGTCAAGTAAGGACCATCTCAGCCAGAGGACAAGCCTGTGCCTACAGGAAAATCTCCACTGTGTACTTACATTTAGGGCCGCTGAAAAGCAAGTTAAAGACTCCTCCTCATATATATATTTTGGTGGGAAAATGAGGAGGAAAAAAGATGAAAGTACTGGCAAAGAATGTTTCCTCCACGTGATCTCCAGAGACCTAACTTGCCAGCACAGTCTTATAACCCGCAATCTAGGACCTTCCAGTGCCTACCAGTGTACAGTTAATGCTCACATGCCTCCCCTTCCCCGCCCTCAACCCTCACCTTTTCCTTCCTTTCCATGTTCAACCCTCATCTTCAAAAATGAAAAAAACAGGGACCAGCAGATGGCATAATGGTTGTGTCACTGGACTCCCACATGGTCAGCCATGGTTGGAGTGCGAGACTGGGCAGCTTGATGTGCCCCAAATCCCTAGAAAACGGAGAAGGGACAGTGGTATGGCAATCCCCACTGGGGGGGCGGGGGATTTCTGTCTCTCTGTCTCTCCAGTGACCACATACGCCCTATAGCAAAAATCTCTCTCTAAAAAAACAAAAACAAAAAATAACACAGTAACATCAAAAATAATCCCCCACTCCACTTCAGGAGGTGGTACGCCTTAACCACAGATGGTTAAGGTGCTGGACTCCCACATGGCCCATTATGGTTCAAGACCTGGACCTACAGTTCAAAATCACAACACATGTGTGTGCCTGCATGCCCAAAATCCCAGGAGGAGAAGGGACTGCGTAGCCACTCCCCCAGGGGGTGATTTCTCACTTCCCTATGAGTACACGTTCCCAATGGCAAAAAACTAACACCCCCCAATTAAAAAAAAAAAAAAATGCTGACTAATCCACCTTATGATTCATGCCCACTCCACACCACCTTTTTTTTTGGATGGTTTTTTTGCTATAGGGCACATGCATTCACCAGAAAGAGACAGAGAGACAAAAAGCAAGAAAGTGACTTTTAGAGCTCCTATTGGGTTGGGACCAGCAGTTGGCGTAATGGCTATGCAGCTAGACTCCCATGTAGTCGACCACGGTTCGAGTTCTGGACCCGGTGGCTTAACCTCACGCCAGCCGTGTACGCCCAAGATTCCAGGAGAAGAATGAAGGAGAAGGGGTTGCGGCCTCCCCGGGGTGTGATTTCTCACTTTCTGTCTCTCTGTCTCTGTCTTTCTAGCAAGCGCACCTTATAGCAAAAACCTCTCAAAAAAAAAAAAAAAAAAAAAAAAAAAAAAAAAAAAAAAAAACCTGACATTGGGGGGACCAGCAGTTGGCATAATGGCTATGTTGCTGGACTCCCGTGTAGTTGATCGCAGTTCGGATCCCGGACCTGGTGGCTTGGACTGATGCCAGGCGCATGTGCATGCATGGCTAAGATCCAGAGAGGAGAATGGAGGAGAAGGGATTGCGGTATGGCCACCCCCCTGGAGGGGAGTGAATTCTTGCTTTCTATCTGTCTTTCTGGCAAGTACACGCACCCTATAGCAAAAACCTCTCAAAAAAAAAACAAACAAAAAAAAACAACTGACATTGGGCATTGAGGTGCTAGCAAGTGGTACAGTGGTGGTTAAGGAGCTAGACTACCACAAGATTGACCACAGTTGAGTCCTGGACCCAGACATCTTGAAAATTACAGTGGGCACATGTCCAAATCCTGAGAGGAAAATGGAGGAAAAGGGACCATGGCTTAACCATTCCCCTAGGAAGTGAGTTCTTTTTCTCTCTCCATCCCTTCCTCCTGGTGAGCACATGTGCCCTAGGGCAAAAACCTAAAAATAAAAATAAAAAAAAGAAACTGCATTAATTAAAAGTCATTACCAGTATCTCTGATTAAACTTCTCTTCCCTGAGCCCTTTGCTTGTCTAAAAAGACTACTTGTGATATGGAGGGAAAGGTTTATCCTACTGACACTTCCTGTTCCTTTACTCCTGGGGTCCAAGAAATGTAGCTTAAAACTTAAGGTAGAGGAGCCAGGAGACGGTATAGCAGTTACGTCTCTGGACTCCCACATGGCCAGCTGTGGCTTAAGTCCCGGACTCAGTGGCTTGAAACTCAACGCTGGGTGCTTGTGCGCAGGTGAACAAGATCCCAGGAGGAGAATGGAGAAAGGGATTGCAGCATGGCCATTCCCCCTGGAGGGTGATTTCTCACTTTCCCTATCACTCTCTGTCTCTCTCTCCAGCAACTGCACATGCTCTAAGGTAAAAACTTCTAAAACAAGGGAACCAGCAGTTAGCGTAATGGCTATGTCGCTGGACTCCCACGTTGTCGACCGTGGTTCGTGTCTCGGACCCGGTGGCTTACAACTCACGCCGGGCGCGTGTGCGTGCGTGCCCAAGATCCCAAGAGGAGAATGGAGGAGAAGGGATTGCGGCGTGACCATCCCCCCTGGGGGGTGATTTCTCGCTTTCTGTCTCTATGTCTCTCTCTGTCTGTCTGGCGAGCGCACGCGCCCTATAGCGAAAAACCTCTCCAAAAAAAAAAAAAAAAAAAACTTCTAAAACAACAACAACAGAAAACCCTACACTGAAATAAGGAGGAAAATAAACAGCATCGAAGATAGCAAAAATTCTAAGTTTATCAAATCAGACTCCACAAAACCAGTCATCTTCTAGTCTGTTCAATGAAACAATCTATTCAACTTACAGCCAAAGTGACTGTGAACTCCCAACTAAATTGTACAATACTTTTCACTATTTGCCCAACTTAAATAAACATTGCTCAAAGGCTTCTTTCTTCTCTATCTTTAACCCAATAGGAGATCTAAAAGTCACTTGCAATTGTGACCTAACAACTCTAGGCTAGGAAAGAGAGATGTTTACTCGGAGCTTACTTTGTTGAAACCCCATAACTGTATGTGCTGTGAACCATCTTCAAGCTGCTGAACACATGAGGCTCGAGGGGTTGGGAAACCTACTTCTGAACTATACCCTTAGAACCTGTCACAATGGGTTCTCTTCCTATGCTGTTTCTCACCCCAAAACGTTTTCTATACCACTGCTTTCTTTGGCAAGGAAAGATCTACCAGATCTACTTATTATTTGCCTCATCTTCAATTCAGTGCTTTCTCCTAACTCTTAGTTATTCGGGTACCAGGAAAACATACTCCTTTGATAAGCTTCCCTTTTTAGTTTAATTTGCCAGCAGGCATGTACAGTTGCCAGAGAGACAGAGAAAAACAAGAGAGGAAGAAAGTAGCCTTCAATGAGGCACGGTCACATTGCAATCCCTTCTCCATTTCTATATCCTGTCAAGATGTGGAGCTTGCGTGAACACACAACTGGCATGTTTTACAAGCTGCTGGAGTCAGAATTCGAACCACATGGTCAGCTATATGGGATCCATTAACCACTGGGTCATGGAGCTGGCCTTCTCCCTGGATATTCTAACCTTTCTTTTTTTTTTTTTTTGAGAGGTTTTTGCTATAGGGCGTGTGTGCTCACCAGACTTACAGAGAGAGTCAGAGAGATAGAATGCGAGAAATCACCCCCCAGGGGGGATGGCCATGCCGCAATCCCTTCTCTTCCATTCTCCTCTGAGGATCTTGGGCATGCACGCACACGTACCCGGCATGAGTTTAAGCTACCGGGTCCGGGACGCGAACCACGGTCGACTAAGTGGGAGTCCAGCGACATAGCCATTACGCTAACTGCTGGTCCCTCTAACCTTTCAATTTTATAAGTTTCCTAGGACCATGCCTGTCTCTTCTTCTTCTTCTTTTTTTTTTTTTTTTTTAAGAATGATCTTATTTAACTTTATTTATTTTAATTTGACTAGAGAGGAACAGATAAAGAGCAAGAGCAATAGAGTTAAAATGAGCAAGTAAGCTGCCAAGTCCAGGACTTAAACCCTGGTTGGCCAAGTGGAAGTCCAGCAGCCTTAACGACCATGACAACTGCCAGCCCCCAAATAAAATAATTTTTTTTTTTTTTTTGGAGAGGTTTTTTTCGCTATAGGGCGCGTGCGCTCGCCAGACAGACAGAGAGAGACATAGAGACAGAAAGCGAGAAATCACCCCCCAGGGGGGATGGTCACGCCGCAATCCCTTCTCCTCCATTCTCTCGGGATCTTGGGCACGCACGCACACGCGCCCGGCGTGAGTTGTAAGCCACCGGGTCCGAGACGCGAACCGCAGTCGACTACGTGGGAGTCCAGCGACATAGCCATTACGCTAACTGCTGGTTCCCCCAAATAAAATAATTCTTAAAAAAAAAAAAAAAAAAAATAGAGGGGGGATCAGCAGGTGGCATGGTGGATAAGGCACTGACCACTCTCACATGGCTGACCACAGTTCAAGTCCCGGACCTGGAAGCTTGCTTTCTCACTTTCCCTCTCTTTCTCTCTGTATGTTTCTCTCTGGTCAAATTAAAATAAATAAATGAATGAATAAATAATATAAAATAAATACTTATTTAAAAAAAAAGAGAGTCTGGCAGGTGGCATGGTGGTTAAAGGCGCTAGATTACCACCACACGGCTGACTGTGGCTTGAGTCCTGGACTTGGTGGCTTGCTTTCTTGCTTTCCCTTTCTCTGTCTCTCTGGTCAAACTGAAAAATAACGATAATAAATGGAAACAAATAAATAAATAATTCTTTAAAAAGAAAAAAGAGTTAAGAAATTTTATTTTCTCCCTCTCTGTCTTTGGTGAGTGCATGCATCCTATGGCAGAAACCTAAAAATAAATAAATATCTAAAACAAAATTAATGATAATAATATTCAATCACATTGAACAAAACGGAAAATCTTAAATTCATACTAATATAAATACAGATAATCCCTGACTTACAATGGGGTTTTATCCTCACGACTCCATGGTACATTGAAAATATCATCAGATTAAGGGGCCGGCAGGTGGCATGGTGGTTAAGGATGCTGGACTGCCACATGGCTGAACACGGTTCAAGTCTTGGACCTGGAGGCTTGCTCTCTCACTTTCCCTCTCTCTCTTTCTCTCTCGCTCTGTCCCTCTCTGGTCAAATTTAAAAAATGAAATAAATGAATGAATAAATAAATAAAATAATTCTTTAAAAAAATCATCAGATTAAAAATACAGATAATGGGGACCAGCAGTTAGCATAATGGCTATGTCGCTGGACTCCCACGTAGTCGACCGCAGTTCGTGTCCTGGACCCGGTGGCTTAAACTCACGCCGGGCGCGTGTGCGTGCGTGCGTGTGTGCGTGCCCAAGATCCCGAGAGGAGAATGGAGAAGGGATTGCAGCGCGGCCATCCCCCCTGGGGGGTGATTTCTCGCTTTCTCTCTCTCTGTCTCTCTCTGTCTGTCTGGCAAGCGCACGCGCCCTATAGCAAAAACCTCTCAAAAAAAAAAAAAAAATAGATAATGGGGACTGGAAAGTGGTGTGGTGGTTAAAGATGCCGGATTCCCACATGGGTGACCATGGTCTGAATCCTGGACCTGGTGGCTTGCTTTCTCACTTTCCCTCTCTCTCGCTCTCTCTCTCACTCTGTTCCTCTCTGGTCAAATTTAAATAAATGAATAAATAAAGTTAAATTTTAAAAAAGTTAAAAAAAGAAAGAAAATACAGATAATGGGGTCAGCTGGTGGCATGGTGGTTAATGGTGCTGAACTCCACATGGCTGGCTGTGGTTTGAGTCCCAGACCTGGCAACTTGCTTTCTCACTTTTCCTCTCTCTCGCTTTTACTCTCACTCTATCCCTCTCTGGTCAAATCAATCAATCAAGTTAAATAAAATAATTCTTTAAAAAAAAAAAAAAAAAAGCACAGATAAGCAACCCTATCCATAGTACCCTGAGCAGAGCCATGTGCTACACTGAGTAGCCCCAACACATAACCTTCCAGATCCCACAGGAACAGCTGAGCTACTGTCCCCAGATCCTACTCTACTCCCCACCACTTCTGCCTAAGGGGAGCAGCCAAGGAGCAAACCCATTCCCAGCAGCGAATTGGGCAAGGTGGTACCAGAATGCCCCTGTCCTTGGGAAAGACAGGTCCAAACCAGTGGGCCAGCCCTACAAACCCCTGAAACCTAAGCCCAAGGCACCTACCTGCAGGCACCACCTACAGCTGAAGAAACTAGTGGGGTGGGGGGCAGCCAGTGATATGGTGGTTAAGGAGGCTGGATCCCACATGGCTCAAGCCCTGGACATGGTGTCTTGAAAAACACCTCCAGAGAGTGTGTGTGTGTGTGTGTGTGTGCATAACTGAGTGTGCCCAGAATCCCAAAAGGAGAATGGAAGAGAAAGGACTGCAGTGTGGCAGAAGATGCTTTCTCATTTTCCCTCTTTCTTAACAGGCACATATACCCTTACAGCTAATTTTTTTTTTTGGGGGGGGGGGAGGTTTTTGCTATAGGGCGTGTGTGCTTGCCAGAAAGACACAGACAGACAGACAAAATGCGAGAAATCACCCCCTGGGGGGATGGCCACACCACAATCCCTTCTCCTCCATTCTCTTCTCGGGATCCTGGGGCGCACACACACGTGCCCGGTGTGAATTTAAGCCACCAGGTCTGAGGCTTGAACTGCAGTTGACTACAAGGGAGTCCAGTGACACAGCCATTACACCAACTGCTGGTCCCAATTTTTTTTTTTTTTTTTTTTAAGAAAAGAAACATGTTAACTCTCCTTCCACACCTATATGGAACCAAAGATAACTTACTCTATCCACTCAACATCCCGAGACTTG
This sequence comes from Tupaia tana, assembly GCA_026018925.1. Lineage (NCBI taxonomy): Eukaryota > Metazoa > Chordata > Mammalia > Scandentia > Tupaiidae > Tupaia > Tupaia tana. The sequence continues at coordinate 22,770,521 of JAKSZU010000011.1, read as the reverse complement.
TCTACAGGGTAAGGTCTTTCACCACAAAAGCCATCCTATAAAATTGGTAAAGGTAAGTGTTCCTCCAAATGTGCAAATATCAACATAAGGAAACAAAAAAACTGAAAAAGGTAACATGACACCCCCAATGGAACTCTAGCAACAGATCCCAGAGAAAACCTATGAAATGCCTGAATAGCAATTAAAAATAATGATCATAAGGAAACTTAGCAAGATACAAGAGAATATAGATAGATAATAACACAAAGATCAGAAAACAATACATGTTTTTAATGAGAAACTCAATAAACAGATAACCACAAAAAAAGATCCAATCAGAAATTTTGGAGCTGAAGAATTCAATGAAAAAAAAATACATATATGATCAAGAGCTTTAACAACAGACTTGATCAAGCAGAACAAAAAATGTATGAACTTAAAAGACAAATCCTTTAGAGCCAGCCAGGTGATATGGTGGTTAAGGCGGCTGGATCCAACAAGGCCAACCCCACAGTTTGAGTCTCTGACCCAGTAGCTTGAAAAACACACCGGATGCATGTGCATGTGTGCTTAAACTCCTGAAAGGAGGAGAAATGGAGAAGGGATTGTGGCATTAGCGTTCCCCATGGGGCGATTCTTTCTCCCCTCTCTCTGTCCCTCTCTGGCAAGTGCAAATGACCCCTGACAAATTAGAAAAAAATTATGGAGAAATAGTCTTTTCCCAGACAAGCAAAAACTGAGAGACTTTATCTCTACCAGACTGGCTTTATAAGCAATGCTTAAAGGAGACAGCCCTATAGAATAGTGGTTAAGGGAACCAAATCCCACATGGCCAACTGTACTATGAACCCCTAAGTGGCTTAAAAAAACCCACAATGATCATAAGGAAACTTAGCAAGATACAAGAGTGCATGAGTGCTCAAAGTCACAGTGGAATGGAGAAATGGAGGAGAGGGACTGTGGCATGACCGGGTCCCACTGTGGAGTGCTTTCTCTTCTCATTCCTTTGTCTAGTGTGCCTTATGACAATTAAAAAAAAAAAAAAAAAAAAAAAAAGAGGGGCCAGCAGTTAGCATAATGGATATGTCGCTGGACTCCCATGTAGTTGACCGCGGTTCGAGTCCTTGACCTGTTGGCTTAAACTCATGCCAGGTGCATGTGCGTGCCCAAGATCCTGAGAGGAGAATGGAGGAGAAGGGATTGCGGTGTGGTCATCTGCCCTGGGGGGTGATTTCTTGCTTTCTGTCTCTCTGTCTCTCTCTCTGTCTCTCTCTTTCTGGCAAGCACACGCGCCCTATAGCAAAAACCTCTCCAAAAAAAAAGAAAAAAAAAAAGAGGGGCCGGCAGGTGGTGTGGTAGTTAAGGTGCTGGATTCACACAAGGCCAACCACAGTTCAAGTCCTGGAGCTGGCAGCTTGCTCTCTCTCTCTGGTCAAATTAAAATAAATGAATGAATAGATAAGGTTAAATAAATCTTATAATAATAATAACATTATTATTCTTAAAAAAAAAAAAGAAAAATGCTTAAGAGCATTCTACAATTGGAAGCAAAAGGTTGATAACTAGCTTTATGAAGACACATGAAAGTTTTAAGTCGGGCACTGGTCTGGTTTGTCACTGGCAGGATGGTGTTCCAGTCTGTTCTATTGTTAGTCTAATAACGAGAATGCCTGAACTTAAGAAATTTAAAAACAATAGAGATTTTTTTGGCTCATAGTTTTGGAGGTCCAAGGTCAGGGCCCACAGGTAGTGAAGATGTTTTTGCTGGTAGGTAACATGGCAGAGGGCAACAGTGTGAGTGAGTGAGTCCTGTGTCTCTGTCTCCTTCCCTCTCCTTATCAGTTCACCAGGATTTAATTATGGGGCTCCACTCTGGGGCTTAATCGCATCCCAGAGGTCTCACCTTTCAACACCATATTTGGATTAAGTTTCTTCTAAATATCTTCACAATACAACTACAATCAGGGCCAGCCAGTGGAATGGTTTAGGCAGCTGGATCCCACATGGCTGACTTCACTGGTAAAGTTCCAGACCTGTTGGCTTGGAAAAAAAATAACACTGGACATGAGTGTGTGAGCGCGCACCCAAATCCCAAAAGCTTTAGGATTGCAGCGTGGCCATCCTCTCTGGGGAGTGACTTCTCACTTTCCCTCTCACTGTGTCTCTTGTGAACGCCCTAAGGCAAAAACCTCTTAAAAAAAAAAAAAAAAAAAAGAACAAAAAAGAAAAACATACCAAGTACTGTTTCTGACCACAACAAAATAAAATTAGAACTCAATAAAAAGAAGTTTGGAATCAGTATAACAAATACATGAAAACTAAACATCATAGTCCTGAATGAACATAGGGACAGGTCAATTAAGAAATCAAGATGGAAATTTTAAATTTTCTTGAAAAAAAAAGAAAATATATCAAAACCTATGGGGTGGTAATGACCAGTGGCATTGTGGTTAAAGCGCTAGACTTACACAGGGTGGATCCTGGCTCGTGTCCTGGACATAGAGGCTTGCTTTCTCACTCTTCCTCCCTTCCTCACTCCCTCTCTCTCTTTAGTCAAAGACAATAATAATAATAATAATAATAATAATAATAATAGTGTTAAATAATTCTTTTAAAAAATGTGGGGGGGGGTACATAAAACCAGTACTAAAAGGGAAGTTTATAGCAATAAATGTCTACAACAAAAAAAGGGGAAAATTTCAAGTAAGGTGCACTCTAATAGTGCACCTTTAGGAGCTAAAATGGCAGTAATCATTTAAACTTAAAATTAGTAGGAGAGAGTAAAAATCAGAGTAGAAATAAGTGAAACTGAAAATTAAATCAGAGTAGAAATAAATGAAACTGAGAATTAAATGAGAATGAAATTAAAACACACACACACAAGGATCAATGAAAAATAAAACAAAAAGTTGTTCTTTCCTTACTTTTAAAAAACACTGATTGGGACCAACAGATGGCATAATGGTTACGTTGCTAGATTTCAATGCAGTTGACTACAGTTCGAGTCCCGGACCCAGCAGCTTAAAACTCACGGCAGGTGTGTGTGTGTGTGTGTGTGTGTGTGTGTGTGTGTGTGTGCCCAAGATCCCAAGAGGAGAACAGAGAAGGGATTGTGGTGCGGCTATCCCTCTTGGGTACTGATTTCTCGCTTTCTGTCTCTCTGGTGAGCACATGTGCCCTTTAGCAAATATCTCTTAAAAAAAAAGAAAACATAGATTAAAAAATAGATAAGGGGGGCCCAGAAGGTGGCATGGTAGTTGAGGCACTAGATTCCCACATGATCAACCATGATCTGAGTTCTGGACCTAGAGGCTGGCTTTCTCACTCCCCCTCCCTCCAGTCAGATTAAATAATAATGATAAATATTTTTTGTTAAATAAGTAGATTCTAGTGGCTTTTGTCATACATACAAAATAATATGAAATGTTCATCTGCTTTATTACAGTAACCATTATACTATACACTATCTATATATAGCTATACATCTGTGTTTTTTTTTTTTTGTTTGTTTTTTTGTTTTTTTACTTGCCCACAGGGTATAAGTATCCCCAACAAAAAGAGGGAGAGAGAAAATCCCCCCAACAGAGCATGTCACTCTGCGACCCTATTTTCCTCCATTTCTGGATCTGGCTGAAGGCTAGTGGTGGGTGGCAGCATTGAGACCCTGTTGCTTTCATGAGATATACTTTAAAAATATATATACACACATACAAAGTAGCAGTGTTGAATTTTAGAAAGGGTACAGTTAAGAGATCATAAAGGAGAGCTGCAGAGAGTGACCTGTTTGTAACTATTTTTGTTTATCTTGATGGAGATGGCTTCTCTCTCTATTAAGCAGCAAGTGCCAGCACTAGGGTTCTTGCCACCTGAAATAGGTATCCTGTATCTTTCTCTTCTCTTCTCTTTTCTCTTTCTTTCCTTCCTTTCCTTTCCTTTCCTCTCTTTCTTTTTTCTTTTCTTTTCTTTCTTTTTTTCTTTTCTTTTTTGTGGGAGAGGTTTTTGTTATAGGGCATGGGTGCTCACCAGAAAAGACAGACAGAAAGTGAGAAATCACCCCCCATGGGGGATGGCCATGCCACAATCCCTTTTCCTCCATTTTCCTCTCAGAATCTTGGGCACGCACGCACAAGCACACCACATGAGTTTAAGCCACCAGGTCTAGGAATCCAACCGCACTCGACTACATGGGAGTCCAGCGACATAGCCATTATGCTGACTGCTGGTCTCGGTATCCTATATTTTTCTGCCTCACGAATTTCCATTTTCTTTCCAATTTCCAAATTCTTCCAATTTTAACACTTGTTGGTATAACATTTTCTCCAGTGCTTGTACTTCAAATTCTCTCCTCACCTCCACTCTGTTTTGGCAATGCTTCCACTGTGGGGTATGCATGTGCTTACCTTAAAGATGGAAAACTTCACTTTTTTGACCCCATAGTGCAGTTGTTAAACCCTTTACATGGGGGAACTGGGCCCAAATGACTACCTATGGTTTGAATCCTGGCCCTGATTTGAAAAACATGCCAAGCGTGTGTGCATGTGTACCCCAAATCCTGAGGAGATTAAGAAATGGAAGAAAAAATGGAGCGTGCTTTCATGCCACTACAGGCTGCTTTCTCTCTCTGTGTCTCTCTGAAAAGTACACACACTCTCTGGTAATTAAGAAAAAAAAAAAAAATCATGGGGTTGGCAGGTGGAGTGGTGGTTAAAGGCACTGGATTCCCAGATGACCAACGGTGGTTCGAGTCCCGGATCTGGTGGCTTGCTTTCTCGCTTTCCCTTTCTCTGTCTCTCTCTGGTCAAATTAAAACATAATAACAACAAATGGAATTAAATAAATAAATATTTTTTTAGTCATCTTTGGAAAAGTCCCCCAAAACATGCCTATCCTGAAGGAGGAGCTATTAATGACCTTCCTTTCTTCATACTTGTCATTCACCGCCATCTTTTTGTCATTGACATGCTCACATTTTAAGTTTTTTAAGGGTCTTCTAAACACATCCAGAACCTTGTCAAGTACCATATACTATGCTCAAGGAAAGCTAAGCTTCTTATATTTTCCAGAATGTGAAAGAGCTGATACTCCTTCCTCTCCTTATACAAAATGTTTCAAATGACTTCATAAACTTTATCTCCAATTTCCTGGAAAGTATCTCTCTACTATAGCTAGCTTCTCTCCTTTCCTACCAATAGCTACTGGGCGGCCAGGTCTTGGTTTTTCTATAGCAGATTGTTTTTCAGTAACCAGTGAACAGCCTCAAAGTAGTAAAAGGATGCTGTTTATCATACCCCCTTTCCGATTTCACGTGATCTGGGAGTTCTGGAAGAACAAGTGTGTTCTCTTACTTTAAACAAACACTAACAGAAACAAGCTCTTAAAAAAGCTCTAAATGGGGACCAGCAGATGGTGTAATGGTTACATCGCTGGATTCCCACATAGTCGACCCCAATTCGAGCCCTGAACTCGGCAACTTAAAACTCACGCTGGGTGTGTGCGCGTGCATGTCCAAAATTCTGAGAGGAGAATGGAGGAGAAGGGATTGTGGCATGACCATGCCCCTGAGGGGTGATTTCTCGCTTTCTGTCTTTCTGTGTCTGGTGAGTGTACATGCCCTATGGAAAAAATATCTTAAAAAAAAAAAAAAAAGAAACTACAGTGGCCAGCAGGTGGCATGGTGGTTACGGCACTGGACTCTCCCACATGGTTGGCCATTGGTTGAGTTCTAGACCTGCAGGCTTGCTTTCTCACTTTACCTCTCCCCCTGCCCGTCTCCATTGAGCATGTGTCATATACCAGAAACAAATTAAAACAATTTCTTTAAAAAGCTATAAAGATGTACAACGATTAAGTGTAAATAAGATATCATAAACTTAAAAAAAAAAAAAAAAAAAAAAAAAAACACTGCCATACTCCTTAGCAACTTTCTGAAATAATTTTTAGGTAGTCCTGTCCACGAAAATATCTAAGGAAACTGACAAGCCCCTAGGAAGAGCGCCTAGCAGCAAAGGACACTCACTAAGGAGAGCACAGCTGAAAGCAGCAGCAAGTCCCTGGGAGAGTTCCTAAAAGCCCCGGCTGGAATCAGCTTCAGTCCTGCATTTGACGAAGGTATGATTTTACCTATAGGTCCATTAACTTTTCAGGGTAACCATGACACAATACTGAATGGAAAGTTGGAAAAGAAATAGCAAAAAGACTTAAGAGTCATTTTCAGAGAAAGACAAACTACAGGGTAGTTGGAACAGTCATGGCGCATTTTTGCATAGGAAAACAAAAAAGTACGTCATGACTTTTCTGACAACCCAATATTTCTTTTTTCTATTCTTTCTCCACATAGCAAGGGCTGTTTCTGAAGATATTATGCAAGTTTCTAAAATGATATGCTAAAATTCCTATAGAGGTAAACAATTCTGTACTTTGTATCCTACTAATTTTAAAAGGATTTCAAAAGACTTTAAAATGCAACCCTAAGACCAGAATTCACCTTGCCAAATACTATAATTTCACAATTAGCACATACAGCCGTGAATGACATTTAGTTCTATCTCAGTCTATTATTCCTAAGATAAGCAGCACTGAACTCAGGGGTATGATCTCAGAATATAAAAAGCCTTATTAAAGCTGCTCCTAATAGATTCTTTTAAAATATGATCCTACACAGCTCTTCAAAAAAAGGACAGTGTGTTTTAATTGTCAGATGGATTTTACAGTGCTTTGACCCCTTATCTAAAAGCGGTTTGGAAAAAGAAATAACTACAATGGAGGGAGGAGGAAAATGTGCCACAGTGATTATTAAAACCCATCAAGTTCATACTTCAGCCTTGGGATAACTACAGCCAAAAACTGACTTGCAAGTAATTATCACTGCTATCTGCAATAAAAGTTAATTGGACATAATTGAACTAACGCCCTAATCGGAGGGAAGCTGCAACTGGCGAAGAGCCCACTCCTCCTGTTCCTTCAATCTGCGGATGAAACTGCTAATGATAATTTGTGGACAAACATGAAATTGCTCTCATGGTTTTCCCACTGCAAATCACTCAGCAATTCCAGCTAATGCTCAGCATGTTGGGCCAAGAGAAAAATCGTTAACTGGTACTTCCTTTGATAAAGGTGACTTTTAACGATAGCCAATGCCATTACCACAGAGAGTTGCTGAGAACTGTGAAATTTCCCCTGCACCCCACCCTCTAAGTAAAGCCCTGTGGTCTGATCTCCACACCCTAGTACTCTGCACCCTGTGCAGCTAGCATGTAGTATTAACAGACACTGTGCAGGGCTAGAAGCTACTGCTACACTGATTATGCATCTTCTTAAAGAGAATCCTGGGTAATCTCATTTTCAGACAGGCAAATAGCATTGTTTTACAAAGATTAAATCACTTAAAAAAAAATTTTTTTTTTCACTGCCAGAGGGTACACGCACTAGCCTAAGAGACAGTGAGAGAGAAAGCATGCTCTCCCCTTCCCAAGGGACCTGGTCACACTACCATCCCCTTCCCATTTCTCTGCCCTGCTGGGATTTGGGGGACGTGTGCACAAATGTCCAGCGTGTTGAAAGATTCGATCACATCTGAAAGGGCTTTGGGCTTGACAGATTCCTGCTAGCTGACTCATGCACCTCCTGTCCCGTGCTGAACAGGGCTGTGCCTTCTTTCCTGGATGCAGTATCAGACTATGTACCTGCCAGTAACTAAGACTCCTGTCTTTCTGAGAGAGAGATTTTGCTATGGAGATATATAGAGAGGTAGAAAACAAGAAATCACTCCCCAGAGGGGAATAGCCATGCCTCAATCCCTTCTCCTCCATTCTCTCGTGAGTTTGGGTCCAAGTACATACATGCCCAACCTGAGTTTCAAGTCCCTGGGTCCAGGACTCAAACGGTAGTCAACCACATGACAGTCCAGCACCGTAACCACACCACCACCTGCCGGACTCCCATTAACTAAGACTTCAAAGGATATTAGAGAGCCAAAGGTCATCATTCTATTTTAAAGATGGGGAAAATTGTGGTCTTTATATAAAAAGTGACCCATAAAGTAGGTAGGTGACAGCTACTCTACTGAGGTGACAGAGGTAAATGAGAAAAGCAGGTACAAAGTGCTACTTCTACTTTTTTTTTTTTTTTTTTTTTAAATAGATAGTTTGGCCTCCATTCTGGAAATTAGGTGGCTAGAAATTAACACAAGAACCTTTCTTAAAGAAGCAGCTGGATCACATTTCCTTTGGGTTCAATTTTTGATAATAGTTATTTTATAAAGTTAGAGTTTACTTTCTCCAGTCATTAAAATACAACACTCTCAGGCCAGCAGGTGGTGTGGTGGTTAGGGCACTGGACTCCCACATGGTCATCCCAGTTCACATCCCAGACCTGGTGGCTTGCTTTGTCACTTTCCCTCTCTCTGTATCTCTCTCTCTAATGACTATAGCAAGTTTAAAAATAATAATAATAAATTCAATAATTATTTTTTTTTTAAATACAACACTTTCCAGCTATCAGGTGGCATGGTGGTTAAGGCACTAGATTCCCACATGGCCAACCACGGTTCAAATCCCAAACCCAGCAGCTTGAAAATCACACAGCGCATGTATGCATTTATGCTCAAAATTCCAAGAGGAGGAATCAGCAGACAGCATAATGGTTACATTGCAGGACTCCCACATAGTCAACTGTGGTTCAAGTCCCAGATTCAGTGGCTTAAACTCAAGCCAACAAGTGTGTATGCATGCCCAAAATCCTGAGAGGAGAAGAAATCGTGGTGTGGCCATCCCCCTTAGAGGTGATTTCTCAATTTCTGTCTCTCTGTCTCTACAAGTACATGCACCCTATAGCAAAAATTCCTCTCTAAAATAAATAAATAAATAACCCCCAAGAAGAGAATGGACCATGGTATGGCCATCCCTGTTGGGGATGATTTTTCACTTTGCCTCTTTCTCTGGAAAGTTCATTCACCCTACGAGAAAATACTAAAATGAGGGACCAGCATGTGGTATGGTGGTTAAAGTGCTAGATTCTCAGGACTGGCAGGTGGTATGGTGGTTAAGGTGCTGTACTTCCACGTGGCCAACCACAGTTCAAGTCTCAGAACTGGTGGCTCTTTCCTTCTTTCATCAAATTAAACAACAACAATAAATAAAATAAATAAATAAATCTTTAGGGAGAAGAAAAAAGTGCTAGACTTCCACGTGGTTGACCATGGTTTGAGTTCCAGACCTGGCAGCTTGCTTTTTCCACGTTCCCTCTCTCTGATGAGCATACATGCCCTGTAGCAATTTTTAAAAAAAATGATAAATAAAATAATAATTTTTTTTTTAATAGAGGTTTTTGCTATAGGGCGCGTGCGCTCGCCAGACAGAGAGATAGAAAGCAAGAAATCACCCCCCGGGGGGATGGCCACGCCGCAATCCCTTCTCCTCCATTCTCCTCTCGGGATCTTGGGCACGCACGCACAAGCGCCCGGCGAGAGTTTAAGCCACCGGGTCTGGGACGCAAACCGCGGTCAACTACGTGGGAGTACAGCGACATAGCCATTACGCTAACTCCTGGTCCCAATAAAATAATTCTTAAAAGAAAATAAAAGTAGACCTCACACCTTACAGAGCTGTGATGATTAAATGAAACTATACTTACAAAATGCTTAGTCTAGTGCCTGTGCTCAATCACAGTAGTAGTAACTATTAATAGCTAATGTCAGGCTTTATCCTGCAAGTCATGGGGATATAGAGACAGTTTAAGAGAAGTAACATGATCAAATGTCTGTTTTAAATAAATCTGCTTGAAGTGTGAAAGACAAACAGGAGATGGCAAAAGCCAGTAAAGTGGCTATAGCAATTTCGAGGTGAGAAATGATGAAGATCTCAAGTAAGGGTGCCATCAGGGGGGCTGTCATACAAAAGAGGAAGTAGCTTTATCTCTGAGCTTCAGAGATCAAAACAGGTTAATAAATTAAAGTCTAAAAAAAGGCAAATTGCATGAACAGAAAGAACAATTTGCACTTGTTGAACAATGGCACATCAGCAACACTGAAGGAAAAGCAATGACTACTCATCAGGAATGATAGAAAAAGGTGTGTTTTCAGTAGCTAAGAGTTTAGACTAGATGACCACCAAAGCCAGTTTACAGAGCCCGAAATTCTACACTTACAAAGGTGGTTTTGTGACGTCATTAACAGTGCCTTACATCTGTAGGGAGTTTTCCCATTTTCAAAGTGCTTTCGCACGGACTCTCCCCCTTGATCTTCTCAATTACCCTATGAGAGTCTGGGCAGGTATCGCTAGTCCCATTTTCACAGATAAAGACACCAGGAACTATAAATAGTGTATAAGAAACCAATCTAGGGACAAAGCTGGTAAGCACTACACTAAAACCAACTTTTCTGACCTCTAGATCTGTGTGTTCTTCCTACTCTCAGCATTACATCCAATATACTGCCAGAGTTTCTCAGAATGAAAATCATTCTAAGAATCCATCTCTCGGGACCAGCAGTTGGCATAATGGCTATGTCGCTGGACTCCCACATAGTCAACCGCGGTTCGAGCCCCAGACCCGGTGGCTTAAACTCATGCCAGGCGCATGTGCGTGCGTGCCCAAGATCCCGAGAGGAGAATGGAGGAGAAGGGATTGCGGCATGGCCAATTCCCTGGGGGGTGATTTCTCGCTTTCTGTCTGTCTCTCTTTCTGGCGAGCTCATGCGGCCCTATACCAAAATCTCTCTCTCAAAAAAAAAAAAAAAAAATCCATCTCTCTTTAGTCAGTTGTTCTGTTTATTCTCAAAATCAAGATTCTTCTGCCATGTCTTACATTCCTCATAGGTGCTTGGTCTATTCCTTTGTCTTCTTCAGGGACAGTAAGAACTAGTCACTTTGGGTCAGCAGGTGACGTGGTGGCTGAAGGCACTGTACCCCCACATGGCTGACCATGGTCTGGGGGCTTGCTTTCTCACTTTCCCTCTCCTCTATTCCTCTCTGGTCACATTAAAAATAAATAAATAAAGTGAAGTAAAATAATTCATAAAAAAAAAAAAAAAAAAAAAAAAAGAACTAGTTATATGGGGCCAGCAAGTGGTGTAGTTAGTGGTTAAGGTGCCAGACACTCACATGGCTGACCACAGTTTGAGTCCTGGAACCAGTGGCTGAAAATCACACAGGGCACATGTGCTCACATGCCAAAAATCCCAAAAGGAGACTGGAGGAGAAAGGAATCCAACTACCTTAACCACTGTACCACCTAGTTAACCCTTAACTGCTTTTTATAAAAAAGTCCATTACCTAAAAAAAAAAAAAAAAAAAAAAAAAAAAGCAGATGGCATACTGGTTACATGGCTGGACTTCCACATACTTAACCATGGTTCAAGTCCCAGACTCCAGGCTCAGCGACTTAAAACTCACACCAGGGGACTGGCAGGTGGTGTGGTGGTTAAGAGAGCTAGACTCCCACATGGCCAAGTTTGAGTCCTGGACCTGTTGGCTTGCTTTCTCACTTTCTCTCTTACTTTGTCCCTCTGGGTCAAATAGCTATTTAGATAGACAGACAGACAGACAGATCAATAGACAGGGGCCAGCAGGTGGTATGGTGGTTAAGAGTGCTAGACTCCCACATGGCTGACTGTGGTTTAAATCTTGGATCTAGTGGCTTGGTTTCTCACATTTTCTGTCTCTCCCTCTCTCTGGTCAAATTAAAATAAATAAAGTTATATAAAATAATTAATTAAAAAAATTAAGTTAAGGGACCAGCAGTTAGCATAATGGCTATGTCGCTGGACTCCCATGTAGTCAACTGCGGTTTGGGTCCTGGACCCAGTGGCTTAAACTCACACGGGTGTGTGTGTGTGCATGCCCAAGATCCCGAGAGGAGAATGGAGAAAAAGGGATTGCGTCATGGCCATCCCCCCTGGGGGATGATTTCTCACTTTCTGTCTCTCTGTCTCTGTCTTTCTGGTGAGTGCACGTGCCCTATAGCAAAAACCTCTCCAAAAAAAAAGAAAAGAAAAAAAAATAAAATAAAGTTAAATAAAATAATCCTTGATAAAAAAGAACCATTTTAATTCTTTTTTAAAATTATTTTTATAAAAAATACTTTATTTTTTTTTTAAAATTTCAACCACAGAGGGACAGAGAGAGCGAGATAAGGTGATGAAGCAAGCCAGCAGGTCTGGGACTTGAACTGTGGTCGGCAATGTGGGAATCCAACACCCTTAACCACTATGCCACCTGCTGGCTCCATAAAATAATTCTTTAACAACAACAAATGCCAGGCTCGTACATGTGTGCGCATGTACATTCCAAGATCCAGAGAGGAGAATGGAGGAGAAGGGATTGTGAGAAGGCCATTCCCCCCACCCCCGGGGGGTGATTTCTCCCTTTCTGCCTTTCTGCCTCTCTGGTAAGCGACACACCCTATAGCAACCCTAACCCTTATCCTAAATCTCTTAAAAAAAAAAAAAAAAAAAAAAAAAAAAAAAAAAAAAAAAGTCCTTTAGCTAATTAAAATCTGTAGCACTAGGGGCAAGCAGGTGGTGTGGTGATTAAGGCCCTAGACTCCCTCATGGTCAACCCTGGTTCAAGCACCAGACCTGGCAGCTTGCTTTCTCACTTTCTCTTTGTCTCTTTCTGGTCAAATTAAAAATAATGATAAATAAAATTAAATAGATAATTCTTTAAAAAAAAAAAAAAAAAAAAGGCCACAGTATTGTCTTATGCTGAAGCTGGTGGGTAAACCACGGAGAAACTAATTTTTCAGCGAGAATCACATTGATGATACTGTTCTAAATTGCTCCCCTACCCAGTGCTCATTCCCTTACACTGTTTTGGAGAGGTGTTTTTTTTTGTTGTTGTTTTTGTTTCTTTGCTATAGGGCGCGTGCGCTTGCCAGACAGACAGAGACAGAAAGCGAGAAATCACCCCTAGGGGGGATGGCCACGCCGCAATCCCTTCTCCTCCATTCTTCTCTCAGGATCTTGGACATGCACACACATGCGCCCGGCGTGAGTTTTAAGCCACCGGGTCCGGGACACGAACCGCAGTCGACTATATGGGAGTCCAGCGACATAGCCATTACGCTAACTGCTGGTCCCTCCTTACACTGTTTTATGTTTTTCATAGAATTTATCACTTTTTAAGAATTTATGTAACTTACCTGTTATGTTTGTCTCATTATCGTGAGTCACCTCACCTCACCACATCCCACAGAGAAATGAAAGCACTACAAAGGCAGTTTTTGTTTGTGTTGTTCCTGGAGCAATAACTCCTACATAGTAGGTATACAATTACATTGGTATGAATGGAGAGGCAATCTCTCATAGACATCTGACGGTATTACAACTAGGGTGTATGGGAAGGGTTTGTTGTCTTATTTGAAGCTAGTACTAAATCAGTGTCTGGATTTATTAATTTAACTCAAGGGAAAGAATCTTTATGTGAACAAATTCAAGGAACTGTGATTAATTAGCCTAGGTGACACACATTTTATATAATACAAATATGAAAGGACCATTATATAAAAATAAGTGACTGTTTTTTCTTTTTTCTTTTATTTATTTTTTTTAAGGTTTTTGCCATAGGATGCATGTTCTCTCCAGAGAGAGGTAAAATGAGAAATCCACCCCCTGCCCCAGGGGGGTGGGGGGTGGAATAGAGATGGCCACATCTCAATCCCTTCTCTTCAATTCTCCTCCTGGGATTTTGGGCACGTATGTGCCCGGAGTGGTTTTCAAGCCACCAGGTCCACAGTGAACCAAGTGGGAGATTAAGGCCTTTACCACCAGGCCACCTGCTGGTCCCCACTTAGGCATCTTTAATAAAAAGCAACTTATTGACTTGTTTTGAAGAGTGGAATTTAGTTTCTTTAATGTAAAAAAAAAACCCTCAAGCAATAATGCAACAAAGTAATGCAAGCTTGCATACATACAAAGATAGTTGTTGGATGTAACTGACTTCGAGAAGATTAGCATTTCCCTGGTTGAACATTACTTTCCTAACTATTTATGGGGAGTTGAGACAGCACATGTGTACAGATGCGGAAATGCAGGGAGTTGGCAGAAATGGAATTTTAGTGAATGCGAAATTAGGCAGGCTGAGTGGCAACAGCCTCTCACTTTTAGGAGCACTGAGGAACAACTGCCACCACAATAGACACATTGTGAATGATAGGAATGACATATTTCAGCTGGGACATTTGAACCAACCAAGTGGTTCAAATTCTGGTCCTGGTTTCTTGAAAAACACAGTAGATGCTGTGTGTGCTTGCCCCAAATCCCAACAGGATGGAGAAATAGGTAAAGGATTGCGGTGTGACCATACCCTACTAGGTGGTGGTGGTGGTGGTGGGGGTGGGGGTGTTAAGCTGACTCTCTTAACTCACCAAACCACTGGGCAAGCCCAATATCCTTTTCCTTTTTTTTTCCTCATGGGGGTTGGGGGAGAAGTGAGAAAGCACTCCCCCACAGGGAATAATCCCTGCTCTGTATCTCCCTCCTCTCAGGATTTTGGGCATCCACAAACGCACACCTAGTATGTTTTTCAAGACCTAGAGAGGTCAGGAAATCAAACCAGTCAGTTAGTCATGTGGGATCCAGCCACCTTAATCATCAGCCTACCAGCCCTCTCCTTTTTCTTCTTTTTTTTTATTTACAAAGATTTTTTGCTACAGGGCAAGTGCACTCCCCGAAAGTGGCCACAAAACAATCCTTCTATTCTCCTCTCGGGATTTTGGGCACACATATACACGTGCCCGCCGCCAGGTCAACTACACGGGAGTCCAGCAATGCACACATTATGTCATCTGCTGGTCTACCCTCCCCTTCCTTTTAAAGAAGATAACTTTTGGGGACAGTAGGTGGCATGATACCTAAGCACTAGACTTCCACATGGCAGATCATGGTTCAAGCCCCAGACCTGGCAGCTTGCTTTCTCACTCTCCCCTTTTCTCTTTCTTTGCTCAAATTTAATAATAGTAATAATAATAAATTATATAATTCTTTTTTTTTGGGGGGGAGAGGTTTTTGCTATAGGGTGCATGCGCTCACCAGAAAGAGACAGAAAGCGAGAAATCACCCCCCCCCAGGGGGGATGACCATTCTCCAATCCCTTCTCCTCTATCCTCCTCTTGGGACCTTGGGTACGCACGCACACATGTTCGGCGTGAGTTTAAGCCACCGGGTCCGGGATTCAAAACTGCAGTTGACTACATGGGAGTCCAGCAACGTAGCCATTACGCCATCTGCTGGCACCAATAAATTATATAATTCTTAAAAAAAGAAAATTCTATCCTTTAAATAGTACATGTAAGGGGTCGGCAGGTAGTGTGGTGGTTATTAAGGGTGCTGTACTCCCACATGGCCAACCATAGTTCAAGACACGAACCTGGTGGCTTTCTTTCTTTCTTTCTCTCTCTCTCTCTCACTCTTTCTGACCCCTGTGGTCAAATTAAAATAAATAAAGTCAAATAAAATAATTCTTTAAAAATAAATAAATAAATAAATAGTATGTGTGAAGAAAAATGAAGTAGAAGTACTTTAGATTTTAGAAGACAAAAAGTCTATGTCATATCTGATAATGATATGCTCTTCTGAAGCAAGAGGAATGCTGTCTAAATCATTTGTAAGGCACATAAATTCTGATTTGCCTTCAGCCCAACAACTAATCCTTAAAACCAGTTAGCTGAATGTGAATTAGGGACTGGTCATATGGAACCTTTGCCTTTTAAAATCTGCAGTACTTGGGCCGGTAGAGTAGAGGCTAAGGAAGCTGAATCCCACACGGTCGATTTCATTGTTCAGTTCAGACCAGGCAGCTTGAAAATCACACTAGGTCTGTGTAGTGAATATCTAAAACCCCTAGAGGAGGATGGAGGAGAAGGGACAGTGTCGGGGTCATCCTTCCTGGGGGTTGATTTCTCACTTTCTCTTCCTCTGGCAATCGCATACATCCTACAACAAAAATAAAAACAAGGGCCAGTGGTGGCTTGGAGGTTAACGCAGCTAGATCTCACATGGCCAATTCCACAGTTTTGGTCCCAGCCTCAGCAGTCACAAACCACACAGGGCATGTATACGGTTTGTGCCCAAAATCCCAAGAGGAGAATGGAGAAGAGACTGCCCAAGGTCACATGATCATGTCCGGGGGGGAGGGGGAGTGATTCCTCACTTTACCTTTTTCTCTGTTTGTCTCCAGTGAGCACATATACCCCATAGCAAAGCAAATAAATCAAAATAAAATCTGCTGTACTAGGGCCAGCTAGTGGTGTGGTGATGAAAGTGATGGGATCCCACGTGGCCCACTGTGTGGTTCGAGTCCTGGACCCAGTGGCTTGAAAACACACTGGGCCTGTATGTGCCAAAAATACACCAAAGGGAAGGGAGATGGGACTGCGTTGTGGCCATCCCCTATGGGGAAGTGCTTCTCACTTTGTCCCTCTTTCTCTGGCAAGCACCATGCTCCATAGCAAAATTTTAAAGAAAAATAAATCTGCTATACTATTCAATTTACCTTCCAAATAACAAAACAAGAAACCGGTAACATTTCCCC
Source organism: Tupaia tana (assembly GCA_026018925.1). Lineage (NCBI taxonomy): Eukaryota > Metazoa > Chordata > Mammalia > Scandentia > Tupaiidae > Tupaia > Tupaia tana. The sequence goes on along the minus strand of JAKSZU010000011.1, from coordinate 22,754,019 downwards.
AGAAATAGCATTCAAGGAATTACCCAGTTCTAAAGGATGATTTAACAGTACCACTTTAATCACAAATTGACTACTCCACATGAATTTCATTGTGGCCAACAGCTCTGGTCATTAGTACATACCAGTGTTAAAAACGGTTTGCTAAGGTAAGCATAGAGTTAGAAGAAGGGGGCCCATATAGTGGCACAACAGTAAAACACAACATTACCCAAGGCAGATCTACTTGAGAAGGTTGCCAGTTTGAGGCTGGAGAACTCCCTGAGTATATGAGCATCCATGTACCCATAATCTAAGCTGGCTGAGGCTGAGAGAAGATTGCAATGTCAAACTTTGTTGGGAGGGGCCGGCAGGTAATGCAGTGGTTAAGGGTGCTGGACTCCCACATGGCTGACCGTGGTTCAAGTATTGGACCCGCGGCTTGCTTTCTCACTTTCTCTCTCTCTTTCTGTCCCTCTCTGATCAAATTAAAATAAAATTAATTAATTAAAGTTAAAAATAATTCTTTTAAAAAAAACTTTGTTGGAAGTGCTTTTTCTCTGCCTTTGCCTCTCTCTCACTCATGGACTAAATAGACAAAGTTAAAAAGAAACACATTGGGCCAGCAGGTGGCGTGGTGGTTAAGGCGCTGGACATTCCCACATGGCCAACCAAGGTTTGAATCCCAGACCTGGTCGCTTGCTGTCTCACTTTCCTTCTCTCTGTGTGTCTGTTTTTCTCTGGTCAAATCGAAATAAATGAATGGATAAATAAAAGAAAATAAATAATTATTAAAAAAATAAAAAAGAAAGAAAAGAAAAGAATAAAAGAAACACATTAGGGGCCAGCAGATAGCATAGTGGTCAAGGGCACTAGACTCCCACATGGCCAGCCATGGTTCAAGTCCCAGACCTGGCAGTTAGCTTTCTATTTCTCTCTCTCTGTTCATCTCTGGTGAAAGAAAGAAAAGAAGGAAGGAAGGGAGGAAGAAAGGAAAAAAAATAATTCTTAAAAAAAAAAAAAAAAAGAAACACATTAAAATAAATGGTTGCGGGGCCAATTATGGCGTAATGATTATGTTGCTGAACTCCCATGTAGTTGACCGTGGTTCAAGCCCCGGATCCGGTGGCTTGGACTCACATCAGGCACATGTACATGTGTGCCCAAGATCCCGAGAGGAGAATGGAGGAGAAAGGATTGCAGCATGGCCGTCTCCCCTGGGGGGTGATTTCTCACTTCCTATCTCTCTGTCTGTGTCTTTCTAGTGAGTGCATGCGCCCTATAGCAACCACCTCTCCAAAAAATAAAAAAGAAATGGTTGCTTCTTTGCCTTGGCTGCCTACGGCACACCCATATACAATGAACAATTACATATATTATGGGGACACAAGATCCCAACAAAGACATACTAGTATCAAGAGCTAGTTTATCTGTGATTTAGTTGGGAAAATCTTAAATCACTCAAGGATCTCAGTGCAATTAGGTAATGAGGATCAAGTTTCTTCTAGAGCTGAAATGTCCATCTTCTGCTTTGGACATCAGAGTTCCAAATTCTTAGGTCTTTTGTCTCTGGGACTTATATCAGAAACCGCCCTCGTTCTCAGGCCTTCTGCCCAGACTAAATTACACCACCAGCTTTCCTGGTTCTCCGGCTTGCAGACTGGGATTGCTTGGCCTCTGTAATTGCATGTAACTTCCCGTAACAAATCCTTTCTTATGTATCTGTATATCTTACTGGTCTGTTTCTCTGGAGAATTCCAATACAGATTTTAGTACCTAGTATTAGATAAAACAAACTATCTCCCTTGGAATCAGAGATGGCGTAATGGTTACGTCACTGGACTCCTACATAGTTGACCATGGTTCAAGACTTAAAACTCACACCAGACGAGCGTGCCCAAAATCCCGAGAAGAGAATGGAGGAGAAGGGAAAAGAAAAGAAAAAAAAGAAACACATTAGGGGCCAGCAGATAGCATAGTGGTCAAGGGCACTAGACTCCCACATGGCCAGCCATGGTTCAAGTCCCAGACCTGGCAGTTAGCTTTCTATTTCTCTCTCTCTGTTCATCTCTGGTGAAAGAAAGAAAAGAAGGAAGGAAGGGAGGAAGAAAGGAAAAAAAATAATTCTTAAAAAAAAAAAAAAGAAACACATTGCATGGCCACATGCAGAGTGTGGCCATCCCCTGGGGGCAAGAGAAGGGATGATTTCTTGCTTTCTGTCTGTCTCTCTGACAACTGCATGCAACCTACAGCAAAAATCTCTCTTTTAAAAAAAAATATCTCAAGAACACTAAACTGGGCTGAACTTTTCTATTTTTCTTGCTCTAGTACTTACTTACACATGTGTTACTTTTGAGAATTAAGAAATGGGGCTGGCAGGTGGTGTGGTGGTGAATGGTGCTGGATTCCCACATGGCCAACCATGGTTCGAATCCTGGACCTAGTGGCTTGCTTTCTCACTTTCCCTTTCTGTCTTTATCTGGTCAGATTTAAAAAAGGAATAACAGGGTTCAGCAGATGGCATAGAGGTTACGTCGCTGGGTTTACATGTAATTGACTGCGGTTCACATCCCAGACCCAGTGGCTTGAAACTCACGCCAGGCACCAGGTGCATGCATGCCAGAAATCCCGAGATGGAAATGGAGTACAAGGGATAGTGGTGCGGCCATGCCCTCTAGGATTTCTCTCTCTCTGTTTCTGTGTGTCTCCCTGTTTCTGTCTCTCTAGTAAGCACACATGCCTTATAGCAAAAATCTCTCCAAGAAAAAAAAATAATAAAATGGAATTAAATAAATAATTCTTTTTGAAAAAAAAAGAAAGAAATTAAGTATAACACAAACTCTTGGTTATCTTTCCTACTGGTCAGTTGGATGACCAGAGAAAGAAAACAAATCCCTAAATAGTTTGTTTAGCTAGAAAATTCCAATAAAAAAGCAGAGAAGATTAAAACTATTGCTTAAAAATGTGATCATGAGGGACCAGCAGGTGACATGGTGGTTAAGGCGCTGGACACTCTCACAATAGCTGACCACAGTTCGAGTCCCAGATCTGGTGGCTTGCTTTCTTACTTTTTCTCCCTCTCTCTCTGGTCAAATTAAAATAAATTAATAAATAAAATAAAATAAAATAAATTTTTTAAAAAAATGTGACGTTGGGCATATCTTTAGATTTTTACCCACCTATACTTTGCCTGTTTGCCCTTCTTCATGAAAAACCAAGAACTGGGACCAGCAGTTAGCGTAATGGCTATGTCGCTGGACTCCCATGTAGTCGACCACAGTCCCGACCCGGTGGCTTAAACTCAAGCCAGGCGTCTGTGCATGCTTACCGAGATCCCCCAGAGGAGAATGGAGAAGGGACTGAGGCGTGGCCATCCCGCCCCCCCCCCCGGGGGGGGGGGGGGTGATTTCTCTTTTTCTGTTTCTCTTGTCTTTCTGGAGGGCGTGAAAGCCCTAATAGCAAAAACCTTTCCAAAAAAAAAAAAAAAAAAGAAGAACTGGGACCAGCCCAAAGCCTAGTGGTTAAAGTGGCTAGATCCCACGTGGCTGACCAATAATTTAAATTCCTGCACACCAAGTGAATGCATGCTCAAAATCTTGACAGGACGGGGGACCAGCAGTTAGCGTAATGGCTATGTCGCTGGACTCCCACGTAGTCAACCACGGTTCACGTCCCGGACCCGGTGGCTTAAACTCACGCCGGGCGCGTGTGCGTGCGTGCGTGCCCAAGATCCCGGGAGGAGAATGGAGGAGAAGGGATTGCGGCGTGGCCATCCCCCCCTGGGGGGTGATTTCCTGCTTTCTGTCTGTCTGGCAAGCGCACACACCCTATAGCAAAAACCTCTCCAAAAAAAAATCTTGACAGGACCAAGAAATAGAGAAGGGACTGTGATGTCACCATGCCCCACTGTGGGGTGCTTTCTCCCTTTCTTTCTCCGGCTAGCACACAAGCCCTCTAAGAATTACTTTAAAAAAAAAAAAAAACGTCTGTATTCACTGATCAGAAATGAACCCTTAACTAGAGTTTTGCTCATGTTTTCATAAAGAAGCTCTCTGGCTTTTTCAGCTAGAAAAGGAGCTCAGTCCAGGACTGAATTTGATCTAATCAACTCAGTGCTCCTTTCCCTAGGATTCATCAGCACCAAACATCATACAACTTCAATTATGTCTTTCCTTTATATCTCTAACACCTCGTCTTAAACCACTTCTTCACTTGATAATAGCATCCTCATCTTTGGATTCTCCTCACAAGAGAAGTAAAAGCAGCCTCAAAGGATACAGTTAGAAAAAATCCAAATCATTTCAAATAAGGATCCTGACATTTCTTGCAGAAAATAATTAAATATATTAAAAATTCAGCAAAGGGAAGAATTCAGAGACCTTGGCTCTGGGTCTGGCTTCACTACCAAATCATTGTCTAAGTTATTTAGGCATTTGAGTTTTTCCCTACCTCAGAGAAATGCTGAGACCAATTAGAGCATGCTTATTTAGCTCACTGTATGAAAATTAATCCAAAGTGAAAATATTTATCTTAATACTGGAAATTATTCTTGAGCTGAAAAAACTCCTCTCTTAATCTTTTGTAAATTGTTATATAATTACATATTACAATACCACATTTAATTTCAAAGTATAAATGTGTATTCAAGGTACTGAAGAATCTCAAGCAGAACTCACAGATAACTAAATCTCTAATTGATCAAAAGTCTGAGGTCTGGTCAAACAACAGAACTATCCAGTGTTCACAGAATCCTAACATACAGAACCAAGTTTGGGGAGGAGGCAGAGGTCTAGGTCCTAAAAAAACAAATGAACAATTTGAGTCTGGTTAGTAAAATAAATAAACGCAGAAAGACAGGGGTTAAAAGTTTCTATCAGAAAGGTAACTTTGTTCTGAACTGCTCTAACAATTCCATAATGCCCAGTATCAAATACAGCCTGGGTAATTAATTCAGTGGACTCTTCCCCTTTCACTGCCAGATTGAACAGCTCTGAGGATAATCTTCCTCACTCTCCCAGGGCACAGTTGGAAGATTCATTATTTATGCCCTCAATTGTTTACTCTGTCCTATTTTTCCATCCATCCAGACCCAAGGGCAGTGTTACCACTGGCCTGTTTCCAAAACGAATGCTTAGCTCATTGCTCTACTAGCTACAAAACCTAAGATAATCAAACACAGTAGTATCTTAATTTTAGAGAGCAACCCCACCCACCATTTGATCCCAAAGAGAAGTAACAGTGCTGGCCCAGTTTACCAAAAACGAAATACTCTTGGATGAAGTGAAATCTATACATCATTCTAGTCCCTTGTTTTAAGCCATTGAGATCTGATATATACATTAATATGTAACAAAGCCAGTAAGGATTCTTAAAGGGCAGTATCATTAGAAAGGCAGCTCTGGCTTTCACCAAGCACAGACCTGTAAACTATTGAGGATTAAACTGATTGAGATGCAATTTGCCTAGCAACCATTCTCTAGGAAGAGTTCAGTAACTCACTAGCAATCAATTTCACATCCTCATCTGAGCAATAAACAGATTAGACTCCACCAAGTCCTCTACCCTCAGGATTCAAGACTCACAGCAAACAACTTCCTCAAAAGATTTAGTTTCCAAGAGTCAAAAACCCTGGGGGATGGGGCTGTGCTTAAACACACAAAATATCTTCTCTGACACCTTACTGACAAAGCTGAAAAGCTAAAAACTACCATCAGCCACATTTCCATATGAATGCACCCATTGTCTCTTAAATAAGTCTCTCTCAGGGAGAGCAGCATTCCCAGGTCTTTTTCTGCCTCTAATATTTTCTCACCTTGAATAAGCTTTTCCCAATTCCTAACCTTACAACACTCAATCTGATTATGAGAATCAAATGATGCCAAGGGTCCAATGTTTTCCCTCCTTTTCTCAAGGGGATCATCTTATACTACTGAGGTGAATGGAGAAGTAGACTGAGTCTCCCTTAAGAGAGAACACAGGGCTCTTCTGGTTAACACATACTAAGCTGTGCCTCATAGAAATGAGGATAGATCAAAATAGATTGTTACAGAAAGTTAACAGTTACTTTCACCTTAGTAACACCGTGTCTTTTCCACCTAAGACATTATTGGAAGTCATGGCTTCATGTGATTATTTACTTGCAGAGGACCAAATCTGAGTTTCCATTCCCCTCAATATTTGGAGAGTAATGTAGATATACCGATGATTAGTTCTATACATAGCCTTTTGTCTCCTGGGAAAAATTCTCTGCGGAACCTCAATCACTGCACCATGCAAAAACTGATTACACGAATCAGTCTAGAAGACGGAAATGTAAGAAAATAATAATAATAAAGTGAGGAAAGTGTAATACAACATTATAAAGCTGCGTTAACTGGTCATCCATGGGTGGTGAAAGAAAACCACCACCCAGGGTACCAAGTACGAAGGCAGAGTCAGCTCCAGGTGCAGTGGTAATGTGATGCTCGAAAGAAGCTGGATCCCATACGGCCGGCAGCAAGTGAAGTTCAAATACCTGGCCTGGTCAGCCTGAACCATGCCAGGGACATGCACAAGTGTCCAGAAACCAACCAGCTGGAGGCTGCAGGAAGGAGATTAGCAGCACAACCCTAGCTCTGTGAAGGGTACTTCTCTCTCTCTCATAAGCCTCGTGCACGTGTACTTGCTCCATCATGAGGAAAACAATTTTTTAAAAATAGGAGGACAAGGGAAACCAGCAGTTAGCGTAATGGCTATGTCGCTGGACTCCCCGTCGACCACGGTTCGCGTCTCGGACCCGGTGGCTTAAAACTCACGCCGGGCGCGTGTGCGTGCGTGCCCAAGATCCCGAGAGGAGAATGGAAAAGAAGGGATTGTGGTGTGGCCATCCCCCCTGGGGGGTGATTTCTCGCTTTCTGTCTCTCTGTCTCTCTCTGTCTGTCTGGCGAGCACACACGCCCTATAGCAAAAACCTCTCCAAAAAAAAAAAAAAAAAAAAAGAAAGAAAAAAAAATAGGAGGACAAGTGGGAATATGTGAGGAGAAAAGGTGAAAAGAAAAGGAAAGAAAAGAAAAAAGATAATTCACTTTTTCATTTTTCTTATTGGCAATTTCTCCTGGCCTTTGGGTTATGAACTGCTAAGAGCCTAATTAATCATTTCCACTATATAAATAAGATAAAAAAAATAGGAGATAAATTGGTTTTTGATAGAAGTTAAAGCGGTATAGCCTCCAAGTGTTTTTGCCATTGTTCTGTCACTTCCCCAGCTTGCTATCAATTTATCTTAGACATCATCATGCACTTTGTTTTATACAAAGCTAGCTATCAAGACTTCAATCAGTGTGGGGTTTTTTTGAGTGTGTGTGTGTGTGTGTGTGTGTTTTCCTGACAGAGGGGTACATCTGATCACCTGAGGAGAGGAGGGGTAAGCGGAAGGAGAGAAACACAAAGCAAGAAAGGAAACACATTTCATGTATATATATATTTTTTTTTTTGGAGAGGTTTTTTGCTACAGGGCACGTGCGTTCACCAGACAGAGAGATAGAAAGCGAGAAATCACCCCCCAGGGGGGATGGCCACGCCGCAATCCCTTCTCCATTCTCTTCTTGGGATCGTGGGCATGAACGCACACATGCCCGGCGTGAGTTTAAGCCACTGGGTCCGGGACTCGAACCATGGTCGACTATGTGGGAGTCCAGCGACATAGCCATTACGCTAATTGCTGGTCCCAATTTCATGTATTTTTTAAAAGATGTTTGCTATAGGGCATGTGCGCTCACCAGAGAGACAGAGAGACAGAAAGTGAGAAATCAATCCCCAGAGGGATAGCCACACCGCATTCCCTTTTTTCCCATTCTCTGATTCTAGGCACACATGAACGTGCACCTGGCCAGAGTTTCAAGCCACTGGGTCCAGGACTCAAACCCCAGTCGACTATATGGGAGTCCATCGTCTTAACTGCTATGCCACCTGCAGGCCTCTTCACGTGTTTTTTTGAGCCTATATGTCTGGGACTCAAATTGCACAGTCAACCATGTGGGATCCAGGTTCCTTAACCACTAAGCCACAGGCTGGCCCCAGATACTTTTAAACAGTTCATTCTCAATTAACAAGTTAGGTAAGACAACATCTTAGGGATACTTTTTCCCTCCCAATTTAAACATCATTCATGGGGCCTTAAGAGACAAATGGGTAATAAAGACTCAAAAGTCAACATAGGACTACTGTCAATCTATATTTTTGCACAATTTATACTAAGGTCTCTTAAGTTTTTTTTTTTCTTTTTTTTAAGAGAGATTTTTGCTATAGGCGCCTGCGCTCGTCTTAGAGAGAGAGAGAGACAGAGAGACAAAAAGTGACAAATCACTTCCCAGGGGGGTTGGCCACACTGCAATCCCTTCTCCTCCATTCTCCCAGGATCTCAGGTGCGCGCATGCGGCACACACACACACACACAACAGGCGGCATGAGTTTTAAGCCACTGGGTCCAGGGCTCAAACAGCAGTGAACTAAGTGAGAGTCCAACAATGAAACCATTACACCATCTGCTGGTCTGGAGATTTGTTCTTTTTTAAAAAACCTGCATAGTAAGTTTCCTCATCCCTACTGCAAAGTATGCTATCCCAGTATTCCTATTCTTTATAAAACCTGCTTTCACCTCAAATAGCTCCTGATTGTTAAAAGATTTAATTTTTAAATGTAAATCAAAATAACTAATCTAGCTAAAATTTTAAGAAAGCTCCAACGTATCAATTCTGTTTTCAAAATTGGACTCCATTCAGAACCTTTGAAAACTGAACCTGTATTGTATGAATAAACTCTGAATTGTTTTGGGTATAATCTGCCAAAATGTCAAAAAACTGGTATGCATCCTGTCATCATAGCTATTTGCTAATCAACATTAGCAAACACCTTTGGTTGTTCTAACACCTTTGGTTGAAAATGCCCACTCTGGGACCAGCAGTTAACGTAATGACGATATCGCTGGACTCCCACGTAGTCGACTGTGGTTCAAGTCCTGGACCTGGTGGCTTAAACTCACGCCAGGCCGTGTGCGTGCGTGCCCAAGATCCTGAGAGGAGAATGGAGGAGAAGGGATTGCAGCGTGGCCATCCCCCCTGGGGGGTGATTTCTCACTTTCTGTCTCTCTGTCTCTGTCTGGCGAGAGCACGCGCCCTAAAAGCAAAAACCTCTCCCCCCCAAAAAAAAGAAAGAAAGAAAATGCCCACTCAAGGGGGCCAGCAGGTAGCATGGTGGTTAAGGGGCTGGACTCCCACATGGCCGATGAAGTTTCAGTCCTGAACCTGGCAGTTTGCTTTCTTGCTTTCCCTTTCTCTCTGTCCCTCTCTGGTCAAATAATTATATAAATAATAATTTTTTAAATTTTTGTCTTCTATTCATTTTTTTAAAATGTCCACTAAAAGCAAGGGTACCATGACCACTGGCACAAAACACAAATACACGTATCCTTTGTTTGTAACATCATACATTTTGGGCTTTATATCTTCAACTGACCATTTTCCTCTCAATCTAAAACCATAAGAGGTTCCCAATTTTGGCTGGAGATCAGGTGTGTCCTGGGATCCATAAGTGGTAGAAGCAAAAGAACTCAAAAGAGATAAACATTTAGACTGTAATGATACAGCCATCCAGATTCTTAAAGTTTGGGGAGAAAAACTTTGAAAAAATTATCAAGTTAAGGAAAAACTGAGAAAATTAACAAATTAAACCAAATTCCCTTGGATTTTTTTTTTTTTTAAAGTTTGGTTATTCAGGACAGAAACGAATCCCTCCAACAACCTATGACTAAGAAACGTGCCAATGGAGAAACAGTTAAGACTTAAGTTTCAGTAAGAGCGGGGTTAAGTTGCTCGCTCTAGCTAGGTTTCTCCAATGGTGCTGGGCTACTACACAAAGCTGGTGACAATGTACTCGGGAAAAGAGACTTTAGCAGAGTTCATTGCTAACAACGATCAGGATTTCCTTTAACCACCATTTGACCGAGGCAGCTCCCTCTTTCAACTAGTACCTCCTCCCGTTTCAGATCGTTATTGCTGATTACGGCAGTCCCAAGGAGGAAAATGGTGAAGAATGCCTTACTGGACACGGACGCAGTACAGTTCCCAAATCCCAATCCTAGCTTGCCCTTTCTCCCCCGCCCCCGCCCTCCGGTTTACTGCATCAGATGCCACACAAAAAAGGGCTCCTCTTTTCTTCTCCGTGCATTTTACTACGCGACCCACGAAGACACATCAGTAAAAAGAGATGAGAGTCCTGAATATCCTTACCCAGCAGCAGGAGTGAGATGAAAGGAAGGAAAGATGAAAGGTAAAATTAGATAAATCAAAATAAGCTGATGGGATGTGGCGATCTTACTTCCCATTCCTCTTCCCCTTTTCTTACAAGGTTAAGTAGGCTGAAGTCCTTGCATTAGAAAAAGCACACACACACACCTTGCGCCCTGGAAGGAGGTGAGGTTCGCTCCGCTCTGCAGCGCTCAGTGGGGCTCCGGGCTCCGCCCCGCCGGCCTGGGGCAGCTCAACCCTGCGCCCCCGCCCCCAGGAGGATGAATGAGAAAGGGTTTCGAGCGATCCTGGCAGGGGGAGGGGGAGGCGGCTGCTCCGGGTGCCAGGCTCACCGAGCGCAGCACTCCTCGGTGCGCCGACACCCCCTCCCCCAGCCGGCTGCCGCTCTCTCCCCTCCACCGCCGGAAGCCAGCCCCGCCCCCTCAACTCCATCCCGGCTCCCCGAGAGCCCCCTCTCGTCCACACAGCCAATGGCGAGCCAGGGAGCCAGCAGAGCGACTCGACACGCAGCCAACTGGGGAGGCCCACTGGGAGGTCAGCCGCCGGGGATAGGCCAGCTACCCGCCGCCCCGGCTCCAGCGCGGCTCCTCTTTGTTAGCGCTTCCCCCATCTCTTCTGGCCCCCACCCCTAAGGCCGGAGCCAAACCATCCGGTAGCCGAGATAGGTGATGCCGCGCCCCTTCTCTCAGTCCCCCGCCCCTCTCTCCCTAGGTACTAGGAGCCAGGCGACACCTCCAGAGTGCCTCTGACTTCCACAGCAGTTACTGCGGGGAGCCACCCTACAGTAAAAAGATGTTCCCCAGGCCTCTCTGCCTTGTCCTCCTTTTCCCAGACTAGTGAACTGCACTCTCTCATAACGGTGGACAGATTCAGGTTTGCATATCAGATCAGCTACACACATCAATCCTCTCTGCCGAAAAGTCCTGCTTTCAGTGACGCAGAAATGGGGGGGGGGGGGGGGGGAGCATATTGATAAAGTATGAATCCGTAAGTTAATGGGGTGGGGGTTAGGGGGCCATACTTCAAATTATCCCTAAATAAAACACACAGTTGGCTTTAACCTGTTTCAGATACAAGATATCTACTTCCAATTAAAACTCCAAATAATCACTTCCTTAGCAGGTTTCAGTACAATTAGGAAGAAAACGCCTAAGTCTGGTTCAAATCATATACCTAATGTGGGGGGGCAGGACTCAGCAACCGTCAGGCTGCCGCCTAACTGGCAGGTTGCATCAACACTTCAATCACTAATCCCACCATCAGGGACAAAACGCTGCTCCTCTGAGATACACTAAAGACTGTACTAGCGTGTATTTTCTCCCCATAGTGGTAGAGCAGTAGTACATGGGGCTCATCTAAGAATGCCAAATAAAATGGGGGTCAAGAGGGCCAGCTATTACCCAGGTTCACTTAAAAAAAAAAAAAAAAAAAAGTATTATTTATTTAATTTTATTCATTCGTTTATTTTAACTTGACCAGAGAGAGACACAGAGAAAGAGCAAAGGAATGTGAGAAAGCAAGCCACCAGGTCCAGGACGGTGGTTGGCCATGTGGGAGTGTCCAGCACCTTAGCCACCACACCACATGCTGGCCCCATCCAGTTTCTCTTTATCTGCAGAGTTCTTGCAACTCCAAGATTTTAAATATTTACATCACATTCTACAACCCCAATTAATCCTCTAAGCACCACTATAATTTGAAACAAAAAACCTTAAATGTAAGTATTCCCCTCATGTAGAACTCAAAACATTTCATATATAATACCTGTCTTTTAGGAAAATGAAAGTGAGGCTACGACATGACAAATTTTTTTAGAGAATCATTTAACTTTATTTTAATTTGACCAGAGATAAATAGAGGAAGAGCGAGAGAGGGGAAAACTCAGAAAGCAGGCTGCCAGGTCCAGGACTCCAACCATGGTTGACCATGTGGGAGTACAGTGCCCTTAACCACCATGCCACCTGCTGGCCCCATCCCATATAAGTATTATATACATCTGTAGGCCCAAGAAAATTCCTGGAAGTATATGTACAAATCTGTCAACAGTGAGAGGAGGACAAAAGGGATAGAAAAAGGAGGGCAGAATATTTTTGTTTTATTCTATCCTTAAAACACACACACACACATTTTTTAAAAATTTAATAATATTAGCTGAGTTTTAAGTTATAAAAAATTGTTTTTAAACTGTCTATGTTGAAGATGTCTTGTTTTTTTTTTTTAAGTGATTTTTGTTGGAGACCAGCAAGTGGCATAGTGGTTAAGGCGCTGGACACTCCCACATGGCTAACCAGGGTTCAAGTCCTGAATCTGGTGGCTTGATTTCTACTTCCTCTCTCTCTCTCACTCTCACCCTCTGTCTCTCTCTGGTCAAATTAAAAAATAAGTGAATGAATAAATAAAATAAAATAATTATTTTTTTTTTAAAAAGAGATTTTTGTTACAAGGCATGTGTACTTGCTGGAACCCTCCAGGGTGATGGGGGATGGCCATTCCACAATCTCTTCTCCATTCTCTTCTTGGGCTTTTGGGCACACACAATCCCTTTTCCATTCTCCTCTCAGGATTTTGGGCACATATGCACATGCACCCACCCAGTGTGATTTTTTTTAAATAATTATCTTATTTAACTTTATCTGTCTATTTATTTATCATTTATAATTTGGCCAGAGAGGGACAGAGTGAGAGAGAAAGTGAGAAAGCAAGCCCCCCAGTTCTGGGACTCAAACGATGGTGGTCCATGTGGTAGTCCAGCACCATTAATAACCATGGCACCTGCCGCTGCCTCCCAATGTGATTTTCAAACCTCCGAGTCCAGGACTCAAACTGCAGTCAGCCATGTGGGAATACAGTACCTTGACCACCACACTATCTGAAGGCCCCTGAACTATTAGGTCATTGGGAAAGTCATGATGTATTTTTCTGATTTTCTATGCAAAAATGCACCATGACTTTTTCAACCCAATATTATTTTAATGTAGCAAGATGTTCTTTAATATTGGATTGTCAGAAAAGTCATAACACATTTTTGCATAAAAAAACAGAAAAATATGTCAGGATTTCTCTGACAACCCAACAGTTGTTGGTTGTCTTTAACTGGCTGCACTTTCTCTTTCAGACACTAGAGGGAAGTATAAAATCCATTCACTGAATCTGGAATTTAATTTCATTGATTAATTCACTTACACCACCAATATTCATTGTGTTCCTATACGCCAGGACCTCTATTAGATGACAGAGATAAAAGTGAGTAAGATATAGTACTTGTCTTTCAGGTGTTTAGTTAAAAGACACATCATTTTAAAAAACACATTAAAAAGGACAAACTATGAAAGAGAATGAATAAAATGACAAAAACCAAACCCCAGCATTTGGGAGACTATGGGCATGGGGCATGTCAGAAACATTTCTGGCAGAGGGAAGGAAATGCGTATCATAATTCATACTAGACAAACCAGCCTATTCAAAGCAGCTTATTCTGTTAGCAATCTTCCTCACATTAATCTAAATGGAAATAGCCTATACCTACATGGTATCTTTAAACTGCTATCTATAATAAGTAGAGGCACTGGGCCAGCCAGTGGTGTGGTGGTTAAGGCAGCTGGATCTCACTTGGTCAACTGTGAGGTTCGAGTTCTGGACCCAGCGGCCTGAAAACCCTGCCAGGCATGTGTGCATACATGCATGCCCAAAATCCCAACAGGAGAAATGAAGGGACTGCAGCTTGACCATTCCCCACCAGGGATAATTTCTTACTTTACTAATCTCTCTCTCCTGTGAGCATACTCATCCTGTGGCAAATTTTTGAAAAAGAAAGTAGAGGCACTATCTGTGAGAAAGATTTGCTAAAATAACTAGTTGGCTAGATTCCAAATCAATTGCACAATTTAAAAACATGCAGGTAGCAGATAAAACTGGAGTTAAGACTGCTTACACAATAATAGAAAATTCTCATTTGAAACCAGGATAAATTACACTACATTCCACTGACAAGAGTGTGTGTCAAAGATAAATGAGTAAGTCTCTTAAATGTGCTCAGTCTTATACAAATTAAGTTGCCCAAGTTAGGAACAGAAGTACTCTGAAAACTGGCTTTCACTAATGCCTTTGCAAAACTCCCTAGGACATCTTGATTGACAAATCATTCCTACATGTAAATAATTCAGGACTTCATAGGAAAGACCTTACATGAAAAAACAGAATTAAAGCTCAAGGTCACCATCAGGGCACCAGAAGCAAACATTTGTGTGGTGTATTTTTCCCTAATTCTCAAAATGCTGCAGGAACCAGCAGTTAGCGTAATGGCTATGTCGCTGGACTCCCACGTAGTCGACCGCGGTTTGCGTCCCGGACCCGGTGGCTTAGAACTCACGCCAGGCGCGTGTGTGTGCGTGCCCAAGATCCCGATAGGAGAATGGAGGAGAAGGGACTGCGACGTGACCATCCCCCCTGGGGGGTGATTTCTCGCTTTCTGTCTCTATGTCTCTGTCTGGCGAGTGCACGCGCCCTATAGTGAAATCCTCTCCCCCCCAAAAAATTAAATAAATAACTGCTGCGTCTTTTCCTAAGGTTTGGGATGTTTGGGTTGTGTATGTTGGAAGTAGAAAGTTGGAGAGAAGAGAAAAGTTAATTTCTCATGCTGATGGGTAGCACATGGAAGAAAAAGTAAAAAGCCAACATCCTGAAAAAGTTTCACACACAGACAAAATGAGACAGCAAACTAGTGAATCAAGCATGATTTGGCATCTTTAAATGCAGAGCCAATTCTCTTCTGTTGCCAAAGCCAATGGCTTCTCCTCTAGATAAAATGGCACAGTTCCTGAAAAAGCCCTGGACGTTGTTTCCCCACAGTCCTATATAATCTGTCAGAAGACAGAAAACAAAAAGGCGGCTGTGCCAGCCAGAAAAAGCAAATTATAACCAACACAGAGCCAGCACTTTCCTTCAGACAGAAGGAGCTTTCTATGCATCCTGGGAAGGAGAGACATAAAAGAAGCTTACCACTGCTCAAAAATCCAACGCAAACAATTAAACAATTTAGCCAAAAACCATCTTGGATCAGCATTTGATACAATAGCCCACTTTCACTCTTAGCCTTGAAAAGTGTTTGCAACACTCCTGAGAAAGAGTTGATGGTCACAATGTACAAAGACTTTTTAAAAATCAGTTAAGAAAGAAACTTATAACCAAAGGGGGAAATATTCCATGAGCATGAACTGGTAAATCAGGAAGAAATACACATAAGGTCAAAAATTACATATATTTCATATCGTTAGGTAGTGGTGGAAAATGCCTCTCCATATAATTATAAAGGCATTCTGATTAGACAGTACAGCCAACAGCAAGCTTCCAAAGAAACTGTGGCTACTCCAAATAAAAAGGGGCAAAATTAAATTAAAGATACAGATGCCTAGCACAAGTAATACATTCCTAAAAGTACTTTTTTAGTCTAATTTTTAAATGTTTTTGCCATAGGGTACATGCGCTCGCCAATGAGAAACAGAAAGAGAGACAAATGAAAGTCATGCCACCACCACCCCCACCCAAGGATGGCCACACCACAATACCCCCTCTTCCATTCCCCTCCTGGGATTTTGGGCACATATGCACACGTGCCCAAAGTGGTTTTCAAGCAGCCAGGTCTAGGACTCATACTACAATAGGTCATCTGGGAGTTTGTGCCGTAACCATGATACCATCTGCTGGCTCCACAGTCCTAAAAATATTTAAGAGTGGAGTTTTGTGAAATATCTACTCTGAGAAACAATGAAATAGAATGGACAGTGATAAACTGCAAATCAAATCCAAATGAACTAAAAGAACATAAGATGTGCCATTACCTGTGAACATACAACAGCCAGTCCCTTAGTCTACAATGAATAAAGCAGGTGATAGAACCAAATAAGTCTATTTTTTTTAATGATTTTTAAAAACTGCTATAGGGTGTGTATGCTCCCTAAAGAGGGCAGAGAGAGAGAGAGAGAAAGAAACAGACAGAAAGAACGTTGAGAAAGCATCCCCTACACCACAATCCCTTCTCTATTTTCCTTTCAGGATTTTGGGCACACATACCCAGAGTATTTTTCAAGCTGCTGGGCCCAGGACTCAAACAGCACAGTCAGCTATGGGGGATTCATATTCCATGATACCACCCGTTGGCCCTCAGGAACTCCTTTTCCAGTCATTAAATGCAAAAGAAAGGCAAAAAATGCATGGGTACAACAAAAGCAAGTACAGTTCCCATGAAAGAGCAAAAGAAACCTAAACCTTTTTAGTTGTCAGCCTGTGTCTGTACATTACAAAGATGTAATGGAATGTGGAGGAACTCAAATTCCAGGAAAAAGATCCAATTCCAGCTTATGTAAAGCTAAGAACTGCATGTCTTTGTTCTAAAATTAGTAATACAAGGGTCAGATGATGGCATGGTGGTAAAAATGTGACACTGTAGGAGGCTGACCCACATGAGGAGGTTCCAGGTTTGAGCCCAAAGACCTCCCTGAGTATACAGTGCATATGCATGCCCATGGTCAGAGGTCAGCTGAATCTGGGGGTGGACTCTGTGTTGAGACCCTATTGGGGAAGCTGCCTCTCTGTTTCTTTCTCTCTTACCCATGAGACAAATTAATACACTTTTTTTTTTTAATTAGCAATACAAAGGTCCCTGTACTGATAACAATACACAAGATCCCAACTGAGCTGTCTGCTGGGTAAGGTTCTAACCATTTCAGTTTTCCCTTGTAGGTTTTGGACCACATCCTGATTTTCCTCTATTACAATATTAATGCCACTTTAGAGGCTGAGAAAAATTTAGTTCATCAGATTCAAATTTCAGGCATTTTCAAAGTACATTATAGGTAATGATGCCACTGATTCTATACTTAGTCTCAGGTGTGGAACAAAGAGTTCTAGTTTTATCTGAAATGGCTCCATGTCCTTGTTCAAAGCCTAACTGCAACCATCACCTAACCCTGCATTAAAGTGTCTCTATGGCATTGCCTACAATAAATTAAAAAGCTATTTCAATATTTTGTGTGTGAGTGCTTCTATTGATTGGCTGTGGTGCTTTAAGTACAGACAATAAATCACCTCTACCAGTCCTTTAAACAGTCAGCATCATATCAATAACTGTCGTAGGTGGCACTTGAACCAAAAAGCCAAAGTGGTAAAAAGTCTGGTAACGTGTATCCACTAAAGTGATATTATAAAACATCTCTAGGGAAATATATCTTCAACAAAAAAAAATGTTTTATTATAGTTCACGATTATTACACTCCAGAAATTAGGGTAGCAATATCATTTCCCAAATTCTGAGCTATTTTTTCCTCAAACAGTATTTATAAATATATATCACCTTGCTCAAGAGGAACTTAAGGCCTCTAACAGACAGGCATGTTGCTAATTTTCACAACATCCCAATAAAGAACTATTATTTAGCATTTATATCACACTTCAACTTGCAAGAGTGTTTTACAATTATTTTCATTAGTAGTCATGCCTCACAACCACCCACTGAGCTAAACTGGTCCTGTTACCCTCATTGGACAGCTGAGAAGTGATGTATCTTAAGGCCAAGGTCAACCTAGTCTAATTCTCCAAAGCCAGAGACCTAACCCTTAGAAACAGCCTCACAGAGCCCCATAGTCTAGTGGTTAAAGGAATCGGATCCTATTACTATATGGCTGCCAGTGGTTGGGATCCTGGGACCGCCCATCACAAAGCATTATGTTACTGCTGTGGCACCGGCTGGCCAATGCCTCCACTCTTGACTCCATTACAGTTTCCACAAAGCAACCATAATGTTCTTTCTAGTCACAAACCAGCTCATGCCATATCCTTACTAAAAACCTCCAAGGACCAGCAGTTAGCGTAATGGCTATATCGCTGGACTCCCATGTAGTCGACCGCGGTTCGCGTCCCGGACCCGGTGGCTTAAACTCACGCCGAGCACGTGTGCATGTGTGCCCAAGATCCTGAGAGGAGAATGGAGGAGAAGGGATTGCACCATGGCCATCCCCCCCTGGGGGGTGATTTCTGGCTTTCTGCCACTCCGTCTCTCTCTGTCTTTCTGGCGAGTACACACGCCCTATAGCAAAAACCTCTCCAAAAAAAAAAATCTCCAAAGGAAACACATTACCTTACCTTTTATATCTCACCATCATCTGATCATCTGGCTTTCGCCTTCATCAATCATGCACCACTGTCTCCCTCACCACTGTATTTGAACAACACTGGCCTTCTTTCTGTTCCTTCGATATACCAAATTTGTTCCTCCTTAGGAGCTTTGCACTAGTATGACTATAGTCATACCCTCCTATATCTTAAATGCTATATCCTCAGAGAAGTCTCCCAAGTTCTCCCCACCTAAAGTTATTATCTATTCATTCTCCATGACATCTTCTCTTTATCTCTATACAGTATTTATCACTGAGGTTTTCTGTTTGTTTTTGAGGTTTTTTTTTTTTTTTTTTTTTTTTTTTTTGCTATAGCGCACGTGCACTTGCCAGAAAGACAGAGACAGAGAGAGATAGAAAGTGAGAAATGACTCCCCGGGGGAATGACAATGCTGCAATCCCTTCTCCATTCTCCTCTCAGGATCTTGCGCACGCACACAGGCCCAGCGTGAGTTTAAGCCACCAGTCTGGGACTCCGAACCACGGTCGACTACACGGGAGTCCAGCGACACACCCATTATGCCAACTGCTGGTCCCAACAGAGTTTTTTAAAAGTTGTTTTTATCTGTTTACTCCCACATGGTCAACTGTGGTTTGAGTCCTGGGCCTGGTGGCTTGCTTTCTCACTTTTTCTTTTCCTCTCCTCTCTCTCTCCCCCCCTGCTCTGGTTAAATTAAAATTAATTAATAAAACAATTCTTTAAAAAACTCACACCAGGAGCATGTACGTGCGTGCCCAAAAAATCTTAGGAGGAGACTGGAGGAGAAGGAACTGAGGTGTTGCCATCCCCCTGGGGGGGTGATTTCTCACTTTCTGTCTCTCTCTGTCTCTCTGGTAAGCACACATGCCCTGTAGCAAAAATCTCTCTTAAAAATTTTTTAAAAATCAGAATATGAGCTTCAGGGACCACAAAAGCAGTAAATTGTCAACGCTCTGTGAAAAGGAAGAGAACTGGTGAACTGTTCTCTGAGTATACTGGGTCTTCATTTGCCCATGATCCTGGCTGGCAGGGACTGGGGGGGGGTAGATCACAGTATCTTTCTCTTTTACCCATGGGATAAATGAATAAACTTTTTTTTTTTAAAGGTTTGTACAACAGGGTGCATGCACTCGCCAGAGAGACAGACAGACAGATGGTGAGGAGTAAAGTAAGAAATCATCCCCCAGGGAGGATGACCATGCCACAATCCTCTTCCATTTTCTTCTCAGGACATTTGGAACTTACACACATGCGCATGGTGGTCCAGGACTTGAACCACAGTTGGGCATGTGAGAATCCAGTGCCTTAAACATCAACACGCCCGTCAGCTCCATGAATAAAATTTTTAAAGAACTACTTTATTTAACTTTATTTATTTACTTATTTTAATTGAACCAGAGAGGGACAGAGAGAGAGAGAAAAAAAGTGAGAAAGCAAGCTGTCAAGTCTGGGACTTAAACCATGATCAGCCACATGGGAATTCAGTGCCCTTAACCACCATGCCACCTGCCGGCCCCTAAACTTTTTTATAAATAGAGATTTTTGCTATAGGGCATGTACACTTGCCAGAGAGACAGAGAGAGAAAGAGACACAGAAAGGAAGAAATCAACCCCCAGGGGAGATGGTCATGCCGCAATCCCTTCTCCTCCCAGGATCTTGGGCACACACACATGGCTTGGTTCCGAATAAACATTTTTTAAAAAGTTTTTTGAAATAAGAAGAGGCCAGCAGATGTGGCTACATGGCTAGACTCCAAAATGGCAGACTACTGTTCAAGTCCTGGATCTAGTAGCTTGAAACTCACACCAGGAGTGTGTGCGTGCATGCTCAAGACCCCCAGAGGAGAATGGTGGAGAAAGGATTGCAGCATGGCCGTCACCTTATGGGGTAATTTCTCACTTTCCCTCTCACTGTCTCTTTCTCTTTCCCCAGTGTGTGCATATGCCGTAAGACAAAAACCTCTTTTTAAAAAAAAGAGGGCCGGGGGGTCAGCAGATGGCATGGTGGTTAAGGGCGCTGGACTCCCATGTGGCTGACCGTGGTTCGAGTCCCAGACCTGGCAGCTTGCCTTCTCACTTTCTTGCTCTTTCTCTCCCCCTCTCTCTCTGGCTCTGTTCCTCTCTGGTCAAATTAAAATAAGTAAATGAATAAATAAAGTTAAATACAGTAATTCTTTTTTTTAAGTTATTACTTAATTTTATTTATTCATTTTAATTTGACAGAGAGAGACACACAGAAAGAGAGAGAGGGGAAATGAGAAAGCAAGCCACAAGGTCCAGGACTCAAACGTGGTCTGCCATGTTGGAGTGTCCAGCACCTTAACCGCCACGCCACCTGCTGGTCCCCGAAATACAATAATTCTTAAAAAAAAAAAAAAAAAAAACAGGGCCAGAAGATGTTATGTTGGCTAAGGCGCTGAACTCCCATATGGCTGACCACAGTTCGAGCCCCAGACCTGGCAGCTTGCTTTCTTACCTTCCCTCTCTCTCTCCCTGGTTAAAAAAAATAATAATAAATAAAAATTAAACAAAAGTTTTTGAGAAATTTTTGCTATAGGGCACATGAACTCACCAAGAGACAAAGGCAGAGAGACAGAAAGTGAGAAATCACTCCCAAGGGGGATAGCCATGCTACAATCCCTTTTTTTCCATTCTCCTCTAAGGATCTTGGACACACATGTATAAGTGCCCTGTTTGAGTTTTAAACTGCCGGGTCCAAGACTTGAACTGCGATCAGCCACATGCAAGTCCAGTCCAGCACCTTAACCACTATGCCGCCTGCTGGCCCCAAAATAAATAATATAAAAAAAAAGTTTATTAAAAATTTAAAAATAAATAACTATATACTCCATAAAAGCAGGGACTTTGTCTATCTTGCTTATCAGTATATTCCTCATGTATAATACATACCAGAAATTCAGTAAATTTGGCAAGCTTTTTGTTAAGTGCTTAAATTTAAAAGGGTGAAAAAGATATAACCCCTATCCACAAAGAGCTCACACAAAGAAGCATTTGAATAATAAATGTAATGCTAGCAGGATAATAAAGTGTCAAGAGTTGCCCAGCTCAAAAGTGATTAATTCTGCCTTGGGAACTGGGAAGATTTCACAAAAGAAACGAGCTATGAGCTAAAGCCTAAAGATTAATTAGCAGAGTCACAAGATTATTGGTCATTTTTGTCTGTTTTAGGGAGGTGTCCTTGGAGGGAAAGAAAATACCTTGAGCAAAAACATAATGAGGAAAACAGAAAGATGGACTCAAGCATCAAATATGTACCAGGCACCGAGGAAAACTAAGGGCCTTAAAGGGAAAGGGCAGTAGTCGGACTACGAAGATTACTCTGTGGCAGTGTGGTAGCTGGACTGGCGAGGTAATAAGACTCGGGCATAAAGACCAGTTAGGAGACCAATGCAATTGCCCAAGTAAGTCATAAAAATGGTCTGATCCAAGACTTTTAGCAATATGGCTGGAAACCAAAAGACAGAATTAGGAAAACTTCAATATTAAAATCAGACCTGGGGATCAACCTGCTATGGCTCATAAGAAAGAATGAGAAATTAAGATCAAATCTAAATTTTTGTCTTAAGAAATTGTGTGGGTATGAGTGCCATTCAATCACAGAGGGAATTTAGGTTTAGGTTTTACAGGGAAGATGATCCCTGAGTGTCTATGGGATGTCAACAGGATTTTATAGAAAGTTCCAAATTAAATAGAGACATAAAGGCCACATAGTGTCACAGTGTTAATGCAATCAGACCCACACATGAAGGTTCCAGGTTTGGATCCTCAAACCTCCCTATACACTGGGACCAGCAGTTAGCGTAATGGCTATGTCGCTGGACTCCCACGTAGTCGACCGCGATTCGAGTCCCGGACCCGGCGGCTTAAACTCACGCCGGGCGCGTGTGCGTGCATACCCAAGATCCCGAGAGGAGAATGGAGGAGAAGGGATTGCGGCGTGGCCATCCCCCCTGGGGGGTGATTTCCTGCTTTCTATCTCTCTGTCTCTCTCTGTCTGTCTGGCGAGCGCACGCGCCCTATAGCAAAAACCTCTCCAAAAAAAAAAAACAAAACAAAAAAAAAAACCTCCCTATACACTGAAAGCACATGTGCCTGTGATAAAGGCTGGCTGAGGCTAAGGTATGAAGACAGGGGATGTGCCTCTCCCACCCTTCTCTCCTCGCCTGGAATAAATAAACTTTAAAAAATTGGGGTCAAGGGGTCAGTAAGTGGCATGGTGGTTAAAGGTGCTGGATTCCCACATGGCTGGCTGTGGTTTGAGTCACAGACCTCATGGTTTGCTTCCTCACTTTCTCTTCCTGTCTCTGTCTCTGTCTCTCTGGTCAAATTAAAAAGCAGTAACAGTGACTGGCAGGTGTCATGGTGGTTAAAGGTGCTGGACTGCCAGATAGCGACCACAGTTCACGGCCTGGACCTGGTGGCTTGCTTTCTCACTTTCCCTCCCTTTCTTTTTCTGCTTCTCTCTGATCAAACTGGCAAATAATAATAATAAATAAAGTTAAATAAAATAATTCTTTTAAAAAAAGTAATAACATGGAATTAAATAATTTTTAAAGAATTATTTTATTTAATTTTATCCATTCATTCATTCATTTTAATTTGACCAGAGAGAAACAGAGTGTGAGAAAGAAAGAGAGAAAGTGAGAAGGCAAGCCGCTAGGTCTGGGACTTGAGCCGCAGTCAGTCATGTGGGAGTCCAGTGCCCTTAACCACCATGCAACCTGCCGGCCCCAGAATTAAATAAGTCCTATTTTTTTTTCTTGAGAGGTTTTTGTTATAGGGCTCATGCACTTACCAGAAAGACACAGAGAGAGAGAGAGAGATGAGAGACAAAAAGTGAGAAATCACCCTCCAGGGGGAATGGCCACACCACAATCCCTCCTCCTCCATTCTCCTCTCGGGATCTTGGGCACGCACGCACTTGCGCCGGGCTGAGTTTAAGCCACTGGGTCCAGAATTGGAACAGCAGTCAGCTACATGGGGGTCCAGTGATGTAACCATTACGCCATCTGCTGGTAACAAATAAATAATTCTTAAAAAAAAAAAAAAAAAATTTGGTGCCAGGACTGTGGTTCGTGTCTGGACCTGGTGGCTTGTCTTTCTCACTCCCCCTACCCCCACTCTCTCCCTCTTTAGTCAAATTAAAGTAAATAAAGTTAAATAAAATAATTCGATTTTATTTAACTTTATTTTTAAAGACTTTTTAAAAATTGGGGACAGCAGGTGACATAATGGTTAAGGTACTGGACTCCCATGTGGCTGACAACTATCCCAGATACATGTGCACACATGCCCAAAATCCAAAAAGGAGAATGTAGAAGAGACTGCGGCGTGGGACCAGCAGTTAGTGTAATGGTTATGTTGCTGGACTCCCATGTAGTCGACTGCGGTTCGCGTCCCGGACCTGGTGGCTTAAAATTCACGCCGGGCGCGTGTGCGTGCGTGCCCAAGATCCCGAGAGAATGGAGAAGGGATTGCGGCGTGGCCATCCCCCCTGGGGGATGATTTCTCGCTTTCTGTCTCTCTGTCTCTCTCTGTCTGGCGAGTGCATGCACCCTATAGCAAAAAAAAAAAAAAAAAAGAGAGAGAGACTGCGGTGTCACCCTCTCCCCTGAGGGGGTGGGAGGTGATTTCTCTCTTTCTCTCTGTCTTTCTCTGTGTCTCTGGTGAGCACAGGCACCCTACAGAAGGGAAAAAACTGTCTAAAAAAAAAAAAAAAAAAAAAAGAAAAGTAAACTTTAAAATGTATATATAGAGAGAGCAATTGCTCAGCCTGGTGGCAGAGTCAGTAGCAAACTGAACTGACATGCACCTTCCAGCATTTCTTTCACTTAACATAACCACGGCTTCAGATCCCCAGTCAGCCTGAAAACATGCCAAAGGTGTGCATGTGTGCCCAAAATCCTGACAAGCCAGTGGGCTGGGGAATAGGGATGGTGGCTTAAGTCCCCTCACAGCACACACACTCTAATTTAAAATAAACTTTAGGGACAAGCAGATGACATAATGGTTACGTTGCTGGACTCCTAGTTGACCGTGGTCTGAATCCCAGATCTGGTGGCTTAAAACCCACAATGGGGGGAACCAGCAGTTAGCGTAATGGCTATGTCGCTGGACTCCCACGTAGTCGACCGTGGTTCGCGTCTCGGACCCGGTGGCTTACAACTCACGCCGGGCGCGTGTGCGTGCGTGCCCAAGATCCCGAGAGGAGAATGGAGGAGAAGGGATTGCGGCGTGACCATCCCCCCTGGGGGGTGATTTCTCGCTTTCTGTCTCTAATGTCTCTCTCTGTCTGTCTGGCGAGCGCACGCGCCCTATAGCGAAAAACTTTTCCAAAAAAAAAAAAAAAAAAAAAAACCACAATGGGTGCGTGTGCATGTATGCCCAAAATCCCAAGAAGAGAGTGGAGGAAATAAAACTTTAAAACGCACCACACAGGCCAGCAGGTGGAGTCGTAGTTAAGGTGCTGAACTCCTACATGGCCAACTTTTCAGTTAGAGTCTCTGATCTGGGGGCTTGAAAAACATGGTGGGGGGAACCAGCATTTAGCATAATGGCTATGTTGCTGGACTCCCACGTAGTCGACCACGGTTCAAATCCTGGACCCGGTGGCTTAAAACTCACGTTGGGCGCGTGTGCGCCCAAGATCCCGAGAGGAGAATGGAGAAGGGATTGCGGCGTGACCATCCCCCCTGGGGGTGATTTCTCACTTTCTGTCTCTATATCTCTCTCTGCCTGGCGAGCGCACGCGCCCTATAACGAAAACCTCTCAGAAAAAAAACGCTGGGCATGTGTGAGTGCGTGCTCAAAATCCTAAGAGGGATTGTGGTATGTCCATCGCCCATGGTGGGTGATTATTTCTCACTTTCTGTCTCTCTCTGGCAAGTGGTGCACAAACCCTATATAACAAAACTAAATACACATGTATACAGAGGGAGAGCAAAAGAGGGAGAGAGAGAGAGAAATTCAAAGGATGTGTATATGTGTCTGTGTATGTGTGTGTATAGTGAATTACATTACCCACAAAAAAATTAAAACAAAAGACTAAGAGGGAATCCTTGGGAATATCAACTTGTTTTTTGTTTGTTTGTTTTTACAACACAAATCCATTTTTATTCATTTACGTCTCATTAATTTAAATCCTTGAGGAGTACAGTATCACACAGATTCTATGTCCACTGGCCTTAGCAGGAAGATTGCTTCAGAATTTGGCTCGAACCATGCCACCATTTCCATGGGCATGGGTAACCTTTCCCCAGGTTACTCTGGTTTTATTTGGTTTGCCACCAGGAGTCACTGTGTTGTTTTTTGCTTTGTACACATAAGCACACCTCTTGCCTAAATAGAATTCTGCTTCATGTCGTGCATAAACACCTTCAATTTTAAGAAGAGCCGTGTGCTCCCTTTGGTTCCTGAGACTTCGCTTATAGCCAGCAAAAATGGCCTTGGACCACAGCCTTCCAGACATAGTTGCCTTTTAGAAGTCCTGCTCTCAGTGGACCTCCAGAGGCTCCAAGATAGCAGAAAGAGGGAAACATCAACATTTAAGGGTTAGGTTGAAGTAAAAAGAGACTATGAAATTATGATGGTGACTAAGAAGAAAGAGATGGTAAGAGGAAAACCAAGAGTGTACAATGTCACAGTTTAAAGAAGCAAAGAGATAAATTAAGCTAAGAGCTTAAGAGTTGGGACCAGCAGGTGGCGTGGTGGTTAAGGCGCTGAATACTCCCACATGGCCAACCACAGTTCCAGTCTTGGACCTGGTGGCTTACTTTCTCACTTCCCCTCTCTCTCCCTCTGTGTGTGTGTGTGTGTGTGTGTGTGTGTGTGTGTGGTCAAATTAAAATAAACAAATGAATAAATAAAAATAAATAATTCTTTAAATAAAAACCTGAAGTTTAAAAAAAAAAAAAGAGTGTCATATAAGTTTGACAATTAGGTCACTGAGCAGAGCAATTTCAGTGATGTGGTAGGGCTCCAACTTTCATTTTACACAATAAAATAACACTCAGTGTTAAGGTTTTTTTGTTTTGGTTTGGTTTTTTGGTTTTTTTTAGTTTGCTATAGGGTATGTGTGCTCACCAGAAAGAGGGAAAGAAAAAGTGAAAAATCACTCCACAGAGGTGGGGCCTCACCTCGAATCCTTCTTTCTGTGTTCAGTCCTAAAACTTCTCATAAATGTATAAAGTTGTATAATCACAACTACAATTAAGATACAGAACACGGGACCAGCAGTTAGCGTAATGGCTATGTCACTGGACTCCCACGTAGTCGACCGTGGTTCGAGTCCCGGACCCGGTAGCTTAAACTCACGCTGGGCGCGTGTGCGTGCGTGCCCAAGATCCCGAGAGGAGAATGGAGGAGAAGGGATTACAGCGTGGCCATCCCCCCTGGGGGGTGATTTCTCGCTTTCTATCTCTCTGTCTGTCTGGCGAGCACACGCGCCCTATAGCAAAAACCTCTCAAAAAAAAAAAAAAAAAAAAAAAGATACAGAACAGTTCCATCACCAAAACAAAATTTCCTCAAGCTAACTCCTATTGCAGTCAACCTTTCTTCCAACTCTTTTTTCAAGACTTATTTAATTTTATTTATGTATTATTATTATTCCATTTGACTAGAGAGAGAGAGAGGAAAAGAGTGTGAGAAAGCAAGTCACTAGGTTTAGGACTCAACCATGGTTACCATGAGGGAGTCCAGTACCCTTAACCATCACACCACCTGCAGGCCTCCCAATTATTATTATTATTTTTTTTGGAGAGGTTTTCACTATAGGGCGCATGCACTCGCCAGACAGACAGAGAGAGACATAGAGACAGAAAGCGAGAAATCAGCCCCCAGGGGGGATGGTCACGCCGCAATCCCTTCTCCTCCATTCTCCTCTCGGGATCTTGGGCACGCACGCACACACGCCTGGCGTGAGTTTTAAGCCACCGGGTCCGGGACGCGAACCGCAGTCGACTACATGGGAGTCCAGCGACATTGCCATTACGCTAACTGCTGGTTCCCCCAATTATTTTTTTAAAGATTATTTTCATTTGAGACCAGCAGATGGCAAAGCGGTTACGTCATTAGACTCCCACATGGCCGACTAAGGTTCAAGTCCTGGGCCCAGTGGCTTCAAATTCACACCAGGCGTGTGTGTATGAGTGCCCAAGATCCCAAGAGGAAAATGGAGAAGGGATTGTAGCATGGTCATCGCTTCTGGGGGTTGATTTCTTGCTTTCTGTCTGTTTCTCTCCATCTCTCCAGCAAGTGCATGGACCCTACAGCAAAAATCTGTCTCTGAAAATAATTTATCTGTTATCATTATTTAATTTTTAAAAAGAATTCTTCATTTAAATTTATTTTTAATTATTATTCTTCAATTTAACCAGAGAGAAAGAGAGAGAGAGAGAGAGAGGAAGCAAGCCGTCAGGTCCAGGACTCAAACTGTAGTTGTCCGTGTGGGATGCCTTAAACACCGTGCCACCTAATGACCCATATTATCATTATTTTTATATCTGACCAAAGAGAGAGAGAGAGAAAGCGAGAAAGCAAGCTTCCAGGTGGGGACTTGAACCACAGTTAGCCATGCAGGAGTCCTTGACCATCATGCCACCTACAGGCTCCTCTTCTTTTTTTTTCTTTTTTTCTTTTTTTGGAGAGGTTTTTGCTATAGGGTACGTGCATTCACCAGAGAGACACAAAGCGAGAAATCACTCCCCAGAGGGAATGGCCATGCTGCAATCCTTTCTCCTTCATTCTCCTCTCGGGATCTTGGGCATGGACACACATATGCCTGGCGTGAGTTTAAGCCACCAGGTCCAGGACTCAAACCACGGTCAACTACATGGGAGTCCAGCAACATAGCCATTTTGCCAACTACTGGTCCCCCTCTTCTGACTCTTAACCCCAGGCAATCAGTAACCCGCTCTCCACTCTTACAGTTTTGTTTTGTTTAATTTGCTATACAGAGCATGTACTCTCACAGAAGAAAGATGAGAGAAAGTGAGAACATACCCCCTAGAGAGGATGGCCGCAGCACAATCCTTTCTCTTCCATTGTCCTCTAATGATCTTGGACATGCTGCACCTATGCTAAATGTGATTCCCAAGCCATTGGCCTTGTGGGATCCAGCTGCTTTAACCACTACACCATCCACTAGCACAGTTTCTACAGTTTTCCAGAATATTATATAAACACAGTCATACGGTGTGTAGGCTTTTCAGTTTGATTTCTTTTGCTTAACATAATGCATATGAAATTCACTCATGTTACTGTTTATATACCATTGGGTCAATGGAAAAGTCATGTTTTTCTATGTAAAACTGCGTCATGACTTTGCCTACAACCTCATAGTTTGTTTATTGCTGAGTAGTATCCTATTATATGGATACATCAGAATTTCATTATCCATTCCTTAGCTAAGAAACATTAGGCTGTTTCCAACTTTTTTTTTTTTTTTTAAATTAAGTAAATACTTTTTTTAAAGAATTATTTTATTTAACTTTTATTTATTATTACATCATTATTATTTTTCAGTTTGATCAGAGAGAGACAGAGAGAGAGAGAGAGAGAGGAAGTGAGAAAGCAAGCCACCAGGTCCGAGACTTGAACCGTGGTCGGCCATGTGGGAGTCCAGCGCCTTTAACCACCACGCCACTTGCCAGCCCCAACTTTTTTAAAAAATAATTATTTATTTACTTTCATTTATTCACTCATTTATTTTTGTTTGACCAGAGAAAGACAGACACACAGAGAGAAGGAAAGTGAGACAGCAAGCCACCAAGTCTGGGAGTGTCCAGCGCCTTAACCACCACGCCACCTGCTGGCCCCTGTTCCCAACTTTTACAACTATAAGCATATATAAATATTTACACACAAATTTTTTATGTTGGGACCAGCAGTTGGCATAGTGGCTATGTCACTGGACTCCCATGTAGTCGACCACGGTTTGAGTCCTGTACCTGATGGCTTAAACTCACGCCGAGCGCATGTGCATGCGTGCCCTAGATCCCGAGAGGAGAACAGAGGAGAAGGGATTGCAGTGTGGCCATACCTCCTGAGGGGTGATTTCTCGCTTTCTGTCTCTGTCTTTCTGGTAAGCACACACACCCTATAGCAAAAACCTCTTTAAAAAAAATTTTTTTTTTTTATGTAGACATAGGTTTTCATTTTTCTTTGATTAATATTTACAAGTTAAATATATGTTTGCCTTTATAAGAGACTATTATAGTGTTTTCCAAAGTTCCGGTTGGTGCACATCCTCACCAGTCCAAACAGCATCAGATTTCTTCTTTGTTATTGCTGATGTTTTTAATAATTTTTCATTTAACTTTATTTATTATTATTTTAATTTGACCGGAGAGAGAGAGGGATAAGCCACCGGGTCCAGGACTTGAACCACAATCGGCCATGTGGGAATCCTTAA
This sequence comes from Tupaia tana, assembly GCA_026018925.1. Taxonomy (NCBI): domain Eukaryota; kingdom Metazoa; phylum Chordata; class Mammalia; order Scandentia; family Tupaiidae; genus Tupaia; species Tupaia tana. The sequence continues at coordinate 22,724,180 of JAKSZU010000011.1, read as the reverse complement.
CCACCACACCACCCTCTTCTGTTTCTTTATTATAGCCATTCTAATAGGAATACCACATAGGGATTTTAATTTGCATTTCTTTAATAGTTAAGATATTGAAAAATTTTCATGCACTTATTTGTCATCCTATATCTCCTCTGGTAAAGTCATTCAAATCTCACCCTTTTTTTATTTCTTTTTTTTTCCCCCCCGAGAGGTTTTTGCTATAAAGTGCCAACTGCTGATCCCAAATCTCCTCCATTTTTTAAAAATTTTATTTATTGGGGCCAGAAGGTGGCGTGGTGGTTAAGGGCACTGAACTCCCAAAGGGCCGACTCTGGTTTGAGTCCCAGACCTGGCGGCTTGCTTGCTCACTTTCTCTCTCTCTCTCTCTCTCTATCCCTCTCTGGTCAAATTAAAATAAATAAAGTCAAATAAAATAATTATTTTAATAAATAAATAAACAGGGACCAGCAGGTGGTGTAATGGCTAGGTCACTGGACTCCCATGTAGTCAACCACGGTTGGAGTCCTGGCCCCGGTGGCTTAAACTGACACTGGACATGTGTGCCCAAGATCCTGAGAGGAGAATGGAGAAGGGACTGCGGCATGGCCATCCCCCAGGGGATGATTTCTCACTTTCTATCTCTCTGTCTCTCTCTTCCTGGCAAGCGCATGCACGCTATAGCAAAAACCACTCAAAAATATAGGGAACCAGCAGTTAGCGTTAATGGCTATGTCGCTGGACTCCCACGTAGTCGACCGCAGTTCGTGTCCCGGACCCGGTGGCTTAAAACTCATGCCGGGCGTGTGTGCGTGCGTGCCCAAGATCCCGAGAGGAGAATGGAGGAGAAGGGATTGCGGCGTGACCATCCCCCCTGGAGGGTGATTTCTCGCTTTCTATCTCTATGTCTCTGTCTGTCTGGCGAGCGCACACGCCCTATAGCGAAAATCTCTCTCAAAAAAAATATATAAATAAAGTTAAATCAAATAACTATTTTTAAATTTTGTTTATTATTTTTTAATTTGATCAGAGAGACAAGGAAAGCAAGAAAGCAAGCCGCCAGGTCCAGAACTTGAACCACGGTCATCCATGTGGGACTCCAACACCTTCACCACCACACCTCCTTTACTGTCCCCTTCTATCATCATTATTGACACATGATATTCTATAGCTGAGAATTAACTTGTTTCTCCTATCAACATATAAACATAGGGTGGGCAGGAAGGAGCTACACTAACTACTTCTATTTTAACTGCTAGCACACAATAAGCAATACATAAATTTTGTTTTGAATGATCAATTATTTTGAATGACAAGGAAGAAAGTTCAAAACAGGATGTCCTACTTTACGGGTAAGTAGGAAAAAGGATTTTCCAAGGGTAGTAATAGAAGCCCTTAAAAAGGAGCAATCTTGGGTCACTAGGTGTCACGACGGTTAAGGCACCTGGATCCACATGCCAACAGCACAGTTCAAGTGCTGGACCTGGTGGTCTGAAAAACATGCTGGACATGTGTGTGTGCATGCCCAAAAATCCCAAGAGGAGAACAGACAGGAAGGGACTGCCACATGACCATTGCAGGGGTGCTTTCTCACTTTCCCTCTCTCGCTGTCTTTCTCTGTGAGCACAAGCAACTTACATATGGTATCGCCAGGTTGTACTATGGTATCGCCAGGCTGTAGTGGCATAGATAGCATGGCACGTGATGTGTGATACTGGAGCTACAAGGGAGGCCCACGTTCAGATTCTCAGTGAACTTCAACGTGCTAGGCATGCCCACATACACCCATGATCTTCCTGGTTGGGAAACTGGAGGGAAAAATTGTGGTGTCCCAAGACCCTGTCAAGAGTACCTGTCTCTATAATGAAAGAAAGATTAATGGCCTGACGGTTAAGGTGCTTGATCCCACAGAGTCCGAATGTGCCGTCTGAGTCCTGGACCTGACAGCTTCAAGCCTCAAACCCAGAGGCTTGAAAATTACACTGCGTGTGTGTGTGTGTGTCCAAAATCCAAAAGGAAAGATGGAGGAGAAGGGATTGTGGCCTGACTATCCCCTATGAGAAGTGCTTTCTCACTTTCTCTCTCTCTCTCCAGAACACATGCACCCTCTAGCAAAAAAATGAAAAGAAAATTGATTTTAAAAGAAAAAAGAAATACATGCTGGGTCCATGTGGGTATGTACACAAAATCCCAAGAGGGGGGAGAAGTGGAGAAGAGATTGTGGCATGGCCATACCCCATTTGGACCAGTAGATGGTATAATGGTTACATAGCTAGACTCCCACGTAGTTGACTACGGTTTGAGTCCCAGACCCAGCGGCTTAAACTCACGTCAGGGGGGCCAGCAGGTAGTGTGGTGGTTAAGAGTGCTGGCCTCCCACATGGCTGACTGTGGCTCAAGTCCCAGACCTGGCAGCTTGCTTTCTCACTTTCTCTGTCTCCCTCTGTCCCTCTCTAGTCAAATTAAAAGAGGGAAAGGAAAGAAAAAAAGAAAGGAAAAGAAAGAAAAAAAGGAAAAATAATTCTTAAAAAAAAAAATAAAAAATTAGAGTATGGCCATGCCACAATCTCTTCTCCACTTCCAATTCCTCTCCACCCCCACCCCCATCCTACCCCCCTACCCCCATCCTACCCCCCACCCCCACCCCCTGTGAGGGCACATGTCCTCTGGCAAGGAAAGATGTAAAGACTTTGGAAGGGAAGGGAAAAAAGGGAAAGAAGAAAACAGAAAAAAAGGTAACTTCTTTAAAATTATTTTATTGAATTAACCTTTTTTTTTTTCTATTTGACCAGAGAAAGACAAGAGAGAGAGGGAAAGTGAGAAAGCAAGCCCCAGGTCTAGGACTCAAATCACGGTTAGCCATGTGGGAGCCCAGAGCCTTAACCACCATGCCACCTGCTAGCCCCAAAAAAGCTAATTTTTAAAAAAGAAAGAGGGTCAGCTGGTGGTGTAGTGGTTAAGGCAGCTGGATCCCACATGGTCAACTGTGCAATTCAAGTCCCAGACCTGAAGTTTGAAAAACACATCAGGCATGCACATGTGTGTGCCCCCAAAATCCCAAAAGGAGAAGTGGAGGAGAAGGTACTGAGCCATAGTCATCCCCCTTAGGGGATACTTTCTAGCCTTTCTCTCTCTTTCTCCTTCACTTTCTCTCTCTGGGGAGTCCAGGCACCCTCTGATAAGTTTTTTTTTTTTTTTTTTTTTAAAGAGATTTTTGCTATAGGGCACATGCACTCACTGGGGAGACAGAAAGAGACAGAGAGACAGAAGGCAATAAATCAACCCCCAGCAGGGATGGCCATGTGGCAGTCCCTTCTTCTCCATTCTCCTCTCAGGATCTTGGACACACATGCACACGCATCCAGAGTTGAGGTTTATTTTTTTTTAAAGAATTATTTTTCCTTTCTTTCTTTTCCTTTCTTTTTTCTTTCCTTTCCCTCTTTTAATTTGACTAGAGAGGGACAGAGGGAGACAGAGAAAGTGAGAAAGCAAGCCGCCAGGTCTGGGACTTGAACCACAGTCAGCCATGTGGGAGGCCAGCACCCTTAACCACCACACTACCTGCTGGCCCCCCTGACGTGAGTTTAAGCTGCTGGGTCTAGGACTCAAAACTGTCGTCAACTACGTGGGAGTCTAGCAATGTAACCGTTACACCATCTGCTGGTCCCGATAACACTTTTTTAAATGGAAAAATAAGGCAAAGAACTATCACTTTGTCAGCTATAGAGAAGATACTTACTGCCACATTCCCATAAAGTCAATCCCTCCAGATGATATGAATAAACAAGCATACAAAGCAACTGGAGCTTAGACTCACAGGGTCATCAGGCTGACTTTAACTAGTAATAGGCTAATGACTTCCAAATCTGTATCTCCCTTCTAAATCTTCCTACCAAACTCAAGACCTATACAGAGGAAGCTTTGAAGGTTCATGGAAGGGAACCCCCAAATGGAGTAATGGTTACATCAGTGGATTCCCACATGGTTGGCTGCAGCTTGAGTCCTGGATCTGGCGACTTGAAACTCACACTGGGCACATGTACATGCGTGCCCAAAATCCCAAGAGGAGAATGGATTGCAGCGTGACCATCTGCCCTGGGGGGTGATTTCTCACTCTCTGTCTCTGTGGTGAGCTCATGCGCCCTATAACAAAACTCTCTCTTTAAAAAAAAAAAAATAAATTAATGGAAAATGGAATTAAAGCATGAGTTTATTGGGACCAACAGGTGGCGTGGTGGTTAAGGAACTAGACTCCCATACAGCTGACTGCAGTTCAAGTCCTGGACCTGGCAAGCCTGCTTTCCTCTTTCTCTCGTTGTCTCTCTCACCAAACTGAAGAAGAATTTAAAAAAAAAAAAAAAAAGTACAAGTATATTCTGGTGCAAAAACTTTTGAAATCCATGCAGTTTTTTCTGTAATATTCATTTCCCATGAGCTTTTTGAAAACCCTGCATATATCCTACTGGACATTTGCTTCTGGATTTCCTAGACACCTCAAATTTAATGACCTAAATTAAACTTACTCCCTCAAGTGTTAACTCTCTCTCACTCCTATATTCCCTACCTTGGTTAATGACATCACTATTCACTTAGTTGTCCAACCTAACAATTTTAAATCATCTTTGACAATCCTTCCCTTATCAACTCTTCAACATGAAATCAATGCAGTCCTTCTAGTCAGTCTCCTAAGAAGCTCTATAATGTATCTACAATTCTATCATCACCACTATAATTGAGTTCTTCAATCCCTCTAAGGCAATCCACATCAGTCTCTTAACCAACTAGTCTCTGGGCCACCAATTTCACCTTTAATCTAATTTCTGCACTGTCAATAGAGTTACATTTCTTTCTTTTTTAGACAGTTTCTTGCCATGTCAAAATCCTCCTGTCAGGACCAGCAGTTGGTGTAATGGCTGTGTCGCTGGACTCCCATGTAGTCGACCACACGGTTCAAGTCCTGGACCCAGTTGCTTAAACTCATGCCAGGCGTGTGTGTGTGTGTGTGTGTGTGTGTACATACCCAAGATCCTGAGAGAAGAAGGGATTGCGGTGTGACCATCCCCCCTGAGGGGTGATTTCTCACTTTCTGTCTCTTTCTTTCTGTCTTTCGGGAAAGCGCAGGAGCCCTATAGCAAAAAAAACTTCACCAAAAAAAAAAATTTCCTCCTGCCTCAGAGTAGCTAGGACTAAAAGTGAATGCCACCATACACACACACTCTCTCTCTCTCTCTGGCACACGCAAATGCCCTATAGCAAAAATCTCTAAAAAAGAAAAAAAAAAAAAAAGAAGAAAAACACACAGGCACACATGTGCATGCATGACCAAAATCCTAAAAGGAGGGAGAAATGGAGAAGGAATTGCTATATTACCACTCCCCATTGGGGGTATTTTCTCACTTTATTGTTCTCTCTGGCAAGGGCACATGCCCTCCAGCAAGTTTAAACACACCCACACATACAAACACATATATATATATGACTGGCAGGTGGTATGGTGGTTAAGGTGCTAGACTCCCACAAGGTCAACTCTGGTTCAAGACTCAGATCTGGCAGCTTGCTTTCTCAATTTCTGTTCCTCTCTTGTGAACTCACGTGCCCTATTGTAAATTTAATAATAATAATAATAATGAATAAAATTGAATTAATAGTTTTTTAAATAAATAAACTAAAAAAAAAAAAAAATATATATATATATATATATATATACACACACACACACACACACACACACACACACACTCAAGGTCACCAGGTGACATGATAGTTTAGAGGCTGGACTCCCACATGGTCAATTGCAGTTCAAATCCTGGATCTGGCAGCTTGAAAAATCACGCTAGGCACATGTATGTATCTGCCCAAAATCCAGAGAGAAGACTGGAGGAGAAGGGACTGCAGTATGGCCATCCCCCATGGCGTGTGACTTTTCACTTTCTCCTCTCTCTAGTCTCTCTAGGGAGAGCACACAAGTCTTATGGCAAAAACAAAAAAATAAAATAAATGAGTTGTGTATGTGTGTATTTATACACGTATACATATATACATGTATATATATACACACATACACACGCATGTGTGTGTAGGGTGTGTGTGTATGTATTCCTTCATTCTTTACCTGGTTTAAAACTCTTCCATAACTCTCCAGCAACTACAAAATAAAATTCAGACCCCACAATTGGGTTCCATCCCATCTTTTACTTCACTTCCTTCTACTTTCCTTATATTCCATGATCTAACCATATTAAACCACTGGCCCACAGGTCCATATCTTGTGCAAGTTGTTCTCTGCATTTGAAACAATAGCTTCAATTCTTTTTTCACTGAGGTAGCCAACAACAAAAGAACCAAGTGACTCTTATTCTAGAAAGTCTCCAACCCTCCCCTTTCCTCAGGAGGCAGAACTACAGGTCCCACTGCACTTAGTGCAGGTCTCTATCCTACAGCACTTACCCATGGATTCACAGGTATTGACATACTAGTCTCTGATTTAAACACTCATTCTTTAAAAGCAAGGATAGGGGGACCAGCAGATGGCATAATGGTTATGTTGCTGGATTCCCACATAGTTGACTACAATTTGAGTACTGGACGTGGTGGCTTGAAACTCACACCAAGTGCATATGTACGCATATCCAAAATCCCAGGAGGAGCACAGAAAAGGGATTCTGGCATGGCCATCCCAGCTGGGGGCTAATTTCTCACTTTCTGTCTGTCTCTCTGGTGAGTGTGCACGCCCCTATAGCAAAAATCTCTCTCTTAAAAAAAAGAACAGGATATGTGGAGCCAGCAGGTGGCATGGTAGTTAAGGTGCTGGTCTCTCACGTGGCCAACCATGGTTTGAGTACTGGACCTGGGGGTTTAAGAATCATGCCAGGTGCATGTGCATGCATACCCAAAATCTTAAGAAGAGAATGGAGGAGAAGGGATTGCAGTGTGGCTATCTCCCCACCCATGGGGGAAGATTTCTTGCTTCTCGTCTCTCTGACAAGCCCATGTGTCCTATGGCAAAAACTCTCAAAAAAAAAAAAAAAAAAAAAAACTAAAAACAAGTCAGGGGCTGGCAGGTGGTATGGCGATTAAAGGCACTGGACTCCCACATGGCCAACCATGGTTTGAGTCCCAGACTTAGTGGCTTGCTTTCTCACTTTCCCTCTCTCACTCTGGTCAAATTAAAATAAATAAAGTTAAATAAAATAATTCTCAAAAAAATAAAAATAAATAAAAACGGATATATCAGGAACAGCAGTTGCTGTAATGGCTATGTCGCTGGACTCCCATGTAGTCAACAGTGGTTCAAGTCCTGGACCCGGTGGCTTGAACTCACACTGGGTACATGTGCGTGCATGCCTAGAATCCCAAGAGGAGAATGGAGGAGAAGGGATTGCGGCATGGCCATACCTCCTGGGGGGTGATTTCTTGTTTTCTGTCTCTCTGTCTCTCTGTCTTTCTGGCGAGCGCACACGCACTATAGCCAGAACCTCTAAATAAAAAAAAAAAAAAAAAAAAAAAAAAAAAAAGACATGTCATTCATATTTTAATTCCCTAACTCTAACACACAGTAAGCACTTAAATATTTATTAGTGCAGTGCCTAATACATAGTAGGCACTTAAATATTTGCTAAATTTAATTGCTAAAAGATCAATGCCAACATATTTCAATGAGGTTACAGAGTCCAAAAGGCTTAAGAGTCAAGCATAGTTATCACTTACTGGTAAAAATCAACAACAACAAAAACACTACACAACTCCATACTTAGGATATTTCTAGTTTTTCATATTTTCCTACTAGCTGCAGGGTTTTAGTTCCCTGAAAATTAGTGAATGACTAAGTCTTTTAAATCACTTCTTAAATAACTTATATTTTCCCATGAAACTGTCATATCCAGTGCTGTACCAAACCACCATTTTATAACTGAACTATCGAATCTGATTACTTATTTTATCCTTTATATTAGGTGCATTTTTAATACAGAAAATTGAGGACTTTTACTGTTAACTTGTATTCCTTTTCACTCTAAGTCACAAAGCTCTGATAGGGACATAATCAAGCCCTTGAGAGCAGTGCAAAGACAGAAATAGATGTTAAACACTTCTGTAAGAAAGTCTTCACCTCTCACCTAGAGTACAGTGACTTCACACTTACTCCTCTCTGGTCAGCTGTAAAGCTTCAGCCCTCCCCTGGCCACTTTGCTTCTCACACTCAAACTCATCATGCTCATGTCCCAATTTATTATATTAGAATCTTTTGGGCCCGTGAGTGGTGTGGTGGTTAAGACGCTGGACTCCCACATGGTTGATCATGGTTGGAGTCCCAGACACCTGGTGGCTTGCTTTCTCACTTTCCCTCTGTTTCCCTCTGGTCAGATTTAATAATAATAAAAATAATAATAGTAATAAATTAATTTAATTAAATGATATTTTTAAAAAAGAATTACTTGGGGCCGGCAAGTGGCATGTGGTTAAAGGCTCTGCACTCCCACATGGCCGACCATGGTTCAAGTCTTGGACCTGGTGGCTTGCTTTCTCACTTCCTCTCTTTCTCTCTCTGTCTCTCTCTGATCAAACTGGAAAATAATAATGATAATAATGAATAAAGTAAAATAAAATAATTCTTTAAAAAAATTACTTTAATTTTATTCATCATAATCATCATTATTATTTTAATTGAATAAAGAGAGGGAAAGTGAGAAAGTAAGCCACCAGATCTGGGACTTGAACTGAGGCCAGCCACATGGGAATTTCCAGTGCCTTAATCACCACACCACCTGCTGGTCCCTAAATTTCCTTCTTTCATGAAAGACATATAGAGAAGAAAGACTGGCACACCCAACAGACTCCTCACTCCAGGATTCACCCCAGCCTTCACCAGCCCAGATCACAAGCATGCACACACAGGGACCAGCAGTTAGCGTAATCGCTATGCCGCTGGACTCCCATGTAGTCCACTGTGGTTCGAGTCCCGGACCCGGTGGCTTCAACTCATACCGGGCACATGTGCGTGCGTGCCCAAGCTCCCAAGAGGAGAAGGGAGGAGAAGGGATTGCGGCGTGGCCATTCCCCCCTGGGGGATGATTTCTTGCTTTCTGTCTCTCTGGCAAGTGCATGTACCCTATAGCAAAAACCTCTCAGGGACCAGCAGTTAGTGTAATGGCTATGTCGCTGGACTCCCACATGGTCGACCTCAGTTCGCGTCCTGGACCCGGTGGCTTAAAACTCACGCCGGGCGCATGTGCGTGCATGCCCAAGATCCCGAGAGGAGAATGGAGGAGAAGGGATTGCGGCGTGGCCATCCCCCCTGGGGGGTGATTTCTCGCTTTCTGTCGCTCTCTTTCTGTCTGTCTGTCTGTCGAGCGCACGCGCCCTATAGCAAAAACCACTCCAAAAAAGAAAAAAAAAAACTCTCAAAAAAAAAAAATAAATAAATAAAAAACCAAGCATGCACACACATACCCAATGTGCTTACGGATGTTTTAGAGCACAAACTCTGGACGTTTCCCATATGAGTCCAGGTGCAGTACCACTGTGCCACCACCTAGCCCTAGAATCATCTTTTTAAAGTAGCCATAACGTTTTAGAATTTCAAATCTAAGTATTATGCTCGCTCACGTCTCTTCCAAAAATGCTCCAAGCTTCCTGTCCTGTTCTGCTGCATTATACCATGTTACTCTGCCAAGATTTAGCTCATTTCCTCTTCTTGCTTGTCCAGATAGGGTGGTGTACATCAATAATACCCTCTCCTTTCCCACGTTCAGGTTTTACTTGCTACTTGGAATGCCTAGCTCCCCCAGTTCATCTGTGAGGGCCTACCATGCAAGTTCAGTGCAGAATGCCTTTACGAACAGTACCTACATCCAGCCTTCCATCAGTTCTCATAAAAAGTGGAACCTCTCCCCTCCAACAGATCATTTACTCTACTTCATTAATTCTAAGACACATTATTTATTTATTTAATTTTTTTGGAGAGAATTTTGCTATAGGGTGTGTGCTCTTGCCAAAAAGATGGAGAGAGACAGAGAGACAGAAAACGAGAAATCACCCCCCAGAGGGGATGGCCACGCCACAATCCCCTCTCCTCCATTCTCCTCTCGGGATCCTGGGCACACACGCACACGCACCCGGCGTGAGTTTAAGCCACCAGGTCCGGGGACTCAAACCGCGGTCGACTACATGGGAGCCCAGAGACATAGCCATTACACCAACTGCTGGTCCCAAGACACATTAATTCTTCACATTTTAACTCTGAAAACAGGATACATCTTACATCTGTTGGTATACAAGTCTGATTAGCAGCATTTCTTCCTAGTGGTATGTAAAATAATTGTGACCCTTACAAACATTGTCACCATAGATTTGATTGAATAAGGTATTATATTCTATTATAATCACTTTGTATATTTCCTTTTTTTTTTTTTTTTTTTTTTTGAGATGTTTTTGCTATAGGGCGCGTACGCTTGCCAGAAAGATAGAGACAGAGAGACAGAAAGTGAGAAATCAACCCACCCACCCCCTGCCCGGGGAGGGATGGCCACACTGCAATCCCTTCTCCTCCATTTTCCTCTGGCAATCTTGGGTACACACACACATGCCCAGTGTGAGTTTAAGCCACCGGGTCCGGGACTCAAACTGCTGTCAACTACGTGGGAGTCCAGCGATATGGTCATTATGTCAACTGCTGGTCCCTCACTTTGTATATTTCTGTGTCCCCTACTAGTTTGTAAAATGCCACAAGGCAGGTGCCATGCCATTATTGCTTCTGACTAGTATAGACCTGGGTACAAAGAGGGAGTGTATTTAAAAAAACACTAGTAATAAATTACATGTATTTAGCATTTACAAGTATCAGATACTGCTCTAAATACTTTACATGTATAAACACATTTTTTTTTGTTTTTTGGTTTTTTTGGAGAGGTTTTAGCTATAGAGCACGTGTGCTCACCAGAGATACAGAGAGAGACAGAGAGGCAGAAATCGGGAAATCATCCCCCAGAGGGGAAGGCCACGCTGCAATCCCTTCTCCTCCATTCTCCTCTTGGGATCCTCGGCACGCACGCACACGCGCCTAGCGTGAGTTTAAGCCACCGGGTCTGGGACTCGAACCGTGGTCAACTCGTGGGAGTCCAGCGACATAGCCATTATGCTAACTGCTGGTCCTATAAACACATTTAACCCTTGCAAAAAAACCTCATGAAGTACAATTATTTTCACTGTCTTATAGATGAGGAAACTGAGGCACAGATACCTTAGATAAGGTCATTCAAAAATACAGTAAAGTTCCATTAGATCTGAATCCATATTTGCCAATTATGATTCATGATTATTTGTTATCATGTTTCCATCTAGCAAATATTTAATGAGCAATTACTCTAGACTAACTACTGCACTAAACACTGGTAAGCAAACTCTAGTCCTAGGGTGTCTGAACCACAGGTCCATTCTAAAAGCCTTTGGAACATCAGGACTAACTCACAGTTTCACTAAGTTGAATCCACTCTCCTCTCTACTCTTCCTTTTTAACAACTTCCAAGATAGCTTTTCTCTTAAAGCTGTCAGCACTATATTAGGAACCAAAACAAAATACAAACAAAAAAAAATCCTTTGTGCTCTATTTATTATTAATTAGCTGCTATGAAAATATCACAATGGAGGGACCAGCAGTTAGCGTAATGGCTATGTCGCTGGACTCCCACGTAGTCGACCGCGGTTCGAGTCCCGGACCCGGCGGCTTAAACTCACGCCGGGCGCGTGTGCGTGCGTGCCCAAGATCCCGAGAGGAGAATGGAGAAGGGATTGCGGTGTGGCCATCCCCCCTGGGGGGTGATTTCCTGCTTTCTATCTCTCTGTCTCTCTCTGTCTGTCTGGCGAGCGCACGCGCCCTATAGCAAAAACCTCTCCAAAAAAAAAAAAAAAAAAAAAAAAAAATCACAATGGAGACTTCAGGGAGGGAATGGGTTGCAAGATCAAAAGGGCTCTTAAGAAACAAGATTGTTTTCAAGCAAATATTGTACTTTCAGTTTTAAATAAAGGGGGGAGTAAAAACACCATAATTTTGTTTTAAAATAGAATGCTTAAAAAAAGTTTTCCCTGAAGCATGAGATGCTTTTTTAAGAAAAATGATTCATTTTATCAGAACAAAAATGAACTAATAAATCTTGTTCCTTTTATTTTAGCCCTTGCTATGTTAAGAATTCATGAGAAATCCTTACATCCCCCAGGCTCATCTCCCACTTTAGACAGAATGTTCAAATAGCAGGCAATCGAGATTATGGACACCCCCTCTATTCCTGCCCTTGTTAAGTGACTGTCATCTACTATATAAAAGTAACCAAAAAAAGAAAATGAGGGCAGGAAATTCTCATCACAGCTGAACAAACACTATTATTTTAACATAACAAGGATGGTGTTTAAGGACTGGTTTAAACTGATGGAAATTTCCAATAGAGGGGGAAAAACTGCATCTCCAACATTCAAAATAAAACGTCTAGGGGCCGACAGGTGGCATAGTGGCTAAGGGCATTGGACTCCCACATGACTGACTGCAATTCAAGTCCCCAACCTGGTGGCTTGCTTTCACACGTTCTTTCTCTGCCCCTCTCTGTTCAAATTAAAATAAATAAGTTAAATAAAATAATTCTTTAAATAAAATAATAAAAATCACAGGGACCAGCAGGTGGCGTGGTAGTTATGGCGCAGGACACTCCCCCATGGCTGACCATGGTTCGAGTCCCAGACCTGGTGGCGAGTCCCGGACCTGGTGGCTTGTTTTCTCACTTTCCCTCTTTCTGTGTCTCTCTCTGGTCAAATTAAAAAATGAATGAATAAGTAAAATTAAATAAAATTTTTAAAAATAAATAAAATAATAATAAATCAATGTCTAATTATTTAAAAATAAAATAAGATAGCAAGGCCAGGTCTACTATTTTACACTTCTACTTATCCTGCCATATGGTAAAGACAGAAATGAATTGGGGTTCTATAATGAACTATGACAATAATAACAAACGCTTACTTTTCAAACAATCCTCTAAAAATGAATAATCAGGGACTGGCAGGTGGTGTCGTGGTTAAGAGCGTTGGACTTCCACATGGCCAGCCATGGTTCAAGTCCCAGACCTGGCAGCTTGCTTTCTCACTTTCCCTCCCCCTCTCTCTGTCCCTCTCTGGTCAAATTAAAATAAAGTTAAATTTTAAAAATTATTTTAAAAAATAATCAGTGTTACGATCAGAGAATTTATTGGGAGAACCAAGGAACTAGAACAAAAAAGGTGAAAATTATATGTCACTGAGCATTTCCAGGAAAGAGAGGTAAAACACGTTTTGCCAGATAGGTTCATTTCTCCCATTGCTATAAAATAATTCACCCTCCTTATCTGTGAATCTTCAAGGACCTATAACAGTACAACCACTCCCCTGCCTTTACTCAGTTAAAAGACAAAGCATCACCAGTTTCCAAAGGGCCTCCCACTTCAAGCTCTCAATTCTCAGAGCCAGCAAAACTGAAGCATCTGTTTCTGTCCTTTAGAAAGGAGTTGGCATGTCTTTTTCAAAAGTTGTGGTTAGGGAACCAGCAGTTAGCGTAATGGCTATGTCGCTGGACTCCCACGTAGTCGACCGCGGTTTGCGTCTCGGACCCGGTGGCTTACAACTCACGCCGGGCGCGTGTGCATGTGTGCCCAAGATCCCGAGAGGAGAATGGAGGAGAAGGGATTGCGGCGTGACCATCCCCCCTGGGGGGTGATTTCTCGCTTTCTGTCTCTATGTCTCTCTCTGTCTGTCTGGCGAGTGCATGCGCCCTATAGCGAAAAAAACCTCTCCAAAAAAAAAAAAAAAAAAAAAGTTGTGGTTATAAAGTCATTTTCTCTCTCTGGAAGCACACATTTTAATTCTACCCTTTGCTCTGTCTACCCTGAGAAACAACAAAGGCTCACAGGAGTGTTCCTCCAGCCTCTCTGAAAAGAACCAGCCACCCCTTAGGGTACTGTGCAGCTGCTTCCATCTTTTACCTCCCTCAAGACACTCCAGCAGTGGACAGGCAGAGTCATAAAAATAAAAAGTGAGCAAGCTAAAAAATCTGGTGTGCGCTTATCTGAACTCTAAAATAGAGAGAGAACCCTGAGGCAACCAGAGACTCCTTTGCAAAGGAAAACTTTAGGGACTAGCAGTTAGCGTAATGGCTATGTCGCTGGACTCCCACATAGTCGACCGCGGTTCGCGTCCCGGACCCAGTGGCTTAAAACACGCCGGGCGCATGTGCGTGCGTGCCCAAGATCCCGAGAGGAGAACGGAGGAGAAGGGATTGCGGCGTGGCCATCCCCCCTGGGGGGTGATTTCTCACTTTCTGTGTCTCTGTCTCTCTCTGTCTGTCTGGCGAGCGCACGCGCCCTATAGCAAAAAAAAAAAAAAAAAACCCTCTCCAAAGGAAAACTTTACAATTTAAAAATAACAAGCTGTATTTGCACACCCCTTCCTGGGCAGCCCTCCCAGCTTGTCTCAAACTAGTTTTCTCAACTCATAATAAGGCACATTAGAGCCAACTGTGTTACAAGGGAACATGAGTGATGGTATTCAGCAAGCATTGAACAGATTGGGCCTCCATTCCCCCATTTCCTTCCTCTTGGGTGAGAAGCTACACACCATTAGGAAAAATGCTACAGTGTGGTATTTTTCCTACACAAGTCTGATGGCTACTTTATTATGTCACAGAAGAAACTGCTATTTCTGCACATGATATGCTGTGCCTATGTAGAAAACACACGTTGTCTATTGAGATCTTACACATAATATGCTGCTTCTTGGTGAAGAACTCAGTCATTCCATTAATAAGAGTAAGGTCTAACATCTAGTAATATTGGGGCAAGCAAGCAGCCTGGTGGTTAAGGTGCTGGACTCCCACATTGCTGACCACATTTCGAGTTCCCGACACTTTCCCTCTCTCGCTGGTCAAATTGACAATAAACTAATTAAATCAAATTAATAATTCTTTAGGGGAAAAAAAAACTTCATGGACTACTTTATTTTAAAAAAAAAAAAGAAATTAGTAATATTGCTGGTGATATAGGAGCATCGGCATAGAGCTTACAATTTTCATAAACCGATGTCTAGCTCATGCATGATGCTTGCAAAAGCCGTCTGAAGCGTGACATCTTCCAGCGGTTCAGAAGGTTAAGTGGGACCTGCCCAAGGTTATCTATTTGCTTAATCAGTGGTGGACTTGGTTTTGCACCTGTCTCGCTTAAAAACCTCTCATTTTTCCCCCTAAACCTCTCCCAGCTGTGAACTCTCATGCTCTAGCCTGAGCGACCTATTACTCCGGGACACGGGCCTTTCCCTGCCTGCTTCTGAGTCGGCTTCTGCTCCTGCACCGCTTTCATCCTCCACCTCCCTCCCCCCGCGACCATTCTCTGAAAGCGGAAAGGGAGAGGCGACCGAAAGCTCCTGGGGGAAGGGATGATGACAAACCGGGGCGCTGGACACTGGCCCTGCGGTGGGCGCCTTCACTCCACAGCCCGCAAACCCTTCCCTGGGCCAAGCCGTCCAGCTCTGGGGCTGGTTATCCGCCACTCATGCCCCTGGTTCTCCTATCGTCACCTCAACTGTCCCTCCCCCACGCCCCTCGGTCCCCGACAGGCAGAACCCACCCAAGTCGCGGTATCCTTCCGCCGAGCACCCCTACCCCCTCCACCTACTCCCCTCCCATCGCCACTCACTGTCGGTGACTGGGCCCGGCCCTCATGGCTGCTCCGTCGCCGCCCGCCACCGCCACTGCTGCTCCACGCCCCGGTCCCTCAGTCACCGCCACCGCCGCCGCCGTCGGGACTCGCCGGGAGCCTCTCCTGCGCCTGCGCAACCCGAAGCGCCGGGGCCCTCTTGGGCCGCCCGCGCCTGCGCAGCCCGGGCCGGGGGCGTCTTCCTCAATGCCTGATGGCCTGGCCCCCTGGGTCTCAGGTGGACATGGCCGCTGGCCTTGAAGACTTGTTTGGCTTGGAGAATTTGGCGGCCGCCTCGGCGTTAGAGGCCTCTAAGTAGCTTGCCTAGGTTACTAAGCTCTTAGACGTGGTTGCCCAAAGGGGCCATAGACTTTTGGCATGTCAGAACTGGATCCTGCTTGCACTTAAAGACCTGAATTCAGGTGCTCTCAAGTGACCACCGATAATAAATGTTTCTTTTCGGAAGACAATCACGTCGACAATGCATTGGGGTAACTAGGTAGGAGGCAACTTTGACATCTCAAAATACACTGTTTTCCAAGTGTTCAGAAGTCCTGGGACACTACTAAGTTGAGTTTATGTCTAAAGAGCATGCCGTTTATTGTTCTAGGTAATCTATATATACTATCGAGGACTTTGCAGGCGAACATTCCCTACTTTCCAGCACTCACTATGGTCCCTGGTCCTTTCACAAATTGGTAAATGCAAACCAGGTCTATGGGGTCGGAAGGTGGCGTTGGGGTGATGGGCTGCCACGTGGCTGACTATGGTTTGAGCCCTGACTTCGGTGCTTGATTTCTCACTTTAGCTTTCTGTCGTTCTCAGGTCAAAATTTTAAAAATAAATAATAATGGGGGCCAGCAGATGGTGTGCCGGTTACATCCTACATGGCTGACTGTGGTTCGAGTCCCAGACCTTGTGGTTTGATCATGTGCCCAAGATCCTGGGAGGAGAATGGAAAAGGGACTACAGTGGCCATCCCCTCTGGGAGGTAATTTCTCACTTTTCCTCTCACTGCCTCTGTCTTAGTCTAGTGAGAACACGCACCCTAAGGCAAAAACCTCTGGAAAAAAGATAATAAATAAAATAATTCTTTAAAAGGGGGGGCAGAAGATGGCACAGTGGTTATGTCGTTGGACTCCCACATGGCTCACCACAGTTCAAGTCCTGGACCTGGAGGCTTACTTTCTCTCTTTCCCTCTCTTGCTCTCACTCTGTCCCTCTCTGGTCAAATGAAATTAAATAAATAAAGTTAAATAAAATAATTCTTTAAAACAAACCAAAAAAAGAGTGTAAATTGGTGTCTAATCCAGTCTCTAAAAAAGCAAATCTACACAAAGGCACATGCCTAATTGTATGAACTGCCTCCCACCTGAACAAGACCATCTTGACATACACAAAGTAGGGACCAGCAGATGGTGTAATGGCTACATCTCTGAACTCCCATGTAGTTGACTGCAGTTCGAGTCCCGGACCTGGTGGCTTAAACTCACACCGGGTGCATATGCGTGCGTGCCCAAGATCCTGAGAGGAGAATGGATAAGAAGGAAATGCAGCGTGGCCATCTCCCCTGGGGGGTGATTTCTCACTTTCTGTCTCTCTGTCTCTCTCTGTCTTTCTGACAAGCACACGAGC
Organism: Tupaia tana; assembly: GCA_026018925.1. Lineage (NCBI taxonomy): Eukaryota > Metazoa > Chordata > Mammalia > Scandentia > Tupaiidae > Tupaia > Tupaia tana. The sequence goes on along the minus strand of JAKSZU010000011.1, from coordinate 22,706,862 downwards.
CCTATAGCAAAAACCTCTCAAAAAAAAAAAAAAAAAATAGACATACACAGAGTAAAAGACAACAGATTGGGGAGGGGGACTGGTGGCAGGATCCATCCGAGAGGCCAAATACTGGTGTAGAAAAATTGGTATTAATTACAAAAGTATTACGCTTTGGAAAGGGAGCATATTTGGCACCACAAGGCAATTGCAAAGCCAGGAAGAAGGAAGAATATAAACACTACTCTTCTAATGAATGCATGGCTAAAAAGAAGGCCACAGCTGAAGTTCCTGAGAACTGTGCCTTTCTGGGTCCACCACTACATGCAGTACCCTAGGAAGGCCTCCTGGACTCCATGTAATAACTGCATATCTTCCTAGATTTCAATCATTCTGCGTCTTCTGTCCCCAATGAGTCTTGCTTTTTCTTTTTTCTTAAGAGAGATGTTTGCGGGACCAGCAGTTAGCGTAATGGCTATGTTGCTGGACTCCCATGTAGTCAACCGCGGTTCGCGTCCCGAACCCAGTGGCTTAAAACTCACGCTGGGCGAGTGTGCATGCGTGCCCAAGATCCCAAGAGGAGAATGGAGGAGAAGGGATTGCGGCATGGCCATCCCCCCTGGGGGGTGATTTCTCGCTTTCTGTCTCTCTGTCTCTCTCTGTCTGTCTGGCGAGCGCACGTGCCCTATAGCAAAAACCTCTCCAAAAAAAAAAAAGAGAGAGAGATGTTTGCTATAGGGCGTGTGCACTCACCAGCTAGAGACAGAGAAAGACAGACAGAAAGTGAGAAATCACCCCCCAGGGGGTTGACCATGCCACAATCCCTTCTCCTCCATTCTCCTTGGGATGTTGGACACACATGCACTCATGCCTGGCATGAGTTTTAAGCCACTGGGTCCGGGACCCACCCCGGCTGGGGTACGGCTCCCGGCAGGACTCGAACCGCAGTCGACTACATGAGAGTCCAGTGATATAACCATTACAACATCTGCTGGTTCCTGGTCCCTTTTTTTTCTTTTCTTTTCTTTTCTTTTCTTTTTTTTTTTTTCTTTTTACGTTTTTACCGTAGAGTACGTGCACTCACTGGAGAATGACAAGGAGAATGAAAGTGAGAAATCACCCCCCCCCGGGGGGGTGGGGGATAGCCGTGCCACAATCCCTTCTCCTCCATTGTTGTCCTTGGATTTGACGGACATATGCACATGAACCAGCATGATTTTTTCTTTTCTATTTTTTTAAACATGTATTTCATTTTATTTATTCTTCAATTTTATCAGAGAGAGACAGTGAGAGAGAGGGAGAGTGAGAAAACAAGCTGCCAGGCCCAGGACTCAAACCGTGGTCAGATATGTGGGAGTCCACCACTTTAACCACCACACCACCTGCTGGCCTTCTATTTTTTTGAAAGAGATTTTTGCCTTAGGGTGTGTGTGCTTGCCAGAGAGACAGAGAGGAACAGAGACAGAAAGTGAGAAATCACCCCCCAAGGGGAATGGCCGTGCCACACTCTCTTCTTCATTTTCCTCTTGGGATTTTGAATATCCACGCACAAGCACCTGGTGTAAATTTGAGGCTGTTGGGTCTGAGACTTGAACAGGGGTGACTAAGTGGGAGTTCAACAATATAACCATTATGCCATCTCCTGGTCTCTTCTTTTCTTAAAATTTTATTTATTATTATTATTTTTTTTACTCTGGCCAGAAAGATAGAGAAAGTGAGAAAGCAAGCCACCAGATCCAAGACTTGAACTGTGGTCGGCCATATGAGAGCCAAGCGCCTTAAACCACCACACCATCTGCCGGCCCCACCCCAGCGTAATTTTCTAGTCACCAGATTCAAGACTAGAACCATAGTTTGCCATGTGGGAATCCAACGCTTACCATCACCCACCTGCTGACGCCTCCCTATTTGATTTTTTTACCAAGGGCAAAATAGCCATCTTTTTCTTTTTTCTGCCAAGCATTCACTCACTCAGTCCAGTGATAATGATCCAAGAAAACCACACCTCCTCTATTTTCAGACCACGTGGTGTGAGTGAGTTTCCCAAGTCAATCAGCACGTAACATTCCCTAAACTATAGGGATTGTTTCAGGTACACGGGATGCAGCCCGGTCAGAGCCAAAACACGCAGAGAACTTTGCTTGGGGAAGTCTCTTGTTCTTTCCCGCTTCACCTAGATGTGAGAAGACATAACTGGAACTGTTGCAATTTTGTTGATGCTACAAGGAGTGAGCAAATCCAAAGACTGATGGCATTTATTCACTCACTGAACAAAAATCTTATTAAGTATAGGGACCAGCATGTAGCGTGGTAGTTAAGGTGCTGGACACTCCCACATTGCTAACCACAGTTCGAGTCCTGGACCTGGCGGCTTCCTTTGTCCCTTTCTCTCTCTCTCTTTCTCTCTCTGTCTCTCTCTGGTCACATTAAAAAAAAAATGAATGAATAAATAAAATTAAATTTAAAAAAGTAACTTGAAAACTGCACAGAAAATGTGTCTGGGGAAAATATATTAAAAAAAGAAAATCAGGACCAGCAGTTAGCCGTAATGGCTATGTTGCCGAACTCCCATGTAGTCAATCACGGTTTGTGTCCCGGACCCAATGGCTTAAAACTCACGCCAGGTGGGGACCAGCAGTTAGCGTAATGGCTATGTTGCTGAACTCCCATGTAGTCAACCACGGTTCGAGTCCCGGACCCTGTGTCTTAAACTCATGCCGGGCGCATGTGCGTGTGTGCCCAACATCCTGAGAGGAGAATGGAGGAGAAGGGATTGCGGTGTGGCCATCCCCCCCGGGGAGTGATTTCTCACTTTTTGTCTGTCTGGCGAGTGCACTCACCCTGTAGCAAAAACCTCTCAAAAAAAAAAAAAAAAAAAAAAAAAAAAAAGTCAGTCAGTCGTGATACTTTGTATTTTATTCTGAGGGTGGTGAAACAATGAAGTGACTTGGTCATACTGGAAGGGCTGGCAAGATCAAAAACAGGAAGACCCTTGGGACCAGCAGATCACATGGTGGTTAAGGGTGCTGGACTCCCACATGGCCGATGGCGGTTTGAGTCCCAGACCTGGAAGCTTTCTCTCTCTGTTTCTCTCTCTCTCTCTCTCTCTCTCCCCCCCCCCTTCTCTGGTCAAATTAAAAAATAATAATAAATAGTTAAATAAAATAATTATTTAAAAAATTGGGACCAGCAGGTGGCGTGGTGGTTAAGGTACTGGACATTCCCACATGGCTGACCACAGTTCAAGTCTTGAATGTGGCGGCTTGCTTTCTCACTTTCCCTCTCTCTCTCTCTGTGTCTCTCTCTGTTGAAATTAAAATAAATGAATGGCCAGATCAAATAAATAATTATTAAAAAAAAATTTAAAAAAAACAGGAAGACCCTGAGGAGTTTACAGAACCTACCAAATAAGATAATTTTGTGGCCAGTAGATGGCATATAGTGGTTAAGGCACTGGACTCTCATGTGGCCGACCGTGGTCTGAGTCCTAGACTGGGCAGCTTGAAACTCATGTGGGGGGTGTGTGTGTGCGTGCCCAAAAATCCCAAGAGGAGAATGAAGGAAAAGGGATTACAATGTGGTCATCTCGCCTAGTGAGTGATTTCTCACCTTCTCTCTTTCCATTCTTTCCATTTCTCTCTATCTCTTGGGCAAGCACACACACCCTATAGCAAAATCTCCCAAAAAAAATAAAGATAATTTCAAGAATTGTTAAATGCCATGAAGAAAAACCTCTCTTAGACACTATTTGAGCTGAGACCTGAATGGGGAGCAGAAACCACATCTGGAAGGACACAGGACGCAGGAGTAGTATGTGTAAAAGCCCCGAGACAAAAATAACCTGGGTCTGGAAGCCAGCAGGTGGTGTAGTGGGTAAGGCACTGGACTCCCACATGATTGACCATGGTTGAGGTCCTGGACTTGAGGCCTGAAAAATCACACCAGGCGCGTGTGTGTGCATGCCCAAAGTCCCAGGAGGAAATTGTAGGAGGCGAGATTGAGGTGTGGCCATACCCCCTACAGGTGATTTCTCACTTTCCCTCTCACTGTCTCTTTGCGTCTCTCTCCAACAAGCACACAGGCCCTATAGTGAACACCTTCAAAAAAAAGTACTAACCTTGTTTTTTTAAAAAGGCCCAGGAGCCGTGTCATAGGCCGTGGAAGTGCTACTTCACAATACAGGAGACCATACCAGAAGGCTCTGAGTCTGCAGCCACGTCTACCTGAACTCACCAAGCTCGACTGTGGGCAAACCCATGACCCTGGCTGGCCAAAGGACTGGGAGGAGGACGGCAGCACGAGGATTCTGTTGAGGGTGCCTATCTCCTCCTCCCCCATCTCTGGGGAAATATTTTAATTTGTATATTTTAGTTTGCTATGGGGTATGTGTGCTTACCAGAAAAAGACGGGGGGGGGAGACAGAAAAAGTGAGAAAGCATCCTCTGGGGAAATGAGCACACTACAGTCTCTCCTTCATTCTACTCTCAGGATTTGGGGCATGAACACATGCTCCCTGTGTGGTGTGTGGTCAGACCACACAGTCGGCCACGTGGGATCCGGCCATCTTAACCACCATGTCACCTGGCTGGACCAATACATTTTTTTTTTTTTTTTGAGGTTTTTGCTATAGGGCACATGTATTCACCAGAGAGATAAAGAGAAGGAAAGTGAGAAATTACCCTCCTAGAGGGAATGGCCATGTAGGTGCATTACAACAAAAATCTCCCTCAGGGGCTGGCAGGTGGCGTGGTGGTTAAAGGCACTGGATTCCCACATAGCTGACTGCAGTTCGAATCCTAGACCTGGCAGCTAGCTTTCTCACTTTCCCTTTCTCTCTCTCTCTAGTCAAATTAAAAAATAATCATAACAAATGGGATTAAATAAATAAATTTTAAAAAATCTCCCTCAGGGGGGAAAAAATAAAGAAAAGATGGCACAATGTTCTGTGTCATCCCTGGGATTCTTTCAGCATTATTTATCTGTGGCTAGCACAGCAGTACTTAGTATGAGTTCCCTGGGCGCTGTGGCATTTATATAAATAAGCGCTTCATCTACTCACTGTGTGACCTGAAATGTTCCCTTCACTCTAGTTGCAGTGAAAATAGTAGTTCATCTAACTGTCCACAAAAGAAGAACCATATTTTTCTGATTGTTGTCTCCATGTCTAGCAGCATCTTGTTCTCTAGGCACCCATATGTCCAAAGAACACCCAGAATATCATGTTCTGAAAAGGCTGTTCCTTTCATTAACAGAGCAGGAGGGCTGGGAGATGGAGCCTGGCGCCATTTACAAGCCATGGTGCATCTGCCTTCCGAGGCTGTCAATCCTGTGTCACTCGGGGATTCTGTGGACACCAACCTTCCGTTCCAAAAGTAGCAATAGGTTCTCTCCAACTCCAAAATTCTCCCCTCTCTGTCCTATATCATTAGTTTTTTCTATCTACTGGGTCATTTCCATAGCAAACAAAGTTGTTCTATTTGGGGAGGGGGAAAGCCTCTCTCTTTTATTTTTTGTAGTTCTTGTTATAAGGCTCACTGGAGAGAGATGGACAGGAAGAGAGAGAAGGAAAGTGAGAAATCATTTCCCAGGAGGATGGCCACACAGCAATCCCTTCTCCAGCCTCCTCTTGGGGTTTTGGGCATGCACACATATGCACCAGAGTGATTCTCAAGCTGCAGTTTCCAGGATTTGAACAACACAACTAGCCACGTGGGATCTAGCACCTTAACCTCCATGCCACTAGCTTGCCCAGAAAAGCCTTTCTTACTCTCACAGTCCCCTCCAGTTATCACCTACTTTTGCTCTGCTTCACTGGGAAGAGTTGTAAATATACTTTGACTATCCTCAGTTCCTTCCCATTCATTCATTCATTCTCTCTCTCTCTCTCTCTCTCTCTCTCTCTTTTCTCCCCCCAAAATTGGATTTTGGGCAAACACAGGCACTTGGCATGTTTTTCAGTCCTCTGGTCCTGGACTCCAAGAGCACACTTGGCCACATGGGATCCAATGGCTTCAACCCATGCCACCAGCTTGTCCCTAATGTACATTTTTGCCCCTTTGGTCACTGACATATCCTAGCACCTGGTCAGGAATTGCACATAGCAGATGCTTAATAAATCCTCACCCCTTCAAACTCTGCAACAGTTATCTCTCTGTTTCAAAAGGTTTATTTTTTTAGAGTTTTTTGCTATAGGGTGTGTGTGCTTGCCAGAAAGACAGATACAGAGAGGCAGAAAGTGAGAAATCACTCCCCAGGGGGGACAGCCACGCCACAATCCCTTCTCCTTTCTCTTCTCGGGATCTTGGGCACACATGCACCCGGTGGAGTTTAAGCTGCCGGGTCCAGGACTCAAACCGCTGTCAAATACATGGGAATCCAGTGATGTAGCCATTACTCCATCTGCTGGTCCCTCAAAAGGTTTATTAAAAGGATGAAGAGGGTCACAAATAGGCTAAGATAAAAGGAGTTTCTCTAGTTGAAAGAACGGTCTGGGATGGGACCAGCAGTTGGCCTAAACCTCTCAAAAAAAAAAAAAAAAAAGACCTGGGAGAGCGTCCTGGCTATACAGCTGCTTCTCCGTTGCAGGCCATGTTTTCTCCAGAAGGGAGTTGGCTCAGAAGGCGTTAGTGACCAGGTTTAGAGAGAAATCAGGTTCTGCTCTTGACCTAGAGGACCGACCTAGTGCCACTCCTTATATGAAGCTAGCATAGGGCCAAGGTACAGCTAGCCTGAGGCCGCTGATGAGCACTAGGTCAAGGCAAAGGGGTAGTGGGAGAGGAGCCTGCAGGACTGATGCTGGAAAACACTAAAGCAACAACAAAGCAAATCCTTACAGAGGCACGGGAACTGTGCCCTCTACCTTGCTGAAGCTCGTCCTTCCCGCGACTCACGGTGTTTCTCCCGCTGAACGAAGCCGGTATGTGAAGGACAATTTCTGCCACTTGGCCTCTGGGAGATGTAGTCGCTCAGGACACATGGCTAGAAGGGGCTAAGTTTTTTTTTTTTTAAAGAATCATTTATTCATGGGACCAGCAGTTAGCATAATGGCTATGTCGCCGGACTCCCAAGTAGTCGATCGCGGTTCGAGTCCCGGACCCGGTGGCTTAAACTCACGCCGGGCGTGTGTGTGGGCGTGCCCAAGATCCCTAGAGGAGAATGGAGGAGAAGGGATTGCGGAGTGGCCATCCCCCCTGGGGGGTGATTTCTCACTTTCTGTCTCTCTGTCTCTGTCTGTCTGGCGAGCGCACACGCCCTATAGCAAAAACCTCTCCCCCCCCAAAATAAAAGGAATATCATTTATTCATTTCATTTCATTTGTTACTATATTTATTTTTTAATTTGACCAGAGATAGAGAAAGAAAGGGAAAGTGAGAAAGCAAGCTGCCAGGTCCATGCCTCGAACCCCAGTTAGCCACGTGGGAGTCCAGCACCTTAACCAGCACGCCACCTGTTAGCCCATGAAAGAAGGGGCTTTTACAAAACTTTGGCAGGAGAAGAAAATATGGGAGTCCGAACTGATCACCAGGCTCACATAAACTCTAAATGGACAACTTCTGCCTTTCTCAGCCTCCACCAGCCCCCAGAGAGGTTTGTCCCCAACCAAACCTCCGACATCCCGTGGGTCTCGGCTGTTTGGGCGAGTCTAGCCCTCTTCTGCTCTCTCGTTGGTTAGCCGCTCTGTCCAGTCGTAGGTGCGCTCCGGGTTCGTTCCCAGAGTGCATTGCGGTTGCAATGGCTGCTCCCAGCCGGCGTGGGGCTGGATTTGTTCGAGCGGTATTAGGGGTCTGTCAGCTGAGTCCTCACACCGCAAGGGAGAGGGTGACTCCGCTCCCCTCAGTCTTAAACTGTCAACGGAGATGTGTGTCCTGTGTTGCGGGCGCTGCTTTCTCTGGTGCCCGGCTGGCGCCCGCCTCTCGCCACTATGGCCAGGGCTCAGCCCTGGACCGCCTCCTCGGATCCTTTCAGCCCGACAGTTCAGTGACAACTCGCGTCCCTGCGGTGTCCATGCACAGAGGTAAAGGACCTAAATAGGTTTTCCCGAACTTCGAGGGGTTTCGCGCTGAACGTCCTTTGTCGGGGAAACCCTTCAGTCTCTGGGGATATCGCCTTTGGCTCTTTATTGCAGAATATGATTTTGAGGCCCTGAGTCAGTTAAGCAGTGGAAGATCTCACAGGAGAGAGATACCAGATTCTAGGAATTTAGAAGAAAGAGGATACCGATCTGGTCATGACCAGAGACTTGCACCATTAAGCCCGAGATTCAAGGGCCTCAGACAAGGCAAAGCTGTGGCACTCTTCCCCCACATGGGAAGCAAATAAAGGCATTTTGAGCCCAATCTACCTGTCCAGACACTGAGTTACACCTGGGAAATAGCCATATTTTATTTTTCAAGTAGCATAGACTACATTCTGGTAAGGAGGCTGGACACAAACTGGTAATTGCAATACACTGTCATATGGGTATAATAAAGAAAGACTGAGAAAGTTTTCGGAGTCTTCATAGCACGCATAGTAAGGTGAGATTGATCTAGAAAATTTTCTGGCATTAGCTAATCTACAATAGCTGCAATTCCATACTTGTACATACATTTTCTTAGGCACAGCTACAGTACTGTTACACACAGTAATTGAGTATCTTTTAAGTGCCAGCTATTCTCCTGAGTGGTTTTATACAATTAGCAATCATCAAAAGGAAGTTTTAAGTAAGTAGCTACAATATCAACTCCATTTTACATATAAAGAAACTAAAGGAGTTAGATTGAAGAACTTGGTAAAGTCACATAAACAAGGACCAAAATGAGTCTCAAAAGTCAGATTTAGGTGGCTTCAATGTGGCAAAGGGGTACTAATCGTGTACCCCTTTGTCTTTGTGGATGTTCAGGATTCAAATCCCATTATATCTCACTCCTTATTCCACTCACACACAGATGAGCAAAATCTCCTCTTGATCCATCAGCCTGACATGCCTGAGAATCCCCGGGTCCTACGAGTGGTCCTTCTAGGAGCTCCAAATGCAGGGAAGTCAACACTCTCCAACCAGTTACTTGGCCGAAAAGTATGCTGCATCCTTGACCACCCTCCACTCCTATCCTATTCCCCTTTTATCTCTCACTTCTTGCCATGCCCTTATGGAGGGTCCTGGAGAAATCAAACCTTGCTGGACTTTTTTGTTCCTGGCAGGTGTTCCCTGTCTCCAAGAAGGTGCATACTACTCGCTGCCAAGCTCTCGGAGTCATCACAGAGAAGGAGGCGCAGGTGGTAGGTACCTACAGAGAAAGTCCTGAAAAAAGGAAAAGGTGAAGCTAAGAGGGTCTCATCAGCCCTAAAGAAAAGCATGCTCAGGGACCAGCAGTTAGCATAATGGCTATGTCGCTGGACTCCCATGTAGTCAACCACGGTTTGAGTCCCGGACCCAGTGGCTTAAACTCACGCCAGGCGCATGTGTGTGCTTGCCCAAGATCCCGAGAAGAGAATGGAGGAGAAGGGATTGCGGCGTGGCCATCCCCCCTGGGGGGTGATTTCTCGCTTTCTGTCTCTCTGTTTCTGTCTGGCGAGCGCACGCACCCTATAGCGAAAACCTCGCCAAAAAAAAGAAAAAAAGAAAAGCATGCTGGGAACCAGCAGTTAGCGTAATGGCTATGTTGCTGGACTCCCACGTAGTCGACCGCGGTTCACGTCCCAGACCCGGTGGCTTAAAACTCACGCCGGGCGCGTGTGCGTGCGTGCCCAAGATCCTGAGAGGAGAATGGAGGAGAAGGGATTGCGGCATGACCATCCCCCCCGGGGGGTGATTTCTCGCTTTCTGTCTCTATGTCTCTCTCTGTCTGTCTGGCGAGCGCACGCGTCCTATAGCGGAAAAAAAAAAAAAAACCTCTCCAAAAAAAAAAAAAAAGCATGCTCAGATTCAATTACTTGAGAAAAGGGAGTCTTCTCTTCCTTTAGGTCTGTATAATTATTTTTCTTTTGGAGAGGTTTTTGCTATAGGGTGCGTGTGCTTGCCAGAAAAAGAGAGACGGAAAGTGAGAAATCACCCTCCAGGGGGGATGGCCACACTGCAATGCCTTCTCCTTCATTCTCCTCTAGGGATCTTGGGCACGCACACACATGCGCCTGACACGAGTTTAAGCCACCAGGTCTGGGACTTGAAACGTGGTCAACTACATGGGAGTCCAGTGATACAGCCATTATGCCAACTGCTGGTCCCAGGCCTGTACAGTTCTCCTTACCTTTCTCCTTTTTACATCTAGTCAGAAAGGTTTAATACCCTCTTTATGACTTCCTGATTTTCCACATATTCACAGTAATCTTCTCCAGGATTTCTTCTAGAATTAAAACGAAGCTGAAGGGTAAGAAATCTAAGGCAGTGGGACCAGCAGATGGCATAGTGATTACATTGCTGGACTCCCATGTAGTAAACTACAGTTCAAGTCCCAGACCTGGCAGCTTAAAACCCACGCCAGGCACATGTGTATGTGTACATGCCCAAAATCCTGAGAGGAGAGAAAGGATTGCGATGTGACCATCCTCCCTGGGGGGGGGGTGATTTCTCACTTTCTTCTCTCTGTCACTCTTTCTCTGGCGAGCGCATGTACCCTATAGCAAAAATCTCTTTAAAAATAAAAGTGGGGGCCAGCAGGTGGCATGGTGGTTAAGGGCACTGGACTCCCACATGGCCGACCATGGTTTGAGTCCCTGACCTGGCGACTTGCTTTCTCACTTTCTCTCTCTCTCGTTCTCTCTCTCACTCTGTCCCTCTCTAGTCGAATTAAACTAAGTGCAACTAAATAAATAAAGTTAAATTAAAAAATAAATCTTAAATAAAAAGAAAGAAAAAGAAATCTCAGACAGTAATAAAATAGCTTGGCAAAGAAGAGAGAGCAGGCTCCTGACATCAAAGATGACCTCATTCTCTCACTTCCCCATCATAATCTTTTCTCCTGGGGGTTGGGTATTTCTCTTTCCTGATTTTAGATTCTACTTGACACGCCTGGCATCATCAGTCCTGTTAAACAGAAAAGGTAGTATGGCTATGGAAACAGGTGGGGGGATGGCATATTGATGAGAGGATGGGGAGATTTTTATCATATGTGTTGAAAATCCCCTTATCACACCCCTTCTTTCATCGGGAATACAGTTGTCATAAAACCTTCCCCGACTGATACATATTTACATATGTATTCCTCAGGCACCATCTGGAGCCCTCCTTGTTGGAAGATCCATGGAAGAGCATGGAATCTGCTGATCTTGGTTAGGCCCGGGATGGGAATCTGAAGCCCCCTAGTTTGCAGGGGTCACGGCTTTTTGGTCCTGGTGGTTTGGAGGTTGGGGATTGGCCAGGGTTCATACCATGAAAGTTTTTATGGGAGCAAAAGGAAGAGTGATCACATCCTTGTCCTTCTGCCTACCCTGCCATCTTCCAGTTGTGGTTCTTGTGGACGTCTCAGACAAGTGGACTCGGAAACAGCTCAGTCCACAGGTACTCCAGTGCTTGACTAAGTTTTCCCAGGTCCCCAGCGTCCTTGTCATGAACAAGGTGAGTTCCTCTCATCTGTGGAAGGGGTCTCCTGCCTTCCAAGGCCCCCATCTTGCCAACCACATACTCTTTGTCTATCTCCCATGCCCAGGTAGATTGCCTGAAACAGAAATCAGTTCTCTTGGAGCTCACAGCAGCCCTCACTGATGGTGTGGTCAACGGCAAGAAGCTCAAGATAAAGCAGGCCTTCCACTCACACCCTGACACACATTGCCCCAGCCCAGCAGCTAAGCACTCAAATACAGAGTCTGTGGAAAGCTCTCAAAAGATTGGTTGGCCCCACTTCCAGGAAATCTTCATGTTATCAGCCCTAAGCCAGGAAGATGTGAAGATACTAAAGGTCAGTTAGCCTTGGCCATAGGCTAAAAAGAGGCCTCAGATTTCTTCCAGGAAGCAAAAGTGAGTAGGAAAATCCTGGTTGGGATTGAGATGCCCACTTACTCCCTCTGTGCCCACAGCGATACCTCCTGGCGCAAGCCCGGCCAGGGCCCTGGGAGTTCCACAGTGAAGTCCTTACTAGCCAGGCACCTGAAGAGATCTGCACCAACATGATCCGAGAGAAGCTCCTGGAGTACCTGCCCCAGGAGATGCCCTACAGTGTGCAGCAGGTACAGACCCCGAGCAGAGCAGCTGGGGCCCAGCTAGGCAAAGGGATGGGCCCAGCTAATTAACAGTGACATCTCCCTGTACAGAAGACGATGGTATGGGAAGAAGGACCCAGTGGGGAACTGGTGATTCAACAGATACTTCTGGTGCCCAAAGAATCTCATATGGTATGTGAGCCTAGACTCAGAAGAGAGACTAAGGCGATGATAGTAGGGGCTCTTTCCCCCCATTTGGAAGCCCCGAGTGCAGGCCTATATCTCTCTCTCTTACTTACTCTCAGAGGATCCTGATTGGTAAGAAGGGCCACCTGATCGCCCAGATTGCACAGGAGGTAGGCCGCGACCTCATGGACATCTTCCTCTGTGACGTTCAGATCCGCCTCTCTGTGAAGCTCCTTAAGTGACAACCCTCTACTGCCCCTCCTAGGACACCCTAGCCCAAGCTGCTGGCAGGAGTCACTAACCAGAACTGCTCCTGCCCAGGGCCCTGCCAGGACTGCTGAGGGGGGCATGGACACTGGCTGGCTGCTAGGAGCCTGGCCGTGCTGAGTCTGCACAGTCCCTGCCAGTCTCCTGTTGGAGGAAGGACCTGCCTTAGCTCAGTTCCCAGGTAGTTGCTCTGCCTGGGGCCACAGCCACTTAGGCCTCAGGAGTTGCTCCCCTGGTGGCAGCAGCACAGTACTGCCTCCAACTGCCATTGGGCCCAGAGCCTTGAGTTTCTCCCTGAGTTGCCAGTTAGCAGAGAGCTCTTTCCCTTCTCCCAATTGCAGCACCTTGAAGCAATGTAAGGACCCCTGTTTCCTGAGTGAGATGGTGGCTCCCACCTGCACCCCAAATCCTTAATCCCTGCCTCCCCGTCCCTTACCCATCTCAGATGCGAATAAAGTCAAAAGACAAGCATTCTGGTTCTCATCTTTATTACTTTAGAACAGGAAAAAAAACGTACCCTTTCCCTCACCCCACCCCTGTTTCAACCAGAACCAGTCTTTCTTCCAGTAGTCTGCTTCAGGGTCCCGAGCTGTCTTCTTGGCACGTTTTCTGGGTGCAGCAAGAGAACCGTTACCATTACTAAACTCAGTAATGGTAACGGTTTCCTCGCCATTCCCAAGTGCCCTGGCAGTCAGTGGCAGGCTGTGATAGGCTGGGCGGTGAGCCTGGGGTTTGCAATATCTCCTCTGCCCTCGTCAGGCTGCAGAACTGTGGTATCCGGACTAGTACATCATCTATACTGTAGTGTCTCATCACAAACTTACAGTATATGATGATATCCCAGCCAGGGCCACAGGGGCACAGGGAGCATAGTCTGGTGGGCACTGTGGGTAGGGAGAGCCAAGGACTGGGGACAGAGCATGACAGCAGGGCTGGGAGCACACAGATCCCCTTCCCTGCACCCCAGCTCCCCCCCCTCAGGTGAGTGTCTCCTTGATTCTGCTGTCCAGTGCAGCCCAAGTGAGTTAAGGGAAGGGGATCCCAAGAGGGCCCTGCAGAAAAAGGATCTGTTGAAATTTCATAGGGACTTAGGGCCAGAGTTAAGCCAGAAATAACAGTGAAGCAGAAGGTTCTGGGTAGACCAATAGGCAGACACCCAGAAAAGGAGCACTCACCTGAAGCTGGAAATGCAGACTAGGGAGGCCTTTGAATGTAGGGAGGCCTTGTCTCTTCCTCTTCACTCAAGCTGCTTGCCTTTTAACCCACTGGCCCCTCCCCTGGGTGGGGCACTTTTCCCGGGTTCTAGAAGGCCCTGCCTCTTAACCCTTCCCCTGCTGGACTCCATGGACCTAGCGTCACTGGCTCCTCTCCCCTTTGGGCCTTTTTTCACGCTCTGGGGACCTTCCCAAGCCTCAGCTTCACCTTTCATTCCCATCCCCATGATCTGGTCATCTGTCTACTGACCCGGGGAGGAGAAAGAACAGCCTCACCCATCCTTCGACTTAATTACTGGTCAGAAAACCCTGGAAGGTTTTTTTTGTTTTGTTTTTGGTGGTGGTGGAGAATGTTAGTTGAATACCTATAGGGCAGGAGGGCCCTGGCAGCTAGATCTTTGTGGAACCTATCTAGGGGTACTCACAGGATTCCTCGGCCTAAATTTCCATTCTCAGGTCCTGCCTATGTTTATTCTGAGCCCAAGAAAACCAGGCCTAGGAAGGCAGACTCCTTGCCTACCACTGCCCTGGCAAGGTCCCTTCTTTGGCAGGGTAGAGACAGTGCTGTGATGGGACATTGAGTGCAGCTCTTGGGAGAGCAGGCATAAGAGTGGGTGGGAGGAGACCAACAGTTAGCATAATGGCTATGTTGCTGGACTCCCATGTAGTCAACCGCAGTTCGAGTTCTGGACCGGTGTCTTAAAACTCACGCCAGGTACGTGTGTGCGTGCCCAAGATCCTGAGAGGAGAATGGAAGAGAAGGGATTGCGCCATGGCCATCCCCCCTGGGGGGTGATTTCTCGCTTTCTGTCTCTCTGTCTCTGTCTGTCTGGTGAGCACACGCGCCCTATAGCAAACATCTCCCCCCCCAAAAAAAAAAAAATAGAGTGGGTGGGAGCTGCTGTTCAGAGCTCCAGGTACTAACTGAGAGAGCCTGATGCTGCTCTTTTCTCTGCTGCTGGGGAAGGGCAGACTCCTGAGCCAGGACCTCTACGAAGCCAGACCTCTATTATTTAGACCCCCCATTCTGGGGAATGCCTCCTCCCTCTGCCCCTATCCTAGACCTCTGTGTGCTGGAGGCCAGGGTTACAGCCCTTCCTCTGCAAGCACAGACTAGACCAGGATGGGGAGTGGGAGGAGAGACGCAGCCTGCCTTTGGTTCTGTGGGAGTATTCTGTTTTTTTCTGCCACACTTTGGCACCTGTTCTACCCTCTGCTTAGCATGACCTTTCTTATCCAGTGAACTGTCCCAGACCCTCTTCAGCTCTCTGAGTGTTACTTATGCAGGGAGGCCTTCCCAGGCCTGGTGTTTGCGATGGGCTTATTTATTTATGAGATTATCTGCAGTAAGCAAATAGTCACGAAGGCCTGGTTTATTCACCGGTGCATGTCCGCCACATAGGAATAACTAAACATTCCTGTCGACTGACCGACATCAAGCTGAGCCTAATAAATGGGAAGGAGAGGATCCTTGGCCTGGGGAACAGAAAGACAAAGCTGGGGCTCGCAGGCAAGCATTTTCTCTCTTGGACCCTCCCTGTGCATGTTCGTGAGAAGGAGTAACAGTCGCATGTTCACAGGGTGGTGAGAGCCAGGTCAGCTGCTGGGAAAGCACTTGGTGCAGCACCGCCGCCAGTTCACAGGGGCCAGCCCAGATGATCTCTCCCAGCCCCTCCCCACAGAGATCCAGGGAGGAAGGCCGCGAGCCCTGTTGCCAAACGTCTGAAAGCCCACGAAATAGTCCTTTTATCAGACACGGGCTCTCCATGTCACAGTCGTCCTGCCTCGGCCTCCCAGAGAGCTGGGACTGCAGGCTCAGGCCACTGCATCTGGCTTTCTAGGGTAGACTGGGACTTGAACCCTAGTCTCCCATGTGGCCTCAGCTCACGGAATAGCGTCAACCAACTAGGATGGGTTACCACAGCTGGGCCAACCCATGAATATTCTTTTTTTATTAAATGCCAGAAGCATATGCTCCCACATGAGAGCGAGGGAGAGAAATAGAGCAAACACGCTCTCACAGGGCCAAGTCACAGTGCAGTCTCTAATTCTTCATCCTGTCAGGACCCTGGGCATGCACACATGTGCCCAGGGTGTTTTTCAAGCTGCTGGGTGAGGATTCATCCCTGGTCGGCCATGTGGAATCTGAATCCTTTAATCACTGGGCTGTGGGGCTGGCCCTATATAAGACACGTGAAAGCACCTTGGAACCATTAAGAGAACTGAGGGTTAGAGGGTGTCAGGCTGTGAGTGGCAGCTTCAGCTCCAATGCATCCATCTCTGACTTCGGGCCACGTGTTCTCAGCCTCAGTTTCCTCAAGTGTAAACCGGGAGCACTCACTCACCTTATAACCTCGGTGGCGAGGGTTATATTAGCTCTCATACGTAGCATGTATGGAGCACACCTCAATTTCCTTCCCTCCTCCTTGCTCGTCTCACTCACTGGTTGTGTGACTGGGGCAGACTGCACTTCTCTGGGCTTGGTGGTGATGCATATCTCACCAAGTCGGAAGAGTCCAGTGAGAAATAAGGGTGAGAAAGCTTCATAATCCCAGGTGCTCTAATCAGGTGAGAAATCATTATGTCTGCTTCTGCCTCCCTGGGGCTCCCTTTCCTGTCCTGTCACCCTCCTTCCAGGCCACTGTACTCAGAGATCCCACAGGCAGCTGGAGCTGCTTTACAGCAGTGAGGGCTTTGTGCACCAGGGCTAAACATAGCACTCGCTGCCAAGGCTTCCGCCTAGTCCCTGGAGGCCAGCTCCAAAGATGAGCGTGAGCAGAACCCAGGAGCCAGGAGCCTCTGGAGCCAGAGGAGGCATCTCAGCCAGCCAGCCAGGGGTCCTGTGGCTGTGGCCCCTGACAGGGCTGGAGGGGGAAGGGGTGCTGTGATCAGGGCGTGGGCTGGAAGAGAGTCTGGGCCTGGGTGGGGTGTTCTGAGAGCCCAGATAAGGGGACATTGCTCTATCGGGGTGGGAACCCAGTGCCATTTGCTTATCAGGAGACTGCAGCAGCCAGAGCAGGACCTGAGGACACTTCCCACCCAGGGCCTTCTCCCTGAATGGCTGCTTTTCCATTCCTCTCCCTCCCTGGTGCCCCACAGGGAGTCCCTCTCCCTTTCAGCAAGTCACATGGAAACTCTGGCCAACATGGGGGTGAGGGGATACCACCTGGGTGTATGGGGCTGACTTCAGGTTCTAACAGTTTTTTCTTCAGACCAGGAGCTCCGTGGCTCCCCTAAGGCCAATGTAGGCCAGTCTAACTCCAAATCCCTGCCACTGCAGCTTTTTTTTTTTTTTTTTTTTTTTTTTTGGAGAGGTTTTTCACTATAGGGAACGTGCGCTTGCCAGACAGACAGAGAGACAGAGAGACAGAAAGCGAGAAATCACCCCCCAGGGGGTATGGCCACATCGCAATCCCTTCTCCTCCATTCTCCTCTCGGGATCTTGGGCACACACGCACACGTGCCCGGTGTGAGTTCTAAGCCACCGGGTCCGGGACGCAAACCGCAGTCGACTATGTGGGAGTCCAGCGACATAGCCATTACGCTAACTGCTGGTTCCCCCTGCCACTGCAGCTTTAAGCTCTGACTTATTCGGACCTTCTTTGGAAGAAATCCTTAAACCATATGGTAAGTGATAACATTTAAATGGTCAGATCACTAGAGGCCTTTAAAATCATGGAGCTCGAGTCCCTCACTGATAGAGGAGAGGAAGCTGAGACCCAGAGAGAGGAAGACCATCATCCAAGGGTCTCCTCTACCTCTCAGAGAATGCGTGGGCCTGAGAGGAACAGTGTCAGGAAACGTGTGACCCTAAGAGGGACAGAGCGGACACACACAGATCCACAGACACATATGTTTGTTTGTTTTTCTTTCTAGCTTGCTATAGGGCATGTGTGCTGGTCATAGAGAGACAGAGGGAAAGTGAGAAATAACCTTCTCACTGACCACACCGCAACCCCTTTTCTCCTTCTCTCAGGATTTTGGGCATGTATGCACACATGCCTGGCATGTTTTCAAGCTGCTGGGTCCAGGACTTGAATTACCCAGTTGGCTGTGTGGGATTCAGCTGCCTTACCACTATGCCGCAAGCTGGCCCAAACATAGTACACACATAAAATGCATACATATATGGTGCCTACACATACACAGATATGCAACACATATACCCAGTATACATAATAAAAAAATGGATTAAGGTCAGTTCTGTATCACAGTGATAAGGTACTGTGTAGGGGAAGCTGGATCCCAAATGGTCAACCAGGGTTTGAGTCCTGGCTCCATTGACTTCATGCCCGGCACATGCACATGTGCCCAGGATGCTGACAGGACAGAGAATGAGAGGAAGAAGGATCATGGCATGACCAGGCCCCACTGGGGGTGCTCTCTCTCATGCATGTGTACATGGTTTGTATCATGAATACAATAAACAAACAAAACAAAAAAAGGATTCAGGGCCAGCCCGTAATTGGATCCCATATGGTTGACTATGCATGTTGAATCCCTGACTGGTGACTTAAACACGTGGGACACATCTGCATGTATTCCCAAGACTCTGACAGGATGGAGAAATGGAGAAAAAGAGATTGCAGCTTGACTAAGCCCCATTGGGGGGATCACTATGTCTCTCTCCTCCTCTCTCTGTTTCTCTCTGGTGAGCTCACACACCTATAGCCAAAAAAAAAAAAAAAAAAAAAAACAAGGGGGAGAAAGAGATTCAGTTAGCAAAATTTATCTTTTTTAATGAGAGAGATTTTTGCTGTAGGGTGCATGCACTAGCTGAAGACACAGAGAGAAACAGAGAGAAAGTGACAAATCATCCCCGGGGGGGATGGCTACAGCACAATCTCTTCTCCTCCATTCTCCTCTCGGGATTTTGGGAACACACGCATACACACCCAGCATGAGTGTCAAGCTGCCAGATCTGGGACTTGAACCATGGTTGTCCACATAGGAGTCCGGTGCCACAACCTGCTGGCCCTGGCAAAATTTATCTTCTTTTCCTCTTGGTTGCTTTACCAAGTTTTATGAAGTTAGTAGTTTTATACAACAATAATAAAAGCCCAAATAATATTATTATTCAATGTTTTATTTGTTCAATGTCTCTCTCACAGCACGGTCATTAACAAAACTCTTCCTGGAACCAAGGACTTGGAGCAGTTCTGGGAGGTCTTTGCTCTCCAGCTTTGCTTTAGATACAGGGAATTCAAAGCAAGAGTCTGCTATGGACCTAGGGGACTTAGCAGGGGAGAAAACAGAAAGCTGTAAAACTGTCATAATCCTGGGCGTGGTGGCGCCCGCCCTATGGCAAAAACCTATGGAGGCTGGAGGATTGCAGCATCGAGTCCATCGCACTCTCTCTCTCTGTTTCTCTCAATGAGCGCACAATTTTTTGGGAACCAGCAGTTAGTGTAATGGCTGTGTCGCTGGACTCCCACGTAGTCGACTGCGGTTTGCGTCCCGGACCCGGTGGCTTAAACTCATGCCGGGCACGTGTGCGTGCGTGCCCAAAATCCCGAGAGGAGAATGGAGGAGAAGGGATTGCGGCGTGGCCATCCCCCCTGGGGGGAGATTTCTCGCTTTCTGTCTCTCTGTCTCTCTCTGTCTGTCTGGCAAGCGTACGCGCCCTATAGCGAAAACCTCTCAAAAAAACAAAAACAAAAACAAAACTGTCATAATCCTGAGTTTCCCTGTAAAAAACACGGCCTTGAGACAGGGAATTCATCAGAGATGCTTGCTGATGGTAGCCTGTTTATGTCAGCTTGGTTTCACCTTCACTAGTCGGTGAAGCTTCTCCTTAGCCTTCCTGACACTTGCTCCCGCCCCCATGTCTAGGTTTTGGACCTGCTCTTACTGTTTTCTTTTCTTTCTTTTTTTCTTTTTCTTTTTTTAGAGAGATTTTTGTGATAAGGTGCATGTACCTGCCAGAGAGACGGAAAGTGAGAAATCACCTCCCAGGGAGATGGCCATGCCACAATCCCTTCTCCTCCATTCTCCTCTTGGGATTTTGGGCATGCATGCACACATGCCCTGCATCATTGTCAGGCCTCTGGGTCTGAGACTCGAACCACAGTTGACCACATAGAAGTCCAGAGACGTAACCATGATGCCATCTGCTAGTCCTTTTTACTGTTTTTTTTTTTTTTTTAAGAATTATTTATTTAATTTTGTTTATTCATTCATTTATTTTAATTTGACCAGAGAGAGAGAGAGAGAGAGAGAGGAAGTGAGAAAGCAAGCCACCAGATCCAGGACTTGAACCATGGTCGTCCATGTGGGAGTGTCCAGCGCCTTAACCATCATGCCACCTGCTGGTTCCCTATTGTTTTTTGTCTGTTTGTTGTTTTTGTTTATTTGTTTTGAGAGTTTTTTTTTGCTATAGGGTGCATGCGCTCACCAGACAAACAGAGAGAGACAGAGAGACAGAAAGCGAGAAATCACCCCCCAAAGTGGGTGGCCACGCCACAATCCCTTCTCCTCCTTTCTCTTCTCGGAATCTTGGGCATGCACGCACACGCGCCCGGCGTGAGTTTAAGCCACGGGGTCCGGGACTCGAACTGCGGTCGACTACATGAGAGTCCAGCGACATAGCCATTACGCTAACTGCTGGTCCCCCCTACTGTTTTTTTAATTACACTACGATGACTTCATCTTCTCCCCTGCTCATCCCCAACTACAGTACTCTGAATGAGCACCCTATCTGATTCATCTTCATGAACTTGTATCCTTCACGGGCCTTATTCTGGGAGGTGCTCAGAGACTGCCTAACCTGAACAGATGGCGACCCCTAGACATATTTTCCACCATGTTCTCAAGTACTGAACATGCCCCCTTACGCTTGCCACGCCTTGCAGCCCCACAAGTAAGTGTACATGTTAAGCAATACACCCTGGTGTACCGGGGCCCTTCCAAGGAGTGGGCTCCTAAGAACAGCTTCCTGGGCACTGTGTCGATGTCCACCAGTCTCCAAAAGATGACTGCCAATTTTACAAAGAGAAACTGAGGCTCAGGGAGGAAATGTTTGGCCCTGGGTCTCAGTAAATCAATAGAGGAGGCAGGACTATCACTCTGCTTTCCAGACACCAGGTCCCAGGCTCTGCACAAACCTACTGCGAATGAGGTTAGTTTTGTACTCGTCTCTGCAGGCGCCTTCTGAGTTCCAGGAGCAATGGAGTCAGGCCTCAGGTTTCCAGTAATATGGTTCTGAACATATTGCTCACTTCATCTCTCCAAGCCTCAGTCTCCTTGTCTATAAAATGGGGATAACAGTGATATCTACCTCACACAGTCCTTAGGAAGATTCAGTCAAAGAATGTATGGAAAAGGGCCAGCAGGTGGGGTGGTGAGTAAGGGTGCTGGACTCCCACATGGCCGACTGCAGTTCAAGTCCCGGACCCGGCGGCTTGCTTTCTCACTTTCTCTCTGTCTCTCTCTCTCTCTCTGTCCTTCTCTAGTCAAGCTAAAAAAAAAATAAATAAAGTTGAATAATTAAAGAAAAAAAAAGAATATGGAAAAGCCCTTAAATGATACAGGGACTCCCTCCTTGCTTTCCCACTCATCTGACTCTTTATGTATTTATTTTTTAAAAATAAATTTTTTTTAGAATTATTTAACTTTATTTATTTATTTGCTTATTTTAATATGACCAGAGAGGGACAGAATGAGAGAGAGAAAGTGAGAAAGCAAACCACCAGGTCTGGGACTCAAACCACGGTTGGCCATGTGGGAGTCCAGTACTCTTGACCACCAGGCCACCTGCCGGCCCCCAATTTTATTTTTTTGGAGAGGTTTTGCCTTAAGGTGCGTGTACTTGCAGGAGAAAGAGACAGACGCAGTGAGAGGGAAAGTGAGAAGTCACATACACACACACACACACACACACACACACACCCAGGAATGGCAACACCACAATTCCTTCTCCTCCACTATTCCCCCAGGATCTTGTGAATGCATGCACTCATGTCAGGTGTGAGTTTGAAGCTACCAGGTAAGGGACTTGAACCATGGCTGGCCATGTGAGAGTCCAGCAACTAAAATGCGATGCCATCTGCTGGTCCCTATGTATTTATTCACTTATTTGGAGACAGGGTCTCACTGTGTTGCCCATGCTGGCCTTGAACTCACGATCCTCCTACCTTTGTTTCCCCAAAGGACTGCTGGCGGGACTATAAGGGCATGTCACTGCACCTAGCTCTTGCCCCTTTTTTTCTTTTTTTTTTTTTAAGAATTTAACTTTTTATTTATTTATTTAAATTTGACCAGAGAGGGGCAGAGTGAGAGAGAGAAAGAGAGAGAGAATTTGAGAAGGCAAGCCACCAAGTCCGGGACTTGAACCACGCTTGGCTATGTGGGAGTCCAGCTCCCTTAATCACCACATCACCTGCCAGCCCTGCCCCTTTATTTTAAAAATGATTTATTTTATTTATTTAAGTTTGCTAAAGGGCACGTGTACTCACCAGAGAGACAGAAAGAGAGAGAGGGAAAGTGAGAAAATAAGCCACCAGATACGGGACTTGAACCACAGTTGCGCAGTGGAAGTCCAGTGCCTTAACCACCATAGTACCACCTTTTGCCTCCCCCACTTCTAAAACATTTTTTAAATTTTCATTTATTTATTTATTTCATGAGTGAGAGTGACAGCACCCCAGCAGGTCCAGGTGCCAAGGTCCGGGTATCTAGCCCAGATGATGGGCACATGCTTGCCGGGCATCCAGAGCATTGCCCTGTGGGTCAGCTTCACGCGACACCATGTTTTACTGCTGAGCCACGGACCTGGTGCCCTCCTAACTTCTTTTTAAAAATTATTAATTTAGGTTAATTTTTTTAGAGGTTTTTGCTTTAGGGCACGTGTACTCAGCTGAAAGACAGAGAGAGATAGACAGACAGAAAGCTAGAAATCACCCCCCAGGGAGGATGGCCACACTGCAATCCCTTCTCCTCCATTCTCCTCTCGGGATCTTGGGCACGCACGCACACGTGCCTGGCGTGAGTTTAAGCCACCGAGTCTGGGACTTGAACTGCGGTCAAATACATGGGAGTCCAGTGACATAGCCATTATGCCAACTTCTGCTCCCATATTATTATTATTATTATTATTATTATTTTAACTTGACTAGAGAGAGAGAGAAAGTGAGAGAGCAAGCTGCCAGGTCCAGGACTGAACCATAGTCGAGTCCAGTGCCTTAACCACCACACCATCTGTCAGGCCTCTCTTAACCCCTTTCTAAGCCTTTTCCACATGCTGCTCTCAACCACCTCCCACCCAGCAGCACTCCTGTCTCCTTTCCCTGACCTGCTGCTTATAAGCCAGGCCTTCTCCTAGAACTCATTTGTCCCGAAATCCCAATCCATCCTTGGCTCCAACCAGAGCTTCAGCCCACGGTTCAGGAGTTGTGTTTTAGAGTTCTTGTTTATTTCCCAGACTGCCTGTCCAGAAGGGACTCAGAGCTGGAAGGAAACTCAGCTTTGAATTAGTCTGAGTCTGGGCCTCACCACCACCTGATGAGAGACCTTGGCCTTCCTCTTCTAGGAAGTTCTTGCCCTAGCTTTTCATCATAAAGTGGAGTCAAACATGCCTTCATTTCGGGACCAGCAGTCATCGTAATGGCTATGTCGCTGGACTCCCATGTTGTCGACCACGGTTCAAGTCCCAGACCCGGTGGCTTAAACTCATGCCAGGCACGTGTGTGTGTGCCCCCAAGATCCTGAGAGGAGAATGGAGGAGAAGGGATTGCAGCGTGGCCATCCCCCCCGGGGTGTGATTTTTCGCTTTCTGTTTCTCTGTCTCTGTCTTTTTGGCAAACACACGTGCCCTATAGCAAAAACCTCTCCAAAAATATTTAAATAAATAAAAATGCCTTTATTTCCATGGGGCCAATCAGTGGGGATGGTGGTTGGGGCAGCTAGATCCTACGTGGTCAACTACAGTTCGAGTTCCAGATCCAGTGGCTTGAAAAACACACCAGAAGCTGCCAGGTGCCGTGGTGGCTAGGGACACTGGACTCCCACGTGGCCGACCATGGTCCAAGTCCTGGACCTGGTGGCTTGCTTTCTCACTTTTTCTCTCTCTCTCTCTTTCTCTGATCAAAAACTGGAAAATAATAATAATAAATAAAAGTTAAATAAAATATATTTTTAAAATAATTAATTATTTTACTTTATTTATTTATTTCAGCTTGACCAGAGAGGGACAGAGTGAGAGAGAAAAAGTGAAAAAGCAAGCCTCCAGGCCCAGGACTCAAACTGCAGTCGGCCATGTGGGAGTCCAACGTCCCTAACCACCGTGCCACATGCCAGCCACAATAAAATAATCCTTTTTTTTAAAAAATTATTTATTTAATTCCATTTGTTGTTATTATTATTATTTAATTTGACCAGACAGACAGAGAGGGAGAGAGAAAGGGAAAGCGAGAAAGGAAGCCGCCAGTTCTGGGACTCGAACCGCAGTTGGCTATGTGGTAATCCAGTGCCCTTAACTACCATGCCATCTGCTGGCCCCAACAATAAAATAATTTTTAAAACAACAGAAAGGGAACTGGCAGATGACATGATAGTTAAGAGTGCTGGGCTCCCATATGGCCGACCACAGTTCAAGTCCCGGACCTGGCAGCTTGCTTTCTCACTTTCTCTCTCTCCTTCACTCTGTCCCTCTCTGGTCAAATTAAAATAAATAAATAATTAAATAAAGTTAAAATAATAATTAAAAAAGCCAGAAAATAAACAAATAAATAAAGTGCTTATTTCCATGATTGTTGTGAAGTGAGATGGACAGTAAGAATGGGAATTTCTAACCGAAAGCCTGGCTCATCTGCAGCAAGAACTCAACAAACGGCAGGCTCATTCCCTTCTGGCTTTGCAACAGGCTTCCCCGCGTCATCCCCTCCACTGAGCGTGTACCCATGGACCTACTAAACCTGTGAGACTCATGGGACAGAGCCCCTTGCACACCTGCAGAGACACACTGAGTAAGAAATGGAAACTCTTCAGTCCAAGTGTGGTAGCTCAAGACAGGTGACACTAGCACTTGGCAGGCCGAGGCCACTGCGAGGCCCTTATGAAAAGCTGGGAGGTATGGCACGTGCCTGTAGTTCTAAGAACTTGGGATGCTGAGGCAGCAGGAGCAACAACATGGTGACCCTGTCCAAAACAAAACAAAAACAAAAACAAACCCACGCATGGACGGGCACACGCAGAGAAATGGAAACTTTCCCATCAATACCTCCCTAAGTCTGTTCCTCAGCGCCCAGCTCTTGTTCTCTGCATTCAGCCAAGAGTGGGAGTCCAGCTCCGAACCCACCACTCCACCAAGTCTGGGATGACCTCTCCAGTCTCTAGGAACAGCCCTACATTTAGCTATTGGGCGGGAGAGGATTCTCAGGGAGCCTGGCATCCCTGCCTCCTCAAATCCTTCCCGCCATCAGCCAGGCCCTCACCCGCCTCCCTCCCTGCCAGGACAACCTGTCTGCCCCACAGCTGCTGTGGAAGAGATAGGCAGCACGGATTATCAGGCCAGACAGGCCCCTCATGACAGCTCCCACCCACCAGAGAGGCAAAGGCTCCTGGACCCTTAACCCCCTCTGTGCTGGCCCTCAGTCCTAGAAACAGGGAACAGCAGGGGAGTGGGAGGCCCTATGCTCCCCACACCCAGTTCCCAAGGCTGGAGTCCTGAGCACAAGGCAGTAGGGAATGGCATCAGCTGTGCCCTCCAAGAGCCCAGTCTGCACACTCGGCCCTTTCTGGTGCCATCCTGGGCCCATAAATGCCCAGGGTGGTGAGGAGGAACAGTCTTGGCAGGACTCTAAGGACATAGGCAGAAGGCCCTATGCCACCCATCCCCCTTCCTGAGGCTAGTCCCAGGCCCTGGGAACAGAGGCCTGGCTTTGCCTGCTCTGGGAGTCCATCGGCTTCAGCACAGGTGGTGACATATCCCGTCCACGCATCCTATTCCAAAATCACTTTCTCATCCAGACTCATTCCCCATCCCTTTTCCTTTTTAAAAATATTTTGCCAGGGACCAGCAGTTAGCATAATGGCTATGTTGCTGGACTCCCACGTAGTCGACCGTGGTTCGAGTCTCGGACCCGGTGGCTTAAACTCACGCCCAGCACGTGTGCGTGTGTGCCCAAGATCCCGAGAGGAGAATGGAGGAGAAGGGATTGCGGCGTGGTCATCCCCCCTGGGGAATGATTTCTTGCTTTCTGTCTCTCTGTCTCTCTCTGTCTGTCTGGCGAGCGCATGTGCCCTATAGCAAAAACCTCTTAAAAAAATAAATATTTTGTCAGAGTGCATATTCTGCAGAGGGAGAGAGAGAGACAAATTGAGAAAACATCCCCCAGAGGGAATAGCCACATCACAGTTCCTTCTCCATTTCTCCTTTTGGGATTTTGGGCACGCATGCATGTGTGCCTGGCATATTTCTCAGCACCTGGCATGTTTCTCAAGTCATTGGGTCTAAAACCTGAAATGCACAGTCACCCATGTGGGATCCACTTGCCTCGACCACTACACCACCGACTGGCCCCCTTCGAGACTTTTGAGGCTCTGCCTGTCTTGTCTGTCTTTCCCTGCTCTTCCGGGCCCCTCAAGTTGTCTCCCCTAACTCATCACTGTCACCAACACAGAGGCTAACCCGGATCATCTGGTAGTCGGGCCCTATTGCAGTCACCCAGGTCTCCCTTTCCTGAAGGTCAATGGGAAGCAGTGCAAAGAGGAGAGCTTCAGTGTAGGAGCCTGGATTCAAGTGCTAGTTCTAGCTCAAACACTGACCTCGGGCAAGTCTCTTCACTTCCATGTGCCTCAACGTGTTTCTTCTTCTTTCTTTTTTAAAATTTTATTAATTGTCATTATTATTATTATTATTTTGAAGTTGACCGGAGAGAGACAGAGAGAGAAGGAAAGTGAGAAAGTAAGCTCCCAGTTCTGGGACTCGAACCATGGTCAGCCATGTGGGGGTCTAGCCACCTTAACCACCATGCCACCTGCAGGCTGCAAGTGTTTCCTCATTTTACAAAACAGGACAGTGGCTGGGGCTGTCAGGTGGCATGATGGTTAAGGGTGATGGACTTCCACATGGCTGACTGTGGTTCAAGTCCCAGACCTGGCAGTTTGCTTTGTCACTTTTCTTCTCTCTCTCTCTCCCTCTCTCCCTGTCCCTCTGTGGTCAAATTAAAATAAATTAAAAAAATAAAGTTAATAAAAATAATTATTTTTAAAAATTATTTACTTAGGGGACCAGCAGTTTGTGTAATGGCTATGTTGCTGGACTCCCATGTAGTCAACCACGGTTCGAGTCCCAGACCCGGTGGCTTAAATTCATGCCAGGTGCCTGTGCGTGTGTGCCCAAGATCCCAAGAGGAGTCTGGAGGAGAAGGGACTGCGGCATGGCCATCCCCCCTGGGGGGCTGATTTCTCGCTCTCTGTCTCTCTGTCTCTCTGTCTTTCTGGCGAGTGCATGTGCCCTGTAGCAAAAACCTCTAAAAAATTTAAAAAATATAATTACTTGGGAACCAGCAGTTAGCGTAATGGCTATGTCGCTGGACTCCCACGTAGTCGACCACGGTTCGCGTCTCGGACCCGGTGGCTTACAACTCACGCCGGGCGCGTGTGCGTGCGTGCCCAAGATCCCGAGAGGAGAATGGAGGAGAAGGGATTGCGGCATGACCATCCCCCCTGGGGGGTGATTTCTCGCTTTCTGTCTCTGTGTCTCTCTCTGTCTGGCGAGCGCACGCGCCCTATAGCGAAAAACCTCTCCAAAAAAAAAAAAATTACTTAATTTTATTTATTCATTTATTTATTGTAATTTGACCAGATAGAGACAGAGAGAGAGAGAGAGAGAGAGAAAGTGAGAAAGCAAGCCACCAGGTCTGGGAATTGAACCGGGGTCGGCCATGTGGGAGTGTCCAGCGCCTTAACCACTGCACCAACTGCTGGCCCTAATAAAAAGAATTCTTTAAAGTGTGCCGCCTCTGTGGCCTGGACCCCGCGTGGGAGCCGGTGACCTGCCAGGTAGCATGGGCGGCCGCGCGGGGAATAGCCGGCCACTGAGTGTGTCGGCGTGAGCGCAGAGCAGCTCAGAAGATAAAATAACAATCCGCTTTATAAACCGTGACGGTGAGACATTAACAACCAAAGGAAAAGTTGGTGCCACTCTGCTAGATGTTGTAGTTGAAAATAATCTATGTATTGATGGTTTTGGTGCGTGTGAAGGGACCTTGCCTTGCTCCACTTGTCACCTCATCTTTGAAAAGCACATACTTGAGAAGTTAGACCCCATCACTGATGATGAGAATGACATGCTTGGTCTGGCGTTCGGGCTGACAGACAGATCACGTTCGGGTTGCCAGATCAGTTTGACAAAATGAATGGACAATTCGACCGTTTGAGTACCTGATGCCGTGACCGATGCCAGACAGTCCATTGACACGGGCAAGAGCTCCTAAACTAGAGTAAATAGGAATATTTTAATAAAATTTTACCTATTTTTATAATTACTATTTCTTAATGTAAGGAAATGAGAATGTAGATGAATGCATTT
The DNA here is from genome assembly GCA_026018925.1 of Tupaia tana. Taxonomy (NCBI): domain Eukaryota; kingdom Metazoa; phylum Chordata; class Mammalia; order Scandentia; family Tupaiidae; genus Tupaia; species Tupaia tana. The sequence goes on along the minus strand of JAKSZU010000011.1, from coordinate 22,678,572 downwards.
TTTATTAGGACTAGCTTTACAAGTTTAATTCACCTTGCGTAACTACTGAATTTTGCATTTTCAGAACTGGCTGAATTATAAAAATGTCAATCAAATGTTGGAAAATAGTTAATAGATAAATATTTTACCTTACATTTGTTTAGCAACTTTAGCAAAATGTTTTCACATAATCTTGTGTCTGTTTACCTAAAAGGTAGGTTTAAGAAGGATATATCATTCCTGTTTGATGTGGGTAAGGGCAGAGCTCTAAAATGGCTTGTCTAGGCCCAAACAACTAATTAGAAAATCTGTATTAGAATTTGCATCGTGTACCTAGGTAAAAACTGTATGTTCAGACTGAAACTGGAAAAATTGGGACCAGCAGTTGGCGTAATGGCTATGTCACTGGACTCCCATGTAGTCGACTGCGGTTCGAGTCCCGGACCCGGTGGCTTAAACTCAGGCCAGACGCGTGTGCTTGCATGTTCAAGATCCTGAGAGGAGAATGGAGGAGAAGGGACTGCGGCGTGGCCATCCTCCCTGGGGGGTGATTTCTCGCTTTCTGTCTCTCTGTCTCTCTCTGTCTTCCTGGCAAATGCAAGCACCCCATAGCGAAAATCTCTACAAAAAGAAAGAAAGAAAGAAGAAAGAAAGGAAAGAAGGAATAAACTGGAAAAATTATGAGTATCTTATAGGTAGAAGTTGTTAGATGTGAATGTGTCTGGTGAAAATATTTAATTGTTCAGTGAACTGTTTAATTTCAAAGATAGTAATTTACTTCATAAATAAATATTTCAAATTTTTGATTTAGAAAAAAAAAAAAAGACTTGGGACCAGCAGTTAGCTATGCTAACTATGCCATAGCTATGGCTATGTCACTGGACTCTCACGTAGTTGACTGCGGTTCGAGTCCCGGACCCGGTGGCTTAAACTCACGCCAGGCGCGTGTGCTTGCGTGCCCAAGATCCTGAGAGGAGAATGGAGGAGAAGGGATTGTGGCGTGGCCATCCCCCTGGGGGGTGATTTCTCGCTTTCTATCTCTCTGTCTCTCTCTGTCTGTCCGGCGAGCGCACGAGCCCTATAGCAAAAAACAAACCTCTCCAAAAAAGAAAAAAAAAGAGGAAAAAAAAAAAAAAAAACTCACGCCAGGCGCGTGTGCGTGCATGCCCAAGATCCTGAGAGGAGAATGGAGGAGAAGGGATTGCGGCATGACTATCCCCCCAGGGGGTGATTTCTCAATTTCTGTCTCTCTTCTCTGTCTGTCTGGTGAGAGCACGCACCCTATGGCAAAAAAAACTCTAAAAAAAAAAAATAAAAGACTTGCCCGAGGTCAGTGTTTGAGCTAGAACTAGGACTTGAATCCAGGCTCCTACACTGAAGCTCTCCTCTTTGCACTGCTTCCCATTGACCTTCAGGAAAGGGAGACCTGGGTGACTGCAATAGGGCCCGACTACCAGATGATCCGGGTTAGCCTCTGTGTTGGTGACAGTGATGAGTTAGGGGAGACAACTTGAGGGGCCCGGAAGAGCAGGGAAAGACAGACAAGACAGGCAGAGCCTCGAAAGTCTCGAAGGGGGCCAGTCGGTGGTGTAGTGGTCGAGGCAAATGGATCCCACATGGGTGACTGTGCATTTCAGGTTTTAGACCCAATGACTTGAGAAACATGCCAGGTGCTGAGAAATATGCCAGGCACACGCGAATGCGTGCCCAAAATCCCAAAAGTCTGAACATAGGCATTATATATTTTTTATTTTATATTATTTATTTATTTTGGAGAGGTTTTTGCTACAGGGCACGTGCACTCTTCAGAAAGACAGAGAGACAGAAAGCGAGAAATCACCCCCTGGGGGGCTGGCCACACCACAATCCCTTCTCCTCTCAGGATCTTGGGCACACACACACATGTGCCTGGCGTGAGTTTAAGCCACCGGGTCTAGGACTCAAACTGTAGTCAGACACATGGGAATCCAGCGACATAGCCATTACACCAACTGCTGGTCCCGAACATAGGCTTTGTAACACTATCAGATAATTTACTAAACTATAGGAATAAACTTCTTTAAAGAAAAAAAGAAGGACAGTAGCTATTGTCACAGAGTTGACTCAGGGATCCTGTAAGTTAAACAGTTTAATAAGTTAAACAGTCTAATTAAAATTTTTTTTAAATAATTCTTTTTATTTTAACTTTATTTATTATTACTATTATTTTCCAATTTATCCAGAGAAAGACAGAGAGAGATAGAGGGAAGTGAGAAAGAAAGCCACCAGGTCCAGGACTTGAACCACAGTTGGCCATGTGGGAGTCCAGCACCTTTAACCACCATGCCACTTGCCAGCCCCTAAAAAAATTTTTTTAAACATTTTTTTCATAGGGCACGTGTGCTCGCCAGAGGAAGAGAGAGACACAGTGAGAAGAAAAGTAAGAAATCATCCCCCGGGGGGATGACTACACCACAATCCTTTCCCCTGTGTTCTACTCCTGGGATTTGGGGCACACACGCATACGGCATGAGTTTCAAGCCATTGGTCTGGGACTCAAGCCACTGTCAACCATGTGATGTGTCCAGTGATGTAACCATTACATTTTCTGCTGGCCTCAATATATATATTTTTTCATTTTATTTTTGTAATAGAGTATATACGCTTGCCAGAGAGAGACAGAGAAAGAAAGGGAGAAACTGAGAAAGCACCAATAAACAGACAAAACAATAAAACAGGAAAGAAAAAAATAAAGGAAAGGAAAGAAAGCATCCCCTGGGGCCAGCAGGTGGCATGGTGCTTAAGGTCCTGGACTCCCACATGGCTGACCAAGTTTCAAGTCCCGGACCTGGTGACTTGCTTTCTCCCTTTCCCTCTCTCTGGTTGAATTAAAAACTAATAATAAATAAAATTAAAATAATTTTTTTTGAGAGAGATTTTTGCTATAGGGTGCATGTGTTCACTGGAGAAACAGAAAGCGAGAAATTACCCCCTGGGGTAATGGCCATGCCACAATCCCTTCTCCTTCATTCTCCTTTTGGGATCTTGGCCACGTACACATGAACACACACATTCGGTGTGTTTTTTTTTTTTTTAAGAGTTACTTATTTGGGGGAACCAGCAGTTAGCGTAATGGCTATGTCGCTGGACTCCCACGTAGTCAACCGTGGTTCGCGTCCCGGACCTGGTGGCTTAAAACTCACGCCGGGCACATGTGCGTGCGTGCCCAAGATCCTGAGAGGAGAATGGAGGAGAAGGGATTACGGCGTGACCATCCCCTCTGGGGGGTGATTTCTCGCTTTCTGTCTCTATGTCTCTCTCTCTCTCTGCCTGGCAAGCGCACGCGCCCTATAGCAAAAACCTCTCAAAAAAAAAAAAAAAAAAAAAAAAAGAATTACTTATTTATTTAATTATTTTTTTAAGAATTATTTTATTTAACTTTATTTATTAATTAATTATTTTAATTTGACCAGAGAGGGACAGAAAGAGAGAGAGAGAGGAAAAGTGAGAAAGCAAGCCACCAGGTCTGGGAGTCAAACCACAGTAGGCCATGAGGGAGTGTCCAGCACCTTAACCACCACCACCTGCTGGTCCCTTGATATTAATTTCTCATAGCAGTAAATTAAAGTTCTAGTTGCTTCACATCCTTGCCTACCCTTGGTATTGTTACCTTTTCTACATCACTCACTCAGATGAGTGGTGATGTTTCATTTTAGTTTTAGTCCACATTTCCCTGATAACTAATTAAGTTATTCATGTTATTGGGATCAGCAAATGGTGTAATGATTATGCACTGGACTCCTACACGGCCAACTACAGTTCGAGTCCTGGACCTGATGGGTTGAAAATAATATGTGTGTTGGGGCCAGCAGGTGGCACAGTGATTGGAATGCTGGACTTCCACGTGGCTAACCACGGTTCAAGTCCCAGGCTTGGTGGCTTGCTTTTTTGATTTCCTTTTCTCTCTCTGGTCAGATTAATAATAATAACAATAATAATAACAAAATAAATAATTTTTTAAAACAAAAAGAAAAAAACATGTATGTTGGGCCCAACAGATGGTGTAATGGTTATGTCACTGGACTCCCATGTACTCTACCGCAGTTCAAGTCCTAGAACCGGCGGCTTAAAACTTCTGCTGGGCATGTGTGCGTGTGTGCCCAAGATCCCAGGAGGAGAACGAAGGAGAAGGGATTGCAGCGTGTCCGTCCCCCCTAGGGGGTGATTTCTCACATTCTGTCTCTCTGTCCCACTCTGTCTTTCCGGTGAGCGCACACGCCCTATACCAAAAAAAAAAAAAAAAAAAAACCCCACCTCTCTATAAAGAAAAAGAAAGAAAGGAAATAACGTGTGTGTGTGCCTAAGATCCCAAGAAGAGAATGAAGGAGAAGGGACTGCGGCGTGGCCATCCCCCATAGGGGGTGATTTCTCACTTTTCCTCTATGTCTGTCTCTCTCTCCAGCAAGCACACGTGCCTTAAGGTAAAGACCTATATAAAAAAAAAATAAAAGTTATTCACGTCATTCCTATGTTCCATCGCTAGTTAACAAATCAGCTCCAAACTTGGAAGCTCAAATAATAAACAATTCTTTTATGATCTCACACAGTTTGGGGGCAGAACTGGCTTTGGGGTCTCTCAGATGGGAGCTGGAGCAGCGAAGCCTAGACAGGCCTCTCTCTTCAGGTAGCTCGGGGTCTCTCCCTGTGGTCTCTCTGCCTGGGCTTCCTCCTGCACAGTGGCCTCAAAACAGTCACAGTCAGTCTGCTTACGCGGTGGCCAAAGCCTTAGAGAGAATATCCCAGCAAATAAAGCAGACGCTATGTCATCTTTCATGGTCTAGCCTCAGAAGTCCCATAGCGTCACTTCTGCTATATTCTATTGACCTAAATAGTCACAAACACCCACCCAGTTTCAAGGGAAGGGGGCATAGGCTCTACCGCTTATCAGAAGGCCACTGGCAGAGGAACGTGTGGGGTGGAAGATAGTGCTGCCACTATCTTTGGAAAAGACAATCTGGCACATACACCACGTGCATTTTTATATATTTATTGGCCATTCTATGTAGCTCCCGAGGCTCACTTGTCTATTTTTCTTCTGTTATCTTCTTTTTCCTTATTGATGGTTAAAATATATTTTAGACACATGTAGTTCAAGTATCGATTCCCATTACTGATGCTTGCATTTTTGTTTTCTTACCAAATCTATGTGTGTTAATTGAAAAATGTTTTGAGCCACTTTTTGTTTGAAGAGAAGTTTTTGGGTGTGTGTGCTCACCAGAAAGAGAGAGACAGAGAGACAGAAAGCGAGAAATCACCCCCCGAGGGGATGGCCATGCTACAATTCCTTCTCCTCCATTCTCCCCTTGAGATCTTGGGCACGCATGCGCCCGGTGTGAGTTTAAGCCACCAGATCCAGGACTCGAACTATGGTCAACTACATGGGAGTCCAACAACATAAACATTATGCCATCTGCTGGTCCCTTTTTCAAAAGTTATTATTTTTTTCCTATAGGGTATGTGCACTTGCTGGAAAGAGACAGAGAGAGGGACAGTGAGAAATCCCCCCCAGGGAGGTGGCTATGTTACAGTCCCTTATTTTGGGCATGCAAGCACAAGCACCTGTCATGATTTTCTTTCCTCTTCTCTTCTTTTTTCTTTTCTTTTTTTTTTTTTTTTTTTTTTTGAGAGGTTTTTGCTATAGGGTCTGTGCGCTTGCCAGAAAGACAGAGAGAGAAAGAGAGATAGAAAGCAGGAAATCACCCCCCCCCCCCAGCGGGGGATAGCCATGCACCCTGCAATCCCTTCTCCTCGATTCTCCTCTCAGGATCTTGGGCACGCATGCACACGCACCTGGCATGAGTTTAAGCCACCAGGTCCAGGACTCAAACCACAGTTGACTATATGGGAGTCCCAATGACATAGTCATTATGCCAACTGCTGGTCCCGATTTTCTTTTCTTTTTTTTTTTTTTCTTTCTTTTTTTTTCTTTTTCTCTTCTAAGGAAAAGAGAGAGAGAGAGAGAGAGAGAGTGAGAAAGCAACTCACCAGGTCTGGGATTCAAACTGTGGTCAGCCATATGGGAATCCAGAGCCTTAACCACTGCACCACCTATGAGCACTAGCATGATATGATTTTCTTTCTTTTTTTTTTTTTTAATAATTATTTTATTGTAGGGGCTGGCAGGTGGCGTGGTGGTCAAGGGTGCTGGACTCCCACATGGTCTACTGTGGTTTGAGTCGCAGACCCGGAGGCTTGCTTTCTCTCTCTCTCTCTCTCTTCCCCTGTGTGTCTCTCTATGGAAATATTAAAATAATAATAATAAAGTTAAATAAAATAATTATTTAAAAAAAAAAGAATATTTTTATTGGGACCAGCAGGTGGTGTGGTGGTTAAAGCGCTGGACACTTCCACTCCCATGGCAGACCATGTTTCAAGTCCCGGGCCTGGTGTCTTGCTTTCTCACTCCCCCACCCCCGGTCAAGTTAAAATAAATGAATGAATCAATAAAATTAAACAAAATCATTTAAAAAAAGAATTATTTTATTTAGAAAACAGCAGCTGGCATAATGGCTATTTTGCTGGACCCTCATGTAGTTGACTGTGGTTTGAGTCCGGGACCCGGTGACTTAAACTCACACTGGGCGTGTGTGTGTGCTTGCCCAATATCCCGAGAGGAGAATGGAGAAGGGATTGTGGTGTGGCCATCCCCCCCTGGAGGGTGATTTCTCACTTTCTGTTTCTCCGTCTCTGTCTTTCTGGTGAGTGCACGCGCCCTATAGCAAAAACATCTCAAAAAGAAAAAAAAAAGCTAAATAAAATAATTCTAAACAAATAAATAAATAATTTTCATGAGATTCATTTGGGATTGTATAATCTATAGATGAATTTGTGATAATTAGTATTTTTGCAATGCTGAGTCTTCAAATTCACGAATATGATATATTGGAGGAATTATTATTTTTTTTGGAGAGATCTTTGCTGTAGGGTGTGTGTGCTTGCCTGAGACAGAGAGAAACAGTGAAAGTGAGAAATCACCCCCCAGGGAGGATGAAACAGTGAAAGTGAGAAATCACCCCCCAGGGAGGATGGCCACACCACAATCCAGTCTGCTCTTGGGGTTTGGGGCACACAAGTAAGCATGCTCAGCCTGAGTTTGAAGCCTCTGGGACTCAAACCACGGTCAACCACGTGGGAGTCTAGTTCTATAACCACTATACCACCTGCTGGCCCTGTCTTTTCATTTTCCTAAGCACTTTAGGAATGGGTATTTATTTTAGGGTAAGCTAAGTTGATGCAGTGATGACATGCTGCCCAAGGTGCTGGGTCCACATGGAAGATTGTGGTGCAGTTTCCTGGGTGACCCATACATGCAGGTTGTGTGTCCATGATGCTGACTGGCTTGGAGGAGTGGGTATGGAGCCTTGTTGAAAGTGCTTGTCTTAGGATCAGCAGTTGGTGTAACAGCTATGTTGCTGGACTCCCATGTAGCTGACCACGGTTCGAGTCCCGGACCTGGTGGCTTAAACTCATGCCGGGCATGTGTGTGTGCATGCCTAAGATCCTGAGAGGAGAATGGAGAAGGAATTGTGGCATGGCCATCCCCTCCGGGGGGGTGATTTCTCGCTTTCTATCTCTCTGTCTCTGTCTTTCTGGCAAGTGCACGTGCCCTATAGCAAAAACCTCTCCAAAAAGAAAAGAAAGAGGGACCAGCAGTTAGTGTAATGGCTATGTCGTTGGACTCCCACGTAGTCGACCGCGGTTCAAGTCCCAGACGCGGTGGCTTAAACTCATGCCGGGCGCATGTGCGTGTGCGTGCCTAAGATCCCAAGAGGAGAATGAAGGAGAAGGGATTGCGGCGTGGCCATCTCCCCTGGGGGGTGATTTCTTGCTTTCTGTCTCTCTGTCTCTGTCTGTCTGTCTGGTGAGCGCACGCGCCCTATAGCAAAAACCTCTCCAAAAAAAGAAAAGAAAAGAAAGAAAAAGAAGGTGCTTGTCTTTCTCTTTCTCTGTCCCTCTCTCATACAACAAACAAACAAAAAACTTATTCTGATGATCCAATGTATGAAATTTGTTTTTTTGTGGTTAGTATTCTTTTTTCATATTTGTCTTAAGAAATCTTGCCAGGACCGGCAGGTGGCGTGGTGGTTAAGGCACTGGACACTCCCACATGGCTGACGGGGGTTCAAGTCCTGGACCTGGTGGCTTGCTTTCTCACTTCCTCTCTCTCACTCTCACCCTCTGTCTCTCTCTGGTCAAATTAAAAAATCAACAAGTGAATAAATAAAAAATAAAATAAATAATAATTAAAAAAAAAAAAAAAAAAGAAATCTTGCCAGGGCCAGCAGGTGACATGGTGGCTAAGGACTCTGGACTCTGACATGGCTGACTGTGGTTTGAGTGCCAGACTTGGCGGCTTACTTTTTCACTCCCCCCACCCTCTCTGTCTTGCTCTGTCCCTCTCTGGTCAAATTAAAATATTTTTTAAAAATTTTACTTAATTGGGACCAGCAGTTAGCATAATGGCTATGTCGCTGGACTCCCACGTAGTCGACTGCGGTTCTGAGTCCCGGACCCGGTGGCTTAAACTCACGCCGGACGCGTGTGCATGTGTGCCCAAGATCCCGAGAGGAGAATGGAGGAGAAGGGATTGCGGTGTGGCCAACCCCCTGGGGGGTGATTTCTTGCTTTCTGTCTCTCTGTCTCTCTCTGTCTGGCGAGCGCACACACCCTATAGCAAAAACCTCTCAAAAAAATTTTTTTTAACTTATTTATTTTATTTTTAATTTGGTCAGAGTGAGAGCAGGAAAGAGAAAGTGAGAAAAACAACCCGCCAGGTCCGGGACTCAAACTGCGGTCTGCCATGTGGGAGTCCAGTGTCCTTAACCACCACACTACCCGCCAGCCCCTAGAATGGTTCTTTATAAAAAAGAAAGAAAGGGGCCAGCAGGGGGCATGATGGTTAGGTTGCTGGACTCCCACATTGCCAACCATGGTTCAAACCCTGGACCTGATGGCTTGCTTTCTCACTTTCACTTTCTCTCTCCCTCTGTCTATCTCCCTCTGCTGAGCTCATGTGCCCTATTGTAAATTAAAAAAAAAATTATAGGGGGCCAGCAGGTGGTGTGGTGGATAAGGGCGCTGGATTCCCACATGGCCAACCACGGTTCAAGTCCGGGACCTGGTGTCTTGCTTTCTCACTTTCCCTTTCTCTCTCTCTCTCTCGTCAAATAAAGAAAAAAAATAACAATAACAAATGGAAATAAATAGATAAATAAATAATTCTTTAAAAAATTATAACAATAATAAATAAAATTTAGGAAAAAAAAAGAAAGAAAACTTGCCTATGCCAAGGTCATAAAAACATTCCTTCTTATTCTATAAGCTTTGTGGTTTGAGTTTTTACATTAGGTCTATGACCCATCTCAAACTAGTTGCAGAATATGGAATTAGGTAGGGGTAAGATTAAATTTTTTCCCCATGCAGATCAGGTCCAGCACCATTTGTTGAAAAGATTTTTCTTTCTTCTTTGAATATTCTTTTTATACGTGTGAAATCACATTGCCCCTTTTTTTAAAGAATTATTTTATTGGGACCAGCAGTTGGCATAATGGCTATGTCACTGGACTCCCATGTAGTCGACCACCGTTTGAATCCCAGACCCAGTGGCTTAAATTCACACCAGGCGTGTGTGCGTGTGTGCCCAAGATCCTGAGAGGAGAATGGAGAAGGGATTGCGGCATGGCCATCCCCCCCCAGGGGGTGATTTCTCACTTTCTGTCTCTCTGTCTTTCTGGTGAGTACATGCACCCTATAGCAAAAACCTCTTCAAAAAAATTATTTTACTTAACTTTATCGATTTATTTTAATTTGACTAGAGGGATAGAGAGAGACAGAAAGTAAGTGGTCGACCATGTGGGAGTCCAGTGCCCCTAACCATTATGTCACTAGCTGGCCCCATATCGCTCTTCTTTCAAAGCCCCTTTTTTCCCCATCTCAGAGTAAAGGCCAAAATATGCTTTTCTATATGAAATAAAATATATTAATTTTATTTATTATATTATTATCTAACTTGTTATAGTCATCAGAGAGAGACAGAGAGAAACAGGAAGTGAGAAAGAATGTGAGCAGGTCTGGGACTTGAACTGCGGCTGCTGGGAGTCCAGTGCCTTAACCGCCATGCCACCTGCTGGCTGACCTTGCCCTTCTGTGATTACACTGCCACCTCAGGGCCTCTGGATGGAGAAAGATGCATGGCTTTCTTTCACTTTTTTCAGGGCTACCTTCTTGACAGGGCTTCCTTTTACCTTCCAGGACCAGCAGTTGGTGTAATGGTTATGTCGCTGGACTCCCATGTAGTCGACCATGGTTTGAGTTCCGGACCTGGTGGCTTAAGCTCACACCGGGCGCGTGTGTGTGCGTGCTCAAGATCCCAAGAGGAGAATGGAGAAGAGATTACAACGTGGTCATCCCCCCTGGGGGGTGATTTCTCATTTTCTGTCTGTCTCTGTCTTTCTGGTGACTGTATGCACCCTATAGCAAAAAACCTCTGCAAAAAAAAAATTATTTTATCGGGACCGGCGGTAATGTGGTGGTTATGAGTGCTGGACTCCTACATGGTCAATTGCAGTTCGAGTCCCAGAGCTAGCAGCTTGTTTCCTCACTTTCCCTCACTCCTTCTCTCTCTTACTCTGTCCCTCACTGGTCACAAAATAAATAAAAATAAATAAAGTAATTAGTTTTGGGGGCCAACGGGTGGTATGGTGGCTAAGGTGCTGGACACTCTCATGTGGCCAACCACGGTTCAAGTCCTGGACCTGGTGGCTTACTTTCTCTCTCTCTCTTCCCTTCTGTGTGTCTCTCTCTGGTCAAATTAAAGATAAATGAATGAATAAATAAAGTTAAACAAATAATTCTTTAAAAAGTAATTATTTTTTAAAGAATTTATTTTAATTTGACTAGAGAGGGACAGAGAGAGAGAGAAAGTGAGAAAGCAAGTTGCCAGGTCTGGGACTCGAACTGCAGTAGACCACGTGGGAGTATAGTGCCTTCAACCACCACGCTACCTGCCAGCCCCCCAGCACCTTCTTAAACTTCTCATTCCTTTCCCTGATTAGTCTTCCTCCCTACTATTATTTATCACAGTGTTTGACTTTTCTTTAGTGTCTACCTGAATGTAAGCTCTAAGAGCGAGGGATTTATTTTGTTCACTGCAGTCTCCCCAGCATCTAAGACAAAGCCCAGCACGTAGCAAGTGTTTGATAAATTGTAAAATAAATAATATCGAGGCCCAGAAAGATGAAGTTCCTTGCCCAAGATGACATGAGTAATATACAAGAGCTGAAATTGAAAACCAAGCCCTGTTTTGAGAGTTCACACTCAAGCCTGTGAGGTGGGCTCCACCACTGAGTAGGACCCAGGACTGGCACAGAGGTGCAATCCATCTGGTAAACCTTCTGTCTGGAAAGGAGCCAGGGCTCCCGAGGTTCAGGTCTGACCTCAGCACTTGTGCCAGCTACCTGGTGCTATGGCTGCTACTGGGGGCAAGACCAGTGTGCTGATGCCCCCCAGTGGCCAGGGTGGAGAAGAACAGGCTAAGAGCAGCCTTGAGGCTGAAGGCGGTTATGGGATGGTCCTTGGTTCCTAGTTTCTCCTCAAAGACACAACACAGGGGTGGGCATAAGAGATCTTTATTTACCAGAAGGGACAGGCGGGGGGGGGGGGGGGCAGTGCAGCATCCAAGCCCCGGACCAGACATGCAGCATCCACATGCAGGAACAGCTACACAGGCTGGGGCAGGGCTGGGTGGGGGACTGGGACATGGGACTCCCACAGTGCCCTGCCAGACGCTTGGGCCCTGGGCTCTTCTGCCTCCATTGCAATAAGGAGACGAGAGGGTTGGGCAGCTACCTCACGGCCGGAACCCTATCACCCTGGCCAGGAAGAAAGATGGCACGAAGGATATGGAGTCTGGCCAGTTGACGGCACTTGATTCTGTACAGGGTTGGCACAGCCTTGCCCACAGGAAGGGCCTGATACCCAGGACAGCGCAGCAGTGGGAAGAGGGTCTCACTTTCTTGTCCCCCAACAGGGCTGGATTCTGATCCCAGAAAGGCTTAGTGGAGCTGGGATGGAGCCCCACCCCACCTAGCAGGGACGTGGCCCTGAAGAGGACTTCCCTGAGCACAAGCAGGGCCTCCTAAGGCAGTAGTAAACTGAGGGAGCTGCTATGGGCAGGAGGCCTTGCTTCTGTGCCCTGGGGTAGGGGAAGGAGGGCAGGGTATGAGAGCAGGCCTGGCCTAGGGAGGGATGAAGTGACGGGTAATGGCCCTGGGCCCTGCAGACCAGGGCTACCCAGGCCTAGAGGGGCCAGTGCGGGTGAGGCCGTGGGCTTCCTGGGGCAGAGTTTAGGGCTGGGAGGACCAGGCCAGGGGAAGGGAGAGTGGCCATCAGACCCAGAACCCATGCACCCATGCTGAGCGCTGGCCAGGGTCACAGGGAGGATGGACAGATGCACGGAGAACTTCAAGGCACCAGGATTATGAGGAGCAGCAGGGCCACCCCCACCGACAGACGGTGATTATAATAAAGGTCTTCAGCTTAAACCACGTGATGTGAGTAGGGGGTGAGAGGAGAGAGGGACAGAAAAAGACATACAAAGGAAGAGACACCCAGGGAGATGAGGGTGGAAGAGACAACCCAGATGACTGTGGCAGTGAAAGTGAGGGTGTGGGGTAGAGGAGAGGAAGAGGAAGTGACAGACAGAAATGGGAGAGGAGGGAAGACAGCCAGAGATGGCCTGAACACACAGCACTTCTGGTCCCTACAAAATAAGGCACCAGAGTCAGGAACGTCCCCGTTGTCCTTGCGGTATTAAAACGGGTGCTGGAGGGAGGGGCAGGCAGCTGCTGAAGGGTGTGGGCCTGTGGGAGCCTCACACCTGTGCCCCGGTGGCATTCTTGATCAGGGGTATCTGCAAGGATGGGGAACACCATGAGGCCTCGGCCCCAGAGCCCCACACCACTCTGCCTGGGCCAGTTCAGTGGGCTGCCCAGATAACCCCAGCACAGCGAGGCAGGTACACACCTTAGACAGGTCCACACCCGTGAGGGCGTGCACAGAGGCAGGCAGCTCGGCCAGCAGGCGATTCACTTCCGATGTCACCTTGCTGTTGTCCCCGCTGAGGACCACGATCTCATCGACTTTGGTCAGCGGGGCGGCGATTTTGGCTGCAATCTAGGGAGCAGGGTGAACAGAGGGCTTGACCGGCACTCTGTCCTGTCCAGATGGTTCTTTCCCTTCTCTGACTCACCCAGACCCCAGAGCAGCCTGCTCGGCCCCGATGTGCAAGCCCTGGCAAGACAGGCAGTGAGCCCGGGACGGTTGAGGCCTGCTGCAGGTACCTGGACCCTGCCAGGGACTCTCCCTGTTAACCCTTCCAGCCAGCCTGTCACGATGTTACTGAGGCTCTGAGGGGTTCCAGCACCTGGTCGGTAAAACAATCCAGGGTCCTCACCTGGGGCAGGGACTCCAGCACCAAGGCCATCTTGGCCGCGTCCCCATACTTCTTGTAGGCCTCAGCCTTGAGCGTCATCCGCTCAGCTTCTGCCTTGCCCATCGCCTCAATGACTGCTGCTTCCGCCTCCCCGATTTTGCGGATCTTCTCAGCCTCTGCTTGTGCCAAGAGGACCTGCTTCACCCTGGGGAGCCCAGGGCAGCAAGGGTCAGTGGGAGGCACCAGCATCCTCTCAAGCCTTGCTTGGGGACCAGCAAACCCACAAAGTGCCCTGCTCTGGGGACTGTCAAAGGTGGGAGATGTGTGAAAGGGGAGCCCTGGCCTTCTGGCTCGGCTGGGGAGAGGCTACCTGCTCTTGGTCATGAGTGGGAGAGGGGCTATCCAGGATGCCCTCCAAGGCAAGCGCTCCCAGGCCCTCCGCCTGCCTTGATCTAAGCTCGTTTTCCCAACGATGGTCCTTGGGTGGTGGTGAGGTTACCCCGTGTCACAGTGAGCTAGCAGACAGGGAGGCAGTGGCTTCCAGGCTGTGGTCAGGGAGTGGGGGAGCACGTGGATAGCAGAGGAGCCTGACTAACCCGGCCCGGCCCTGGGGGGCTCTCACTTTTCACCCTCGGCGATCTGCTGGATGCGGTGGGCCTCGGCCTCGGCGGGGCGGCGCACTGTGGCGATGAGCTCCTTGTCGGTGCGCAGGATTTCCTGGGCCTCCACTGCAATCTGCTTCTTGCGCTGCACCACCTCGATCTCAATCTCTTCCTGCCGGATCTTCTGCTGCTCGCGGGCCCCCTGCAGCTCGTAGGCCAGCTGGGCCTCGGCTGTCTGTGGCAGGAGGGTGGTGTGCATGTCAGAGGCTGGCCACTGAGTTCCCAAACCTGGGACGTGCCACGGCTTCTCACCTTGATGTTGACCTCCTCGCTGAAGGCGGACTTCTGCAGCTCAAAGGCTCGCTTGGAGTCTGCGATCTTCGTGTCTGCCATGAACTTCACGTCCAGCATTTCCTTCTTGCACTCGGCTTCCTGGAAGCAGGAGGGGCAGGTGCTGAGGACCAGCTGAGCGGCCGTGGTTCCATCCCAGCCCTGAGCTCCCTGTTCCTGGGTGTGGGAAGGAAATCCCACATACCCGGATGCCCGCGTCGCGCTCCGCCTCGGCCACGCCGATGTCGGCATCTCTCTGCACCACGGCAGTCTGAGTCTTGCCCAGGGAGCTCAGATAGTCCACTTTGTCATACACATCCTGGGGAGGGAAGGCGATCATCCAGAGAGCAGCCACAGGCACGCGGTGCCCCTCCCACCACACCGCCGCCTCACGCTTCCCCGCACCTTGATGGTGAAGCTGAGGATCTCGATGCCCATGCGGCCCACGTCAGGGGCTGCCACCTCCCGTACCAGCTTGGCAAACTGGTCCCGGTCCTGGTAAATCTGCTCCACGGTCAGGGTCCCTGGGGGAGGAGGGGTCACAGGCTGGCTCCCCAGGCTCCCAGCCAGTAGGGGAAGGGAGGGGCCGGGCAGGTGGAGGTCTGGGTGCATGCAGGGGTCCTGCAGTCTGAGCTGGGTCTTCCTGTGGTTTCCTCTCTACGGGTTTAACTGAGCCTCCTTCTGCAGAGCCCAGAAGAGGTGAGGAAAAGTGCTCTAAGCAGTGCCCGGTGCCCCCTCTCCTTCACCCATGTCACCTGAAGTCGTAAAATGAAATACTTGAGGTAAAATGTTCCAGCTTAAAGATCCAGTGGGACAGGCCCTTGCCCAGCATGCATCCTTCCCAGCCCTGGGTTTGGGGACCCTAGAAAGCTCCCGAAGGCTGGGCAGGGCCTCACCCAAGATGGAGCGCAGATGCCCCTCCAGGGTCTGCAGGACGACGTTCTTGATGTCCTGCACGTTCTTGCCCAGGAACTGCTCGCAGGCCACAGCCAGGAGCTCCTTCTCCGTCATGATCTTCACCTGCCAGGGTCACAGAGGTCGCTGAGTCAGACTGCAGGGAGGCAGGAGGAGGCCCCAGACCCATAGGTGTTGGGGGTGGTGGCTGTGCCCCTCTCCTTTGTCAGAGGTGGAGGCCCTGGACGCTGGGGTCTGGAGTCTGAGGCCGCTCATGGGAGACAGCGGCACTGGTATCGGACATTGAGAAGCCTCTCCTTCTCTCTGGCAGCCCAGGCCCTGGACCAGCCTCTTTCCCAGACATCTGGGGCTCATTTCCCTACCCCTCCGCCCACCGTTCCCTCACTAGCCAGCTCCTCCCGTGCAGGCTCCCCACAGAGAGGACCCTCAGGCTGGGCAGAGCACGGAGAGGAGAGTAAGCAATAGGATGAAAGACAGACAGACAGATGGCTAGGGAAAGACAAGCCAGATGGGGCAGGAGACAGGCCCAGGGGGATGCCATGAGGCTGCCTCTTCCCCTTGAGGTATCCAGCCAACACCCCCGCCAGAGGCCTGTAACACGGCTGTGCCTGTGAACACAGAGGAGGTTGAGGGCAGGGAGCCCCTTCCCAGGCTTCGGCTGGGAACACAGCACTGCCCGACCCCACTGCTGCTCTGCCTCAGGGGGTCTCCCTCTGGGCCCCCCCTTCCCCCTACCCAGGGAACAGGGAAGCCTGGATTTTGGGGCTCGGCATGTCCAGCACCTGCAAAGAACAGGGGTGGGGTTAGTGAGACGGGAGCCCTTGGCACTGGCTGTGTCCCCTGCGGCTGGCTGAGGAAGAGAAGGGATGTCTGTTAGTCCTGCTGGGTGGCCAAGGGGGCCAGACGGGCACGTTCCAGTGGTGATGACCCTTTCTCGGGAGCGGGGTGGGGACGGGGGTGCTGGAGGGACTGCCCCTGGCTGCCGTCCTCTCCTCCTCCCCCCAAACCCCAGCGCGGGACAAGGCAGCTCAACGGACATGCGCGGGCTGCTGAGTTACTATACCTGGGCGACACCCGTCACAGTTAAAGCTACCCCCTCGGCCGTCTCTACGTCCTCGCAGCGGGGCTGCAACGTCATAATCTCTAGGGAAATCCTGCCAAGAAACGCAAAACAGGGGCATGGGTCTGGGGGCCCAGGGCCTGGGGGCGTGGGGGAGAGTCCAGAACTTCACTGCTCCAGCTGGGAAGGGCCAAGGGTCCTGGTGAGAAGCCTCCAAGGGGCTGTGTTTGGGAGTGTGTGAGCCGGAGAGAGCCGGGTGGTAGGCAGGGCAGGGGGGTGCAGGGGCCTCCAGGGGAAGGAGTGTAAGGGGGCTACACAGGTGCACACGTGTCCTCTGCTCAAGTCAGCCTGGCTTGGACAGTGAGGAAAAGGAAGTAGAAAGTGGCTGTGGGGAGTGGGTCTGGGGCTAGGGACGACCCAGGTGTAGCTGTGTGTCCTAGGACAGCAAAGTGCTAGAACTGTAGGCCAGGCCCTGTGCACCTGTGGATGCCATCTGAACACCCCCAGGGGCCTCACCTACTCCCTGGGTCTACTCGGCACCCTGGCACGCACCAGGAGGCTGCCTAGAAAGCTCTGCGGCTAACCTGACATGCTGGACCCGGACGGAAGTCACCCTGCACCTGGCCTTTGCCAGCGAAGCCCTGCCTGTCCCTCCACCAGGCGACAGGCGATGACATGAAGCCTACCCTCTGTATTGGGCCCAGGTGGGTCACATGGGAAATGTAGGCTGAGGTCCCACCAGAGCCTCCTGGTCAAGGAGTGGTAACCCTAAAAAGAGTTGCTCTGGGACCAGTGGCTGGCGTGGTAGTTGAGGCACTGGACACTCCCACATGGCTGGCCACTGTTCAAGTCCTGGACCTGGTGGCTTGCTTTTTTACTTTCCCTTTTTCTCTCTGTCTCTCTGTGGTCAAGTTAAAATAAATGAATAAATAAATAAAATTTAAAAAAAAAAAGAGTTGCTCTGCCCAGACTGACTCCCTAAGGGTCCTTGACCACCCAGCTGCAAAGAAACCTGGGCATCTGCAGATGCTTCAAGTAGAGGAGGGGGGCCTGGAGGGGAAAGGGCTGTTTCTAATGGGGTGTGAGGGAGGCCTGGCCCCTCCCCATTCCACACAAGGTGCTCCAGGCTTCTCAGGCCTCTGCACTGAAGCCTGCCCTCCTGTGGCCACAAGGGATGATGGGGCGGGGATGGTCTCCTTCACAGACAGAGATGGCAGAATGGGTGAGGAAGGGAATGGTGGGCAGGATCTTTGCCTGAGAAGGCTGAGGGCAATCTATGTAGGGGGTGGTGGGTAATGGGCTGTTTAAGCCTCTTGCAGCCTGGGGTCGTGCTGGCACACGGCTGGGGGGAGCAGGGCGGGGGTCTTTGATATTTGCACAGCGACTGAAACTAGCATGCTCCAGAGGGAACTGGCGAGGGAAACAATGAAGGTGAAGCGATGGATGCCCAAGAAAGCGCTCCAAGTTACCTAACCTCCTAGCCTACGACCCCGCTACGCTACAGCTGCAAGGTAAGGAAGGCTGGGCGTTCAAGGACACCCACTGGCAGACTTGGGCAGAGCTTCTGGAATCCCTTGTTCTTTCCCTACTTGCAGCCCCGATGGGCCAGGGCAAGGGACCTGGCAATCTATACGGGGATCCATCCTGGCACCCAAAGCAGCAGAGGCAGAACAGAGGGAGGGAGGCACGCTCTCAGGACGGGAGTCCTCGGATCCTGCCTGTCAGGCCCCGCGGGGCAGGAAGAGAGAAGGTTAGACACAGAGGAGGAAGCAGGTGGGTTATTACCTGTGCAACCCCTGTTACGAATAGCGGGACCCCCTCCGACGTCTCAATATTCTCACAGCGACACAGGATGGTCATAACCTCCAGAGACAGTCTGAGGAGCAGCCAGGGGGTTGGGGGAGGTAGGGACAGGAAAGGGTAGGAGGGGACACAGCAAACACACACAGTGGTTACCAGACAAGCACCAATGCCTGCGCCTGGGGGCGGGCGGAGGTGCTCTCAATGCTCCAACCCCCCACGGCCGAGAGGGTTGTAGGAGAGCAGAGGCGCCCTCTTGCTGGCTAAGGCCTCTGAGTCTCTTCTCTAGACCTTGAACCCTTCCAGTGAGAAGCTGTCGGGCTGGGGAGATGCCTGCTGATGCCCCGGACCCATGGCCTGAGGTCTGGAGGCCTGAGGTGCCCTCACCTCACTTTCTCAGAAGATTCCTGCCACAGCTGGGGAGACTCAGCCTCATCTCCACTCTCCTAACACAGGCGAATCTGTGTTTCCAGAAATCAGGAGGGGCAGGCCACTCTGGAGATTATGGGGCCATAGCAAATACCGAATGCCGCTCGGAGCACAAACCCTCAAGGTTTGGGCTACGTAGCACTAAGGGGGCAATTTGGGTCTGAAGAGCCCAAAGTTTTAGAACTTCTGATTCGGGGCTGGGCGGAAGTGTGCTCCTGCCAGGTCGCTCAGGGGACAACAAGGAGATGAGGCAGCGTGGGCAGAGGAGGGGGCAGAAGCCAGAGTATGGGCAAGGAAAACAAGTGCCTTGAAGCCAGTTGGTGCACCCCGGCTGGGCCTCCCTAGGGCAGAGTGTGTGCATGCGCACTTGTGCAGGGTGGGGGTCTTGCCAGAGGCCGGGGGCAGAGTATGGAAGGTTTCCTTAAACTGAGAAGGAAGGAGGAGGAGGTGGAGGGGGCAGAAGCAGGGGGCATGGGTTGGGGGTGGGGAGTGGTAGGCAATGTGGAACCCCCACTTCAAACTCTGGGAGGAGCCACTCTCACAGGGAAGCCCCGCAGGCTCTGGCCATGCAGACATGCAAAGGTTGCTTGTTTAAGTCCCTAACACTAGTACCCTTGGCCCTGAGAGGACTCTCCACCAGCTCAGACAGGAACCCACCAAGCTCTCTTCTGGGGAAGGAAAGAGGGATAAAGGAAGGAGGGAGGGAGGGAGGGAAGAAAAGAGGGAGGAAAGACAGGAGGCTGCAGCTCAGAGGCCAGAGGTGGAGGAATTGCTCAGGTAAGGGAGACAGCACTGCCCACATTGGGGCCTTGGGCTGTAAGGACGCCGTAAGGACGTGGCAGCAAAGTGCAGCAGAGGGACCGCCTAAGCCTGCAGGAGGGATGGCTAATGCCAAGGGCGGGTGACTAGAGGGTGGCTGTGCAGACTACCTCGGAGGGAGGCTGAGTACCCAGGCTGCCGAAATCTGAAAGGCTCCTGTCAGCCAGGGTAATGAAGGCCCCAGCTGGGACGACGTCCCCCAAGCGGGCTCAAGGGTGGAGAGGGGGCTGCCCCCAGAAAAGGGAACAGGAATGGGAAGGGCTGAAGGCTCAGACTACCCCACAAATGGGACCAGCGGAAGGACGCTGGGCCTGGCTGTGAAGTGTTTCCTGGGACTGGGGCCAGGGCCCCCCACCGCTCACTTCCAAGCCTGCTGTCAGGCTCGGTCCTCCTGTCCTCGCTCTGCTCCTTAGACAAGAATGGGGCGGGGGAGACCAAGAATGTAGCGGAAGGGCTACAGGAGTACCACCCTAGTAGTGGGTGCCCATGCAGCACGGTCTCTGGGCCTGCCTGTAAGTCGAGGTGTCTGGACAAGATACCCTGTGGTGCGGGGACTGCATGGGGTGTGCGGTGGCAGTGTCTCTGCAGCAGAGTCCCCATGACTCTTGCCAGGCCAGCTGGACTGCTCAGGAGTGCCTCTGATCCTCCCGAGTGGAAGCGGTGGCCACTACTGACGACTGATGCTTCCAGCCTTGGGTTAAGGAGTCCCCAGGACCCCTCGATGAAGGCAAGGTAAGGTGAGGTGAGATGAGAATGGACAGGTGGTGGGAAATCAGTGAAGTTGGAGGGCTGTGACGTGCTTGCCATGCCTGCAGGCTCCCAGGACCCTCAAGTGGTAGCAGCTTGGTGTAGACGTGAGCTTCCTCTGCTGACTGGCAGGGGCTGCGGTGGAGGGGACTTTCCACTGGAATTGCCATTGCTTCCCCCGGGGATGACCAACCCCCCTTCAACATGCCCCCATCTTCACAGTTCCGCAATCCTCGTTGCTGGTCCCGGCCTGGAAGGGTCCTCCTCACACCTCATCTCCCATGACCAGGAAGGGGGTGGTGGTAAAGGTGGCTGGCATGCCTCATCTCCTGGCTGGGCAGTGAGGGTGGCAGGAGAAGCTGGCTCAGGCCTTGCCCTGGGCTCTGGAGGCAACAGCAAGAAGAGCCAGAGGGCAGGCCCTCGGGGAAGCTGAAATTTCCCTTCCTTTAGTAAGTCCTTCCAGATTGATTTAGGAGGGCCCGACCTGCCTCACCTGGCCCCAGCACCCATTCACTAGCCCCCCACTCCTCGTCTCTAGCCCACACTGTCATAGACCCCCCTGACTGTACGTTCCTTCTGCCATTTAGGCCCTGCCAGCACTGTCCCAGGGCTGCTCAGGCGAGTGTGGGTCTCTGCAGCCTTTCCTTCCTTCATGTACCTGCTCCAAACGGGGTGCACAATTAGGACTCCATGAATAACTCTGAGCCAGAGTTAGGAAATCTGGATTCTGCCTGGGAATGACCCTGAATTCCCTGGGGGAGAGGTGATATCACCTCCATGGAAAGAAAGATCATCCATCCGGAGGAGGTGCCCACGGACAGACCTCCGGCATCCTGGGTAACCCATCTCACTATTCCTGGGAGCCCCCACCTGCCAGAATGGAATGTGGCGAATGGCAGATGCTCTGGCTGACCTGTGGGGTGAAGCTGGGCAATGCTGGACGCCCTCTCTCCCTTGCCCACCGGGATGACACATTCCAGAGCACCCAGGCCCTTACCTCTGAGTGTCGGAGATACACCACCAGGCCCAGGCCCAGCCGCCAAACACGTACTGTTTATAGTCGGAACCACAGCAGCCTCCTGGGAAGCAAAGCAAACCCCTGCTGGTCAGTGTGCCCTTGTTCGTCCACCCCGCGCCCCTCCACCAGCGACTTTGGCCCTTTACCAGCGGTGAGGCAGGACAAACTCCCGCAGTCGGTGCCAGGTGTGGAGGTTACATGTGAACGGAACCCAAGGATTTCTCCTTCAGGGAGGAGGGATCTAGCTTGGTAGGCAATTTGCAAGAAAGAAGGGCTATCCAATGAATGTTCAGAATAAGTGCTTCCAGGGGACAACAGGTCAGTGGTCGGGGTGGTGGGGAAAGTGTCCACTTTACATCCAACCACTCATTCATTCATCAAGTAGAGAGGTACATTTCTGAGCCAGAGATACAGAGATGAAGATACAATTCCTATCTTGAAGGAGGTGAGACTGGAAGAATCGTTTCCTGAGATGGTTCTAATACCGTGTGGCTCTCCTGTTACCACAGTAGGTGCAGACAGGGGATGGGGGTGAAGGGAACACTGGAGGGCTAGTAGGGGGGAGGGCATCTTTGAGTCAAGGCGAGGGTCTTGCTCTGCCTGGCACACATCTCTGTGAGGCTGGTTCTTTATTCTTGGGGCATTCAGCATGATTTTGCTCCTCTTTACTTTTTTGTTAGATGGTGTGTGTGCTCGCCAGAGAGAGAGAGAGAGAGAGAGAGAGAGAGAGAGAGAGAGAGAGAGGGAGAGGGAGAGGGAGGGAGGGAGAGAATGCACGAAAGAGAGCGAGCAGAAGAAAGCACCCCCATAGGAATGCTCATGCCACAATCCCTTCTCCTCTCTCCCTCCTTTTGGGATTTTGGGCTCACGTGCACACAGGCCTGGTGTGCTCCTTAAACTGCTGGGTCTGGCCATGTGGGATCCAGCTCCCTTGACCACCAGACCATGGGCTGGCCCCAAAGTGCTATTGTTCCTCTTGTGGGAGTGGGTAGGGAAGGCAAAGTTTTAAAACAAGGGGTGACTTGGGACCAGCGTTGGTGTAATGGCTATGGACTCCCATGGACTTTCGCTGGACTCCCATGTAGTCGACTACGGTTTGAGTCCCGGACCCGGTGGCTTAAACTCACACTGGGCGCGTGTGTGTGTATGCCCAAGATCCCGAGAGGAGAATGGAGAAGGGATTGTGATGTGGCCATCCCCCTGGGGGGTGATTTCTCACTTTCTGTCTCTCTCTGTCTTTCTGGCGAGCACACGTGCCCTATAGCAAAAACCTCTCAAAAAAAAAAAAAAAAAAAAAAAAAAAGACCAAAACAACCCTAAAAAAACAAGGAGCAACTTGTGGTACTAATGAGAAAAGAGAAAGAAAAAGTCTTAAAAGGAAATGATTCCTGGAAACTGTATCAGCTAAACAGAATATCTAACTTGGCCGTGACCCACATTCACGCTATGAACAAGTTTAGCACGTTCTCTAAACAGAAAAAACTCATTTCCTGAAATTCTTGTTGTGAACTCTCCTGTTAATGCCAAAATTACTCAAGTTCAAGGAAACTACTAAAAACGGGGGAGTGGGCCAGCTGGTAGTGTAGTGGTTAAGGTTCATATCTCACATGGCTGACTATGTGGTTTGAATCCTGGACCTGCTGGCTTGAAAAACATACTGGGGGGGACTAGCAGATGGCATAATGGTTACATGGCTGGACTCGCATGTAGTTGATCAGTTAAAGTTCCAGACCCGCAGCTCACTCCAGGCATGTGTGTGTGTGCCCACAATCCTGAGAAGAGAATGAAGAAGGGATTGTGGTGTGGCCATCCCCCCTGGGGGGGTGATCTTTCTGTCTGTCTTTCTGGTGAGTTGATGCACCCTATAGCAAAAATCTCTCTCTTAAAAGAAAGAAAGAAAGAAAGAAAGAAAGACAGACAGATAGACAAACACGCTGGGCATGTTTTTCCAGAAAGGAGAAATGGAGAAGGGTTTGTGGCATGGCTATCCTTTCTTACATTCTTGTTTTCTCTCTCTCTTCCAGCAAGCACCTCTGAACAAAGCAAATTTTTTTCTTTAATTATTTTATTTAACTTTATTTATTTATTTTAATTTCACCAGAGAGGGAAAGAGTGTGTGTGAGAGAGAGAGAGAGAGAGAGAGAGGGAAAGCGGGAAAGCAAGCTGCCAGGTCCGGGACTTGAACCACAGTCAGCTATGTGGAAGTCCAGTGCCCTTAACCACCATGCCACCTGTTGGCTGCTCTTTTTTAAATAATTATTTATTGGGGCAGGCAAGTGCCATGGTGGTTAGGGCACTGAACTCCGACATGGCTGACTGCAATTTGAATCCTGGACCTGACAGCTTGCTTTTTTTCTCTCTCTCTAGTTAAATTGAATTATAATAGTAATAAGTAAAATTAAGTGAATAACTACTGAAAAATATTAAGTAAATTATTATTATTTTTTTGATTTTTTTTTTGCTATAGGGCGCGTGTGCTCGCCAGACAGACAGAGAGAGACATAGAGACAGAAAGAGAGAAATCACCCCCCAGGGGGGATGGTCACGCCACAATCCCTTCTCCTCTATTCTCCTCTCGGGATCTTGGGCACGCACGCACACGCGCTCGGCGTGAGTTTTAAGCCACCGGGTCCAGGATGCGAACCGTGGTCGACTAGGTGGAAGTCCAGCAACATAGCCATTACGCTAACTGCTGGTTCCCAATTATTATTATTTTTTTAATTTGACCAGAAAAAGACAGAGAGAGAGAGAGACAGGGAAAGTGAGAAAATAAGCCACCAGGTCTGGGACTTGAACCATGGCCAGCCATATGGGAATCCAGCATCCCAGCCACTATGGCCCTCAAAGCAAATGTTATTTGGGGAAAAGTTAGAGGATGCTCTCATTTCCACATTCACAAACTTGCATTTCCATGGAAGCCTCAGGGTGATGGCCTCCCAAGGGTCTGGGGTAGTCTCACACAGCTGGGTTACCATGTCTCTGAGTACCTGCGGTGGGGAATAAGATGGGTGGAAGGGCAGAGGACAGATCACCGAGTGCCGTGTGCAGGCTGAGGAGCGGTCTGTGAGTGTCACGGGACACACAGGGATTTAAGCTGGGGAGCAATGAGGTGGCACTCGCACTTTAGACACGAACAGTACTGTGCACAGGAAGGAGGAGCGAGTGCAGAGAAGACTGGGTGGCAAAGCCTTTCCCAGTGACCCAGGCCAGGTGTGCTGGGTGAGACAGGGTATAACTTCTGAGGTAGTCTTGCTCAAGAGAACTTCCTTTTTTTTTTAAAGAATTATTTTAGGGGCTGGCAGGTGGTGTGGTAGTTAGAGTGCTGGACTCCCACATGGCCAACCATGGTTTGAGTCCTGGACCTAGCAGCTTGCTTTCTCACTTTCCCCTTCTCTGTCTAATCAAACTAAAAAAAAAAAAAAAAAAAAAAGAATAATAATAGCAGATAAAATTAAATAATTTAAAAAAATTACTTAACTTTCTTTCTTTCTTTATTTATTTAAGTTTTATCAGAGAGGGACAGACTAAGACAGACAGAGAGAGAGAGAGAGAGAGAGAGAGAGAGAGAGAGAGAAACTGAAAAGAGCAAGCTGCCAGGTCTGGGACTTGAACTGCAGTCAGTCATGTGGGAGTCCAGCAACCTTAACCACCATGCCCCTGCTGGTCCCGCTCAAGAGAGCTTTCTGCAAGAGTGGAAATGTTCTAAATCTATACTGTGCAGTCCAACAGCCATTGGTCACATATGGCTATTTTAAAAATCTGGGGGGAGGGACCAGCAGGTGGCATGGTGGTTAAGGGCGTTGGATTCCCACATGGCCAACCATGGTTTGAGTCCTGGACCTGGTGCCTTGCTTTCTCCCTCTCCCTCTCTCTCTTTCTCTCTGGTCAAATTAAAAAATAATAATAACAAATGGAATTAAATAAATAATTTTTAAAAAATTTGGGGGGTGAGCAGCAGGTGGTATGGTGGTTTAAAGTGCTGGACTCCCACATGGGTGACTGCGGTTGGAGTCCCAGACCCGACAGCTTGAAAATCACATTGGGCGTGTGTGCATGTGTGCCCCAAATCTCAGGAGACTGGAGAAGAGATCACAGCCTGGCCATCCTCTCTGGGGGGTGATTTCCCACTTTCCTTTTTCCTGTCTCTCTCTGTCTCTCTCCAGGAGAGCATGTGCCCTATGACAAAAACCTAAAAAAAAAAAAAAAAATTAAATTTTTGAGCCAAGGTGAGTTTTTAAGTTTTCTTTTTTTAAAGGTTTTTGCCATAGGGTATGTATACTCACTGGAGAGAGACAGAGAAGATACGTGGGAAATTACTCCTGGGGGGAAATGGCCACACCACAGTCCCTCCTCCTCTGTTCTCCTCTGGGGATTTTGGGCACGCACACATGCGTACCTGGTGTATTTTACAAGCTGCTGGGTCTGGGACTTGAACCATGTAGTCAGCTATGTGGTATTCAGCTGCCTCAACTTCCATGTCACCTGCTGGTCACCCCCAATTTCTTTCTTTCTTCAATAAGTGAGACAGAGACACAATGAGAGGGAGAGACAGAGACAGAGAGACAGCACTCCCAACAGGGTCTTCGCAGCATGATCTGCTTGTGATTTCTCAGCCCTGGATCATGAACATGCGTGTGCTTGGTATGCTCAAGGAGGTCTCCAGATGCAAACCGGTAGACTTCTCACATGGGCAGCCTGGCACAGAGGTGCAGTACTGCTGTGCCATCATCTCACTCCCTAATTTAATTAAGTTAACACAGCCATGTGTGGGGTCAGCAGATGGCTGGTGGAGGCGAAGGTGCTAGATCCCACAGAGCTGACTCTGTTTCGAGTCCTGTACCTGGGGACTTGAAAATCACGCTGGGCATATGTAGGTGCGTGTGTGCCCAAAATCCTGAGAGGAGAATGGAGAAGCGTCACGGCTTGGCCATCCCCCGGAGATGCTTTCTCACTTTCTCTCTGTCTCCGGTGAGCGCATGCACCCTAGAGCAAACAAAAATAAATAAAATAAAACAAATCAAGTAGACACATGTGGCTAGGATGTACCATACTGGAGAGGGCGGCTCTGGAGTCCTGGTTTGAGTAGGCAGTGAGGCCAATAACCAGAACAGAGATGAGGAGAAAAAGGCAGACTGGGCACAAGCATTAGACTAGATGGGCGGAACCAAAGGAACAAAGACAACTCTGTCCCCTGCTGCCCTCAAGTGGGGAGAGCACACAGGCTGGAGAGCTGTGGTCTGAGACTGCCCAGGATGGAGCACTAGTGGTACTGGAGGTCCAGGATCACAGGGCAGCAACGGCGTGGCAGGAGCAGGGACAGGTCTGAGGTCTCTGTTTCTCTGGGGTGGAAGTACCTCGCCCACAGGGCTGCTGTTCAAGGTAGGCCATTATGGGCTTCTCTGCCCCAGGAGGCGGAGTCTGGGCGGCCTCTGAGGACAAGCAGTCAACCTGAAACCCAAACCGTCCTGGAATCAAGTGAAATTGGAAGAGGGCCAGAAATCACAGCTTGTCCCACATCTCCTGGCCTGGTGGGGGCTGAGGCATGGCTCTCTGGCCAGCCCCAGGGGACTCCTCAATGTGCCGTGGGGGAGGTGGCAGTGGTGGGGCGGAATGGGGTAGCCCAGGGCAGATGTCCGCTCTTTACCTTTAGCTTATTCCTTGACCTTGGGAGCCGGCTGCCACAGCTCGAGCTGGACTCTGGCCAGGCGCAACAGGGCCAGGTTCCCAGGGGTAGCAACGACAGGAAGCTGGGACTGCCCCGCCCCCAGCAGCCTCCTCCACGGAAGGCAGCAGTCTTTCTCCCAGCTTTCTGGTCACTAGGCCTGAGTACCACTCCCAAAAGCACAGTTAAGTGCCTCTCCCTTGACCTCCCTAGCTCTAAACTGGTCTTGAGACCTGGAAGTTTATCCTAACTTTATCTTGCTTTTTCTAACCCAATTTGCTCTCTTTCCCTCTGTCTTCAACCAAGCTGAAGAACCACAAAGCACTCCCTGATACCCTCTGCTCCACCCTCTAAACCCCTCCCCAAACACAGTGGCCACTGCCCCCACAGGAGCATTCCCTTCCCTTCCTGCCCCTCCTTTACCTTCTGTGTCCTATAAAGAGGGTTTAGCCTTCTTTTGAATTTTCCTTTTTTTCTGTCAGGTTGAGTGAGAATGAGGGGGTGGGAGAGAGAGACAGATAGCCTTGAGAAGGTCTCAGCGCTCTGCTGCTCCCAGACAGCCAGGAGTGTGTGGGCAAGGTCAATGCGTTTATCAGGTCAACCTGAAGGTCAGCACCAGAACCTGGGCCTTCCATGCAGCTCTAGCATTGTGCAGTAGCCTACACCACCATGGCTGGGCCAGGTTTAGCCTTTTGTTTGTTTTTGCCATGAGGTGCATGTGCTCGCTTCAGAGAGAGAAAGTGAGAAACCACCCCTCCTAGGGGAGATAAGGCTACACTGCAATCCCTTCTCTTCCATTCTCTCAGGATTTGGGGCACATATGCACACACACCTGGCGTGACTGGCAAGCCTCTGAGTCCAGGATTCGAAACATAGTAGACCATGTGGGAATCCAGCACCTTAACACCATGCCATCTGCTGACCCCCAAGTTTAGCCTTTCTTTGAACCACAGACCCCTTTGGTATTATGGCAACGCCTAAGGATCCTTTCTCAGAATGTTTATAAATGCGGGACCAGCAGTTGGTGTGATGGCTATGTCGCTGGACTCCCATGTAGTCGACCGCGGTTCGAGTCCCGGACCCGGTGGCTTAAGCTCATGCTGGGCGCATGTGTGTGTGCTCAAGATCCTGAGAGGAGAATGGAGAAGGGATTGCGGCCTCTCCAGTCTCCCAGGGGGGTGATTTCTCGCTTTCTGTGTCTCTCTGGCAAGTGCAGGCACCCTATATAGCAAAAACCTCTCCAGAAAAAAAAAATATATATATACACACACACACATATATACACACACATATATATATATGTGTGCTTCTTTATTAATACATTAAATCACAAGATCTAATCATTAGCTTAATTTCAAAGCACTGATGAGTATACATGATTTTCAAGGTATCTGACATAGCTGTAGTATGGTAGGAAAGTACCTGCTAATACTGTCGTGGATTGTTGCAGACGTCATAATCATTATGAAAAACTAATTTCAGTTAAGGTTATTGAAAGTAACAAATGTACTCCCCTCTATCCAAATGAAAACAATTCTCTCTTAAAATTGTCAGAAGTAGGGACCAGCAGATGGCATAGTGGCTATGCTGCTGGACTCCCCACATGGCTGACCGTGGTTTGAGTCCCAAACCCGGTGGCTTCAAACTCATGCTGGGCATGTGTGCATGTGTGCCCAAATCCTGGAGGAGAATGAAGGAGAAGGGATTGCAGTGTGGTCATCTCCCCGGGGGGTGATTTCTTGTTTGTGTCTCTGTTTCTCCAGTGAGCACACCCACCCTATAGCAAAAATCTCTCTTTAAAAAATTATTTTTTCGGGACCAGCAGTTAGCGTAATGACTATGTCGCTGGACTCCCATGTAGTTGACCGCGGTTTGAGTCCTGGACCTGGAGGCTTAAATTCATGTGGGGTGCATGTGCGTGCGTGCCCAAGATCCCGAGAGGAAAATAGAGGAGAACGAATTGTGGCGTGGCCATCCCCCCTGGGGGGTGATTTCTCGCTTTCTGTCTCTCTTTCTCTCTCTGTCTCTCTGGCGAGCGCACATGCCCTATAGCAAAAACCTCTCAAAAAAAATTTTTTTTTCTAGACGTATCTCTTTCTGGCAGATGCACATGTCCTATGGCAAAACCCGTAAAAAATTAAAAATTCCAGAATTAGAGCGATAAAGCTTTTATGTTACAGAATGAAGGAAAAGGGTGAGACAATAAGAGGTAAAAGATGACCACGAGAGGTATCAGCACCCTCCTCCTGAAACTGAGCTCAGCAAGATGCCTCTGGACTTAGATGCAGGCCCAAGAAGTAGGGCAGGGAGTCGATGCTCCCTCCTCCTGGGAGTCCATGCACAAGAAGGAGCTGCATCTCAGCTCGATCATCTCAATCCCAAGGTACGACTATGCCAAGCACTGTTCCCCTTCCTTTCCTTCTCTTCCTGGACTCCAGCATCCTAAACTCTCAGCATGGTCTTTTCTCCCCTCCCCTAAAACACCTTCAAAATTAGTAGTGCATTGGCCTCCGTCCTGAGAGCTAGATTCCCGCAACTGGACATAAGGAGTAGCCTATCTCAAAGGCTCCTCTTAACCCACAGTCTCAAGACTTTCCACAGATTTTTTTTTTTTTTAGCGGAAGTGCCTTATCTTCCGGTCTCTTTGGTCTCAGCCACAGAAGCGAGATGACGAAGGGAACGTCATTGTTTGGGAAGCGTCGCAATAAGACGCACACGTTGTGCCACCACTATGGTTCTAAGGCCTCTCACCTTCAGAAGTCGATCTGTGGCAGATGTGGCTACCCTGCCGAGCGCAAGAGAAAGTATAACTGAACTGCCAAGGCTAAAAGACGCAGTACCCCTGGGACTGGTCGAATGAGGCCCCTAAAAATTGTATACCGCAGATTCAGGCCTGGATTCCATGAAGGAACACCAAACCCAAGAGGGCAGCTGTTGCGGCATCCAGTTCATCTTAAGGATTTCACGACGATTAGTCAGGCAATACATGTTCTCGGTTAAAAAAAAAAAAAAACAGACTTTCCACAGAGATAGAATTGGTGCTTGATCTCCAAAACTCAGTCTAGGCTGCTTGCTGCCTTTTTTTTTTTTTTTTTTTTTGGAGAGGTTTTTGCTATAGGGCATGTGCACTCGCCAAAAAGACAGAGAAACAGAGAGACAGAACACCCCCCCCCCCCCCCCCGGGGGATGGCCACACCGCAATCCCTTCTCCATTCTCCTCTTGGGATTTTGGGCACACACGTACATGTGCTCAGAGTGAGTTTAAGCCACCGGGTCTGGGACTCGAACTGTGGTCTATTACATGGGAGTCCATTGACATAGCCATTACACCAACTGCTGGTCTCCTTCTTTTTCTTTTTTTTTAAAAATTTGCCAGAGGGCATGTGAGCTTACTGGAAAGAGACAGAGAGAAAGCACTCCCATGGGGCATGGTCAAACCACACTCCCTTCTCCATTTCTCCTTCCTATGAGAATTTTGAGCATGCATGCACACGTCTGGTGCGTTTTTTAAGTTGCTGGGTTGAAGCATGTGGTTGTCCACATGAGATCTGCAGGCCACGCGCTGACCAGAGTTTTGAGTGTCTTGACAGAAATTCCTCAAGAAAATCAAAGTGGGGCCAGGTGGTGGCACAAACCAAGGGAAAGGTCCTGAGTGTTTACCCCAGGACCACCCTGAGTGTACATGTGCCCATGATCCACACTGGCTGAGAAGGGCGGGCCTCAGGGCGCCAGTCTCTCTCTCATGGAACAAATAAATTTATACACACACACACACACACACACATATATAAATGACAATACATTGAATAAACATAAAAAAATATAAAATAAAGTACAGTGAAGATTTGGATTTCTAGGGGCTAGCAGGTGGCATGGTGGATGGGAGTGTTGGACTCCCACATGGCCAGCCATGGTTCGAGTCCCAGACCTGGCAGCTTACTTTCTCTCTCACTCTGTCCCTCTCTAGTCAAATTAAAATAAATAATGTTAAATAAAATAAATAATTCTAAAAAAAAAAAAAAAGATTTGGGTTTCTAAAAGCTTTCTCTAGTGGCCATCCCAGATGGAAGGTGCTTTCTCTCTCTTTCCCTAGTAAGCACACAAGCCCTATAATAAATTAAAATAAATAAGTAAAATCTTTCTCGAGGGGTGGGGACTAGGAGACAGGCTTGCCATACTGAAGAGCAAGTTTGGTCTCAGTGCCAGACTCAGAGTCTCAACGCCTCTGGGAGGGATCTCCAGAGACTCCAAGGTTATCTCTGGTCTTTACAGTGTTTTGAATTTCTGCTAGAGGGTGCCTATGCTTTGCAGAGACAGATAGAAAGGGAAAAATGAGAAAACACCCTTGTAAGGGATGGTCATGCTGCAAGCTCCTTTGTTTTGGGATTTGGGGCATCTACATACATGCACTTGACTTTTTTTTTTTGTTTGTTTGCTATAGGGCACGTCAGAGAGAGAGACAGAAAGAAAGAGAGAAATCACCCCCTGGGGGGATGGCCACACTGCAATCCCTTCTCTCCCATTCTCCTCGGGATCTTGGGCACGCACGTACATGCGCCCGACGTGAGTTTAAGCCATGGGGTCTGATTTGAACCACGGTCGACTACATGGGAGTCCAGCGACAGCCATTACGCTAACTGCTGGTCCTGCATGTTTTTCAAACTGCCAGGACCAGGGCTTCAACCATGAAGTTGGCCATGTAGGATCTGCCTGCCTTAACCACTGGTACGGCAGAGCTGGCCAAGGGTGGGGTATCTCTTTCAGTCCCCCAGAAGTAGGAACCTGTAGGATGGTGCAGATGTCTCAGTGGAGAGACTGATTTTGCGATCCAAACTGAGCCAGAGGCATGTTTTGGGGTGAAAGTTCCCATGGATTGATCACAGCTCCCCAAGGGTGGGCAGCTCTAAGCCTGGTTCAGGGTTTCTACCCCCTGACCCACTTCAGTAGCCAGCCCTACCAGTTCTGCACACAGTTTGGAACCGCATCCACAGTGGGAGTTAAGACATGAGGAATTCCTACAGCTCCAGACCTCCAAGCTGTCAGGCAACACCTCCCCCTCCCCTCCTGGGAGCGGGTTGCACAAGCTGTCTTCAAAGGCTTCTGCCACCTACCAAGACACCTCATATGTACAACTTAAATAGCAGTCTTAAGGCAAGGCACTCCCTTCCCGCCCCAGTACTGCAGTCCCCAAACCCCACCTAGATAGTCATTCTGGAGCTGGCAGCATTTTGCAACTCGTGTTTCCCAACCTGTAGAGGCCGCACCCAAGTGTCCAGGGCAGCCAATGCCAGTAAGCCCCAGCGGGCTGGAGCCTGCTCGGAATTAACGGGCCTATGCCGGGAGAAAGGACCCGTCTCAGGGCCCCTCCCCATGGAGGCACCTGCACTCCAGGGCTGCGCGACCCATTGCCAGTCCCTGGCGCTGGAATGCAGCCAAACTGCCGGTCCCTTCTCTCCTTTCCGAAATGAACCCTTCGGCTTGAGTTCGGGACCCCCGAGCCCACGCTGGAGCGGAGGGGAGGCCCTGACTAGGGAGGAGGCGGAAAAGGGAGGGAATAAACACTGGAAAACACGCAGAGGGCGGGGGAGCCCCTGGTGGCTCCGGAGGGCGCGGAGCACAGATTGCTGACTATGCGGGTCTCTTCTGGAAAGAGTCTCGGCGGCAGGGGGACCCGCGTCCTGCGAAACGCCGTAGACGCGGGCCCCCACCTCGTCCCTCCCCAGCCCTGCACCCAACCCCCTTCCTGCCCCTCACCTGAAACCACCAGCGCCTCGTTGGGCCCCACCGTGTGACAATTGCCCATGGCGCCGGCAGGACGGAGTGCCCTGGGGCGGCACAGACCTGGACAGCAGCAGCGGGTCCGCAGCGCCGGCCGCGCCCAGCCTATCCCGCCACCCCCAGCGGCCGCAGGCAGGCCCGCCCGCGCCCCTCTGTGGTCGCAGCCCCGCCGGAAGTGTGGCGGCGGAGGGCGGGGCGGCGCGGCGAGAGGCAGGAACGAGCGCGAGAGCCTCGGCAGTCCGCACGCTTTATTACCGGGCTCCAGCTCGCCGCCCTGCCCTGGAGCACCCCGGCGGGCGTCCTCCCCTGGCACGGGACGCCTCGGTAACAACTGTCTGGCCCCTCTCAGCGCCCGGCACGGCGCCCTGGCACCTGGTTCAAAGCCCTTGCTGTTAGTAGATGAGAGACCTTGGGTGAGTCCCTTACCCCCAGCCTAACCCGGCTCTGAAAACGGGGGTCATTTAACTACCTAGCGGGATGGCTGCAAAGGGCTCAGGTGAGTAATACTCCAGATTGACCGTGCATCAGATTACCAGCTCCCAGCCCAGCGCCACACCTGATCAGATCACTTGGGACGGGCCTGGAAATCTGGCATTCCAATTCCTGAGCAGCACAGCGCTGGGCACGTTACCCCAGTCCTCCACCCGGGATCCCTGTCAACTCAGGAAGAAAAATCACCCACCGTACCAAGGAAAAGGGCTGTCCTGGACAGAACTTGAGGCCCCAGAATGTAACCACCGGGCTAAACATTGTCAGTCCCTCAGTGTCCTGGGCTCGGCCTGGTACAGCTGCGGTTTTCAAGGGCCATGAAAGGGGGATGGAACACACTCCAGCCTGGGGTTAGGAGACTTGGGTCTCAGGCCCAGCTTTAAGCTGAATTCGGCGTGTCACTTTAGATAGGTCTGGTGAGCTCTGAGAGTTGAAATAGGGTTTGGAAATCGTGGACTCTTCAGGGTGAGGGGTGCTTAGAGAAGGTGGGGTCCCTGGGTCCTCAGGTTCGGAGTCTTTATCAGATTCGGTGTTCTCCCCAGGCCCAAGCCCTGCCAGCCTCTTGCTGACCTCCCACAGCCGGTGAGCTGCCCGGTCGTCTCTGGCGGCTGGGGGCACCTCCTCTACCCGACAGTTGGCAAAGTATCTCCCACTGAGGGGCTCGATGCCCTCTTGTAGAGCGCAGTATAGGGGTGTCTGGGCACCCCCTTTTGGTGCCCGGAGCACCAGCCAAGCCAGTGGGCACAAAAGTGGGCGCAGCCATCCAGGAACATGGCGCAGGAATAGCTCTGAGTTCACCGGTCCTGTGGACAGGAAGAAAGAAAGGAGTTGGGGTGGGCCAGTAGGTGGCTGGTGGTTAAAGGTGCTGGGTTCCCACATGGCCGACATGGTTTGAGTCCCTTTCCCTTTCTCTCTCTCTGGGGTCAAATGAAAAAATAATAACAAATGGAATCAATAAATAATTCTTTTTTTTTTTTTTTTTTGGAGAGGTTTTTGCTATAGGGCGCGTGCGCTCGCCAGACAGAGACATAGAGACAGAAAGCGAGAAATCACCCCCCGGGGGGATGGTCACGCCGCAATCCCTTCTCCTCCATTCTCCTCTCAGGATCTTGGGCACGCACGCACACGAGCCCTGCGTGAGTTTTAAGCCACCGGGTCCAGGACGCGAACCGCGGTCGACTACGTGGGAGTCCGGCGACATAGCCATTATGCTAACTGCTGGTTCCCATAAATAATTCTTTAAAAAAAAAAGAGAGAAAGAAAAAAAGGAATCGGGGAGGATTATGAGAACCAGGACAGCTAGCAGGAGAGTGGGGGACCGAATGAGGTTCCAGGGAAACCAGGGACTCAGGGCTCCCACAAGGAGACTTCACTCCTTTCCCCCAGGAGGCCTTCTCCCCTCCATCAAAACTGCCTGAACATCTCCACCTCCCAGATTCTGGTCACCCTGCATCCCCTGCCTGAAACAGTGATCTCTTCATCTTTTCTTCTAGTTCGAGATCTGTTCCTTTGTTTAACCAGCATTTATTAAGCACCTGGGGTATACCAGCCACTGTTTTGGACATTAGGGATATGGAGTGTAATATAGGCTTAATAAAGGTTAGTTGTGATTATAATTATAGTCATTATTATCATTACTAATGAGCCTTAAGCAACGATGATCTAAAATGCAGTATGGTGATTCAGGTATGGCAGACCTTGTTAACTTGGTGTAACCTATCCATTCCTTAAAGGGGAGGATGAATCTGTTCACCAGTTACCTCGCTCAAAGTAAAGGCCAAAATGCTCAGAGTGGACCCCCAAGCCCTACAGAACACGGCCCATCTTAGTGGCCTCTCCGTGTCTCAGCGTGTTCCAGCCACCCTGGCCTTCCTCCAGCACACCAGGAACCCCTGCCCCGGGGCCTCTGCACTTGCTGTTTGCTCCGTTCCCTTTCTGGGCTTCTCCCCCAAAAAATACTTGGCTCACTCCTAGTTTCCTTCAGGCCTCAGTTCAAATGTCACCTTTTCAGGGACAGATAGCATAATGGTTACGTCGCTGGACTCCCATGTAGCCAACCACTGTGTTAGTTCCGGAGCTGGTGGCTTAAAATACACCAGGCACATGTGCGTGCTTGCCCAAAGTCCTGAGAATAGAGTGGAGAAGGGATTGCAGCGTGGCCATCCCCCTGGGAGGTGATTTCTCACTTCCCGTCTGTCTTTCCCGCAAGCGCACGTACCCTAAAGCAAAAATCTCTCTTTGAAAAAAAAAAGGAGGGCTGGCAGGTGGCATGGTGGTTAAGGGCGCTGGGCTCCCATATGACTGACTGTGGTTCGAGTCCCAGACCTGGTGGCTTTCTCACTTTTCTTCTCTCTCTCCCTCTGTCCCTCTCTGGTCGAATTAAAGTAAGTAAATAAATAAATAAAGTTAAATAAAAAAAAAAAAGTCACTTTTTTTGGTCTTTCTTTTTTCTTTCTTTCTTTTTTTTTTTTTTAGAGGTTTTTGCTATAGGGCTCATGCACTCGCCAGAAAGACAGAGAGACAGAGAGACAGAAAGTGAGAAATCACCCCCTGGGGGATGGCCACGCCGCAATTCCTTCTCCTCCATTCTTCTTTCGGGATCTTGGACACACAAGCATACATGCTCAGAATGAGTCTAAGCTACCGGGTCCGGGACTTGAACCATGGTTGACCACACTGGAGTCCAGGGACATAGCCATTATGCCAACTGCTGGTCCCAAAAAAGTCACCTTTTAGGTAAGTCTTCCTTGACCTCCATTGATAAGTACCTCCTGGCATTCCATATTTGCCTTACCTTGTTTTATCTTTCCCAGTAGCACTCTTTTTCTTTTTTTGGAGAGGTTTTTGCTATAGGGCGCGTGCGCTCACCAGACAGACAGAGAGATAGAAAGCGAGAAATCACCCCCCAGAGGGGATGGCCACGCCACAATCCCTTCTCCTCCAATCTCCTCTTGGGATCTTGGGCACGCACATACACACGCCCGGCATGAGTTTAAGCCACCGGGTCCGGGACTTGAACCGCGGTCGACTACGTGGGAGTCCAGTGACATAGCCATTACGCTAACTGCTGGCCCCATTTTTAAAAAAATATTATTTATCTTTATTTATTTATTTTAATTTGACCAGAGAGGGACAGAGTGAGAGAGAGAGAAGGAAAGTGAGAAAGCAAGCCGCCAGGGGGCCAGCAGGTGGCGTGGTGGTTCAGGCGCTGGACATTCCCACATGGCTGACCATGGTTCAAGTCCTGGACCCGGTGACTTGCTTTCTCACTTTCCCTCTCTCTCTGGTCAAATTAAATGAGTAAATAAATAAACCTTTAAAAAAACCCCAGAAAGCAAGTTGCCAGGTCCAAGACTTGAACCATGGTCGGCCATGTGGGAGTCCAGTGCCCTTAACCACCATACCATCTGCTGGTCCATCTTTTTTAAAAAATTATTTATTTATTTAGAATTATTTAATTTCATTTTATTCATTCATTTATTAATAATTATTTATTCATTCATTTATTTAATTTGTTATTATTAGGTTTTTAAAAATTATTTATTATTTATTTTTAATCTGACCAGAGAGGGACAGAGTGAAAGAGAGATAGAGAGAGGTAAAGTGAGAAAGCAAGCCACCAGGTCTGGGACTCAAACCACTATTGGCGATGTGGGAGTCCAGCACCCTCAACCACCACATCATCTTCTGGTCCCCCCATTCATTTATTTTCATTTGACTAGAGGAAGAGAGAGAGAGAGAGAGAGAGAGAGAGAGAAAGAGTGAGAAAGAAGCCACCAGATTTGGGTCTTGAACCGTGGTCAGCCATGCGGGAATGTCCAGCACCTTAACTACCATGCCACTCACTGGTCCCAATCTCTTTTTTTTAGAGGTTTAAAAAATTTTTTTTGAAAAGTTTTTGCCTTAGGTACATGTGCTTGCCAGAGAGAGAGAGAGACAGAGACAATGAGAGGGAAAGTGAGAAATCACCCCCGAGGGGGAGTGGTCATGCAGCAATCTCTTCTCTTCCATTTTCCTCCTGGGATCTGGGCCATGCACACACATGCATCTGACATGGTTTTCAAGCCACCGGGTCCAGGACTTGAACCATGGTCAGCCATGTGGGAGTCCAGCAATGTAACTGCTACACCATCTGCTGGCTCCCCCAATAGCATTCATCACCATCAGTCATTGTATATATATGTATATATGTGTGTGTGTGTGTGTGTGTATACATATATATATATTTTTATTTTTTTATTTTTTTTTTTTTTTTGGAGAGGTTTTTGCTATAGGGCGCGTGCGCTCGCCAGACAGACAGAGAGAGACAGAGAGACAGAAAGTGAGAAATCACCCCCCAGGGGGGATGGCCACGCCGCAATCCCTTCTCCTCCATTCTCCTCTCGGGATCTTGGGCACGCACGCACATGCGCCCGGCGTGAGTTTAAGCCGCCAGGTCCGGGACTCGAACCGCGGTCGACTACGTGGGAGTCCAGCGACATAGCCATTACACTAACTGCTGGTCCCTATATATTTTTATTTTGGAGAAGTTTTTGCTATAAGGCGCATGTACTCACCAGAAAGATAGAGAAACAGAAAGCGAAATCACCCGCCAGAGGGGATGGCCACGCTGCAATCCCTTCTCCTCCATTCTCCTCTCAGGATCTTGGGCATGCACGCACACATGCCCATCGTAAATTTAAGCCACCGGGTCCAGGACTCGAACCGCAGTCAACTACATGGGAGTCCAGTGACATAGCCATTATGCCAACTGCTGGTCCATATATATATATACATATATATATATATATATTTCTTTTTAAGAATTATTTTATTTAACTTTTTATTTATTCATGTATTTATTTATTTATTTTAATTTGACCAGAGAGGGACAGAGTGAGTGAGAGAGAGAACGAGATAGAGTGAGAAAGCAAGCTGCCAGGTCCAGGACTCGAACCATGGTCGGCCTTGTGGGAGTCCAGCGCCCCTAACCATGATGCCACCTGTTGGCCCCTGTATATATTTTTTTAGTGTCTGTCAGCCTGTGCCCTAGACTGGAATGCAAACTCTGTCTGGGTTGGATCTTTGTTTTTAGCACTGCAAATACTTCCTGATCAGCGGTAGGTACTCAGTAAGTTCTTTGTGAATGAATGAATCATTAGCTGTCATCATCATAACATACAAGTCAGTTCAGGCAGTATAGATGGGTCTTCAGCAGTAAGAACCTGGGCTCTCTTCATTGCTACTCCTTACCTAGTGGTCTGCATTGATCTGAAAGAAGAACCCAGACAAGGGCAGCTTGGTTCCAACAACTGCAAGGATGTTGTTCTTTGGACCAGGCTTCCTTACTGCTCTGAGATTCTGTGACTCAACCAGAGGCAGAGGGTGGGGGGGAGGTGGAGTGGCGCAGTGGTAAATTGCTATGCTCTGAGCACCTGACCCATCTAGAAGGTTCTGGGTTTGTGTTTGGAGACCTCCCTAAGTACACCAGGCATGCAGGTGCCCACGGTCCAGGGTTGGCTGATTCTGGGAGTAAACTGAGGTATCAGGACCTGATGGGGTGCTGTCTTTCTGTCTCTCACTCATGGAAGAAATAAATAAATAAATAAACTTAAAAATTAATCTTAAAACATACAAATATTTTCTTTTAAAGAAAGGGGGGCCAGCAGGTGGCATGGTGATTAAAGGTGCTGGATTCCCACATGACTGACTGGTTTGAGTCCCGAACTTGGCAGCTTGCTTTCTTACTTTCCCTTTCTCTCTATCTCTGTCTGGTCAAATTTAAAAAAATAAGGATTAAATAAATAAATTATTATTTTTAAAAAGAAAGAAGGAAGGAAGGGAGAAAGAAAGAGGGGCTGGGGAACACAGGATAGAGCGACGATGGGAGAGGGGAATCAGGAACAAACAAGGAACCAGGCCTCACCTGGGTGAGCTGCATAGCAGGTGACACCAGTGCCCTCAAGCTGAGTGGCAAGCTCCCGGGCAAACAATACGTTGGCCAGCTTACTGTCGGCGTATGCCCGCAGCTCCTGCCTCCAGCCCACCACCGGACGGTTCAGACGTGTGAAGTCGAGGCGCCCACGCCGGTGGGCAGCTGAGGATACCACCACCACGCGGCTAGGGGTGCATGTCTTCAGGCGGGGCAGCAGCAGATGCGTCAGCAGGAAGGGGCCGATGTGGTTTACCCGCAGCAGTAGATTAAACGTCTCCCGGGTCCGGCCACAGGAACTGATCCCTGGGGCAGGGGCTAGATGTGAGCAGCTGCTCCAGAAGGAGCTCCGCAGGCACTGGCATCCCCATCTGTGGGATGCGAGTAGGGGGCATCCTTCCCATGTGTCCACAGGCCCCCTGGCAGAGTCCAGCTGGAGAGGGCAGCTGCCCCTGGCCACCCACCACCCCCTGCAGGGCCTGCTGCCCCTCACCGGCATTGTGGATGAGGATGTCCAGCCGTGGCTCGGAGCTCAGGAAGGCAGTTGCAAAGGCCCGCACGGAGGCCAGACTGGCCAAGTCCAAGGCCATGAAGATGACCTCATTGTTCCCACTCTCCTGTGGAGCGGCAAGGGCTTGTCAGCAGGCACTCCCTCCTCTTCCCTCTCCCCAGGCACCAAATTTTGACAGGCCTACTAGTACTAAAATCTGCCCCTGCACATTAGCATATGGCAGCTCAGTATGCAGATTCGAATCCTGACTTTACCTCTTACTAGAGTGTGACCTTGGGCAAGATGCTTAATCTCTCTGGGCCTGGATTCTCTCACTGTGAGATGGGAATAACAATACTAGTACCTCTCTCTCGCAGAGTCCAGTGAGGAGTAAACGAGTTACTGTATGTAAGATGCACACAGTGAGGAGTAAACGAGTTACTGTATGTAAAATGCACACAGCACAGGTACTTGCCATCGTTACTATCACCCCTCCCCCTATTATTACTTACTTAAAGCCTGTAACCGACTTCTCAGGGGTCTTTCACCCATTACACATACTCTTTCTCTCTCCAGTCCAAGAACCATAGTCTCAAAGGAATTGGTCTCAGATAATCTCACAGTTGTGACAGTGATCTCTGGACCATCCTACAAAACCAAGCTCCTCAATAGTATCTTTACTGGCCTCCAGAACCAACCGTGACTCAGAGCCTCCAGCCCCTTCGTTTTGCCCCTCCTCATAGTCTGTGCTCCAACTTCACTAGAGCTTGTTTTTCAGTCTCAAATGAGAACAGCTGTGTGGCCTCAGGGCCTTTGCATGCGCTGTTCCCGCTGCTGTTCCCATGCCTACTGTTTTTCATTAACCTAACCCTATTGATCCTTAAATCAGCAATTTAAAACAGCAAGTCCTTCCTTCCGGAAGCCCCTTCCCCACCTTGGTCCTGGTGCCCCTACCACCTAATGAGACCAGAACACTCTGCACCCTCTCTTCTGCGCTTAACGGACCCCGCCGAACTGTCCTCTCAGGAACTGGATCCCGAGCCGCTCTGCCCGCCCTCGGTGACCCATGTGTCCTCGGCTGACGTCCCAGCAGCCGCAGCCTTCCCTTACCTGGCGGAGATCGAAGACGGCCGCCTCCCCGCGTTCCCGGCTGCGACAGGCCAGCACCACGCGCGCTCCCCGGCGCGCCAGCTCCAGCGCCGTCATCTTCCCGATGCCGCTGTTGGCGCCTGCGGACGGCGCGCGGGAGCCGAGCTGAGCCCGGCGGGCCGTTGTCCCCACCGCCCCGGCCTCCCAGCGCCGGCTCGCCCGCACTCACCTGTGACCACCGCCGTGCGGCCGCGCAGGCTGCCGATGCCGCCGCACTGTGGGGCCTTCACTAGGTTGTAGTAGATGAGCACGTAGGCGCCCAGCAGCAACCCCGCGCCCAACAGCAGCGCCTCCATGCCGCCGTGTTTCCGGGCTCCAGCGCAGGCCCGGCGCCTCCCTGGACCGCCGCCGGTGGCTGCTGAGCCGCTGCGCACGGGCCGGAAAGTGCGCCTGGCGTGCACGGGCCGTGCGAAGGCGGAGGCGGGCTGGAGGTTGGTCAGGGGTGTGAGCGTGCGTGTGCGTGTGGGCCCTGCGAGCGCCCCCTACGTGTGCATCTGTATCCTCTGGGTGTGTTTGGGTGAACACCTTTGTGGTAGGTGTGTGCACTTGGGCCCTGAGAGTGCCCCCTGGGTATGTGCCTGTGTAAACTCCTTGTAGGTGTGTGCACACACAGGGGCGGGTTAGGTATGTACCTCACTGCGACATCTCTGGGCGTGTTTGGTTTCCAGGTGTCACCCTTCAGGGTGTTTGCATGCTTCTGGACGCTGAGTGCCCCTCGGTTGTGTGCATGCATCTGTAGTCTCTGCCAGCGCGTGTGCTTGAATGAACATCTGTGTGTGACTCAAAGTGTATGGAGAAGTCCCTTTTTGGAGACATAGGGAACATGAAAACTCATGTTGGGGTGGCAGGTGGTGTGGTGGTTAAGGGCCTGGACTCCCACATGGCCGACTGCGGTTCAAGTTTCAGACCTGGTGGCTTGCTTTCTCACTTTCTCACTGTCCCCCTCTGGTCAAATTAAAAGGTAAATGAATAAGTAAAGTAATTTTTAAAAAGTTTTAAGTAAAAACCTCTTTTGTCTTAGAGTATCCAGTATTTTTTTTTTAAAATAGAAACACTCTCCAACTTTTGTTTTCTTTCTTTCTCTTTCTTCCTTTCTTTCTTTCTTTCTTTTTTTTTCTTTTTTTTTTTTTTTAATAAAGGCACTCTCCTTTAGCTGTTTTTTTTTTTTAAGAGTAATTTTTGTTGCTGGAGAGACAGAGACAAAGTGAGAAATCACTGCAAGGGGGGATGGCCTCGCTGCAGTCCCCTCCTCCATTCTCCTTGGGATTTTGGACATGCATGCACATGCACCTGCCATGTGTTTTAAGCCACTGGGTCTGGGACTCAAACCATGGTCAACTATGTGGGAGTCCAGTGATGTAACAACCATTATGCCACCTGTTGGTCTTGAGCATCCAGTTCTAAACACCTTTCTCTCACTGAAGTCCTTGTTTCTAATCCTCACAAGCAGTCCTCAAGGTCTAGGATACTTCCTTATTCTCCACATACAGGCTAGGGGTGACAGCGTTCCAGATGGTAACAGTAGTTAAGGGCTGTCAAGATCCACTCAATCATTTCCTATTATCTGTGTGTCTGTTCTCTCCCCCTCCATCTTACAGGTAAGTAGGAAGAGTAAAATCTGTTGCTGCCTTACTGGAGGAAACTTGTCTCTGGAATGATTCTCACAGTTGGTAGAAACTGAAGAAGCTCCATGCTGCAATGGAAAAGTGGCCATGGGAGTGAGGTAGGTGGGTGGTGAGGCACGGGTAAGGGCACTCCTGGTCAGTTCACTTGCCATGAGGGCCTCGCCTGAGATAGCCAGTATGATTTGACACCTGATGTTTGGCACTTACCGTGTACCCAGCGGTGTGGTTAGCCTTGGAAATGCAAACTCAGTGCTGCCGAAGACAAACTGCAGGCAGCCTAGCTTGATGTAGCTGCCGTGGTGCAGTAAGAATATGTACACATTTTTGTCCTCTGGGAGTTCAAGACACCCATGAGGGCAGTGGGGCAGTGTGTAGACAAAGCTAGA
Organism: Tupaia tana; assembly: GCA_026018925.1. NCBI lineage: Eukaryota > Metazoa > Chordata > Mammalia > Scandentia > Tupaiidae > Tupaia > Tupaia tana. The sequence goes on along the minus strand of JAKSZU010000011.1, from coordinate 22,635,912 downwards.
TGGTTAGATGGAACTTAGAGACTGACCTGACTCCAGAGGAATGAGCCGGGGGTGAAATATTTTACTCATCCCCATGGGGAAATCCTGATAGGCACACAGGTACCTACCCGAGGCATGCCTCCTCACATAGTGCTGGGGTACACAGGTGCTCTCTCTCAGGACTGTCCTCAGGACACACTTCCTGGACAAAGTTCCTCAGTAGGGTCTGGGAGAAGGATAGGATGAAGCTTGGTTAAACCTGGGTCCCCAGAACTTTAAAGTGAAGACTGGCTAGCAGCAGCGGCAGAGTGGTAACACAACCCTGCAGTGCTGGAGGCCAAATGGAAGACAGGATCAGCTCCCACATTGCTGACTCGCACATGCTGGGCACAGTGCGCGTCCATGCTGCTGGCTGGAAGGCTGGGGCTGCGGAGAATCATGGAATGAGACCCTGCTTAAGGGTCCTTATCTCTCTCTCACCAGTAAACTTGAAAAGAAAAGAAAAAAAAAAAAGGGAGGAATGAAGGTAATGCAGAAGATCTGTCTTCTGAAGAGGAACAGCAGTTGTAGCGATGTGATGATAAGTCACGTAACTAGAAGTGCCATGGCTGGGTCTAGAAGCTGCATTGCTCCACACTAGGATTTTCCAGGGAAAAAGCACCTTCCCTTAGTAGTTCCACCCTTACCTTTCCATAGTTCACCACCCACCTCAGGTTCGCTTTCCCAACACCTCCCCTCCTTCTGGGAATGAGACCTGTTCAAAGGGTCCCCACTTGCTGGATCCAGATTTAAGGGAGGGTCCCCTCTAAGGGTGATGACAGGTAGGACAGACAGGCAGAAAACATAATTTGAAGTATTTTTGTTTTTTTATATACAGAATACAGGAAAGTTTCTGTAAAGTCTAAAACATTACAATTACTATGTACATTGGTACTAGTTGTAGGGATGGGAGGAGAGGAGGGAGCCAGGGGCGGGAGGAAGAGGAGAGAAGTGGCAAGAGAACAAAAAAAGGAGACAAAACAGGTTTACGACAAAAACGTTTTTGCTACAATAGACAATTTGAGAAAACGCTCTACCACATGTAGTACTGTACACAGTTTTTAAAAACATTGAAAAAAGTCATCACTAGATGTATTTACACAAAATCCAAATACACTTTTCCTTATTTGAAATAAAATAGATGGACAGCCAGAAAAAGAATTCATTTCTCATTTGTCCATAATACACAGTAGCTACCTGTAGTGCAACCGCTGCAGAAAGGGAAAATAACTTGGAGGGTGGGAACTGTGGAAGGAGGGTGGGTAGCGATCTTTATATTAAATAAAACAATGATATTGTATAGATTTTGCTGTATGAAAACTGTATTTTTTTCTTTTAATATAAAACTATTGTCACTGCCACAAAATAGAACAAGTTTCTGATTATTTTACAACGGCGGGCGAGGGGGTGGGAGCAGGAGGCGGGTAGGGAAGGGTTTGTGTTGGAGAAGTGTCCAGACCACCGGTCTTCCCCTCCCTGCCCACGCTGTTCCTCAGCTCGGGTCTGCCGCTTTCCCATGAAATGTTGAGTACAAATATATGTGCAAATGCCCCCTAGAACTTGAGAAAAGAAAAAGGATTTTTAAAAAACAGTCAAAAGGTTTTCTTCATTTCATGCAAAGATTGTAGTTGAAGGGTTTCTGGTAGAGTATAGAAAACACCCGGGCTTGTTTTGTGTACATTTTTGCATTGCAGGAGTCTTGGGTGGGAGTTCAGGCCGGTCGCGGGACTGCTGCCAGCCCTAGGGAACGGAGTTGGAGCGCAGCACAGGGCCTTGGTGGGGCTTGAGGGAGAGCTTCTCGGCCAAAACCCCGTCCTGCAGCAGGCTGGAATCGCCTTTGGGCTGTTTGGTCGCAAACTCAGTGATGCTGAAGACAAACTGCAGGCAGCCCAGCTTGATGTAGCTGCCATGGTGCAGTAAGGCCGTGCCCTCCCAGCCGGCCCCACTGCCCCCAATCAAGCTCGAGCTGCTGGCTTTGCAATTGCAGGGTCTCCGCTGCGGCCCCTGGGCCTGGGAACTCATCATGGCTGCCTCCTCACTTGGCTCTTCATCCTGTTTCTGGTGTCGGCGGCGCCCTGGGAAAAAGGGGGATGGTCACAGGCGAGAAGAGTGAGCAGCCTACCCGTCTGGGCTGTTTGCCAGGGCTGGGCCCCCGCATTCCCCATTCTAACTGCTGCATGACTGGGGGAGGGATGCTCAGCAAGGCTGGTGGAGTCTGAAGTCCCCAAATAGATGTGTACACATGTGTGGGTGCTCAGCCTTGCCTCTCCGTGGACTTCCCTGGGCCCACAAGCAAGAACTGGGCCAATGGGACTGGGAAGGCAAGAGACAGCAGGTCATCAATAGCGAGTCTGAACCACCCTGACCGGGACTTCAGCTTTGTGACCACAGGCCTCAACTCCAACTTACTGATGACACTCTGCACTTTGGCAACAATACTGCTTGGGGGGGTTGGCGGGGTCTTCTCAGAGAAGTCACATGAATACAGCACATTGTCCACCGTTGTCCCGTGCTCACTGTAGTTTAACAGCTCATAATGTTTGGTATTCTGAGGAGGAGGAGGGGAGATAAGATGTGTGGTCTGCTGCGTGGGGCCTGGGCTAAGGGGAGAGAGGACATATGCAGAAAGCTGTGCTGCTCTACCTAGGGCGCTCTCGCTTCCTTCCCTCATCATGCCCCACCTCGACCTTTCAGACTCCCCCACGCTCCTTTACTCTGCCTCCTTAGCACTGGCTCTTGTTGATATGACGTTCGCTGGCACAGGATGATGCTGAAACCCACAGGGACACACTCACAGAGCTCGCCTCCTTCTACTCTGGTCCATTCCCCTGCTTTAGGGTGGGCTCCCGCTGCTGTGCCTGTGACCAACCTCAGGAGAAGTAGCACCCCTGCTCCTGGGGAGCAGGTAGCTATGTCAGATGCCCTTTCACACTGAGACTCTTCTCCTCCAGGCACGACAGGGAAGGAGAAAAGGAGATGACCCCCTCCCCCCGGTAAAACTGCACTGCACAGTAAAACTAGTGCCTGGAAGGAGCCTCAGGTAGGGAAAGCTTCCTCCCACCCCATTTTCAACCCTCACCTCATCATAGAATATGCAGGCGTGTTTCCCGGACACGTAATTACAGTGACCATAGTTTGTAAGGCACACATCCATGTCAGCTCCTGCAAAGGGGCAGCAGAGGAAAAGGAAGGCAGAGAACAGACTATAAGGTGGCTGTATAGGGGACGAGAGGGAAGGAAGTTGGCTACTGGGTGGGCACTAGGAGAGACCTCGAGGGGCAGGTAGCTCGGGGTCCTCACCTTTTATTTTTGAATAAAAACTGATGTCTCTTCCAGCTCCTGCTAAAGAACAGCTGTCCCTGCCAGCTGATCTGCTTTAGAACATGTGGCTCTACCCAGAAGGGAATACCAAAGATGGGCCATTTCTACGAGAACATAACATGGGGGTGGAGTGCCTATAAATCACGTAACGTGAAAGCAGGGAAATTTCTCGGCTACACGCTAACGTCTGCCCCTCTGTACCAGACACAGTGCTAACCTACTGCTTTCTCAAGAGCTCGAGGGACAAATCATTTGTCCTCTCTTTGGTTCTTTCCCTGCAGTGTTCCAAATGCCTCCTTGAGTAGCAGGCGGCAGGCAGAGTGGACTGTCATCTGTGCTGATGCCACACTGGGCACAGGCAAAGTACAACAGCCTAAGCGTGGGAAGACAAGTACTTGTCTCCTAAGTCTCTCTCGCCTGGACTTTCGTTGGGTCAAATCAGTCAATACTGGACAGGGCTTCCCTCACCCCTTTCTAGCTTCCGTGGGAAAGGGTGTCAGTCTTCACGGCTCAGGAGAGTTAGTGCCTCTGCTGGTGTTTTGGCTGGCTCACCTGTCCCGATGTAGAGGGTTCGATAGCACATGTTCACAGCTCCTCCCAACCCTAAGAGGGGGTAGAACACAGCTCGGGCCTGTACCTCCTTTCTTTGCACTACAAGACAAAACACAGGGATAGGATCATTCAGACCCTCAGGAACCTGTGACCCAAACATCAGCCAACAAAACCTGGACCTTTGGATGATGGCCTGAAGAAAAGCCAACTGGATATCTTCCACACTCACATCCGACCGATACTGAGCTGCTTCAGGGTGGGGCTTTCTCTCCCCACCCAAGGCATTTCCAACATGGATGACTACCACCTCTGAAGATGGTCACAGAATTAAAGAACAATGGTACTTTTACATTCCTGTCTGCTGGTTGGCTCAACAGGGATATTGCAGCATATACTGAAAGAACAGGGAAGAACAAAAGGAACTGACCAGTATTTCTTTAATTTTTTTCTTTTTATAGTTTTTTTTGGGGGCTTGTGCTTGTCATAGAGAGGGTAAGCGAGAAATCACCCCTCGCCCCAGGGGGAGGTATGGCAACACCACAATCCCTTCTCCTCCAATTTCCTTTTGAATTTTGGGCATACACACCAGACTTGATCTCCAATCTTCCTGGTCCAAGACTCAAAACACTGTTGGCTAGGTGGAAATCCAGCACCTTAACCACACCACCTGCTGGCCCCGGCCCATGTTTCTTAAACTTTAATGTGCACGTGAATCACCTATGCACCTTGCTAAAATGTGGATTCTGATGCAGTCTGAATCAGAGGTGGGACCTGAGGCTCTGCATTTCTTACAGGCTCTCAGGAGATGCTGGTGCTGCTGGTTTGGATGTCACGCTTTGAAGCAGCAAGACTCTTGCTAATACAAAGAGACTCCCAGAGTTAACCACCTAGAAGTTAACTAGGGGGCCAGCCCACTGTTGCACTATGGAATACTCTTCAGAAAGTTCATGGAAAATGCCTATTTTGAAAAAGCCATGCATGGATTTCAATTTTGGCTGGGGTGGGGGGATGGAGGTTATAGGGCACATGTGCTCACTGGAGAGAGAGAGAACCCTTCGAGGGGGTGGCCACACCACAATCCTGTCTCCGTTCTTGAAATTTGGGGCACATATGCACACCATGTTTTATACGTTGCCAGGTCCAGGATTCAAACTGCACAGTCGGCCATATGAGAACCAGCTGCCTTAACCACCACACCACCAGCTGACGTGAATTTCTTTTCTTTCTTTTTTTTTTAACACCAAAACCCCCTCATACTTTAACTCCATTTTTCCATGAACTTCTTGAAGTCCCCTTGTATTTCTCACCTTGAACTTCAAAAGTTCTCCTGGGAAAACTTTCTATTTCAAATGTTTGAAAGTTACTGAATAAGAAGCACACCACACACTCCTAACAGTACTGGTGGCAGCTTTGCTGTGTCTCAAAGTGGCCTGTATTAAACAAAGTTACAGCAGACTTCCTTGAGTCTAAATCAGAAAGTGAGGGTTGCCACCTCATTCCTGCTCTCTGGGAAAAGTTATGGTGCATCATTAAATCCAATAAAGGCACACAAGGAGGTTTGAGATACTGAAGGCTGAGATTCTCCATGGAGACGCAGAGGTTATTTGCACACATAGAAGGTCGTGTGGTGGCAGGTGTGTGCATGCGCACCTTCTGTGTGGTGCCCTCCGGAAGCCAGCGGATGTGTCCCGACACTGCCCAGTGAAGCTTGGACCCGGGAGGGGAAAAGCTGATGTATTCTCTGCAAGGCCAGAAACTTGATCAACTTCTCGTCCAGCATATTTATCTCGATTTCTATCAACCAAAAAGAAAGATAAAAAAGCAGCTGAGGTGAAAATGGAATGTAGAAGTAGACAAGGGTCACAGAGCAAATAGTTCAGCATTTCTAAAGTCCAGCCAACTAAGTTTTACTCAAACGGACTAACAGTGGCATAGGGTCTGGGGCTGGGCATCTCACTTGCCACTGGCAGTGAGGCGGGCTCCAGTGCAGTCTGTAGAGATAACACCTGTCATTGGGTAGACTGGTTTTAGGGAGTGTTGCTAGAAAAGCAGAGCAAAATAAACCATTTGCCTGTCTGTGAGAAAGGGCCTATGTCTGCTGCTAAGACTTGGATTAGCTACCTACCCTCTCTGTTCAGAGATCAATGTCTGCCCTTTTGTCCTTGGCTTTGGGGACTTCCCACAGACAAGGTTCCTCTCTTGGGAGCAAGGCTCCCAGTTTTAGTCTGCAAGTCCAAGCGATCTGCCTAAAGCAACTTTGTGCTTTTCTCACTGGGTAGCTTGGGTCTGTTCTCCCTTCACCTTTTTTAAAAAAAGAATTATTCAATTTTATTTATTCATTCATTTACTTTAATTTGACCAGAGAGAGGCAAAGTGAGAAAGGAAGTCACCATGTCTGGGACTTGAACCGTAGTCAGTTATGTGGGATAGTCTAGCGCCTTAACCACCATGCCACCTGCTGGCCCCCTTCCTTCACCTTTGATTGTCTGCATGTGCAGTGGAGAAGGCAGAAATAGGAGAAGGAGCTTTCTTTCTTGCCCACTCCTTCACCCAAAAGGACATTCCACATCCCCATCTCCCTGAACCTCTGGGATCAGGTATCCCTTCTCTCCCTTTCTGAAATGAACTAAATGCTGTACAGGATAGCACCTTCACCTTACAGCTGGTGGAACAGCAGTAGCCCACTCACTCACCTCCATTGACATCCATAAATGCTCGAAGTGAGTTGGTGAGGTCCACCATGGCAGTAGAGTTGGCTGGGAAAGAGGGTACGGTTAAAGCGCTTCCTATGGATAACGTGCCGGGGCTGACCTTGCCATCTGGGGACGGAGCAGGAAGACTGTTACTTACGTCGCCTGAGGGAAACCCACCGGTCCAATCCCCCACTGCTGAGACAGGTCTGGATTTCGGACCCAAGGTGATGTTCCCTTCTCGATTCTCAACCCATAGGCTCTGGAACTCCTAGAGCTAAAAACGTGTGGTGAGGAAGGGCAGATGGAACGACAATGCACCCGGGCACGCAGGAGTCTCCAGAGCACTGAGAACCACTGAAATCCACTGCTCTGGGTAGAATGGTGGGGGTGCTTCATTCTCTGGGCATGATCACCTCCCTGTTGCTGCTACTCTTAAGTGGTGCATGCCCTACAATTCCTGCCTACTGAAATTCGACTCACAGCGTGCAAAATCTATCCACGCTGGTATTATGAGATAAACAGAGACAGGAAAACAGTCTGAGAGTAGGACCATCCTGGGACCAGGGGCCCCCATGCAGAGAAATCACAGTCACCTGGTCACCGAGACTCCCAGCTGACTAGGAGGCCGGCTTCAGTTCAGACGAGAGAGACCACAGGGGGTTCCAGCAGCATCTGAAACCTGGTTCAGATGCTGGGGTCAGCAACCTTGAGGTCCTGGGTGCTGACTGGGGACAGCTGACAGAGCAGGTCCACACTAGGCCAAGTACAGAGGAACTGCTCTTTGGCATGTGGCTCAAGGGTAAGCTTCTGGGCCAGACCAACCTAGGAGGGCACCCCACCATAGCTATTCTGAAAGGCAGTGCTGTTTCTGTTTCTGCTGCCCTGCCATGGAAGTTCTTCAAATGAGCTGGCCCTGAGAACCTGTATCAGGCATGGATCTAGTTTCTTGTGTGGATCATACAACACTGAAGCCATTACTCCAGAACCTCAGGCTAAACACTGTGGTTCCAAAGAGCATGCAGCCTTCTAAGGTGATGAATAAAACAGGCAGAAGACTAGGCCTGGAAGGTGCAGAAGGAGTTGGGAGACCCAGGGTGTAGTTTCAACTCTGCCACTGACTTGGCAGTTAAAGAAATCACTTAAGCTTACAGAGCCTAAGAGGTTCCATCTATAAAATGGGGACAAGTTAACATGTGCTTCCTCTACTACAGAAATGGGGGAAAACAAGCAACACAGAGAGCAAGGTCCTCTGGAGTAGTCACAGGGACTTAAGTGGTTTTGGAATCTTAAATCTGATTTGCCAGGAAGAGTATAAAATGATTCTACATCACCCTAAAACTGAGTAGCACTCACCTGATGATGGCGCTGGTGAGCAGAATCGTTGGTTGGCTCCTGTAGCCAAGATACCATCTCCTGCTGCGTGGGGGGGGAGTGAGCACCCGGGTGGCATTTGGGGGTGAGCCCAGTGGCCTTGTATCTGTCAACGGAGGTCCTATCTGTGATTGGACAGTCTTTCTTTGCAAAGTGCTGGTGTTCTCGATGCTGGCACAAGAGCTGGGAATGGAAGGGGGCAGGCTTGGGACAGGAACCAAACTCCTCTGGGGGCAAGAGCTGGGGCCAGTGGCATTCTCTGTCTTCACAATGATGCCGACGGTGTGGTTCTGAAGCCCCCCAGCCGCTGGTGGCGTGAGGGGCCGGGGCCAGCCTTGCCGGTGTGAGAGGCCTGGTAGGGGGGTGTTGGCGCCTGGAAGTCGCCGGGGGTCCGTGGAATCAGTGGGGCTGCTGTAGAGGTGTGGGCCATTGGCTTTCACCTCTGTGTTCACTGGCCCGTTGGCAGTCCCACAAGGGGCTTTCTTGGATTTTTCCGCACAAGAACTGCAGTTGATGTCCTCTAGGGCTGGGGGCTGATGGGGTGGAGAGCAGCTCAGGGAATTCTGGGTGCTAATCCCTGAGGGGCAGGACAAGGGGTAGTGGGAAGGTGTAGGTGCCTTGTCAGCTGTTTGCAGGGAGGTGGTGATTGAGCTGTCAGTCACAATAACAGGCTTAATATCAGCCTTCTCTGTCTGTTCAGAGTCCCAATGCGAAGGCATCTGCTTAGCAGATAAATGTTTCAATATGCTGCACTGGAGCGCAACAACACTACAGAGCCACTGCAACGGAAGGAGAGGAGAGGAGAGGAGGGTGAGAGGCCTGGGAGGCGCTGGTCCTTCCTGCCACAGTGGCCAGGGCTACAGCAGAGCTGCCAAGCACTGTTTCCGAGGTCCCATCACGAACGCCCAGGAGGGGTGTGCTTGACTCCGGGTAAGATTTCATTTCCATTCCTAAGCAAGACTTGTGGTACACTCAGCAGGCAACACCCTGTCTGCAGAGCTTGGGATTTGCATTGTAGTTCTGCCCCTAAGGCTCACCTTGTGACCAGCTTTCAGCAAGTACCCCAAACACCTGCTGTGTGTCCAGCGTTATCACCTAACCTTTCTATGGGTCTACTCATCTCTTTCTATAACGCAGACTTGCCCGGCTCATAGTTCATGGGGGACCGATGGAGACAAGCTGACCGGTTGACTCTGTAGCTCTGTAGTTCTCACTTACTTGCCTTTGGAATCTGAGCCAGAGGTTCTCTCTGGAACACTCAACTTTTTTTGGGGGGGAGGTAGGCGTTTAGAAAAGAGGTGGGAATGGGGATGGGAGTGACACTGAGGCTACTTCCAATAACAGCTGTGGTGAGACAGAAGATTGGATTTGGAATCCCATCCCTGCTTTCACTCACCTCTTGCTGCTCTGCCTGGGTGGCTAAGTGCTCAGAGTTCAAAAGGTGCGTCTGTGATTCCTCAGGGATCCCATTGCAGATCAGCTCCCCATCCCGAATGGCCGCAGGTGCAATGAGAGGGGGTGGAAACTGGTACTGAGATTTTATAGCATCGGGAACCTGTTCAGGACAGACAGAAGGAGGACGGAGAGGGAGATAATGCCAATGTACTCATCCACTCTGGTGATCGCTGTAACTGCTCTGTGGTTCCTATCTCTTCAACACAAGCATAATGGCCTAAAAAAGCCCAAAATGCACAGAATAAAAACAAGGTGGGGTTTTCACTCTTCTTCATCGAGATCCGTAGGAACCAAAAACCAGTGCTTGCTGTCCTCTGCTCTGCCTTGAAGTCTTAGATTGACACTGGGCAGAGGTTTAGAGTGGTACTCAAGGTTCTTACTGCTCAGTGTCAAGTCTGTAGGTGGATGAGCAGTAACCGAGATAGTAAGCTATGAGAGGTCAAATTCATGGTGGAAATACTCAGTATGAGGCCTGGCTTGCACTGAGCACTCGATGTTAGTTTTCTTTTTTTTTTTTTTGGAGAGGTTTTTCGCTATAGGGCGCGTGCGCTCGCCAGACAGACAGAGAGAGACATAGAGACAGAAAGCGAGAAATCACCCCCCAGGGGGGATGGTCACGCCGCAATCCCTTCTCCTCCATTCTCCTCTCGGGATCTTGGGCATGCACGCACACGCGCCTGGCGTGAGTTGTAAGCCACCGGGTCCGAGACGCGAACCGCGGTCGACTACGTGGGAGTCCAGCGACATAGCCATTACGCTAACTGCTAGTTCCCATCGATGTTAGTTTTCTTTATCCATCCATTCATTCATTCATGAAACAACTGAAAACCTCATTGTTGTACAAAAACAGAAGACACTCTGAATCACACCATGTAAGAATGAAAGAGCCATACAAACAAAAAGTCATTCATATTTTCAACCAACATTTACTGAGCACAGCCTGAGACTGGGCACTGTTCCCAGTTCTAGAGTTCCAGAGATCAATTAAATTTAAGCCTTGCCCTTAAGGAGCTCATAGTCTAATGAAATGATAAGCACAGAAATATTGCAATACAATGCAATGAGTCCTAGAATAGAGGTATATCTAACATGGTGTAAAAAAACCCAAACAAACATCAAGGAGGAGCCGGAAGGTGGTGTGATGGTTGAGGTGCTGGATTCCCATATGGCTGACTGCGGTTTGAATCCTGGACCTGGCAGCTTGCTCTCTCTGTGTTTCTCTCTGGTCAAATTAAAAAAAATAACAATGATGAAAAAAATAAACAAACAATAATTCTTTTTTTTCCTTTTTTTATTTGGAGAGGTTCTTGCTATAGGGTGCATGTGCTTGCCAGAAAGACAGAGAGACAGAAAGTGAGAAGTCACCCCCCAGGAGGTATGGCCATGCCGCAATCCCTTTTCCTCCATTCTCCTCTTGGGATCTTGGGCATGCACACACACGCGCCTGGCGTGAGTTTAAGCCACCGGGTTCGGGACTCAAACCGTGGTCAACTACATGGGAGTTCAACGACGTAGCCATTACGCTAACTGCTGGTCCCAATAAACAATAATTCTTTAAAACAAACATCAAGGAGAGTGCTTCTCTTACTTTGGAGGACAGAAACTTAGGTTCAAGAAAGTTTGGTTTGACCTTTCAGTTTGCCAGAGGGTGCATGAGCTCACAGAAGAGAAGAAGAGGAAGAAAGCACCCCCTGATAGGGCAAGGCCAGGCTGCCATCCCTTCTCTATTTCTCCACCAAGTCAGGATTTGGGGTGGGGGGAGACGGACACACACACATCCCTGAAGTGTCAAGTTACTCGGGGCCAGGATTCAAATGGCATGGTCAGTCATGTGGGATCTGGATACCTTATCCACGAGGGTATAGAGCTAGCCCAGGATTAGGAAAATTTTAAATAAAGTCAATGTTTGAGCTGAGACTTAGAAGTTGAGAAGGAACTTTCAGGGTATAGAGAGAGGGGAAATAAGAGTGGGGAGCAGCATGAAAGGCACAGAGACGTGCAAGTACTTTGTGGATTTAGAAAACATCTGGAGAACCCACAGATTTGGTGACCAAGTCTTTATGGAGGATGAGGGAAGAGGAGGTGGAAACGATTCCTGGTATTTTTGCTTGATGGACTGGGTAGAGATCACTGCCATTTAGCGAAATAGAAAATATAGGAGGAATGGGCTGGCAGGTGGCATGGTGGTTAAGGGCGCTGGACTCTCACATGGCTGACCATGGTTCAAGTCCCGGACCGGGCGGCTTGCTTTCTCACCTTCTCTCTCTCTCTCCTCTTCCCTCCCTCTCTGCTCAAATTAAAATAAATGAATGAAGTAAAATAAAATAATTCTTTATAAAAAATAAAGAAAATAACAGGAGGAAGGATAGATTTGGAGAGGCAGAAGACTTTCGGTCTCAGGTAGGCTGAGACTGAGGAATCTGGGATGGGCAGACAGATATGACTAGATATAAGGAGAAAGGCAAGGGATCTGGATGGAGTGCTGAGCTGTCACCAGAACAATGTCAGCTGGTGCCAAGGGCCTTCTGAGATGACTCAGGAATGGGAGAGGGAGGAATGGAGCAGTGGGTTTGTCAAAAGCTGTCTCTTATTCAGAGTGAAGAGGTAGATGGAAAGAGAACCCCTAATACAGACACAAATTCAATGCAGACTCTGGCCGTGTTGCGCTAACTAAAGATAAAGACCAATGTTACGGGAGAGAGCTGGAGTTCTCTGCCACTGTCCTATGGTGCCACAGTCCAGTCCTCATTTCACTCTCAAACTTCCAACTACAAAATGCTCTTAGGTGAGACCTGCAGATGATGTAATGGTTACATCCCTGGACCCCCATGTAATCAACAGCAGTTCGAGTGCCAGACCCAGTGACTTAAAACGCACGCTGGGTGTATGTGTGTGCATGCCCAAAATCCTAAGAGGAGAGCAGAGGAAAAGGGATTGCAGCGTGGCCCTCCCCCCGGGGGGATGTGAATTCTCGCTTTCAGTCTCTCCTCTGAGTGCATGTGCCCTATAGCAAAAGCTTTCTAAAAAAAAAAAAACCAACAAAACCAACCAACCAAACAAAAAAAAAAAACCAAATGCTCTTAGGCAATCCCAAATGCCTTTGGATTTTCCAAAACATCAGGGAAACATTTAAAAAGGGGAGGAGACACCATACAATGACAGGACTTTATTAAGACCTCCTGGCTCTATACAGTGAAATTACACAGTCTGGATTACTCTTAGATCCATTTAATGGAGGTATGAGGTAAGCCACCTCTAGCATCTCCAACCTTCAACCCAAAACACTTTAATTTTAGAAAACTTGTGTCTCCACCAAAGTATAAATATTTACCCAGTTAAGAGTTTGTTATAGAATTCCCAACAGTTACTAATTTGCTAGTGCTGACACCCACTGGAGGTGATGGAAGTGGTGTGACTGATTGTCAAGTGTGGCTGCCACCAAGTGGCCATTTTTGGGAATTGCTAGTTTTCACTGGTACGAAGGACTGTCCAGGGAATTATTTCAAAAGGGAAAAAAAATCAAGTGTATACATGGGTGGACAGTGTTGGATCTTCTCAGTAAACTGAATGAGGTGATTTAACAGTTTATGAAAAACATCTTCAGTACATTCAAATGAAGGAACATCTTCTGCCAATCTCTGTGGGCAGACTTAATATTTATCAAGTGCATACAAACATCAGGTATTAATTACAGCAATACTATTATTTGGACTTTTGGTGAAATAATAACAGCAACCTGGAAGAATAGATTTAGCTCTCTTTTAGACGTTTTTCTCTAAGGTCCTCAGCTGGGAACAGCTCTTCACTCTCCACATGGTGCTCTGCTTAATCACTAACACCTCCTGTCAGTGGGTAGCCCTGGGGCGGGGGGCACCTAATAGGGACAGACAGAACAACTCTTCTGGAGAGGGGGCAGTGACCACAGAGCACACCTAGATTTGGTGGGATGGATCTGACTTCCCACAGCAGGAGGAGCGCTCTGAAAGGTGCTTATACTCTGGAGAACTAGAGACTTAGACACTCCGAAGGGCTACTTGGCTCTCATAATCCTGAACATTGTCTCATGTGACTCACCTTCAAGCTTCTTCTTTTGACTGACTGGAGCACACGGCGGTTAGGAGGGTGCCTCTTGTGGATTCGGTTTAGGAAGTCCACTTTGACAACATGCTGCGAAATGGTGTCCTGGAAACGATCAAATACCTGGCACCGATTGCTCAGTGTCATATTCTTCTGGTTCAGCTAGGGACAAAGCAGATACACCCTTGTGGTGAGCTGGGTAAGGCACCCCTACTCCTAGTTAACCCCTTTCTCTGGGTTTAAAAACTAGAAGCCCTGGGAACCAGCAGTTAGCGTAATGGCTATGTCGCTGGACTCCCACGTAGTCGACCGTGGTTCGTGTCCCGGACCCGGTGGCTTAAAACTCACGCCAGGCGCGTGTGCGTACGTGCCCAAGATCCCGAGAGGAGAATGGATTGCGGCATGACCATCCCCCCTGGGGGGTGATTTCTCACTTTCTGTCTCTATGTCTCTGTCTGTCTGTCTGGCGAGCGCACGCGCCCTATAGTGAAAATCTCTCAAAAACAAACAAACAAACAAACAAAAAAACTAGAAGCCCTTAGAACCCCAAATGGGTTCCTTCATCAGGGGCCAGGATGTCAACACCCCTGCAGAGGGCACGGGAACGGGATGAGACTTCTTCCCTCAATCCTGCCCAATCCAGTGGAGAGAGCTGGTGTGTTCCTGTTCCCTAGAGAGATCTGAGGAGGACAGGAAATAGGGAATTAGCCAAGAAGTGCCCCTCCAAATTCAGCCCAACTGTCCTCTGTTACAGCTCTGAGTACTCCTGACCAGGGTCCCTAACATCAGCACAGGTTTAGAGAAAACATAGGACCTGGCCTTCAAATGATCCAGAATCTCTTCCCAGCAAGGGACTCTCACAGGAAGGAGGACTGGAATCTATTACACATGGGAACTTGGCTGACAGCTGGGTCAGTAACCAGAATCCTGACAGCCCTGTCTGATTCCTACTATGTGGTACCAAGGAACATTAGTGAGCTTATCCTGGTATCACAGCCCTCCTCAATAGGAGGGAGAAAACCTTGAACTGATCTTAAAGGCCGAAGGGACAGAAGAAAAAATTTCTAGAATAAGATAGAAAAGGCATATAAAAACTATGCCACTTTTCATCTTCTACATCTGATCCCCTACAATTCAATTCAATCTGTTATGGCAGCTTCTTAGCAAATTAGGCAAAACCTTGAAATGACTAATAAAGAATTAACCAACTAATAACTACTACCTACTGGAAAGCTGCTATTTAAGATATACATTTGGGGGACCAGCAGTTGGTATAATGGCTATGTTGCTGGACTCCCATGTAGTCTACTGCAGTTCGAGTTCGGAGCTGATGGCTTAAAACTCATGCTAGGCACATGTGCGTGCGTGCCCAAGATCCCGAGAGGAGAATGGAGGAGAAGGGATAGCAGAGTGCCCATCCCACCGGGGGATGATTTCTTGCTTTCTGTCTTTCTGGCGAGTGCATGTGCCCTTAAAGCAAAAACATCTCCAGAAAAAAGAAGATGCACATTTGGAGGACCAGCAAATGGCCTAATGGCTATGTCACTGGACTCCCACATGGTCCACTCCAGTTTGAGTACTGGACTCAGAGGTTTAAACTCATGCCAGGTGGGCACAACATGTACATGCATGCTCAAAATCCTGAAAGGAGAATGGAGAAAGGATTGCGGTGTGGCCATCTCCCCTGGGGGGTGATTTCTTGCTTTCTGTCTCTCTCTGTCCCTCTGGTGAGCATACATGCTCTATAGTAAAACTCTCTCTCTTTAAAAAAAAAAAAAAACAAAAAAAACAAAAAAAGATTAGATCTAGGGAATGGGACCAGCAGATGGCATAGCAGTTGTGTTACCGGACTCCCACATTGTCGACAGTGATTCAAGTCCTGGACCCAGCAGATTGAAACTCATGCCAGGCGCGTGTGTGTGCATGCCCATCCCCACTGAGGGGTGATTTCTCACTTTCCGTCTCTCTGTCACTCTAGGAGAGCACGCACCCTTCAGCAAAAATCTCTCTTTAAAAAAAATAAAGATTAGATCTAGGGGCCAGCAGGTGATGTGGTGGTTAAGTTGCTACACAAGTAACTGATTTGAGTCTCAGACCTGGAGGCTTGCTTTCTCATTTTCCCTTTCTTTCTCTCTCTCTCTCTAGTGAACACATGTGCCCTATAGTGAATTTTTTTAAAAAAAATCTAAATAAAATCAACAGTTCTTTATTTTTTAAAGAATTATTTTATTTAACTTTATTTATTTATTTATTTATAATTTGACGAGAGAGGGCCAGAGTGAGAGCGAGAGTGAGAAAGAGAAAGAGAGTGAGAAAGCAAGCCACCAGGTCTGGGACTCAAACTGTGGTTGGCCATGTGGGAATCCAGCATCCTTAACTGCTATGCCACTTGCCGGCCCCCAAAATTGTTTCTTTCTTTATTTTTTTTTAAAAAGAATTATTTTATTTTATTTTATTCATTGTCATTATTTTATTTATTTTCTTGAGGTCGCCCAGAGAGAGACAGAGAGAGAGAAGGAAAGTGAGAAAGCAAGCTGCCAGGTCTGGGACTTGAACCACAGTCAGCCATGTGAGAGTCCAGCCACCTTAACCACCAAGCCACCTGCAGGCCCCAAAACTGTTTCTTTTTTTAGTTTTTTTTTTTTTTTTTTGCCTTAGGGGCGTGCACACTTATGAGGGAGACACACAGACAGACATAGTGAGAGAGAAAGTGAGAAATTACTCCCCTGGGGAGACAGTCATATTGCAATCCTTTCTCCTCCATTCTCTTACTGGGATATTGAGTATGCATGCACACATGCCGGGCATGATTTTCAAGCCACCAGGTCTAGGACTCGAACCATGATTTGCCATGTGGGAGTCCAGCAACATAACCACTATGCCATCTGCTGGTCCCATTAAGGGAGATTTTTGCTATAGGGCACGTGGGCTTGCCAGAGAGACAAAGAGAGATAAAAAGCAAGAAATCACTCCCCAGGGGGGATGGCCACACTGCAATCCCTTCTCTATTCTCCTCTCGGGATTTTGGGCAGGTCCGGGACTCAAACTGTGGTCTGCCATGTGGGAGTCCAGTGATGTAATCATTATGCCATCTGCTGGTCCCTTAAATCAATAATTATTTCTTCCTTTTTGGAGAGGTTTTTGCTATAGGGCACATACACTTACCAGAAAGACAGACAGACAGAGAGACAGAAAGCGAGAAATCACTCCCCAGGGAAGATGGTCATGCCGCAGTCCTTTTCCTTCCATTATTCTCTCAGGATCTTGGGCCTGCACGCACACGCGCCTGGCACGAGTTTAAGCCACTGGGTCCGAGACTCGAACTTTGGTCGACTATATAGGAGTCCAGTGACAGAGCCATTACGCCAACTGCTGGTCCCTCCTTTTTTTATTTTAAAGAGAGATTTTTGCTGTAGGGCACATGCACTTGCCAAAGAGGCAGAGACAGAAAGCGAGAAATCACCCCCGGGGGAATGGTCATTTTGCAATCCCTTTTCCTCCATTCTCTTGGGATTCTGGATATGCACACACATGCACCCAGCGTGAGTTTCAAGCCTCTGGGTCCAGGACTTGAACCATGGTTGGCCATGTGGGAGCCCAATCACGTAACCACCACGCCACCTGCTGGTCCCAAATCAATAATTCTTAAAAAAAAAAAAAAAAAAAAAAAAATCCATCTAATATACTTCCCTTTTAGGGCATTAATAACTACTTAATTCAAATCACTCACAAACCACCAAGCACCACTGGGTTAAGTCTGTCAGTGTAGCCAAAATAACGAACTCCGGGAAAAGGCAAAATGCGTAGCTGAATGCTATCAAAGTAATCAGAATGAGCAGGATGGTGTACAGAAACCAGGACCTGTGAGATCAGTGAACTCTGGCACAAAGCTGATCTTAATATGTTGCTACTGAGTCGGTCCACACCCAGTTGTGCCTCTACAGGATTGAACAGACACTGCCATGCTTACCACCACATGTTCGATGTGATTCGGACACATCCATCTGCCCAGGGGCATGGCAGTGAGTGGTGGCTCGAGGCAGTCCATGTGAAACAGGAGGGGGCAATAGTCACACTGGATGAGAGGGGCCACACGGCAACTCCTGCATAAAAAGAAATGTGGGCCATTACTGTGGCAAGACGGGAACATTCAAACTATGCTTTGTGGATCAGCCTTCCCTCCTTAATCTCAACACTCTCCCAATGATTCCGTTACATTCACAACCAGAAGATGGATGAATTCAGGGGCTCACCAAATTCTACATTATTCTCTCTTCTAAGTAGAATGTGCCTGTGGGGAGGTGAATGTTTATTTGGAGTATAGCTAACGTGGCTGTCAGAGCAGGAATGATCAAACCCTACTAAGGGAAAACAGCCAACTCTGCTCTGATCTTCTTACTCCTTAAAAGAAAGCAACTGCCTCATTTGAAAAAGCACTAGCAACCTTTCTAGTCTTAACTACAGCAAGAAAACATTTTCCTTCTGTAGAAAATACTCATCAGAACTGACAATCAGAGAAGGGTGTGCTGGAAAAATAACTCTGTTTACTGAGCATTGCTTGAGGAAGGGGGCTTAAGCGAATGCTGATAACAGTTTATAACTATAATACCCCTTGAGTCCCTGAGATGCACTAGAAGTCCAGTTTGTCCTGACTCACAGTCCTGTTTCTCTACCATCTAGTTAGTCCCCTACAGCTTTTGCTGTGGACCTCCCCTCCCCCAATGAGAGAGAGACTGAGATGGGTGTCACCCCACACTGTGATCTTCCTGCTCAATCTCCCAGTTAGTAAGGATCATAGGCATATGCGACCATTCGTGGCCTGATAAGGCTGCTTTGGGATGTGAACCTGGGCCTCGCTTGCAGCCCAGGTTGAACATTTCTTTTTGGTAGTGATTTTCTCCTGTCACCTTGCTCTGATCATAATATGGTCCTTCAAATATATTAAGATGTCAGGAAAGTCATGATGTATTTTTCTATGCAAAAATGCATAGAAAAAAAAAGTCACAACTTTCCCGATAACCCAATACCTAAGCCAATAAACCCAGCCTCAGTAACAGCAGTAGCTGGTAAATGAAATCCTACTTGAAGAAAACGGGTATCCCAGAGAAGACACAACTGGGGCAGCCTGGGGGCTTTGAGAAGTCATCCAGTCCAGTGTACATTTAAGACGTGGTATTGTGGCATGTAGTGGCTTTCCTTCCATCTGAGGCTCTGGTCTTATTCGAGGCTCTGGTCAGTCAATTAGTCTCTGTGTATGCATGCCATCAGAATTTGGGTTGTCCACACTTAAACATACATTGTGTGGAAGAGTGATGGCAGATAGAAAAGGTATCATATGCTGAAAATGAAGAAGAGCCCCCTGGTATGGAAGAAAATACCTGTTACACGTGAAGCAGACTTTGACAGGTAAGGGAACGAGACCATTGTGATCTAACTCATGCTGTGTCTTCTTAACATTTTTCCCTGTGGTTTCCTCCTTTCTTCTCCTCTTGCTAGAACCTAGAAAAGAAATTGGTGGTGCTGAACTATCCTGGCTTCAGAGTTCTTAGCCTGGGATATGAAAAATAACATTGAGTGAAAGATATAGATCTTAGCAAAATCATGTGCCACTGCCTAGCCTAGCCATGTATCTCTTTCTAAGGCCTCCAGACCAGTTTCAAGTGAGGAAAAAAAATGAAAAGGGAAGGGCCCAAAAGGTGGTATGGTGGTCAAGTCACTGGACTCCTGCATGGACAACTGAGGCTTGAGTCACAGACCTGGTAGCTTGCTTTCTCACTCCCCTCCTCCCACTCTTCCCCCCACCAATTCTAGTCAAATTCAAAAGTAACAGTGGTGAATAAAATTAAACAAAATAGTTAAGAAAAATAAAGAATGAAAAGGGAGGAAAAAGAAGACTGAGACACAAGACAGAACCTTGATAAGAAGTCACTTGTTCTGTGGCAGAAACACGTCTGTTATTTAAACAGGAAGTGATCAGAAACCTAGGTTAGATAAAGGAACCTAAGGAATATAAATGTCCAAGTAAAACACTGAACATGGGCTATTCTGTGGAGGTGGCTGAGGAAAGACCACAAGTCTACTACATTTTTATGGAAATCATAAAAACTTTAATTCTATATACATCCTTCTTAAGCCTGCTAAATTTGCCTTTTCTAGTAAGAAAAAGTAAGATCCAGAGGTATCAAATAGAAGACATGACTTGATTAAAAGAGAACAAAAGGGCCAGTTGATGGCGTGGTAGTTAAGGTGGCTGGATCCCACATGGCCGACTTAGTGGTTCGAGTCCCATACCTAGTGGCTTGAAAAACATGCTGGGTGCATGTGCATACGTGCCCAAAAATCCCCAAGGGGAGAATGTAAGAGAAGGGACTGTGGTGTGGCCAGCCCCCCAGGGGGTTTGCTTTCTTATGTTCCCTCCCCACCCCTCGGGCTAATGCACATGCCCTACAGAAAAAATAAATAAGTACATAGAAAAAAAAAAAAAAGAATAAAAAGAATGGAGGGCAGTTTGGTAGTATATACCAAAACTATTGGGGTGGGGCCTGCAGGTGGTATGGTGGATAGGGCACTGGACTCCCATATGGCCGACCACAGTTCAAGTCCTGGACCTGGAGGTTTGTTTTCCTACTTTCCTTTTCTTGCTCTGTCTCTCTCTGGTCAAATTAAACAAATAATAATGATCATAATAAATGAAATAAAATAATCTTTAAAAATAAAACAATTCTTAGGTCGTTGGGAAAGTTATGATGCATTTTGCATAGAAAAATACATCACAACTTTCCCAGTGACCTAATATAAATGGACAGTTCTGATCCAATAATTCTATTAGGAATTTACCCTTCAGATACACTAACACATATTAATACATACATGTATATAATGATGCATTTACAAAGTTCGTTGTTGAAGTACTACCTGAAGAAAAGGTTAGTAACAACCTAAATGTACATTAATAAGAAAACAGGCAAATAAATCATGGCAGATCTGTATAATGGACTATTATGCAACCATATAAAGAACCGAGGAAATCCTATATTCATATGCAAGACCTCTAGAGCATATTGTATATGCATGGTGTAAAACAGTATACCTAGTAGACTGGGTAAGTAGAAATAATGAGCAACTCTATATTTGCTTTATACACACAAAGAAATTCTAGAATGATACATAAGAGGCAACCAGTGGATACCTATAAGGGGTAGGAAGGTGGAAACTAGAAATGGTAGCTATGGATAGGAAGGACTTTTTTTTATTGTAAGCATTTTTAGTATTTTTGAAACATGTAAATGTAGTACTTTTTTTTTTTCTCTTAAAGACACTGGGAAGGTGTGGAATGGAGTTTAGACTCAGAATATTGAAAATTGAATGAGCACTACAATAGATGAATCCTTCAAAGATCTCTCCAAGCAGCACGAGAAAGAACCTGAGACAGTGGTTATAACAACAGTGCCCGCCACCCCACCCCCAACCCTGCCCTCCCTCTAGCGGCACCATTCTTTGGCTGGACAATGATTGTTTGGGGAAGCAGGGGAGGGTGGGGAGCGGATACGAAGATGGTTTGGCTAACCTGGTAGTGCAGTGGTACAGGTCAGTTCATTGGGCAACTGAAATTGGGTGGGGTTCCGCTCCATGGCAGCAGCAATCAGCAGTTCAAAGGGCCGCTTCAGCTGGGGCTGCACATAGTCCGGCTCTGCTGCTACTGGTTCCTCGTCCACATCAATGATGTCCTCGTCAACGTCGTTCTGCTCAGAGGTGGGGGTCTCCGTGCTGGCATTGGATGTGGGTGTGCCAGGCCGGCTGGCTCTCCTTTCCAGGATCCGGGCATGCGCAATGGCCTTGAGCTCAGTTTTGCTAGCGGATCTGTCCAAGAAGTCAGTGTCACTGCTGGGGGATGTAGTCCGTTTGCCAGATTTGTCCACCAGTCCATTGACATGGCCCAACTCCTTTTTCTGCTCTCGTTTCTGTGCAAAATAAACAGGTAGGTCCATCATGGAAAGTACCATAAAACAGAAAGAGATGGGTGCTGAAAGTCCTGCTAGACCGCTAACCAAAATTAGGAATGTCCCTGACAAAACTATCCCAGCAGGGAATCACCAAACTGCACAGGAAGTTAGGAACAATTATACAAATTATCCTTCATTAACTCTAACTCACCATATGACCCACGACATCTATATATAAAGTACAGGGCAAAGGGCTAAAAAAGTACAGTAAGAATAAATTTAGTGAGACTAAGTGAGAATAGCGAGAGTAACACAGTGAGAAACAAGATCACCGTAGTTTGCCTTGAAGCATGCATCCCGATCTTCTAAAGGCTTCAAATTTAACTAGAATTCTGAAAGTGATACCACTTAGAAGGAGAAGAAGAAGAAAAAAACTAAATGTACTCAGTGGGACTGGATGACTGATAATACATTTTCCTCTAGGACTCCAAATACCAGGTTGTTGGGAAAGTCATGATGTATTTTTCATAGACAAATACTATAATCAGTGTCAGAAAAGAAATACGGTGGGGGCTAGCAGATGGCACAGTGGTTACGTTGCTGGACTCCCACATGGCCAAACATGGTTCAAGTCCCAGACCCAGTGGCTTGAAAATCAAGCCAGGTGTGTGTGTGCCCAAGATCCCAAGAGGAAAAGGGACTGCAGTGTTGCCATGTCTCTGGGGGGAGGGGGGTATTTCTCTCTCTCTCACTGTCTCTGTCTCTCTCTCCTGGGTGACTACACATGTCCTAAGGCAAAAACCTCTTTAAAAAAAAAAAGAGAGAGGAAAAAAACAAGAAAAAGAAAAAGGAATACTATAATCCCTAGAAAGTAGCTCTGCTTCTAGAAAAACTGATGAAGAGGTAACAGAGCTTTGGAATGAGACAGAATTTGGTTTAAATCCTGGCTCTGTCAATTCCTTTGAGTCTTTAGGAATGTTATCCTACAGTTTTGAGCCTCAGTTTTCTTTGTTTCTAAAATGGACCTCTCTACTGGCATCCTTGGGGAGCTGTATGGACTGAATGGAATAAGTAAACATCTGGCACATGATGGGCCTAACACAACATGTTAGTTCGTTTTCTCAACATCCTCTTTCCCAGTTTCACCTCTTCTCCCTTAGCTCCTCATAATCTTTTCAGGTCCAGCCTCACTGAATGGCTAGTTTCTTTTTTCTCTTAATGTTTCGCCATAGGGCTGAGCTTGCTAGAGAGGGATAGTGAGACGGAAAGTGAGAAATCACCCCCAGGCGGGATGGCCACGTTGCAAGCCCTTCTCCTCCATTTTCCTCCTAGGATTTTGGGCACAGACACATATGCACTTCGTATGATTTTCAAGCTGCCTGAGTCCCAGGTCTGTTGGCCACGTGCGAATCCAGCACCTTACCCATCACACCATCTGTTGGCCTGAAAGGCCTCTAGGCTGGTAGGTGCCTCTGTAAGTGCCTCTAATTGGCTTTGCTCTAATCTAATTAGGGATGTACAAAAAAGACTGTAGAAGACAGAGAGGCTGAGGAATAGCCTGGCTTGGGACTTTAGGAGAAATCAGACTATAGCTGTGGTTAGTGGTTGATTTGGCTTTGGCTTGCCCTTTTTTTTTTTTTTTAAAGAATTACTTATTTATTTTGTATTTATACATTCATTTATTTTAATTTGACCAGAGAGAGAGAGAGAGAGAGAGAGAGAGAGAGAGAGAGAGCGCAAACCACCAGATATGGGACTCGAACCATGGTTGGCTATGTGGGAGTAAGCAGCACTTTAACCACCATGCCACCTGGTGGTCCCCTGGCTTGCCTTTTTAAAAAATAATTATTTATTTTATTATTTTTCAATTTGACCAGAGAGAGTATGAGAGAGAGGAGGGACCAGCAGTTGGCGTAATGGCTATGTCGCTGGATTCCCATGTAGTCGACCGCAGTTCGAGTCCCGGACCTGGTGGTTTAAACTCACGCTGGGTGCGTGTGCGTGCGTGCCCAAGATCCCGAGAGGAGAATGGAAGAGAAAGGATTGCGGCATGGCCATCCCCCCCGGGGGGCGATTTCTCACTTTCTGTCTCTCTCTGTCTGTCTGGTGAGTGCACACGCCCTATAGCAAAAACCTCTCCAAAAAAAGAGCATGAGAGAGAGGAAAAGTGAGAAAGCAAACCGCCAGGTCTGGGACTTGAACTACAGTCAGCCATCTGGGAGCCCAGTGCCTCAACCACCATGGCACCTGCCGGCCTCTTAGGCTTGCTTTTTAAATATATTTGAGAAATACGGTTTGCCTGTTTATCTTCTTCTTAAAAGCTGAAAACTGTTATACACATCAATCACTATCTCTGAATCATCTCCTTATCCTGTTTCTGCAACCGAGGAAGTCATTATTCATTGTGACATCATGCTCTTGGGCCAGGAAAACAGGTGATGTCACAACAAAGAAAAGTTCCTTTTACAACTAATGTGAGGGGAAAGTGATAGTTTACAATTCACAGACAAATTGTAATCCACAGACTATAATTTGAGGTTTGAGTCTATAGTAATTTGGAGAATTTAGCTCTTGGACCCTACAAAATTTTCAAAGTAGAAAATAATGAACCATGTCTCAAAACCAGTACGAAATTATTAAAGCCAAGGGAAGAGGAGCTAAAAGGAGATTAGGCAACCTAGGATACAAATGGGTTCAAAATGCTCTTTATCCCAGTATAATTATCCAAGGCTCCAGACACTAGTGACTTAAATTTCTTGAGGTGAGAGAAAATCCTTTTTCTAACAAGCTGGAGAAGCAGCCTTTTCTTCAGTCATGTGATAAGGTCACTTATTTGAAGGTTAAGAGATGGCTGGACTACTCTTGTCACTAGTGGCTGAACAAGGCTCAGTAGATTAACACACCTCTTCTGCCCTTTTCAGCAGCCCATGTTTGGATTTTTAGGCCCTACTAGATTCCAAACAGTCACCATTTGGGAGAATAGGGTGATTCCAGGGCTGGAAGAGACAAGAAGGGACGAAAACACCTTCAGGGTCAGGCCAGTTTAGCTCCGGAATATCAGTGCTCCAGATCTGGCATCTTGAGCAAAGCTTTCAGAAAGCAGCATTATTACCTTTCGGCGAACAGTGCACCGGTGGCACATCCACTCCCCAGGAGGCAACATTTCTTCACTCAGTGGAGGATTACTGTGGGGAAAAGACAAGGGCAAGACTGAGTAACTAACCCTTTGACATAGCAGAAAAAAGCCTACCTAGGTCTGGCACAGACCTGCATGTCCCTCAACTCCTACTTTGGCCAGTCCTGTAGCACCGCTAGGGTTTACTCATCCTTACTCAGCTTACTGCGCCAGCAGGTGGCGTGAAGGTTAAGGTGCTGGATTCCCACATGGCTAATGACTGCGGTTAAAGTCCTGGAAAATGTTTAAGAGACCAGCAATTAGTGTAATGGCTATGTCACTGAACTCCCATGTAGTCGATCGTGGTTCGAGACCCGGACCCGGTGGCTTAAACTCACGCTGGGCCCGTGTGCATGTATGCCCAAGATCCTGAGAGGAGAATGGAGGAGAAGGAATTGCGGCGTGGCCATTCCCCCTGGGGGGGGGGGATTTCTCGCTTTCTATCTCTCTGGTGAGTGTACGCGCCCTCTAGCAAAAACCTCCCCAAAAAATAAAAAATAAAAAAAGCTTACTTAGCATCATTTATAATAACCCAAGGAAGGAACATCCCTTTCTACACTTCAGAAAAAACAGTCAAATCCAGAGCTACTAACAACGGCCTTACAGGGAAAGATAAAAAATGAGGTTGTAGGGGGCAACGGATGGCGTGGTAGTTAAGGTGCTGGACTCCACAAGGCTGGCCGCAGTTTGAGACCTGGACCTGGCGGCTAGCTTTCTCACCTTCCTTCTCTCTCTGGTCAAATTAAAACAAAACAAAACAAGGTCATGCCAAGCATGTGTGCATGTATGCCCAAGATCCTGAGGGGAGAATGGAGGAGAAGGGATTGTGGAGTGGCCATCTCCCTTGGAGGGTGATTTCTCACTTTCCCTTTAACTGTCTCCTCCTCTTTCTGGACAGTGCATGTGCCCTAAGGCAAAAACCTCTTAAAAAAAAATAAAAACTCTGCACTATGCTAATAAAATCACTAAGAGGTCCTCCACACTTGTTCCCCATCCCCCAAAGCTGATTTATTCCATAAGTAAGTCAGAAAGTGAGAAATACATAGCATCTCAACAGGGTTTCAAGGATATCATGATCCACGTCCGGCTTCAGCCAGCCTGGATTATGGGCACACACTTGCTCAGCACGCTCAGGGAGGCCCATGGGTGTGAATGGGCAACCTTCCCATGTGGAGCGGCCTCACAGAACTTCCCGTTTTACTGCTGAGCCACCATTTGGCTCCCATCCACACTGTTTCAAAGTCTGTTGATGTAAGCCCAAGTTTTCCCAAAGCCCTTTGTCACACAGTCCCATTCATCAGGCCCCTTTCAGGTACCCTTGCCCCTAGTCAGACTGACAACTTGCTATTTCGTCCTCTAGACTAGCCTTCTTTTATAGAGATATGCTTGTCAAAACATGATTTATCTTTTAATTCCTGCCTGCTCAAGCTGCAGAGGATTTAAGGTGGCTACAAATGCTTTGTTCTGTCTCTCGTCCACAGGTCGTCCATATCCCTCCTTTTGAATTGATCTTGTCTTGTGACTTTTTTTGACCAACAGAATGCAGTGGAAGTAACAACGGAGGCCTTAAAGTGTAAATGTGGATCAGCAGATTCCTCATTTACATGCTTGGGAATGTTTCATCTCAGAGTTCTGCTTGTCATGCTGTAAGAGGCCAAAAGACCACTAAAAACGCTCCAGTCAACAGCATCCACTGAGCGCCAAGCCAACATGCAGCATCAAATCATCTCGGAGAAACCGGCTTGACTGAGTCTCCAAATAACTGCAGTCCTAGCCAACAAAACATGGAGCAGGAAAAAACCACCCCGCTGAACCCATTCAACCCTCTGAGTTGTGAGAGGTAGTAACTAGTTTCTGTTTCAAGTCACTGAGTTTTAGGGCAGTTTGTTATACAGCAAAAGATAACCAAACACAGCTCCTCTGTGAGATCTTTCCACATTACTCATAACTTGGACCTCTTGGTGCATGGTTGAGCTCTCTGTTGGCACTTTTCATGTTTTGCCTTGTGTGACAGTCCTCATTTCTTTTATTAAAAGGATAGTCCTAACTGCTTTTATTAGAAGGCCAAAAACAATGATTAGATCTCTTCCCTCTCTGAATTTTTATAATAGAGGTTGTGCACACAGCAGTCGCTCAGAAATAAATACAGACTGCCCCTGACTTAACGATAGTTCCATTCACAACGTTTTGACTTTACAATGTTTTGTATTATTAGGACTTATTGGATATAACTTCATCATATGTCAAGAAGCATCTGTTTTGAATCACAACTACAGCTATGAGAGCTGGCCCTGCCAGGTCATTGATTACAGTCAAGGTTTTACCCAGAGCCACAAGACTTCAATAAATCCTCAGGAGGGACACATTTATAATGCCTACACAGCAGTGGTTCTACATCAGCAGTATCATCTGGGAATTTATTAGAAATGCAAATTCTGACACCTAACTCCAGTTTTATAGAGTCAGAAGCTCTAGGAGTGGGGCTCAGCAATTTGTGTTTAACAAGCCCTCAGGGGGACCAGCAGGTGGCAGGTGGTTAATGTGCTGGACTCCTATGGCTAACCACGGTTTGAGTCCTGGACCTGGTGGCTTGCTTTCTCACTTTCCCTTTCTGTCTCTCCCTGGTCGAAGTAAAAAAAAAAAAAACAAAAAACCAACAACAAACAAAACACACACATACAAACCAAATGGAATTAAATAAATGAATAATTCTAAAAAAAAAAAAAAAAAAAAAAAAGCCCTCAAGGTGATTTTGTTGAACAGTTTGAAAACCATTGCTATACAGTGTAAGGCTACATTTAATGCTTTTTTCAAAAAAATATTTAATTTCATTCATTATTATTATTATTTAATTTGACCAGAGAGAGACAGAGAGAGGGAAAGTGAGAAAGCAAGCCGTCAGGTCCAGGACTCAAACTATGGTTAGCCGTATTGGGGTCCAACGCCTTAACTACCACACTCCCAGCTGGCTCCAGCTACACTTAAACTTAAGAAATTCCTACCTATGGTTGTTGAGAGTCCCTATTTGGACTGGTAAAAAAATTTTTTTTCTCCAAAGAATATGAGAAATAGTAAAATTCAACCAAAGAAAAAATTCTTTAGTATTTTTTAAATATACGAGGATTCTCCTTTAAGTCCCAGGGCTTATTTCTACCTAAAATGGAATGTAGCTGGGAAAATTTTTCTAACTTCTATTTTGCCATGTTTTCCTGCACCCTTGGGCAAACAGGTCAGATGCCCACTAAGCCTTCATACCTCATGTTTCACTTTCTCCTCTTTTGTAGTGGAATTTCAGAAGATGCTTATTACGAAGCAGAAAACTGGAGCCATAATAATTGCCTACACTAGGACAGGTCTGCCAGTCCTAGAGGACCATAGGTGGATGTAATCTCTAAAGTCTTCCCTAGTTCTCTCCCATTTATTTCTGTAACAGGTCATATCCAAACTAATGAAAAGCGTGCATGTCATTTGCAAAGGCCTACAGACTCTGCTATGCTTCAGCAGCTGTCATATTAAAATTAACCCTGAAGGCTGTCACTTCTGATTCTGTTTTTCATCATTTCTATTCATTTGCACACTGGCTTTGTACCAAGATACCCTACATCAAACATAAAGCAGAGCAGGGCGAGGCAAGGTGGAATAGGCTTAGATCTTTCATCAAGATACAAATGGTCTCTTGGTCACTCTTCATGCTTCCTCCAATCTATTCCTAATCTTACTAGCAGAATTATTTATCTAAGACACAATTCTTTTTTTTTTCTTTTAAGTTTTTAAAATTTATTCTGTAAGAGAGTGGCAGAGAGACAGGCATCCCCAACCGGGTCTTCATACCATGATCTGCTGCTGTTTCCGGTAGCCTGTACTGTGGGCACCCACGTACACCTGGCATAAAGCACAATTCTAATCACACCATTCGCCAGAAAAAAAAGTCCTTTGGGGGACCAGTAGTTAGTGTAATGGCCATGTTGTTGGACTCCCATGTAGTCGACCATGGTTCAAGTCCCAGACCCAGCGTGTATGCATGTGTGCCCATCCCCCCTGAGGGGTGAGTTCTCCCTTTCTGTCTCTCTGTCCCTCTCTGTCTTTCTGGCGAGCACACGCGCCCTATAGCAAAAATCTCTCCAAAAAAAGAAAAATTAAAAAAAAAAAGAAAAAAAAAAAAGATCCTTTGGGTCAGCAGGTGGCGTGGTGGTTAAGGGTGCTGGACTCCCACATGGTTGACTGCAGTTCGAGTCCCGAACCTGGCAGCTTGCTTTCTCATTTTCCCTCTCGTCCTTCTCTGGTCAAATTAAAGTAAGTTTATTTAAAGTTGAATAAAAAATAATCTCCCCCCCCAAAAAAAATGTCTTTCAAAGGCACCCCACCTCTATCCATTACAAGATAAAGTTCAAGTTCCTCAGTATTGCAGATAAGGCTAGAACCCTATCTCTTTTTCTAAATCCATTGGTCTGCCCTACACAGCCTATACTGTATCTTTGCTCTTCCTAGAGCCCCAACTCACAACCATACAAACCTTCTCTCACTCTTCACGTGATGAACTCTTTTTCCTCCCATTTTTTCCCCTTTAGTTTCTACTACAGGGTGCATTCACTTGAATGGGGAAGGAGGAGAGGTGGGAGAGAGAGAGAAATCACCCACAGGGGGATGACCATTCCATAATCCCTCCTCCTCTTCTCCATTCTCCTCTCACAGTTTTGGCACATGCCCAATGTGATTTTCAAGCCACTGGGTCTGGGACCCAAACTGCACAGTTGGCCGCACAGGATCTAGCTGCGTTACCCTTCACACCACCCACTAGCCCAACCTGATAAATTTTGCCTTTAATTTACCAGAGGGTGCATGAACTTGCTAGAGAGAGAGAGAGGGAGAGGAACTGGGAGAGAAAGCACTGCCCAATGGGACGCGGTCATGCTGTAATCTCACTTCCATTTCTCCATCCTTTCAGGATTTTGGGCACACATGTGCATGTGCCTGGCATGTTTTTCAAGCCACCTGGTCCGGGATTTGAACTGTATGTTTGACCATGTGGGAACTGGCTCACTTAACCACTAGGCCACAGAACTCCTTATATTTTTTTAAAGGATTATTTATTTCATATTATTATTTTAATTCACCAGAGAGAGAGAGAGATAAAATGAGAGAGAGAGAAAGCAAGCCCCCAAGTCCAGGACTTGAACAAGCCACCAGCCAGCCCCAGAACTCATCTTTTGAGAGTCAAGTATTCTCTCGGACAGCCCCTGGCTCCCCATAGTACTCTGGGCTGTACTACCCAAACTGTTATGCACTTGGACCCCCTTCTCTATGCCTCATTCAGTCGCGTATCTCCACACACTGCACAATGCCTGTCAGGTCACAGATACTCTAAATAAAGTTCCAAAGAACTGGAGAACAACACTAAAGGAATGAACTTCAAGGAGATGAGTTTAATGCCTCCCATGTCATGATGCAAAGTAATACACTGGGCAGGCACTTGTTTTGGTGCTTAAGTCACACAGGAAATCATGTTTTCTAAGTTGCTAACCAATGACATGAGAGCTGAAGTCCAAACCTGTGAAACTGAGCTGCGTGGTGAATCAGCCATTCCACCTCTACTCTTTTTTTTTTTTTTTTTTTTTTTTTTTGAGAGGTTTTTGCTATAGGGTGCATGTGCTCACCAGAAAGACAGAGAGAGACAAAAAGCAAGAAATGACCCCCTAGGGGGGTTGGCCGGGGGGATGGCCAAGCTGCAATCCTTTCTTCTCCATTCTCTCGGGGTCTTAGTCATGCACGCACACGCGCCAGGCGTGAGTTTAAGCCACCGGGTCTGGGACTCAAACCATGGTCAACTACATGGGAGTCTAGCAACACAGCCATTATGCCAACTGCTGGTCCCCCACCTCTATTCATTTTAATCTTCTTCAAACAATGTGATTTTTAATTTGGTACTTTTTAAAAGTTTATTTATTTAATTCATGATTGTGCATGTTCATGCTTGAGAAAGACAAGACAAGGATAGAAGCACCTTCAACAGGGTCTTATCATATCATTATCCCCCGTCCACGGACTTCTAGCTTGCCAGGATCCTGGGCATGCACACATGCACCCAGTGTGTTTTCAAGCCCACCAAGGGATTTGAACCCGTGGTTGGTCATGTTGCTTCAGCACTACAGTTCAGTTTGCTACTAACTCCACCACTAGGCTGGGCCTTGTTTCCCCCCCTCACCTTTTTTTTTTCATATAGGGCACATGCGCTCACTGGAGAGACAGAGAGACAGTAAGAAGGAAAATGAGACCTCACCTCTGGAGAGGGGATGGCCATGCTGCAATCCCTCCTTTTTGGGCATACATGCATACATATTTGGCATGAAATTTAAGCTGCCAGGTCCAGGACTGAACCGCAATTGCCACGTGGGTTCAGCACCACCATGCGGCCTGCTGGACCCAGGGTCTTATTTTTCTTAACAGAGGTAAAATGCTTAAAATTTATATTAGAGGGTTCTCAAAAATAGTTCTCTAATTGTTTCTAAAGAATCACTTTGGGGCCAACAGTTGGTATAATGACTATGTTGCTGGACTCCCATGTTGTCAACAGTAATTCGAGTCCCGGATTAGTGGCTTAAACTCACACTGCGTGCATGTGCGTGCATGCCCATGATCCCGAGAGGAGAATGGAGGAGAAGGGATTGCAGCGTGGCTATCCCCTGGTGTGTGTGTGGGGTGATTTCTAGCTTTCTATCTCTCTTTCTGGCAAGCGCATGTGCTCTATAGCAAAAATCTCTCCCAAAGAAAAAGAATCACTTTTAGAGATTTCAAGTTTAAGAGGACATGTTTCTCAGAATTCCAGATTATAGCCATAGGCTTCTTTTGTTAGGTCTGCGCTATAGTGTGGGATGGGAGCTATGAGTTTAGGGAATAGTCCAAGGAAATCCAAACGTTATTTACAGGATGAACTCAGAACATTTGATTTTTTTTTGGAGAGGTTTTTGCTATAGGGCGCGTGCGCTCGCCAGACAGAGAGAGACAGAGAGACAGAAAGCGAGAAATCACCCCCCAGGGGGGACGGTGACGCCACAATCCCTTCTCCTCCATTCTCCTCTCGGGATCTTGGGCACGCACGCACACGCGCCCGGCGTGAGTTTTAAGCCACCGGGTCCGGGATGCGAACCGCAGTCGACTATGTGGGAGTCCAGTGACATAGCCATTACGTTAACTGTTGGTTCCCCAGAACATTTGAAAGGGTGAAGCTGGGGTAGTGGATGGCATGGTGGTAAGGGAGCTGGCACATGGCCAACTGCACAGTTCAAGTCCTGAACCTTATGCCTTGAGAAACATGGGGGCATGCATGTATGCATGCCTCGAATCCTCAGGAAGAGAAGGGATTGCAGAGTAGCCATCCCCACAGGGGGATGTTTTCTCACTTTTCCTCTCTCTTTCTCTTTGTAGAGTTTGTAGGCTGTAAGCAAAAACTAAAAAGGGGTGAAGCGATTACTTCATTGTCAGGATTTGCTGATTTTCTTTTTCTCTCTTTTTTTTTTCAAGAGGGATTTTTGCTATAGGGCGTGTGCGTTCACCAGAGAGACAGAGAGAGACAGAGAAACAGAAAGAGAGAAATCACTCTCCAGAGGGGATGGCCACGCTACAATCCCTTCTCTTCTCAGGATCTTGGGCATGCACGCATATGTGCCCAGCCTGTTTTAAACTGCTGGGTCTGGGACTCGAACTGCAGTCGACTACATGGGAGTCCAGCAACGTAACCATTACGCCATCTGCTAGTCCCAGGATTTGCTGCTTGCTTAAGAAACAAAACATGTGGGACCAGCAGTTAGCGTATTGGCTATGTCCTGGACTCCCATGTAGTGGACCACAGTTCGCATCCTAGACCTGGTGGCTTATTTCTGGCTTTCTATCTCTCTGTCTGTCTCTGTCTGGTGAGTGCACGTGCCTTATAGCAAAAAAAAAAAAAAAAAAAAAAAAAAAAAAAAAAAAAAAAAAAAGAAACAAAACATGTGAAGCCAGTAGGTGGTATAGTGGTTAGGACATTGGACTCCCAAATGGCCAACTGTGATCTGAGTCCTGGACCTGGTGGCTTGCTTTCTCACTTTCCGTTTCTTTCTCTTTTGTCAAATTAATAATAATAATAATGATGATAAATGAAATGAAACAAGTGATTCTTAAAAAAAAAAAAAAGAGAGAGAGAGAGAGAGAGAAAAAGAGAGACAAAACATGTATCTTGGGGCTGGCAAGTGAAGTGGTGGTTAAGGGTCCTGGATTCCCATATGGCTGACTACGGTTCAAGTCCTGGAACTGGCGGCCTGGTTTCTCACTTTCCCTTCCTCCCTCCCTCACCTTGTCTCTCTCTGGTCGGTCGGTAGGTCTGTCTGTCTGTCTGAATGAATGAATAAATAAATAAATTTACATTAAAAACAAACGTCTGCCTGAATAAATGAATAAATAAAAAACAATGTTACATAAAAAAAACCATGTATCTCGAAATAACAAATTTGAAAAGGTGGCATCATGGGAGTAGGTGATAATATTTAAGATGGATGGACAGGGCAGGAATGTCTAATTTTCTAGACAATGATCATTATAGGCACAGCTAAAACTCAGGCAATGCCGATCATAAAGCTTTCTCGTGATCGCGTGTCATGTTTCCTCTGTTATTTTTTTAAAAGAATTATTTTATTTAACTTTATTTATTTACTATTTTTTTTTTGAGAGATTTTTGCTATAGGGCGAGTGCACTCGCCAGAAAGACAGAGACAGAGAGATAGAAAGCAAGAACTCACCCCCTGGGAGGATGGCCACGCTGCAATCCCTTCTCCTCCATTCTCCTCTCAGTATCTTGGGCACGCACACACACGCGCCCGGCGTAGTTGAAGCCACTGGGTCCGGGACTTGAACCGTGGTCGACTACATGCGAGTTCAACGACATAGCCATTATGCTAACTGCTGGTCCCTTACTTACTTATTTTTAATTTGACCAGAGAGGGACAGAGTAAGAGAGAGAGGGAAAGTGAGAAAGCAAGCCGCCAAGTCTAGGACTCAAATCGTGGTTGGCCATGTGGGAGTCCAGTACTCTTAACCACCACACCACCTGCTGGCCCCCATGTTTCCTATGTTCTAAGCAATTGTTTTAAAGCTATTTAGAAGGCAGAATTCAACTTAAATTACTAGAGAAAAAGAATTTATAAAATGGCTCAAGAAAACAGTCATTGGGGGAAAGCTCAGGAACGCAATGCCTTTTCTTCCATTCTCGTCTTGGGATTTTGGTTGTGCATGCACATGTGCCTGACATGAGTTTGAAGCTGCTGGGTCTGGGAAGCGAACTGTAGTCGACTACCTGGAAGTCCAGTGACATAACCATTACGTCATCTGCTGGTTCCAAGAGTCAATTACAAGAGACTGTTTTGCTCTACATCAGAAACACTGCTGAGAGAGGGCAGCAGGTGGCGTGGTGGTTAAGGCACTGGACTCCCACATGCCTGACTGAGGTTCACATCTTGGACCTGGTGGCTTGCTTTCTCGCTTTCCCTCTCTGGTTGAAAACAAAAAAAGTAAATAAAATTAAATAAATAATTTTTTAAAAAAAGGATAAGAAATACTGCTGCGAGGAAAAGAATCCCAGGGAAAAGGAAATGCTACGGCCTCAGAGTACTCAGTACTCATTCTGATGACTTCCCCACCTCAACTGTCCATCTCAAAGCTCCCCATGGTTGGCCCACAGGTGGCGTGGTGGTTATGGGTGCTGGACTCCCACATGGCCAACTGTGATTCGAGTCCTGGACCTGACGGTTTGCTTTCTCACTCTTTCTCTCTCTCTTATTCTGTCCCTCTCTGGTCAAATTAAAATACATACACACATAAATAAAGTTAAATAATTATCTTAAAAAAAAAAAAGCTTCCCATAAGAATGGTATTCCTGTAAACTTAGCATGCAACTCTGAAAGAATTATATGTCAGAGTCTTTAAATCATGATATGCCTGTCAAGAAAAACAAGGTTTTGCCCCCAGCTCCCTCTCATTGCCATGTATCAATTGCTGGAGGCTATCCTTTACAAAAGGAAATCATTAGAAGTTAAAAGTCAGGTAATGCTTGGGACCAGCAGTTAGCATAATGGCTTTGTCGCTGGACTCCCACGTAGTTGACCGCGGTTCGAGTCCCAGACCCAGTGGCTTAAACTCGCGCCGGGTGCGTGTGTGTGCGTGCCCAAGATCCCGAGAGGAGAATGGAGGAGAAGGGATTGCAGCATGGCCATCCCCTCTGAGGGGTGATTTCTCGCTTTCTATCTCTCTGTCTGTCTGTCTGGTGAGCACACGCGCCCTATAGCAAAATCCTCTCAAAAAAAAAAAAAAAAAAAAAAAAAAAAAAAAAAAAGAGTCAGGTAATGCTTAGATTATCAAGAGTTTTAGCTGCTCAGCAATGAAAACACTATAATGAGCCAGTTTTGCTTGCAAAGACATCAGTTTGCTTCCTAATCACTAAAGCCTAGAAACAGCTGAGTGATAGCTTCATTTTACATCTACTGTATTACAGTTCACAAGGTATTTTAACAGATTGTCTTATTTTATCTTCATTTATCACACTGAGATAATTAATTTATTCCTTTCTATGGGTAAGGAAATGGACTTGTCTAAAGCCATAGAGCCAGCAAGAAGCAGAATTGTAACCTCAATCAAAAAGATTCCTGGCTCTTTCAACTATCGAGCTCAAGCTGTGGTTTTAAGAACCTTTAGTGGGACCAGCAGTTAGCGTAGTGGCTATGTCGCCGGACTCCCACGTAGTCAACCGTGGTTCGCGTCCCGGACCCGGTGGCTTAAAACTCACACCGGGCGCGTGTGCGTGCGTGCCCAAGATCCCGAGAGGAGAATGGAGGAGAAGGGACTGCAGCGTGGCCATCCCCCCTGGGGGTTGATTTCTCGCTTTCTATCTCTCTGTCTGGCGAGCGCACGCGCCCTATAGCAAAAACCTCTTAAAAAAAAACAAAACAAAACAAAAAAACCTTTAGTAATTCTCTATTTCGGGGGACATCCATTGGGGTACCTTCCTTAAGTTCAAAGCTGGGCATTTCCTTCTACATCAGTCAATATATACTGAGCTTACATTGCATATCAATTAACGTACAAGGTACCACACTGAAGGATAAAAACAAAGTAAACGAGTTATATACTCCATCAAAAATGCAGCCTTGGGACCAGCAGTTGGCATGGTGGTTAAGGCGCTGGACACTCCCACATGGTCGACCATGGTTCGAGTCCTGGACCTGGTGGCTTGCTTTCTCACTTTCCTTCTCTCTCTCTCTGTTTCTTTCTGGTCAAATTAAAATAAATGAATGAATGAATACATAAATAGAAAATAGACTTAAAAAAATGCAGCCTTAGAGAGAGAGAAGACAAGTCATTCAACCAGTCAGGCATTTATTTGGGCACTTATTTTATGTTGAACAAAGTGCTAAAATACTGTGATTTCAGATGTGGTCCTTGTTTTCAAGGATCACAGGCTAGGGACAAGGTACAAAGGGCACTTGATAATAAGACAACTACAAATTGATTCTTGCCATACAGACCCCCTTAGGACTTAATTATTCATGGATGCTAGAATCTACAAAGAGCCCCACTAATTTAGTTACTTGGTAACTGAAGGTGCCAATGGCATTTTCCCTCCACTCTGTTTTTTTTTTTTTCTTCTTCAGATTTTTGCCATACTGTGTGTGTACTTGACAGAGACAGAGACAGAAAGAGAGACAGAGACAGAGAGAAGTTAATCCTCCCAGGGGGGTTGGCCACACCACAATCTCTTGTCTTCCATTCTTCTGGGATTTTAGGCATGCATGCACCTGGACCCAGAGTGTTTTTCAAGCTGACAGGTCCGGGACTTGAACCACAGTTGGCTGTGTGGGAGTCCAGCACTGTAACCATTATGCCATCTGCTGGCCCCCAGTCAGTGATCTCTTAAAGACAGTTAAGGATCTTGAGGGGTTCAGGAGGAAGCCATAATTTCAGAAAAAAGTACATTTCTGCATTTTGATAAACTATTTACTAAAAGGAAGGTTCTGAGAGTGGGGGCATTATTTTCCTGGGAATGTAATGTTTAAGTTCATCTAGACTACAACAGTGTTTGAACCTCTGACTCCTTCTGAGGACTGTCCAAGTACTAGGAAGAAAAGGTGAGTCTTTTTTTTTAAAAATTATTTTATTTACCTTTATTTATTATTATTGTCATTATTATTTTCCAGCTTGATCAGAGAGAGAGAGAGAGAGAGAGAGAGAGAGAGAGAGAGAGAAAGTGAGAAAGCAAGCCACCAGGTCCAAGACTTGAACCGTGGTCGGCCATGTGGGAGTCCAGCACCTCTAACCACCATGCCACTTGCCGGCCCCAGAAAAGGTGAGTCTTGAAACAGTTGTCTTCTATACCTGTGCTGGTTTGTCTCAGAAAACTGGTAGCTTTTTAGTCCCAGACAGCAAAGAGAACCCTGTGAGGATAGAGTTCTAGGAGAAAATCTTGCTATCTTCACTGCTATGGGTAAGTGTCCTTCCAGATCATTTGTTAAAAAGTGCTGGCTGGAAAAAAAAAAAAAAAAAAAAAAAAAAAAAAAAAAAGCGCTGGCTGGGCTGGCCCAGTGGGAGCAGTGTAAGTTGCAGGTAGTTGCTGCGCAAGGATGAAATCTCATGGAAAGCCTGGGCTTAGATTCCCCAACCAACCTGAACAGGCTGGGAACTGTAACGTACGCCTATAATCCTAGCTAACTAGAAGACTGGGGGCAGAGGACAGCAAGGATGAGACCCTGTCAAAAATATCTGTCTTCTCTCTTTCCCTCCCTCCTCCTCCCTTGCTGTTTCTCTCACAAACAAATAGCCTGGTCTGAAAGTGACTGTTCACTGTTTTCCAAATCACTATTTTAACCACTTCCTGATGTTAAAGACATTCTGTTAGTTATAAAATAGTTCCTAACACCGAAGATCAGAATCATCAATTGTACAATTAGTTTTCAGTACCAGGTGGCTTTTTGTGAGGTCCAAGCAAGGACATTAATTTTTCAAAACTAAAACTTCTAGAGCCAGCCTCTGTAGTAATGAGTCCTAGACTCCCACGAACAAATCCAAATGGCCCATTTCTGCTGCTGGTAAGAGTGTCTACCTCAGTCTGTTTCTGGAGTCATCGAGGAGAAAAGCACAAACACACACATCTTAGTTAACTGTACCGCCTACAATGACAGACCTCTCTGTGTCAAAGATTCAAAGGCCACAGGCAGATGATCTCCACTGGCAGCCAAAGGATGGAGGAGTCTGGTTTTAATTCAGAATACCTTTCATTCACTAATGAGGCTGCAGCTCACCACAGCAAGTGGAAGATGCTGGTAATTGTCATGGTTCTTAGCTCTAATTAAGAGGATCTATTTCAAGTCATATACCAACGTGGATGATCTGAGTCTAACCTCACTCATCTCCCTCGCTTATTAATATATGTGAACCTATACGACATTAACATTTACTTCAGATTTAGTCGCCACCAGTGGGACCTGTTGCTCCATAGCTCCGTGTTAATTATCCATCCAGCACAAGCAGTTTTTTCAATATGGAACTGGAAGGCAGAAGGGGGAGGGGAACAAGAGAACAAAGGCAGGAGGCGAGAGGTGGAGGGAGACTGGGAAGCAGAAAGACTGCCTTTTTATTTCAGGGATCTTTTTTTTCTGTTACAATACACAGATAAAAATGGTACTGAGCTCTGGACCTGTTTCTTTTCAATATGTGAGGTTACTGGTATGTGGCTTGCAACTGTCCATCTACCTAAGTGACACTGACATTTTAAAACTTAAGCCAATGGCAGCCAATGAGACATGAAAATCTCACTTAACCGAATTAAAAGCTTTGGTGTATGTCTTAGGACAAAAGGAAGCAAGTAGATTAGAATACACTCTGTTT
The DNA here is from genome assembly GCA_026018925.1 of Tupaia tana. Classification (NCBI taxonomy): domain Eukaryota; kingdom Metazoa; phylum Chordata; class Mammalia; order Scandentia; family Tupaiidae; genus Tupaia; species Tupaia tana. Next base: position 22,597,405 of record JAKSZU010000011.1, on the reverse strand, counting down.
TCTCTTCCTGGGCTGACAAAATATTCTATCCAGTACAGATACCAAGCAGGGACACTATGCAAACAGCATATCTGTACAACAGCCTTCCACTCGGGTTCCCTTCTAAAAGAGGTCAGTCACATGAACTGGTAGGGTCCCTCCTGTCAGAACCCATCATTCTCCAGGAACCAGAAGCTCTCTGGCCATCTATGGCAGTTTCAGTTGAAATAAAATACCAGAAAGACTAAGAAAGGATTCACTGCCCCGCCATCATCTGTAGGTCTGCCTGCCTTCTTCTGGTAGAGGGAAGAGGTGTTCGGCAAGCAAACAATAGCAACGAGCAGTTTTGATTTTTAATTTCACAGTTCATGGGTCTGATCCATCTGCAGTCCACTAACAGATAAAAAAAAAATCCTACGATTATATTTAGCGACACTGTGTAAGACCAAACTGCAAAAGATAATACATGCTCAGAACAGATCCACTCTCCCTCAGACTGGCCCTGCTGCCCTCACTCAGCTCAGAAAACGGTGTTGGTCCAAGCCAAAATGGAGATCGAGTGTGATCGCTGAAAAGACCACAATCATGCTACAGAATCCTAGTAGCCACCTCAATCTATAAAGAGACATATGAGCACAGAAAATAAACCTTTTATAAACTGAAACCAACTTATGACCTAGAAAACCAAGGTGTTGAGTAAAATTCAGTTAAAAAAATATTAAATTTAAAAGTGAGAAAGCAAGTTGCCAGGTCTGGTACTTGAACCAGGGCCCCAGTCATCATGCCACCTGCCAGTCCCAATAGCATGTTTTGAAGGAACAAAATTCAATAAAAATGTCAGTAAAATAGCAAGCTTCTTCTAGACATTTGTGAGGGTACTAGCTTTTAAAAACAAACAAACAAACAAACAATTATTTTATTGGGACCAGCAGTTGGTGTAACGGCTACGTCGCTGGACTCCCATGTAGTTGACCGTGGTTCAAGTCCTGGACCCAGTGGCTTAAACTCACGCCAGGTGCATGAGTGCCCAAGATCCCGAAAGGAGAATGGAGGAGAGGGGATTGCGGCGTGGCCTTCCCTGGGGCGGGGTGGTGGTGGTGGTGGGGGTGGTGGTGGTGATTTCTCGCTTTCTGTCTCTCTGTCTCTTTCTGGCGAGCGCACGCACACTATAGCAAAAAACCTGTTGCTCCATAGCTCTGTGTTAATTATCCATCCATTTTTTTGGAAAAAAAAAAATTTAAAATTATTTTATTTAACCTTATTTATTTATTTTAATTTGACCAGAGAGGGACAGAGAGAAAGTGAGAAAGCAAGCCATCAGGTCCAGGATTCGAACCACGGTTGGCCATGCGGAGGGTACTAGCTTTTATCTTCAGTATGGCCTACCTTTCAAAGGCAGGGAAGATGGCCATAGTGAAGGATGTTGGAGAGATGAAAGCCCAAAGTTCATGGGGTCTCTGAACCTTAATCGCTTACCCTCCTTCATCCCAGTTACTGACTCAAATACAGCTAATGCCACAAAGTACATAAAAAGTACAAGGATTGCTGTTTTTTTTCACGCAAAGCCTCAGTGGCAGGGTTAACAAGGAAACCAATGAAGTGCCAGGCCATTACAAATGCCCCATTGAGAAACTTAGCTAGTTGCGTCACTTCCACAGGCATAAAATCCTTTCAGACTAGCTGACTGTGCCCCCCAAGCTTTACTGCCTTCTAGAGCTGGCTTGTGGCATCCTCCCAGCAAAGGACACCTGGGGAAGTGTTACAAGTTAGTGGAGAGAAAGGAGGGAAACAACAACAGCTATACCAGGTGCTTACTTTCGCTAACTTCTACAAGCTAAGCTCCAGTGCCACAGGACCTGATCTATTATTGGCTTGACTTGGCAATTCTTGTAATCCTGGCTTGTGCACAATCAAAGATGGGCTGACTGCAAATGTTTTTAAAAGGGGCTTCATTCATTCTCTTCATGATGGATGCTGGAGTCCTCTTATTTGAAAAAGGGTTAATATTCTGGTCTCAACAGTCACTTTCTAATACTCTCAGGGAGTGTTCTACTGGAGGAAAGAACCACCAATTACAACTGTGTATTCCAGAAGAGTCTCAGAGGTATGAAAAACTGGGTATTCTTCTATGGCCAAGTTTTAGTAGACTATCAAGAAAAAGGAAATAGCTAAGCTGCACTCTTTTTGCAGACACGGCTCAGGAATCTGGGCCAGTTTACAATTTATAGATATCAGACCTAAAAGTCCACAAAGGCTCAGCAAACTAAAAACACTAATGATGTCTTTATTTAAAACCCAACTAAATCTAGAGAGCAGATTCTACTTCAGCTCCTCCAGCTGCTTTTCCCTAAGGAGGGATTTGTTTCATTTACCCTCCCTTGACAGGATCCATAAAAAAAGAAAGCTGGGAGAATATTATCTGGGGTATAACAGCATAGGGCCCATTCTCTCCTTTTACCTTTACCCTCTACCATCCCCCAATTCTACTCATAAACCTCAAAGCTCCCTGCCCTACAGAACTGAAGTAATCTCCTGGGCATGCTGTCAAACCATGCCGTCGTGGTTTGATGCCACAGTTAAGTGCTGACTTGGGCTTCTGAAGTCTTCCAGTTATACCCCCAGTGACCTATTTAGGAGTTGAACATACTTCTCAGAGATAGAGAACCATGATTTTTCCCTTTGGTCCACTTTTCTCTCATATGGTCCCTAACCAATAAATGATCACCCAAAGGTTTGTGTGCACACAAATATTAAGATTTAAAAAAGCTCTCTAAGAAATGCACCAAGCATACAAGTGTTAGACATGTAAACTGCACTTTTTTGGTTTAGTTTTTGCTATAGGGTATGTGCACTTGCCAGAGACAGAAAAAAAGTGAGAAATCACACCCTTGGGGAAATGGCCATGCTACAATCCCTTCTCCTCCATTCTCCTCTTGGGATTTTGGGCACTACATACTTGTGCCCAGTGTGATTTTCAAGTCATTGGCTCTGGGACTTGAACCATACAGTTGGTCATATATGATCCAGTGTCTTAACCTCCACACTACCTGTTTACTTGACATTTAAGTTATAGCTTATAGGGACCAGCATATGGTGTAATGGTTACTTTGCTGGACTCCCATGTAGTCAACTGCAGTTCAAGGTCCAGATCCAGTGGTTTAGACTCATGCCAGGCACGTGTGTACGCGTGCCCAAGATCCTGAAAGGAGAATGGATTGTGATGTGGCCATCCCCTCTGGGGAGTGATTTCTTGTTTTCTGTCTCTCTGGTGTCTGCATGTGCCACATAGCAAAAATCTCTCTTAAAAAAAATTACACACACACACACACACACACACACACACACAGTTTATAGGGAGACAAGCTCTGGCATAGTGGTAAAGTACAATGCTTGGGCCGGTTGGTAGCATGGTGGTTAAGGTGGCTGGACCCCATATGGCTAATTATGTGGCTTAAGTCTCGGACCTGGCACTTGAAAAACAGGCTGGGTGTGTGTGCATCCAGGTCCAAAACCCTGACAGAAGGGAGTAATGGAGGAGTAACTGTAGTGTGACCATGCCTCATGGGGGGTGATTTCTCTCTCTGTCTCTGTTTCTCACCAGTGAGTGCATGCACCCTGTGGCAAAATGAAAACAACAAAAACAAAACCACGATGCTATTAAGCTGTTCCACCACACGAGGGTTTCAGGTTTGCATCCAGAGACCTCCCTGGAAACACTAAGTATGCACATGTCCATGATCTGGAGTTGGCTAATATTTTAGGGGGAGGGGGATTGTGGCTTTAAGACCCTGTTGAGAGTGAACATACTTTGTGTGTCTCTCATGGAAGAGACAATGAAAAAAAATACAGCTTACTTCAACACCAACAAACCGCAGCCTGTAGTGAAAGATGTTTATCATAGAATAAAGCATTTCCTTTGGTACCATAGCTTGCTAAGTTAGAATGGATAAATGTCATCTATGGCAGGCAAAACCATGAGGAGGAATAAAACAAAACAAAAATGATAAAGCAAAAATGTTGACCAAAAAAATCAAAATTAGTGACAGAATTCTCCCTCCATTTAACATGATGCTCTTTCAAAAATAACAAGCAAGATAGAGAAAAGCTAAATATAGCCAACCTATGTACAGAACTATGAAGTTATAGGTTTAGACATATTTAATGAGATTAATGGAGTATAATACTTATGTATTCTGACCAATAATTGGTGACTGTCAATTGAAAAAGTTCACTGTCCAGCTAAGTGGCATAGTGGTTAAGGCAGCTGAATCCCACAGCTGTCTGTGTAGTTTGAGTCCTAGACTGGTGGCTTGAAAAAACACACCAGGCACATGTGAGTGTGTGCCAAAGATCTCAAGAGTAGAGTGGAGGAGAAGAGATTGTGGCATGGTCATTCCCCTAGGGGGAGTGCTTTCTCACTTTTTCTTTCTCCCTCTCAGTCTCTCTCCAGAGTTCATGTGCCCTATGGCAAACAAACCAAACAAAAAAATTCACTGTAGTTTTCCCTCCAATGTTTCCAAAGCACCACTGAAACTGAGAATCAGCAGAACGCTGATGGTTCAGTGAATGTGGGAATTAAAAAGCTCCCAGCTCATCACAGGAACCCAGGGGTGGTAGAAAGAAAAGCCAAGAGGGACCAGCAGTTAGCGTAATGGCTACGTCGCTGGACTCCCACGTAGTTGACTGCGGTTTGAGTCCTGGACCTAGTGGCTTAAACTCACGCCAGGCGCGTGTGCGTGCGTGCCCAAGATCCCAAGAGGAGAATGGAGGAGAAGGGATTGTGGCGTGGCCATCCCCTTCGGGGGTGATTTCTGGCTTTCTGTCTCTCTGTCTGGCGAGCACACAAGCCCTATAGCAAAAATCTTTCCAAAAAAAAAAAAAAAAAAAAGAAATACCAAGAGTAGGTGTGCATCATCGTTCGATTTCATAATGCAGACATGTATCAAAACTCGCTTGAAGTTCCATGCATTTCATTAGCTTCTCTACGCTGTTCTCCACACAAATGCAGACAACAGAAAAATATTCAACATCCCTTTGGGCCCCACAGCTGACTTAAAAGTAAATATGCTTTGCTGCTACAAAGTAGGTTCTACCTAGAACTCAAGCTTGCTAGTAATTCTGAGAGGTTCCCCTACTTCTGCCTGGCCTGGAGATAAAGTGATTTCTCTGGGTTATGGTTAAATTTAAACCCTGTGGAGAGTCCTCTCTTGCTCACTCAAGCTTATTTCAAAAAGAGCCTCATGCAGAGCCCAGATCACGGCAACAACTGCTGCTAGGTTCAAGTACGGAGTTTCTCCCTGCCCTGCTGTTACTCTGCATGTCTTTTGTCCTGTCAGGACTGGGAAACATTTCCTAGGAGATAGCCTGTACAATGTGTTAGAAAAAAGGGGGAAGGGCACAAATTAAACATCAAAGTAATTAAAATACAGGAGAGTGCATATAACTAGAGAGAAAGGATTCGTCACCTTATATTTGTGTTAATGAACATACCATCCACTTGGAATAGCCCAGATATCATTTCTGTCCCCCAGCCAGTGTTTATCTTTGCACATTTCTCATTTGTAATACCACTAGGTATTAAGCATCAGTGAGAAGAGGAAACGGATCAGTCTCTGGCTTTTAAGTAGTTTAGTGAGCATGTATTTAGTATAAACATAGCAAAAGGGAAAGAAAGAATTATTATTTGAGTAAGTTTTTCATTACTTAGAAAATTTCACCAATCTGCAAGGTGTACTGAAATCTACTTATTGTGAATTCAGCAATGGATCTATGTAGTAATCAAGTTCCTCTTGCTGATAGGTCAAATGAATGATTTCAGCTTTCATTCAGGGCCAAATGATAGCACAATGGTAAAATGCAATGTTCTGAGAGGCAGAGCCACATGGGGAACGAGGTTACAGGTTCATGCCCAGAGACCTCATCAAGTATGTTGGCTATATTTGTCATAATCCTGGTTGGCTGGGGCTAGGGGAAGATGGCAGTGTTGGGAGCTTGTCATGGGTGCTGTATCTGTCTCTCCTCTCTGACTGTCTCTCTTACTCATGGAATAAAGAAATAAAATTAAAAATTTTTCTTTATCCCTTCCTTAGTGTTTATTGTACCCCTCAGCTTTTGCCTCCCCCACAAATGTACTAAAGCCTCATGTTTGTTCTTATTTGATGAAACCTAGATTTAGAAATAACCTTAGGCTTAAAGGATGAGGATATTCTTTTAATTAATTAATTTATTTTATTAATTTATTTTTTTTGAGAGGTTTTCACTATAGGGCGCGTGCGCTCGCCAGACAGACAGAGAGAGACATAGAGACAGAAAGCGAGAAATCACCCCCCAGGGGGGATGGTCATGCCACAATCCCTTCTCCTCCATTCTCCTCTCGGGATCTTGGGCACACACGCACACGCGCCCGGCGTCAGTTTTAAGCCACCGGGTCCGGGACGCGAACCGCGGTCGACTACGTGGGAGTCCAGCGACATAGCCATTACGCTAACTGCTGGTTCCCAATTTATTTTATTCATAATAGAGAATGTGTGTGTGAAAAAGAGAAAGAAAAAAGGAGAGAGAGAAGCACCCTTAACAGGGTCTCATCATGCTGTGATTTCCTTTCCCAGGTCCTCCAGCTCATCAGGATCTTGGACATGTGCACACACACTAGGCATGCTTTCAAGCCAACCTGAGAATCCAAACCTGCAGTTGGCCATATGGCTTCCAGAGTTACTGTTCAGTTTGTTGCCAACTGAGCCTCCAGGCTGAACTAGATGAAAGCTTAAAAGTTTATTTACTGGCACCAGCAGATGGTGTAATAGATACGTCACTAGACTTCCACATGACCGATCATGGTTTGAGTCCTGGACCTGGAGGCCCTAAACATGCTGGGTGCGTGTGTGTACATGCCCAAAATTCTGAGAGAATGGAGGAGAAGGGATTGTGATGGAGTCATCCCCCCTGGGGGATGATTTCTTGCTGTCCCTCCGTCTTTCCGGTGAACACACGCACCCTATAGCAAAAATCTCTCTCTGAAAAAAACAACAAAATTTTTCTTTATTTATTCCTTCTGTAAAAGACAGAGATAGTCAGATAATTCTGACAGGTGTTTTTTTTTTTTTTTTGGAGAGGTTTTTGCTATAGGGCGCGTGCGCTCGCCAGACAGACAGAGAGAGACAGAGCGATAGAAAGCAGGAAATCACCCCCCAGGGTGGATGGCCACGCCGCAATCCCTTCTCCTCCATTCTCCTCTCGGGATCTTGGGCACGCACGCACACGCGCCCGGCGTGAGTTTAAGCCACCGGGTCCGGGACTCGAACCGCAGTCGACTACGTGGGAATCCAGCGACATAGCCATTACGCTAACTGCTGGTCCCGGGTGTTTTTTTTTTTTTTCAGTGATGATCCACCTCTAGTCTCAGCTAGCCCAGACTATGGACATGTTTTAGGGATTTTAAGGGAGGTTCTTGGGACATGAACCCAGGACCTTCCCATGTGGGGCCAGTTGCAATAGCACTGCACCACCACCTGGCCCCCAGAATATGGATTTTGGTATCTGGATATGGGAGGTAGAAAATGAGTTACTGACTCATTCTCGTTCACTGCTCTCAAGTTATGAGAATAGTAGTTGTCAGTTAATGACTTGTGCATGTTTCCTCAGCTGACAAATCTACAATACCAAAGTATCTTCCTGAAATTTGGTCTAGGACTTGTGTTGAATACAATGTCCTTCTCTTTCAGGAAACTGGCAAGAGGACAGCCATACTCCTGTCCTATGTCTCATGAGATGCCAGCATTATACAGAGGTACTTTTATGAGTGCTACTCATTGAACGGCTATGTAGCTGGCCATGATATGTACTCCCTGGGGCCTCTAAGTCACAGGAGGAGACTAGAGGAGGGAAGGAAACTTAATTTTTCTACTGTTCTGTTGACTTCAAACTCTGGCACTTTAAAAGAAAATTGCATTTTCAGGAGCCTGTGCTGCATTAATATAAGGGCCATTAAGACCCCAACCAGAATCTTCTATCAGGATGGCCTACTTAATCGCACTCCTAAGGCATTTTTCTAATGTGCTGGGGATGGACAGGAAAATTCAGAGATGAATATCCTCTCCCTCTCTCTCCATTTTTTTTTTTAAAAAGAGGTTTGGCCTGGCATGTTTTTCAAGCTGCTGGGTCTGGGACTTGAACCATGTAGTTAGTCATGTGGAATCCATGCCATTGGCTGGCCCAAATTTTAACACTGTAACCATAATCAAAAGCACACAACATTTGGCTTCATCTATTTTCTATCACCTTATCACGTGTAGTAGAAAAGGTAAACTCATTTCTATTAAGAAGCTGGACATCTGCATTTCTAGGTAGCAAAAATCTTGGGAACATCGAAGCAAACTGTTTCTTTTTATAAGCTATATAAAAATCCTCAGTCAAATAGTCTCTGTAATTTGTCTCCCTATTTACTGCTAGCTTGGCCTATATGAAGATTATACATAAAGAGGTGAGTTTGCTGCAACGTACAAATTACTTTTTCTTCTTGTTAACTGGGTTGAAAAAAAAGCACATTAATTAATCTGGAGTTGATTCTCTTTCAACCTGTTAATAATCAACTGAGGCAATCAAGACCTTCCTTCTTAAACTTGGGATCTCCAAGTTTAAGTGCCTAGACGCAGAAATTTCCAATTGCGACTAGTGGGTGCTAGATGAGCATTCTACCTAAATGTAGGTGGTAAATTTTTAATACTTCCTTTAGGTTAACTTCCAGCCTTAGACTTCTTTGCTGGGAAGGGTCATCCAAAAAAGTTGAAACAGCAACCTACCAAACCACACTGTAAGGTTCTCTTCACTCAGACATACCATCCTGACTGGAACTCACAGAACTCTTTTTACTCACTGCCATGCCACAGATAATACAAGCATAGATATTCAATTATGTTTCAGAGCAACCATATTTTTCTAGGCAAGACTCAACAAATAGATAGATAGATGACCAAGCCTGTGACATGGTGGTTAAGGCAAACAGATCTTACATGGCTGACCTTACAGTTTGAGCCCCAGACCTTGCAGCTTGAGAAACATGTGGGCATATTAAGTGCATGGCTAAAAATCCCAAAAAGAGGAAGAAATGAAGAATGTGACTATAGCATGACTATCCTATCCGCTACTCCAGGGAGGGAGGTGTTTCTCATTTTTTCCCCCCTCTCGCTCTCTGGCAAGCACATGTGCCCTCTGGTAAATTACGAAGACAAAAACAAAAACAAAAAATTGCAAGTTCTATAACTGACAAAGGACTTTTAACCAAAACATATAAAGAACTCTTATAACTCAATAATAAAATCCCAAATAACTCAATTAAAAATGAGCAAAGAATTGGAATAGACATTTCTCCAAGAAAATACCCAAATGGTAGCACATGAAAAGTTGTTTGCGTTAGGTGGCTCCAAGAAAAGTTACCCAACATGGTCAAGTCTCAACTTCCTCTCTCTCTCTCTCTCTCTCTGCAAACTGAAAAATAATAATGGTATAATAATAAATGAAAAGTTGTTTAACATCATTAACCATCTTGGAAATTCAATTCAAAACCACAATGAGATACCACTTCATGCCCAGTAGGATGGCTTTAATCAAGAAGACAGAAATCAACAATAAGTATTGTTAAGAATGAAAAAAAATGGGACCAGCAGTTAGCGTAATGGCTATGTCGCTGGATTTCCATGTAGTCGACCGTGGTTCACGTCCCAGACCCAGTGGCTTAAAACTCATGCCGGGCCGGGCGCGTGCGTGCCCAAGATCCCGAGAAGAGAATGGAGGAGAAGGGATTGTGGCGTGGCCATCCCCCCGGGGGGTGATTTCTCGCTTTCTGTCTCTCTGTCTGGCGAGCACACATGCCCTATAGCGGGAAAAAAAAAAAAAAAAAAAAGAATGAAAAAAATTGAAATTCTCATACACTGTTGGTGGGAAAGTGAAATGATGCAGGCACTTTGGAAAGCCATCTGATAGTTCCTCAAAAGGTTAAAGAGTTACCATCTGACCTAGCAATCCCACCTCTAGGTATACAACCAAGAGAAATAAAAACATGTTCACACAAAAACTTGTACCCGGGGGCCAGCAGGTGGTGTGATGGTTGTGGTGCTGGACTCCACATGGCTGACCATGGTTCAAGTCCTGGTGTATTAACACCATTATTCACAAAGGCAAAAAGTAGAAACCACTCAAATGTCCATCAACTGATGAATGAACAAACAAAATGTGATATATTCATATAATAAAATATTATTCAGCTACGAAAAGGAATAAAGTACTAGCCTCCTTTGAGTAATTTTACTTATCACCGTACTTTTCACTGAGAGGCTAAAGAAAAGTATGTTTCAGGGAACCAGCAGTTGGCGTAATGGCTTTGTTGTTAGACTCCCATTTAGTTGACCATGATTTGAGTCCCAGACCCAGTGGCTTAAACTCACACCGGGCATGTATATATGTATGCCCAAGATCTGGAGAGGAGAATAGAGGAGAAAGGACTGTGGTGTGGCCATCTCCCCTGGGGGTGATTTCTCACTTTCTGTCTTTGTCTCTCTCTTTCTGGTGAGCACACGCTCCCTATAGCAAAAAAACTCTCCCCAAAAAAAGAAAAAAAAAAAGAAAAAGAAAAAGAGTGTTTCAGCTCACACATAATACTAGTGATTACTTGAATCTCTTTTCAGGTCAAATGAGGTAGTTTACTGGATAATCCTCTGATTTACCTTTATTTTTTAAAAAATATTTTGTTTAATTTTATTTGTTATTATTATTATTATTTTAAAATTCGACCAAAGAGAGAGAGAAAGGGAAGGAAGGTGAGAAAACAAGACGCCAGGTCCTGGACTTGAACCACAGTCAGCCATGTGGGATGTGGGAATCTAGCACCTGAATCACCATGCCACCTGCTGGCCCCAGATTTGGCTTTAAATAAAACATACTTTTGGATGGTTCTGCTGTGGTAGCTGCTGCTGGGCAAGCTAAGACCACATGGGCAGCTCTGATTCATTTTCTAGCCCACCCTAAAAAAATCCAGGTATGATGTTGTGCTTCTACAGTCCCAGTGACTCAGGAGGCTGAGGCAGGATTGCAAAATGGAGAGACCATGTCTAAAAACATTTTCCCCCTCAATTCTCTTGGAGGCACACCTGAACAAGGTTTCTCATTCCACAAATAATCTCTCAGAGTGGTCTTAAAACTAGCTATCCTCGGGACCAGCAGGTGGCAAAGTGGTTAAGGGAATGGCCTCCCACATGGCCGACTGTGGTTCAAGTCCCAGACTTAGTGGCTTGAAACTCACACTGGACATTTGTGTGCATGTGCCCAAATCCTAGGAGGAGAATGCAGAAGGGATTGCAGTGTGGCCATCTTCCCTGAGGAGGTGATTTCTTGCTTTTCTCTCTCGTTGTCTCTCTCCTCTCTGGTGAGTGCACATGCCCTATGGCAAAAACCTTAAGGAAAAAAAAAAAGGGCACCTAAATTAAATAAAGCAAAACAACACTACACACCTAGATTATTTTTTCCCAAAAAAGAATTATTTATTTAATTCCATTTATTATTGTTATTTTAAAACTTGACCACAGACAGAGACAGAGAAAGGGAAAGCAAGAAAGCAAGCCTCCAGGTCTTGGACTCAAATCTCAGTTGGCCACGTGGGAGTCCTGTGCCTTAACCACCATGCCACCTGCCAGCTCCTACACCTAGATTCTAATGGCAACACACCAAATACAAAACAATCAAACAACAAAAAAACTCATAAAACCAAATCGTGGAATTATTTTACTAATTTGTTTGTTCGCTATTTGTTATAGGGTGCTTGGGCTCCCTGGACAGAGAGGGAAAGTAAAAAAAGCACTTTCACTTTCAGGAGAAATGAACATGCACGCACACGCGTGTGTTTTCAATGCTGCCAGGTCCAGGATCTGAGCCCCCTAGTTGGCCGTGTGGGATCCAGCAGCCTTAGCTACCATGCCACCAGCTGGCCCCCATATTACTAAGATTTCTTTTTCTCCTTAGCTTTTTGGCCATAGAGTATGTATGCTTGCCAGAGAGAGACAGAGAAGAAAAGTGAGAAATTACATCTCAGGGGCGTGGGGGTGATGGCCACACAGCACTCTCTTTTCCATTCTCCTCTCATGCACACATGCCCAGTATGTTTTTCATGATGCTGGGTCTGAGACTTGAACTGCAGCGTCTGCCATATGGGATCCAATGCCTTAACCACCATGCCCACTTGTTGGCCTACTGTTTCTGAAGCATATGTATATGCTTCAAAATTTATATTCCTTCTATAAATGAGAGAGACAGAGAGACAGCGCCCCCAACAGAGCCTTGATGCTGTGATTTACCCCCCAGCTTCATCCAGTCCTGGATCATGGACATACATGCCTGGCATACTCAAGGTCTCTCAGACTCTTCCCATATAGACCAGATTCACAGAGCATTACATTTTTAATTTACCTTTTTTTTTTGAGAGAGAGATTTTTGCTATAGGGTGTGTACACTCACCAGAGAGACAGACAGAGACAGAGAGCTAGAAAGTGAGAAATCACTCCCAGGGGGATGGCTGTGCCACAATCCCCTTTTCATGCTCCTCTTGGGATTTTAGGCATGCGCACACACACACATGCCCCACAATGAATTTTAAGCTGCCGGGTCCGGGACTCAAACCACGGTTTGACTATGTGGGAGTCCAGTGTCACAACCATTACACCATCTGCTGGTTCCCAGAACATTGCATTTTACCACAGCATCACCATTCAGTCCCAGGAATCATTTTACTATTGATGAGGCAGGGCAGGGTGAAGGGAGGGAATCCACACATTGTTACCTCAACTTCTTTCATGCCAGGCTTCTAAGCACTTACAATGTCAGATTTGTAAGATAATGTTAAAATAAATGTATTTTAATTCAGTACTTGCCTGATGTTATTCTAATGAGGAGTTAACCACAACAAAATCAGAAAATTCATCTCCTTAAAAGTTCAACTAGCAAAGATGTTCTGCAAGGCAGTTTTTTATTCTACGTGTGAAACCTTTGTTATGACTCACTGAAAATTAAATATGCAAAACTCCAAGCTGAGCTTAATTTTGCCTGTGCACAGAGACCTTTTTACTCTCATTCTTCGAAAACCTCATTTTGGATTTTGCTGCCAACACCAGAGAGAGGAAAGCCGGCCAACAATTCCAAATATAACATGCGGAGGCAAATGCTACAGAAATCTGTCTGACAGGAAGGGACCATGCTGAGGTCTGCTGAGGTAGATGTACTTCTCAATCAGACCGTTTTGGCCCCTCAGTCTATTTGGAGCAAAATGCCATGAGAAAGCAATCAGAGGAAACCAGCCAGTTCCCAGGCAGCCTCGTTTCAGATGCTCTATGGTATTCACTCCATCAGTGACAATAATCCTAGCCCATCGCAAACAGAAAGATGGGTCAGCAGCAACTAAAGTGCCACTAGTTATTTGAGTTTTTAAAAAGTAATTATTTTATTTAACTCTATTTAAATTTGACCAGAGAGGGATGAGGCGGGGAGAGGGGGTGTGTGGGAGTAAAAAAGCAAGCCGCCAGGTCTGGGACTCAAACTGCAGTCAGCCATATGGGAGTCCAGTACTCTTAAACACGCCACCTGCTGGCCCCTAATTATTTGAATTTTTAACAGAGTCTAGGGATCTGCTCACGGAGACTGAAATTTTCAGAAAGCTCGACTTATGACAACTATGATAAAGGTCAGGCTCAACAGGAAATACTTAAAAACCTATCTTATTCCAAATCTGCAGGGACTGGTTTAATAACCTCTACTATCACTCTGAATAATTAATAAACCAGTTAAACTTGGATAAAATGATTACACTATCACTTAAGCAAATACGAAGACATCAACACTTCAAATTTACTTCCTCAGTGAGGTCATGGTACTAAGCACAGGACAATTCATTCCCTCACCCAAAGGATCATTACAGAAAACCCAGAAATAGGGCTCCCAGTCTAATTGGGAAGAGATAATGTTCCTCATACAGAGCATTGGCCCCTGAGAAAAGACAGGACAATTAACACAGCTTATTTGACCAGTCATTTCCTCCCGTAGTTTATCTTAGAAAAATCCCCTGTGGTTTATGGCTATGTCACTAAGCCCAGGAGGTAAAGTTTGCCTTAGAATCACTTCTGGAACACTTTAACGGATCTTGTTCATTGTGAGGCAGACTGGCAAGACACACTAGAGACTGAAAAAGGGCTTGTCTCACAGAGCTCTGTGAACGGAGAACCATAGTAGTACTGCGATTACGACCTAACACGGTTTGCAAATTTCTGATGTCAATCTAGTATATTCTGTACACGAGGGAAATTGTTATTATGCTTCATCTAAATAATTTAGTCTTAGCCAGTTAAAAAAGAAAGCAAGAGAAAATATAATCATTATCTTCTAACCTCACTCACTCCCATATGGTACAGGTAGCAATAACAGGACAAATCAACGAAAACACATTCAGGAGTCAAAATTTTCTGAGACGGTTAATTGCTTGACCTAACTACTCTGATTGAGTTGGTTAAGGAAGTACTTCACTCTTGCTTGAAAGAGTGTGGGATAAGCCTCACTTACTGAATGAAATTCATTAGGGAATTCTTACAAGACTTCCTGCTTTTGTACCATACCTAGGATGTTTTGTGATTTAGATAATAACTCAGATAAATCAATGGTACATTCAGTACTGGCATCCTCAAAGGGAGAACTGGAGATAGAAAACAAGTCCTACCTCATTCCCTACAATTCTCACATCTCTGATTACCAATTCCCATTCATAATCTCAAAAAAAGTATTCAATGAAATGAAATGCACAGTCTGAGAAAGCCAGAATTTCATCCACAGCAAAAAAAAAAAAAAAGAAAAAAAAAAAAAAAAAAAGTCCTTCCTCTCTCTCCTCCCAGCTAAAGTGGAAACTCTTCATTGTTACAACTTGACAAGATTTAGACTCATCTAATTAATAGATTCAAAGGTTAGGTTTCAGAATTCTAAAGCCCAATTTCAGACAAAACATTTTTCCTGAGGTCTCTAATGAACAATTTGTTTTATTAAACAAAAGTCTAAAGATACTATAATATAGAAGTTTTTTCTACGATATATTCTTTACTCTTATTCAACAAGGAAGTCACCAATCTTGGCTAACACTAACTTCACCACAAAGGTAAAAACACTTGAAGTCAAAAAGTCTACAACTCAGTCCCAGTATAGATATCAAACAAGCACAATACTGAGAATAACTGGTAAGCAACACAACATACTTAGGTACAAACCACTCCTGTGTTCAAGACAGCAAAGGAAACATGGTATTTTATTCAGGTGGATTACATCTTAGAGGAAGTAAAGGCTGAAAACCACACACCCTTCCAGCTGGTATTAGTCACTTTGTAATAAAAAATTTAAAGCCAGCAGCAAAGCTTCCTCCAGGATAATCATTTTTTGTCTCTGCAACATTATGAGCCAAGACGGGGCGCCCTCCTGGGCAAAAAATATCTTGGGAATGGTAATGGGAGCTTCCTACATTTGACCACAGATTTAATTTGCCCAGTATCAGTCATCTGTCTAATAAGTGTTTCAAAACCTGCAATTAGTACAAATATAAGGTAGGCACTATCCCACAAACTGAGAAACGGAACGTGAACGGAACTGGGTCGAGAGCTTAAGAGCAATTTCATTTTCTTTCTTTCTTAAAAAAAAAAAAAAAAAAAAAAGAAAAGAAAAAAGAAAAAAAAACAGAGGACTAGAAAAGGCAACATCAAAAAACCAGGTGCGAACAAACAGGACAGCCTCCCCTCCTTCCCGCTCTCTCCAGTCCATCTCCTTTCTCAAATGCCTGCCTCAGTCAACTGTTGCTGAACACAAGGCCCAGCAGACGAGGCGCAATCTCGGTTCGCTGCGCAGAGGTTAGATTTTTGTGGAGGGCAGAGGTGATTCCTCCCGACCATCGAAGCTGGAGTTAAAAACTCTCCTTTGCGGGATTGTTCTGGGCTGAGCTGCTGAGGAGGATCAAGCAGCGGGCGATCAACCCAGGTCCCTCCCCCTCTCTTTGGTCTCTCCTCCCCTTGCGTTCAGTAAGGGAGGAAAAAAAAAAGAAAGAAAGAAAAGCACACAGCTTTCCAGCTCTCAGCTCCTTAAAAATACCCTTCCGGGGCCACCGCATACAGTCCTGCCCCAGAAGCAAGGAATTTTGCAGTGAAGGGCTCGTCGATCCGGCGCAGAAAAGTGAAATCGGCGCCCAAGGGCAATTTTAATTGTCTAACCCGGCCCGATTTCCTAAGAGGCAGCAGCGCGGGGAGGGAAGAGGGTGGAGGGAGGCGGCAGGCACCTCGGAGAGGCAACAGGGGGCAAGCGGAGGCAGAGAAAGGGCAAAGCGGCGAGATCCCAGCGCCGGCCCCTGAGGAGCTTCTGCAGAAGAGACCCCGGGGCTGCCCCCACTGTTCCCCGGGAGACGTTTGCAAATCATATATGCAGCCAAAATGGCGCTGAGAATAAAAATATAATTTAAAGGCAGGTCGCCATATTGTAAACAGAGAGGCAAAGAAGAGGCGGACTCGAGAGACAGCCTCCATGATTTCCTCCACAGCCGCAAGCGCCCTGTCGCGGGGATCTGGACCAGGGCAGTTCCAGAGGTCGAGAGCGCCGCGCATACACCCCGAGGACAGCCCAGCCCGGCAGAAGCCCCGAGGGCGGCGGACGCGCGGGCAGGCGAGCCGCACTGTACTGGGCCCGGAGCTCCTCCCCTTCCTCCCCCGCCACCGCTGGCTGTGCCCGGCAGGCTCGGTCCCGGCTCCCCAGCGACTTCCAATCCCAGATGGGGCTCTCCTCACTCCTCCCAACCCCCACCTTAGGGTCCGGACCCACGGCTGCTCCTCCCCCCAAAACGGCCAGATCCCGGCAGACATCTGGGGGCGGGGAAGCGCTCACCCCAGCGGCTGCAGAAAGTCAGCTAGCGGCCGCAAGCGCCCGTTATTTCGGCAGGCAAGGGCAGGCCGGGTGAAGGAATGTACCGACAGGGGCCTCCAAGGGGGTCCCCCAGACCTTACCAGCACTGGAGATGGAAGGCGGCCGGGCAGTGGTCGCAGCACAGGAGATCTCCACCTTCCTTGCAGCTATCGCAGCTGTCGTGGTTGGTGGCCCTGCCGCTTCTCCGGGGCTCCTTCTCAGGCTTCCGACTCCGCTTTTCTGCCTCGTCCGTCTTGGGGGGTGCCAGCAGAGCTTGGATTTGCTGCACACACATACAAACAGCGTGTGTGCACACTCGGAGCTCCCGGGCGGTTCGTCGCCCCCCCAACGTGGCTTCTCCGTCACCCACCCCTCTCCCCCCTTTTGTCCTTCTTCCTCCCATCCAGGCTGCTCTCAGAACCTCTCAGTCCCTGGAACCAGGGGGAGCCCACCCTAACCACGTTCCTGCAGCACAACAACGAGAACAGCTTCTTCCAAATGGGGAGGATCAGGGTAGGGGGATGGGGAGAGGGTGCGCGGTTCCCTTCTCGCCACTTCCTTGTATGGACAGTGGGGGACTCCAAAGCCCGGCTCGGGAGAGGCCCGAAGCCTGGTACCCGGACGTGCTTGGGGGAAGCACAAAGGGGCCGACAAGAAGGGGGTGGGGAGGCCCGCCGGGGCAACGAGATGGAGTGGGCAGGCGCCTCGGGAGAGCGAATCGAGGGCGGCGGGTAGGTGAAACTGCTGCAAACGTCCTCGGAGGCTGAGCTCAGCCCCACGAATTGCAAAGATGGGAGGGAGAGGCTGCGTGAGGAAGAAACCCCCCCTCCCCCGGCCCTCTGGCGCTTCGAGCTTAGGGCCGGCTTTGTGGGGCGGAGGGCGGAGGTTCCCTCCCCGCGCTAGGGGAAAGGGATGTGGAGGGCCCCTCTTACCTCCATCAGCCCCCCCGACGTGTCCAAGTCGTACACGATCGTCTTGGTCTCCATTTTCTCCCACATTCATCCACCTCCCGGGCTGGGCGCTCTCTGCTCCGGCCCCCCCAACCCCGGGGGGAGGGGGGAAACGGGGGGAAGGGGTGCTTCTGACCCCGGTCCCCCTTCTTTTTTCCCAACACAGGTCTCGACTTCCTCGCCCGGGCTCCCCCCCACCCCCCGGCCCCCAGTCCCCGGGACGGCAGCGTCCTCCCCACCGGCCGTGAGGGGGGAGCGGCCCCTCAGCCCGGCCCGGCGTCTGGCTGCACAGTGGGTCCCGGCTCCGGGGGTCAGGCCTCGGCGGGGCCTAGTCCCACAGGCTAAAGCCGGCGCTGGCGACTGCTGGTCCGGCCGGGAAGGCTGGCGGGCGCTGCCATCCCGGGGTTGGGGGGATCGGAGGGGGGGTGAGAGGTTAGGTGAGGTTGTGGTACGTGAGGTGACTGGGGGGGGAGGGTGATGGGGGGTGGTCCCCGGGCTCCGCCTCTCGCCGCCGCCGCCGTCTGCGTCCCGGCTGCCGCGCACTTGGCGCAAACTTACCGCGAGCGCCCGCAAAGCCACCCGCGCAGGCGCCCCGGGATCGCCGCTCACCGCGCGCAACCGCAGTGACAGCCGGCGGCCGGGCTGTCGCGCAGCCGCGGTGAGGGGGATACCCCCCAGCGCGCAGCCGCGCTGGCATTCGCCTGGAGCTCTGAAGCCCCGCCTTTTCGCCCTGCGCCAGCGTACTGAGATAAAGGGGCGGGACCTGAAGTCTCGCTCAGGCATCTGGGAAAGTTCGTAGGGGTCACAGCGCAGCCGCAACAACCTGGGGAACTCCTCATCCATTGGTGTTTGTGTGTAGACCGAGAGGACTCTGTTCTCGCGCAGGCGTGTTGAGGGTGCGCCGCTCCTGCCCCATAACAACACAGCCCACCTCCCGCGCAGGCGTATTGTCACCTGGAGGCCCTTACAAGAAAGCTGCTTCTTTCGCCATTTTGGTAGTGGGATATAGGCTATTTTGCCCTTGGAATCCTTATGAACCGACAGGAACAAGTGTGATGTTGGATGGAGCTGGCAGGCTGTCGGTGACAGCAGTATTCCTAGCGATGTTGTAATGGACTATTTGGTTACAGCATCAGGTGTGGCTGGACCAGGCCGCCATATTGATAAAGAGAAAAAGAAAAGACATTGCGACAGAAAACGACCCTTTTGGTGGCGGGTTGGATAGCTGCGGTTTTCCCCTTCCCTCTCGCTCCCAACAGTTAATTTTAGCCCGAACATCTCTGCCTTGAATGGCGATAGCACCGTGGAGACTTTCGTCTGCCCGTTACCCTATCTTAACCACTGACCCTCAGAACTTCTCTTCAAGAGGAAGCCAGAAGCGGAGTGTTTGTGATCCTGACAACGCCCAGCTACCTGCCTATAGCAGACTTCAACCCCCAGTTTGCAATGCGCAAGGGGCTCAAAGGGCAAACGGCAGCGCATTGCACCCTGGGAACAATGACGTGATGGATCTAAAGGATTGTGGAACTCGTAGTTGGGTTTGCATGCGTTGCGCTGTACGGCCGGAGGGACTCACAGAAGAGTGATTGGCCGGCCGGAAGGGATACTTTTGAGAGCGGCAGTGTTGCATGCCGGGGTTTGTAGTCCGAGTTTCTCCCCTCCAATTTTGGGTGGGGATTCATGCTATTTGCCACCGCGCTAGTCCCGCCCCTTGATAGAGCCGTCCGAGATGATTAGTTATCACTGCTTGACTGTGGAGTAGTGAAGGGAGTCGGATAGTTATGCCTGACACTAGACATTTAATTGTCATTGTTGCCAGGTAGTTGTGCTCTGCTCACCATTACTGTTATGACACACTTAGCTTTCTCATAGTCCTAAAACTGGAAAGGGCTTGAAGACCATCTGACATAATCCCCTGTGTTTTGCCTAGGTCCTTAGTAAATTTATGGCAGACTTATGAATGAAATAGGTATTTTGGTTCCCAGGCCAGACACTGTCCACTATACCATGTTAATTGCCTCTGAAGAATTGTTGCTCCTTTTGGGACAGTAAAGAGGATGAATTAGATAGGGCCAAGATGCCAATGTGCAGTCTTAGTTTGTTTTTCTGACCTTGTACTTTTCTGATGTATCAATAGGGTACATGGTCATGGAAAGAATAAGACTGAGGAGTGGGAGGTGAACGAGGTGGAGAATGCATGTAAATTGGCTGCTCTCTGCCTTAGGTCAGCCTCAGCCAACAATAGGCTTTAGTGGATGTTTGGTGGCCTTTAGAGAGGAAGGGCTGAGCTAGATTGTATGAAGGTAGCCAGATTTTTTTCTCTTCTGGAGCTGTAATTCATGCCCCAGGCCCTCAGAAATTGAAATGTCATGTGCCCTTTCTCATTGGCTTCCTTCCTATTGCCCAGGGCTCAGCTGTGCTGCTGCATCAACTTGAAGGCATTATGGGACAGATAAATAAGACATTGGTACATGCTCAGTGAGCAAGGTGTTGCTTTGATCAACACTATCAGTTGCAGCTGAGAACAGGAACACTAAATAGACTGATAAGGAAAATATAACTTGGCTCTTTTGACAAGTGCCAGAGGAACTAATGACAACCCCCCCGCCCCCACCCCA
Source organism: Tupaia tana (assembly GCA_026018925.1). NCBI lineage: Eukaryota > Metazoa > Chordata > Mammalia > Scandentia > Tupaiidae > Tupaia > Tupaia tana. The sequence continues at coordinate 22,576,905 of JAKSZU010000011.1, read as the reverse complement.
CCCAGCTTCCTCTTACAACTTGGAGGATGAAGTGAGTCCAGTGGGGTCAGTTGGTGCCACCTTGGAGAACTCCAGCCCTAACCTTCAAGGGGGATTAAGGAGAGCGAGCAGGTGGGATACAGATGCCTTTAGAAGTGACCTCTTGTGGCTAACCTAGGCACTGCACTCTGCATGGACTGGAACTTCATCCTTTCAAGTGGCTTGTGGTAGATCCAGGCAAGGGAGTGGGCAGCACGAGTGGCCAAGATATCCCTGTTAGAAGACTGGAGGAGCAGAAGGTAATGATTACTTTCAAAAAATTTTGTCTCTGGCTTCTGAGTCCCCCAAACTCCCTGTTGCGTGCCTCTTTTTCTTACTCTGGAGAATAGCCACGTGGTGCACACCTCTACACATGGAATGGGCGTGCTGAGGGCCAACACTGGGCAAACACTTTCATCTCCGAAGGTGCTGGAGGCTGCAGGAAAGGCAGACAAGCAGATCCTGTTCAGCCATGTCTTTTCAGAGCCCAAGGGTAGGGCTTTTGCCTAACTCAGGGTCAGGCCCCTAATCTGCATTGCTTCTGCTCCTGATGATCTGGATTTTCTCTGAGCTCAAGCCAGACCAGGGCCTCATGTTCAGGAGTTCAGTCTCTGGTTCTTATTCTTATTTTCCAAGGCTTGCTTGCTTGGAAAGAAAGGAAAGGAGATGCATCCAACTTTTGGGGCCTTTCAGTAATCCAGTGGCATTGAGAAGGGGTTTGGGAATGTGCCAGCCTGAATGTGTAGGCCTGGCAAAGAGCGGGATGTGAGGCATTGGGGTGGATGGGCAATTGGGTTTCTGGGCTCCCACACCCTTATGGCACCAGTCACTAGGGCTTTTTGTTTCACCTGCTGTCTGTTGGACTGATCTTTCGGGGACAGGGTCCCTGCTCTACTGCATGTAACTGGTTTTTATGAAATCTGAAGATGATTGGTGAAGCCATGCCTTCTGATCCTGAAGTGCACATCCCATTTATTTCCCACCTCCCTTCCTTCCAAAAAAAAACACCATCCACCTGGCTGTGACTTAGTTTTTTCAAAAACACTGTTTTAATAAGGAAACAACAGAAATAAAAGATTGTTCTCTGGCCAGAGCCCAAACCCCATATATAATACATTACATGTACAAAGTGGCCTTCAGCCAGCTCATGGGCCTCTCCCTGGGACTCTCTGACCCCCTGTTCCATGCCAAAGTCCTGGGTCCTTGCATCTCTGCTTCTCTTCAGCATATGCCTGCCCACTCCCCTGATCCCATCACACAGTAGCCAGGATGGAAGGGATCCTGGCAAGTGATTAGGTGTGTAGGAGGACCTAGTGGGGAAGAGGATGTCTGTAGCAGCCAGATAAACATCAGGAAAGGGTCTCCTTCTCGTCAGGGTATAGTGTGCCAGGGGAGCAGTGGGATGTCCTGCTTTGGTGTGGAGCATGAGTGTCCAGGGAAGCCCAACCTGAGCTTATGGTAGGGTTCCTGAACCTCTTAGGATCCCTTAGAATTATTGCCTGCACCAGGATAGGGCAGGAGGCAGAGCTGTTCATTCCCAAGGCTTTAGAAGAGTAGAGACCTCCCCTGGAGGCTGCTGGCATGCCAGGACTAGCCGGTGGTTACCATCAAGAGCAGTTTTGGCCACTGGCGATGGCTGTGTGAAGAGCACCCTGGTGCAGTTTCTATCACGGTCAACCCTACTGCAGGGTCCTAGATGCCAGGGCTGGATGGCAGTCCTGTGGGGAAAGATGCTCCTGCTTTGCCTGTGAATTCCAGGTTGGAGGTCCAGGATGTGAGAGAGGGTCAGGAGAATGCCCGCTGTTGATGCGCGTGCTCCAGCTGTGATCTCCTCACAGGCAGATGCCCCCTGACTTGGGCCCCAGGAAAGGCCCTGGGGCCTTGGTAAGCAGTGGTACCAAGAAAACAGGCCATGGTGGGCATTGCAGGCAGGGACAGGCACAACTTCTGGAGGGATCAAGGACGTCTCTTCCCAGGTGATATGTACAGGAGGCAGAGGGACAGCAGGAAGCCTGGAGCCCTGCCGCTGGACCACGATACTGAGTTGGATTCCCCAAGCTAGATGGAGACTTCATATTCTCTCGTCTCCTGCAAAGGAAAGAGACTGCAGGGAGTTGGAAACTTGTATAAGGCTTGCCAGGCCATACACTGCCTTTCTAAGAGAAAGGGGAAGGTAAGAAGGCTTTGCAGTACCTGCAGAGAGCCCTCCCCCAGGAGCAGAGAATGGGCGCTCGGTAGGGTGTCAAGGCTGGCATGGGTACTTACTCCAGTCTCATAAGTTGGATTGTCAAATGCTGATTCCACGGTGATGCGGTTGTAGGGGCGGGGGCGTGTTCGGGGCAGCTGTAGGGGGCTTTTCCCCTGGAGCCTATGGGACAGGGAAGGCTGAATCAGGAGTGCTGAGCAGGAGTGAGTCAGGTACGCAGAGCAGGAAAAGGAGCCAGACTCACCTGGAGAAGTAGAGGTACACACCTCCCACTAACAGCACCATGGCCACCAGCGGCAAGAAGATGGCAGCTGCAATGTGGGCGGCATCCAGGGTGCTGGAGGCAGCAGGTGCCTTGGCAACTGCAAACGAGGGTGGATTGGAGTAGGGGACCCTGTCCCCTGGAGCCCACATCCCCTCACCTCTGCCCAAGAACTTCTGGGCAGCAGCTCCCTTGAGCTGGCTGGGGGCAGGGGAGGGTGCCCTGCTAGCCCCAGACCTTTCTTTTTCTGCCCTCCCTCCTCAGGGAACCCATGGCCTGAGAGCTGTGAGAACGAGGACAGGGAGACTATTTCCCTGGCCCTCCAGGATGGGGACTCACCATCCAGGCTGCGGCCGCTGTAGTACCCATCCAGGGAGGCTGGAACAGAGGGAGGGCCAAGCGCAGTGGGTGAGCCCAGTGGGCCGAACCACTAAGGCAGGGAGTGGAGGGAGGGATGGGCTGCTCATTGAATATATGCCCAAGGGGAGCCCACTCGAGCATTTGTCTTGATGCCCGGCCAGAGGGGTGACGTGAAAGGGTTATGGGCAGGTGGTTCTGGTTCTCAACACTGGATATCTTTGCTAGTATGGCCCTGTGGACCAGGCAGGATTTGGGGGAGATACCAGGGTACTCACCAGCCCTACAGGTGGGTGGGGGGTCACTCCAATGTGAGGGGTGCCCAGGCACACACTTGATGCTGGCCTGGCCCTTCAGTACATAGCCAGGGGCACACGAGAAGTGAATGGTGGCCCCCGCTGGGTGTAGCCGCTTCTCAGGACTGCGGGCACCATTCTCAGGGGCACTGAGGCCATGGCATGGCTTGAGCTGTTCCACTGCAAAGCAGGCAGAAGCCAGTGAGTGTGCCAGGCCCCTAACCTCCAGGACAGCGTCTTTTTTCTCCCACCAGAGGCTTCCCCTCCTACCCATCTGACACTTACAGAGACATTTGGGGGCCCGGTCACTCCACTTGGGGCTGCCGGCCTGGCGGTCATGGCAGGTGAGAATGGCACTACCCGTCAGCACAAAACCCTGGTCACAAATATACTGCACGGTGGCCCCCACAGGAAATTTGAGGCTGGATATGAGGCGTCGGCTGTGCTCCACGTCCCCAGGGTCATGGCAGGAAGTCACTATAGATGAGGGGCACAGAGGGAAGTAGCACAGGCCAGTCTTCCCTGGGTTGTTGCAGGCCAGCTAACATCTTCCTGTCTTCACCCCCTGTTTATCTGTTCCTTCCATTTTACCAGGAGTACCCTCATTTTTTTCCCCTTCCCATCCATTAGGGTCAATAAACAGTGATGGACCATCTACCAGGAATGAAATACATGGAATTCATGGCCAATAGCCCTAGGAAAAAGTACCGTCCCCATTTCACAGAGGAAGAAACGGAGGCTATGAGAGCTGAAGGAACTTCTAGGGTAGCAGCTAGTAACAGCTGGAGTCTGGTTCAGAATCCAGGAGAGGCTTGTGTCGGGCAGAGGAGAACACGTACACTCACCCCTCTGGCATGAGGGCAGGTCTTCACTCCAGGTTAGGTCCCACTGGCACATGAGGACACTGGACCCTACCACCTGGTAGCCAGGGTAGCACTGGTAAGTGACCACAGTGCCATGTACCAGCTCAGGCTGTGACGGGCTCTTCCAGCCATTGGGGATCTCAGGCAGCTCCGGACACGTGTCATTGCGGGGCACCTCTGGGGGCACAGAAGCAGCAAGATGCAGGCCCTCGGCAGCGCCAGAAGGCCTGTACCAACCCCTCTCACCCTGCGGGCGCTCTGGATCCTGCAAGTTCGTCCCATCCGTCCCTGCTCCAGGAACTCTCCTCGCCTGTCCCTGACCTTGCTCTGCCTCCTAGATCCCATCTAGACCTTGGCTTTACTTCCGTAAGCACCTGGCCAGTTCCTCGGACCTGAGAGCTGGGGCCAGGTTGGGGGAGGGAAAGGGTCCTGTCTGTCACACACAGGAAGGTGGAAACCATCTTCCCTCAGTTCCTTGTTACTGCGAGGAAGTGCTTCCTGCTGTCTATCCAAGTCTTTCCTGCTACAGCATTAGGCTTCCTTTCTTAGTGGGCCCGCAGGGCAGATTGGGAGCATCTGGGGTGGGACTAGCTTCCTTCAGGTGATGCCCGGGCTCTTCTAGCTCCCAGGCCTCTTAATCCTCTGGCCTGCGACTCACTATGGGTCAGAGTGGGGCAGGGACAAGCTCACCAAAGAAGTGGATGACGAAGCCCTGCTGGTAGCCCAGCACCGAGGTCCCAGGGTCCGACTGGAACTGGATGGTGACATCAGCCATGGAGGTAAAGAGCTTGAAGTGGCCACGGGGCCCTGAGTACTGGCCAAGGACCCGGGCCGTCAGGTCGTCCCCATCATAGAAGGTAAGGATGTCCCCAGTGCCTATGCGTAGCCTGTGGAGGAGGACTGTCAGGGGAGGGTGGGCCTGCGGCCCAGACCCCAGGAGCCCAGACCCGGGGAGCTGGCTCGGCCTGACCCAGGCACACTCACACTCGGACGTCCAGCATGATGCGCTTGTCTTCCTCCACGTGCACACCCCAGATGCAGTCCTGCCCACGGCCGTAGGGCTCTGGCCAGTTGGGGGAGAGCACCACGCCGGCCGAGTCTGTGATCTCCCCGCTGCACACGGCTGCAAGGCAGGGGAGGCCCGGGAGGCGCGTCCCCTCCGCGTTCCCCCCAGTGCCATGTCCTGGGGCTGCCACCTGCCCACAGGAGTGCCCACCCATTGCTGGGAGCCCCTACTTCCTCTTCAAGAGAAGCCTGAGTCACACATATCACAGGGCCCCCAGGGTCCCGCCCTGACGCTCTCCCGGCAGGCCCATCCACGGGTGCCTACTGACCTCGGCAGGCCGGCTCTGTCTCGTTCCACTGGGGGTCATGGGGGTCGACACACTCGATGATGATGGAGCCCTGCTCCAGCGTGTAGCCAGGGTCACAGCTGAACTCGACAGTGGTGCCCACAGGGTAGGAGGGTGCGCTGCTGCTGAAGTTGCCATATTTGACAAAGGGCTCATAGCAGTGACCCTGCTGGAAGGCTGTAAACCACAGGGCCAGCTCAGCCTCAGCTGGGGTAAACATGGGGGTTGGGGGACAGGCACTCTCCTACTTTCCTCCCCAGGGCCTTTCTCTTCTTGAGTGTGAATGTGTACCTGGGCTTGGAGCGAGGCAGGGGTGGCGGAAAGGACAGCTCAGAGCAGCCATCCTTATTATGGGCAGGAGGCCGTCTTCATCACCATTTCCAGTGCCTCGTCTTATGCTTAGTATGCAGAAGGTGCTCAATAAATGTGTGTGTATGTGTGTGTGACTCAAGGACACATACATGCATGGATGGTTCTAGAATGGTAGTGTTGATCCCTGGAGGGCCGTGTGGCCATTCTTCCCTAAGGATTGGGGCCTTTTTTTTTTTTTTTTGGAGAGGTTTTTGCTATAGGGCGCGTGCGCTCGCCAGAAAGACAGAGAGAGAGAGACAGAAAGACAGAAAGACACAAAGCGAGAAATCACCCCCCAGGGGGGATGGCCACGCTGCAATCCCTTCTCCTCCATTCTCCTCTCAGGATCTTGGGCACTCATGCACACGTGCCCAGCATGAGTTTAAGCCACCGGGTCCAGGACTCAAACCGCGGTCGACTACATGGGAGTCCAGCGACATAGCCATTATGCTAACTGCTGGTCCCAAGGATTGGGGCCTGTTTTTACTTTTTAGAATCTGTGATATTCATTCTCTAGGACCAGAGGGCCTTGTTACAGGCAAGGCTCTCTTCTAAAGATAGAGTGGGGATCCTGGATCAGAGGGAAGGAGCAGGGGCTGACTTGGCAGGAATGATGGAATGGAGGCAGAGGGGACAGGAATGGGAGAAAGACCCTGGGTCCAAGCCCCCATCCCCGGGTAGGCCCCGGCAGGCTCACCCTCATAGCGCAGGGCCATGCCTGCAGCTGCCCCGCTGCTATCAGTACTGAGCTCCACAAAGAAATGCCGGCCAGAGCTGAGCAGGCCCTCGATGGGCAGGTACTCCACCTCGTAGGAGTCGTACACGGGAGGGGCCTCCACGTTGTCCCCATTGCGAATGATGAGCCTGGGCCAGGAGAGGAGCAATTCTCAGGCTGGTGGCTGCCCCAGGCAGGGAGGTGTGACCCCACACCAGGGTACCAGCCCTTCAGCAGGGTATTACCAGGCTAGGCACTACCCTCCCACCAGGACAGCCCCTCACCTGTCATCATCCTCTGCGAGAGAAACCTTCTCAAAGTGTAGATGTAGTCGCTGGCCCTCAGGGGCCTCAAGCAGCCAGTGGCATGTGAGGTTGTTGCTGTAGTTCCCGGGGAAGCCCGGAGAGACAATGCGACCGGTGGTGGCATTGCGGATCACTCCCCCACAGGCAGCTATGAGATGGGGACAGCACACAGGATGGGCCCGGACCCTGGCCAGCCTGACGCACCTTCCTCCCATCTAAGCTCCTACCCTCTGCTGCACAGGGCAGCCAGAAGTTTGCCTCCCTGTCATCATGTTCCCAAAGGTCAGTCTTTTAGGCCTGTAACTCTGCGGCTTCAGGCAGTTTGGGCTCCAGAATCCTACCTTCTAACTGTGGTCTGGGACTCTTTTTTTTTTTTTTTTTTTCTTTTTTTGGAGAGGTTTTTGCTATAGGGCGTGTGTGCTCGCCAGACAGACAGAGAGAGACACAGAGACAGAAAGTGAGAACTTGGCCCCCAGGGGGGATGGCCATGCCACAATCCCTTCTCTTCCATTCTCCTCTCAGGATCTTTATTTTATTTTTTATTTTTTTGGAGAGGTTTTCGCTATAGGGTGCGTGCGCTCGCCAGACAAACAGAGAGAGACATAGAGACAGAAAGCGAGAAATCACCCCCCCAGGGGGGATGGCCACGCCGCAATCCCTTCTCCTCCATTCTCCTCTCGGGATCTTGGGCACGCACGCACACGCGCCCGGCGTGAGTTTTAAGCCACCAGGTCTGGGACGTGAACCGCGGTCGACTATGTGGGAGTCCAGCGACATAGCCATTACACTAACTGCTGGTTCCCTCCTCTTTGGATCTTGGGCACGCACACACACACACCCGGCATGAGTTTAAGCCACCAGGTCCGGGACGTGAACCGCAGTCGACTACGTGGGAGTCCAGCGACATAGCCATTACGCTAACTGCTGGTCCCTGGGACTCTTCATATGCAACTCTACTGACTCCTCTAGGAAGCCTTCCCTGACTTCCTTCAGGTAGACTTTATCAACGCTTTTCCTCTGGGCTCTAGTCCTCCTGGATATATCTGCTACTCCTACCTCATGCCGCTTTCCTAAAACTAGTTATTTGTTTGCATATACCCCTGACCTAGGACCCCCTCATGCAGGGGGTCTGCTCAAGCTAGGCGGAGAGCTGGTGTTCAGTGTTGGTTGACTAAAATGAGTGAGAGGATGTAAAAAGAGGTGGGATTAGATAATCAGGTGTGAATGTACATGCTACCCATCCCCAAATCTCATGCCTCTAATAGACATTGCTAGCCATAGATGGCCTCAAGCTCTTTTACATTTTTCTCCCCCATGTAGGAGAGAGACAGAGACAGAGAGACAGGCAGTCCCACAGGGTCTTCAACCACATCCACCCTCAGCCCTAGCCAGGCCCAGATCATGGGCACGTGTGCACCCTGAGTGTTGAGGGAGTTCTTTAGACGTGAACCTGGAACTTGTCCACGTGAGTCAGCCTTTCAGAGCCCAGCGTAATGGCTGCACTGTTGTCCGGCCACCAACCCTTACACGCTTTCTGAAGCAGCCGTCCAGGCATTGCCGCCACCATCGTTCCTGGGCTGACGACTTAGGGTCTTTCCAGTGCCAGCCTTTCTGGCCTGGGGCTGTCCTGTCTTTCTGTGCCTGGCAGTGAAGATTGCTGGATTTCTTGGCCACAAGTTCCTGGCAGTTAAGGGGGCCAGAGAAGGGGCCTCAGGCAAGAGGGGCATGATGGGTTCCAGGCAGTGCTTTACTTTCCCGGGCACATAGCTCTGGGCATGCCCGGCACTCAGAGAAGGCCACCAGCACCAACACACAGTCCCTTTGTTTCCAGAGGCTCAAAGCCACAGAATGCTAACCTCATAAACTTCCGGGGGGGGTGCCGTGACTTTCTTCTATGCTTCTTTGCAGAGAGAGCAGATCTACCTTCAGCTTGGTGTCAGAATGCAATTGTCTCATTCTTTGCTTAAAATTGCTCAGTGGGCTGGGGGCCAGCAGGTGGCATGGTGGTTAAGGGCACTAGACTCCCACATGGCCAACCATGGTTCGAGTCCTGGACCTGGTGGCTTGCTTTCTCACTTTCTCTCTCTCTCTCTCTCTCTCTCTCTCTCTGTCTCAATCTGTTCAAATTAAAAAATAAATAAGTAAAATAAGACAATTCTTTTTCTTTTTTTTGGGAGAGGTTTTTGTATAGGGTACGTGCACTTGCCAGAAAGACAGAGAGAGACAGAGAGACAGAAAGTGAGAAATCACCCCCCAGGGGGGATGGCCACGCCATAATCCCTTCTCCGTTATTCTCCTCTCGGGATCTTGGGCACATGCACACACGCGCCCGGCGTGAGTTTTGAGTCACCGGGTCCCGGACTCAAACCGTAGTCAACTACATGGGAGTCCAGTGACATAGCCATTTCACCAACTGCTGGTCCTGATAAAATAATTCTTTAAAAAAAAAAAAGAAAATTGTTCAGTGAGGCAGGCAAGTGGCATGGTGGTTGAGGCGCTGGACTCCCACATGGCTGATGACGGTATGAGTTCTGGACCTGGTGGCTTGCTTTCTTACTTTTTCTTTCTCTCTCTCTCTCTCTCTGGTCAAATTAAAAAATAATAATGATAAAATAAAATTAAATAAAAACAATTCTTTTTTAAAAATTGCTCAGTAGCTTCCTATTATCCTCAGGATAGGGTTCAAGTTCAAAATGGCGTTCCAGCCCTTATGACTCTGAGCCTCTCTAGACTCAGCATTAGCCCCTTCTCCATATCTCCTCTCTTCCAGGCCCACCTTGCTACATCCTCACTATCTTTTTTTTTTTTTAAGAGAGATTTTTGCTATAGGGTATGTGTGCTTACCAGAGAGACAGAAAGAAAGCGAGAAATCACCCCCTGGGCGGATGGTCTCCTCCATTCTCCTCTTGGAATTTTCGGCACATACACACATGCACCCGGCATGAGTTTGAAGCTACTGGGTCTGGGACTGGAACTGCAGTCAACTACATGGGAGTCCAGCGACGTGATAGCCTCACTATCTTTTTTTTTTTTAAGAAATGTTTTACTCGGACCAGCAGTTGGTGTAATGGCTATGTCGCTGGACTCTCATGTAGTCAACCACGGTTCGAGTCCAGGACCCAAGTAGCTTAAACTCACGTCGGGTGTGTGTGTGTGTGTGCCCAAGATCCCGAGAGGAGAATGGATGAGAAGGGATTGAGGCATGGCCATCCCCCCTGGGGGTTGATTTCTCACTTTCTATCTCTCTGTCTCTCTCTCTGGTGAGCACATGTGCCCTATAGCAAAAACGTCTCAAAAAAAAAAAAGAATTGTTTTATTTAACTTTATTTATTTTAATTTGACTAGAGAGGAACAGAGAGAGAGAAAGAGAGAAAGTGAGAAAGCAAATCTCTAGGCCTGGGACTCGAACCGTGGTTGCCCATGTGGGAGTCCAGTGCCCTTAACCACCATGCCACCTGCCAGCTCCTCCTCACTATCTTATGCCTCCATTTGCTGTTCTAGGTATCCACCCTACTTCTCCAACATTGCAGTAATCCTTCCATGCCGTCCCCCCCAGGAAGCCCTCCTGGCCCACTCCTTCATTTCAGAACAGCTGTCCCTCGGGTTTCCACAACACTCTGAGTTCACCCGATTGCAGCATTCTCTGCACGGAGCTGCTTGCCAGTCTTCCTACTAGGCAGAGCTCCTTGAGGCAGAGAACACATCTGTTTGCAAAAGCCAAGCTGGGGCCAGCAGTGGTGCAATAGTAACGTGATTGGACCCACATGGAAAGGTTCTGGGTTTGCATCCTGGGCCCTCTATGAGCACATATGCACATGATTATGCTGATACGTGGGGTGGGTTGCAGCCTGAAGACCTGATGGAGGTGCCTGTCTCTCTCTCTCTCTCATGGTAGGGAAACACAATTAAACAAAACACAAAGCTCAAGATCCCTCCCTTGAAAAGAAGAAAGGCCACGTGGCCTCTCTTAACTACAAACGAGACATCTCATTCTCCATCCAGCAAGTGTCCGTTCACTGGGAGGAGTTGCAGACCTAATCACCCAGGGCCAGAACCTGGGAGGCCTTCACTCTCCCTCTTTCCCTAACTTCCCTTTGGAACTCCTTCCCTCCTCTCCATTTCCCAAGTCACTAAGTTCAAACCCTCTGGCCTGGCTGGCCGCCCAGCCTTCAATCACCTGGGAGGCTCTCCTGAGAAGCAGTTTTGAACTCTTCCCTCCTCTCAGAAACTTCAATGGATTCCCACCCCATGTTCTGGCCTGACATTCTAGCTCCCCCTCCTCAGCCAAACCATGCTGTCTTCTGTGTCCCTGAACACCCTTGCTTTCCTGCCCCGATGTCACTGCTTGCGTTGTTCCCTCCATCTCCCCTAGGAAACTTCCTGAATACCCAGCTAGGAATGACTGTCCCTCTTCTCCCCTCTCTGTCTCTTCATTGGTACTTTTTTTTTTTTTTTTTTTTTTTTTTGGAGAGATTTTTCGCTATAGGGCGCGTGCACTCGCCAGACAGACAGAGAGAGACATAGAGACAGAAAGCGAGAAATCACCCCCCGGGGGGATGGTCACGCTGCAATCCCGTCTCCTCCATTCTCCTCTCGGGATCTTGGGCACGCACGCACACGCGCCCGGCGTGAGTTTTAAGCCACCGGGTCCGAGACACGAACCGCGGTCGACTACGTGGGAGTCCAGCGACATAGCCATTACGCTAACTGCTGGTTCCCTCATTGGTACTTTTTATGTCCTGCTCTGGGAATTGGTGACCCACGTTCTTTTTTCTTCCCCCTTTTCTGGAACTGGGAGCTCTTTGAGGGTTGAATCCCTGTTTAATTCAGCTCTATATACGTGCGATGCCTTAATATAGTAGGTGCTCAATAAACGCAGGCAACATGAATGCCACGGAAGTGTGTGACCATATTCTGGCTTCCTTATGGAGGGGATGGTAATAGAGAGCAAGGATGAGCCCCCTCCCTCAGCCCTCTGTCCTGCACTGAGCCCTTCCCCCTGGGCCACTCACCGATGCAGACAGGCTCCTGAGAATCCCAGAAGGGCTGGGTGGCGTTGAGACAGGTAAGGAGCCTGGCACCCTTCAGCTGGTAGCCTGTGGTACAGTGGAAGCGGGCACTGCCTCCTGGGTGGAGGCTGGTGACAGTCACATCTCCATAAACTGGCCGTCGGGGAAAGTGGCAGCTGAGGAGATAGGCTGTAAAGAGAGAAGGGGTATGGGCCAGAAGGTGGCATGGTGGTTAAGATGCTGGACTACCCATGGCCGACCACAGTTCGAGTCCAGGACCTGGTGACTTGCTTTCTCACTTTCCCTTTCTCTCTCTCTCTCTCTCTCTCTCTCTGGTCAAATATAAATAAATAAATAAATAAATAAATAAATACAATTACATAATTCTCTTTTTTAAAAAAGAGAGAGATGGGGCGATACTGTATTGTTGGAGGGTGCTGAGCCATTGCCTAGGGCAGAACTGGGGGGAGCGGGTTGCTCCAATTTATCCCAACCTACCTAGAGGTGTTATTTGGAGCCAGAGGAAACATCAGGAGTTCCAAAAAAGACTGGTCCCCTCCCTATCAGGTGCTAATGATATTTCCAACAGCCTAGCTAGTTAGTGGAACAAGCGCGGGACTGGAAATGAGGAGGCTTGAGTTCTGTTCCAAGCGTCGTGTCACTTGAGGCAGGTTACTTAACCTTCGTGTGTATATTTCCTCATGTGTTAGATGAGGTTCCCAGTGCCGGCCCATCAGCAGGATTATTGTAAGAATAGATGGGATAGTATTTTATTCAGCTTGGTATCCCTGGCTGATAAGATATCTTCAAAAAGTGTTTATTGAACGAGTCATAGATGCGAAAGCACTTGAACTAGTGAAAAGCCTGTACTGATGTAAAGAGCTGATACTATTTTCCCTGTAAGGGACAAACATGAATCGCGGCAGGAAAGATTGAAGTCAGACAGTAAAAGCTCCCCCAGTATTCACTGGGAAATGTTTAAAAGCTCCATGGCAATGACTATGGACTTCTTTCAAAGACAGGCTGGGAGCCGGGGTGGGGAGGCGGAACATGTCTTCTTGGAAGCTGGGGGAGGGACTAGTTGCCCTGGGAAACCTGGTAACTTTTGGAATTGTCATACCAGGTATAACCACACGGTGGCAGCAAATCCTATAAAACAACCCGGCAAATCCCAAGGCGGGGGAGGGGGACAAACTGGGATGGTAACTAAAGATGAGGATCCTGGCATGGTTCTGAGAGGTAGAAGGAGGCCTAGGGGCGGGAAGGTCCAGGAGAGGGGCTGAAGGAAGGTCTGGATGTTAGGGAGGGCCTAACAACCGCCCAGGTGGTACGAGGGATGACTTTCTAGACTGAGGAACTGAGTCTGGAGATATGGGAGGAAAATCCTCGCTGATGGTACCAGGCCAATAGGCAGCAGCTCTGCTGGTCTCTATGGGCCTTAATTAATTAATTTATTTTTTATCATAATCTTGTTTAAATTACATTGAATCACATATAACTTCACAACGTGTTACATTTCTTTTTCCAGAAGGAATACCATTCATATCAGTCAATACAGAGACATTAAAATCCCCATCATAGGGACCAGCAGTTAGCGTAATGGCTATGTTGCTGGACTCTCACGTAGTCGAACGCAGTTCGAGTCCCAGACCCGGTGGCTTAAACTCATGCCGGGCACGTGTGCGTGCGTGCCCAAGATCCCGAGAGGAGAATGGAGGAGAAGGGATTGCGGCATGGCCATCTCCCCTGGGGGGTGATTTCTCACTTTCTATCTCTCTGTCTCTCTCTGTCTGGCGAGCGCACGCGCCCTATAGCAAAAACCTCTCCAAAAAAAAAAAAAATCCCCATCATAATCATCATTATCCAATAGCTTTTCATCTTTTTCCCAGATGATTATTATTATTCCAATGATTTTTTTAAACATTCAATCACTATGTATCATTTTGCTTGTAAAAAGACTTTACCCAACAGGAAATACTTCTCAGACCTGTCCAGTTGAGAATACTATACACATCACCATCGACGGGTAATAAACCGTATCTGAATCTCTACGGGCCTTTGTGTGGATAGAAAAAGGGGCTACCTCTGGACAGGCCAGGGTCCAGAAACTTAAGTTTTGTGACTTTCACCTGTCCTGGCCTTAGTTACGATTCTGTGAAAGTGGGAGATTGGTTCCTTCCCTTCCCTCTCTCATGAGGTTCGGGAAAGAGCAGTCCACCTAGTGGATAACTGAGCGGCAGGCAGTGGAGAGCAGACCTTAGGAGGGAGGTTCTGGAGTCAGACTGCTTGGGTTTGAATATAGGCTTCCCTACGTGCTGTGCCACCTTGGGCAAGTTACCTAACTTCTCTGTGCTTGAGTTCCATTTATTTATTTATTTGTTTGTTTGTTTTTGGAGAGATTTTTGCTGCTGTGCACTCGCCAGACAGACAGAGACAGAGAGACAGAAAGCAAGAAATCACCACCCCCAGGGGCGATGGCCACGCCGCAATCCCTTCTCCTCCATTCTCCTCTCAGAATCTTGGGCACACACACACACATGCCCGACTTGAGTTTTAAGCCACCGAGTCGGGTATTCGAACCGCAGTCGACTACGTGGGAGTCCAGTGACACAGCCATTACGCTAACTGCTGGTCCCCTTTAGTTCCTTTTTTACCCACCCATTTAGAGTAGTGGAGGTAAAGTTAGAGGTACGTGTGTGCCTGGAACAGAACACGGAGCGACCGTGCCAGCCTCGGGCACTGTTTGTAACCCTGGTAAACAACAGCACCTCTCATCTGTATGCACCTTCCAGCTTGTAAAATGCCTTCACTCTCCTTTTCCTCCATGTCTACAATGTGCTCGGGAGGACGGATGGCAAGGTAGGGGTAAGTGACCCATTTTGAGATGAGGAAAACTGAGGTTCAGAGAGACCGTGTGCTAGGGCGGGACAGGACGCTCTGGGCTCTCAAGCCCGCTTGCTTTCCATCTGCCTCCCTGCTTGCTTCTCCAGGTGAAGTAGAGGCCTGGGCTCGGGGTCAGAGACAGCTGAGAGTAAGAGACAGCGCTGCCCTGGGCGGTTGTTCAGGGTGGCCACTCATGGTGGCTCGGGGAAAGTTCTGAAGCCACGACTAGATGGGGAAGAGGCTGTGGGGCACTGTACCCCAAGTGCAGGGGGCTGAGGGGCGACACCCAAGGAGACCCGACGGTGAGCCAGGAGTCGGCTCAGCATGTACTCACATCTTGAGTTCTAGCACAGCTGTGGGGACAGAGGTCCCCCATTTCACAGATGAGGAAACTAGGCGGGGACTAGGTGAAGGCAGGAGGCTAAGGGCAGAGACTCCATGGTGGGTGAAGTGCCACTTCCCGGGAGGAGCTTCCTCTTGTTGCCATGACAACCGTCCCCGGGAGCCAGCACAGCTACAATCTGCCGGGTTATTTTCTCACTGGCGTCTGTGTCTGGGGCCGAGTCCAGTGCCAGGAACGCTCAAGATGGAGGATGGGGGCTCCTGTCAGGGCCCTCTGCCTCCTTACCCTGCCTGAGGCTGTGGGAGGGGCGTTGGAACATGGTCCTGCCATGAGGCCCCTGTGGGGACCCATCCTTGTCACCTGCACCATCAGTTCCAGCCTGGGCGTGGATACGTGGCCCCTCACCTCTTCCCTGGCACCCTGTTTCCTCAGCCCACGGAGACGCTCGTGTGAGCACACACTCCTCCTGTTCCCATCTCTGGGATCAGGGCTAATTACAGCCTATAATTAGGGGAATTACTCTCATTAAGGAAAGAGCTGATCATTGACAAAAAACAGGCTGGGGAGGAAGGGCTTCTGGGAGCCAAGAGGGAGGCAGGACTGGGCCAGCTCTCCCAGCCTCTCCTCGGGGTCTGCTCCCCCTGGCAGAGCCCCCACCTTTGTCTGGCCCACAGAGAGGAGATCCGGAGTTTTGTGCAAAGACATTTGCAGTAAGAGAAAAGGTTACTGTGGCGTGAAATTGTGCTGGCTGCCAGGAGGATTGATGAGCCATTAGGGAGGCTGGCCCGGCCACCTACACGCTCACCCTTGCCTCAGCTGGCCCCAAGCCCCTGTGCAAGCCCTGCCCACCACCGGGCGCTCTCTCTGCTGCCATGCCAGACTGCTCTCCTAGTCTGGGCGGAGAGGCCAAGACTCTGTGCGTCCTCCTTAGGCGGGGTTCCAAGCATCTCCACCTCCACAGGGCCAGCCCTCCAGCCCAGCTGTGGCCCCCTGCAGGGCTGCAGGAGTGCTCCATGTGCAAGACAGTCCTGTAACTGTTCACACCAATTATTTCCCTACTAGCACTCCCAGTCTGCACTGGCTAACCTGTGCAAAGAATCAAGCTGCCCGTGCCCAGGGACGGCAGGGGCAGGAGGGATGCGGATGGGAAAGCAACAGAGTCTCCAAGGCCCCTTTCCTCCCTCCCCGCCCTGCCAGCCACGGAACACTAGTTTCCTCAATGGAGCAGATGCTGAGCACATGACGGTCACCATTGTAAGCCTAACCATGACTGTGTGGGATGGGTGTTCTGGTCTCATAGCAGAGACGGGGGATCAGAGAGGTCAAACGACCTGTTTGTGGTCAAAGCCAGAGAGCAGGAGATTCAAACACAGATCTGGCCGTGGCCCAAGTCTGTGATTTTCCATGACATTATGCCATTCCCCTCTTTCCAGAGGTGTTCTGAGCAGACTGGGGCATGAGCCAGGCAGAGGCAGGCCAGGCTGGCAGATAAAGAGCTCCAGATGGTCATTGTCAACCCCAAGACCTTCACCCTCTTATATTTGGGGAGAGGGCCTTTATTGGTATTGCCTAACTGTCTGCCTCCTCTGAGATTCTGAGCTTGCCGAGGGCAAGGACCTTAAATGATCTGTCTTGTTATCACCAGTCCAGTATAAACATAAAAAAGGAGGTGCCTAGGGGCCAGCAGGTGGTGTGGTAGTTAAGTCACCCAGATCCCACATGGGCGATGGAGCGGTTTGAGTCCCAGACATGGTATCTTGAAAAACATGCTGGATGCGTGTATGTGTATGCCCAAAATCCAGAGAGGAGAATGGAGAAGGGACTGTGGTGTGGCCATGGCCCCTGGGGGCGGGGGTGCTTTCTTACTTTTTCTCTGCCTCTGGCAGTCACTGGTGTCCTATAGCATACCAAAAAAAAAAAAAAAAAAAAAAAAAAAAAAAAAATGCAGGTACCCAGAAAGGTTTACTGAATGAATGAGTAACTGTGGGCATACCTGATCAAGGCCGACTCTGCATGGTGGTGAGCAGAGGAGGGAGGGTCCTGAAGCTGTCAAATCAGTGCCATTTAGCTCCAGTTGTGCAGAGCTTTACCGGGCAGCTATTCTGTAACTAGTCCTTCCCTGTCCCCTACCTCCACACCCCCGCCAGGAGGAGGGAGGTCACAACTGCCCAGATTGTACCTTGGTAGTGGAAATGGAAGGTGCCAGGCCCAGCAGGTGGCGGGAGGCTCTGGAACCTGAGGGCTGCTTGGTGAGTGGGGCTGCGGATGACCTGGCCCCGCAGCAGGAAAGACTGGTTGGCTAAGGGCACTGGGTCCGGCCCCCCGAGGCCCTCCACGGTCACAGTTTCCCCCTCCTGGAGGCTGATGTTCTGGACCTGCGGATGGAGCAGAAAACAAGCACATAGCTGAGAGATCGAAACGCTTCACGGTCACACGGGGACTAAGAGCAGGACTGGGATTTATTAGATCATCTCTGAGTCTGTGGAGTTTTTCAGATACACAGCTGCTTCCCGCCCTTTCCCCTCGCTGGGTTCAGTTTTCTCACCTGGGAAGTGTAGAGGTGGGTAGGTATCTTGAATCGGATGGTGTCTGAGGGCCTGGCCAGCAGTGTGAGGTCTTAAGCATCAGACCCCGGGCCCAGCATCCCCTGGATACCCCCTGCTCGATGCCATAGGCTCCCACACCCAGCCGGCCTCCTCCGGAGCCACGCTTCTCCCTCCCTAACTAGCAGCTCCCTGGCGAAGATCTCAGGGAACAATCTTGCTCTCTGCCCGGGTACCAGAGTCAGGAATTGGCATCTTGCCTCCTCCTCATACCCTACTTCCAATCTGTCATTCAGTCCTGTCAATCGAACCTCGAATCTGTTCCCGACTCTCCATCCCACCGCCACGTCCCCAGCTCATCATGGTTATTGCTCACCTCCATCACCGCAGCAGTCTCCTGGCCGGCCTCCCTGCCTGCGGGGCTTCACCCGCTCCTCCCTCCACATCGATATTTCTGAACGGCAGCCAGCTAATAGTCCCACACCTGTTGCTGAGCCTGCTGCTTCCTTGTTTAAATCCCCTGGTGGCTCCCACTGCCCCAGTGAGTCCACGAAGCTGTAATATCTTAACTCCTCACTTGGCCTCCGGCCCTGCCTGGTGCGGCCCCGCCGACCGCTCAGTTTGGCCTTTACCGTCCCCTCCACGTGTCGGCCATGATTCCACTCTCTCTTCTCGGCCCTCTTCCTCCGATCCTTTCTTCTGGCTGTCACAAGCCCCTGTGCCACCACTCTGATTTTTAGGCCCTCGATCCTTGGAGCATCATTCTGGGCTCCATGCTGCCACTCAGCCATAAAAGGATTGACCCTGCATGGGGGGATATGGCCGTGTGGCTTGGTAGGCACACTGGAGTGGGAGCCCAGAGATCTGGGACCTCATCCGAACCATGTGACATTGGATAAGTATATTAACTATATGAACTTCAGTTTTCTATTCTATTAAAAGGGTAGTATAGGGGCAGACAGGTGGTGTGGAGGTTAAGGTGCTGGATCTCACATGGACAGTCTGTGTGGTTCGAGCCCTGGACCCGGTACCTTGAAAACGACACCAGGTGTATGCATTCCCAGAATCCCTAGGGGAGAATGGAGGAGAGGGGATTACCATGTGGCCATCCCCCGGGGGGATGATTTCTCACTCTCTCTCTCTCTCTCTGGCAAATACATACACCCTATAGCAAAAATTTAAAAAGAAGAAAAAAATTAGGGGGAAAAAAAAAGGATAATATAGATCTTTGCTACCCAAATATGGCCCCTGGGCAGCTGCCTCAGCATCTTCAGGGAGCTTACTAGAAATGCAGTCTTAGGACCAACAGATGGTGTAATGGTTACATGGCTGGACTCCCACGTAGTTGACCACAACTCAAGTCCTAGGCCTGGTTGCTTAAAACTCACTCCGGGCACATGTGTGTGCATGCCCAAAATCCTGAGAGGAGCATGGATGAGAAAGGACTGCATGGCCATCCCCCTGCGGGGTGATTTCTCTTTTTCTTTCTCTGTCTCTCTGGCAAGCACATGTGACCTATAGCAAAAATCCCTAAAAAAAAAAAGAAAAAAGAAAAAAAAGAAAAGAAAATGAAAGAAAAAAATGAGGTCTCAGAGTCCATCTCAAATTTACTGAGTCATGCTCCGCCTTTTTTTTTTTTTTTGCTTTTGCCATAGGGTGTATACACTCACCAGAGAGAGACAGTGAGAGGGGATGCCCATGCTATAATCCCTTCTCCTCCATTCTCCTCCTGGGATTTTGGGCACACACGCACACGTGCCTGGCATGATTTTCAAGCTACCAGGTCTGGGGCTTAAACCACAGTCAGCCATCTGAGAGTTCAGCAAAGCCACCTGCTGCCCCTTTCATGCTCTGCCTTTTGACATCCTGGGGCTGTTCAAAAATACTGATCTATGTGGTCTCTGAGATTTCTACACAACTGTTGCTTTATTTTTTTTAAAAAATAATTATTTATTAAATTTTATTTATTCATTCACTTATTTTTAATTTGACAGAGATACAGAGAGAGAGAGAGAAAGAGGAGAAATGAGAAAGCAAGCCACCAGGCCTGGGACTTGTACCAAGGTCAGCCATGTGAGAGTGTCCAGCACCTTAACTACCATGCCACCTGCTGGTCCCCTACTCTGTTGCTTTAAATCAGGGCTCTCAAGGGCTAATTACCTGGGCTGGTCAGGTGGCATTTGTAAGTGATCAAACCCTTCTCAATCTTTTTTTAAAAAAACATTTATTTATTTAACAATTCATTTGTTGTGATTTTCAAACTGCTGGGTCTAGGACTCAAACCCGTGGTAGTCCATGTGGGAATCCAGAGCCTCAACCACCACCCGCTGGCCCCACCCTTCCCAATCTTATCTCCTAGATATTCCAGTTGGTTCCTTCTCCCTATCCTTTTGTCCTCTCTCCCTTTGACCACCTCCTTTCCATTGTTTCTCACCCAAGAATGGGCTGGGCTTCTAATCATCTGTCTCATCCCTCCCATCCTCAACTCATCTCCCAGGCCCTGGCTGCCTCTGGATCAGATCATCTCTCTCTCCTACTTCCGATTGTCCGCAGGACCGGGTTCAAACTTCCCAGCTCACAGCTGGCTCCAGCGGCCTTGCCAGCTCATTCACTGTACTGCAGCCACAGGGTACCCTCACTTCAGTCTCTCTGGGCACCTGCATACGGGACTCCACACAGGGAATGCCTCCCTTCCTCCTCTCCTGGTGCAGCTGGCCATCCTCGCCGATCTCAGGGCCACCATCCTCTGCCTCCCAGGCCAGACCAGGCCAGCCAATCCTTCTGCTTTAGGCTCTCCCCACCTGTCCTCTCCCCATCTCTCTAGTAAAGTCTGGGGTAGCATTTTGGGTCACAACATCTTCGTTGGCCAGTCTCAATAAAGACGTGTGGAGAGCATGAGTACCTGGAGCTGGCGGTACGTTCTTCACCAGAGTCCTGGGAGCTGACGAGCACAGAGGCGACTGAGCCCGGCCAGGTTCAAGGAGTTGGCCACTGCCAGGCTCTGGGCCCCTTGGACTGTGGGTGCTGAGAAGAGATGTGTCCTGGGGACTGCAGCTGGGAAGGGAGGCCTCCCCACCCCTGTCTGAGAGGAAAGACCTGGTGGGCTTTCAGGGCTGAAGACAGGACTCAAGGCAGGTGCTGGGGCAGGAGCTCCTCCCGGTGAGAAGCTCCCTGCCCAGGCACGTGTGGGTGGAGGCTGCCTGACCATCTGCTGGGGACACTCCTCAGGGAATTCCTGCAGCAGGCAGAGGCTGGATGAGGTCCCTTCAAACTTGGAGATTCTCTGATTCTAGAGTTGGGAAAACAAGACTCACACACGTGGAATCTGTAATTATGGAGAGATGCCAGGCAGCATGTAATTCTGCCTTAAGTGGCACTGGATGCGTGCAGCAGCAATTCTCAAGGGGAGAGGGGAGGCTGGGAGGCCCAGGGAAAGCTCGTGGGGCAGGTGGGTTTTAGAGTGCCTTGAAGAGGGCAGTGCTAGGAGGAGGGAGGCGAGGGAGGACCTTCACTGCAGGGAAATGACTACGCAAGCTAAGGCAGAGAAGTAGAGAGACCAGTCTATCAATAGCGTTTTCTTCCCTGTGCTCCATAGACCTCTAGCTTGGCCTCTAGCTTCCTGCTCCTGACCTGGTTTGTAGCAGTAGTAACAACAGTCCCGTCCACAGAGCACCCCCAGCGTGCCAAGCCTCATACTAGGTGCTCTGCATATGTTATTTCATCCTCACCACAATTCTAGAAGATAGGTGATAAAATCCTCTTGTGTAAACAGGTTCAGAGAGGGTAAGGAATTGGCAAAAGGTCACATAGGTGTGAAGAAGCAGGGTCTTGCCTTGCTGGAGGCAAAAGCAGCTTCCTCCCCTTCCAACCTCACGAGGGTTTCACCTGCAGAAATAGACTTCTGGGCATCTTTATTCCGGGCTCCACGTCTCTCAGGTTTAGCAGGGAGGTGGATCTTGGCCTGGTCTGGCATTTTTTTTTTTTTTTTTTTAAGAATTATTTTAGGGACCAGCAGTTAGTGTAATGGCTATGTCGCTGGACTCCCACGTAGTCGACCACGGTTCAAGTCCTGGACCTGGCGGCTTAAACTCACGCCGGGTGCGTGTGCGTGCGTGCCCAAGATCCCAAGAGGAGAATGGAGGAGAAGGGATTGCGGCGTGGCCATCCCCCCGGGGGGTGATTTCTCGCTTTCTATCTCTCTGTCTCTCTCTGTCTGTCTGGCGAGCTCACGCGCCCTCTAGTGAAAACCTCTCAAAAAAAAAAAAAAAAAAAAAAAAAAAAAAGAATTATTTTATTCAGGGACCGGCAGGTGGTGTGGTGGTTAAGGGCGCTGGGCTCCCACATGGCTAACCATGATTCGAGTCCTGGAGCTGGTGGCTTGCTTTCTCGCTTTCCCTCTCTCTTGTTCTTGCTCTCACTCTCACTCTCACTCTCACTCTTGCTCTGTCCCTCTCTGGTCAAATTGAAATAAATAAATAAAGTTAAATAGAATAATTTTTAAAAAGGAATCATTTTATTCAATTTTATTTATTATAATTTTCTTTTTTTTTTTTTTTTGAGAGGTTTTTGCTACAGGGCGTGTGCGCTCGCCAGACAGACAGAGGGAGACAGAGAGACAGAAAGCGAGAAATCACCCCCCAAGGGGGGATGGCCACGCCACAATCCCTTCTCCTCCATTCTCCTCTCGGGATCTTGGGCACGCACGCACACGTGCCCGGCGTGAGTTTAAGCCACCGGGTCCGGGACGTGAACCACGGTCGACTACGTGGGAGTCCAGCGACATAGCCATTACGCTAACTGCTGGTCCCTTATTTTCTTTTTTTAAGAGAGATTTTTGCTGTAGGGTGTGTGCACTCTCCAGAGAGACAGACAGAAAGCGAGAAATCACCCCCCAGCAGGGATGGCCACACCAAAATCTCTTCTCTTTCATTCTCCTCTCAGGATTTTGGGCATGTACGCACCTGATGGCTTAAAACACATGTGCCCGGTGTGTTTTAAGCCATCATCCGGGACTTGAACCACAGTCGACTATGTGGGAGTCCAGCAACATAACCATTATACCATCTGCTGGTCCCATTTATTATTTTTAAAAAATCTGACCAGAGAGAGACAGAGAAAGAGAAGGAAGGTAAGAAAGCAAGCCACCAAGTCCAGGATTCAAACTGCTGTCAGCCATGTCCAGTGCCTTAACCACCACACCACCTGCTGGCCCCTGGTCTGGCATTTTCAGGTGGCTGGGATCTGAGTTCTCACCAACCAACCTTCTTGCTAGCAGCATGTGAAGCTGGAGAAACTGGGAACTGAGACCTCTGGCCCCCTGTGGTCTAGGGAAGGCACAGTCCCCCAAGTTGACCGGGCTGCAGCCCAGCCTGGTGGTGCGGGCTGGAATGGGAGCACGAAATGAGTCATCTCATCCAGAAGGCTCCCTGTTCTGTCTGTGCAGTGCTGGCCCCCTGGGTTTCAAGCACCCACTTGTGGGCCTGCTGCAGTGTGGCTGGAATGTAATTTGTCACTTGTTTGAGGGCCAGGCTGACAGGGGCCAGACAGGGCTGGGTGTCAGACAAGGGAGGGTGATGAAGTCCTGATGCAATTTGCAGGCATCTGAAGAGCATGGGAGACAGATTGAAATGTCAGGTCTGCTCATGGGCCAGTCCTCCCACACCCCTAGCCAGTGACAGGAGGGGACCTGGGGGCCAGGCAGGGGAGAGACAGAAGCTGAGGGAGCTGAGGATAATTCCTGAGCTGTTTAACACTGCCCTGCTTCCAGCAGTCCATGGGGTCAGATCAAGAGAGTACTGCCACCTCGAAGGGGGCTGGCTCCCTCCTCGATGGGAGAATTCAAACTGCCTCCTGCCAGCCCCCAGACCACCAGCCTTGTCTGGCTGCCTGTCCCCATGGAAGCTGCTGTCAAGCCTCCAGCGCATGCTTTAATGGAGAGATGGCAACACGGTTTTCGTGCACGTTTGCACTAGCACATCCGCCACAGGCAGGCAGGGTTCAGGGTGACTCTTGTGTACAATCCCCGCCCCCCCCCCAGCACCCGAGCACTCCCCGGGGCTGGCCACCGCTCGGCTAGACTCTTGGTCACTGCTGCCCATGTGTGTACTCTGACACGGCTCACCTGCATGCACATGGCCCTCTCAACACATGTCCTGGCATGTGTGTCCTCGCACATATGTGCTCACTCACATGTGCTCCCTCATGCTAAAAGGCTAACCACACCTTTACCACACAAGGCCCTTCATGGGTTTCAAAGCTCGTTCACACCCATTATCCTCAGCTCTCACAAAACCTCAGTACGAGAGGCAGTGCGTGTGTGTTTACCGCCACTCTATAGACAAGGAAACCTTGTAATCAGTGAAGGCGAGGGCCCCTCTGGTCACAGAGAGCCCAAGGCAAAAGCAGGACTCCCACTTCCGGTCCACTGCCGTCTCCATGGTCAGCCCCGGCCCCTCCCAGAACAGGAGAATCCCAGGTGGGTGTCCTAAGGGATCAGGCAGGCGGGCTGAGAAAGGCGATGGGCAGGGCCCAGACAGCACCTGTCTCTGTTCGGTCTCATGCCACACCCAGGCCAATCTCCTGGACCAGGGGAAGAACAGGGGCTCTCGGGTCCTAGGATCGGATCCTCGCTCCGTCACTAATTAGTGAGGGTCTTGGGCAAGTTCACCTGTAAATGGGGACAATATGCCCACCTCGTGAGGCTGTAAGGACTCAGTAAGATCCTGTCTGTGAGGGCTCAGCACAGAGGCCCATGGCATACGCAATCCTCTTTCCCTTTTCTGGGGAGATATGGACCCCACTTGTGAAACCTTCGTATCTGCCGTGGGGACAGCTGGCTGTGGACTCACCTCATCTTCAGGTCTTTCAGGTCTCTCCCTGCGGCCTTCCGCCTGCCCTAGGCTGTTACCAGGAAACAGGACACAGGGCCAGGGGCCTGAGCTGCCACTCAGGGGGCTTCCTGAACCCGGAGAAGGAGCCACACCCAAGGAGCTGGCTGGGAGGGTCCTTGTGCATCACTGGCTTCAATCTCCATTTACAGAGAAGGAAACTGAGGCTCAGAGAAGGCCAGGGGCTTAGTTAGGCCCCTGGGAGGTGGGCTGCAGGGCCCCAACTGGAACCTCAGTCCTACACGATAGCCTCTGTGCTGTCTGAACTGGCACTTGTCCATAAAACACGGGGCAAGGTATGTCTCAGGGATGGGAAGAGGGGTATAAACCCATAGTACCAGACCTGCCTGCGCCCCTGTTACCCACTCCAGATGGACGTCTATGGAGTCAGGGAATTAAAAGTTGCTCAGAAATCCCACCCTGCTGACCGGCCATCCCAGTCATGGTGCCCGCATCAGGCCTGGTCCTGACCTGGCTTAGAAGGGCAGGGTGTTCTGGCTATCAGACCGACATCTGGCCTGGCACAGGAGAGCTGTGTGCCAGGGGGCCACCTGGGGCATGAGGGCAGGGACCGTGGGCAGCTGTGCCCAGGCTCCAGATGGTACAGGGAGCAGCGAAGCCAAGATGAAGGCTGGCAGTGGGAAAGCCCTTAGATGCCAAGTGCAGTGAGAGGCAGGCACCAGGCCCAGAAAGGCCTGCAGCCCTTGGGCAGGGGTGCTGGCTGCCTGGAGAGGGTTGGGACCCTCACGGGCCATGGGGCTCACGCCCACCTACCCTAAAGGGATCTCTCTAGACTTTTCGAGAAAGAGCCTTGCCAAGGCCTGATCCCAGCTGGCGCAGGCAAGCCTCCTCAGATCATGGAGGCCCTGCCCTGGCCTCTTCCTGCTGGTGGTGCAGACCGTCGGCCTGCAGAGAGATACAGCACGTGAGGGCAGGTGAGAGGCAGTGGGTGATGCAGGTTATGAGGGGCTGTGGGCCAAGTCCCCGAGAGCATGGCCTCTAGGGATTTTGGTACCTCTGAGGCTGCTCTTCAAAAAAAGGGAATTGAGAGGGCCGTGCTGGGGCCCTAGACTTCAGCAAGGGCAGCAGACGCATGGCAACTGGCTGACCTGCTCAGGGGTGTGACTGTCGGTTCTCAACATAGTCCTCTCTTCCGGCCACAGTAGTGTAGTGGTTGAGGTGGCTGGATCCCACATGGCCGCCTGCATGACTGAGTCCCAGACCTGGCTGCTTGGAGAATATGCCAGGCACATGTGTATGTGCCCAAAGTCCCTAGAGAAGAATAGAGAAGATTGTGGTGTGGCTATCCCCCCTTGGGGGCTTCCTAACTTTCTCTCTCTGGGGAGAGCATGTAGCCTATAACAAAAAATAAAAACAAAAAAAAAAGATAGCCCTCTTCCCCATCACTCCTACCAACCCCCTGCCCAGACTCTATCCCACCTACCCACCCGGAGTGATCAAGGTAACTTCAGAGAGGAGCTCATAGGAGTTTATCCATGACGGGGAGAAGCCCCAGTCAGTCCCTTCTCCCCAAGCCTGAGGAGCGATGAGCAGCATTCCACGCCTTTCAGCTGCCCCCATGCCCAGTATGGCCTGACTCAACTGCCAGCCTGGCAGGAGGGCACTGCTCTGGGCCAAGCCTCTGGCAGGAGCGTCATCCAGAAGCCCTTACCTTCGCCTTCTGCTCCGATGCAACAAAGTCACCTTTCCAAAACTGCCAGTGCAGCCTTCAAGGGCCAGGTCCGCCACACCCACTGCAGCCCAGCTCAGGCTTGGCTCTTGGCTTCTTACCCCACAGGCCTCAGAGCAGGTGCTGTCCACTCCAGGGAGCCTTTCCTGATGCCCAGGCTGGTGGGGTGTGCCTGGTGTGGAATTCCCCAGCCCTGTGCTCCCCACCCCACCAGCACTGAGCATTCTGTGGTCATCGTTTGTGACTTCTGTCTCCCCTGCCACCCGTGCAGCCTGCGGCCCAGTGCCCAGCACAGAGCCTGGCACCGTTTGTTTATGGAACAAATCCACTCGTCGAAAACGATCAGCTAATGACTGAGTGAGCTTAGGCAATTCCCTTTCCTTGCCTGGGCCTCGGTTTTCCTGACTAGTGGGCATCGGTCTGCAGTATCAGGAACCCTTCAGGACCCCAGTGGCCTGCGTGGTGTGGCCAGAGACCTGGGTGGGAGTGGAGTTGCCAGAGCTGGCTCTGGAGGGAGAAGAGCCTTAAATCCTGTCTCAGTCCTGGATAACTATTTCTTGTCCCTCCACCAAACTGGGTGCTGCCCTGGGTCTGCTGTCCCCATTACCCTGTGGTCTCAGCTCCATCTCAGGCCACCAGGGCCAGCGGGGTCCCCAAGGACTCTGCCTGCGTGGAGCCGAGGTTGGAGGGCGGGCCGGCATCTGGCACATTCCCTGACAGCACTCCAGGGCTGTGGCAGGTCTTCGGCTCGGGGTTGCCTGGTAACAGCTTTTACATTTTGATGGAAAAAAATGTGGCAGCACCAGACAACACAGGGCTTGCGTGGGGGTGGGCACTGTGTGTGTGTGTGGCGGGGGGGGCAGTTGTGTCTGGGCTAGGGCAAGCAGAGCCAGCATTCTGCCCCATTGCGGAGGCACCAGGGTCAGGACTAACCTGGCCCAGTGGGCTGCAGTGGGGGTAGTAGGCTTGGGGGACAGGTGGAGCCAGCCCAGGCCTGCAGGGGGGCACCCAGCCTGCCATCTGCCCCCTCCCACCCCCTTTCCCACACCTGCAGCTAGCGCCTTCTACCCGGTGAGCCACAGCCGGTGCCACCTCTCATTAGGTGATGATTTTACATTAATTACCTTAATTAAGCGGCGCTGAGTGCTAATGGCTTGAGAGAGGGGGTGGCTGTTCCTAATTACCCTCCCAGTTGGCCCAGAGTGAGGGACACAGGGCTTGGCAGAGCAGGAGCAAACGGTTGCTGAAAGGAGGGGAGGGGTCTGGCAGGGGTAAGAGAGGGTCCCCCCCTCCACGGTGCTTGGCTCAGAGACGTGGACCTGGCATCTCCAGGACAGAGGTAACCGGCTCGGGGCCCAGAGCAGGAGCGTGCAGAGTTGGGATGGGTGGGGAGCAGGCAGTGCGCCCGGCTCCCAGACACCTCCTCTGCCCCCTTCCCCATGGCTCCTCAGTTCCCTGCCTGATTCCTTCAACTGGGTTGAATGCCTTTCCTCCCCACTCCTGGTCAGTCCCCAAGATCTAGGTCAAATGTCACCTCATTCCTTCAGTCAGTCCATACAGTACCTGTTCTGGGCCTGGACTACAAGGTGAGCCTCCAGCTCACAGTCCTGCTGGGGAGGGGGTGGCCTAACAGACTGCACGATGCAGAGTGAGAAGAGCTCAGTTGGGGTGCCCCAGGCTTTGGGGATCAGGAGAGAACCGACAGAGAAAGTGATGGCAGAGTTGAGTCCTCAAGGAGGGGATGGTGGGATGACTCTTTCAGGCTGAGGGGCCAACATGTGCAATTGGGGCTTGTGGGGAAAGAAGGCTGGGCCCGTTCCGTCAGCCACAAGCTGTTTAGGGCAAAGGCAGGGGAAAGCAAAGGAGGAAGGCTAGTGACGGGCCCAGAGGGACCCTGATGGGCAGATGGGGAAGGATTGAGGAGAAGGACTGCCTTGGAGGTTTTAATCCCAAGTAAGTGATGAGATGGCCCAGGGAGGCTGGGGGCAGGGAGCTGGGACTGAAGTTCTGACTCCTCCACCCTCTCTGATGGTACGGCCATGCCTGCCTCCCCCACCCCTGCATCCCAGGAGCCAGTAACAGGGCCTGGCCCAGGGGAGCTGTTCTGGGAGTATTTGCTAAAGGAACGAATGAGTTAACAGATGAACAAATGAGGCTCCATAGCTCTCTGGGGCCTAACCAGGCAGCTCTGTGATCTCTGCACGGCTGCATAGATTCAGACGCAGACTTCACACTCACTGAGGCCCTTGCCCTTCTAGGGCTAGAGCCCTCTTCTCAGGCTCTCCTGAGCCTCTGGTCAAACCGCAGGGGAGGAGAACGGGCACTCCTGCCCCTCCTGGAGCCCCTTGACTAAGGCATTGCCGAGCGGAAGCAGTAACTCTCTCCATCCCTGGTCTCAGGACAGAATCCAACAATGCTTTAGGCCCATCTCCCAGCCTCAGCCCTAGACTTCACCCTCAATCGGTACCCCATCCCCCCAGTCCCTCTTCCCTTCATAGCAGGCCCTTCATAGCAGTTCTTCAAAAGCTATCCCAGTTCTGCCCAGGCCAGACACAGGTCACTCACCTTGATTTCCACACCATAGCCAGGGTAGACCGAGATGTAGTAGAAACAGTCCAAGCCAACCTCAGGGGGTGAGTTGAGGGCTTTGGGGGAGTCCAGAAAGCCCTCTGGGCCTGAGAAATTCCAACTGCAAGGACCTGGGAGGCAGGAGACATAAGGTTCAGCCCGGTTCTGGTGAAAGTGAGTCCAGCTAAGGCGGAACCGTGTGTATGTGTGTGTATGTATGTGTGTGTGTGTAAGTGTGTGTGTGTGTCTGTGTATCTGTGTGTGTGTGTATGGTGAATCCTACCTCTTGAGATGTCTAGTCCCTTGTTGTTTTCTTTCTTTCTTTTCTTTTTTTTTTGCAGAGGATTTGCTATAGGGTAGATGCACTCACCAGAAAGACAGAGATACAGACAGACAGAAAACGAGAAATCATCCCCTAGAGGGGAAGGCCATGCTGTAATCCTTTTTCCTCTGTTCTCCTCTCAGGATCTGGGGCACGCACATATACAACCTGGCATGAGTTTAAGCTGCCGGATTGGGGACTCGAACCGTGGTTGACTACATGGGAATCCAACAACATAACCATTATGCCATCTGTTGGTCCCATAGATGTCTAGTCCCTTGTTAAAAGAAAGGACCCACCTTTAATTGAGCACTCTCTCTCTCTCTCTCTCTCTCTCTCTCTCTATATATATATATATATATATATATGCATTCTTATCTCAGTTCTCACAATGAATCAATGAGGTAGATTTTTTTTTTTTTCTTTTGGAGAGGTTTTTGCTATAGGGTGCGTGCGCTCACCAGAAAGACAGAGAGAGACAGAGAGACAGAAAGTGAGAAATCACCCCCCCCCGGGGGGTATGGCCATGCCGCAATCCCTTCTCCTCCATTCTCTCCTTGGGATCCTGGGCACACGCACCTGGCGTGAGTTTAAGCCATCGGGTCTAGGACTTGAACCACAGTCAACTATATGGGAGTCCAGCAACATAGCCATTGCACTAACTGCTGGTCCCAGAGGTAGATTTTCTTATTGCCATTTTATAGATGAGGCTCAGGGAGGTTAAATGAAATGCCTAGTCAGAAGAATCAGGATTTGAACATGATTTGATAAATATATACCTGCCATTATAATGTAGTTCAAAGGTTTTATTTTACTAATGAGGAAAAAAGCCAGAGAAAGGAAGTGACTTACTTAAAGTCACTCCACTAATTGAAGAACTGAGATAAGAACCTGGGTCTGTCTGGTTCCAATCCACGAGCCTCCTGCAGGCTGGTCCCTGGTGCCAAAGGGCAGGGCAGGCTGGCTCAGTGTCAGAGACGGAGGCATTTTAGGGCCCTGCAGCTCCCACCACCCCCATTTCCAGATCTGCTAGCCAGTAGGCAGCTCACCTGGTGACTGGACTGTGGTGATAGTGGTGGTGATGATGGTGGTGGTGGTGGTGGTCTCCTCGTCGTCCCCTGAAGCCGTGGAGGTGGCAATAGTCCCCTCAATCCCAAGCCCTGTGGTCTGGGACATGATCTCTGGAGCCCATGGCCTGCCCATGTCTCCAGGACCTTCTTGGGTTGGAGTCCACGTTCTGCCGGGAGGTGTAGTACTGGGCCTCTCGCCTGGTCCGAGGGTGGGCACTGCCATGCTGGGCCCTGGAGGTAGGGGAGCTGTGATACGAAGCACAGGGGTCTCTGATTCCAAGCTCCAAGGTCCCTCCCTGGACTGGGGCAGAGTGGGTGCTGCAGCCATGGCCGGAGTGGGGCTGGTAAAGACAGGGCGGTTGTCCTGGTTGGCCAGGCGGGGAAGGGGACTCGGTGTGAAAGGTGCAGGCGGGTCAGGCTGGAAGGGCAGCGCTGGCCTCAGCTCCTCCTCCCGCCTCTCCAGCCCCTCTTGTAGGAATTCCTCGAGCAGTGGGTGGTGGTTGAGCAGTTTCAGGGTGGGGGCCGTTGTGACGAAGTGGATGCCTCGTTCTGGTTGCTCAGGTGTGGGAGCCATTGTCAGCTCCCCCTCTGTTTCCTCGATGCTTGGGGCTTGCCCTTCCCCCACGGTTGGGGCCTCTGAGGAGAGTCCTGAAATAATAAGGGATGGTAAGAGATTCTTCCTTGTGCCAGCACCAGGCCCATCTCAGGCAGGAGGATATTCATCTTTCTTTTGCCCAAGAGCCTTATGGAGTATACTCACTATTGAGAATCATGGAGCTATAGATTTTTAGAGCTGAAAGTGAGATGATATCACATAGTTCAAGGATGTCACATGAGATACCTTCTCTCCTCCAACACCAGCAGCAGACATTACTAATTGAGCACTGCACTATTTCCCGCTGTCTTCAGATTCAACCTCAGAATCCTTCTCAGCACAGCTCTCCAGGCAGCCATTCCAGATATCTCAGACTGACATGATAAATAAATATCTGCCATCCCTAATGTAGCTCAAAGGTTTTTATTTTACTAATGAGGAAAAAGGCCAGAGAAAGGAAGTGACTTACTCAAAGTCACTCCACTAATCGAAGAACTGAGATAAGAACCTTAGCCAGAGTGTTGCCCCCCACCACAGTGACTTCTGGCAGAGATTATAGAGCATTCAAGTTCATTTCCTGTTCTCAGTCGACCGGCAGGTGATGACCTGGGAAATGCCTTACATATTTGGGGTTTATTTTAAATTTCCTCATGGGTGCATGACTTCTTCGTTAGAGTCTCATGAGGCTCCATTTCTCTCACCTCTCATAAAATCATTTCCCTCATCCCCTTTCCTGTTGTTATGGTCTTTCTAGAGCAGTAATGTGAGCAGAGTTGCAAGAGCCAAGCACTGGAGCTAGGCAGAGGTGGATTCAGATCCCAGATCCATCACTCTGGGACTGTGAGATTCTGGGCAAGCAACCTAAACTCTCCAACCTTTAGTTTTTGCCTCTATAAAATAGCAGTTTTTTAAAAGTTTTCTTTATTATTATTTTTAAAAATTTGATCAGAAAGAGACAGAGGAGAGAGGGAAAGTGAGAAAGCAAGCCAGGTCTGGGACTCGAACCACAGTCAGCCATGTGGTAGTCCAGTACCTCAACCATCCCTTCACCTGCTGGCCCCAAAATAGAGTTTCTTTTTTAGGATTTACTGAAATAACACTACTTCCCTCCCCAATTTGATACATCTTCCAGAATTCCCTTTATCTTTCTTGTAACTCTAGTCAGTGTTCATTGAGGGTAGGATCGAAAACAGGGGTAGAATGGCATCTGGCATGCTATCTACACACTCCTATCCATGGCAGTTGTTGCTAATCAATTTAAATAATTTCTTCCTGCGGGCTGGCAGGTGGCATGGTGGTGGGGTGCTGGACTCTTACACGGCCTACTGCGGCTCAAGTCCTGAACCTGGTAGTTTGCTTTTTTTCCCTTTTTCTCTCTCTGGTCAAATTTAATAATAATAATAATAATAATAATAATAATAATAATAATAATAAATTAAACAATTATTTAAAAGAATAATTTCTTCCTGAGGAAACCCAAGAGTCCCACAGGGTCCTGGGAGCCATGGGCCACATCTCTGTGGGGCCATCCCAGGAGAAGACACTGGAGCAATGCACGGCTTCAGAGGGCTTCAGTCTCTGTGATGAGAAAGGTCCCTCTTCCTTGTGCCATGCTTACATCAGCCTCAGCTCACCTGGCAAAGACCCGTGACATCTGGGGGGTGGGCAAGAGATAGGTCTGTCCCGGCATGTCACAGGCACTGCCTGGACCCTCTACCACTGATTCAGATAAAAGACACAAGGCACTGGCACACTATCTGCTCTGGGGGGTATGGGCCTGGCTGGGTATCTAGTTTGGGCACTGGCAGGTGGCATGGTGGTGGGGTGCTGGACTCTTACACGGCTTACTGAGGTTCAAGTCCTGAACCTGGTGGTTTGCTTTTTTTCTCTTTTTCTGTCTCTGGTCAAATTTAATAATAATAATAATAATGATAATGATAATAAATTAAACAATTATTTAAAAGAATAATTTCTGCCTGAGGAATTGATTCACAATCCTTTGCAACAGTTCTCTGGGAAGCTACTAGCAGTCAGATAAAGATAAAACATGCTTGCTATCTCTGGTCTGAGGTGCAGACTACTCTGCTGTTGAATATGTTGACTTAATCACTGCACAGCTGAAGAGATGATGCATATTCTGCTTGTGGCCCACTAGGCTCCCCTGATCCTTAACTGCCAGGAAAAGGTCAATGATGCTGGCTCCAGCTTTGGCTCATACAAAATTTTGCCAACTCTGAGAAGGCTGGGAGGATATTTCTGATCCTTCGAGCTCTCAAAATGGCTGCATGAGGATTTGAAAGGAAACACAGCCAGCGCAAGATGACAGAGTGTGCAAGGAGAAGGTTGGTTCCTCCACACGTCTGGTGGTGGGGCTGTCATTCCACAGCCTCACACCCACCCCGTGGATTGGCAGGCGCGAGGAAGCGGCAGATGGCCTGCATTCTGTTCAGGAGACCATGGCAGCTCTGATGTGTCAGACAAATGAGAGGAGGGAG
Organism: Tupaia tana; assembly: GCA_026018925.1. Taxonomy (NCBI): domain Eukaryota; kingdom Metazoa; phylum Chordata; class Mammalia; order Scandentia; family Tupaiidae; genus Tupaia; species Tupaia tana. The sequence continues at coordinate 22,543,775 of JAKSZU010000011.1, read as the reverse complement.
GAAACTGGGGTGAGGAGGTAGGTACAGGTGGGTATGGGCTCTCCATTCGACTGGGTCAGAGGGCCTGGGCACCCCAAAGCCCTGATAAACCAGGACCAACCACTATCTCCCAAGATGCTCACTAAAGCAGCCCACCCGTGCCCTGGCATTCTGGGCTAGGCACTGACAACACAGTGCCCAAACTAGATACCCAGCCAGGCCCATACCCCCCAGAGCAGATGGTGTGCCAGTGCCTTGTGTCTTTTATCTGAATCAGTGGTGGAGGGTCCAGGCAGTGCCTGTGACATGCCGGGACAGACCTATCTCTTGCCCACCCCCCAGATGTCACGGGTCTTTGCCAGGTGAGCTGAGGCTGATGTAAGCATGGCACAAGGAAGAGGGACCTTTCTCATCACAGAGACTGAAGCCTTCTGAAGCCGTGCATTGCTCCAGTGTCTCCTCCTGGGATGGCCCCACAGAGATGTGGCCCATGGCTCCCAGGACCCTGTGGGACTCTTCCCTGGGAGAGGGAGTGCACAGAGATCCTGTGGCTCAGGAAGTGACCGGAGCGGGCACAGCTCTTCCAACTGGCTGCTTAGGTGGGTGCTGGGCAATGGAGCAGAGCTAATGGGCACCTCCCGTCACTGTCGATTGCGCTGATTGTGTTATCTGGGGGGACTGAGCTCTTGGTTAAATGGAATCGTGATAGCATATCAAACGAACAAATTGATTCTGAAATCAACTGCCACTTGGTCCCGGAAGGTGCCACCCACTGACAGAGAGGGTAAGATCATCTCTGAGAGATAAGCCGTTCTGGATTTCTGGGGAATGGGCACCTCCTGGTTGACTCGGTTGGAGGCCTGAGGCCCTGTGACATGCCTCCTAGGTTGTAGCCAGGAGGTCAGAGGCTTCTCTGCTTGGGCTGAGCTTAGCAGTGCAGAGACCGACAAAAGGAGACAGTATGTTACAGGGGACAGCAGAAGGAGGTGTCAGAGACCCAGATGCCCAGTCTTATCAGGCACCTGCTGTGTCAGGCCCTTCTCAAACCTTGGATTACTTCATTGACACTGCGGCTCAGTGAGACAGGAATCTCATTCCTGCTTTACAGAGAACCTGAAGCCTAAGAGCAGTAAGGTGAGGACCTGCCCAGAGTCTTGCAGTGGTGGAGCTGGGATTTAAACCACTGTCTAGAGAGCTTCAAATCCTTAAGTCTTTCCAGACACTGGCCTGCCTCATGGGAGGAGACTGCAGGCTTCTCTATCCAGTTAAGGAAAATAAGCCCAGGGAGCAGGATGGACTCGTCCTAGGTCTCAAATACGTTCAAAGTGGAGCTGGGGCCCGAGCTTCTGGCTTCTGGGACTTGGGCATGACTGAGCTGAGCCAGGTCCATGGGAAGACCTCGGCAGGGTCACAGAGACCCTCACTGCATGCCCAAAGCACATCTGATCCTGGAACCAGCAGTTAGCATAATGGCTATGTTGCTGGACTCCCATGTAGTTGACCGTGGTTCGCGTCCCAGACCCGGTGGCTTAAAACCCACGCCGGGCGCGTGTGCGTGCGTGCCCAAGATCCCGAGAGGAGAATGGAGGAGAAGGGATTGCAGCGTGACTGTCCACCCTGGGAGGTGATTTCTCGCTTTCTGTCTCTCTGTCTCTGTCTGTCTGATGAGCACACACGCTCTATAACAAAAATCTCTCAACAAAAACAAAAAAACAAAAAACAAATCAAAGCACACCTGATCCTAGGACCCAATAACACTGCCCAGCAGGGCCAGAGCACAGAGCACACACACCTGGCTTCATGTCAGCTCAGCCATTTTAAAAGTCATGTGAGGTTGGGGCCAGCAGAGGATGAGATGGTTGAAGCACTGGACTCCCACATGGCTGACAAGGTCCGAGTCCCAGACCTGGCGGCTTCCTTTTTCACTTTCCCTCTCTCTCTGGTCAGATTTTAAAATAATAAAAAATGAAATTTAATAAATATTTCTTTAAAAACTAAAAGTCGGGGCCAGCAGTTGGCGTAATGACTATGTCGCTGGTCTCCCATGTAGTCTACCACGGTTTGAGTCCCAGACCCGGTGGCTAAACTCATGCCGGGAGCATGTGCATGCGTGCCCAAGATCCCGAGAGGAGAATGGAGGAGAAGGGATTGCGGCGTGACTATCCCCCCTGGGGGGTGATTTCTCGCTTTCTGTCTCTCTGTCTCTCTATCTCTCTCTGTCTTTCTGGCAACCTCACACACCCTATAACAAAATCCTCTCAAAAAAAAAAAAAAAACAACAACAAACAACAAACCTAAAAGTCATAAGCAGTCATAACAACAGGAATGCTCTGTTATAGTCTAATTGGTGAGAAATAAGACATTCAGACATAACCAAATTATTGGAGTTTTATTGATTAAGCTGGGGGTATATGGGGACTCATGTCTGTCAAAAACTCTGCAGTCTGGAATGAAAGGTGAAGGGTGCTTACAAAGGGAAAAAATCACATTGTTCTCTGGGTTGATTACAAGAACAAAGCCCAGGGGGCTTGGAAGGGTAGGGGCTAGGGGCTTACAATGCAGAAGCAGTTTACAGAAGGAAACAGCAGGTTAATCATTCCTGAGGGTATGTTCCACCGCTACCTTAACACAATGGGCTCTTAATGACTTTTATGGCTAGGGCAAGGGGTTTGGTAATTGATTATTATACCACTAAGGAACATCTTAAGGTAGGGAGTTTCGGGTTATTTAGCAGACAGTAGGAGTGTTAATCACTCTGCTTACTCTAGGCAAAAGGAGAAAGCAAGTTTCCAATATAGAGAAGAGTTCAAAATGGAGGCACTCCTGCTTCACTGCTTCAGCTCTGAACAGCAGTGTCCTGGGGGCTGAGGGAGAGACCACGCCCCCAGGTGGGGCAGCTCCCTGTCCTGGCAGTGCCCAGGCAGCCCTCTAGGGGAGAGGGGGCTGGACCCTCCTCTCTGGGACCCTGTTCCTTACTGGGTGGCAATGTACCAGTGTTTCTGACCCTGAGCTGTCAGAGTCCTCATCCATAAAACAAGCAATAATACTGAACCATACAGGCAAAGGACAGCCCCCTTCAAGTCCTGCATGTCCTCAAAGGGCACAGTCTTCCTAATGCCCACCTGCCCGGTCCACCGGATGCCAGAGCTCAGGGAGAGGCTGCGCCGCCGCTGTGTCCGCCGCTCTCGCAAGGCTAGGGCTCCCCTGAGCTGGGAAACAGCCCTCCCCTTCTCCCGCGCCCTACCCGCCCGGGAGGCCCAGGAAGCCCAGGAGCTTCCCCGCAGCCCCCAACCCCGGTGTGGCCGCCGCCGCCTGGGCCCTCCCCCCGCATTAGCTCTTAAGCTATGCAAATAGACATCGGAGGGAGCCCTGTTTAAAGTATTTAGACGAAATGAAAAAAGGCTTTCATCGGCACTAATGAGCCATTCAGGATGCCTCCCCGGTGGATTCTCTCCCGCTCCCGCCTCCCCGCCCGCGCTGCCCCCCCTCTGGCCCCTCTTGGGATTGGAAGTCCCCTTCCCCCAAACTCAGCGTGGGCCTTCCAAGGAGGGCCTCTTCCCTGCTTCTCCTCCCCTGAGCACCCCTGGGTGAGGTTAGAGATGCGCCCCACACCGGCCGTCTGGCGCGGGATGCGAGGGCGAGGCCCAGCCTCTGTTTGGGGGAAGCCATTCTAGTAAGGCGGGTACTATGGTCCCAAGCTTATAGATGGGCAAACTGATACTCAGCGAGATCCAGGAACCCCGCCTGGGCCCAGCGCCGTTGCCCCTGCATGGGGAGATGCTGTACCAGGCGTAGTGCCGCCTCAGGGCCAGCTGGTCTGCCCTGTCATTGCTGGGGTTTCTGCACCCGACAGCCAGAAAGTCTCCAAGGTTCCAGTCCCAAGCCTAAGCCTCATGGCCGAGTGCCCAGGGAGGGGGCTGCGAGCTGGAGCCTGTTTCCTCATCTGTGGACTGGGAGCAGGGTACTCCTCTATGGGCAGACACACATGCTTTCATCTGCCAGCCTCACCCCATCCTCCGCAAGGGCCCCGTGGGGCTACCTGCCACTCTGGCAGCCCCTGAAGAGGTGCCAGGCATCAAGCCTCCTGCCCCTAGGAAGCAGGAATGGGTCCCAGGAGAGAGAATGCCCCAAAGTTCTGCGACAAGGTCTGGCCTGACTCCCACCTGGTGGCAGCACCATCTCAGCTTGGGGGAAGGTGGAGCTTGGGGGTACAGTGGGCAGGAACCCACTCCCCTGAGTTCTAGAGGTTAACTGGCCCAGCACTGGGAGAATGAGGATTTAATGGGATCCATTTATTATCCCATAAAAGTTAATGAGTTTATTCTGGAGGTTCCCTGGCCCCTTTCAAGTTTTAATAGGGGATTAGTGAGGGCCTGGCTCCTGTAGACCCCTATTATCTCAGAGCCCAAGAGGGAGAGTGGGAGGGAGCTCACACCCAGAGTCTGGTCTCCACAGCGGCCTTCCACTGGGCCCGGCCCTGCCGCCTGTTCTGAGGGGCCCCTGCTAGAGGCTGGCAGGGTCGCACTGGGCTCCTAAGGTCTGAGGCCAAACTCAGCACGGGCCTACATGCATGCAAGCATGTTTGCTCCTGTCTTAACTGCTTATGTTGACAAGGAAAGCACTATAACCCCCAGACAATGAACAGAGAAACTGAGGCCCAGGGCTGGGTGTGGCTTCTCCAAGGTCACCCAGGAGCTATGACAGAATGGACACATCTGCGCAGTCCCATGGTCTGGGGCCAGGCAGCGAGGCAGACACCAGCAGCCGTTCGCTTTCTCAGGGCTCGTCCTACACTGACCCTGCACCCAGCACCCTCCTATGTCCTTCACGTTCTCCCCTCAGTCCAGGAGATCTGGGTCGTTACCCGGAGATGGAGACGCTGGGCGCAGAGGGCTAAGTAACTCGTGAAAGGTCACACAGCTGATGAGTGGCAGAGCCTGGCCTGGCACCCAGAGCACAGGCAGTCCACTGTGGCAGGCTTTCAGCTGTAGGGCCCGGGGCCTCCTCTCACCGCCAGCCTGAATGTGGCTGTCCTAGGGCACTCGTGCAGATGCCCTGCAGCTTGCAGTGATGGGGAAGGAAGTCCTAGTTGTGTCCCAAAGGGGCAGTTGTTGGGGTGGGCACAGAGATGCACTCCAGGGGGTCTTCTCATTGCCAGGCAGGCACCTCCCCCAGCACCCCTTTGCTCGCTGGTTCTATCCTCTGGCCCAGCCTTCTCTACTTCTTTGTCTTCCCATTCTTCGAGGTCCTGCTCCTGTCCTCCCCTGGGAGGCGTCCCACCCAGCCCTCCTCTTGACCTCTCAGGGGCACTTCCTGGAGTGCCCCCGCACACGTGTAGCTTGTGTCTGTGGGCAAGGATCCAGCACAGTGAGGGGGGCTCAGGGCATGCTGTTTCCAAGCCTAGGTTCTGCCTGGCTCTACATTCTCACAGCACCCTGCTCCCCAAAGCACCTGGCCCTTGGCCAGCAGGGGTGGGTATGGGAGGGCAGGGGCGGGCCCTTCAGGGAGAAGATGGGCAGCCAGCCTTTGGCAGTGCCCCAGTACAACCCCAACTGGAAATTGATGGGGAGTGTCTGCTGGCACAGGCCAGCAGGTCCCCCGGCCCCAGACTGTCCCCTCTTGCCTTGGCACTGACCATCCCCACCACACTCTCATCACCCTCTTCCCTCAGTCCCTGGCAGCCCAGTCAAATGTGGATTGTAAATATGAATGGGGGACCTGGTCTTGGCTTGGCTCCAGGCAAGGAAGTGGCTGGTTCCTAGAATCTGAGCCCTCTTGCCTCTGTGAGCATCACATCACTCCGTCCTTCACTTAAGAGGAACCTACATCCAGGTTTTCCCAGGTCACACGGAAAATGAGGGGCAGGGCCGGGACTCGGGATGTCTGAGCTCAGAAGGCATTTGGCCAGGCTGCTCTGAACAGTGACTCCTCCAATGCTTCTGGGGCTGTCTACCATCTCGGCGTACCCCAGGGACAGAGCTGGCTGTCTCCTAAGCTGCCAGGGGCAGCCACCTCCCGCATCATCCTGGCCAGGGGGCTGGGTAATCAGGGCTTTGGCCTCTCCAGAGTCTTGTGCCAGGTGGAGGCAGCGTGGGTGGAGGTAGTGAGCACCAGCCAGGAGACAAGCCACCCGCCCTCATTCTGCCCCTCAGGGGCGGAGTCCCTCTACACAGTCACTTTTCCACTCCGAGCGTCCATATCCCTATCAGTAAAGTGGAGCAAGAATCTAAGGGCCCTGCCAGTTATCATATCCCAGGATCCAGAGAATTATAAAGGGGTCTTTATTGAACACTACCATTTAATTTTATATAGTTTTTTAAGTTTTTGCCTGAGGACATGTGCACTCACCAGAGAGCGACAGAGATGGAAAGAAAGAAAGCACCCCCCCCCCCCCCCCCATGGAACGTGGTCATACCCTAATCTCTTCTCCTCCTTTTCTCCATACTATTGGAATTGAGGGCACACACACACATGTGCCCCATGTATTTTCAAGCTACCAGGGCTTGGATTCAAACCGCACAGTTGGCCATGTAGGATCCGACTCCTTTAACCACTAGGCCATGGGGCCAGCGCTTGAATGCTACCATTTATTGAGAACTTTGATACACGCCCACTAACATTCTCAGTGCTTTACCAGAGTTAGTTCATTTAATCTTCACCATAACTCTATGAGGTATGAACTTTTAAACGAATTTATTAAATTTTATTTATTTATCTTACTTGCCTGGAAAGAGACAACGAGAGAGAGAGAGAGAGAGAGAGAGAGAGAGAGAGAGAGAAAGTGAGAAAGCAAGCCACCAGGTCTGGGAGTTGAACCGTGGTCAGCCATGTGGGAGTCAAGTGCCTCAATCGCCATGTCACCTGCTGGCCCCGAGATACGAACTTTTAAAAAGCAGTTTTGTCAGAGGTTGCAAGTGCTCACTAAAGAGAGAGATAGCTATAGAGGGAGATAGAAGGAGAGAAAGTGAGAAAACACCACCTCGTGGGGCGTGGGCATGTCACCACCCTTTCTCCTCTATTTCTCCTCTTGGGATTTTGGGCATGCATGCACATGAGCCTGGCATGATTTTTAAGTTTCCAGGTCCTGGACTTGAACCGTGTAGTCGCTACATGGAATCCAGCCACTTTAACCACTGTGCCACTGGCTGGCCCGAGAAACGAACTTTTATTATTATCCTGTTTTATTGATGAGGAAAATGGGACCCAGGGAACAGGAACGTGTTTGAATGTGTCCTGTTCAAACCCGGGTTGTCTGGAGCAGCCACTGTACAACTGAACTTTTTCAAGCCATTGGGTCCAACACTCGACTGTGCAGGCGGCCAACGTGGGATCTAGCCACTTTAACCACAGGCCACCTAGCTGGCTGAATTTGCATTTAAATAGCTACATGTGGGGCCAGAGCTGGGCCTAGTCAGTCAGTCCTCAGGGAGGAGGGTGTGCCACACAGTTGATGTTTGTTTCCAAACTGGGCTGAGTACGGGGTTCTGAGGGGTAAGCACTTGATAGGCAGTTGTAGACACTCAGGCAGAGCCAGTCTGGGAGGACTTTATGGAGGAAGACAGCCAGGAACACTGGGCCTCCTGTGGCACTCGGGCTCCTGTGACTCACTCTCCTGTGATTTGAAGCAGGATAGGGCCAGAGTGAGAGACTGTTCCACCAGAACCCCTGCTGTGTGTGCTCCATTGAGGTGCTCCCTGCTCAAGGCCCGGGGCAGGGACCTGGCCTGGCCTCTACTCCAGGCTGCCACAGGCAGTCCCCAAGCAGCTGCCTGGCCTGGGGACACAGAAGGGCACTCCTATTCACAGAGCACCCCTCTGGGCCAGGTACACACATCCCCTGTCTTCCACCCAGAGCCAACCCTCTGTGCTTGGAATCAGCATTTAACACTTTACATATAAGGAAGCTGAGGCAGAGAGGCACGGTGATCAGCCTAGTTTACACAGAGGGAAAGTGGCCAGGAAAGGGCTTAACTGCCTGTCTGTTCCAAAGCCTAGGATTAACATTTCTACTGTGTTGGTTGCTGTTTCATATGTGCACGTGTGTGTGCACATGTGTGAGTATGTGAGCATGTGTGTATGCATGAGCACGGGCGTGGCATGTGTGAGTGTGTGTGTGCAGGTCCAAACATGTGTGAGCCACAAGTCATATCATTTGTCGTTGCTCATGGATGCCACACCGGGAACCTCACCTTACACAGTCCTCAACACCCCCTGCCCCTGGCTCCCCAAAGACATGGACTTCTCCCCTCATGCCCCCTCCTGTTCACTTTGCTCCTTTCTTGGGCCCTAAACTGACCTCCCAGGGCCATCTGCCCCTGGGCTCTGGGTAGGGGGTGGGGGTGGGGGATACAACTCTGGGCTGCCGCTGGGTCAGCCCTTCTCTGCCCCACTGTTCCCTCCCTCCCGTGAGGCTGTGACCAGGGGCCCAGGGTAGAGGGAGCTCCCAGCTAGCTGCCACGTTCTCTGCTTTCCAATTTAAAATCTAATATGGTCTCGCCACTGCAGAGCTGGGGGCTGGAGAGGTGATTAATGAGCCTCTGCCACAGCGTCACCTGCTGCGCTCTACACCTTCCCCTGCGGCCCTGCTTCCCCTCTGTCTGCCTGCTGGCCCTGGGGACCTGGGGGCCTTAGCCCTGCTGCCCACCATTGCTGGGACGGAGCAGGTGGCACAGGAGCGAGGGGCCTGCAATAGAGCTTAGGGAGGGGAATGAGCTGGCCTTTAGGGGCAATAGAGTTCACCCAGGCCCTGGGCTGCCTGGAAGGAGGGGGAGGAGCAGCAGGGCCCCCCTTGGCATGGCCTCCCTCAGTCTGGTTACTAATCAAGCTGCTAGATCTCACCCTGATCATGCCAGCTCCCAGTACGGAGGCCAGGGCAGGGGCCTTTGTAGGGGCGGATGTGAGTGTTGGGCTTCACTCTCTCCTAAGGATTTCTGTCCACGGGCTCCTTCCAGGCCCTCCTCCTGCCTGCTATGTTAGGTTGGGAGGCAGAACATGATGCCACCTGCTAGTCCCAAGGTGGAGGTATGAAGTTAGTGGGCAGAGGAAGGTGGCCCTAAACTGGGCGCTCAGGTCATAGTCCTTCCCACAGCCTGCTGCTTCCACCACCACCGTTGTCAGCAGCAGAGACCGTATTTCTCTGAAAGAAAAACCTTGGAAATGTCAGCTGGGATGAGGAAGGCTGCAGAAGCAGGAGCTGCGTCCCTGCTGGAGCCAGTCCCAGGGCTAGCCCAGTCCAGCAGTGAAGCTGGGGGGCCGGGTTTGATCTAGGGAGGAATGGCCATCCCCTGCATCCTACGAGGACTATTCCTCCTTTCCCCCAAGCCCAGCAAGACAGAGCCACAGAGACTGCAGCCCAGCATCTCTGAGCTGCTGCCCCCTTCCAGCCCCTACCTTGTGGTTCAAAAGCCAACACCATTGAGACTGTGCCCAGCAGCTGTGTCCCCCTCTGAGCCAAACTGCCACCCAGGTAGCTCCAAGATTCCATGACCTTTGGGTCAGACAGGGGCCTTGTTCTGTGTGCCTGAGCCAAAGTCACCACCTTGACCTTGTGACACTTGCCCGGTGGCTGCATCTAGGAGAAGAATTGGGGGAGCTCCAAGGGGGGGAGAGGGCCTGAGCCCAGTCCCCTGAGCTTCCTTGGTCCTTGGTGCTGAGGTGGGCTCTGTCTACTCCCTCCCTAGAGGCCACAGGGGTGTCTGTTCTCAGCTGTGGCAGCTGAGAGGCCTGGCAGGGCCTTGTCAGAGCCCTGGCTCCAGCGCAAAGGCAGCTCTGTCACCCACAGGCCATGTGTGACCTTGGGCTTGTCCTGCCTCTCTGAGCCTGTCTAGATTTTCTGTCTTCTCAGAGTCTGTAGGTGAGTGGGACAGAGTCACAGTCCCTCTATAACAAGCGTCCCATCCCAAGAGCTGATGGAAATTCCTGGAGGGCAAAGGTGGAGGTGGAGGGGACTTGGCAGGAAGAGGGGTGTGCTCTGTTGACTTCCTGTTTTCTTCTGCACACTGGAGCCTCCGCGCCTCCATCTGCTGGTCAGTATCTGCTGACACCTGGAGGACTAGATCGTGCGTGTGCTGTGTGAGTGTGCATGTATGTGTGCGAGCATGTAAGTATGTGCATATGTGCATGTACGTGGGCATATGGCATGTTTGTGTGTGTGTGTGTGCAGGTCTTGGGGGGAAGGCACAACGCGGAGGGTGGAGGTGTGAAAAGAGGACCCCGAGAGCTCTAACCTTCTGCTCACCTGCCGTGTGCCAGGCTCTGATCTGTCCGTAAGTTCACCTACACTATCTGATCGATCTCCCCATGCCGCGGTCACAGAGCTGATGGGACAGTGGAAGGTGGCTGAGCTGAGCCTGGGAGGCAGACTCTGGGGCATCTCTGCACTGCTGAGCTCAGATACAGACAGCAGGACAAACAGAAACAAATGACTGAAAGCAACAACAGCCTGAGCCCAGAGGGAGGCCAAGGCTGCCTTCCTCCTTGGTCCCGCAGTTCCAGTTCTTGAACTGTTCTGCCCTAGCCCCTCCCAGAGCCCGTTTCCAGAGCAGCTGAGACAGTGACGTGCGGGAGCCTTGAGGGCCTGTGGGGGCAATGAGCACGGGGGGTGGCTTGTAGGACAGTTGTGCTGCAGCAGGGGCCTGAAACCCCCTGGAAGTCCAAGGGCAGCGTAAGAGGTCCCTGCTGGGCGACGCGTCCCAGTGTTTCTCCCCTCTCCAGGGCCAACACTTTGAGCCCTCTCCGCCTTTCCTTGCTTCTGTGGGTGACCCAGCGAGTCCAGCTTTACTTCCAAAGGACCTAGGGAAGAGTTGTTGGAGGTCTGGGCTCTGCCCTTAGGACTTGGCTAGGTAGGGGGAACAGAGAGGGCAACCTGGAACCTTCCAGCTTCAGGCACATAGGATGACACTTAACCTTCCTGATGGTGCGGGCCCTGCACCTGTGGACTGGCCCGGCCCCCTTAGCTTCCATGCCTTTGAGGGACTGAGGGGAAGGGGCCTCACCTGCTCAGCACCCCTGTCTGGGAGGCCCACTGGGCTTGGTCTGTCCCTCCACTTCCCCAGCAAGCCAGAGTGGGGGAGGGGAGGGGTGCAGAGCTGCTAAAAATAGCAGCAGCAGCTCTAGCTATGAGTCTCCTTGAGGGGTCAGTGGAGCCCAAGATTAGGAAGGAAGAAAGTGAAGTGGGCTACAGGGAGGGAGAGAGACCAGTCTGAGCTGGGACCTGCCGTGCTCACACCCTGGCCTCAGCCCCTGGGCACATGGACAGCGGGCATAAGGGGACACATGGACACAGGCAGAGATGCACAGAGATGTGATTATCTGGGGCTTCTCCCGCAAAACCCTAGACACGGGGGATGGACCCCCAACACTTCAGGCCTCACTCTCACCCCCCACCTTGCTTTGACCTATAAGGAGCCTGCTGACCTGGGCATGTGGATACCCTAAGTTGAGAGGACTAAACCCTCCTCTCCTGTTGCTCTGCTTGAGCCCCAGGGCAGGGAAGGACCAGGTGGCACTAGAGGTGGCATCAGGAATACAGGTGCAGCAGGGACCAGACTTAGGGCACCAAGCAGTGGCTGGGGCATCAGGGACACCACTTGACCTAAGGAGTAGGCCTCCTCTCAACCTGGACTGGGAGGCAGAGAGGCTTGGGACCCAGCAGGGCTGATGGGCAGGAGCCAAGTGGGCAGCAGAGGAAGGGGCATGGGAGCTGGGTAAGCAAACGCGTGAAGGACCTCTCTCTCGCATGCTTTGTCTGGTCCCATCTTCACACCTTTGCCAGGAACTCTTTGGTCCTCAAAAGATGACCCCGTCTCCTCCATTTCCTCTCATTAGCCAGAAAAGAGAGCCCCATGATGAAAGAGGGCCTGCTAGCTGCTGGACTAGATGTTTCGAGTCACTAGCAGATCTTGGATGTAAATCGCAGCTAGGACAATGTCCGTCAGAGCAGAGAGCCAGGATGAAGGCCCATAGAAGACCCACCCCCCGCCATGGCCGAACCCCACTTTCATCTCTCTGCATTGCTAGTCTCACACTCCAGGTCAGACCTAGACTGGCTGGTGCTCAGCCCCCACCCTTGCCTCAGGAGCTCAGCCCCTCCGGTGGGTGCTCCCAGCTCCAGCTGTCCAAGCGGGGCATCTGGTTTCTATCCAGTCCCCACCCCCTCTGGTTTCCTTTGATCCCGATACTGTTCGATGAAAGGGGTGGGACAGGGACACACACCATGAATTCCCAGGGAGACTGAGGCAGGAGGAGATGACACCACTTGCCCAAGGTCATCCAGCCAGTAAGTGCCAGCACTGGGTTTAAACCTTGGGGCCCTGGCTCCTTGACCAGTGCTCTTCTGACCATGTTTTTCCTTTAGGACTGTCCCCTCCTTCCTGACGTACAACTTGGCTCCCCGCACTGCCCAATAACCCCCCTCCCAGGCTTTGGGACTCCCTAGGCACCTGCTGGCTGGTGGGACCCAGGCCAGACACTCAGCAGGTGGCTGCTTGGGGGACAAAGAAGCTGGTGCTCAGCTGCTGAGCTGGGAGGGAGGGAGGGAGAAGCTAAGGGGGGGAGGAGGGATCTGGGCTGGAAATGGGGAGGGGCCTCAGAATCTGCTTCAGATCCTTTAACAAGGAGCCAGCAGCTAAGAATGGGTAAAACCACATACAAATGAGCATCTGTGGGGGGGCTCAGTGGATCCGGCAGTCTTCAACCCGTCTCCTCCCCCTTCTCTCTTTCTGCCCTCCCAGGCTGATGATCAGCTGGACCGAGGAGCCTGAGGGGAGGGGAGAAGTGGGGGGCTGAGGGAGGTGCTGAGGTAGATGCCAGGATGTTGAGATTCCAGCTGGGCCCCTGGAGAAGCCACGGGTCTCCCTTCAATGGCTCTCTCTGAAGGGAGACCCGTGGCTTGAATGCTGCAAAATACCCATTTTGGTAGCAGGAGGGACCCTGTACCTGCCCTGCCTTATTGGGAGTGGGGGGAGCACCCAGACCTAACAGAGATGGGAAGAGTTGGAGGGCACCCATCTTGACCTGGCCCAGGGACATCAGAGACTTGCTGGATTCTCACAGACCAAAAGGTAAACTCTCCTGCTTCAAATGAGAAACTGAGGCCTAGGGCTGTCCCTAGCTAGGAGTCTCCTGCCTTTCTAAAGGTTAGGGTAGTTGGATCATGTCGGTGCTGTTTGGCATCTTATCTGTGTCTCCTTCGATTCAAATCAGAGTCCCTGGTCTAACTGGAGAGTTAGCCACAGCCTTGCTTATTAAGAAGACAGCTCCCTCTAAAATGATTCCTTAAGGGCAGGAATAATATTGTATTCCTGCTTATCAAAGCACCTGCTAGATGCTGAATAGATGATTGTTGAATGGAGAATGAATGGGCAGACGAAGAAGGATGGGAAGAAGGATGGACAGGCTAATTTCTTGATGGGTAGTATGTGGAGAACAGAGAGAGCCATCTGGGTCGGGTGGCCAGGAAAAGGGGGTGTGTGCGTGGAAGAACTAAAATAGCAGAAGGATGGCTTTCTAGGTGTGGAAAAATGACCAAGCAGAACTGTAGAGTCTGGACCAAAGAAGGCATACGCAGGGCCTAGCGGTTGCCCTAGTGTGAGGGCTCCGTCTCCCCAACTCTCCACATCCACTCAGTCCTGCTCATCTCCTGGCAGAGCCCTTCTTTCTAGTGTGCCCAGCCAGGACCTCCCACCCTACCCCCTCCCTTCCTGCCAGACTGCCTTCCAGCAAGGCTGCAGACTTTGCAGCCAGAGACCCGGATTGTTGTTAGAGAAGCGGCAGGTTTGTTTGCTCCAGAGCCCGCCGAGAAATCTCAACAATCAATGGCCAACAACACTCTGCTTGCTGCTGCAGATCGATCCTCCCCTCCCCAGGCTGGCAGCTGGGTAGTAGGTAGGCAGGTGGAAGGAAGCTGGGGCAGGCTTGGACCTTCCCGCCTAGGGGTTGGGCCTCAATGAAGGCTGAAGGGTTCAGTGGGGCAGCCCAGGATGCCAGGATAGGAGTGATCGGTCCTCTCATTCACCAAGGCACCCACAGGGCGGGAACCCAAGAGTCTTACAAAGCCATTGCTCTCTGGGCAAAGACTTCAGAGAGCGCAGTTCACTCGACTCTCAGCCCTATGCTCTTCCCTGGCCTCTGAGTGTTAGAAAGGATGTTTTATTCCTTTGTCCCTAACCTGCAGTAGAAAGGACTGAGAGTAGGGCCCAGCAGGTGACACGGTGGTTAAGGGCACTGGACTCCCACATGGCCGACCATGGTTCGGGTCCCGGACCTGGAGGCTTGCTCTCGCTCTCTCTCTCTCTTACTCTCTCTTGCAAGTGCACTCTGTCCCTCTCTTGTCAAATTAAAATAAATAAATAAAAGTTAAAAAATAAAAAAATTATTGGGACCAGCAGTTGATGTAATGGCTATGTTGCTGGGCTCCCATGTAGTCGACTGTGGTTCAAGTCCCAGACCCTGTGGCTTAAACTCACACTGGGCATGTGTGCGTGCGTGCCCAAGATCCCGAGAGGAGAATGGAGGAGAAGGGATTGCGGCATGGCCATCCTCCCTGGGGGGTGATTTCTCACTTTCTGTCTCTCTCTCTCTCTGTCTTTCTGGCAAGCGCACATGCCCTATAGCAAAATCATCCCCCCCAAAAAAAAAATTCTTAAAAAAAAAGAAAGAAAGGACGGAGAGTAGACATTAGAAAAATAGCAACTATCATGAACAGAAATGTGCTAGAAGAAAGTTAGGAGCTGTTTCTGTCTGGAGTCTGACAACATGGGCTGTAACTCGGTCTATAAAAGGCAGAGAGTAGTTTCTATCTCATACCAATGACAGGAGGGCCTAATGAGCTGCTGTGTGTAAAGCACACAGCAGAGTGCCTATCATGTAGTTGGAACCTAATAAATGTTTGCTATTACTGTTGCTGCTGTTATCATTGGGACGGTGATGCTGTCCGGAGTTCCCATCTGCCTGTACTGAAGCTCTGCCCCACGTTAGGGGAGTGGACACTTGCTGGCTGAAGCCAGGTTTTGCAAAAACACACAAGTCCTTTGAAACACCCTTACTACATATTGGCTGTGCCGCTGAGAGTAAGTGACTTCATCTCTCCACAACTTAGTTTTCTCATCTGTAAAGTAGGGATAATTAATCTCTTGTGAGTATTAAACAGAAAAGGCCCTTGAAATCTTGACCAGTGAAAGCTGAGCCCCTGGGGGTTGTAGACCAGGCCTTACACCTCAATGCATGTGGAATGAACGAATGAACGAATGAATAATGGTGAATGGATGACCCCAGGGCCCACTCTTTGAGGAGCTGTGAAAGGTTCACAGACCTGAATTACTGTGGTCCCGGGTGATCTTAGGCCCTCACCTCTCTATTCAAGACCATGTAGGCGGAGGGCTGCTCCTGGTTTCATGGCGGTCTCCACGCTGTGTGAGGGTGTCTGGAGCTGCAATGAATGAGGGGGCTATGGAGTCAGATAACATGGGGTTGTTCCTCCCTATTTACAGTCCTTCATTCATGCGAGCCAGCAGGGTACCTGGGTGGGACTTAGAGTGGGTGCTGTGGGAGGGGTTAGGAAGGCCGGACTCTGAGCTTACCTCTGCTGATGTCTATGTGTGCAGTTCTCAGTCACTTATTCAACATGTATCTAATGTCTGACGTGCTAGGCTGTGTGCCGCTGGGCACACCCACAGTGGTGGCACTAAGGGGTGACTGGGAAAAGGCTTAGCCTGCTTAGAATGGCCACCAGCACCCCACCCCCAAGCCATCTCAGGCTGACAGCATGACAGCTTAATTTGTAAAGGGAAAAAACTAAGTAAAGGCTATAATTTACAGTTGGGATAATTGGCCAACTGTTAGGAAAGGGAAAAAAAAAAATCCTAACATACAATCTATGTAAAAATAGTGCACTTGCTACGCAAACTCAGCTTCAAGACGCAGTCCCAGCTGCCATGGGCCCACCACTCCATTTCACTAGACAGCTGACCCTAAACTAATCCCAAATAGGAATTCTGGAGCTGCCCCAAGATTTCAGGAGTGAGCAAACAGACGTGGTATCCTTTTCCTGGGTTCAGTCTTGCTGCTGGGGATAAGGATCAAGTCATCAGATGCTTGTGACCCAACAAGATGACTGGTTTGGTAGGTGAAGCTAAGGGGTGTGGGAGCATGGGAGTCCTGTTTCAGGCTCGGGGGCAGGTGAGACTTCCCCTGAGAAACCGTATAGTCGAGGCCCCGTAAATACTGAAGAAGAACTAGGAAAATGCCAGATAAGCCAATGCTTAAAGTATGAGGTAGAATGAGCCAGGTCGGCCTAGAAGGAAAAAGAATTTCAGGCAGAAAGAACGGCAAGAGCTGTTGGGAGCATGGCTGGTCTGAGGAACTGAAGCTCACTCGTTTGGCCTGGCTGGGCAAGTCGGCCTCCTGGATTTGCTACTTCCTGCTGGAGCAGACCTTGGAGACCTCCCAGTGTCTGCTTCCTGCCTCTCGGCTGCAGACCAGGGCTGGTGGGATGGTCTTCCTGGGGAGCCTTCTACATATAGAAGCTGGCTCCCTCTCTATGAGAGAAGGCCGGTAAGCTGGGGACTCAGAAATTTGAATAGCTCCACAAGTCCTTGAGGCCTTGACATGTTCCCAGGCTTGGCCGCACAAGTTTGGTGCAACCTCATGTTGAAGGCTCCAGAAAGTGGAGGCCCAGAGAGGGCAGGGGCATGCCTGAGGCCCCACAGGAACCTCTTAACCATCTGGGCTGACATGCTCCTTCACTAAAGTAACCCCTACCTATCGCCCTTTTCCCCACCCTCTTTCTTGTTGGGGGTGGGGATGGAGGGAGGTGAGTAGACTATCAGGGCCTGGCAGTTCAGCCCAGGAGGGGGCAGAGCATCCCTGAGCTGAGCCTGGCCTGGCAGACCCCTGATGGAACCAGGTGAGTGTGGGACAAGGAGGGCAGGAGGAGGCCGGAGGGCCAGGGACTGGGTGGAGAGAGAGGCTGAGGAAGTAGGCTTTCTGACATGCTCCCCACATTCAGGCAGCCATGGTGGGGGGCACACAGCTCAGTTTCTAATTAAGGCCAGTTTCTAATTAAGCCTAGCCCCTGTGTCTCCTGGCTCCCCATTAGCGTCCCATGGTGTCCCCAAGGCATTTTAAGCTGCCACCCTTCTGAGGAGCCTGGGATGGCCGCCAGGGCCTGCCAAGCTTGATGAGCTCAGGCCCGTGAGGGGCAGAAAGCCAACTGAGACTTCCCCTCCTGCCCGCAGCAGTCTCTAGGCCCTCCAGTCTCCTTAGAAGCCCAGGGGAGCCTCCTGCTCACCATGTCTTCCTCGGGAGCCCTGAGCGAAATCCAGTCTCTCTCTCAGAGGGCCTTGTCCTGGCACCACTTCCTGACCCCAACAGGGAGGTGGGGAACAGGGTTTGAGTGGGCTTTGGTAACAGCCCCCAGGCTCAGGAATGTGCTGTCTGAATCCACCACCTACTGTGGAGTCTGCTGAGGGAAGCGATAATTACCATCTAAGGTTCAGGCGGCCCTGGTTAGTTAACCCCTGTGGCACTGGGGCTTCAGGAAGCCAAGTCCTCCTCTTTCTTCCCTTCTTTTTCCAAGCCTTGCATCCCAGACCTCCCCCCTCCCCCCCCCCCCCCCCCCCCAGTTCCTGGCAGAGTGAGCAACCTAGATTTGCCTTCCCGGTTCCCCTGTTTCCCATCACACTCCTCGGCTGAGCTCAGAGAGGTGGAGCAGCAGGTCCAAGGTCACACAGCCATCCCCAGAGGGAGCCTCCACCCCTGGAGATGAGCCCCACCACAGTCTCCGTTGCTTCCACCTTCACGATCTCCCCAGGCCACATTCACACATGCAGAGTTTAATTAACTTTATTGATATTCAGAAATTAAGAGAATGACTAAAGGTAATTGCTCATTAAAAATCATTAAACCGACACAGCAGGCCCTGGGCACCCGCTGCCCCTCCCACACTGCTTTCCCCCAACCGCAGGGGTAAGATTGTACTGCACTGCCTGTGGGTAAGGAGGGAGCCTCATGGCCCAAGGCACCCCTCATGCCTGAGGACAATCTAGCGATCTCCCCTACCTCCACAGCCTTGCCTTCGGGCCTCCGCAGCTTCTGGGCTGCGCCTGACTGCACCCCGTGGCCTGCATCGTGTGAGTAAAGCTCTCAGGGCTCGACACCATGCCGCGAGGCTGAGGGAACATTGCCCCGGCTGCAAAGGCTTTTGCTAGTCAATGCCGACCGAAGCTCCCAGGAGCCCGAGATGGCCAAATGCACCACCTCCCAATGGGAGACTCAAAACCCCAATGACTGGGACCTCCAACCTCACTGAATAATAAGGGGCCTCCGGCTGCCCAGTCTGACGTCCAGGCCCCTCTCACCTGCCAGGCCTGGCACTGAGGGCGGCTTTCTCAGCCCCCTGTAAGAGTGAAAATAAAGGTCTTCCCCAACAGTCAGACCCCTGCCACACGTTCCCCTTGGGCAGGCAGCAGTTTAGGCACTGGAGGTTCTGGTGGATCAGGGAGGGGTACTGGCTGGGTCACACAACGGGGGGGTGTGTGTGTGTGCACAGAGTGGACAGATCCCTCCTAACACTCAGACCCTGGCGGGGCGCCTGCTGCCCAGTCACAGCAGCCTTCCTCCTGGACACTCACTCCAGCCCAGCAGGGAGCTCTGTGGCTGCACTGCACGCTCCTGGCTCACACCCGCTCCCTGCTGAGCCCTCACCCAGTATTCAGGCCTCCTGAAGCGCAGACACGTTCGGACCTACTGCTGCCACACGCAGGGCCCAGATTACACTCACACTCAGACCCTCGCATCCACACGAGGCCTCAGGCTGCAATGCCAAGGCACACTCACGAACCCCGTGCCCCAGGGGAGCTGTCCAGCGAGAAGCCGTGACCGGACCTGATAACAGGTCCCAAACTGCAAGCGACATCCTCAGACTGCTGGGCCGGGGTAGGGGCTTCTCCTCCTCACTCCCGCTCCAGGTTGGGGCTTGCGGGGTACTTTCCCCCCTCCCTCGCAACGTGAATACGCTGTCCCAAGTCCCCGCACCCCCGCCCCCGCCGCGAGAGGACCAGCTGAGCAGCCTGGTGGTGGGAGAGCACTGGGCTGCGGGAGTGGAGCCAGAGGCTCAGACCGAGGCTTCCGCCTCCCTGGCGACGCAGAACGAAGGAACTGCTGTCAGGGGCCCAGCCCGGCATGGACAGCGCTGCCCTGACCTCTAACGAACCGGGCCTGGAAAGATGGAGTGCGGAGGTTAGAAACCCCCACCTTCTCCCCCTCCACATCAGGTGCTATGAGCCATATGGCGAGGGACAGCAGGTCCCAACTCCAAATGCGGTTCGGTGACCCCACCAGCCGACCAGCTGCCGCGGGAGAAGCACCTGGGTGTTGACGAGAACTCATTTAAGCTGGGACAGCAGGTCCAGAGGAAACCAGACACCTTCCTTTTCCAGGGCACAGACCCAGCCCTCTCTCCAACACTACATTGCTGCCCACTCAATGGCCAAGCTTCCCTTTACCTGAGACCACTGAAGTTGGGCCGAACTCGGAGCAGGGGTCTGGGGGACCGATCTCCCTGCCAGGAGTCTGCCGAGGGGTGGACAGGGGCCAGCCAGGAAGGCAGACTCAGAGGGTGGCAGAGCTCTGGGAGTGTTCTGTGTGTGCGCGCAAAGAAAGGACTTCGAGGACAGTCTGCGTACCAGGACCTCAGCGACTGCAGCCCAGGGGACAAAGAGGAGCTGGTTGGGGGCCCCTGGCCCCTCGAGTTTCTCCCCAGAATTGCGCTCTACGTTCCGCTCTGGCATGACTGTGCCAAGGCGAAGGGAGGTAAGCGACGTTCCAATCCCAGGTCTGGAGCCATCCGTCCCCGTCTCTCCGCAATGAGGACGCGAAAGACCCCGGAACCGGCGGCAAAGTCAAGAGAAGTTTGGCGGGCGGCAGGGGAGGCGGGACCGCGGGCCGCCGGCTCGACAGTCCGGACTCACCGCCCTGCGCCCCCCCCCTCACGCGCCCCGGCGCCCCTGGACGCCTGGAGTGTGGCGAGGTAGCGCGCGGGTGAGCCCGTGTGTGCGGGGAGGGGGTGGCGTGATGAATTGCAGCAGAGAAATCCCATTAGATCCGGGGAGATGATTAAAGGCGAGGTCTCGGCCGGGCGCGAATGGCGGGAGCCACGGCAGCTTCCCGCCCGCGGAGCCCGCGCCCCGCCCGGAACGGCCGGCGCCGGGGGCAGCGCAGCGGGCAGGACGCGGTGCTTGGGCAGAGCACTCGGACGCACGGAGCTGGGCGCCAGGACCGTCCTGCCTTTTCACCCCCGGGACCCTGCCCCGGTCTCCCGTCCTGCCGCCGGACGCCGGGGTCCCTTACCGTGAGCCAGGAGCGCCAGCAGCGAGGGCAGCAGGGCTGCCAGGTGCATCGTGGTGGTTGCTGCCGCGCCCCGGGCTGGGGCCGCGGCGGGAGGGCTGGAGGCTCTGCGGGCGTGGGCTCGGGGGGCAGAGCCGGGTCCGGCCAGGGAGAGGGAGCCGGGCCGCCGCCGCCGCCGCCGCCAGCGCCTGACAGAATCAGCACCACGGCCAGCGCCTGGCGTCGGCGCCGGGGATAGCCGCGCGGGGCTGGGGGCGGGGGCGCGGGAGGAGCGGCTTACCGTAAAGTCTCAAGCAAAGGCGCAGAAGACCCAGCGGCAGGAACACGGGCTCCCGTGCCACCGCCAGCTCACGCGAAGGACTGCCCCAATAACGTGGGCACACGGTCCCCGCCCTTTCGCGCTGCCCACGCCCAGCCAAGTCTACCCCAATTAGCAGCCTGCCAAGGAGGTGGGTTCTAACCCAATTCTCCACGAAGGAGAGCAACCCTTTCCCCACCTCTTTCTACCCCATCTTGGTACCTGAGGGCACCGGAGGTGACCTGGGAAGATATCCTCCAGTGAGGCAGCTGGTGAGGCTTGTGTGCCCTTGTGGCAGCTCCATCCCAGGCCGATAATGAAGATGGCTTTTGAGCGTACAAAGGACAATAAATTATTACTTTGCGCTCAATAAATGCCAGGGCTCCAGGCAGCTGCATCAGCAGCAAACTGTGCTCACAGAAAAGCTTAATTATCCTGATATTATAGTTAAAAGCCAGTGGCACTCGTGTCCTGGGGAGACGTTCTTCACTTGGCAGGAGGCAACCTGGGCTGAGCTGTGGGCATCTGAAAAGTAGCATCCTGGGTCTCAGGATAGCCTTGGATCTCCAGGACCCTGTCTCAGCCCCTCTGAAGGACCAGAAGAGCCTCCATACAGCCAGTCAGCACAGACCTTTCATGTGCATCCCACCCAGGTTCCGGAACTGGTGAAGAAAATGGAACAGCCCAGGGGTTGGGGGTGGACAGTGTTCCCTAGGGCTGTTTTAGATAAAGGCTTGAAGGAGCCCTAAGGGAGTAGCCAGGGAGGCTGTACATTCAAAGGCATGGAAAAATAAGCTCCCAGGGCTCTGCTTGAGCTGAGGACCTGCACTGAGCTGTCCTCTCCTCAGCCTCACTGAGTCACTGAGCAACAAAGGGGGCATCACAGCTGTTTAGACCCAGAAGCTGCTGTTCAGACCAGCAGGTCCATGAATGGCTCACCTGAAGAGCTTCAGTGGACACAAAGGGACATGACCCGGGGCTGATCTTATTTCCAGTAGAGGAAAAGGAGGGCTGAACTTGTGGCCCCCAAGGAGAAGGTCAACTTTATGTTTTCACATGAACTTGGCTTCTTCCCAGAGCTTCCAGACTCCAGTCATTGTTTGGTGCCCTTCTTGACCTCATCCTAGAGGCAGAAGGCAGAATCTTTGGTCCTTATGACCCCTACAGTCTTCCAGCTCTGCTGGTCAGATTCTCTCCAGCTCCTCTTGTGGGCTCTAAGAATCCCAGACAGCAGGCAGGTGGCGTGTGGAATTAGCTGAGGGAGATGCTGGGAGAGGATTTCGGGACCGTTGTTTGGAGAAGCCGAGGGAAAAAAAGAAGCCAGTAGCAGAAGGTTAGCAGGAAGGAGGAGGAGTTGATGAAAAGATCAGAGGTGAGGAGAAGCCAGAAAGAAGATGCAGGGAAGGTACAAGAGTTGCCAGCAGCGGAGGGGAAGCTGCACAGAAGCAGGAGGTTCTGTGACAGAGGGAAGGTCGGAGAAATATTAGCAAATGTCCTGAGAGTCCTCCTCTCCTCCTTGAAGGTGATCTTGAGCTCCTCCTGAATTCCCGAGTCCCTCAGGCCTAGGCAGCTTGGGCAGAGGGAGGTGAGTCAGGACCCAGGACTGATCCTTGTATGCCAGATGATTCACAGGGATTCGGAGGCTGGTGGCAGGGTGGTCTGACTCCTGGCAGCTGGGTTCCTTGATGGGCTGGGCACTACCCACGGGAAGAGAGTGAGAATAGTCACCCAAGAGCTTGCCACGTCACCCTCTCCACTTCCTGCACTAGCCTGGGCATTCAGGAGGGGTCTGATGGAGAATATAGCACTCTGCCCTGGGCTCAGAGGATGGGTTTGCACTGCATGATGGGAGTCGTGATGCACCTAGGCTTGTCCGTTCCTTCTAAAGACGGTCAGAATGGCCTCCATGTGATGGGTTCCCAGTTGAGATGGAGCCTGGACCAAACTGGGAAGCAGTAGAGTTTCAGTCAATCATCTCTCATGACCCTCTAAGGGCCCATTCCGCCCAGCCCTCAGCATCACCCCAAAATTGAGGACAATAAAACACCCAAGGGACATTCAGATGAACACAGGGCTTGCAGGCTTTAACACACCCTATTCATATCACGCTTGAAAGCGGCATCCTGAGAAATGCAAGCCTTCTCTCACTGGCCCCGTTTCTCCTATGCTCTGTGTCCCCCACCTGGCTCTTTGTCCCAGAGGACTCTGTCTGTATAATCACTTAATTGCCTGTCATCTCTACTAGTTGTTGACTCATGAAGGCAGAGGCTGTGTCTATCTCATCTCCCCGCAACCTAGCCCAGTGGCTGGCAAGAGTAGATGCCCAATGGGGCCAGCAGGTGGTGTGGTGGTTAAGTGTGCTGGACTCCCACACGGCTGACTGCGGTTCAAGTCCCGTACCTAGTGGCTTGCTTTCTCACTTTCTCTTTCTCTCTCTCTGTCCCTTTCTGGTCAAATTAAAATAAATAAATAAATAAATAAATAAATAAATAAATAAATAAAGTTTAAAAAGTATTTCTTTTTAAAGAAAGAGTAGATGCTCAATAAATATTTGTGAATAAATTATGGGGGTGGGGTGTATCTTTTTTTTTTTTTTTTTTTGAGAGGTTTTTGCTACAGGGCGCGTGTCCTCGCCAGAAAGACGGAGAGAGACAGAGAGATAGAAAGTGAGAAATCACCCCCCAGGAGGATGGTCACACTGCAGTCCCTCCCTTCTCTTCTGTTCTCCTCCTGGGATCCTGGGCACGCACACACATGCGCCCAGTGTAACTTTAAGCCACCAGGTCCAGGACTTGAACTATGGTCGACTACATGGGAGTCCAGCAACATAGCCATTATGCCAACCGCTGGTTCCAAGGGGGCAGGGTGTGTCTAAAGCCCTAGGTAGATCACTGGTGCCAATGAGTGCTCTGAGGTAATGGAGAAGGGGACAACTGCCTCGTGGGGGTGAGGCGAGGTCAGGGAAGCTTCACATGGCAGAGAGCAAGTCGTGAATGTGTTTTATGTTTCATTCAGTGGACATGAAGAGGATGTCCAAGATGCAGGAATGGCTTATACAGAGCCGAAGTGGTGGGAAAGCAAGGTAGCCTGGGGTCCAGGAGAAGACAGGTTGGGGGGAGGCAGATCTTGCAGGGAAGTCAGAGGAAGGGCTGGAGTAGGCTGGGACCAGGCTGAGAGGCTTTGTGGTCATCTGAATGAAAGATCCTCGGTGGCTATGCTAGAGGGGTTACCCTAACATGAAGATATTAGTGCCAAAACGAGTCCAAGGTGGACTTTCAAGCACTGTAGAAACTGCAGGGTGCAGTACAGAAGGTGTAGGGGGTCTGAGCTACAAAGGCTGGATTAGAACTGAGAGCCAGAGAGAGGAAGAAAGGGCTGAGACCCTTGAAGCCCCTGACCAGTCTCCAGCTCTCATCTCTGAGGTGCCAGCCTTGCTTCCCCACTGCCTATCAATTCACAGGATTACAGGTGCACACATTGGTGACTTATTTTGAAGTCTTTGCTGGGATGACACTTGCTTTCTGAGTAAGAGAAGGGGAAAATTACTCTCCTCTGAGGCAACTTTCAAATCAGAGCTGTATCTTCTGCGGAACCAGAGGGGTGGGGTTTTAGGGAAGCAGGGCAGGGGCTGCTACTTCACTCCAGAGACTCCTGGGGCACAGAGCTGCCTGTTCACCTTCACTTACTTCTTGGAGTGGGGTCCCAGACCTGGCAGGGTCTGGAGCAGTCAGAGATTCTCAGCACCTGAATGGCTTCCTGGATTACCCAGTCAGCTCTTCGACTGTAGGGGCAGGAGGAGGGTTCTGTCCTGGTAAATGGAGAGTCCCGGCTCCTGGGCATCTGCTCCCACTCCGGGAGTGGGGAGAGCTCAGCTGGCAGGAGAGCCCAGGTGGATGGAGACAGCAGCAGAAAGTGGTTTGATGTGAGCTACTTTCCAGCTCCAAACTGAGGCCTCCAGCCTGCCCACCACCCCCAGCAGAGGCCTTTGATCCTCCACAGCTCCATAAATGTTTAATGCCACCGGCTGGGCAGAAATGAGGCAGGTGCTGGAACAGGGAGACCGGAGAGAGAACTTAAGATCCGCAATGTTGGCTAGATGACTTTCACATCGGAGCCTGGGATGGGTGGGAGGAGGCCTTCTCCTTCCATGTGGCAGAAGTCCCAGAGATCGAGTTTGTGGCACTAATAATGAAAACTTGCTGAAAACCACCAAGGTGCTGAAAATAAAATGAATAATCAATTACAAAAGCCCAATCCCTGGTTTGCTCGAAGGAGAAAGATGGAAAGTTAAATGACAATCAAATGCAAATACAGCTCAACAAACACCACAGCAATTACCAGCCACAGGAACCACATGGTGCTTGCAGGCAGCGGGGGTTGGCAATTTGGAAGCCTGGGCTTGTGCAGAGGTGACAGGCGTGGGGCCATTTTAATGGACAGTTAAATATATGCAAAAAAACCCGCATCTACTTTGCATACACCGCTGATGAGGGGTAGCCGGAATCCTGGCATCCAAAACGACGTTGTGCTACCTTCTGTAGCTGCCTCCACATCATTTCAGAATGGAAGAGGCCCTGAGAGACTGGGAGGTGAGGCAGACGTGAGCACCCGGATCAGAGCACTGACTGAGAGGGCCCTGCTGGTCTCTGGAGTCTTCGCGCTGGTTGGAACAGAGGGTGCAAAGGCTGAAGTTGAAGGGAGCCTATGAAATCCTCCATGAAGAGATCAGTGCCCTGGTCTTCCAACAGCCCAAGGGCCCTGGTAAGAGTGGCCTTCTCCTCTTGATTTGCATAATGCTTTGCATCTCATTTGAATGCTATTAATTTGGTGTCAAGCTAGGTTGGCATGATGTAGGAGAGAGAACAGCTGGCCTTCTTCCTCTCCTCTGGACCTCAAGGCTTACTCTGAGCATTGCCTTCCCCAACTTGGGGCGGGGGCATGAGGCCTCCGCTTCCACTACCCTCTCAATGTTCCCTGACACTTGGTGAACCTTAGAGAAGCCAGCTCCTAAAAGCCAGGGCTGCCTTGGCAATGTGGCCACCTGCAGAGTTATGTTGAAGGAAGCAGAAAGGGTCCCCCAAGGTCATTCTTACCAGACCCAGAGACACCAAGGGAGGGTGCTAGGAGCCTCCATCTCCCCAAGCAATCAGGGCAGCTTGACTTGGAAAGTGGCCAAAGATAATAACTAGGAAAGGAGGCAAGAAAGACAGGTGATAATCCCAGAGAAATATAGAGGGCTCTAGAAATAAAAGCCTCCGAACTCAATATTTCTAGTGCTTGAACTTACATAAAGTACATCTGTCCAGAGGCCTTTGGTTTATGGTACTGTTCTGGGGCTGGGGATCTGGTGCTAGGCTGGTGGCCATTTGATGGAGTGGGTCATCTGGTGGGGTGAGCTCCTGAGAAGAGAGAAGAGGTCCTGGCATATTCTGTGGGGTGCTAGCCCTGGCAGGTGGGCATCAGGAGGCTTCAATGAGCTGGGGTGGGGATGGTGAGCAAAGCTAGAAAGCCCCACTGGCTTCTTGCCTAGGTGGCTCGATTGGGAATCTTGGTCAATAGACCAGAGAGGTGCTGAGCAGTGGAGCAGCAGGAAAACATGACGCTCTGAGAGGCAGGCCCACATGGGGAGGTTACCACTTTGAGACCTCCGTGAATACACTAGGCATGACAGGTCCATGACTTGGACTGGCTGAAGCTGGGGGTGGATCATGGCACCAAGATCTTGTCAGGGGTGCTATATCTCTCTTTCTGTGTCTCACTCACGGAATAAATACACTTATATTTAAAAAACAGGCTGGAGAGTATTTATGCATAAGACCAACAAGGGCACTCCTGGCAAAACTGTTCTCCTTTGGTGAGGGAGAATCCTTTTACCCCACAGGATCCTAAGGCCAGTTCCACCCACTTCTGGGGACCAGGGGGAGGGTGAAGGAGGCATGAACAAATACCCCAGCCAGTTGACCTCACACCTCTGTCCTGACAGCGCTCACCCAGGACCAAAAACCAGGGCTGAGAGCAGACAAATTCTCCCCATTTTTTATGCCAGAGACAAGATTGGGGGTTGTTTTGAATAATGTGAGAGGATAATTGTGTTTTCCCCTTTGAGCAAACCCAGGCACGAAGCTCTGCAATTACATAAGGGACAAACTCATAGCTGATTCACATTTTACAGAAAGGCTTTAAGTATTTCCTCTTTAAAATGATTGCCACATGCATTTAAAACAGATGCACAAAAATTCCAAATATTCCCTCTTTGGGGGGGGAAGTCAGCCCCAGAATCTAGTGGGCTTTTCCTGACTCCTAAGAATAAGACAGCAACCCCATTGATTATTTGCTGTTAGTGGAGAATAAGCTGAGGAGGTTAACTTCATTCTCACAGCAATCCTGTGGGGTAGATATTGTTACTGTCCCCAGTGCACAGCGCAGGAAACTGAGCCTCCCAGAGGCTCAGGGATGTGTAGGTAGTTAGAGAAATTCAACAGACTCCCAAGGCAGGGCTGGCAGGCAGGTGGGGACGCTCGTGGACCTTTTTAGGCACAGGTAGGGGGTGCAGCACAGGTTCCCCAGCTTCTGCCTGGGGTTTGCCTGCCAGAGTTCGGTGCCAAGATGATCTCTCCTGCTGCAGGGAGTGGAGGGTGGGCTGCTTGGAACAGGCAGGGCAGAGTTGGTGACTTCTTAATTTATTCAGTTGACAAATATTTAGTAAATACCCACTTTGTATCCCCAGCTAAGTGCTAAGTGCTGAGGATCCAAAGGTGAGTAAAAACAGACACGGCTGCTGCTTTTGCAGAGCTGGAGGTCTAGCGTGGGAGCTGGTGCAGAACCACCTGACTGAATGCAAAGCTGCGGCAGAACCTGTGCTTAGAAGGAGCGGCTCGCAGGGCGGGGACTGGGAGGCCTACGTGGCGGATCTGAAGGCTTCTCTGAGGAGGCAGTGACTGAATAAAAAGGCAGAAGTCGAGTGTGACTTATTTGACTAGAGAGGGATGGGAAGGGCGTTTGTGCACAGGGAACAGCATGTGCTCGGTTGGGAAGGACTAAGAGCTGGTTAGTATGACTGGGTGGCAGGGAACAGGAGGGTGGACTGCCGCCAGGGAGGTGGGCCGGTGTAGAACTCCACATCTTCAGGGATTGTACCGGGTCTCTAGACTCCCTCCTGATCGCCCATCTGTCTAGCCGGTCCTTCCTCTTTCACCCTACCTGGGTCACTCATTACCTCTCCTTGTGCATTTACCAAATGAGGGAGTGTTTACTGAGCACCTTGTGTGTGCTGGGCCAGGAACCACAAGGCACTTGCAGGCAGGAGGGGTTGGCTACGAGGCAGGCTTCGGGACAGACAGCCCTCATGGGGCTCCCAGCCGGGGAGAGGAGACAGACTCTCCACACACTGCGACACAGCATGTCTGTCTCCACAGGCTACTTGAACAAGGCTCTGGAAGTCCTAGAAGCCAAGTGTCTCCCATAGTTCAAACCTCCCAAGGCGAGGGTGCATCATCTCCTCCTGGGAGCAACCTGTTGCATGGATCCTCCCGGCATCGAACTCTATTCCTTCCTGCTGTGAAAAGTAGGCCCACTTCCTAGAGTCTTGAGGTGGTGGGGAACGCTACTGATGTCCCTTTTCTCTTTTTTCTCTTTTTCTTTATTCATGATAGAGCACATGCACACATGAGAGTGAAAGAGAGCATGGAGTCTGGTCATCCCACAATCCCCTTCCTCCAGTCCTCCGGCCTGTCAGATCTTGGGCACTGACGCACATGCCTGTCGTGTTTCAGGCTGACCAGGCCTGAGACTCGACCACGGTCACCATGTGAGCTCTGGCTTCTCTTGAGCAGTGTACTACTGCTGTACCATGGAGTCTGCCATGTGGTTCCTGTTTACTGGCCCTTCCTTTGGGGGGTCTCAGAGGCATCGCAGTTCCGGAACTCAGGTGACCTGCCAGGAGAATGGGGTCCTGATATCAGAACTTGATATCCTGATATCAGAACTCAGCTTCAGACACACCCCTAGCCACGTCCTCTTCTGAGCCTAAAAACAGGACAGAAATCCTGAGCATCCCTCAATTCTAGCCATGCATTCCCACCCATCACTCCTCCTTGAACTATTTGTCCTCTGCTTGTGACATCACAATGGTCTCTATGGCAACTCATCTGTGAGGTCACTAGTCCTTAAAGCAACAGAATCTGCAGGTCCAGACAATGGCCCAGAGGAGAGAGGGAGAAGGAATGATGGAGGCCTCAGATGGAAACCATTTTCTATTGGGGAAGCCTGCAGAGGGAGGAGGACTCCACTTCTCAGCCCAGCTGCAGTGAGGCCATGTTAGTGGTTTGTGAGAGCAAGGCCTGCTAGAAGGGGAGACCGCTCATCAGAGGCTGAGGGCATCCTGAACAGGGCCCAGGCGTTGAGGTCAGGCCTGAGGAAAAACCATCACAGCCTTACTCTTGCCTTGGGCGAGCTTCTGAGCGTCTTTGAACTTCCTCTTCTTTACCTGTAAAAGAAAAGGGGTGCCATTTGACTTTCAGATGTATTCGTGAGATAACCTGTAGGAGAGGTTGGCACATAGTAGGTGCTCAATAAATACTCATTCTATTCATTTTCCTATCTCCTCAGTCTTTAGCCTAGAGTCTTGCTTATTTCATGTGCTTCATTAGTGCCTTTTTTTTTTAATTAATTATTTTTTTGAGAGGTTTTTGCTATAGGGCGCGTGCGCTCGCCAGACAGACAGAGAGATAGAAAGCAAGAAATCACCTCCCAGGGGGGATGGCCGCGCCACAATCCCTTCTCCTCCATTCTCCTCTCGGGATCTTGGGCACGCACGCACACGTGCCTGGCATGAGTTTAAGCCACCGGGTCCGGGACTCGAACCGCAGTCAACTTCGTGGGAATCCAGCGACATAGCCATTACGCTAACTGCTGGTCCCCATTAGTGCCTTTTTTTAAAAAAAATTTATTTCATTTTATTTATCATTATTATTATTTTTTAATTTGCTACCTGGCACACATGCTTTCCAGAGAGAGAGAGAGAGAAGTGGGGAAAGCAAGCCATCAGGTCTGGGACTGGAACCATGGTCGGCCATGTGGGAGTCCAGTACCCTTAACCACCACGCCACCTGCCAGCCCCCATTAGTGTGTCTGATGGTAAGTACAGCATGAGGATTAGAGGACAGTGTTTAGAGCAGGCTAAGTCAGTGACTCTGAATTCAAATCCCATCTCTGCTACTAACCAGTTATAAACCTTTGAGCACATCAGCACACTTCTCTGTGCCTCAGTTTTAACTATAAAATGGGAGATAGTAATATTAATGGCATTGTTTCCATAGAGTTCTTCAGGCTAAATGAGACGCTGAAAATGAGTAGCACAGCCTGGCAGTGGCAGGTGTACAGTGGATGGTGGTGATTTTGCAGTCTGAGTGAGGCCTTTAAAAATTATGTTTAAGGGAACCAGCAGTTAGCGTAATGGCTATGTCGCTGGACTTCCACGTAGTCGACCGCGATTCGCGTCCCGGACCCGGTGGCTTAAAAATTCACGCCGGGCGCGTGTGTGTGCGTGCCCAAGATCCCGAGAGGAGAATGGAGGAGAAGGGATTGCGGCGTGACCATCCCCCCTGGGGGGTGATTTCTCGCTTTCTGTCTCTCTGTCTCTTTCTGTCTGTCTGGCGAGCGCACGCGCCCTATAGCAAAAACCTCTCCAAAAAAAAAAAAAGAAGAAAAAAAATTATATTTAATTAATACCATTTGTTATTATTTTCATTTGATCAGAGAGATACAGAGAGCGAGAGAAAGGGAAAGTGAAAAAGCCAGACAGCAGGTCCAGGACTTAAACCACGGTCAGACATGTGGGAGTCTAGTGCCTTTAACTGCCACGCCACCTGCCGGCCCTGAGTGAGGCTGTTTTTGCACATGCCATACAGTTTCTGTTCTTTCAGAAAATGTGAGTTAATCTGTGAGGTGTCCAGAACTGGAGAGTGGGTGGCCTCGAGAAAGGGCCACTGGAGGCAGCCTGCCCAGGAAGGGATCACCATTCCCTTCCTGGATCCCCCGTGTGGATACCATGTAGTGCCACCTGCTCATTCCATTGGTGGTTAAGGGCACTGGGCTCCCATATGGCCGACCATAGGCTCCGGGTGGTCCTCATGGGCAGGGCTGACCACGTCTCACTCATCTGAAGCTTAGGCCAGGGCCCGTGACACTGGCAGAGGCTCAGCAACAGCTCAGGTGAGCTGAGTTAGATGATGTCTTAATAACAACCTGGCTGGGCTGGCCCCTGTAGTCTGGTGTTTAAAAGAGCTGGATCCCGCATGGCCAACCACAGTTTGAACCCCGGCCCTAGCAGCTTGAAAATACTCCAGGCTTGTGTCCACGTGTGCTCCAGTCCTAACAGGATGGACAAATGAGACTGAGTGTGAACCGGGGGCTTTCTCCCTCTCTGTCCCTCCCTTTGGTGAGCACGCACACCCTCTGGCAATTAAAAAAACACTTATTGGTTAATAGAGAGTCTCTCCTTTTTTTTCTTGCTATAGGGCACATGCGCTCACCAGAAAGACAGAGAGACAGAAAACGAGAAATCACCCCTCATGGGGTGGATGGCCACGCTGCAATCCCTTCCCTCCATCCCTTCTTCTCCATTCTCCTCTCGGGATCTTGGGCACGCATGCACACGCGCCCAGTGTGAGTTTAAGCTGCCGGGTCTGGGACTCGAACCACGGTCTACTACATGAGAGTCCAGCAACACAGCCATTATGCTAACTGCTGGTCCCAACAGATACTCTCTACCTAACCTGTGCTATCCTCACAGCAACCAATGAAATATATTTGTTGTTGCCCATTTTGAACATCAGGAAACAGAGCTGAGATTTTTTTTTTCTTTCACTATAGGGCATGTGCGCTCGCCAGAAAGACAAAGAGAGATAGAGAGAAAGTGAAAATTCCCCCCCCCCCCCCAGGGGGTTGGCTACGCTGCAATCCCTTCTCCTCTATTTTCCTCTTGGGATTTTGGACACGCATGCACTTGGACCTGGCATGAGTTTTAAGCTGCTGGTTCCAGAACTCACACTGTGGTTACCTGCTGGCCCCCAGAGCTGAGAATTTTAAAAAATTGCTCCCACGAGCAAGAGATACACAGAGAGAGAGAGACAGCACCTCGAGCACCTGGATTCACGCCCAACTTTAGCCAGCCTCTGATCATGGGCACATCGTACCTGGCGTACTCAGGAAGGTCTCTGGATGAAACTCAGAACCTCCCCGCGTGGGTTGTCCTCACAGAGTGTTGTGTTTCACCGCGGCACCTGCTTTACCACACAGCCCCTGGCGCCCGAGTTTGCACCCAGGCTACCTGGCTCTAGAACCTACACTCTTAACTCTCACATTACCCCAGCCCCATGGATCTTGTTCATCCCTTTGGCCGCCATCCCAACTTTCCCACCCACTCCTCTCCTCTTCCACCTGAACTTGAGCCCAGTCCCACCCAAAGAATGCAAATGCTCCCCCCCCCCCCCCCCCCCCCCCCCCCCCCCCCCGCCTTGCTGAAATGAAGCTGTGTCTGGCACCGCCACAGCCTGAGCCACCACTGGCTCCCTTGCTTATTTCAAGTCTTCCTAAAGCGTGTTGAGTTCTTAACTTATTAAAGATAAGCACATGGAAATAGGGAGCAAATCTCTTTATTTATGACATAATCTCCAGCCCAGAAAAGCGGCAGGAACAGTGTTGCCTATATTAGGGAACCAATAGGAAAAAAAATCAATTAGATCCGCCAGAGCGTTTCGCTATTAACTTTCTTCTGATGTTTCTCTTAAGGCTGGCCACAGGGGTCTCTGTGAGTGGCCCAGCCGGAGGACAGACGAAAGCTCTGTCAGAGCAGAGGAAGCAATGTCACGAGGAAGGTGGAGGAACAGGCTCCTAGACAGACACAGAGACTCTCCGGCCCTGTCCTTCCTGCTCTCAGACCTCAGCCAGGAAGCCCTCATGCTGATTTAATCTCCATGTTTCTTGCTGCAATTTTCGCTGCCGTCTTCAGGGGTGGCGAGAATCCGTCTTTGATTCTTGCAGTCTTGAACCCCAAGTCTGACCACGTTAGCTCTGCTGAGGACAGGATCCTCTTCTTTCCAGAAGAACAATATTCTGGAGGAGCTCTTGTTGACAGATTTCAAGCAGAGTCTTCTGCTAGGCCACATTGCCTCAGACCTACAGCCACCATCAGTCCTCACAGCCATCTGCCTGCCTCTGGTCACTTCTAGCCATCTCCCAGAGACAGGACCCTATTCCTTTTTTTTTTTTTTTGAGAGGTTTTTGCTATAGGGCATGTGTGCTCGCCAGACAGAGAGAGACAGAGAGACGGAAAGTGAGAAATCACCCCCCGGGGGGGATGGCCACGCCACAATCCCTTCTCCTCCATTCTCCTCTCGGGATCTTGGGCACGCACGCACACGCGCCCGGTGTGAGTTTAAGCCACCAGGTCCGGGACTCGAACTGAGGTCCACTGTGGGAGTCCAGTGACATAGCCATTACAATAACTGCTGATCCCAGGACCCTATTCCTGAACACCTCCAGTGAGGGGGAGTTTCTTGCTTGTTGGTAATCCTAGATTTCATCTCCTCCAAGGCGGGGGTCACGGCTTGTTCCATAGTTTGTCCTGAGTCAATAATTGAATCAATAACTATTCTAATAGCTCCATTAAGCCAGTGTGGTGGCACATGCTTGTAATCCCAGCTACTCGGGAGTGTGGGGTGGGGTGATCTGAGTTTGAGGCCAGCCTGGGCAATGTAGGGAGAGCCTGTGTCTCTAAAACAAAACCCCAAAGCTCCTTGGATTGAATAATCACTCTATGCCGGGGCTGAGAAGGGCAGGTGCCTTGTTATATGAAGCAGAATCCCTCTGCTGTTCCCTGAACCAGAAGATACCAAAAAGAGTCTTCCAGTTTTGTTCTGTCTTTTTTTTTGGCCAGGAGCACCTGTAGCAGCAGCTCTGAGACACGGGTATTGCTATCCCCTTCTTGCAGAGGAGGAAGCCGACTCGGGAGAAGTAAGTGCCCAGGCTCATCTGTGCATCGGATGTGCTATGTCCACTCACTCATTTCCATCATTACAAAGCTCTTCTTGAGGTCTAACCTAGACCTTTCCTGTTGCCGTGGCCCTGGCTCCTTCTCAGTCCTGTGGAGGCAGAGCACGGTATCCCTGCCTATGCCAACTTTTCTCACTTTAGGAATGTCCATCAGCTCTTTGCATGTTACTGACTCAAAATGAATATTAAACACCAAACCTCACAGAGGCCAGCCCTGCAGGGCAGGCAATGAACCAACCCTTCTCATGCCTGTTCATTATTATAATTAATATTGAGCCGGATTGGTGGTAACCTCGCCCTCGCCAGGTATTTGGGCTATTTTAGAGGCTTATTCAGATCAATGACAGACAGCTCCAGATAGATAAACTCCCCGCCATCCAGACGAATCAATTGCAACACTGCCGTCACAACAAGCCCAAGAAATCAATCTGATTTCAGGCGACATGGTAACTCAGCGCTGGGCAAGCTGGTTTTAATTTCCGTGTGACTGAGACCCAGCTTCCTCTGCTCCCTGGAGCACCCCTCTTTCTTAGCTGGTGTTCCATGCACACAGGTACCCAAGGCCCTGGGAGGCCAGGCCAAGGCGGGTAGCCACATGGAGGACAGGGTGCCTGGGGAGCTGTGTGACTTTGAGGAAGGCTCTTGAACCCCCAGACCCAAAAGGAGCTGACTCCGATCCGCTGCTGGAATCCTGGTTTTGCTGGCTTCAGCTCCGATTTTTCGCTGCCCTCTGCAAAAACCCAGCCTGGAGGCCTTTCTGGGCTGTCTCCCAATCAGGGCGCTGCCGAGGTAGGTTGCCTGCCTCAGGCACCGGGCAGCTGCCCTTCCTGGTCTTGGAGGTTGAGTTTATCTGGAAGGGCAGGAGAAAGGTCATCGGGATGGATATAGTCATTTATTGGGTGCTTTGTTGTGCCTAGACGCTGTGCTCAATGCTTTACACACCTTGTCTTCTTAACCCCCTAGCAGCCCAGAGACACAGGTAGCAATTATCCACATTTTTTAGGAGTGGAAACCAAAGCTCAGAGAGGTTATGTTACTTGGTCTGAATCACACAGCTTTTAAGTAGCAGAGCCTGAGGTCCACCAGGTGGTGTGGTGATTAAGGTGCTGGACTATGACCGCGGTTTGAATCCTGGACCTAGCATCTTGCTTTCTTCCTGTCTTTCTCTCTGTCTCTGGTGAGCACATGTGTCCTATAGCAAAACAGTAAAAATAATACTAACAAATAAAATAAAATAAATATTTTTTAAAGAATTATTTTATTTAACTTTATTTATTTTTTATATTTGACCAGAGAGAGACAAAGTTAGAGAAAGAGAGAGAGAGAAAGTGAGAAAGCAAGCCACCAGACCAGGGACTCAAACTGTGGTCTGCCATGTGGGAGTTCAGTGCCCTTAGACACATACCACCTGCCTGCCTCTAAATAAATAATTCTTTTCTTTTTTTTTTTTTTTTTTTTTTTTTTTTTTTACTGTGAGGGAGCTTTATTTAGTCATTTTCTTCACAACTGAAACTCTGGGAATTCAAAATTAACATCCTTGTCCATGAGCTTCTCGTAGACACCAGAGAAAGTTTCGACCTTGTGCTCCGCGTTGTTCCGCTGGGCCCTGTCCAGGCGGACCTTGATGAGCCGGCTGCCGTCCAGCTTCACGCGGATCCTCTTGCCCACAATCTCGCTGGGGAAGACCAGGTCCTCCAGGACGGCGTCGTGCACGGCGCTCAGGGTGTGGCTCCTGGGACGCTTTTGCTTATTTTTCGTAAGGCTTTTTTGAGTTGGCTTAGGCGGAATTCTCCTCTGAGCAATAAAGACCACGTGCTTCCCACTGAACTTCTTCTCCAGCTCGCCAACGAGCCACACTTGGATCTTCTGGAAGGACTTCAGTTGAAGGACAGGAACAAAGATTACGATAGCTTTCCGACCACCACCAACTTCAGTTTCCTTGGCCGCCATGATGTTCAGCTCCCTGAGCTGCGCCTTCAGGTCCGAGTTCATCTCCAGCTCCAGCAGGGCCTGGGAGATGCCCCACTAGAACTCGTCCGGCTTCTTGCCATTGGGCTTCACGATCTTGGTGCTCGAGCTGAACATGCCTGCTCCTCGGTGAGTGCCAGCTGGGGAAGAGCAATAAGTAATTCTTAAAAAAAAAAAAAAAAAAAGAAAAAAAAAAGAAAAGAAAAGTGGTAGAGGGGCTGGCAGGTGGCATGGTGGTTAAAGGCGCTAGACTCCCACATGGTTGACTACAGTTTGAGTTCCTGACCTGGTGGCTTGCTTTCTCACTTTCTCTCTAGTTCTGTCCCTCTCTGGTCAAATTAAAATAAATAAATAGATAAATAAAATAAAGTTCAATAAAAAAATGTGGTAGAGCCTGAATTTGAACCCACATCTATTTATCAGGTTCCCGTGCCTAAGCTTTAGCCACCACATTGTCCTAAAGATGACATGGGAGGTGCCCCCCAGGGGGCTGCCTGTTAAATGGAGCAGTGCTTTTCCTCCAGGCTGTAGGGGAAGGGGAGCCTCCTCTCTCACACAGCCTCACAATCAACTGTCCCTTGAACCCTTACCTTCATGCTTCAGGTACTGAGTTGATGGTGTTGAGAAGATGAGATGGTCAGGAGGCTGACCTGCCACCTCCCCAACACCCCCTCCCTGCACCCTCCCCTGCCCCATTATTCTATTTAGGTGATGAGGGTGGGGGCTGGGACAGGCAGCGGTGTGGTGGGGGATGTGGCTTTGGAGTCAGCTTTGTGAGTCCACAAGCTCGCCCAACCACTCATTAGCTGGACACCCTGGGCCGATCTCTTGACTCTTGTTACTTCCTGTATCCTGTCTGTACAGTAGCACCCACGCCATAGGCTGAGGCTTGAAACGAAACGTGGCCTGCAAAGTACCTGGTGTGGAGTAGGCGCTCAGTGTGTGTTGGCTCCCTGTCCCTTTCCCGTCCCTGCTCTTTTGAGCCCCATGCCTTGGGTGTCCAGTCCTGCAAGCCTCAGGTCAGGGCTTCTCAGATAGGCACTAGCTAAGGAAGTCTAGTCGGGAGACACCCTATGAGGACGCAAGGATATATAGCAGATAAAAGGGGCCCTCAGAGCCGGGAGCCCTTCCATCTGAACCTCTCTCACCCTAGCCCTATAGCAGCCCTGGGGGTGGTTTTGCCGGGCCCTGGGCCTGGGTGATTTCCTGACTCCAGCACTCTCCCAGCCACCAGCCACCAGCCACCAGCCCCGTAAGCCTGCTCTGGATTTAGAGCATGACGATTTAGGTGCTAACCGGGCAGAGCTGCTCCTGGCTACAGGGAGGCCCCAGATCATTGGCTGGGGGGGGGGGGGGTGAGGGTGGGCCTTGCGGGGGGGGGGGGCACAGATCTGGGGGCCAGATGAACCTGATTGTGAAGGGTGTCTGTCTGTCCTGGGGAGCAGCAGGCTTGGGCTGGCTGTCAGGGAAGTGGATCATCAGGCTCAGCACCGATGTCCCCCCATGCGAGGCAGAGACCTCAGGAAACTGAAGTCAGCGATGGAGAGTGACAGACAGTACCACACAGCCAGCAAGTGACAGATGCCGAGTCAAACCCAGGACGGCTTGAGAGGGCTGGGCTTGCCCTCGGCCCTCTCCATAAAGCGGCGGCCCCCTACCCTCGCTTCTGCAGAGAATGACCTATCAGCCCTTTCGCCTACAGAGTACAGAGCGGGAGGCTAGAGCCTCAAACGCTAGCAGGAGGGAATGGGATTAGCTCCTGGAAGGACGTCGGACTCGTTAGCTTGTCTCCAGGACGGGTGGTTAGCGCGGCAGTGTGATCTCTCTCCGGAGGGGTTTCAGGCGGGTCTGGGTTCCTCCAGGCTCCTGTGGTTTGCACGTCCTGAAAGCTACCGAGAAACAAGCTGACCTGCAATGTGTGTGGCTTTGTCTTTTGTCACTTAATTTTTGAATAGGTAATGCCTGCCCGTGGTTTAAAAAATCAGGGTGAAATGTTGTTGGGTGAAGCCCTCCCCCCCCCTCCCCAGAGGCTAGCAACGTTATCCCTTCCTGTCTAGACACACACAGTTCGAACGAATGCAGACACGTTTTCTCTTTCTCTGGTCCTATTTTTAATACACGGGCGGTAGCTACCCTGCACACTACTCGGAGCTCGCTTTTGTCACCTGACAATATATCTCGGAGATTACTCCGAATCAGTACATAAAGAGCTGCCTTACTCTTAGGTGTCTTTTTATGGTCACAGGCTTCTCTGGAGCTCAGAAGTAATCACATCTGGTTTGATTAGCTTCACATTTCCATTTACGACATCCCCGCCCAGAGAGGGCAGGAAACCTCTCCAAGGTCACGCAGCAAGGACTAGGAACGCATGCCAGGCTTCTCCCCCTCCTCTGTTCCCAGCTCCTGCTCCCAGCCACCCCGCGGCTGAAGAAGGGAGGGGGCCGTCTCTAATTGAAATGCTCTCGGCGTGGCGGCTCGGCCGCGATCGGATAGGCACCTGGCGGGGTGCGGGTGCTGAGCGCAGGCGGGGCGGTGGGGCGCGGGTGCCATCGGAGGGGGCGGGCGCGGCGGCCGAGCGCCCACGTGGGTGCGGGCGAGGCTCTGCCGAGTCCCGGGGAACCCGCGGCGCCGCGTGCTTCCCTATAATGAGCTCCCAGGGCCCGAGGTGAGCTTCCCCGGCTGCTCACACGGCAGCCGCGTGGCACCAAAGAACACGGGTACTTTTTTCTTCCGTGCCTGACAGCTCATTAGAAGAATTAATTTACTCCAGCGTTTGCAGTTTAAAGGACATTATTTACTGGTTAATTGTTGTTATTACAAAATGTTAAATATCATTATTTATTTCCCAGGCCCTGACAGCTTCTCTGACAGGAATTTATTAAGTGAGACTGAATCACCGGTGGGTGCCCTCGTGCAGGGCAGCTTTAGGGTGGCCGTGTGCCCCAGGCCCGCACTTGCACTTTGAGGGGCTGATCATGAAGGGCTGCACCCCAGCCCACCCCAGGACAAGTGATCATTGTCTCCCCCTCACCCCACCCCCCATCTCTACTCACTGATATGGGTGGGGGCCCGCTGGCCGACAGGGACTGCGGGGCTTGCCTAAAGCTACAGTTTGGGGGTCAGGGCAGCAGGTGCCAGAGGCCCATCTGCCTGAATGAGGCCCCGACTTTAGGTATTTCCCTTACAAGGTTACTTCCAAGAATTGAAGTCTTCAGGCCACTTTCCTGAACCCACAGATTTAAGAGCGGGAAGGAAGCTGAGTGGTCAGCTGGTGACCAGATCACGCTGGTGGGGCCCAGGGTGGCAGTGGTCTGTGGCCTGGAGCTTGACCTGTTCACAAGACTCCACAAAAAAATCCAGTTTCTGGCTTCTCTTGAAAAATCAGAAAATCTGGTCACAGCAAACCCACAGGCTTGTATGGCGTGGGCGGTGACCACGGGCCCTGAAGGGCCGAGACCGCAGGCCCTGGAGGGCGGTGACCACAGGCCCTGAAGGGCGGCGCTGTTCCAGGGCACAGCTGCTCTCTCACTGTGGCGTCTCCCACCCTCTGCTTCCCTCTCTACTTCTTTCCCTGGCCTCTGTGGGCAGCTGAGTTTTCAACCCGGATCTTCTCTAATGACCAGGTGTGGATGAAGAGGCTGAGCCAGACAGGTTAAGTCCCCAACAGCCAGGACCAGAGCCCCACCTCCGTCTCACCGCACCCATCTCACCCCACCAAGTTGCCCTGAGTCTGCCCACACTGCCTTTGGGTCCAGTTGGGAATGAGTTCTGGCAACCTCAGGGCAAGGATCAAAGGACAGCCTAATCAGAATTTATAATGTAGGCTATACATTTATTCATTCAGCAAATAGTTTCTAAAGACCTATTATGTGACAAATAAAAACGATATGGACACAGGGGACCAGCAGGTGACATGGTGATTAAAGTGCTGAACTCTCCCACCATGGTTCGAGTCCCAGATCTGGTGGCTTGCTTTCTCACTTTCTCTCTCTCTCTCTCTCTCCCTGTCTCTCTCTGGTCAAATTAAAATAAATGAATACATAAATAAAATTAAATAATTCTTAAAAAAAATGACGTGGACACAAATCTTACCCTCAAGGAACCTCTAGAGAGACTGTGCATGAAACAAGCACACGCTTACACTCCAAGGAGATGTCTGAGCAATTGAGGCACGGGACGATGGGACTGGCAGGGCTGGAGGGGTCAGGAGGGGAAGTTTACCAGAGGAGGGGATTAATTCTTTCTTTCTTTCTTAGAGAGATTTTTTGCTATAGGGTGTGTGCGCTCACCAGAGAGAAAGCTCCCCCGCTACCCCACCCCCGGGAGGATGGCCACACCGCAATCCCTTCTCCTCCATTCTCCTCTCGGGATTTTGGGCATCCACACACATTTGCCCAGCATGAGTTTTTAAGCTGCCAGGTCCAGGACTTGAACCACGGTTGACTATGTGGTGTAGTCAACCAGCGATGTAGCTATTCACCATCTGCTGGTCCTGGGGATTAATTCTTGATAGAGCAGTATCTAGACCATATGGATTGCTTGTATTCTCAGACACACATTTTTCCTTAAATTTGTTTCTTCTGTAAATAAGAAAGAGCAAGAGAAAGCACACCCCCAATGGGGTCTTGATGCCGTGATCCACCCCCAGCCACAGCCAGTCCTGGATCATGGCACACCCATGCCTGGTTGTACTCAAGGAGGTCTCGGCTGAGAACCCGAGACCTTCCCACGTGGGTCAACCTTGCTGAGCATCGGATTTACCACTGTCCAGCTCCCACACGTGTCTTATGTAATTCTTACAACATGGCTGATTGAAAATATCTGTCATTTATTGATAAATAGCTGCTCTAACAGGTCTCAGAGAGCCCCTTCTACCTCCTGTCTTGGTGTTTTCCCAGGGATGGAGCCTGCAAACCGCCCCTGGCTCCCCTCTGTTCTGACAGGGTGGCGTCCTTGCCATATGTTCTATCCACCATCACTCACTCTCACACCAGTCCAGGAGCAAGGCCACTTGCCCTTACTTTACAAGTTAGGGACCCAAGGCTCGGGACAGATGATAGGAGCTGGGTGCTGACGAGATGGGACTCAGGAAGGAGAGAGGAGAGTTGTTTGAGACCACGCCCCAGGCCTGAAAAAGGTAGAATTTACAGGCAAGCTTCAAAGGACCTTTAGACAAGGCCGAGGGTGCCATCCTTACCTCCCAAGGAACCTGGCAGCAGTGGGTGTCCTCAAGGAAAATTTGGATCCCCAAAGGGAGAGGAAATGTATGAAAATGGGCTCGGCCGAGCCATTACTGTTGCTATGGGATAAATGATTAGGAAGTTATTTCTGGCTGGCAGCCTGGTTTATTTTAGACCCCAGTTCATTTCTTCCAGAGTATAAGCCCTAACTCCCTGCCAGGTGAAACAGAGACCAGCGCTATTGGACTGAATCCTGAGTCGATTCGAAACCTGTAACTGTAGCTTGAGGAATTTTACAGATTCCCAGAATATCAGGACTTGCCATCCTTCCAGGTCTTCTCCACCAGCCCCCTCATTTTATTTTATTGCCATATTAAATTTTTAAAATTTTATTCATTTTTGGAATAGGTACTACGTGTCCAAGGTGCAAAATTTAAAAGACATAAAAGAGTATATGGTGAGCTTCTCTCCCACTCCTCCGGGCAGCCAACACTACCAATTACTTGGGGTTCACACTATGTAAAAATAGCATTGTTTTTCTTTTCTGTTTGGGTAGAAAATACAATCATTCTTGCAGAAGAAAAGAAAAAATCATATGCAATCCACTATGTAGAGCTGAGTACTGTTTCGTAATGCCCAGCCAGCCTTGCCTCTTTGCACAGACACATGCAGCTACAGTTAGAAATCTGCATAACCTGGTTTTATTACGTGTTTACACAAAACATGAGTCTTCAAAGATAAAGATTGTAGAAGGGTAACTATGGCTTCCTTGGGGATACTATTGGGATTGGGCTAGGCTAGGGGGCAAC
This sequence comes from Tupaia tana, assembly GCA_026018925.1. NCBI lineage: Eukaryota > Metazoa > Chordata > Mammalia > Scandentia > Tupaiidae > Tupaia > Tupaia tana. The sequence continues at coordinate 22,502,146 of JAKSZU010000011.1, read as the reverse complement.
TTTGCTTTACCTTTATTATTGGACTTTTTTTTTAGAATGAAAATATATTTATATATACTTACATCTTCCTTTACCCTTATATTCTTCTAGAGTCTGCTTTTATTTATTTAAATTTGCTGGAGGGTATGTGTGCTTGCGAGAGAGAGATCAGGGGGAGAAGCAAGACAACACCCCCCATGGGGCATGGTCACACTGCCATCCCTTCTCCTCCATTTGTCCCTCCTTTTGGGATTTTGGGTCCGCGTGCATGTGCCCAGTGTGTTTTTGCAAGCCGCCAGGTCTGGGACTCTAGTCATGTGGTCGGCCATGTGAGATCCAACCCCGTTAACCACCAGGCATTGGCTGGTCCAGAATCTGCTTTTAAATGACAGTAGAAGGCTACCGTTTCACCAGTTCTTCATTATTGTGATTCGAGGATGCTTGTTCGTTTCCTTAGTACACATAGAGCTAGGATGGACATGTTTGCACACTTGCACACTTGTCCAACGTGTGCTTGGGGCAGTTTTTAACAAATGGACTTGCTAGGCCAAAGAATATGTATACTTCAAAGCTTTCAGTCTATCACGTCCAATCGCCTTCCTTCCAGGCTGTTCCAGCCTCCTGTTCCACCAGCCCATCCTGCCCCCCCACAGCAGATTGCTCAGCATAGCCCAGGTTTAAGGTTTGTGAGACTGCAGGCAAAACCATGGGATGCTGGGTGGATTCTTATCTGGGTGAAGAGCCCTATGATGCTGGCAAGACCCCAGAGGGGTCCTCAGTGGCCAAAGGGAAATTAGAAAGATTGAAAATGGCTACAGGGCTGGCCCCCTAGCCTGGTGGTTAGGGGGGCCTGATCCCATACTGCCAACCATGCAGTTTGAATCCCAGCCCTTGCACCTTGAGAAGCATGCTGGGGCATATGTGTATGAGTGTCCGAAATCCCGATAGGATGGAGAAACGGGAGAGAAGGGATTGTCATGCCACATGGAGTGTGTACGGGGGATACTTTCTCCCTCTCTCTGTGTCTCTCTCTCTCTGGCAAATATATGTGCCCACTGGCAAAAAAGGAAAAAAGAAAAGGAAAGGAAGTGGCTGCAGAACCCCAGGCAGGTGGGGCAGGTCCTCCATCAGTCTGCGTTGTGCCGTCAGCACCTGAGACTGGATCTGGATCCCTTCTCAGTCTCAAGGATCAGGCTGAGTACAGCCCCACTCCGCAACGGCTCTGCAGGGCTAGTGTGCTGGAGAGGCTCCTCTCGGGGGTCTCCCAGCCGTCGCGAGTCACATCCCTCAAGTTCACGTGCGGCACATGGAGGACCTTCCTGGGGCTCCGCCTCTGGCTCCTGCCTTCTCTGGATGTCGGTCTTTCCGATTCCAAGTACTTGTCGATGCCCAATTCTTGTGGGATTTGCCCACAGCCTCTGCACCCTTAGATTCTCCGGCAAGTTGACCCATCCCATCTCATTAGAAGAGCTTCAGAAGAAACAAGACGGGCACAAAGCAGACTCGTTGGTTTAATATTGCAAAGATGGCTTTCTGAAAGTGCCCCTTCCCTTCCCGAGCCCCGCATTTCCACAGTAGCTGAGGTTCCTCTTGATGGGGCGAAGAGAGAAAGCCCAAGATTGCATCTCATTGGTGAGATGAATAATACATTTGAAGCATCTCACAAACTGTGTTTGATCCGCCTAAAGCTTCAACCGTTAACGTATTTCTCTTTATCCCCAGCAAGGGAGGGCTGGGAACTGTCAACATTTTCCTTTCTGCCTAATTTGTGCCTTCTCCATAAAGAGAAGCAGGGGCTGGAGGAGGAAGGAGGCTGCGAAGGAGGGGGCGACAGCAGGCCCTGGAACAGTGCAATAAGCTGTAGGACTATGGGGTGCTCCTGGGGCTGGGGACCCCTGAGCAAGGACAGGGCATTCTGGGGAGACAGGCTGTGCTGTGTGCTGGGACTCTTTGGGGCCTGTCTGCAGGATGGTGTGCCCGTAGGAAGTCAGTGCCCAGGAGAGCCCATCTCCCGGTTTCTGGTAGAGGGTCCCAGACGGGAAGATTCACCAGTTGCCAAACACTGAATACGCCTCCTTCACAGTGGAGAGTTTCAGTGCTGACGGAGCCCGGGTTTGGGGGCTTTTTTTTTTTTTTTTTTTTTTTTTTTTTTTTTGAGACGTTTTTTGTTATAGAGTACGTGCGCGCTCACCAGAAAGACAGAGAGACAGAAAGTGAGAAATCACCCCCCAGGGGGAATGGCCATGCCACAGTCCCTTCTCCTCCATTCTCCTCTGGGGATCTTGGGCACACATGCACATGCACCTGGTGTGAGTTTGAGTTTAAGCCACTAGGTCTGGGACTCGAACCACGGTTGACTACATGGGAGTCCAGCAACATAACCATTATACCAACTGCTAGTTTTTTTTTTTTTTTTTTTTTTTTTTTTTTAAGAGAGATTTTTGCTATAGGGCATGTGCACTTGCCAGAGAGACAGAGAGATAGAAAGTGAGAAATCATACCCCCCGCCCCGGGAGGGGGGACATGCCACAATCCCTTCTCCATTCTCCTCTTGGGATCTTGGGCACCCATGCACCTATACCCGGTGTGAGTTTAAGCTGCTAGGTCCAGGACTCAAACCAGGGTTGACTACATGGAAGTCCAGCGACGTAACCATTATGCCATCTGCTGGTCCTGCCATGCCCAGGTTTTAACCTGCATGCTTCCAGTCACTTCTCCCATTTCTCTGGAGGTAAACTTAGTGCTAAGGATCCAATCCCTAGTCACACTTTTGATAAGAGTCAGGCTGCCTGGCCCTGAGGTTCATATTCTTTTTTTTTTTTTTTAAGAGAATTTTGTCATAGGACACAGGTGCTTGCTGGAGAGACAGAGAGAGACAGAAAGTGAGAAATCATCCCACAGCAGGGATGGCCATGCTACAATCCCTTCTTCTCTATTCTCCTCTTGTGATTTTAGGCATGCACGCACAGGTGCCTGGCATGAGTTCTAAACCACCGGGTCCAAGACCTGAACCATGGTCGACTCTGGGAGTCCAGCAATGTAACCATTACACCATCCGCTGGTTCCTAAAGTTCACCTTCTTAGCTACGATGTGATTCCCCCTCTCAACCAGTTTCCAATACTTCCCAAAACTTTCTCCTGCTCTGCAGAGGCAGAGAGCAGCAGTTAGCACAGACCTAGGGAGCCGCCTGCCGAGCCTGGCTTCTCCGCTTGGCAGCACAGATGCCACACCTTGCTCGTGGGTACAGGGAGATGTCCGCAGGCCTGCGTGGTAGGGAGGAGCACCCAAGTAAACATCCTCGGGTTCTCTGAGCAGTGCCTGGAGCACTCCTTGCTAGCTCTTTTTATAAATTCTATTATTATTTTTATTTAAAAGAACACTTTTTAAAAAAATAATTATTTTATTTATTTATTTATTTTCATTAGACCAGAAAGAGGCAGAGAGAGGGAAAGTGAGAAAGCATGCTGCCAGGACCAGGACTCAAACCATGGTTGGCCATGTGGAAATCCAGTGCCCTTAACCGCCACCCCACCTGCGGGCCCCTCCTTGCTAGCTCTTACTCCCAGTCTACTGTGCTCCACAGTCAAGGAGCAGCCGCCCCCACCCCCGGTTGACTTTGAACCTTTTTCATCTTCTATCTTGGTACTGCCCCTCTCTGTCCCATCCATCTTACTTCCTATCCCCCTTCCTCCTTTTTCTTTTTTCTATTTTGGTTGAGAGTTTTGCTATAGGGCATGTGCACTTGCTGGACAGACAGAGAGAAAGAGAGAGAAAGCGAGAAATCATCCCTCAAAGGGGATGGCAATACCACAATCCCTTCTCCTCCGTTCTCCTCTCAGGATCTTGGGCACGCATACACACGCGCCCAGCGTGAGTTTTAAGCCGCCGGGTCCCAGACTCGAACCATGGTCGACTACATGGGAGTCCAGTGACATCACTGTTATGCCTTCTGCTGGCCCCTCCTCTTTACAGCCTTGCTCAGATCCCACTATCAGAATCCCCTCAACAGCCCCTTACCTGGAGCTTCTCTGCCATTCTCTGGAGTGCCATTGCCATATACCAGGTTTCAAAGATCTTTTGTCTGATTTCTTCTTTTCCCTTTATGAGAGAGAGGAGAAAGAGAGAGAGAAAAATTTTGGACGTACTTATTGTTTGCTTGTTTTTACTGCCAGATGGTTCATATGCTCGCCAGACAGAGAACGCAAGGAGCAGAGAGAAAGAAAGGAAGCACCCCCAGCGGGGTGTGGTCACGCTGCGATCGTCTTTCCTCCATGTCTCCATCTTGTCAGGCACCCAGCATGTTTTTCAAGCCACTGGGCCAGGATTCGAACCAAGGTTGACCACGTGGGACACGGCTCCCTGTGCACGGTGGTTAATTGCTGCTCTGAGGCGCACTCCTTCCCAGCCTCCCGGTTAGCTCCGATCTCAGTTGTGCTCACTCACACCCGGCAGTGTGAGGCTGGACCCGTACCTGGGCCTCTCCTGTGACTTCCAGCCTCCTGTGCAGTGGCACTACCGGGGCTCGATCCCCTCTGCCTGATTTTTGACTGGCGCTCTTTTTCCCATGGACCGGGCTGATTTTTCACAGCTTTATCTCCTTCTCGGTGGGTACAGGAAACACCCATCCCCTAGGTAACCAGCGGTCCACTTTTGCAGGTGGGAGGACACCGAGACATGCCTTTCCCGGGAGGCCAGCAGCAGATAGTCCCCTCCAGGGAAGGAACAAGGGGTGGGGATTGACAATGATTTTCCTAATAACTAACATGGAGTCTCCATCCTGAGCCATTCATTCCAGTATTTCACAGCCTCGCCCCCAGCTCCCCATGGGGAAGCCATTCATTGTGTCCCCCTCAACCCTACAACGGCAGCTGTCATCTGGGACTGAGAGACACCTCAGAATCCCTGGATCCGGAACGGGAGGAAGTGGTGAACACAGATTTTGGAGAGGACCTCTTCGGAGTGCGGGTGGTGAGGGGGTGGTTCTGGGGGAGCGGGACCTCTCCCTGCAGGGCAAGGCAGGCCCAGGGGTCCCCAGCGGCCTGGCCTGCCCGCCAGCCCCGTGCCCCAGAGCCCTTCTGTTCAGGCCTGGCATCCCACGGAGGTGGCATTCTGCTCAGGAACTCAGAGCACAGACGGGGAGGCGGGCATTTCGAGAATCGATTTGCAGGAGCAGCGGGGGCTTTCTCTTCCTCCTCACTTCCCTGGTCTTTGATCTCTGTCCTCCCGCCAGAGTCCCGTTGCTCCCCTCCTTCTTCCCTTGATTTCTCCCTCTTTCTCTTCCTTAGCTGAATCAGAGCTCCCTGGAAGGCGAAGTGGGGAGACAGTTCTTTGTCTTGCTTCCTCAGACTGGGTGGGTCCCCGGCTGCCCAGGTCCCAGCTTCTTGCCTGAGCCACGAGGCCGGATTTGGCTGCGGTGAAAGGACACGCGCACACACACACACACACACACAGACACGCTCGCGCACACGCACACACACACTCACAGCTGAAACAGGAAGAAAGACCAAGGAAGAGGAACAGAAAAAGACAGACAAGATTCAGAGCCTCCGAATGACAGTGAAAGACAGAGATGGGGCGAGTCAGAGACTACGAAAAAAGGGAATTCAGCAAATTAAAAATTTTACAACCATCCAGCAAGTCTGCAAAAATGATCTTCCCTGCGGTCTTTCATTTATCTCATTATCTGACTCCTAATGTGCTTTTTCCCCCTTTTCTTTTCTCGCCACACTTGGTGCAAAATCTTATTAGTTTTTTTTTTTTTTTTCTGGCAGGGGCTTCATATAGTCTTTTTCATTACATTTCCTAATAAAAGCAATCACTAGGATGGTACGGCTGGAGGATTAAAAAGCCACCTCAGCAGCCTCCTGGCCAGCAGAGCCACGACTTGCCACAGCTTTGTTCGTGCTGCCAGGGGAGCGGGCCAGGTCAGGCAGACCCAGGCTGTGCTGTGGAATGTTCCAGGGCTGGGAGAGGCTTTCCTAGGATTTTTTTTTTTTTTTTTAAAGAGTCTCATAAATTGGGAACTAGCAGTTAGCGTAATGGCTATGTCGCTGGACTCCCACGTAGTCGACCGTGGTTCGCGTCACGGACCCGGTGGCTTACAACTCACGCCGGGCGCGTGTGCGTGCGTGCCCAAGATCCCGAGAGGAGAATGGAGGAGAAGGGATTGCGGCGTGACCATCCCCCCTGGGGGGTGATTTCTCGCTTTCTATCTCTCTATCTCTCTCTGTCTGTCTGGGGAGCGCACGCGCCCTATAGTGAAAACCTCTCCAAAAAAAAAAAACAAAACAAAAAAAAAGAGTCTCATAAATTAATGAGGATGGATTTTTCAAAGCAATTGTTTACTTTTTTTTTTTTTTTTGAGAGGTTTTCACGATAGGGCGCTGTGCTTGCCAGACAGAGAGAGACAGAGAGACAGAAAGCGAGAAATCACCCCCCAGGGGGGATGGCAACGCTGCAATCCCTTGTTCTCCGTTCTCCTCTTGGGATCTTGGGCACGCACGCACACGCGCCCGGCGTGAGTTTAAGCCACGGGGTCAGGGACGCGAACCACGGTCGACTACTACGTGGGAGTCCAGCGACATAGTCATTACGTTAACTGCTGGTCCCTAAAGCAATTGTTTTATTTAACTTTATTTATTTATTTTAATTTGACCAGAGAGGGACAGAGTGAGAGAAAGAGAAAGTGAGAAAGCAAGACACCAGGTCTAGGACTCGAGCCACAGTCAGCCATGTGGAAGTCCAGTGCCCTTAACCACCACACCACATGCTGGCCCCTCCTGTGATGTTTTATGGGAGCACAGAAGACCTGGAGGAGGGGCCCTTTCTGGAGCTATTTCAGAGTGACAGACACATGTAGTTAATCCAGCTGACCCCAGCTACTGGGATCCTGAAAAAAATGTACATATTTAAGTTTGCTACAGAGCACATGCGCTCGCTGGAGAGACACAGAGCGTAACAGAGAGAGAGAGAGACTGGTAAAGTGAGAAATTACCCTGCAGGGGCTTGGTCACGCCACAGTCCTTGCTCTTCCATCCTCCTGGTGGGATTTTGAGCGCACACGTACATGTGCCTGGGGTGTTTATCAAGCTGCCGGGTCGCATAGTCAACCCCGTGGGATCCAGCCACCTTAACCACCACACCACTAGCTGGCCCTGAAAATTCCTTTAAACAACATCAGTGATATCTTTACTTTTAGAGTATACATAACAGAAAATTGACCTTTCAGTCATTTTAAGTGTGCAGCTCAGTGGCGTCAAATACATTCAAATTGTGCAACCATCATCACCACCCAGCGCCAGAACTTTTTCATCTTCCCAAATTGAAACTGTGCCCAGCAGACAGTAACTCTCCATCCCCTCTCCCCGCAGCCCCTGCTAACCACCATTTTTCTTTTTAGCTCTATGAGGTTGCCTGTTCTAGGTTCCTCAAGTAAGTGGAATCATACATTTCTTCTTTTGTATCTGGCCCGTTTCACTTAATGTCCTCCAGTTTCACGCTCATGGTTGCATGTGTCAGAATGTCATTCCTTTTCAAAGGTGAATAATATTCTGCTGTACAAATATACCACGTTTTGTTTATTGCCCCCCCCCCCCGAGAGATTTTTGCTATAAGGTTTGTAAGCTCGCCAGAGACACAGAGACAAAGAGAGAGAAAATGTGAGAAATCATTCTCCCTGGAGGGATGGCCATGTTGCAATCGCTTTTCCTCCATTCACCCCTCGAGATTTTGGGTGTGCACGCACATGTGACGGGTGTGAGTTTCAAGATGCCGGGTCTGGGAATCGAACAACAAACAGTTGGCCATGTGGGAGTCCAGCATCTTAACCACTGCACCATCTGCTGGCCCTGTATTTCCCCTTTTTAAAAAGATGGAAACACTTCCTGGGGACCAGCAGTTAGCATAATGGCTATGTCGCTGGACTCCCATGTAGTCGACCGCAGTTCAAGTCCTGGACCCGGCGGCTTAAACTCACGCTGGGTGCGTGTGCGTGCATGCCCAAGATCCCGAGAGGAGAACGGAGGAGAAGGGACTGCGGCGTGGCCATCCCCACTGGGGGGTGATTTCTTGCTTTCTGTCTCTCTGTCTCTCTCTGTCTGGCGAGTGCACGCGCCCTATAGCAAAAAGCTCTCCAAAAAAAAAAAAAAAAAAAAAGATGGAAATATTTCTTCATAAGAAAAGAGAAGATTCTCGGTATATCAATGTAATAATTCTTTTCCCAGTGTGTGTGTGTGTCTCTCTTTTGCTAATGATTATACCTCCATCCCATCAGTGAACAAGGCTGTCCTTCAAGGGCTGCTCCAATCCATGCAGCTTGGCAGAGTTTTGAAATTTGGGACGGGCCAGAGGTCACAGGGAAACAGGTCTGATCAATCAGATCGGGGGAAGGAAGAAAACCACTATAAAGTAACAAGACATTTTATTGCTTGTGTTATAAACTGGCCCTGGAGGTATTTCACACATCACCTTCCAAGTGGTCAGGCCACACGGTGAGCTCCACTGGATTAACTTCACGACCTTTCAAGGAGGGTAACTTGGAAGAGAACAATGGTCATTTGGAGATATTTGGTTTGGTATGCCTTAAACTAAAGGCACACACACACACACACACACACACACACACAATTAAAAAGCAGCTTTCAAACATCTTGTTGCTTTGGGACCACTTGGGCCTTCCCTGGTTAACTGCCGCATCCCTCCAGGGTTTGGCCAGGACTGTAAGAGCTGGTTCCAACCTGCATTTCTCAAAGACCAGGGAACATCCAATATGGCAGAGCTGCAAGAGAAGGCATTATTGTAAAAGCATGGGGGTTGTGCTGACGGTTCCCCAAGCTGCTCTGAGCAGGGGCTCCCTAGTCTCAGCCACCCCCCACCCCTGGCTCCCCCGTTCAGTTCATAATGACCATGTCTTATATCCTTGGGATCCTTTTACCTTTAATTTCTCCCCACTCTCCTCCGGGACCCCTCTGTTGTAAGTCTCTACCAGCTTCGTTCCCTGAGCTAGACCCCTGATTCCACTCAGGGAGAGCAGTACCCTAAAGGTCATGAAGACGACCTCACCAAGTCCCTTTCCTTCTCTGTCTTTGAGAGAGCCCCTGAAACATAATTGGATTCAGCCCTTCTCCTCTCTCTGCAGAAGCAGAAGCCATACCTTTCCAAGTGCTATTGGCAACTAGATCTTTTCCCTCTCGCTCTTTTTTTAATGTGCTAGAGGGTGCATGAGTTCGCTAGAGAGAAGCAGACAGAAAGGGAGAAAACACCTTCACCACGGGGCCAGGTTATGCTGCAATCCCTTCTCCTCCACTCCCCATCCTGGCAGGATTTAGGGCATGCACTCACACATGCCTGGAATGTTTTTTAAGTCATGGCGGCCAGGATTTGAACTGCATGGTCAGCCTTGCGGGATCCAGTTCCCTTAACCACCAGGCTATGGGGCTGGCCTGGGGTCTTTTCCTCATACACTGACACACAGGCAGACAGACACATACACTCTTTCTCTATTCCTCCAATTCCAGTCTTTTCTAGATCATTCCCTTTCTCTTCTTGGGAAGCTGCCCCCTCCCTTCCATCAATGCTCCAGGAGGGGCTGTTTTATTTTTCTCTTATTTTCAGTCCCTATCAATCATGGGAAGGGGGGAACACTTTATCTGAACCCTTGGTGAGCAACAGTAGCAGCCGGCAGCTGCCAGGGCAGTGGGAACTGCATTTCTGGCACTGACGTTTACAAATGTGGCACAGAATAGCAGTGGGGACAGGGATAAATCTAACAGCTTCTCCAAAGGTCCCTAGAGGCTGCTTTAGAATTTCTTCCCATTGGGGGTCATGCGCCTTCTCTTTCTCTGCAGGAGTGACTGGGGGTAGGGATGCTGTTGTTAGCAACATGGAATAAGCCACGTTCTTGCCCTATCTTCACAGGAGAAGTAAATCCAGAGACCAGGACCCAAGATGCCGTGGAGTGAGCGCACTGGGCCCACCTGTGGGTGTGGAGAAAGGCCTGGTGGGGATGGGGGTCGGGGTGGGCGTGGGGGAGCGAAGACCTGACTGTGGGTTGGAATGCTGGCTCTGCCCCATCTCAGCTATCAGTTTGCTCATCTGCAAACGGGATAAAAATGCCTGCCTGTCCACTTTGTGGGGCTTTGCAAGGACTAAAGGAGAGGCTGAGAGGTGAGTGCCCGAACCCCAGACAAGCTTATTTGATGTGCTGAGGGTTATGGAGGAACAATGAGGGAGCCCCGGGCACCCAGCCCCATGGGCTGGACAACTGGAAGCTTTTCTCGAGGGAATTTCCAGGCAAAGCTTCCCCGTAGTCGAGGGTTCCAGGCAAAGCTTCCCCAGCCTCTACTTTCTCTGTTTTGGCGAGCGCACGCGCCCTTTCCAAAAAAAAAAAAAAAAAAGAATTCTGGGCAAGAAGAGACCTTGTTCCAAACACAACTGGAATCTTCCCAGTGTCTTTTCAAAACCCTTCTTCCTGCTGCCCTTCTATGCAGCGAGAAAATAAAGGTAGACAAGCGTGAGAGATGAGAGATTGCGAGTGCGTGAGAGAATACGAGGCAAGCTTCTGCTTGGGAGAAGGGCTGGAGGACAGGGCAGGAAGCCGGTGGCAGTTGATGAATACTCACCACACCGCCGAGAGCCGAGAGCCGAGAGCCGAGAGCGGGGCGCAGGTCCTTTCAGCGTTCTGTATGAGAGCCCTGCTCAGTGAGACGAGACCCAGTGTGGGCCCAGCAACCCACTTCTCTGCCATGCTCCAACTTTCCAGACGCTACACGTGACCCTTCACCTGCTCCTGGGTCTCTGGATTTCAGTCCTGCCTGGGCCAAAGCCCAGCTGTCGTTCGGAGCTGAGGTGCAGGCCCCAGCCCGGCCTGGAGTCTCACCAGGGCTGCAATTATCTGTACAGCATTTTCTTCTAAGCTTTTTTCTATATGTAACAAGATTCCATCCAGCTTCCCTCCCCAGAGGCAAGTAGTGTTGCCAGTTTCTTGCTATCTTAAGAGAAAAAAACGGATTTTCTTTAAATATTTGTTCAACACTTTATTTAAAGAGGTTAGGCTCTGCAAAAGGGAAGGATGAACAGAGGACCATGCTCCTCTGTGTTCTGAGCTCTGAGGGGCAATCCTGTGGCCCATTCTTCAAAACAAAAGCTATGCAGCCAGCAGGACTCGCTCCCAGCTGCAGGCAATTAACCTTGGGTAGAGGGAGGGTCACAGCCTGCACCTCTGTCCTACCAAAACAGTCCTCGGGTTTCACTAATACAGGGACTCCCTAAAAGAATTCCAGTCGGGAACCAGCAGTTAGCGTAATGGCTATGTTGCTGGGCTCCCACGTAGTCGACCGCGGTTCGCGTCCCGGACCCGGTGGCTTAAAACTCACGCCAGGTGCGTGTGCATGTGTGCCCAAGATCCCGAGAGGAGAATGGAGGAGAAGGGATTGCGGGGTGACCATCCCCCCTGGGGGGTGATTTCTCGCTTTCTGTCTCTCTGTCTCTCTCTGTCTGTCTGGCGAGCGCACATGCCCTATAGCAAAAAAACCTCTAAAAAAAAAAAAGAATTCCAGTCAGCAAAATCCTCCTCTAATCTGTCCTATGCATGATGATGTTTGTTTTTGTTTGTTTGTTTTTGGAGAGGTTTTTGCTATAGGGCGCGTGCACTCGCCAGAAAGACAGAGAGAGAGACAGAGACAGAAAGCGAGAAATCACCCCCCAGGGGGGATGGCCATGTCGCAATCCCTTCTCCTCCATTCTCCTCTCGGGATCTTGGGCACACATGCACACACGCCTGGCATGAGATTAAGCCACCGGGTCTGGGACTCGAACCGCAGTCGGCCACCTGGGAGTCCAGCGACATAGCCATTACACTAACTGCTGGTCCTGCATGATGATGCTTTAGGGTCCCCTGAATATGGGCCCCTCAGTCAAAGGCTGGCTGGCACACGCCTAAGTCTGGCTCTCCTGGTGGCTGTTTTGCCACTTCTGCTGCCCTCTGAGGAAGGAAGGCACCCTCGCTGGCAGCTGGTATCTGGGTGGGAAGGGATTGGGGAATGGGAGACTGGAGAGCTTATGTACGAGGAGACTTCAAAAAGTTTGTGGGGGGCTGGCCCTGTTACCTAGTGGTGAAGGGAGCCAGACCCACATGGCCGACTGCAGTTTGAATACTGGCCCTGGAGGCTCGGGAAACACACTGGGTACATGGGCATGCGTGCCCGGAATCGCAAGTGGATGGAGAAAGGGTGAAGGGATTGCAGTGTGACCATGTCCCATTAGGAGGTGCTTTCTCCTTCTCTCTCTTTATTTCTATCTCCCTCACATGCACGCTCTGTCAATTAAAAAAAAAAAAAGTTTGTGGAGGGCCAGCTTGGTGGTACAGGGGCAACGTGCTGCCAGTGAAGTGGGACCCATATAGAAGACCATAGGTTTGGAGCCCCCATGATCCTGGCTGGCTGGGAAGGCTGGGTTGGGGGTTGGGCTCCTGGTGTGAGACCTGTTGGGAGTGGCTTGCCTTTTTTTTTTTTTTTTGAGAAGTTTTTGCTATAGGGCGCATACGCTCTCGAGAGAGAGAGAGAGAGAGAGAGAGAGAGAGAGAGAGCGAGCAAGAAACCACCCCCCTGGGGGGGAATGGCCATGCCGCAATCCCTTCTCCTCCATTCTCCTCTTGGGATCCTGGGCACGCACGCACACGCGCCCAGCGTGAGTTTAAGCCACCGGGTCCAGGACTCAAACCATAGTCAACTACGTGGGAGTCCAACGACATAGCCATTACGCTAACTGCTGGTCCCGTGGCTTATCTTTTTCTCTCTGTCTCCTCTCAATATACTGAGACCCCAGAAGGCTATACCATCAGGATAAAGGTGAACTGTGCGCAGGTGGTACAGGGACGCCTGGGGTTAGGAACTCAGGTTAGACAGCTGTGGGCTGGTGGTGCCCCTGGTGTTGGAAGAAGTAAACACAATCCTTCTAGAGGAGATTGTTATTCTGATATATTCTTTATTCAAGCACAGTTACCAAAACATGGTTAAAGATAGCCAAGCCTAGAAGAAAATAAAGCTTTAAGAGTGAGAATCAGAAACATGAGACTAATGAAAGACAGCTGTGAAGACTTTAAACATAGAATTATCAGATGGAGACAGTAAAACAACCAAGCTTATGTGGCCAAATAATAAAAAAACAAGTTTAAAACTATTTTCAGGGAATAAGAAATTATGTAAGGTAACAAAATGGACTAAAAAAAATATTGGACTGGCCCTGCAGTGCGGTGCATCAGGAGTAGGGTCCCACATAGCCGACGATGGCTCAAACCTCAGGTCCGGTGGCTTGAAAAACACACTGGGGGGAACCAGCAGTTAGCGTAATGGCTATGTCGCTGGACTCCCATGTAGTCGACCGCAGTTCGCGTCCCGGACCCAGTGGCTTAAACTCACGCCGGGCGTGTGTGCGTGCGTGCCCAAGATCCCGAGAGGAGAATGGAGGAGAAGGGATTGCAGCGTGGCCATTCCCCCTGGGGGGTGATTTCTCGCTTTCTGTCTCTCTGTCTCTCTTTGTCTGTCTGGCGAGCGCACGCGCGCTATAGCAAAAAAAAAACAAAACAAAAACAAAACCTTTCCAAAAAAAAAAAAAAAAAACACCACACTGGGCGCATGTGCACGTGTGCCCAAAGTCCCGAGAGGATGGACAGATGGAGGAAAAAGGATCATAGAGTGACTTTGTCCTGTTGGGAGAGCTCTCTCTCCTCTCTCTTTCTCTCTCTCTCTCTCTCTCTCTCTCGTGAGCATACATGCCCAATGTTTATTAAAAAACAAACAAACAAACAAACAAAAACAAATAAACAGGGACCAGCAGATGGTGTGACGATTATGTTGCTGGACTCACATAGTTGCCTGTGTTTCAAACTCAAGCCAGGCACATTTGTGTCTGTGCCCCAAATCCTGAGAGGAGACTGAAGGAGAAGAGATTGTGGTGTGGTCATCCCTCTGAAGGGTGACTTCTTGCTTTCTCTGTCTCTCTGTCTCTGTCTCTCTCTCTCTGTATGTCTCTCTGGTGAGGGCATACACCCTATAGCAAAAATCTCTCTTTAAAAAACCCAAAGAATACAAAAATGAAACAAATAGAAATTCTAAATAAAAAAAAAAAATAGTGGGACCAGCAGTTGGCGTAATGGCTATGTCTCTGGACTCCCATGTAGTCGACCGCGGTTCGCGTCCCGGACTCTGTGACTTAAACTCAAGCCGGGCGCGTGTGTGTCCGTGCCCAAGATCCTGAGAGGAGAATGGAGGAGAAGGGATCGCAACGTGGCCATCCCCCCCGGGGGTGATTTCTCACTTTCTGTCTCTCTGTCTTTCCGGTGAGTGCACGCGCCCTACAGTAAGGCTGGGATACAAAGACCTAAAGATAAGGAGAACAGGATTCCAGTGTTCATGTTCAGAGAAGTTTTCCTCTAAGATGAAGGAAAATGCATTTATAGGGTATTTCCTCTTGTCCCAGTGAGGTACATCTCTCACCTCCTCAGGTTGAATGATGATTTAATATATATTTTTAAATATATATATATTCATTCATTTATTTTAATTTGACCAGAGAGACACACAGAGAGAGAGAGGGAAAGTGAGAAAGCAAGTCACCAGATCCAGGACTCGAACAGTGGTTGGCCATGAGGGAGTGTCCAGCACCTTAACCACCACGCCACCTGCTTAATATTTTTCCAGCAGTTTCAGTCCCAGTTCCTACGACTTTCCTTATGTTGCCCTGGAGTCTGCCTAGCCATGCACACTTGTGTCTTGAAGGAGCAGAACTGACCCTAATACCTGTCATTTAAGGGATGCGAACACAGAGGTGTGGCAGGAAGCGGACTCCAGGGCCTCTGAGGGTTCCTGGCCCGAAGGTGGGTACTGGTCTGGGCAGCTCACAGAGCGCACTGTCAGCCTTTGACAGACTTTGTGGGCCACCCCAGAGCAGGCATCTCGCCCTCCCTGGGCACCCAATACATGCGTTAGGGCATCTGTGACAGCCAGAGGACCACCTCCCATCCATCAGCAAACATGCACGTGGGCCTTCTCCGTCCCAAATGCCTGCTCCCCGGCATGGATCACGGTGCAGCCGCCAGGAAGAGTGTGACAGGCACATCGCCCAGAAAAGAGGAACAGCAAGGTGTTACATAGTATGCTACTTTTGAGATATTTTAAAGAGAAAGAAAAAAGAAAAGAAGAAGCTGGCCTCATGGTCTAATGGTTAAGGCAGCCAAATCCCACATGCTAACCATGCAGTTCGAGTCCTGTACCTGGCAGCTTGAGAAACACCATGCATATATGTGCACCTGCCCAAAATTCTGAAAGGAGGGAGAGATGGAGAAGGGATTGCAGCACGATCATTTCCCATGACCATTTCGCCCCTCTACCTCTTTCTGGCAAGCACACAGCCCTCTAGCAAAAATAAATAGATACATAAATAAATAAATAGTGTGTGTGCGTGTGTGTATTATATGTATGTGTGTGTGTATGTATATCTATATATATATGTGCATACGTATACATGGAGGCCAGGCAGTGGCACAGTGGTAATGTGACTGAACCCACATGGGAAAGATCCTGGGTTTGCATTCTCGGACCTCCCGGGCACACAGGATGTGCGGTGTGCCCATGATCTGGGGGGCTGAGGTTGGGGATGGATCATGGCCTGAGGACCCTGTTGGGGTGCCTCTCTCCCTCTCCTTTTTGTGTCTGTTTCTTTTTCATGGAAGAAATAAACTAACAAACTTTAGAAAAAGAAAAGGAGTGCTGTGTGTCTGTATACCCACAGAACATCTCACAAGGATACAAAAGAAAACAGCAACAGAGTTGCATCTGATGAAGACACAGAGTCACTGCGGATAGCATGGGAAGGAGACTTCCTTTTCAGTGTTGTCTTTTGTACCCGTTGTTGTTCCATATGTATGTGTTACCTGTGAAAAAATGAGGACAAAAAGAAGACTCCCTCCCTTTAAGGAGCTTATGGGGAAGGCAGACGTGCAACAATTACAGTAAGATATGCTCTTTGTTATCATGGAGACTGCAGGGCGGGAAGGGAGGATAGGAGAGAGGTTACCTCAGGCGGCTTGAGGGCGTTGGGGGACTTTGGAACCATTGTGATGAGTGCTAGAGTCTCTCTGAGCTCATGTTACCAGGGCACGGTGAGCCCCATGAGAAGGGACCCGCACTGGAACTGCGGGAGCAGGCATGTGCCGAGCTGCGGAGTTCAGATTCGATCCTGTAGGAAACAGGCAGCTATTAGAGAATTTTCAGCAGGGAGCGATCTGTTCAGATCTGCTGTATAGAGCGCTGACTGGCAGGAATGGGGAGGAGAGATTGAGAGGCCAGGATGGGGCAGGGGATGCATTAGGGGCTAATACAATAATCTAGGTGAGACAAGGTGGATGGAGACTGGGGCAAAGGGAGTGGGGCTGGAGGAGAGGGGATTAAACCTGAGACGCAAAACGGGCTGGCAATGCGCGTGGAGACCAGGTACAAAGCCTGCTCAGCCGCTCTTCCTCTCTTCGCACTGGCATCTTCTGCACATTCGAGGCCCCGGACAGCCCCAGCAGCTGGCAGGATGGGTCCAGAGAGGCCTTTCTGGTCTGCCTGCCTGCTTCCTCGCTCCAGGCTCCAGCGCCTTGGCAAAGTGGGGCAGAGAAAAGAACAGAAACCTCTCCCTCGCCTAGGTCTCTTATTTATTCCACGATCTCCGGATTCAGGTCCTCTCATTATTTCTGAGCTGTACAGCTTGCTGCTTCCCTGGCTGGGCTCTCCCACCTCCGCCTGCAAAGTGTCAATCAAGCCATCAGATGCGCAGCTCAGCCTCACATCCTCAGCGCCTCTGCCCCAGGACACGAACGCGCTCGCTGACACACACACGAGCAGCAAGGTGTAGGGCTGCTGGCTCTCCCTTTAATGGTCTTCCGATCCAGAATGGATGTTAAAATGGAATTTGAGGGGATTGCTGCTCTCTGCCTGCTCCTGTCAGGCCATCCAGAAGGACCAGCAACCCTGAGAGAAGGGGAAGCCTTCAGAAGTCGATTTGCTTTTCATTTCAAGGTTGGGCCATGGCCAATGTCTGCTTTCGGAGGAGCTGTTTGAAATTCTTAACAAGAAGCAGAATGCTTGAGTCCAGGAATCCAGGGCAGGCTTGTGAAGTAGGGATGGGGAAATGGAATTGTCATTTTATCTCTGAAGGGATATTATATTAAACGAAGAGGGGAGGGGGGCACAGAGACGCTTTGCAGCTTCCCCGGAGGACTGAACAATACGAAATGTGAAGGGCAGCAGGAGGAACTGAGATGAGAACAAAGAATGAACTTCCCAGGCTGAGAATCAGTGACCAGGGAGACTGGAAGCATCTGCCTCCCTGGAGGGACTTTTCCTTCTTTCACGAATTATGAATGGAAGCACAATTTCTATAGAATGTGGGACCTAATGAGCAATAAGCTCAATTGCTTCGCCAGGTTCTCTTTAGATCTAACCCAAGGCTGTGATCATGTCTGTTTGTGGTGGGCTTCTCTTTCTCAGTATTAGTTCGCATACAAATTGCTACGCAGTATTCCATTGTGCCAGAGTTCATTCAGTTATTCCCGGTCGTTGGGCTGTTTCCTTTATTTATTTTTTTTAATATTATAAAAGCACAGATATGAATGTCTTCATACAAATGCCTTTTCTCCCCCTGAGGTGTCAGTCTCTAAGGAGTTTCCAGATCAGAAGGTTTGAACCCTTTGGGGTTGGCAGGCAGCGTGGTGGTTAAGGGCACTAGACTCCCACATGGCCGACTGTGGTTCGAGTCCCAGACCTGGCAGCTTGCTTTCTCACTTTTCTTCTCTCTCTCTTTCACTCTGTCCCTCTCTGGTAAAATTAAAATAAACAAATAAATAAATAAAGTTAAGTAAAATAACTCTTTTTTATTTTTTTTGAGAGGTTTTTGCTATAGGGCGTGTGCGCTCACCAGAAAGACAGAGAGAGACAGAGAGACAGAAAGCAAGAAATCACCCCCCAGGGGGGATGGCCACACCACAATCCCTTCTCCGTTCTCCTCTCAGGATCTTGGGCACACACTCACACACAACCGGTGTCAGTTTAAACCACTGGGTCCAGTACTCGAACCACAGTCGATTGGGTGGGAGTCCAGCGGCATAGCTATTACGCTAACTGCTGGTCCCTCTTTTTTTTTTTTTTTTTTTTTTAAAAAAAAAAAAAAGGTTTGAACCTTTTTACTCTGATCGTCAGCACCCTCCAGAAGACCTAGACGAACCAAATGGCAACCCTACACTTTCTCTGGCCCACCACACTGATGAGCTAAGGTTTTATCATTTTTATTTATTTTTGCTCATTTAATAGGCACCTCTAGTACCTTAAAGTTATTTAATTCCCATTTCTTTCATTGCTAGTGAGACTGGGCACACGTCCACGTGCGGATTTATGGTCTCCTTTCCTACGTGTAAACAGTTCACCTCCTCTGACAACTTACCAACAGGAACCTGGGGGCCGGCCTCATATCCTTACCTCAAGCCTCTGCACACTTGCAGTCTGTCTTGGTCATGGCTGCCATCGTTCCTCTAAGGGAGCTGTCCCGTGTTGGGAGGGGGTGCTATCCTGTCTCCCATGTAGGGAGGGAGTGGCACGGACTTGAGATGACGTTTGGATTCAAGATTTTTTTTTTCCCAGAAGGACAAAACACCAATTGGATGGCACTTCATCTGCTGGGCCCCTATTTTCCTAGGAAAATAAGGCTGAGAGGACAGCTAGTTTGTTGTTGCTGTTGTTGTTGGTTGGTTGTATTTTTTTTTTTTTTTTTTTTTTTGCCATAGGGTGTGTGTGCTGGCCTGAGGGACAGAGAGATGGACACAGTGATAGGGAAAGTGAGAAATCACCCCCTAAGGGGGATGGCCCCATCACAATTCCTTCCCCTCCATTCTCCTGGAATTTTGGGCACACACGCACATATGCAGGTGTGAGTTTCAAGCTACAGGTCTGGGATTTGAACCGTGGTGGGCTATGTGGAGTCCAGTGCCTTAACCACCACACCACTCACTATTTCCGAGGACAGCTAATTGTAAGGCCACTCTGGCGGATTATCTGTGGAATGAGAAACCTTGGGGGTCAGTGGGCTCCCGGATGGAGTCATATGGGTCATCCCTGTAGAAACATGGACTTCCCAGATCATCATTTTTCCCACTCACAGTATGGCCATGAGCGAAACAGTGAAATATTGTAATTAGAATCATCACAAGTTTTGACTGACCCTCAGAATAGTGTGGTAGTTCACAAAATGTGTTCTGGATCAAATAGACCTAGGCTCATGTCTCTGTGTCTATGACTACCAGGCAAGTGGCTTTGGGCAAGTCATAAACTCTCCAAGCCTTAATGTCTTTGGCCGTTAGTGGCATTTTGGTTATGTGTAAAAAGCCACCCAACAATTAGTGACTGAAAACAACCTTTTTTTTTTTTAAAGGTTTTTGCTATAGGGCCCTTGCAGTCGCCAGAGAGACAGAGAGACAGAAAGTGAGAAATCACCCCCCAGGGGGCATGGCCATGCCTCAATCTCTTCTCCATTCTCCTCTCAAGATCTTGGGCACACAGGCACATGCGCCCGGCATGAGCTTAAGCCACCGGGTCCAGGACTCAAACCACGGTTGACTACATGGAAGTCCAGTGACATAGCCATTACACCAACTGCTGGTCCCTGAAAACAACCATTTTATTCTGTCTCCCAATCTGATGGATAAGGAATTCGGGTAGGGTGTGGCTGGGTGATCTTTCTGTGCCAACGTGGTAGTAACTGGATCACTTAGTGGCCTTGGTGGCTGAACTGGGCTGTAGAGCCTAATACAGCATCACTCTTGTCTAGCTCTCCATGTAGCCTGGGGCTCCTCCACATGGTTTCTCCCCCAGGGTGACTGGACTTCTTTTTTTTTTTTTTTCAGAGAGAATTTTGTTATAGGGCAATATACTTACCAGAGTGACAGACAGACGGAAAGCAAGAAATCACTCCCCGGGGTGGGGGTGGGGGGGATGGCCATGCCACAATCCCTTCTCCTCCATTCTCCTTTTGGGATTTTGGGCACACACACACACATGTGCCCGGTGTGAGTTTTAAGCCATCGGGTCCGGGACTCGAACCATGGTCAACCTCATGGCAGTCCAGCAATGTAACCATGATGCCATCTGCTGGTCCCTCAGGGTGGCTGGACTTATAACCTGGTGACTCAGGGCTCCACGAATGAGCACTCCAAGACAAGAAGAGGAAGATGCCCGTCTCTTAAGGTTTGGGCTCGCATGTGGCACAGTGTCACTTCTGCCGCATTGGTCAAGTAGTCACAGTGATGGGAGGAGTGATAAAGAATTTTAGACCATCATTACTCTGCCAAAAGTAGGGATATAAATACTTACCCCTAAGGCTGTGAGGATTAAGTGAGATAATGCATACACAGGCAGATTTACTGAGAAGCTAATGAAACTTTAACCACAGGGCTCCTTAATTGCAAGGCCTCTTCCAAGTTCTGGCACCAAATTTTGTATTTATAATTCCCCTTTTCTTTTCTCTTAAAGAGGATCTCCTGGAGAAGAATGAGGCCCTGAAAATCCTGGCCCTGTGCCAATGCTATCACTGTGCTTACTTAGCACATCGCGGGGCACCGGGAGCTTAGCACGCCCTGTCCCTCTGTGCACCAGTCTGGTGTCTGTTCCCTCCCTGCGCCTGAGGCAAAGGCCCCTCTTCTTACTCTGTCCTTCTGGTTTTTTCAGGATCATTTCTCCCTCTCTTTTTTTTTTTTTTTTTTTTTGGAGAGGTTTTCGCTATAGGGCGTGTGTGCTCGCCAGAAAGACAGAGAGACAGAAAGTGAGAAATCACCCCCTAGGGGGGATGGCCACTCCGCAATCCCTTCTCCTCCATTCTCCTCTCGGGATCTTGGGCACGCATGCACATGTGCCCGGCGTGAGTTTAAGCCACCGGATCCAAGATTCGAGCCGTGGTCGACTACATGGGAGTCCAGTGACATAGCCATTACGCTAACTGCTGGTCCCTTCTTCCTCTCCTTTTCTAAAAAAATGAAAGCAAAATGTGCTGAGAATAATTTCATAATCACAAAACTGTCCTCCCAATTGGCTTCTGCATCTACCCTTGGCCTCACCACCCACCAGGGAGGTGGGCCTTACCCTGGGCATTGTGCCCAGTTCTTAGCTTGGTCCTCTAGCATCTCTGAAGGAAATCAGGCTGAGGAGAGGAAAGCCAGTAGGGGGAGGCAGCATTCCCAGTGCCCTGAGCTTGGTCTAGGAGGCATTGAAATTCCAGGGCCGATGTCCTGAGACAAAGATCATAATGAGACAGGAAGGTGGCATAGGAAGGAGCCCATTTGCATGACAATAATTGAACCAAGAATAGAAAGCTAGAGGGATGCAAGGGTGAGGCTGGCAGCTGAGCTGGGCGAAACCTCACAAATCAGGCTTTCCAGCTCTGCTCTGCAGGGCAGGCAGAGGCTGAGCCCTGTGCCAGGCCTTGGGGGAAGGGAGAGAGTGGGGAGAAGGACACGGCCTCAGGGGATTGTGGGAATGCTAGCCAGGCTGGACTTTGCCTTCTCCTCCTCCAGCCAGAGCTTGGCTTTGCTCTCTGCCCCTTTGTGGCTCTGCGCATAGATAAGTGGACACCATGGCTGCTCAGAACGGTCTCTGGGACACCATTGTGATCGGAGCAGGCATCCAGGGCTGCTTCACCGCGTACCACCTGGCTAGCCACGGGAAGACGGTCCTCCTGCTGGAGCAGGTACTGTGTCCCTTCTGCACTCCTGACCTCTGGTCATTCCTGGAGAGGTGTTTCTAGAGCCAGCAGGCTAGAGAGCTAGGCCAAAGTGCCAGAATTATCATGCACCCTGTGCAGTCCGTAGCTCCGCTGTCTGGCATGTTTCATCGCAATTCAGAGAAAGTTCTGCTCTCCCTCAGACCCACCCTGGGTTCCTAGGCACGGTGTCCTCCTTTTGCTGCCTTCCCGTTCCCGCCCTTGACCAAGGAGTATCCCAGGCCCTGTTCTCTCCTTTCTTTCCAGCCTCTTCTCTGTCCACAGAGTTGATCCAGGCCAGAAAAACAATCAGTTCTGTTCTGGGAAAACTTAAGTAAAGATAATTTAGCCTAGAGGCAAAGTCTTTTTTTTTTTTTTTTTTTTTTTAAATAAGCCTAAGAGGGAGAATTTTTCCCTACAGATTCCTGACCTCTCTCCACAGAACCCAGCAGAATCTTCTCTTTTGAGCTACTGCTGGATAATAATAACCTCCTTGTTTGATACACAGGAAGTAAACTTAGGTCTTACTTTTCTTTTTTTCTTTTTCTTTTTTTAATGTTTTGCCATAGGGTGCACGTGCTTGCCAGAGAGAGACAAGAGAGACAGAGAGAGAGAGG
Organism: Tupaia tana; assembly: GCA_026018925.1. Taxonomy (NCBI): domain Eukaryota; kingdom Metazoa; phylum Chordata; class Mammalia; order Scandentia; family Tupaiidae; genus Tupaia; species Tupaia tana. The sequence goes on along the minus strand of JAKSZU010000011.1, from coordinate 22,479,769 downwards.
GAAAATGAGAAATCACTCCCCAGAGGAGGGTGGCCATGTGGCAAGCTCTTCTGTTCCACTCTCAGGATTTTGGCCACGCTTGCGCACATGCCCAGTATGATTTTTAAGTCACTGGATCTGGGACTTGAACCATGATTGGTCATGTGGGAGTCTAGTGCCTTAACCTCCATGCCACCTGCTGGCATGCAATTAACTAACTTTTTTCATTGCCAGAGAGTACATAAGCTTGCCAGAGAGAGACGGAGAGCGAGGGAGAGGGAGAGAGCACCCTCTGATGGAGCATGGTCACGTTGCAATCCTTTCTTTATCATCTCTCCGTCCTGTTGGGACCTTGAACATACACACACATGCACCAGGCATGTTCCCAGGCTGCTGGGGCTGAGACTCAAACTTCAGTCGGCCATGGGGATCTAGTTCCCTTAGCCACTAGGCCACAGAGCTGGCCCAGGTCTTACCTTTCTTTCTTTTTTTGAAAAGAGGTTTTTGCCTTAGGGCATATGTGCCCACTGGGGGGGGGGGGAGAGAGAGAGAGAGAGAGAGAGAGAGAGAGAGAGAGAGAGAGAGAGAGAGAGAATGAGAGGGAAAGTGAGAAATCATCCCCCAGGGGATGGCCACGCCACAGTCCCTTCTCCCCATTCTCCTCCCAGGATCGTGAACACACATGCACATGTGCCTACCATGATTTTGAAGCCACCGAGTCCAGGACTCGAACCATTGGCCTCGTGGGAGTGGAGTGATGTAACCACTATGCCATCGGCTGGCTCTGGACTTAATTTCTTTAAAGAAAAGGTGACCTGGGCTGGCAGGTGGCATAGTAGTTGAGCTGCTGGACTCCCACATGGTTGACCATGGTTTGAGTCCCAGATCTGGTGGCTTACTTTCTCACTTTCCCTCACTCTCTTCCTGGTCAACTTTAAAACATAAGAACAAAAGGGACCAGCAGATGGTGTAATGGTTACGTCGTTGGACTCTCATGTAGTTGACCACAGTTCGAGTCCTGGACCGGGAGGTTTTACACTCATGCCAGGCGCTTGTGTGTGTGCGCCCAAGATTCCAAGGGGAGAATGGAGGAGAAGGGATTTCTCACTTTCTGTCTGTCTGTCTCTCTCTTTTTGGTGAGCACACACACCCTATAGCAAAATTATCTTTTTTAAAAAATAATAAATACAATTCAATAAATAATTCTTAAAAAAAGAAAAAGTGATCCGTGCAGTGCAGGCGGCACTGACTGCTCCAGTGACTGTGGGTGGGCCCTGCATATCCTTCCAAGGGCAGGTCTACTGAACCCCCATCCAAAACGTTCCTACCACGGTGGACTCCCCTTTTCCAGCCTGCCTGCCACTAGCCAGGCTAGTTATGGCTTCTCTGCTTGGTAATGAGCTGCAGAGGTTAGAAACCTTCTCTGTTTCTCTATCCATTTTTTCCAAGCCCCAGGATACCTGGTTCATCCTTTCAAAAAATGTTCCATCTTTTGATAAATCCCAAGGTGGTTCCTTTATCCTGAGTGATGTGGAGGAAAATAACGTCAACATCCATTTCCTTCTCCATAAAAGGAGGAAGCTAGGCTACAATAATCTGGAAGATCCTTTCTCATTCTGTTTCTCTGAAAGTGTAAGTGGGGTAAGATTGCAGCAGAATGACCCAAGAGTGGCTCACAAAGGAACTTCTGGGTGAGAATGACGTTAGCAAGGACGCCTAAGTGACTGTTTCTGAAGAACTTCCATCTTGAATGCCACGTTTGTAAACCGGTTGCGAAGGGAGATTTTGGAAAGATGGTGTGGGAATACTTGAGGGGTGATCCATGGCTCCTGGTTGACAGCACACAAGGAGAGCCTAACGGGGTGCAGTAGAAGGGCCAAAGACTTCCATTCCAGTTCTTGTTCTCCACTTCCAGTTCTTTCTACCACACTCCCGAGGAAGCTCCCATGGACAGAGCCGGATAATACGAAAGGCGTACGCTGAAGACTTTTACGCCCACATGATGGACGAGTGCTACCGGATATGGGCCCAGCTAGAGCACGAGGCTGGGACCCAGCTGTACAGGTGAGCAGGAGGAGGAACTCCTTGAGTCCTGTGGCCCCACACCTGGAGACGTTCAGCGTGTGAGGTGCTGGTGCCACGAACGCTGGGAAGGCACAGGCGGGGACACGAGTCCTAGGGAACCCCTGGATGCATGGAAGCATTCTGCTCCTTGCCATTCTGGTCACCTGCAGGTCCAGCGGACTCCTGCCAGGTTCTGAGTCCCATGCCTGGGTTCAGGCCATGAGTCCTAGGCTAGGAGAGGCCGTGCTGGGAGAACTGCTGGAGATGCTGTGGGTGGGTACCCAGAGCTGGGCAGGCCCAGGAGGAATCTGTGCCTATGAGACTCTTTTAGGACAGGGGTAGAAATGGAAGAGGAGGCTGGATGTTTTTGTTTGTTTGTTTATTTATTTATTTATTTTTTTTTAAGTTTCTTCTCTCCCATGATTGAGAGAGAGAAGAGGTACCCCCCATAGAGTCTTCATGCCATGATTCATCCCAACTTCAGCCATCCCAGATCATGGGCACGTGTATGCCCAGCATGCTCAGCATGACCCACTCTGGAACTTTCCATGTGGGTCAACCTTGCAGAATGTTGCATTACCGCTGCACCACTGTCTGGCCACCTTGATTTTTTATATTCCTGCTGGTACTTAAAAAAAATATTATTTATTTAATTTAATTGATTTATTCATTCACTCATTTTATTTATATTTTAAAAGTTAATTCATTAATTAATTTAATCTGATGAGAAAGATTGGGAGAGAAAGCGAGAAAGCAAGACGCCAGGTCCAGAACTCAAACCGCGGTCGGGCATGTGGGAGTCCAGCACCCTTAGCCACCACGCCACCTGCTGGCCCTCATTCATTCATTTTAATTTTGACCAGAGAGAGATAGAAACAGAAAGGAGGAAAGTGAGAAAGCAAGACACCAGGTCCAGGACTCGAACCGTGGTTAGCCATGTAGGCGTGTCCAGTGCCTCAACCACCAGGTCACCTGCTGGCCTTTCCCGCTAGCACTGTAACTTTTCCTGTGGAGTCCTCACCCCCATAGCAACTTTGTAAATCCATTTCATTCTCTTTGAACACCCTCTCCTTAGAGACAAATGGGAGTGCTCCTCAGTCCAGATCACGTTCCCAGGAGGGAGCCTGCTGCTCTTTCCCTATAGCGCTCCTCCCCCACAACCTTGAAGGCTCCGCCCCTCCTACCTCTTCTGTGTCTGTTAGCTGAACTTCCCACAAAACCCTGGCTCAACCCTACAGGGTGGCAGTTATTTTAATGGCCAAGAACCAAGAGGTTACTGTTCTGTTGCAAAAACACCATTAACTTAAGAACGAAGTGAAATCCATTATGCAAATACAGTTGGGGCAGCTAATTACAGATTTATTCAGGGACAGCTAATGCACCCCACATCCAAATAAAGGAGCAAGCCTTGCTGAAGGGTGGCCTGGCAGACAGACCTTTCTCTGTCAGCTGTCTATGAACATTGCTGAGTGTTTTGGGCGAGAAGACTTGCCCGAGGCCTTGGAGGGCACATTCCTTCCTAGCAGATGAAGAAGATGGTTCTGGAGTCAGACTTAGGTTTGGCTTCGTACTTCACCTCTCGCCAGTTCTGTTATCTGCGCAAAGTTTTTTTTTTTTTTTTTTTTTTTTTTTTTTTCCCCTTTTCTGGGCCTCATTTCCCCATAGGGCTTTGCAAGGATTAAATGAGACTTTTATAAAACACTTGGCATAGTGCCTAGCACCTTTCAGTAAGTGGCAGGCCCTTCCCCCTGTTCTGGGTCAGCTGTATCCTGGCTTCATTGAGTGATGGAGGAATGTGGGCAGGAGGGGACAGATGGGAGGCAGCCACTATGACATGAAGGGGAGTAGCTGCCGGAGAAAGGAAAGGGACCCTTGGGTAGAAGAGTCTCACAATCCCCCATTCTTCCTCTGTGTCAAGAGGACAGGAATTTGCAAGGGCTTTGGAACTATTCAAGCCTGGCTCTAAAACTCAGCTCTGACACACTTAGTTATGTGGCTTGGAGCAAGCTCTGTAACCTCAGTGGCACTCAGTATTCTCCTCTGTGAAGTAGGGGTAGTAGCACCTGTTCCGTGAGGTGGTTGTGAGGACAGAGCTGTAATGGGTTCAGAATAGTAGCTGGAAAATCATCAAGTATCCTCATCGTATATTCAGTGCTTACTATCAGAAACTAGGGGCTGCTTTTGTTTGCTTGTTTACGTTTTTTAATTTACTGGAGGATGTGCACTTGCTGGAGAGACAGAGAGGGCAAGTGAGAAAGCACACCCTGTGGAATATGGTCACACCGTAACTGCTTGTCCTTCACTTCTCTCTCTTCTTTTGGGATTTTGGGCATGCACACACACGTACCCAGTGTGTTTCTGAAGCTCTGGGTCTGGGACTTGAACAAGGTGTTGGTCATGTGAGATCTAGCTGCATTAACCACTAGGCCACGGGCTGGCCCTAGGTGCTATTCAAAGTACCTAATGTGTGTGTGTGTGTGTGTATATATATATATACACACACACACACACACACACACACACACACACACATTATAAATAATACACAATACATACACACACACAACCCTCATTTAATCTCCCCACAACCTGATGAAAGGGTAGCCTCAGAGTTGTGAGGGTCCCAAATCATTAATGGAAATAGCAGAATCGCTCTATGAGTGGACTCCAAAAAGTTCAAGGAAAAACAGAATTAAAGTTCTTTTTTTGCAAAATAACAACAAACACCCCCCCCCCCCCGAAATCCATGCATAATTTTTCTTACATGTGCACTTTCCATGAACTCCTTGAAGTCCCTTTGTATTCTTAGTCTAACCTGGGGTTGGCGATTTTTTTCTGCCAATGGCCACATAGTGAGTAGTTTAGCCTTTGCTGACCACATGGTCTCTGTTGCCACTACCTGCCTCTGTCATTATGTGAAAGCAGTCACAGATGAGATGTAAATAAACAGACGTGGACGTGTTCCAACCAAACTTTGTTTATGGGCACTGAAGTGGAATTTCACATTATTTTCATGTGTCACCAAATATTCTTCTTCTTTTTTTTTTTTTTTTTTTGATTTTTAAAAAATTAAGAGGGGGGGACCAGCAAGTGGCATGATGGTTAAGGTGCTGGACACTCCCACATGGCCAACCATGGGTCTAGTCCCAGACTTGGTGGCTTACTTTCTTTCTCTCTCTCTCTCTCTCTCTCTCTCTGTGTGTGTGTCTCTCTCTGGTCAAATTAAAATAAATGAATAAATACATTAAAAAATGAAATAATTATAAAAAAATTAAGAGGGTGGAGCTGGCAGGTGGTGTGGTGGTCAAGGGTGCTGGACTCTCACATGGTCAACCACGGTTTGAGTCCTGAACCTGGATTTCTCACTTTCTTTCTTTTCTCTCTCTCTTTTTTAAAAAATAATTATTTATTTATTTAATTCCATTTGTTATTATTTTTTAATTCAGCCAGACAGAGAGTGAGAGAAAGGGAAAGTGAGAAAGCAAGCTACCAGGTCTGGGACTCGAACTATGGTTGGCCACGTGGGAATCTAGCACCTTATCCACCACACCACCTGTTGGCCCCTCACTTTCTTTCTCTTTCTCTCTCTCTTGCCCTCTCCCCATCCTTCTCTGGTCAAATTTTTAAAATAAAATTAAGTAAAGTTAAATAAAATAATTAGAAAAAAGGGACCAGCAGTTGGCCTAATGGCTATGTCACTGGACTCCCACATAGTCGACCATGGTTTGAGTCCTAGACCTGGTGGCTTAAACTCATGCCAGGCGCGCATGTGTGTGTGCCCAAGATCTTGAGGGGAGAATGGAAGAGAAGGAATTGTGGCGTGGCCATCCCCCCTCCCCCCCCCCAGCGAGCGTATGCACCCTATAGCAAAAAACCTCTCCAAAAAAAAAAATTAGAAAAAAAATTAAGAGGGCAACCTATTTTCTGGGACCCCTTTCTTCTTGGGAGCTATTTTTCCTTCCCTCTCCTTTAATAAACTCCCCACTTTCCTATAACAAAAAACAAAAACAAAAAAAATTAAGAGTCAGCCTGTGGTGTGTTAGCTAAGGCACCCGGATCCTGTATGACTTGACCACGTGGTTCAAGTCCTGGACTTAACTTGAAATAAAGCCAGGCATGTGTGTCTAACATTCTGAAAGGAGAAATGGAAGAGAAGAGATTGGGGCATGACCACCCCCCCATCAAGGTGTTTTTCTTTTCTTTTTTAGAGAGGTTTTTGCTATAGGGAGCGTGAGCTCATCAGAAAGACAGAGAGAGATAGAGAGACAGAAAGTGAGAAATCACCCCCCAGGGGGGATGGCCACGCCACAATCCCTTCTCCTCCATTCTCCTCTCAGGATCTTGGGCACGCGCGCACACGCGCCTGGCATGAGTTTAAGCCACCAGGTCTGGGACTCAAACTGCGGTCGGTTACATGGGAGTCCATATTGCCATTATGCCAATTGCTGGTCCGCAAGGTGTTTTCTTCTTTTCCTTTTCTTTTTCTGTCTCTCTCTGGTGGGTGCACATGCCCTCTGGCAAATTAAAAGAAAAACAAAAAAGCAACCATTTAAAAATATGAAAACCATCTCGGCTCATGGGTCAGACAAAAATTGGCAAAAGGACAGATTTAATCCAGAGGTGTAGTTTCCCGGCTCCTGGTCTAGAATATTATCACAGACTAATTACCTTTTCCATTCCCCTGTCTTCAAAGAAGTTTGTGTCCCCAAACCATCCCAGGTCAAAAGACTGCTACTGTAATGTAAGGACAGGCACATACCATAGCCCTTCTTAAACGACCATTTCCATACCTCACAGCCCCAATTATGAAAAATGAAGAGTAATGTGAATGTGCTTTAAAATCTTCTAAAGTGCTACAGTGTGCTGCGTATTATCATCATTGTTACTGTTCTACTATTAACAAGTACTTTCTTATGGCTAACTTAATTTACTCAGGCATGCTCATTCATTTGGTTCTTATACTTGGTAGGGACACAGAACAGGTACTTCCCATTCTCAGAATGATATCTCAATATAGGTCTACCTTTGGGCTAAAAAGCCATTCCAATTCCTTTAGCTTTTACTCCTAATTCTGAGTTTTCTAAGTGATTCACCATCTTTGTGGTTCTGACTTGTCCCCAGGTTCTTCTAGGAGAATCAGCACAAAACTATAAAATAGCTGACAGATAGGAGTGCACTTAGTGCCATTTGATGATGATTAAAAGAAAAAAAAACCTTTAGGAATTGGTAGTGAAAGTAGTTGTTTAATGCATTTTATTCTGTTCTGCTCCTGTGATAGCAGCATACTAAACATGGGTGTTCTCGGAATATTTGCATATATTCTGGGGACAATGACACATGTGTCAGATCACAAGGTCTGAATCTTCTGTGATGTGCAGGGCCAGGATGCCGACACCAGCAGCAAAGCCCAGCTCTGTGGCCGGCTCTTCCCTGCCCCGCCTTCTCCCTTTGAGCCCTCCTATCTAGCGCCTGACCCGGGCTGGCCCTGCTTAGCTGACAATATCAGACAAGATCACAGCCGTAGGCAGTACAGCTGCCGGCAGAACCTGGTGGCCCCCTCCGCAGCTGCTGCTTCCTGTGTCTGCGAAGTGTCTGACTTGTCAGCCACATCCCCTCCCTGGAGCAGTCTTTGTTAACCAATTCCACCTCGGCCCACTGAGCGGAAGATGAAACGTACAGAGCTCCTCCAAAACCCAACAAAGACAGCAGCCATTACCAGTCTTCATCCGTGTCCCTTCCCCAAGGTGACTCTGGCTCACTGGCACTTTTAGCCTAAAGAGGAGACACTGGAGCCTGGGATGGGGGGTGGCAGATGCAGGGGGAGCTGTCTTCCCCTCTGGATTCCTCTCCGATCCATCCTGCACCTTGTCCCGCCCTGGGAGCTGGTGGAAATCCTCTATCGCCAACTCCTCACATCATGTCCCCTTAGTTGGACCGGCGAGGAGTCAATAAGGCCGTTGGAAGAATCTTCAATGACCTCTTCCTAGAGCTGGATCAAAGTGGGGTCAGGAGGAAGGCAGAGTTCATGCCTAATGCTCTCAACCCCGCTTTCTGGGAGTTGGAAGCTGTACTCTTTTCTAGGTTCCCTGGCAACCCTTCAAGCCCTTCTTTTAAGACCAGTTCTACCAATCGTTTCCGGATCGTTTTTTCTCTCTGCAGATGCCCTAGTCTCTTCCTGCCCTTCGTCTTCCCAAACTTTGTATCTGAAAGTTTGTATCTGAGGTCTGGGCAGAAAAGGGGGGAAGGCAGAGCACAGGGGTGAGAAATTGATGCAGAATGAGCAGCCTATTTATTGGGATCTAGGAAAAGCCATTAAGAAAATAAGCACTTAAATGATTTTCAATCTGCCCATGGAAGTCATCTATCTTCATACTGGGGGGAAAAGCCCGTTCTCCCATCCCGGTTTTGATTGACTGATTTCCAATTCTCTAAGCATTTCCCATAGGAGCCTCACACCTATCTCCCATAATGACAGGCCTTTGCATTTCCAGGCAGTGTTTTACATTTATTTCCGATTTGCTCTTAATGGTCAAAAATCTCTCTCCAATCCAAGGCGTTTCTCCAGCAGTGCACAGTTTCCCTTAGGCCAAATAACTCAGCTGTGATCCATAGAAAATGAGAATTTCCCACACGCGTCTTTGGACCAGGGGAGGGTCCAGCATCTCAGATTCAGATGGAAAATTTCCCACTGTTAGATCAATATCTGGGCTAAGGAATAAATGCCACAGGGGCAGAGAGCTGGAGCAAAATGATTACAATCGGCACAATTACATTCACCGGCGGAATCAGCTCGCTGATTACTCCCAGGGATGGGGAGCTCCTGCTTCATCCGCCACAGCACGGCCTGGGAATTAGAATGTCACTCAGCATTTCATAATTCGACAGATTTGCCCATTGTCTTGGCATAAATTCATTTTTCCTATATGGTGCATTCTATAAGAGGAGTTCTTATTTCAAGGAAAGAAGGAAGGAAGGAAGGGAGAGAGCAGAAAGAGGAAAAGGAGATCTCAGAGTACACGAGAGATCAGGGCTGTTACCTTATAGGCAGGGGTTAGAATATTCTGCTCTGGGAGGCCGGCAGGTGGCATGGTGTTTAGGGTGTTGGACTCCCACTTTTTTGACCGTAGTTCAAGTCCCAGACCTGGCAACTTGATTTCTCACTTTCTCTTTCTCTCTCTCTCTGTCTGGTCAACTTTTAAAAAATGATAATAACTAATAAAATTAAAGAAATCATTCTTTTTTAAAAAAGAATATTCTGCTCTGGAATTTCTGAGCCAGGGATCTGACATAATATCTGAGTTTTATGCCGGGTCTTTCCCAGAATCCTATCCAACCTGAACCCTGTGGGGTAAAAAGGGTTCAAGGACATACAGCTAACTTCTTAATTATCTTGTTGCCCAAGAAGCTTGCCAGGCAAGTTTTCATTACCTGAGAACCACTCTGAAGTCCTTGTGGAGACCACAGAAAAAGGCCATCTGCCGGCTAGTGGGGATTTCGACAGCATCTCTCCTCTGCTGCGCTTTGAAGCGGCGGGCCGCGTCGCTATCTCACCAGTGGTGAATGCTGGGTAGGCGGGGGCCATGACAAATGCATTGGGCACGCTGCGCGGCTCTGTGTACTGACACCAGCCCCTGGGCCCGATGTGTCCCTACCCCCTCCCAATCTTCTCTTTAATCCCCCCAACCAGATAATGTGGGATTTGGAAGCATGTAATATCCATGAGACTCCATTATAGGCTATTACGAGCTTTATATGCAGTACCTGAGGGATATACCAGGCTGCTGCTGGTCACTGTGGCTGCTGAAACCGAGGGGGGCCACAGCAACAGTCCCAAGGGCCCTGGTGACCCTTCCCTTATTTAGATCAGTTTCTCCCCAAGGGAGCTCTAGTCTCTTGTGAAAAAGAGGCAGGACACTTTAAAGAGAAACAGCTTTCACTCCCTTAGGGAGTGGGAAGCTTAGAGGGAGGTATAGGGAGAAAAGAAATCATAGAATCGCTGACTTTGTAGTTGGAGCCCAAAGAGACCCTCCACTGGGGTTCCTGCCCCAGGGCACCATCGGCCTTTGGGGCAGAATCTTCTCCAGCACTGCAGGCTTAGCATTCCTGACTCCTGCCCCTAAATGCAACCGACCTCCCCAGACATTGTGACAACTACAGAAATGGCCCCTGATGTTTTCACAGGCCCCTGGGTGGGGGGAGGGGGAGTGCCACCCAGTGTGGAACCACCCACAGGCCAACTTGCACGTGTTACAGGGGAGGACGCTGGGCACGGAACGGTGAGAAGCCAGACCAAGGTCCCATCAAGGTGAGACCAGGACAAGTAGCAGAGCCAGGTCTCCCCGCTTCCAGCGCTTCTCACAGTGAGCAGCCTCTGAGGAGGGACGGAGAGACAGACGGACAACAAGAAAGGCCACAACAGGACATGACCATAAAAGGGGAGAGAGGAAGGGAACAGAGCAGAGGGTGGCATGGGGCGGGCAAGCGGGGAGAAGAGAGAGAGAATAGTGACAGGAGGAAGGGAAGACTCACGAACCAGGTCGGACACCGACCTCCTGCAAGTTCCTCCCGAAGATGAAAAGGGACGTAGGAGGGCCAGCCAGTGGCATGGTGGTTAAAGCAGCCGGATCAAACGTGGCTGACAACCTGGTTTGCATCCTGGAGCACACGCTGGGCATGTGTGCATGTGTGCCCAGAATCCTGAGAGGAGAATGGAGGAGAAGGGATTGTGGTGTGGCCTTCTCCCCTGGGGGGTGCTTTCTCACTTTCTCTCTCTGTCTCTTTCTGGAGGGTACACATGCCTTCTGGTAAACTAAAAAAAAAAAAAAAAAAGAAAGAAAGAAAGAAAGAAAAAAAGAAAGAAATGAAAGAAGACAAGACAAAAGAAAAACTAACCAAAAAGAAAGAGGACTCAGGATCTGTGCTAGAGAGCAGCATGGATTCCGCGGTGGGACCAGCGCGGTGAAAGGCAAGGGCAGACTTGGCATGGGCTGGCGACCGGCTGACTTGGGACGGAGTCTAGAGCCTTTACCCGACCTCTGAAGGCGAGGCCCTCACTCCCCTCCATGACTGTGCCTGGCCCTGGGATCCTTGCTGAGGAAAAGGAGCAAATGGCCCCAGACCCTGACACATACCTTCACCCAGATGGCTTTCTTTTTCTTTTATTTTTTTTAACAGGCAGACTGGACTCCTTCTGCTGGGAATGAAGGAGAACCCAGAACTGAAGACAATCCAGGCCACTCTGTCCAGGCAGCGGGTGGAACATCAGTGCCTTTCATCTGAAGAACTGAAGCAACGTTTCCCAAATATTCGGATGAGCCGAGGAGAAGTGGGACTTCTGGAAATATGTGGAGGAGTTCTCTACGCAGACAAGGCCCTCAGAGCCCTGCAGGTGGTCTGGCTCCCAATCAGAGCCCTGCTCTAGGCCTCCTGGGACTTCATCGGCCTGCTCCGGGACCCCTCGCTGGACGAGGGCCGCTGCCTTACTGCCCTCAGTCATGACCTTGGGGCAGGGCTGTCCATAGACCCTGCTGGCCTTGACGATGTGGGAGAGGGGCTCTGGGTTCTGTGCTCTCTTCTGCCTTCGGCGAAGGCTCTTTGTCTACCAGGGTGCGCCACTTGCACAGCTAACTCGCCTTCCTCTGTTCCTGTCCTTCAGGGCGCGGTTCGCCAGCGAGGAGGCACGGTGCGTGATGGAGAGAAGGTGCTAGAGATCAAACCAGGGTTACCAGTCCTGGTGAAAACCACCTTCGGGAGCTACCGAGCCAAGACCTTGGTCATCACAGCAGGTCCTTGGACCAACCGGCTCCTCCGTCCTCTGGGACTTGAGCTCCCCCTGCAGGTAGGGGGTGAGGCGGACAGCTGGTGCATAAGAGAATAGGCCTTGGGGCCACATGGGCTTGAGTTTCAGTCCTAGATCTGCCACTTGCTAGTGGGCGACCTTGAACAAATTAGGTCATGTCATTGAGCCTCAGTTTTGTCACCTGTATTATGGGGGGTAAGGTAATAACTACCTAAGAGGGCAGTGGCAAAATTCAATTATATGACATATCTAAAGCCCTTAGGAGATGGTCTAGCTTATAGTAAGCATTCAAAAGACCCCCAAATAGCATAATGTTTATGTCGCTGGACTGCCATGTAGCCAACTGCAGTTTGAATCCTGGACCTGATGGCTTAAACCTCATGCTGGGCGTCATGTGCATGCATGCCCAGGACCCTGAGAGGAGAATGGAGGAGAAGGGATTGCGGTGTGGCCATTCCCCCGGGGGGTGATTTCTCACTCTCTGTCTCTCTGTCTCTCTCTTTCTGGTGAGCGCACACGCCCTATAGCAAAACAAAACAAAACAAAACAAAAAACCTCTCTGGTGAACATATAGTAAGCATTTCAATAGATACCTGGCATTTATTTGCCCAGGCCAGGGAGGATAGAGAAAGTAGGGCTGAAGCACAGCTCTGGGGGAAAACTAGGAATGTGAGAAGAGGCGGAGGCTCAGAGGTCTTTCTTTCAGGAAGTAACAGGTAAATGACGTAAGAATTGAGTGAAGCAAGGATGGCTGAGTTAGGCTGGCATCCCAGCTTGTATTAAAGAGTCGTGGAATCCCAGAAGAAACTGCTCTCATTGTAGAGTTCCATGGCTTTCTCCCTTCATCTCCTACTGTCTGTTTCTCCTCCTGCCTGAAGACCCTGCGGGTCAACGTGTGTTACTGGCAAGAGAAGGTTGCAGGGAGCTACGGAGCGTCTCAGGCCTTCCCATGTTTCCTGGACCTGGACCTGGCTCCCCGGCACATCTACGGGCTGCCTGCAGGAGAGTACCCAGGGCTGATGAAGGTGAGCAGGAAGGCCGAGGGAGGGCCCATCGGTGCACGTGCAGATTTAGGGCAGCTGCCCTGACTGTCCCCTCCACAGACTCCTTAGAGGCCCGTGGGCTCAGTAGGTGCCTGCTTCCCTACTTCTCTCTTAGCAGTGCAAGACCCTTGGCTGCCCTGAGGCCCAGCAAAGGAAGCCCTTCCTTTGCATACCGAGAGTGGGAGCAGGGGTGGACGGCTAGGCCAGCTTGTGTGGGAACACAGCATCTGTCAGGGTCGGGGAAGGCTGGAATGATGGATGGGGACGTTCTGTGTACAAGCCTGCCCCTGGCCCCCGCCGCTCACACCGCTCTGATTGGGAGCCAGGTCTGCTATCACCACGGCAACAGCGCAGACCCCGAGGAGCGGGACGGCCCCGCAGCATTCTCAGACAGCCAAGACATCCGGATCCTGCGTGGCTTTGTCCGAGATCACTTGCCTGACCTGAAGCCTGAGCCCAGCATCATGGAGTGCTGCATGTACACGGTGAGGGGTCGGCGCAGCCTCGCCAGGCGCTCTCGGGGCTCCGGGGATGGGGGAGGAGACAGATCTTGTGCTGGCCAGGCCTGTCTCTATCTGTCCCCTGACAGAGTTTGTGACTTTAAACAAACAAGCTAATTTCTGTGGGTCAGTTCACCTCTACCAGAGAGGGGCCAGTTAGGGATTATGCATATTCTTTTTCATTAGGGAACTAGGCTTATGTCTGGCAGTCCTTCACTCTAATTCCCAGAAGAGCTCTAAAAGATTTTTTGGCAAGATGCTCCAGTTGAGCAGGCCCTAGGGACAAAGAGAAGAGACAGATGTCACCAGGGCCTGCGGCATCTTGGCTAAAGTTAGTTTACCAAGATGATCTGTGCACCCACTGTGTCCACAGCTCTGTACGAGAAGAGAGGCAGAGGGACAGAGGAGCGAGGCCGGCACCCCTCGAGCATGGCGGGCAGAGCGTGCCTGGGCCCATCCTGTCCCTTCTGCAGAGAAATCTAGCTCGGTCCCCTCCCGTTAGAGCCTGCGTTCCTCCTCCCGCTATCCTCAAAGGACTCAGCTGTGGTTGTTTCTTTACAGAACACACCTGATGGGCACTTCGTTCTCGATCGACACCCGATGTACGACAACATTGTCATTGGTGCTGGATTCTCTGGTAAGCCCGAGGACGGGGAGATGGGACACCTTAAAACCTGCCTACCAGCCCAGCTGTGACAGCATGTGGCTGAGGCCACCACAGGGGAGGCCTGGGTTCAGTTCTATCAGCCCAGCTGTGACGGCACAAGGGGGAGGGCCCTGCCGTGAGGTGGCTGAGGCCACTGCAGGGGAGGCCTGGGTTCAGTTCCCGGCCCAACCTAAACAGGTCAGGCTTGGTGGTGCACAGCTGCGGTTGTACTGCCTGGGAGGCTGGGGCAGGAGGATCATGCTGCGGTAAGACCTTGATGAAATTACCTTTCTCTCATAAAATAAATAAATGAACAAATAACTGGGTCTGCCCTGTAGCCCTGTAGTTAAATGCTATGTATTTGGAGCCAGATCCCACAAGTCTGACCACAGTTCAAGTCTTGGCCTCAGCAACTTGTAAAACATGCTGGGCACATGTGTGTGCATGCCCCAAATCCGGATGGGATGGAGAAATGAAGGAAAGGGATTGTGGCATGACTACACCTCCCTGGGAGATGTTCTCTCTCTCTCTCTCTCTCTCTCTTTCTCTGGTGCGTGCACATGTCCCCTGGCAATTAAAAACAAATAACAACAAAACAAAGGAAAAAAGGCCTATCTCAATACAAGGAAAAATAGTACTTCCCATGCTTGGATAGATACTGAAAACTGGGCTTTGAGTATGGAAGGAGGCTGGGTAGTCCGAGAAGGCTGGGTGGTCTAAGAGGCAACTTCCGGCTTTGGGGTGTGACCAAGAAGAGGGTCAGCCCAGTGTGGCTGACTAGGGACCTTCTAGAATCCAGTCTCTTGGTCTCTGAGCATGCTTGACAATCTGCTCTCCTTTTCCTAGGGCACGGATTCAAGCTGTCCCCAGTTGTGGGGAAGATCCTGTGTGAATTAAGCATGAAAGTAACGCCATCCTATGACTTGACACCTTTTCGAATCAGCCGCTTCCCTGGCCTGGGCAAAGCTCACCTTTGACCCCTAACCAGCAGCTCTTCCTGTGCACAGGAGCCTCTGCTGGGTGGGGAGGGGATGGCTTCTCAGGACGTCATCCTGTCACCTCTGGCCACTTGTGAATCCCCATAAACTCCAGATGACTGAGACTACCCTCTTCCCTGGCTCTCTCCTCCCAGAAGGTTGGTCAGCTATTCTGCAACCACAGAGCGGAAAGGGCCTTGGCGATGTGTGTCTCACCCAGCAGGGAGCACAGGGCTGGCTCGGGAGACCAGAGCAGTTGTTAAAATTCTCTTCACTGGGTCATTTAATGAACTCAGACAGATTTGGCTAAGTCTGCCCGGAGGGGGGTAAACAAAGTTGATTTCTCATAGATCACTGCTGCTCTTGGAGTTCCTTTTCCTAAAGTGAGAGCCATCCTCCCTTGCAAACCCCCCAAAATCTGGCTCATCTTAGCTACGCAGTAAGTGTTCATTGAAACAGATTTGTTGGGGTGCCAGCAGGTGGTATGGAGATTAAGGTGCTGGATCCCACATAGCCTGCTGTGCGGTTTGAATCCTGGTGGCTTGAAAAACATGCCAGACCAATGTATGTGCATGCCCAAAATGCTGAGAGGAGAATGGAGAAGGGACTGTGGCATGGCCATGTCCCGGGGGAGGAGGCGATTTCTCACTTTCCTTCTCTCTGGTGAACACCTACGCCCTGTAGCAAACTGAAAAGAAAAAAAAAAAGAAAGAAAGAAAGAAAAAGATTTGTCAAGGGCTGGCCCTAAACCCTACTGGTTAAAGCAGCCGTATCCCACATGGCCCACTGTAGTTCGAGTCCCGGCCTAGGTGGCTTGAGAAACATTCCAGCTGCATGTGTGGGCATACCCAAAATCCTGACAAGAGGAAGGAATAGAGGAGAAGGGATCGTGGCATGGCTGCTCCTTTGGATGGTGTGCTTTCTCTCTTTCTGTTTCTCTCTGGCTCTCTGGCAAGGTTGCATGCCCTCTGGGAATTAAAAAAAAAAAAAGATTTGTTGAATAAACAAACAAATAAATAACTGCATTATATTAAAGTCTATGGTGGGCTTTCTTTTCCATGTGACCTTATTTCTTACAGGCTCTAATTGTCTAAATTAGCACCACAAGCAGGACCCATCGCCCGGGGAACCTTTAGAGTCATTATGCCCTCAATGCTCTGCACCCTCTTCCTCTGGGTTCTTTGGTCCTCACCCTCTCTCTGACTCTAAAGCTGCTCAGCTCCCCGGTCTCTCATTAAGGTGTATTGTCAGGTCCTTATGAAGATGGAGCTGTTATACCAGAAAGAGAGAGAGAGACACACTCGCGTAGAAACCCTGTTCAATGTTTGAATGTTAAATGTGCCATTTTATTATCATTAGGATTGCTCCCACTTAATGAAACGGCATTAGCACCGAGGCGGCTGGCCTCCTTGCACTAATTGCTTTGGAAGGAAACAGGCTCATAACTACCCCGGGGTGGGTGGAGGGGTGAGGGGTGTAAACAGGGCTTCAAGCAAGGCTGGGCACACTCAGATGAAACCCACCTGGAGGGTCTCCAGATCAGGTCAGTGCAACCACAGGGAACGGGAGCTGAGCTGCTCTAGGGAGAGAAAGACTGGGACGGGGTGGCTGGGTGCTAGGAGGAGCCACTGCGGAGGAAGAGTGGGTGCGAGGATGAGTGTAAATACATTCCCAAAGGAATCCAGCACAGAGGCCATGCTCTTCAACAACCCGAGTTCTTTTTTTTTTTTTTTTTGGAGAGGTTTTTGCTATAGGGCGCGTGCGCTCGCCAGACAAACAGAGAGAGACAGAGAGATAGAAAGCGAGAAATCACCCCCCAGGGGGGATGGCCACGCCGCAATCCCTTCTCCTCCATTCTCCTCTCGGGATCCTGGGCACGCACGCACACGCGCCCGGCATGAGTTTAAGCCACCGGGTCCGAGACTCGAACCGCGGTCGACTATATGGGAGTCCAGCGACATAGCCATTACGCTAACTGCTGGTCCCAACAGCCCGAGTTCTTAAAGCCCGGGCTCACGGCTGGCACTGGTGTCTCTAGCGAGTTAGAAAAGCCAGCCGATCCTTCCACCCCGTGCCAAGTGTGTTGTATGGGCAATCTCAGATTATTTCCTGAACCTCATTCTATAAAATAGGAGTAATCATATCTGTAAAATGCAAATAACAATACTAACCAACTCTACAGGGGGGTGTGATGATCAAATAAGACCATTCATTTATGCGATACACAAATACTTACTGAGTATGAAGGTTCCTCAAAAAATTAAAAATGGGGCACAGTTGTCAGCAAACTGAACTGCAGAGCTGGAAGCTGGAATCCGCATGATACTTTGTGGGTTCAGATCCTCCGTCAGCCTGAAAACATGCCGGATGTATGTGTACGTACTCAAGATCTCGACGAGCTGGAGGGTCGGGGAGAGGGAATCGCGGAATAACAGGACCCATCGAGGGTGCTTCTCTCTCTTACTCACGCACACTTGCTCTCTGTCATGGATAAAATTAACTTCAGAAAAAATTAAAAATAGGGTTGGCTCAGTGCACAGTGGTAATGCACTGCTCAGGAGATGCTGGGTCCATATGGAAGATGGAAAGTTCAGTTCCCCGGCTGACCTGTACATGTCTGCACATGCTCATGGTCCTGGCTGGCTGGGAAGGCTAGGGGAGTCGCGGTGTGAGACTCTGTTGAGATTCTCGTCTTTCTCTTGTCTTTTCTGTCTCTTGCTCTCATGAAAAAAAATCTTTAAATTTTATTTTACTATTTTTTTTGTAGAGTTTTTTTTGCTATAGGGTGCGTGTGCTTGCCAGAAAGACAAAGAGAGACAGAAAGCGAGAATTCACCCCCAAGGGAGGATGGCCACACCTCAATCCCTTCTCCTCTCGGGACCTTGGGCATGCACGCACAAATGCCCTGTGTGAGTTTAAGCCACCAGGTCTGGGACTTGAACCAGGGTCAACTACATGAGAGTCCAGCGACATAGCCATTATGCCAACTGCTAGTCCCCCCCCCAAAATTTATTTAAGTTAAAAATAGAATTATCATATGATCCACCAATTTTACTTCTGGGTATATACCCAAAAGTATTTAAAACAGAGTCTTAAAGAGATACATACCATGGACAGAGCAGCACTATTCACTATGGCCAAGAGGGAGAGAAGACCCACGCATCCAGGGCCAGATGAAGAGCCATACAATGGAATATTATTCAGCCTTAAAAAAGAAGGAAATTCTGATATATTCTAAAACATGGATGAACCTCAAGGACATTATGCTAAGTGAAAGAAGCCAGTCAGGAAAAGACAGACACCGTATGATTCCACTTCTGTGAGGTACTTAGAGCAGTCAAATTCATAGAGACAGAGAAGGCCATGGTGGTTGCCAAGGGCTGGGAGGGGGAGGAAATGGGGATCTGTTTATGGGTGTACAGCTTCAAATCTGTAAGATGAGCAGAGTTCTGGAGACTGGCTGCACGACACCGGGAGTGCACTTGGTGCCACGGAACCATGCACTTAAAATGGTGAGGACGGGAAATTCCGCGGTATGTGTATTCTACCGCAATAAAAAGAACTCTTGTTCTTATAGCGCTTACAGTTGAATGAGGAAAAGATAAATGCTTACAGCCCAACAAGAAAAAGAAATGTAAACAAGACACACAAGTAATTACATCGTATATTAGAAGGTAACGAGGGCTTGGGAGCAGAAGCAGAGCGGGGTGCAGATGGGGATGGGGAGGATTCACGGGTGGCCAGGGGAGGGCCTGCTGAGGAGGGGCCTTGGAGCAGACCTGAGCGTGGAGGAGTGAGCCATGCGGAAGCCTGGGTGTGTGGAAAAGCATGTTATGAGCTGTAAAGCAGCTCACACTGATGGGGAGAGAAAAGTGAGGAACTGAGGGGCCAGTATGCCATCCCGCCATTCTGAAGCTCTGGGAGAAAGGGCGTTAGGGCTTTGCCCTCCTGGCCCGGGGCTGCCCACACTTCCCTCTGCCTCTCCTAGCAGTGCCACCCTCCTTCCCTGCTCAACTGCGCCTCCCTTCCAAAACATCCAGCCTTATACAGCATTTGGTGACAGCTGAAGGAGGGGACCAATGTCTGAGAGAGGACAAGTGGGGGATGTGTCCCTGAGCTGGCTAAGCCCTGTACAAATGAGCCCGGTGTGTCCTAGAAACAAGACTAGAAGGGCAGGGGCTTCAGTGGGGTAGGGTGGGTGCGGGTGGGAGGGATGGGGCCAGCGAAGATTGGAGAGCGACAGGACTGGATAAGAAGAGATGGGCAATGTGCAGGCCAAGAAGGCGGGCAGGGACCTCCAGGGATGCCTCCCACCCCCTAAAAGTCAAAGGAAATGGGTCCCAACTGCTCGAGGGGGAGGAAGTGAGAACGTCTTAGTTGGGGCGAGTGGGGTTATGGAGGGGAGAGGTGTAGGGAGTAGCCTATGGGCACAGAGAGAAGCAAAAGCCATTGCAGAAAGGCTGGAAGGACAACTTGAGCGTTGCGGTGACATGGACGAACTGCCAAAACGGACCAACCAGAATGACCTCACAGCTTCCATTCTCCCTGACCGTGGCCAGGCCTCTCCTTTCATATCTTCACAATGGAAGAAAACCAAAATCTATCGGGCAGGCAGTAAGAGACCTCTGGAAGGGCAGCTGGGGTCTGCACAGGCTGCAGGGGAGAGATAAGGGCGATGAAGAGAAAGAGGCCAGCATGGTTGCCAGCCAGACTAGGGAAAACAGAGGCAGGCTAAAAATAGGTTGGGGGTGGGCCGGGACGAGAGCCAGGCCAGAAGAGGAGGGAGAGCAGAGGCAATCGATGCCGTCCGACGCTGACCCAATTTTTCATCTCTCAGCCTCACCAAACTGACAACTGAGGGGATGGGGAGTGGGGAGAGAGGGAAAGGCTGGAACAGAGGGAGGCGAGTCAGAGGAAAGTAATTTGAGTGCTCGAGCTGGGTGGTCGCGGGGAATCATGGTGGGGAAAAGAGGAGATGCAAGTGGAGGCAGTACCAGTTCAACCCACACTGGAGCTTGCTATCCCAGAGCAGGTTTAAGAGTTTAATAACCATAGGACCAGCAGTTAGCGTAATGGCTATGTCGCTGGACTCCCTCGTAGTCGACCGCGGTTCGCGTCCCGGACCCGGTGGCTTAAAAACTCACGGCGGGCGCGTGTGCGTGCGTGCCCAAGATCCCGAGAGGAGAATGGAGAAGAAGGGATTGCGGCGTGGCCATACCCCCCTGGGGGGTGATTTCTCGCTTTCTATCTCTCTGTCTCTCTCTGTCTGTCTGGTGAGCGCACGCGCCCTATAGCAAAAACCTCTCCAAAAAAAAGAAAAGAGTTTAATAACCATGACTCTAGGGCCAGCTGCTGGTGTGGTGGTTAAGGTGGCTGGACTCCCACATGGCCAACTGCATGGTTCAAATCTCAGACCTGGTGGTTTGGAAAACATGCCGGGCATGTGTGTGTGCATGCCCAAAATCCTGAGAGAAGAATGGAGGAGAAGGAATTGTGGTGTGGCCATGCCCTTTGGGAGGTGATTTCTTATCCCTCCCTCCCTCCCCAGCAAGCACACATACCCTATAGCAAAACTTAAAAAAAAAAATAGTGTCTGTACCTTGGAAGAAGTTTCAATCTCTCCAGAAAGATAAACAGATGAGCTAGTTTGGAGACAAATGAGCTGGCCAGTGACTTGATGCCTGCATTTTCTTGCTCAGAAGAGTGCTTAAAGAGAATTTGGTTATTTCAGCGGTGGGTTTTCAGGACAGCAAGAGGGATTTCCTTTAGACTTCGGGAAGTCCATTTTGCCAGGTAGGTTTGTGAGATATTAAAACATATATAAAAGCTCTCCTATGGTATTCTTTCCTTGGAAATGTTGCATAATGAGAAGCCTGGGGCAGGGAAGTGGCACGGCAGTAAATGCAATGCTCTTTGAGGTATACCCACATGGGTTGCTGGTTCGAGTCTAGAGGCTTCAGTAAGTACCAGGCACATTTGTGCCCATGAGCTGAGCCGGCTGAAGTTAGGAGGTGGATGGCAGCATCATGACCCTGCCCAGGGCGCTGTGTCTCTGTTTATCTCTGTCTCTCACTCATGGAGTAAATAAATAAACTTGAGGGAGAGAAAGAGAGAGAGAGAGAGAGCCCATGGAATAAACGAATAAACTTAGGGAGAGAGAGAACCATCCACTTGGGCCTCCAGAGGCCTGTCTGAAGGCCAGGGTCTCCCCACGAAACCTCTGGGAGACTGGCTTGAAAGGGGGGCTAAGACTTTCATCGTCCTGAGGACCCAGTCTGAAGTGAGTATCTGGGTGCAGGCCTACTCATAGGGCCAATGCATGCATTTGGGGGAGGGGAGGGGAGGGGAGAGAGGCAGAGGACCCCACAGGAGCAGCAGGGACAAGGGGCAGGATTCTAACACGCAGGGCCCCGTGGCATTTACATAACGGAATAATGAATCAGCCCAGCTCTGGGGTTCCTAGTCAGCACCGCTCATCTGCATCTTTATTAAGCTTTATAAATGATTCAGCTCCCTACCCCTTCCCCCAGCCCCTGCCCAGCCTGCCCCGAGCACCAGGGTAGTTGATTGCTCATTATTTTAGACTAGAATTGTTTCACCAACAGTCAGTGAGGCATGGAGTGGGGGACACAGGAGGGAGGAAGGAATCCAGAAGGCAAGTGGAGCGGAGGGGTGTGGGAACAGCCGCGGGGGAGGGCAGAGGCCCGGCGCTGAGGACACGGGCATAGTTCCCTAAAGTGTTCCTGGGCTAACATCTTAAGGAGAGAAAGGCTTCTTCGATTCCCTGAGATGTGCTGGGTTCAAGTCCCACTCAGACCCGGAGTTCCTCTCACAGCCGCTGCCAAGCCGCAGCAGGCCCCACGCTCAGCTCCAGCACCGCGCAGAGCCTCTGGAGCAGCCAAATGAGTACAGCCCCCGGGGAAGTTCTCACTTTTTCCTGAGGCAGGAAATTTGCTATTTTCACGTTTAAAAAAAAAAAAATTCTGCTACGCTTGCAAGGCAAGAACAAGCACCAGGCATATTAGACGAGAAAGAGCTAGGAGCAGGCACGCATGGCAGGGGGACTCGTAGGGGAGGGATGCTGTGTCCGCAGGGTCCCAGCTCACCTTGCCAGAGGAACCTGGAGGCGAGGAACGTCCAAGTCCAAGCGGTGTGATCGCGCCCACTGCTCTGGGAGCGGCCGGTGTGCTGCTGCGGGCCGCAGAGGTAGCCACAGCCCTGGCCTGGGAGAGCTCGCGGGAACCCGGGGGGAAAGGCGGAGCATTTCTCAGCCCTGGCTGCACATTAAAACCACCTGGGGAGCTTTCAACAGGATGACGCTTGGGTCCTACTCAAGACCAATTAAATCAGAATCCTGAGAGAGAAGGCCCGGGGTGCAGTATTATCTAAAAATCTCCCAATCTTGTTTATATCCTGGTTTAAACAAACCAACGTAAATGAATATATAAACACACATACACACATATGCATATTACATATATATGTGTTTATACACTAAAATATATAGTAAGTTGAGGAAATTTAAACATTTGATATTAAATGACTGTTCCTTTTATTATGTATTATTATTATTTTTGAATTTAGGATAGAGCACGTGCATGCGAGAGAAAGAGGGGCGCCCTGCGCAATCTGGGCGCACCACGATCTCCTTCCTCCAGTCCTTTAGCCCGCCAGGATCCTGCTCTTGCCCTTGGTGTGTTTTCAGGCCAACAGGGCTGGGGACTCGAACCTTGGTCGGCCCGTGGCTTCCAGCTCCGACATCTGATATGCTACTGACTGTGCCATAGAGGCTGGGCCAATCTGAAGGAGTTATTGGTCATTTTTCAGGTGTGATAAGATTACATCTTTGAAAGTTTATTTTTAAGCATGATAGACAGTACTTGCCTGCACGAGGCAGTGGGAGAGAGAGAGATTGCACCTCCCACTGAGGTTGGTCACACCGCAATCTTTTTTTTCTTGGAGAGATTTTCGCTATAGGGCGCGTGTGCTCGTCAGACAGACAGAGAGAGACAGAGAGACAGAAAGTGAGAAATCACCCCTCAGTGGGGATGGCCATGCCGCAATCCCTTCTCCTCCGTTCTCCTCTCGGGATCTTGGGCACGCACACACACGAGCCCGGCGTGTTTTAAGCCACCCAGTCCGGGACGCGAACCACGGTCGACTATGTGGGAGTCCAGAGACATAGCCATTACGCTAACTGCTGGTCCCCCACACGGCAATCTTTGACTCTCCATCCATGAGGACCTTGGGCATGGGTGTGCACACCTGGTGTGGTATTGCCAGGGCCAGAATTTGAACCACCATCAATCACGTGGGATCCAAGCTCCTCTGCATAGCTGTACCACGGGACTGGCCCACGATTATGTTTTTTCAGAATAGCTTTCTTTTCTTTGAAGCATACATACTAAAGTGTTTGCTAATGGAATGACATCATATCTGGGGTCAAAATAACCCAGGGAAGGGAATGAGGATGTAGGCGGGGTGTGGGTGAAGTCACTGCTGATTACCGTTGGAGCTGCTGGGTGAGTAAACAGGTTCCTCTACTAGTCTTAGTTTTTGTATACAAGCCGAAAGGAGGACAGAAATCTCGAAGGTTTCTGACAGGTAGCCAGGGCCGAGGACCACAGGGCCAGTGCTTACAAGGACAGGGACCACCACAGCACCTCTGTGAGCAGCAAGGGCTTCGAGGAGAACAGGTTTGCAGGACTCTAATATTATCTAGGGAGGACCCTATCCTCCAGTATCCTGGGCCCCAGACTGCACAGAAGAGGCTACTTGAGGGCAAAATAACTGGCAGCTGGAGATACGAGTGGGAGGTGGGAAGGCTCCGCAGGCTTCTTCCCTCCCGCCCACTCAGCCTCTGGGCACTCAGAGCCCCATGCTCCTTGCACCAGGCCTGGCGGCTGGACCGAGGGACCGCCTGCTGAGGCACCCAACACAAGCAATCAGCCTCACCCCTCCTCTGCCTCCTCCGCACTAGCTCCACAGGGAGCTGGGCCCCCATCTCAGCCTGCACCCCTGACTGCGCATCGTCACTGCTTCCCTGCACTGTCACTTCCTTGACGGCTCATCGGCCGCTGCCGGGGAACATTAGCCCAGCTGACTTCATCAAGGAGGTGAAGGGAGGCTGAACGCAAGTCTCCAGACTCCCAGGCACCCAGGCTCCACGGACAGATGGGGAAGAGAAGACCTCAGCGGCTGCAGCCGGAGCTCTCTGAGCTGCACAGAGATTCCCCGGTGGCTTGATCCTATTTGCATATCTCTGCCTCAATGAACAAACCCAGATGAATCCCCACTTCTCAGATCTCTACTGTCGGGACAGGTCGGGTCTCCTTAACCTTGGCTCACCCGTGGGCCCGCTGCCCATTTCACATTCTCCTCGTGCCCCTGAGAAATCATTTCTTGCCCTGCCAAGGTGAATGCCCGCCCCCCACACCAGTCCCGTTGCAGAACTCGGTCCTGCCCTCCACCCAGCCCCGGGCCCTGGCACCACTCTGGGGATCTATCTGTCTTCTCCGCTCCATTACTTTCCCCCACGGCCTCTGGGGGCCGGGGAGGGGAGAGAGTTGGAGGGGATCTGTTTAAGAGGTTTTTGGAATCCGTGCCTGCGCATCACCCGCTGCCATGAGTTATTTCAGCGCCGATGTTTGTCTCGAGCTGATTATTTCAGCCCGAGAACAGGTGGAGCAGCCTGCGGTGGCTGATTCGTCAGCCTCGGCCATCTGTTCCCAACAAGCTGAGATTTGTAGCTGATTTCTACTGGGGAGCAAGGAGTGGGGGTGGGGAGGGAGACGGAGATGGCACCCACGCCCCAGGGGACTTACTCCTCCCAGGCCTTTCGGGTGCCTGAACCCCCAGGCTTCCCTTGCTGCTATGAAGATCATCTCATGGTCTCAGAGAAACTTCAGTGGTCACTTGACTCAGCCACAGTGCTGTTTCCTTAAGGGGATGAACCTTCTCAGGTGGAACCAGGTATTAAAATACAAATCCATCAGCCAGGCAGAAGGTCTGGCCAGAAAGCCACGAGCTCACTTACAGATCTAAAAAAAAAAAGTATATAACCATGACACAAATATCCTAAGTGACCTTCTCAACTCCTGGCGTTTCCTAGTCCCAGTCTCGATCCCTTTATCAACTGGAACGTCCTCACCTGAACAGGTCACCTGCAGGGCTCCAGACTGGGAGGGCGCCTGCTAGATGCTTCCTCTCCCTCACCCCAAGTCCCCTCCCCTAAACATTCCCTTTCAAGTTCCACCCTCCAATCTGTTCCGCTTCCAGTGTCTGCTCTCAGCCATGCCAAGCAATGCCTGCTGCTTTAAGAACGGCTTTCCCTAAGCAAGGGCTCTAAGCAGTTTCTAAGCAGCTTTGCCACATGGTTTGCCCCCCACAGCTATGATTTCTATATATGAAATGTCGGGAAGGAAGCGACTCTTATAGTCACATAATATGACAATCTGGGGCCTTCCTTGCGGTTGGTGCATACATCTATACGGACCTCTTAAACAAATTCAGGCCTCCGTGGTGCAGTCTGTAGCATGGAGGACTCCAGCACTGGGAGCCACATTCCAGCCGTGAGTTTGGATCCTTGGATCGGTCTAAAAACATGCCAGGCATGAGCAGGGGCACCCGAGATCCTGCGGAGATGGAGGACTGGGGAATAGGGGATTACAGCGCGAAGACATCCTGTCAAGGGAGCTTTTCTGTCTCGGCCTCTCTCTGCCTCTCATGCACATGCTCTTTATCATAAAGAAAATGGTATGAACACTTGATGTTCAAAGCCCAGAGACTTCGGGCTAGCTGGGTGGCGTGGTGGTTAAGATGACTGGGTCCCACATGGCCAGCTGCAAGGTTGGAGTCCTGGGCCTGATGGCTTGATAAACACACCAGGCACATTTGAGTGCATACCCCAAATCCCAACAGGAGAATGGAGGAGAAGGGACTGCAGCGTGGTCATCCCCTCTAGGGGTGCTTTCTCACTTTCCCTCTCTCTCTGTCTCTCTCTGGCGAGTGCATATGTCCTATAGCAAATTAAAAAGAACAGTAAAATAAAGCACAGATACTTCATGTATAATCTCACATCCTCAAATAAAACTTAGTAGCTTGCAAGGGTCCCTGCTTTTATTTATTTTTAATTAAAATTTTGTTTTGTTTTGTTGTTGTGGTTCCATCTAATATTTATTGATTGATTTGTGTTCTTTTTTTTTTTTTTTACAGGCTTTTATAGTGTGCATGTGCTTGCCGGAGAGAGACAGGGAGAGACAGTGAGAGGGAAAGTGAGAAATCACCTTCCAGGGGGATGGCCACGCCACAATCCCTCCTCCATCCTCCTGGGATCTTGGGCATGCACACACACATGCTGGGATGATTTTCAAGTCACCAGGTCTAGGATTCGAACTGAGGTTGGCCATGTGGGAGTCCCATACCTTAACCAGCATGTCACCAGCTGGTCCCTTGGTTTGTATTTTCACATGTACTTTTGTCATGTATACACATAATCTTAAGAACCCATTCATTAACAAGGCTGTAAGACCACCTCACTTTCTAGTTGGTTCTCTAGGCTGCCCTTGCCAGGTCTTGGGGTCAGAAGCACCTTTTCTATTTAATCCCACCCAGTGGCAAGTATGTGGGCCACCAGAACAGCCCCTACAGAGGAGCTCTGGGAAACACGGGGACAGCTGTGAGACCTGGGCTTCCAGTGCAGTCTGCCAGTGAGTGCCACTTACTAGGGCCACTCTCCCTTGCTTTCCACAGGACAACAGTCCTGAAGGGACTAGAAGCAGTCCTCAAGCAAGCATGCCAGCCCTCAATTGATGAGCCAGCCCTCAGCAGACGAGCCATGAGGCTCAGCCTGATGGTGCAGTTGGTAGCGAACCGCACTGCAGTGACGGACGCCACATGGCTGGCCAAGGGTCCTGATCCCTGGGTTGGCCTGAAAACATGCCAGGCATGTGTTTGTATGCCCAGGATCCTGACGAGCTAGAGGGGCAGGGAAGGAGGCTTGTGGACCTATCAGGGGGGCTTCCCCTTGCACCCTTGCACACACGCACACACGTTCACACACATATTCTCCTTTGTGAATAAAATTTACTTTAAAAAAAAGCTGAACTATGAGACCTAGTTCGTCATGTACAATTTATATTTACCTGGCTACCAGTCACGGACCTGCTTTTCAAAGACCTAACGTTTCTGAAGCTATTGGCTGTATCTCCCCCACACTGGGATCTTTTTTTTCTCTCTTTTATTCTCTGCTTTCAAACTCCCTAGAGTCCTTTGTTTCCCAAATCCATTTGCTGATTTTCCTAATCTAGTCAGATCATAGATGTGGCACAAAACATATCACAATTTATTAAAATGTGGAAACTCTTTGACTCTTAAGCCACCTCAAATATAATTTGCCTGGATGGTGTCGAAACTTAATATCCTTTTGAATTTTTTTTTTAAACTGTCATCGCTGACTTTTGATATCTAAAGCAAATTCTATCTGAACATATAAGCGCTCTACTGGGAGATTCACGTCACTGACTTCAATCTCAAAGCACACATCCACACATCCTTTTTGGAGTCTCCCTTATGTATATGACCCATCACTGGGGCTTACACTACTGAAGTCTCAATTTCTCTGTAAAATTTCTTCTGAGCAAATCTAGTCTCCTTGTTAACTCTAACATGGCAATTGCTCTGGAAATCTGTCTTCCCGGATCAAATCACACAGAATGGTCTAGATTGTTCTGTTGTACTCTCGTTAAGTCAGACCTGAGTGAATATAGCTTAAAATACGCACTCCAGGTCTCGTGGAAGGTTACGTGTATGGCTGGTACAGTGGGAGTGAAGGGCGAACATGATACTGTATGGGGGATGCTCTGAACATTGAAATGAGATACAAATGTAAGGTAGGCGTTTTACCCCAAATTTCCAAGAATGGTTTCCTTCCTATGGCCTGGCCTTAGTGAATACTGCCACGCACACAGTGATTTGAGACGAGGACCATGACAGTGATTCTCTGCTTTCCCGTCTCTCCCTTCAAGTAACTCTCTTTTTTAAAAAATATTAAATTTTCCCTCTAGGACATGTGTGCTTGCTGGAGACAGAGAAAGAGAGAGAGAGAGATAGAAAGCGAGGAAGCAGCCCCACCAGGGGGAATGGTCCCACTGCAATCCCTTCTCCATTCTCCTCTTGGGAATTTGGGCACACACACAAATGCTCCTGGTGTGTTTTTTAAACTACTGGATCCTGGACTCAAAACATGCAGTTGGCTGTATGGGATCCAGCCACCCTAACCTCCAGGCCATCTGCTGGCCCTCTGCCTTTCCTTTTATCCTCTGACAAGGCCCACATAGTTTGGAGACCCCTGGCCAGTTACTGGAACCAAGCTGAAGATCCTCCCCAGAAAGATGGCACCCGAGTCTCTTTCCACATGGGGACGAGGACAATGACACTTCACAGAGTTGTGATGAGGATGAAATGAGATTATGTAGGCAAAGTGTGCAAGCGTTGGGAACCTAGAGAGTGCCAGGTTCCTCCTCATTGCACAGGTCACTACTGGCAGGCTGGAAAGGGCTCTTCAGCCCATCGTTACCTCTGCCTCTGCTGAGGCCAAGAGCCTTTTTTTTTTTTTGAGAGGTTTTTGCTATAGGGCGCGTGCACTCACCAGACAGAGACAGAGAGACAGAAAGCAATAAATCACCCCCAGGGGGGATGGCCACGCTACAATCCCTTCTCCTCCATTCTCCTCTTGGGATCTTGGGCATGCACGCACACGTGCCCGGCGTGAGTTTTAAGCCACCAGGTCCGGGACTCAAACCACGGTCGACTACATGGGAGTCCAGTGACATAGCCATTATGCTAACTGCTGGTCCCGAGGCCAAGAGCCTTTAAAAGGGCGGGAAATGGGGCCAGCATATGGCATAGGGAACATTGCTGGACTCCCACATGTCTGACTACAGTTTAAGTCCCAGGCCTGGTGGCTTGAAAATTACACCTGGCATGTGTGTGTGCATGCTCAAGATCCTAGGAGGATAATGGAAGAGAAGGGATTGTGGTATGGCCATCCCCCTGGGGGGTTGATTGCTGATTTTCTCTCTCACTGTCTCTGTCTCTGTTTTTCCAGAGAGCGCATGTGCTCTAAGGCAAAAACCTCTACCAAAACCCAAAAAGGGTGGGAAATGGCCTGGCGCTCCATGGCTAGGTGATAAAAGGCAGCCACATGGCTGACCATACCCCACAATTTGCAAAACACACTAGGTGTGCATGTGCATGTGCCCCAAATCCCCAAACAAGGGAGAGGTGGAGGAGAAGGAATCTGCAGCACAACCATCTCCCATAGGGAGTATTTTCTCCTCTTTCCCTCTCTCTGGCTGGTGCCCTTGCCTTTTGGAAAAAAAAAAAAGGTCAAAAACAGTTTCCCTGGGTGCTGAAAAGTAGAGATTCTCATGCCCCTATAATCATTCAAAGGGCAACATGATGGACTAGGCCCTGTCAACTGCTTAAGGATCCATGAAAAAGACGCCAAAACGTGGCATGGTGGTTAAGGCACTGGACGCTCCCACATGGGCAACCATGGTTTGAGTCCTGGACCCAGTGTCTTGCTTTCTCACTTTTCCTCTCTCTATCGCTCTGGTCAAATCAAAATAAATGAATGAATAAATAAAATTAAAGAAATAATTCTTTTAAAAAAAAAAAGAATCCATGGACAGAGCTAACATTGCCCTTTTTTTTTTTTTTTTTTTTTTTTTGGAGAGGTTTTTCGCTATAGGGCGCGTGCGCTCGCCAGACAGAGAGAGAGAGAGACATAGAGACAGAAAGCGAGAAATCACCCCCCAGGGGGGATGGTCATGCCGCAATCCCTTCTCCTCCATTCTCTCGGGACTTTGGGCACACACGCACATGTGCCCAGCGTGAGCTTTAAGCCACCGGGTCCGGGACGTGAACCCTGGTCGACTACATGGGAGTCCAGCGACATAGCCATTACGCTAACTGCTGGTTCCCTACCATTGCCCTTTTAAGAGCGTGGCTTCCAGATAGTGCAGGAAGAATCTCCA
Organism: Tupaia tana; assembly: GCA_026018925.1. Lineage (NCBI taxonomy): Eukaryota > Metazoa > Chordata > Mammalia > Scandentia > Tupaiidae > Tupaia > Tupaia tana. The sequence goes on along the minus strand of JAKSZU010000011.1, from coordinate 22,449,723 downwards.
AGTGGGGCGGAGCCAGAGGCTACCCTCCAATGACCTTGGACATGCAGAATAGATATGAATATGGTAATGATTTGTCGGTTTCCTGGTGAGTGGCAGGGCACCTGCCTGGACTAGAAGAGAAGGGCAGAGATGAAAGAGGTGCCACAGGGCGGCTGGACGGAAACCAAAACCAGACCACGTGCTGGGAGAAGACCAGCTCCAGTGGAGCGGCCTGTGGGTTCGTCCCTCTCTTAAAAGTGGGACCCACGAAGGCGGAATGCTGAGATTCTGTTGGCTGCAGTAAGGAGCTCTGAACTTGGGTCTCGAAAGACTCTTACCAGCCTACCACCTTGTTTTATAGGCAGGGAAACTGAGGCATGAGACATTAGGCCCTTTCTCCAAGATCCCAGGGCTACCAGCAGAGCTGCTCAGCTTAGCAGACGTGGTCTACTTCTGCTTTGTTTTCACAAGTGCACTCAGAAACCACTCTGAAGGTGAACACGGCAGTGGCCTCAAACCCTGCAGAACTTCCTACCTTCGTGAGCATGTCCCGAACTGCCCACCGCGCTGGAGATTTTAGAAAAGAATATGTCCTAGGGGGAAGATGAAAGGAGTTGGGGTGGCCGCCAACAGCAGTAGCAGGCAAGGACAAATTATCCTAGACTTGTCTGGAATGTGTTGCCATATAAACGGTGATGAAGTGCTCCAGCTTCCCTGAGAGCCATGCAGAGGAAATGAAAGGGGAACAGAAGGGATTAGGGGTAGATTTAAGGCAGCACTTTCTCCCACGGATGATAATGGGCCCTTTACTAGGTGACCAAGAAAGGCTGTAGACTCACCCCCTCCCTTCCACTTCTGAGGCCTGTGGGAATCCATCTCCCTCCAGTCACACAAGCACATGGCCTGCCTGGAGGATGGGAATGAATGGGATGACTTTGAAAAGTCCCCACCATTCAGGTAGGCCATCTTTTCCCTGGATGGGCCTCCTGGGCTCTTAGCTGAGGGTGAGGACAGCAGTCGCTCTGGCTCTGGGGCCCTGGGGGGGAGAAACAGCAGTCATGGCATCTCTTGCAACACGCTCCCTGCCAAATTGATTCAAATTGGCTTGGATATGAACATATGATTAAAGGAACGGCGCGATTCATTTATCAGGAGAGATTAAGAGCGGCATCTGCGCAGCCTAGCTGGGGGACAATTAAGGAGCAAATCGCTAAGTGTCTGTGCCACCAGGCACGGGGCGGGGGATGAGGGAAGGACAACTGGGATAATTTGCCAAGGGGACACAAGGACAAAAGGAGACAGTTTGGGGGTCACTGCCTGCTGCTATCGTCTCTGGGCACAGACTGGGCACGATGGGGGGGTGTCCCGGGGGCTTCGGTTCCCCCCATGCCTTTTATCCAGGAGTCAGAGCAATCCTGAGGGTCTGTGATGAGAGAGGAGGACCTAGCAAGACGGCTTGGAGCCTGGCCCAGGGGCAGACTCGCTTTCTGTGTCACGGGAATCACATACACCTTAGGGACCTGAGCTACCGTGAATATACAGGTGGGGGCAGGTGCTTAGAGCTCTCACGGTACATCCAAAATGAAGATGCTTTGGTGGCGCCGGGCCTCTGGACTCCTCAGGGATACTGGTGCTGAATAAAGCGTCTCCTTTCCAGCCTGGAGCCCACCTCCCTGGCCAAGGACCTTTGTTGAAGCTTAGGGAAGCATTGCTCACCTGAGACGGCGTCCGCCGGCTTCCCCACACAGCCTGTGCATGTGCTACCTCCTGTCTTTTCCTTCCTCAGCATCTTTCCTTGTTTTTTTTTTTTTTGTTTTTAGGTTTTACTATAGAGTGTGTGCTCGCCAGAGAGACAGTGAGAGGGAAAGTGAAAAACCACCCCCTGGGAGGACGGCCATGCTGCATTCCCTTCTCCTTCACTCTCTTTTTTTTTTGAGAGGTTTTTGCTATAGGGTGCATGCGCTCGCCAGACAGACAGAGAGAGACAGAGAGATAGAAAGCGAGAAATCACCCCCCAGGGGGGTGGCCACACCGCAATCCCTTCTCCTCCTGGGATCTTGGGCACGCACGCACACGCGCCCGGCTTGAGTTTAAGCCACTGGGTCTGGGACTCAAACCGCGGTCGACTATGTGGGAGTCCAGCGACATAGCCATTACTCTAACTGCTGGTCCCAACCCTCCTTCACTCTCTTCCTGGGACCTTTGGCACACATGCCCACATGCCCTGCGTGAATTTTAAGCCGCCATCTCCGGGACTTAAACTGTGGTTGGCCATGTGGGAGTCTAGCACCTTAACCACCATGCGGCCTGCTGGCCTCAGGGCCTTTCCTCAAGTTCTTTCTTACCAGCAGTAAGATATTGCTAGGATACTGCCTGCCCCAGCAATATCTACCTAGGGAAGCTCTAGCCTTTCTTTAGGCCCCAATTCACAATACCAGTTCCTTCTTGAAGCTTCCTAGTTCCCTCACCCAAAAGAGAACGTCTCCCTCCATATTACACTCTGAGCAACTTTGTCCTTCTGTTATGTCTCAACTAGTTCCGCATGGGTCTGCCCCGGCCCTAGTTCTCAGCCCTGAGAGGACAAACAGTGAAATTTTCCTCCCGACTCCCCAGAGCTTGCGCCCACTAGTAAGTGCAGTATGTACTTCGTGTGTCTAACTACGCCACTAGGATACCCACTTTATGAATGAAGGCCCTCTCCGCCAGCACCTAGAACAATGCCTGGGCCAAAGCAGTCAGGAAACACCCTCAGCTGTTGAGCAAATAGATCAATGGGTAAGAGAAGTTTCTGACTTGAACCAAACTCTTTACCCCAGGCCAGGCTGCTGGAGGTTGATGAAGTTCCCCGTTAACCACAGGCCTGACTCACTGTAGGTGAGCAGAGTCGGGAACTCATCTGCAGGTGGCAGGGCGTTTGTCACGCTAGTTCCTGGGAGAGACAGAAAATGCACTGAGCTGTTTGAAAGCAGGAGTGAATGATGTGACAGAAGTTGAACATGAGCCAGCAGTTTTAAGAAAAAGAAGTACCTTCACGTTTACTACCTTCTCCGTTCCACTGCGGGCAGTTTCCTGCATTCCGGGTGGATCCATTTCACACTTCTCTCCCACTTTTTTAGGGATTGACTTTTCTTCTTCCTTCTTGACTTTCTGACATCACCAGAGCCTTGGCACTAGGGCTGTCTGCTCCCTTTCCCACGGTCCTGCCCAAACCGCTGTACTCGTGCAAGTGCGGTTAGAATTGGCCATACTTGCTTCCTGCCCTTCTGCATGAGCGGCCACTAAGCAGTGAGTGGGGGACAAAGCAGGGGCTGGAGCGTGGGGGCAGGGACTGAACCGGGAAGACAGCACTCCCAGCTGTCCTAGCGGCCCTGGGCCAAGGGGGCTGGGACCTCAGGTAGTTCTGCCAAGTTCTGCCAAATTATCTTTGGGGTGACTGAAATTAAACTTTGGAAAAACTTTCTAATGAGAAGTTCTTGAATTCTTCTTTTAAAAATGAGAGCAGATAGAACCTCCGTAATTGGTAAGATTTAACAATGAGATGGATCTCCACGCCCTTCGTGGAAGCCAGGCCAGGCCCCGCTGCTCTGAATTAACCTACAGGCTCTTAACCTAAAGGGTGGGGGCCAGCCCTCCCACCCCACTACCTCTGCCTACGCGGAGGCTGAGTGGCGCTGGCCCGGCCTGGAGCAGGCCAGAAACTGCACATTCCCTGGCATCCTCATCAGAATCCTGCCTCCGCCTACATTCTCCCCACCGTGGCCACACTGGACTTTACCTGAGCTTGAAGGAATGGGCAGGAGAACTGGAGTAGCCAGGAGGAAAAGGGACTTTATTTCCATATATCAGGTGAACAGGGAAGGGAGAGCACAGCCCAGTGAGTACAAACCAATTGCAGGAGAAGAGAGGGGACAGCAGGTGGGAGCGGCACCAGGCACTGCCCTTCGGCCCCCAAGTCTGTGAAACTGGTGAGATAATCTTTTGGGGTGGCGGCTGGGACCTTCAGACTGCATGTTGTCCTGGCTGGGTAAGTGTGTGGGGGCAGGAAGATTGGAAGAAGAAAAATGACACAGGCTCTCACGTGGGGTGAGGACTCATGTCTTACACACATCAGCATGGACCAGAACCTCCATCTTCAGTTTTGTTGTTCACGAGCCCTAACCCAAGGCTTTCCCTCTTGTAAGTGGAGCGATGGTCCAATGTGGATAGAGGGCGAGGGAGGCAGTGCTTGGATAAGCCCTGAATTGGCATAGATGGAATGGGTTTACTCTTAAATAGGTCATTGCACTTAACACACTGCAGAGATGAGGAGGGTGGGCTGTGCTGGGAGTTGGGATGGTCCACATGCAGCCCTGTGAAAGTGGCTCAGCCCAAACCAGAAGCACCTGAGAGCCCCTCCCCGCGCTGACTCCACAGCCGGCCCTGCTCTGCTCGCCAGTCTCCAGCTGCACAGAGAAAGGACTGCTCTCTGCAGAATGCAGATGGAGAAGAGATTCCCAAAGACACCACAGCCCCCTTCACGCTCAGGGATGCAGCTGTGATGGAAAGGTTGGGGATTTAAATTAAAAAGTAAAAAGACAGCAGGCACTGAGAAGAGAAAGCTCTCACCCCAAACCAGAGGGGAGGAATTGCTGTTCCCTCCCCTGACTCCTCCCATGGACCCAGCAACGTAGAAGGTCCCAGTAGGCAATCGGTCCACCGTCCCTGAGCAGGGGCTGAGATGGAGGCGACCTGCTGGCTCCGTGAAGTGTCAGGCCACCTGCCACTGCCCACAGTGGCGCAGGGTAGAAGCCAAGAGTGTGGCATTTTGGAGGCAGGAGGAGCATGAAGTTCTCTTTTCAGAGACTCCTCTTTCCCCCACCTTTTCCACGTGGAGACATCAGACACCCACAGCCAGGAAAGTCCCCAACAGGTGATTCCTGTGCAGACCAGCAGTCAGGTGTGGGAGACTGTGCTCCGCTGTTTCCCGACAGAGGTGCTGAGGCAGCTGCAGGCCATGGGTGGGAGGGCCGCAGATCACTCCCCCGACTGTGCGTTGGTCTCCGTCACCTTGGCCTCTGTGTCGCTGTCGCTCAGATAGTTGTGGGAGTACCGGGGTCTGGAGGTACTGTCGAGAGGGTCGTGCTCATCATCGGACCGGTCAGGGGCAAGGGACTTCCAGTAGCTGGTGGGGCTGCAAGGAGAGAGGATGAAGGTCATGAACAAATGATGCTTTGACCTCGGCACCAAACCCTTTGGATCTGGAGAGGCCTGCAAAGCCCTGGCAGGGCCCTCTCCAAAGCCAAACCCTGCAGAGCAAACAGCTTCCTTGGCTTTCCTGGAAGACATTCAAAGTAGTAAGAGAAAGGAACACACCGTTTGACTATGAAGCTTTTTTTTTTTTTTTTTTTTGAGAGATTTTCGCTATAGGGTGCTTGCGCTCGCCAGACAGACAGAGAGAGACATAGAGACAGAAAGCGAGAAATCACCCCCCAGGGGGGATGGTCACACCGCAATCCCTTCTCCTCCGTTCTCCTCTCGGGATCTTGGGCACACACGCACATGTGCCCGGCATGAGTTTTAAGCCACCGGGTCTGGGACGCGAACCGTGGTCGACTACATGGGAGTCCAGCGACATAGCCATTACGCTAACTGCTGGTTCCCGACTCTGAAGCTTTTAAAACTCCTAGGAAAAGAATGCTACAGGGCACTGGGTCTCAGGATTGAGTGGGTATAAGAAGCGGCTGTAGATTCCTGGGTCCTTCCCCTTGGGAATTTCAAGTTGCTAGCACTTGGGTGGGACTCAGGACTTCTGCACGTTCAGCTCCTTCCCTGCAGATTCTGTCATGGGCAGTCCGTAAGCCACACTCTGAGGCCGGGGGGTGGGGGGCTACATGATCACAGCTCGTCTATGGTGGGGGCTCTCTTAGGCCAGTTATTCCTAAAAGCAGTCCTTCTAGGAAGAAAGGGCTTTCCCCACCCAATACTCCCTGAGGTTAACTCTTTCTCCTATTAGGGGTTTCATAAGACTATGAGGATGTCTGGCTTGACCATGGTGTCACCTACTCAATATAAGGAATGGAGACTCAGGAATTAGGGCTGGCGAGACCTCTGTTTCAGGGAATTCCAATGGGAAATAAAAAAGACAAAAAAAATGTTATTTTTGGTACAATAACCTAATGTCACAGGGTCTTCAACAGGCCCTTGGTTCTAGAAGATTCCAGCTATCCCCTTGGTTGGATGTGAAAAACCCTTATCCCCTGGGTGGAGCAGGATTATGGCACCTAGCAAGGGAAAACGGGCCCTCACCTTCCAGCTCCATTTTCCTTCTCTTTTCACTGTTCCCCAAAGCCTTGGAAGCACCTGCCGCTGCCCCATCCCTCCTGCCAGGTGTTTCCCCTGCAGATCAGCAGCCAGCTGGGGAAGACTGTGCCCTGTCATTTCCTGGGAGAGGTGCCGAGGCAGCCACAGGCTGTGGGGGGCTGCCTAGCCAGCACAAGCGCACTATCACGTCAACACCGCAGCAGAAAACGCATTCCCGGTGCCTACACTCAGCTGGGTCCCTGGTGCAGCAGCCCACCCTGGGCTGAGGGACACGCCCTGCCTCAGGGTCCTACTTCCTACTTGGGCAAACCGGAATTCCGTGATCCCTGCTGCCTGCAATTCTGACGGAACATTCTAGGAAGGCTGTTTGGGTACTGGCCCTCTTAAAGTCCTAGCCACAGACCAAGAGAGGAGGAGCAGGGTTCTGCGAGGGGCGGGAGATTCAAAAGAAAGGACTTGATTATCGGGTGCTCCTGTGTGTGAGACACAGCCTAGGCACTCTAGATATGCCATCTTATTCTTCACCACAACCCTATGAAATCTTTTTTAATTGCCAGAGGCCACATGTGCTCATCAGAGAGAGCTGTAGAGACAGAGAGGGGAAAGCACCCCCCATGGGTGGGGGTGGGGTCATGCTGCAACCCCTTCTCCTCTGTTTCTCCATCCTGTCGGGATCTGAGGCATGCATGCACACATGCCTGGTGTGTTTTTCAAGCTGTCAGGGCTGGGGTTTGAACCCCAGTCGGCCATATGGGATCCTACCCTCTTAACCACTAGGCTATAGCCCTGGCTCACCCTATAAAATATGAGAAGGCTGGTTCAGAGGTGGAACATGGGATCCTACCCTCTTAACCACTAGGCTATAGCCCTGGCTCACCCTAGAAAATATGAGAAGGCTGGTTCAGAGGTGGAACATTTTGCCCAAGGTCACATAGCCAGTATATAAACTTAAAGCTAGGACTCAGACCCGGAAGCCCTTGGCCAACTCTACTCTGCCACTAGATTGTATGATCTGGGGAGAAAATGAGAGTGAACCTGAGTTCTCCTACTGGCCTGGGTGGATGCCCGTGGGGTGTGTAAAGACAGGTCTCTCTCTCTCCCTCTTTTTCTTTCTCTCTCTCTCTGTCCCTGGGGGGAAGGAAGAGCCTGATAGAATACATGTTCAATTATGCAAATTGTTCAGGAATGGGGCAGTCTGGTTAATAGTTATCGTATTTCTCATGAATGAATTACCATTTTTAAAGGAATCAGAATAGCACAAAACACATTCAATACAAACTAGACTGAACATAAATGAGTCTTACTTTGATGGGCCAAAGGCACTTAAGGACTCTGGGGTGTCTCCAGGACAAAATGATAAAAGTTCAATGATGACTGTGCAACATAGGGGAGAAAAACTGGGTTATTTTAGCTCTTGGGTTGTCTAAATTCTAAATTAGTGGGAGCCTCGTTTTGCTTTTTACGTCGAATTTCTGGGCACCCAGTGCTAAGGATCTTGCTCTTGGGCAAAGGAATGCCTGGCTTTGTGGCAAGACAGGGGGGTTATTTTATGGGTAGAGAGGGAGGAGGCCGATGTCAGGCCAGGGACCCAGATGCAAATAAGGCACTGCGGGAGGGCGCTGGGCCCTGTGTGAACTGTTTAATCCAGGCCCTGTGCCCTCTTCCATCCCCTCGCCTCTTCTCAGGGTATGGGCTCTGGTCCCCACTCCCTTAGCACCGTGCCTGCCAGGCAGACCCTGGAAAAATGGCACCAGAGAGCAGAGGCGTGTCTCCTTGCCTGGGCCGTGGATCCCCAGGTCCCCTTTGCTTCTACCTTGGGTGCTCTTAGAAGTCTAGTGACTTCAGCCGCCACAGGCATCAGAGAGCCAGCAGCAGGCCGCTCCCCTCCTCCTCAGGGCAAGAGTCAGGGCTGGCAATTTGAGCATTTTAACCAAATTGTTTAAAAAGCTTTCCTCCCCACAAGCCAGTGTCTCCTGCTCAGCGCTGTCACAAACAATTTGGTACATAAGCTAATTCCCGCTGGGAGAGCCCAGGGTGGCGGCTCCCCTCCCCTTGACTTTGCTATGGATGCTGCGCTCATGTTCCGAATTCTCGCCGGTCCTCATCAGCAGATGGGAAGCTAAGCGCCCGCTCCGTCCCCGCCCCCACACTTGGCAGTTTATCCACCCCACAGCCTTAATGCCAATGCTGCCTGGGTTCCCCTCCCAGGCCCGGTTCTCTCCGGCTCTGTGCTGGTTGGCTGGGTTCTGGCTTGGTGCCACTCTACCACTGCCCTCCTTGTGGGGAGGTGGGCAGGGTTTCGGGACGCCTGCTGGGCTGGTGGAAGAAATAGGCTTTCTGTCTTTTTGTTCTTGCTGGTGGTGGGGCCAATGGTGACATAGGCTGAGGGCACTGGATCTGAGATCACTGTGATCACCAGTCAGGGCGGGATGGCCTGGCTAGGCTATGTCTCTTGCGGGTCCCTTCACGGACTCCCTTTCCTGGGGGTGGGGCGCTTGGCAGGACAGCTGAGGGGAAGACTGCGATGTAGACCAGGTACTTCCACTGCTGTCTGCTTCACTGTGGAGCTGTGTTAGCAGCTCCCTAATGCAATTGAGATGCTTCATGCTCTCCTCAGAGCATCCTGCAACCATCTGGCACATGGGGGAAGTGACAGAGCAGGTCTGAGCCCAGGGGCTTGGTTTCAGAGCAGCCCTGGCCCGAAGAATGAGTTGGCCATGAGCCTGGTCTTGGTTCAAATTCCACCCCTCCTCCGCTCCATCCCATCCCCCATGTTCGGACAGCTGCAGGTACCATCCACTTCCACTTGCTCCATTCCTTAAAGGGACCATAAATCGGTCCTTTTTGGCATAACCCATCAGAGTCGGCGTATTTGTCCAGCCGCTCCATGGCACAACCATGCGACAAGTGCGTGTTAGTTCATGCATCTGGGAAACAAACACCATGCCCCAGGGGGCTGCACTCTGGGGTCACACCTCCTGGGAAGCAGCAAGCCTGCCCTGGGAGGAGACCTTGCCAAAACCAGCTCTGCACCACCAGGATGATCAGAATGTCACCACCCACCAGGGAAACTGGCAACAATGGGATTCCAGTGAGTCAGGCTGTGTCGTTCTCCTAGTGGGGGTGTGAGCATAAACGGCCTAACAGTGAGCACTCCCTCCCCATGCGGAGAGGAGCTGGGGGGGTGGGAGAGCCAGGAGGAGGCTGTCACTCAGCAGCTGCTAATTTCTATTCATTAGAACTTCACAAGATGAGCAGAACCCAGGTGACGCCCATGCGTGGGCTTCAGGTGGGAGGACGAGGCGGGAGTCAGGCATCTCCCGGCCTGCCACAGGGTGAGGTGCTATGTGGGCTGCAGCCCGGTGAGCCCTGTACTCCTAGGCTTGAGATCCAAGCCAGGGAGAAAGGAGCTTTGCAAGACAGGGGAGAGCAGAAGGCTCACTATAGTTTTCGGGGTGTACTAGGGCTCTTTCTTGGGCCCAGCCTGTTGAGTCCTTGGACAAAATTCCAAGTGGGTGCTGCCTGGCACATACAGTACACATGTCCCCGTGTGCCCTGTATTGGGCTGCACGGAGAAGTGGTGAAGGGAAAGCACTGGAATTAAACAGACCCCATTCATATCTTGGCAATGGTACCCCTCAGCTGTGCAATCTTTGCAAACGACTTAACCTCTGTGAGCCTCAGCTGCCTCTTCTATGAAATAGGGTTAATCAGACTTTTGTTATGGGGTTATTGTGAGGATTAACTGAATAAACTATGGCGAGTATCTAAGCCCGTACCTGGCCTGGGATAAGAACTTGGTAAGTAGGGGTTATAACCAACATCACCAGGGAGTTCACCTGACTGGACTCAGGGCTCAGAATGATGAACCAGCTTGGCTGGTCCCTGCTCTCCAAGGTGACCAGGAGGCTCTCTGAGACTAGGCCTGCCCAGGAGGGACACAGGTGGGGTCTGAGGTGGTGGCCGGCAGGGCAAGGAGCGCATTAGTTCACACCGGGTGCGACACGCCATGCTGCACGCCACGCCAGGTGCCACCTACTGCACTAGTCGCTCTCGGGCCGGTACAGGTAGCGCATCATCAGGCTGTCCACCTCTTTCTTGCGCTTCTTCTCCTCCTTCCTGGACTGCCGCTGCGGCGGCCCAGGCTCCTCGCTTTCCGCAGCCGGGCCCTTCTTCACGCTGGAGCGGCTGTGGCTCGAGACTGTGGAGCCACTGGAGGAGGACGAGGAGGAGTCAGACTCTGTCTCGGCTCTCTTCCTCCTCGATTTGGACTTCTTCTTGCCCTTCCGAGAGCGCCCCTTTTTTCGCGGCCTGTGCTCCGAGGAGTCTCCGGAGCTGGAGCCGGAGCCGGAGCTGGAGCTGCGGCTGCTCCTTCTGCTCCTCCGCTTGCTCCGGCTCTTCCGGCCGCGGGACCGAGAGACGTCGGCAGCAGAGGCCGAGCGGCGGATGCTGGTGGTGGCCCGGGGGGGCTCGAGCTGCGCACTCCGGGCGCTCTGGATGCTCTTGCGGTCGTCCTCGGAGTCGGGCTCCAGGCTGCTCCGCTGGAATGGCACCGGTTTGTAGCTCAAGACCTCGTTGATGGCCGCCTCCAGGTCCGGGTCCAGGTAGGAGTGCCGGCCGGCGGGGCGGACGCCGGCGCCCAGGGGCTCGTCCGCAGCCGAGGCCGAGCTGCGAGGCCGGGGTGGCACCGACAGGCTGCGGCCCAGCGACGGGTGGCTGAACTGCGAGTGGGCCTCGCTCAAGGCCACGCTGGCGCCATCGTCCCACTCCTCCAGGCAGCTGCGGCCCAGCGACAGGCGGGAATCCGGGCTGCCCCGGCCCAGGCCCGAGGCGCGGCTCAAGGAAGGGCTGAGCGGCTGCGCCAGGCTGTCGAGCCGCGACGTGCTGCGGCGGGAACGCGGCGAGCCCGACAGCGAGAAGCTCAGGGCGGAGCGCGCCCCGTCCTCCGCCGAGCCACGCCGCGTGGCCGAGGAGGCCCGGCTGACCGGCGCCGAGACGGCCGAAGCCCGGTCCCAGTCTGAGCCCCACCGCTTCTCCGACCTCCGGCTAGCTCGGCTCCCCACCTCCGAGAAGATGGAGCCACACTCGCCCGGCTCCTCGCTGGGGCCTGAGCGAGCCTTCCGGGAGGGCCGCTCGGGGGAGGCGGCACGCTCGCTCAGGGTGGTGAAGAGCGAGTCCTCGTCCCCGGTGCCCCCGATGGAGTCCTTCAGGGTGAGCCGTTTCCGGTAGCTCAGGGAGCTCAGCGCAGAGGCTGGCCTCTCCTCCTGCACCTTGCCCTCCTTGGACGGGGGGCCCAGGGCCGTTCTGAGGGAGTGGGGGAGGCCAGGAGTGGAGGAGGGCAGCGAGTGAGCCAGAGAGAGAGGGAGAGGGGGAGAGGCACAGCGTTAAACCTAGAGAATAAAGACACAGGGGGGAGGGCGGCGAAAGGAGGAGAAAACAGCAGCAGCCCCAGCAAAGTGGTGGTGAGAGCGCGGAGGAAATGAAGCAAAATAATTTGCGTCAGTGAAAATAGCTTCATGGAGAATGTCATGTAAATTAGACTATTGTTCTATTTCATCACTTTTCCCCCTCTAAAACGTTTAGTTCAATTTATTTCATTGTCAACTACCTGGAGCCTCGTGCCACGCCGTGAACGGCAGTGGGGCGGGGGAAGGCGGCATTATCTGCAATAACGAAGTGTTATTTGGCCGAATAAATTAAGGCAATTAGAAAGGGCCGCTGGGTGCTTGTGGTGAGGGGGCCGGGCCGGGGGAGGGGCCTCAGGGGAGCTAGAGAAGGGGGGAAGGATATTTCTTTCCTACTAGTCCCCCCATCTCTGGGGGCGTGGGGGTGTGCCCTGGAGCATCAGGATCACTTGGGTGGTGGGGGCTCTGTGAGGGGCTGCCAGCAGACAGCCAGCAGTGGCCAGAGGGGAGGGAGCAGAGGACCCTCCTTCCTTTCTGCTGCCATGTGGGCTCGTAAGCCACAGGGAAGGGGGAGCCCTGGACCCCAGGAGTAGCCGTCTATGTGGTCAGAGGACTATGGCTGTCCAGAAGACGGGAGCAGGTACCCCCAGTGGGTGGGTTTAGCAGGAAGTATGGCAGAGGTGGCAAAGTTATTAGAGGAAGAAGAGAATGGGCAGAATAAGACTGAAATGCATCTGTAGCCATGAAGGAAATTGGGGAAGGAGCCTTTTCCATTAAGGCGCCGTTCCTATTAAGACATCCAAGATCCAGAGCTGGCCCAGACTGGCCCTGCCTGGATGCAGGATCCAGGATCCCAGTCTGGGTTCCCAGGGCCCAAACGATCAGGTGCTTGAAAGTGCAAGTGGAATGAAGTTCAGCCTAACCAAACCAAAGCCTTGAACCTCATGGCAAAACATTTCCTGGAAAAAAATCAGTTAGACCCAGGCCAGGGACACGCCTGGGCCCTGCCTGCAGATGCCAGGCAAGACACTGGTGGCTCGAGGCCTTCCTCACAGGACCGAGGCACTGCTCAGCCACCCGCAGTGCCAGGTGGCTTCTCTTCCCAGCTCCAGGCCACATGCTCACCTGGAACTCTTCAAGCTGCCATCATCAGAAGCTGCCTTGGAAGGTCCCTTGTTTTTTGACAACCAGGACTTGACCCCGTCGACCCGATCCTCCAGTTCTGAGTCCACGTCCGAGTCCCCCTCGCTGTAGAGATAATGAGCACAAAGGTAGGCAAGGCCAGGCGAGAGGTGCGGGGCGGGGGGCTGCGGGGGAGCAGGTGGCATGCCAATCAGTGAGTCAGAGAAGGGAACAAGAGAGGTTAGAGCCGGCACACCATTCACACGGAGCCTGTCCCCACTCTGCAGGCCACACTGTGTGACAGCCACCAAGGAGACATGGAGGAGCATAGAGGCACCTCCCACCCCAGTGAGCAGTGGCAGGCAGCCGGTCAGCTGACAACCCACTGCAAGCGACAGGAAGACCATTTGCTCCTCAATCTTAGCGAACAGCTGTTGGTTAAAAAGAGGAGTCCTGGTCCTGTCAGCTACTCCTTGCGACCCACTCTACGATGCTGGCTACCGCTGCTGCCATTTTCCCTGCCTTTACCATAAGAGCTGGGCTGCCAGCCACGCAGCAGGAGGAGAGAAGGGCTTCACGTGACCTCAAGTCAGCCTGAACCTAGAGGTCTCCTTGGCTGATGGCAACAGCAACCTGGGCACTAGGGTCAAGAGGCATAGACCATTCCCCAGACCTGCCCTGTGGCCTCTGGGCCTTAGGCAGAAAAGAAAAGGAGGTGTGTGTTGGGGGGGCATCACCATTTCCCAAGGGATCAACTGAACTGCCCCTTTATCTGAAAGTCCAACAAAGAAAAGCTCTGTTTCTTTAAGTCCCCTGTTCTCTCCCTTGGGCAGCCCTTACTGTATCCTCTGGCCACGCTGACTCTAGCACTTGCAGGGAAGCCCAAAGAAGTCACGCCTAAGGCTGGAGTCCTAGCGACCCCCTCATGAAGCAGCTAGAGCCTGGGGACAGCTTCTGAGTGAGAATGCATCTAAAATTCTACAAAATGTCTGCTCACCAAGTTCCCTTGCTACGGGTAAGCTAGGACTTCTCCTCGATATAAATTTCTTTTCATCTGTGTCAACAGGAGCGGCCCTGTTCCTGAATTATGTTCTTGAATAAACAGCCACACAGGCACGTCCGTGCATATAGGTGTGCACACACACACACGTGCACACACACATGGAGGAAATCATGAGACTATTCTGGGGACCGTGAGAGAGCCTGATTCATGGGGAGGGGAATAAAGAGGCATATTTTATGGGCTTATGTCAAATACAGAATTATAACAAAGACGAGGCTGGCTGATGCCCCGGGTAAACAGGAGTTTAGCAGACAGCCCCAAAACTGCTAATGCAAGCCCTGTGCCCATCCGAGCCTGGCAGATTTACTGTGGTGCATGGGCTCCATGGAACGCCAATACAACCTGATTTATACACCCATGCAAAAAACCTCCCTCCTTAGCTTCAGAGCCTGTAATTTATCACCGCCGTTCATAACCATATTGATTGCCTTTAGAAAGGAGGTGCCGTATGCATCGCAAAATCTATGTCTACATGTTAAAAGCGTTTCTGTATAAATCTCCCTTAATACTGCGCTGTTTACTGCTTTCATTAAGGTTATGGCAATAACAACTGTATCTCTAAGTAAATCGAAACATTATTTTTCTGCCCGCCTTAGCACGCTCGCTCGATAACTTGGAGCCAGGGCTCAGAGCTGCTGAGAAAAGAGCCACACCACCTCTGCCATCAGCTGGAACCCGGTTAGAACCGCACGTCCTCATGCGCCTGCGTGAGAGCACACTGTGGGGTGTGTGTGTGTCTGTGCGTATGCCTGTGTGCGTGCATGCCTGCCGATGGTTTAAAATATGATCTTAAATGCGCATTTTATCAGCCCTCGAAGCTCCTACCGCCAAGGATGGCAGGGCTGGAACACACAGGGGACAGACAGGCGTGGGCCTAGAATACGAATTTTTCTTCCTTCCATTCAGAGCAGTGAATGGGCTGAGGAGCTGGCCTGCCTGCCTTCGCCTTTCCCTCTAGTTGCAAGCATCTAGATGATGTTTGGGTTCTTTACCTTAAATAATCAGGCCCGTAAACAAACTCCAGGGGCAGGCAGGCTCAGGGGGCAGTTGAAATTTTAAATGGTCGGAATTAAACCTCGCGTCAAATACAATTTATGTCCGGGCTCATGTGCTATTAGTTAACTGGGAGCCGAATCGCGGGGGAACAAACAAACGGAGACAGAACGGCGGGGGATATTAATTGTGTGTGACAACCGGGCTCCAGCGGCCCTCTATCACTGTTACACACTATTACATTTATCATTAGCTCTCACGGAGTCCTTTGCGCTGCCGCCAGCCCATCCTGGCCAGGGGAGGAGGCCTGCCAGGCGAGCGAGTGGGGGAGGAACCCAAGCCACGCTAAAAAAACAACCTCCAAAAAACAAGCCTGTCGAACTTGACTGAGGATTGGCGCGCTGTGCCCGGAGGCCTGCGCCTCTGCACCCACGCCCGGCTCCCACCCGGAAAAAAGGAAAAGGAGAGCAGGGCGGGTTTCCTGGACTTCCCACCACCTGACAGCACCAGCACACATGCCCGGGGCCTCCCTCTGCCCGAAGTGCCCGCGGGGAGTACAGGGAGCACATCTGGCTGCGTCCCTGCCCCTGCACAGCAGAGCGGTGCGTGATGGGCTGCCTGAATGCTTTCTCCAGATGAGTAACTGGTAGAGGCCCCTCACCTCTGTGCTTGTCTGCCAAAGGAAGGTGGCCAGCCTTTAAAGACAAGACATACCCCTTCTCTCAGGCCACTGGGGCTCCGCAGGAGCCATGGGTGTGGACAGACCCAGCCCACGGCCTTTCCCCCAGGGATACAGGCAGGAAAGTGGCTGCACTGCTTTCTCGGGAGGAAGGGCTGGAACCCAGGTTGGCAGACAGTGGGCACCACTGAGTAGGGCTGCGCTTTCCTTTGTGACAGAGCACCTCTGCCCACCAGGAGCGTGAGGGCCAGCCCTGGCCTTCTGGGGAGCACACCTCATGGGTGCCCCCTTCCTCTGCCAGGCCCAGCCTGTCCCCTGCCTCCCCTAAGCACACGGTCAGTGGTGTTAGCATTAGAGACCAGCTAAGAGGAGAATGTGGGGAGCTGTGTCCACATGCGGCATGCAGCGAGGCCCTAGGGGTGGGGGTGCCCAGTGTTAGGGTGGTTAGACACCCGCCAGAGGCAGAGAGCGCACGTGCGCCAGTCCTCACAGTTTATTCTTTCTTTTCTGATACTTTGTCACCATGTCCTGCAAACTGGAAACAGAAAGAAAATGGTGGGCAAGAGGGCCAGGAGGACACGGACAGAAAAACCAATGGGCAAACCCAGATGCACCCCTCAGCCGAGGCCCTCTTGTCCTCGGCAAGAGGTGGCTCTGACTGGCTGAGACCAGGCAGGGACAAGTGACAGTGTTATCATCAGAACCTGGTCTGGACCGCCCCTGCACCTGTCTCCTGCCCCAAAGGAGCAGGCTCCCTGGGCACCCTGGACCTAGCTTTGAGATGGGGTCCTAGCCCTGAGGTGGGAATGGGGTTTGCCCAGAGCAGCCCTGGGAGCTTGTCCAGGGCCTCCCCCACCCCTAACTGCCAGTTCCCACTTGGTGACTTTCTCGGCCTAGGACTACAAATCTCTCTCATGCCTAAACCATTCCCTGGGTGGGTTTTATGAGAGAAAAGCTCCTGCACAGTAACAAGGCACCACAGCCTTTAAATCTCTGCTCTCCCTGGAGTGGGGCAGGCGCCATCAAAGCAGCAGCTAAACGGGGTAATAACTCATCGTGAGCAGGCACGGCTGAGAGCCAGGGCCTCGGGAGGCCTGGGAGGGGAGGCGCCTCACCCAGTAGGACCTGTCCTGTCTCGGCCCCTGCAGGACGGTGTCCATGCCAGCGTCTGGCAGCGAGGCGAGGGTGGGTTGGTGGCTTGGAGACGGGGAGGTGGAGGGTGTGGCTGCTCTACTTGGTGGCCAGGTTCTCGGGCCCGCCCTCCGTGCTGTGCACCGATGCCCCCTCACCTGTTAATGAGATCCTCGTTCTCGTCACTCTCCATCTCGTCTTCGATGGCGGCTTGCAGGTCCCCGATGCGCTTGAACGCCAGTTTTAGGTCAGCCTGCAGGCTCTGGTTTGCGGCCTCCAGGCTCTCCAGGTCCATCTCCTAGGAGGGGTGGGTGGTGGGTGGTCCAGTTGCAGGACTCGTCTGTCCTCCAGCTGCCCTGGAAGAAGCCTGCTTCCGTCCCTCCCTGCCATGGGGAACTGCGTGGTGCTGCTACAAGCCTCCACAGCCTTTCTGCTCAAGCCTCACTGGGCTACTTGGCCTCACCTGATGGAGACACCGCTGCTGCCCTGGCTCCCCGAGCTGCCCTCGGACTGTCCTCTCAACATGCCTGCCGCCCACCAGCCCAGGGGAGGGTACACTCAGCAGCTCCCCAGAGGCTGCCCGCTTGGGTGCCACGGGGCAGGGGGCATTACCAGCTCATGCTTCTTGCGGCTCGCCTCGGCCTCCTTCCTGGCAAGCTCGCCCATCTCCTCCTTGGTGTCCCGGAGCTGCCGCTGCAGCCTCTTGTTCTGCTCCTTCTCCCGGTTCTCGGCTGCAATGCGCTGGTCCCGCTCCTCAGTCAGTTTCTCCATGTTTTCTTTGAGACGACCGGCCAGACTCTGGACAGGCAGGTGAGGAAGAAGGACAGACAGGTGGGCCACTCAGCCCAGCAGAGAGCGGGGTGCAGAGTTCTGGGGCCACACTCTGTTCCCCCATGTGCTGGCTGCATAGGCAGGGAGTATGATACCTACCACTAGGGGTCTTCCAAAAACTAAGTAAGATAATGAATGTGAACACATCTTGGAAAATGAAAGGTGCTTCTGTTACTGCTATTGTTTGCTATTATTATTGTTACTGCTACCACCAAGGAGGGAGCGTTCTGGGCAGAGCCTGGGTCTGTTGGGATTGAGGCGTGTATAAGGGCCTCTGGGGTCAGCAGGGCTCCTCTCGGACACCCAGAAGCCCCAGAAGCTGGATTCCATGCTCAGAGGTGAATGGATTTACTGAGGGTTCCTGGATCAGCAGGATCCCGGACAGCCATGACTCCTAGTGGAGAGCCACTTCACTAAGCCAAACGAAGCTCTTCCTCCTGACGCATGAACATGCTTCCCTGCCAGCAGCAGGATGCTGAGCAAGAAATGTCCTGGGGAGAGGGGCAGAGTTTGAGAGATGGACCCTGTGCCTGGTTCGAATCCCAGCTCTACCTCTGACTGGCTCCCATGCCGCTACATCTCCAAGCCGGCAGGCCTAGGCTACATGACTGCTGAGGGCCGTTGGCGTTTTTTATGGCTGTCTTTCAAGCAGAAGGGACCTGAGGATAGAGCTGAAGGCAGGGATGGGGTCCAGGAGAAAGGGAGGCAAGTCCAGCAGGTTGGCCCTGCATCCGCTGGACCAAGGGCCTCTTCACTGCTTTGTGACCTCAGGTAACCTCCATAAATTTCCTGTCCGTAAAATGGGGATCAACAATTCCTGTCATGGGGTTCTGGTGGGCAGAAAAGGAATGAGGATGATGTTTTCTGATTCTCTCTAGCTCTCCTAAAGCCTATAACCCTGTCTTGTGGGGGGGAGGTTCAGTCACATTCTCTTCCGATTTCAAGGTTATTAAGGCTTCCCCAGATGCTTACTATTCCCATCCCTACCTAGTGCCTGTACCACAGACTGAGGGGTGGATGGGAGGTGGCGGGGACACTCAGCAACTATACCTGGGAACGCCGTGGTCAGGCAGAACTGATGGTGCTTGGACAAGTGTCTGTGAGCTCGAGAAGGAGAAGAACTTAAAACATAAGGCAATGGGACCAGCAGATGGCATAATGGTTATGTTGCTGGACTTTCATGTAGTCGACCACAGTTCGAGTCCTGGACTCGGTGGCTTTAACTCACATCGGACGTGTGTGTGTGCGTGCCCAAGATCCTGAGAGGAGAATGGAGGAGAAGGGATTGCGGCATGGCCATCCCCCCTGGGGGGTGATTTCTCACTTTCTGTCTCTCTGTCTCTGTCTTTTTGGTGAGTGCACGTGCCCTATATCCAAAACCTCTCCAAAAAACTAAATAAATAAATAAAATAAAATTAAGGCAAGGAGGTGTAAACCCAGAAAGAGAATTCGGCCTGCCCCTCTCTTCCTGTCTGCTCTGCTGGAGATGGAGGGGGCTGGAGCGTGTTGACTTTGGGAGATTGGAAGAGAAAGGATTAAATTTTGAGGACAGAGCTTCCAGTGGAAGGAAGGAGGGATAAAAAGAGAAGAAAAAAAGTGAACAAAAAAGGGAGTAGGGTTAATGGAAAAGAGAATGAGAGAGAAAGGGAGAGAAGGAATGAGATGGTGAGAAAGGAAGAAATGGGAAGGGAGAGAAAGGAGAAATACAAAGGGAGAAGGAAACGGCAATGACAGTAACAAGGAGAGGAGAGAAAAGCAGAGATGGGTAGGGTGGGAAGAAGTGAGGGAGCTAGGGAATGGGAAAGGAAAGGGGTGAGGAAGGGAGAGCGGTGAGATGAGAGAACAGGCTTCAACCCTCACAGAAGTGGCGCCATCCGCTGCATATTTATGACCCTGCCAGAGAGCCGAGTGAGGGGGACAGACGGGGGGAGCTCATGGTGGAGGAAAATATGAAGACGAAAAGCTAAGCTGCTCGGGTCCCTTGGCAGAAAGCAAGCACGGAAACAGAATGTAAAGCAGGCAGGCTCTGCCGTGCCCAGAGAGCAGGCCAGGCGGGTGGGAGAGAGCCCCCGCCCCGTCAGCTGGTCCAGCAGCCTGGCAGAGGCCTTGAGGAGTGTCCGAGGGCCTGCCCGGCCCTCCCGAGCATGCGTGGCGCCAGCTGCTGGGGCAGCTCTGCCCTGCTCGCTGTGAACCAGAAGTGCAGACCCACCTCCAGCCGCTTCACTTGTGTCCTTTCGAACTCCAGGCGTGTCTCCAGCTCCCGGATCTTGGCCTCCTGCCTGCTCACCAGGGACTTGTCCACCATGGACTGCTCCAGGAACTCCACCTGGCTCTGGAGGGCTTGTAGCTGGAGGTGGGGGCAGGAGGAGAAGAAAGAACTGAGCCCAGAGAGGGAGGGGCAGAGTCTGGGGCAGGCAATATCTCCATGGTGACCAGAAGGCTGAGGCAGAGAGGGCCGAACAGGGGAGGATGGGAAGATGGGGCCCTGAGCCAGAGGCATCCCCCACCTGTCCCAGTGCTTGGCACAGATCTTGCCCTTCGGAGAGGAAGGAGAACGCTAAGGACTGGAGAGGGAATAGAAACGTGAAATGAGGCAGCTGAAGCCAGACGTCTGCTATGGTGATATGGCTCCAAGCCTAGCTCTTCCCATGAGTGTACATTGCTCTACGGATTATGGATGGCAGAGAGAAGTGCTCTCCATCCTACGAGCTTGGGGGCTCATCCCCATGCGTAGTGACCTTGTCTTCGCCTTCTGCCAAGGGAGCTCCGGGCCCTCACCTTCTCCTGCAGCTCCTGCTTCTCCTTGTTGGCTTCTTCTAGCTGAGCTTGGAGATCGTTCATCTGAGCCAGGTCACGGGAAGCCTGGGACAGGAGGGAGGGCATTGGGTGCAGGATCCCCCATCACCCCCCACCCAGCCCACCCACCCCACATCGAGTGCAGGGTGCACAGGCCCCACGTTGGAGCCTGCCAAGAGCAGTGGCTGCACTGGGGGCCCAGGACGAGGAGCAGAGGACGGTGACGGTGCAGGGTTTGGTGGGGCACGCCTGGCAGAGTACCTGAGCCACAGCCGCCTTGTGCTTCTTCATCAGCTCATTCATGTCCTCCTGATCCTCTTCCAGCCTATTCTGGATCTCATTCTTCTCACGCTGAAGGCGGCTCAGCTGCTCCTCCAGCTGGATGGAGGCAGAGATCCGAGGGCATTAGGCTTGGTGTGCTGGGGGCCCCGGGTGGCAAGTCCCTCTTTGCCACCTCCAGTAGGCAGGGGGTGGGGCAGTATGAGGAGGATGGGAGTGGGTGCTGTGGCCAGTGATGCTCAAGGAGCTGCCTGTCCTGCCCTGAGCCAGGGTTATGAGGGAAGAGCTGTCTGTGCAGAGCGGGCAGCCCTGGGCGTCTGGGCTAAATGACAGCTGCTTTCTGGCAGCTCTTTTGAGGCTAATGAGAAGGCAGAAAAGGTCTGCCCAGAACAAATGACCCATCAACCTGGCCCTATCGGCCTAGGCCCTGACCTGCGTGCACTCTGGCCTCTTCAGGCCCCTGGGAAGGACCCCTCAAATCTGTGAAGCTCTCCTGGCTGGGATGCTCAGCTCCCACGGGACAGCCCACTCTCTGCCCTCCAGCCCCCACTACCAGTCCACTCCTGGGGGAGGGGCAGAGACAGCCAACAGCAGCTTCAGGAAATGAATGAATCTATTAGCCTGTAATTCCAAACCAAAATGACTGCGTTGGCTCCTTCTCTGCCCCATCCATCTTGTTACTGGGCTGTGGGGAGCTGGGGAAGCCTCCGCCAAGAAATTTATTAACTCGGATTTAAATAAAATGGTAATTTTATAACAGCCTTTTTTAACACAATTAAGGAATTTGAATTACTCACCTGAAAACTGCTGAGGAGCACGAATGTCACGGGGATAAATCACGCCCGTGAGATTGGCATCTCTCAGCGACTGGGTGACTAGCCAGGGGGCCGTGAAGCCACAGCTGAGCCCAGCCTCCTCCCCTGCCCCATCCCCTGCCCAAGGAGGTACTGGTGGCCACATCCCAGTAATAAATCTCTGCCGAAGGATGGGCCGTGGGAGAGGTGGGGAATTAAAAGGAGGCATTAAATAAGAGCTCTAATTAGCTGCCGCTTGGGCTTGTCAGTGGGCTGGGCAGGGGAAGGGGAGGGGAGCCGAGCCATCCCCTCCTCTTATCAGCGCTTCTGCTAATCTCTGGGCACCTGTTTACGTCCCTCAGCCACATTAGCTGCCTTTATTTATGGTGTTGGGGCCTGCGGCCAACTCCCACAGGCAGGTGGT
Source organism: Tupaia tana (assembly GCA_026018925.1). Classification (NCBI taxonomy): domain Eukaryota; kingdom Metazoa; phylum Chordata; class Mammalia; order Scandentia; family Tupaiidae; genus Tupaia; species Tupaia tana. Next base: position 22,427,927 of record JAKSZU010000011.1, on the reverse strand, counting down.
GAGAGAGGGAGATGGGCCCTGGCCGGCTCTCTCTCCTGCCTGCCCCTCTCCTCAGTCTGCTCTGCATGGAGAGGGGCCAAGGAGGGGAGGGCCGCTCTCTCTGCAGAGAGCCCTGGCGTGGCGGGACTGTCAAGTGAAGGGAGTCACTGTCACAGCCCCCAGCCCTGCCCAGCCCACGCTGGGCCCTCACCGCTGTCTTGGCTTTGGCGATGTCATCAATCTGCAGGTGCAGGTCTTCGATCTCCACCTCCATCGCCTTCCGCGCTTTTACAGCCGCTGCGCAGGTGAACTCTGATTCCTCCAGCTGGACAGAGAGCCACCCCCGCCCCAGGGACAGGCGTCAGCCATTCCCTGGGGCAAGAGGGCTCTGCAGGAGGCTGGCAGGGGAGTGGGAGCCAGGAGAGGGATTTGCTCCGTCTCTCACTCTGTGTTGTGATGCATGCGTGGGCATCTCCTCCCGTGCCAGGGACGGTGGGCCCTCCTGCCCCAGGCAATGGGTCCACACCACCCTGTGCTATGGCAGTCAGACCCTACAGCATACACAGACCCTGGGGAGTCTGGCTGCTGAGGGGCTTCTCCCCACATCCTTGTCACCCTCCTTCCCAAGGAAGGCACAGAGAGGAACAAGTGGGAAAGAATGAGAACTGAAAAGACAGACTCCATTGCCCAGGGCCGACAACCTCCTCTCTGCACAGGTACCTGGTTCTTCAGCTGGGCAATCTCCCTCTTGCTGGGTGCATTGTTCTTCAGGTGGTCCAGCATGATCTGGGCATCTGCCAGCAGGGCCTTGGTACGCTTCAGGTCTTTCCGCAGCCGCTTCTCGGACTCGAAGTCTCGCTGGCTCACCTGGCCAGGAGGACACCAGCAGCTCAGGCTCTGGGCTGCACCACAGGCCTTCTCCTGTCTTCCCCAAGCCCACGCACTACTGCCCCCATACCCGTCCTCATCCTCAGAGTCCCCCGATGGGCCACGACACCAGAAGTGGCAGGATCATGCGAGCCAACCAGAAAGGCCTGCCATCACCAATGAAAGTGATGCCCCCCCACCCCGTGATGGCAACGGGCTCTTCAGAGCACCCCCACCCACAAGCCACTCTGTCCCCAGCTTTCTACCCTGAGTTCTTATCCCCTGGGCGGAGGGGGCAGGCAGCTGACAAGCCCCACCCACCTGGTCGCTGAGCGCGGTGAGCTTGCCCTCCAGCTCACGCTTCTCCCGCAGAACCTTCTGCTTGTCCTCGTACTCCTCCTCGAGCTGCACTTCCATTTGTTTTAGCTGGAAACCAGGGGACAGAGATCAATCTCCATGGTGCCTAGCACCAGGTAGCCCCCTTCCCTTCTGGGCCACCTCAGTTCAAGAAAACAGTGGGACAGGGCTGTACGTGGATGACCCCAGAGAGCTCAGCACCCGAGTTCAAATTCCTAGGGTTACCAAGTGGCCTGGGAGGGGGAGGAGGATTGGCAGCCACACACAGTGGCTACCTTGCTTCAAAGTAGAGACCTATCGGGCCAGGCGAGCTGCCCACAGGCCGCCCCAGAGTGGCACAGGTGGGCTGCCGCCTGGCACACGAAGCAGGGAACATTAATTCCTCAAGGATCTGAGCCTCTCTACAGAGAGAACACATCCCAGCCAATGCTGGGATCCCAGGAGATTTCCAGAATGGCAGTGGAAGACAGTGCGGCTAAGGAGGGGAAACAAATCCCTTTCGTTAAAGCGGTGACCGGGGAACAATGGGAACAATGCTCGTAAGGAACAGCGAGCGCCCAGATGTCGCACCTTCTTCTGACACGACTGCCGGGCCTCCTCCACCTCCTCATCCCGACTCTCCATCTCCTTGGAATGAGTCTGTCTCATCCGCTCCATCTCCATCTCTAGACGCAGCTTGGCCTGGAGGTGGGGGGGTAGGGACTGGGTTCCTCTCCCAGCAGCACCCGCCCCTGCCCCCAGTGCACAGCGCATTGAGGCTCGAAGCAGAGAGCTCTCTGCCAGCCGTTCCCTTTGCTCGCACCTTGCTCCTTTGGCAGCTGCTCCTCCAGAGAGCTCAGCTCTCTTACTTACTCGCTGTCTGGCACAGGCCCAGAGCGAGGCCGCTGGGGGCAGGGACAGCTTTGCCATTTGGCCTGCAGCACTAGCTCCCTGAACTGACCTGGTGGCTCGGTGGCAGACCAGCGGCCTCAGGCCTCTCTGGCTGCCGTGGATCCTGAGCCCCTCACTACTGGAGCTCCATCAAGATTTGTTTTTGTGGAAAGTGCTATGAAAGCTTAATTGTCTGCACGCTGTGGCTGGCACAGATGAGGCGCTCACTCAACATTTCGTGAGTAGGTGAACGAGTGTACAAATGAATGAAAGGATGTGGGAGCTCGCCCTCCTCTGGCCCACGCCCTCAGCGAGCTGTGGGGATGGCGGTGCTCCTGTGGCGCCTCGCCTCTCCCTTGGCAGAGCCCTCCAGCACCTGCTCCAGCATCTGGATGTTCCCCGCCTGCTCGTCCAGCTCTTCTTCCTGATCCTTGACCTTGGCCTCCAGGTCTCGGAGCTGTTTCTTGACCTTGGCCAGCGAGGCCTCATCCTTGGACTCTTGGGAAGAAATGTCCTGGAGCTCAGCCTCCAGTGAGACGACTTTCTGAGTGAACCCCGCAATGTCCATGTCCTTTTCCTGGAACAAAAGAGAAGCTGAGGCTGGCGTTGGGCTGGCCCCGGCCTGTGAGGGGGACAGGGCATGGATGGGGGTGGCCTCACCCACCTCCAGCTGCTGCTTCAGGCTGAAAGCCTCAGCCAAGAGCATGTCCTTCTCGCGCTGCAGCTTCTCGCGCTGCAGCTTCTCGCGCTGGGCCTCCTCGTGCGCCTGCGAGAGCTCGCTGTCAAACCTGCGAGAAGCGCGGTGGTCCCATCAGCCAGGGGCAGAGGTGGGACCGCAGATGTGGACAGGACACAGCAAGGGTGAGAAGACTCATGTAGCCCTCAGCGGGAGCCAGTGGTGAGGTGCGGGTGACATTCAGGGGTGGCAGGTGGGGCCACTGAGGCCCTGCTGAGCAACCAGGTCTGGGATGGGGAGCCCTTTAACTAAGTGGGCCTGAGAGGGACCCACAGACCACTTCCAGCGAAGAGATGGACAGACTCCCTCCTCAGGGGTTAGGTCCCTACAGGGCCCATTTCCACCGATCAAAGAACAGGGCCAAGGTGAGGGCGGAGTGGGCCTCAGAATGGGTAGATATGGAGGTCTGCCTTGTCTGCCTCACTTCCTGCAGCTCAATTTAGCAACTGCAGGTGGAGCTGCTGGCTCCTGCCCCTGGCTCTGCCCCTACCCCAGCAGCATCCAGGTCACTGCCAGCACCTCCCAGGAAGTCAGCATTCCCGCATTCCCGCATTCCCACCGTGCCCAGCTGGCAGTGAGCTTCTAGAGGTGCACAAGGTAGGTCGGTCTGTCGGTCGGGGGGCCCTTCACTTCTCCACTTCCCAGCCTTCCATTTCCCACCCAGTGCCTCTAAATAAGGAGCAAATTGCTGAAATTCCTCTTAACACCTTCCCTGAATATCTAATCAGGTTCCTGTGGAAATTGAACAGCTTCCCCTCACCCCCACTCAAAAAGTAAGAAAACTCCGGGCAGCCTAAACCTAATAAGTTGCCCAGCAGGGAGTGTGGCAGTGCGGGAACTAGGGCAAGCTGGCAGTCTCGGGTGCTTGGAAGAGGGTCCCGCTAAGGGGGCCAGCCTTTGGGTGAGTGGAAGTGGGCAGTGGGCAGTCACGGTGCTGGGAAAGAGGGAGGAAGGCTTCCGTTTTGCCCTCACGCTCCTCAAAGCAGCAGCGGCAGCGGCAGCCCCGCTGGGAAGACTAGAGAGGCCGGAGGTGGAGCTGGCCCAGGGCCCTGGAAGGGCTCTGCTCTGCAGGGGCTGCCCCCTCACAGAGGCTACTGGAGCCCTTGCTGAGACGCCTTTCCCCTGCAGAGGGGGCATGGGTGCTGCTCCCGCTCCCCAGGCCCCCTGCTGTTCCCAGGGTGTGGGCTCCTCAGTGTTGCTAATAAAGGCGTCCCATTCCCATCCCCAGCCAGGGAAATTAATTTAGATTGGATTTTCTCCTGTGAGGGCTGCCCCCCTCCTTTGTGTCATTACCATAATGAGATGGAAGTGGCACGGTAGTTTAACGACATTAGGCAGGAGAGTGTGTTTGTGTAGCTGAGGCGAAGAGAGCAGGGAGGGCTGGGTAGGGCAGGGGCAGGGACGCCGTGGTTCCTGAGGGGACCTAGCTGATGTCCACCTTTCTAGGCTGGGACAGGGAGACAGGTGCACACTGAGGGTGCATATCTGAGAGTGGGGGCCTGCGCAGGCCCTCAGTGGGGACATAGTCTGAGTTCTCTGGAAGTCAGGACAAGTGGCCACATGGGACAAATTCAGATCCTGCTTCTTTCTTCTCTGGAGGCAGGGAGAGAAGCCCTGTCTGAAGCTGCTCTGGAAGGTTCTCCCAGCCCAGGGCAGGACCACGCACCTCCTTTGCTTCTTCTCCAGTTCGTGGTTGCGGACCTGCTGGCCCTCCAGGTGCAGCTTGGTGTCCTGCAGCTCGGCCGTCAGCCGCTGGCACTTCTTCTTGAGCTGCTGCAGAGCCCGCTGGCTCTCGTCACTATCTGCTTGCAGGTCCCCGAGCTAGAGGCGGAGGTAGGGGACAGGTCAGTAGCCATTGAGGGTTCTGGAACCATCAGTGGAGTAGGTCAGGAGAGGAAGGTGGGTGAGGGGAAGACGCAGGGATGGGGCATGACGCCCGGCTCGCTAGGAAACCTCAGACTCTCTGCCGATATCCGCTCCTGGTTGTCCCTGCACTGAGAGGTGAACGTGCCGATTTCCCTACTCCTCACAAGGCCTGCCTGCTTCACCACTCGCTGGACCAACAGGTGGCACCGAGCCCCTCCCACCCTCCTAAGCACAGGCCTCGGCTCCTGCCAGCCTCACCCGCCTCTCCAGCTGCCTCTTGTTCTGCTGCTCCACCTCCAGCTTGTCCTCAAACTCCTGCTGCAGCCGCTTCTTAGTGAAGTCCACCTCCCGCACAGCTCGCTCGTACTTCAACCGCCACTCGCCACCTGTGGACACAGGTGCTGAGAGTCCCCAGAAGGGACGGGAGGAGCGGCAGGTCGAGTCAGTCTGAGGGACTTGGGTTCTGGAATGGTGGCTGCCTCCAAAGGGGCAGGGCCTCTGGCTGGGAGAAGCCCAGAGGGGGCGATGTGGGCGCTGGGACTGCCAGACTATGGCCTCTGCCGCTGTCACTCTCATGGTTGTGGCAGTCCTATGTGGTAACCCCCTGCTCTTATTGGCACCTTTCCTTCTGTAGAGAGGTGCCCTGCAGAGGGGAGACGGCCCAGACAAGGGCGGGTGAGTACCCAGGGGTGGCATCAGAGCCTGCCTCCCTGGCCACCACCAAGCTGTTTGCCTGAGGCCTACCTGCATCATCGTCATCCACTTCCCCGTTGATCTCGGCTGCCCGGATGAGACGGGCCTCCATCACCTCCATTTCCATCACCTCCATCTGCTTCTTCAGAGCATCGTACTGGGTCTGCAGAAGAGTGGGTTCTGGGGTATGTTTAAGCCTCTCATTCAGTACTGCCCACTCCCTGAGTCACAGGCCATGCTCATGGGCTTACCCGGGCAGAGGGGGAGGCTGGCCGAGTGGTGCAGAGGCCAATGTCTATGGGGGAGCAGGTGGGCACTAGGGTGTGGTGCCGCCAGCTCCCTGTCCTCACCCCGGCCCTGCCCTTACCTGCAGCTCCTTCATCTCCTTCTCGGCACGGAGCCTCTCGGCTGTCTCCGCGTCCAGCAGCTGGGAGGCGGACTCTCCCGTGTTACGTTCATCAGTCAGCTCCGATGTCAGCTCCGAGATCTGGGGTTGGGGGGAGGGAGTGAGTAGCACTCGCAGTGCCCGCCTGGCTCAGCCAGAACGCTGAGCGACCTGTCGCCATGGGCCGGGCTGACCGATGCCAGGAAGCACTCACCCGGGTCTCCAGCCGGTCACCGTTGAGCCGCAGCTCGTTCCGTTCCTTCTCCACCTTCTCGAGCTTGCTCCGCAGCTGCTGGATCTCCTCCTAGGGTGGAGCGGGGATGGCGAAGTGAGCCACCAGCACACGAGGGCTCAGGGCCCGGGTCTCTCCCCAGGGTGAATGAAGCTGATGAAGCTCAGGCCAGAACAGGCAGGAGGCACATCCCCAGCAGGAGAGCTGCTGCCATGCGGGGCTTCCGTTCTGAGACTCTCCCACAGGCTGAGGATGCCTGAGGTTCTGTCCTCAGAGCCTGGCCAGGGGCTCAGCAGCACTCCAGAGGAAAACCTGCCTGATGGGCATAGCTCAGGGATACCAGCTCTCTGGACCGAATAAAGGAGCACTTGGGAACCCAAGACGGTGGCCAGGGGACCCCTCCCAGGCGTGGGCCTCCCCAGGCTGTTCCTACGTCTTTGTTCCGGATCTGCTCCTCTGACAGCTGCACTTCGATGAGGGGCCTCACGGTGGTGAAGAGCTTCCACCAGGGCCAGTCCTTCACGCCTTTGTTCTTCTTGATATTCTTCTGCACGCAGCGAATGGCCAGGTCCTGGATCTGTATGGGGCAGGGGTGGCAGGCGGCAGGGTGCTCAGTCTCCAGCCAGCGCTGGCCAGGATCCCCCTCCCAGCACAGTCCCTGGAGCTGCTCCTGCAGCTCCCAGCCCCCTCCAGCCCTCAGAGAGTGGGCAGCCAGGCCCGGCCCTGGGCGCACTGCACTGGGCACTAGCCACCCCACCGTCATTAGGAATAATTTCATCTGCTTTATTTGCTGCCTGATTATTTCCAGCACCCTGGCCTAGCTGTGCTATAAAACCTAATCTTGCTGAAACACAAGAGGCGGCAGTGCTGCTGTTTTATGGACTTGCTAATAAGAAAAGGAGTAGCTGACACAGCTCCTTAATCTTCATGGAACAGCCTACGATCCAGAGCCCACCTTTGCCTGGGCTGTTCCCCCCACGCCCCCCAACACAGCCCTCTGACCAGGCCACGTGGCCCACCAGGAGCTGCCATTCCCTACCCTAGCCCAGAACACAGTGTCCTGGGAGGTGCCCGCCTTGTCTCCCCAGATCATGAAAACCTCCGCCCCCTCTAGTTCTAAGACCAGCCTCCTGCCCCACGTGTTCCCTCGAGCCTCCCCCCACCACCCCCACCCCCCCCCACCCCCGCCCCAGAAGCTTTGCTGAGCTGCGGGGTGGGGGAGGACGAGTCCCTAGAGTAACACCTTTCTCTTCTTGAAGTGCTGGCGGGCTAGGTAGCCCCTGCAGGCCGCCTGGAACAGGGTCAGGTTCCTGCTGGTTTGTTCGTCCCGCTGTTCCTCCAGCCGTGCCAGTGTGCCCGCCCGGAAGAACACCTGTGGGAAGCAGGGCAGGTAAGAGGAGCCCAGGTTGGGGGCAGCTCGGCAAGGAGCAGGAAGCTAGGTGGGGAGCGGACAGACCAGCAGGCCAGGGAGTGAGGAGCGTGGGCCTCAGCTAGAAAAGAGCTTGTTAGTTCGAGTCTCCGAGAAGAGGGGAGGGGAGGAGCAAGGGGTGGCTCTGGGGAGGCAGAGGGAGCAGGCCAGCGGGGACTGGGGCGGCTGTGCCGGGGGGAGGAAGGAGGTGGGAAGTTAACTTCAAAGCCAGATGAAAGACAGGGAAGCCAGGGGGAAGGTACCTGGGGCTAGGAAGGAAGCAGGAAGCCAGCAGTCGCTGGACTCACAGGGCAGCATCTGTGACGGCTCTGTCCCCCGGGACGGCCAGCAGCATCGCCAGGGCCCCCTCCCCGTGCCCGCCGCCCACCACGGCAGCACTGGCTCCAGTCCCCTTGGCTGCAGCCGCCTGCGTCAGGGGACGTGGATGTTTGCGTGTGGGAAGAAGATTCAGGAAGAAGCAGGGAGGAAGCGAGGGGGCGGTGGAAGCTCTGGCCGTCTCACCCTCCTGCCCAGTTTCATCTCCGTCTCCTCTATTAAGTGCCAACACCCCCCACACACACCCAGGTTTCACCTTCTCTTGCAGAAGCTGGTGAGGTGGGCGGGGGCCAGCCCAGTCCAGGGACCTGTCATACAGGTTTGGGGGTTGGAGGGCAGGCTGTGAGGGAGCAGCTGGGCACCCCCACACCCAGCCTTTCCTCTTTCATTCTCTGCTGCTCTGAGATGGGATCAGGTAAAATGTTCTTTATCAAGAAAGAGAAGTGTGTGTTGGGGTGGAAGAGGGGATGGTCAGGTGGAAGGAAGACTCCGGTAACCTGGACAGGGCAGGGAGACCTGTGTGCCCACCTGGCACAGCATGCCAATCCTCTGTGGAACAGAGAAGACGTGAGCTGTGTGGAAAACACGGGTTACATAAGTGTGCTCAGGGCTGACAGGTACCGGATCCCAGGGCCCCTTCAGGGAAGACGTTTCCACTGGGAACGCTTTGCCTCTGGCGACTCCACGGAAACCTGGTCCCCTGAGGCTGGACTCGGAAAAAGCCAACTCAGCCCACAAGCAAGGCCGAGTGGGGTCTCCAGAGCCCCTACTTCCCATAATGTATGCACCTGCAGTTCCACCAGGGGGCAGGGAATACCCAAGGCCCTGGGGTGGGCAGACGAGCTTGATTAGCAGACCCCTGGCCAGGGCAGAAGTGACATGCCGGAGTGGAAACACAAGAAGATGAAGAATGATCTAGAGGCTGGGTCGGCAGGCCTCAAGCTACTCCTGAGCACTTGTAGGGCTAAGGGGCCTTTTGAGTATTAGGTGAGAACTCAGAGCCATCTCCTCCCCCAAGTAGCCACACAAACTCGGTAATGTCAGGAGGCCGTCAGACCCCTAGAGTCCTGGCCTGAGCCCTCAGGGTCCTATGGGCTCTCATGAGGAACCCCCTTCTCTGAAGCACTCTGAGTCCTCCTAGAGGACCTGAGCTTTCTCCCCCAAACATCCAACTTTGCCCCCAGCTCTGCCCTTGGGCATGAATGGGCCCTGGGGTCCACCTGCCTCAGCTGGGCACCTGGGATGATTCAGGATGGCAGGGAAGAGGATCAGCCTGAGCAAGCCCTCTCTTGCCCAAGACACGCAGCTTGGAACAGGTGCCGCCCCCCGTGTCAGCAGTGGCAGCTCAGCCTGCGAGAGGGCCAGGAGCCCGGGGAAGAGGCCGAGTGTGAGCTGATCCAGAGAGACAAGGGCTGGGCTGCAGATAGCCCAGGGACGAGGCTCACCTGGAGCTCCCGGGCTTTGAAAAGGTGGGGGAGGTGAGTCAGACCGAGGTAGACAAGGCAGGGACCCCAAACAGAAAAAGACACAGAAAGAGGGTGAGGCCAAAAAAGATATAGAGAACGAGGAGAGAACAGAGTAAAATCCAGAATCGGAAAGCGAGGGATAGAGACCAGCAAAGACTGCTGGAGCCGAGCGGAAAACAGGTAACAGGGACGGCAGAGGCCAAGATGGGGAGACACGGAGACAGCGATGGAAAGGGGGAGGACCTCCTGGGGAGCTGGGGGGGGGCAGTAGGCACTGAGCAGGTGACCAGAGAGCACGGAGAACAGAGGACGAGTAACACAGCCTTTCCCACAGCACTCCTTCCAGCCCACACTCCCCGGCCAGGCCTGGAGCTCCTCCCTCTGTGCTGAGACGGGCAGGTCTAGAGCCCTCTGTGGCTCCCCACTGCCCTCCCTCTACCCTAGTCCTGAGAGCACACGCGGATGCCACCTGCCCCAGGAGGGCTGGGGAAAGCAGTCACAGGGCTCCCTGCTGGTGGGAGAGATGCTCGGTGGGTGCCCCCAGTGTGGAGGGTCATAGCCAACAGGCTCCAGGGGCAGGCGCGCCCACCTTTTATACCACGTTCCACTGGGGCGAGGAAGTCGGCCTGTGGGCAGGTGGTGGTGGCACAGCCTCCCTGTGTCCTGCTCGCCCTTCCAAGCCCCTGGCAGCTCTAGACAATGCACCACGGGGACTTGCCCTCTGGAGCACTCTGCCTACCGCCTCGCTGCTTCCGCCCAGTGCAGCCCTCCGTCTCCCCACCCACCCTGGGCCATCTCACTCCCCCTCATGACATCACAGCGGAGTTCACGGCACTGAACGAGCCAGTGACGTGGAAGGAGGGAAAGTCAGTGTGCAGCACCTGGAACTCCTCCCTCCCTGGCCCATGACCCTGAAGTGGGCAGCCGGAGTGGGCAGCACAGCCCCCAGCCTCTGAGTGACTAGAAGGTTTGGGGCTGGGGGCGAGACCCAGAGGGCACTGGTAGACTTCTGAAGTCTGAGCAGTGAGCACAGAGGAGAGGCCAGTGGCTGACAAAGGCCCAGAGGAGGAGGGCCCGACTGCCCTCCAGGGCAACTCACCCGGCTCAGGCCCATGCAGCAGCTGCTCTTCTCCAGGTCCAAGGACTCCAGCAGCTCCTCCACCGCCTGCGGAGAGGCCTCTGTCAGGGGGCACACCCGGGGCTTCCCATCTTTGCGCAGGGCTTACACAGGCACAGGGCCGTCCCCTGCCCCCTCCCAGACAGTCCATCACTACTCCACAGACGCTCTGGCTCCCACAGTGTCGGGCACTGGGTTAGGCCCTGGAGACCCACAGGTGACTGTGAGGGACACATTATCTTTCTGGGCAGTGAGAAGAGCGCGTGAAGTGCATCGGGGAGGAGCCCTCTAAGTCAGACGGCACCGTGGAGGAGGTGCTGTTGCTGAGGACATAGGTTCAGGCGAGAGTGAGCGGGACCAAGGACAGAGAGGGCATTTTAGGCAGAGGAACTGGCACGGCACAGACCTGGATGCACAAGAAACTCCACTGGCAAATGGGCAGAGGATGGGCTAGGCAGTAATCCACGGACAGGAGGCTGGAGCCTGCCCCGAAGTTAGAAGTAGAGGGGGTGCAGGAGACATTGAGGACTGAGGAGGACTGAGGACGGAGCCTTGGCAATGGGGCGGGCAGGGAGTGGGAGGGACCTGGGCTACACTGAGGTTTCTGACTTGTGCAGCTGAAAGGTGTGGTGCCATGCCCTTGAGGGAGCACACGAGAGAAGGGGCCGGCCTGGTAGGAGGCAGGCGGGCTGGGGCTGAACATGCCATCTGGGGCCACCAGGCACCCAGCGGGGAAGCCCCGAGGGTAGCTAGATGGATGCATTCTGGACTGCAGGTGTGGGGCTGGGCGGCGTCCACATGTACGCCGTCATTGAACAAGGCTGTCCAGGAAGAACCTGTAGAACAGAAAACCCGCACGGCCAAGCAGAGAGTCTTAAGGAAGAGAGAGCCCTTCCCTTCAGGGCACGGGAAGAAGAGGAGCTCCCAGGAGGGAGAACAGAGAAGAAACCAGAGGAGCCAGGGAAGAAGCTGAGCAGAGGGTGTTTCAAAAAGAACAGAGTCACCAACCCAGTCGCAAGCTGAGAAGTGAAGTGAGGGAAGGTGAGAATTGGCTCTGGCAATATGGAGGGTGTGGGGAGACGAGACCAGGCCTGGTGGCAGGGAGCAGGAACCAGGCAGCTGTGGGTAGAGAATGCAGGGAGGAGAGCAAGGACTGAGGGACAGGGCAGCAGACAGGCAGAGCTGAGTGAGAGGGTGGATGGAAGGCCCCTGCAGAGCGAAGTCTGCAGAGAAGAGAGCCAAGAGGAAAGGCCGTAGGAGCAGGACGGAGAAGAATACTGACACGGACGGCACAGGTCTCCGGGAGACCAAAGGGAAAGGGCCCCAGAACCGGGGAGGAAGGGACCAGATGAGGGGAGGGAGGCCTCTCCCAACACAACAGGTGGGGTGGCGGGAGGAGGCAGAAGCAGCAGCTGGGGCCCTGGCTTTATTAGTCCGGAGGCCAGGCCATGGTGGGGGAGACGGGCTGGGAGGTTTCAGGGAAAAGAACGATGGAGCAAGTAAGGAGCTTGGGATCGGGTCAGATGAGGATGGGGCATACGGAAGACTTGGTGGTCCACCCAAGGCTGAAGACCACACATCTGCAGGAATTCAAGTCCACACAGTTGTGAAAATGTGTATTATGAAGAAAACTGCATGAGTTTCATTATGTATTTTTTTGGCAACAAAATAAACTTGCATCTTTTTTTTTTTTTTTTTTTTTTTTTTTTTTTTTAATTTGCTATAGAGAGAGAAACAGACAGAGAGAGACACACAGAAAGTGAGAAAGTGCTGCCCCATCCCCCGCGGGATTTCTCCTCCATTCCCCTCTCAGGACTGCGGGCATGCATGCACAAGCACCTGGCATGGTTTTCAAGCAGCTGGGTCCAAAACTCAAACCACACGGTTGGCCGTGTAGGATCCAGCCGCCTTAGCCTGCATGCAACCTGGCTGGCCCAACATCTCATACTTGTAATTCCATTTTCCACAAGCTTTTTAAAGTCCCCTGGTATAATTTTCTCACAGCCTTGAGAGCCCAAACAAGCAGAGCAGACACCCAAAGGTTGGCCTCGGCAGGGCCTACAGGAGGCTCGGACTGCTCAGGATGGTGAGGGTCGAGTGACTGGAGGGTTGAAGCATGCATCAAGGCTGAGCGGAAAGGTGAATTGACAGAGTAGGGAAAAAAGGAGTGGGTTCTAGAAATGAGAGGTCTTGATGGAGTCAGAGAGGAGAGGGGTGAGACCCACAGGTCAGAGGCTGTGATCAGAGATGGCCACGCTGGAGGTGGAGCACTCCCAAGGATGACAAAGTGTCAGTGTAGCCATGAGTGGGAGGCAGGAATGGAGGTCAAAGGAGAAGGGCGTGTGAGATGGGTGGTCTATGTCCACACCAGGGTCACCCAGGACACTGGCAGGCCTGAGGGTGGAGAGGTCTTTGGGCCTCATGAATTGAGCCTGTGGCTTAGGGACATGGGTAGGGACCACATAGAGAAAGGCTGGGCATCGCTCGCTGTGGGGGGCTTCCTGCCCCCTTCTACAGCAAACCCTCTCTTTCAGGAAAGCCATCCTGAGGTCTGAGGTGCCTTCAGAGTCAGGTTGGGCGTCTGAGGTCAGAGTACAGTAAGGTTCCTCTGCTCAAGGAGCCCTTTGGCGGCCTGCGAGCTGCCTCTGGGGGCCCAGGTAACAGTTCAGAATGGCAGAGACATCCTTTTGCAGTCATGAATTCATAGCCTAGGCTCACGCTACTCTGGCCCCAGGAGGTTTTGCCACGTCCACCTTCCTCCTAGGAGGGATGCCTGTCCCAGGCTGGATGGCTTTCCACTACTGGAACCAGTTCCTGACATGGAGGTCAAGGCTGAAGGTCCAGGTGCCATCACGGGGTACACAAAGACACTAGCTCTCATCTGCCACCTGGAGGCCCTGGCCCTGCTCACTCTTCGATGAGCGTAGATACCCCCAGCTCAGGCCTCCAAGAGGTGGCTCTTCTCCAGTCCCTACAGCCCTCCAGTGCTCTCTCCACTCGGCCACAGTGGGTGTCCTTGTCTTGGCCCTTGTCAGCCAAAGCCAACCTGAGCAAGGGCAAGCCCAGTTGTCTCTAGGGAAGGAAGGGCAGGTGGATGTGGGAAGGGCCGCGGCTCAGCGTCTGAGCCGAGGGGGAAGGGTCTGCGGGCACCTGGGGACCCAGACCTACCCGCCTTTCATCTACCACGATGTAGTTGCGCCCGTGCTTCTTAGTCAGGTGCGGGGCCAGGACGTCAAATCGGCGGCGGAACTCAGAGAACACCATGTGGTCAGGGTAACCTAGAGAGAGGATGGCTCAGAGACAGGCCCATCGATGCCTCACTGCTCCCAGCATGCCCGGTAGCCACTGGTGCCCACCAGTTAGTGGGGCTGTGGGCAGGGACACGCCTGAAGGGGAGGAAACTTTGGGGTGAGGGGGGGTCATCTGCAGTTGAGGCAGACCTGGGAAAGGAGCATGGAGAGGGAGGCAGGGATGAAGGTGGGGAGACCCAGAGGACAACTGCGGCTGAGTCATGAACAAGAAGGCTGACAAGGCACAGGAAGTCCCTGGTCGGTCTGTCGTGCACACAGAATGTGTGGGGGCACTGACCACCCAGCAGGACTGCCATGGGGGCCTGAGGGGTCTCTGGGCACTTTCCAGCCCTAGCCTGACCTTGTGATAACACAGAGAGACCGAGCCTGAGGATTTAATAAGACAGACAACAGGGCACAAAGAGTGGCTAGAGGAAAACACAGGGTGGGGTTGGAATCCCGGCCCCACCTCTTAAGATCCTGTGCCTTGGGCTAGTAGTCACTCAACCTCTCTGAAGTCTCGGTTTCTTTTACCTTCAAAGGCAGCCCTTGCATTCATCTCACATGGTAGTCATGGAGACTCAAAGATAAAACATGTAGGGCCGGGTGGTGGTGTAGCGGCAGCGCGGCTAGACCCCTGTGAGAGGGGGCTGGGGTTCTGGGTTCGTGTCTGGGACCTCCCTATGATCCAGGCTGGCTAGGATTGGGGGGTGGAGGTTGCAGCAGGAAGACTCTGCTGAGGGTCTCTCTTTCTTTCTCTCTCACTCTCTCCTCTTCATGCAAGGGAAGAAACATTTTTTTAAAATGAGAAAAAATTGGGACCAGCAGATGGCATAATGGTTATGTTGCTGGACTCCCATGTGGCTGACCATGGTTTGAGTCCTGGACCCAGCAGCTTTAAACTCACACCGTGTGCATGTGTGTGTGCGTGCATGCCCAAAATCCCGAGAAGAAAATTGAGGAGAAGGGATTACGGCATGGCCACCCCCGTAGAGGGTGATTTCTCGCTTTCTGTCTCTCTCTCTAGTGAGTGCACACACCCTATAGCAAAAAAAAAAAAAAAAAAAAAAAATCAAAATGAATAAATAAAAGAGTTGTATTTTTTGAGAGGTTTTTGCTATAGGGCGCGTGTGCTCTCCAGAAAGACAGAGAGAGATAGAGAGACAGAAAACGAGAAATCATCCCCCAGAGGAGATGGCCACACCGCAATCCCTTCTCCTCCATTCTCCTCTTGGGATCTTGGACACGCACGCACATACACCTGGCGTGAGTTTAAGCCACCAGGTCCAGGACTTGAACCGCGGTCGACTATATGGAGTTCAGCGACATAGCCATTACACTAACTGCTGGTCCCAAGAGTTGTATATTAAAAGAAGAAAAAACAAAGCTATATAAAGCACAGCTTGGCTCACTTAGTAGGCATTCAACAAAATGACCCCCTCTTTTACTCAGCTCACTGAAGCAGGATATCGAAACAACCCCTTTCCTTCCCTACCCTGACTTTGGGACCTAGACCAGATGACCAAAAATGCCTGTAGATTCTCTTTCCCTGAAGAGTGTCTGGGCTTGAGGTCAGGGGAAGGTAATCCGACCCTTGGCTTAAAGCAGGGAGTGACCCCCACATTACCCTGACCTCTCCAGAGCCCATGTGGAGGATAAGCTGTCTGCTCCTACAGACTCACAGAATTTTAAACCAGAAGGTGTCTTAGATCAGACTCAACTTCTGCTTCTCTCTCTTTTTTTAACTGACACAGAGAGAGAAAAAGCACCCTCAATGGGGCGTGGTCACGCCACAATCCCTTCTCTGCATTTCTCAGCCTATCAAGAATTTGGGCACATACGCACATGTGTTTGGTATGTGTTTTCAAGCCACTGGGGCTGGGATTTGAACCATAGTCAGCCATGTGGGATCTGACTCCCTTAACCACTAAGCCATGGGTTTGTTCCTATCAGTCTTTTATTTTATTTTTTTATTTTTTGGCTATAGTGTGCATGTACTCACCAGAGAGAGCTAGGGGAAGAGAAAGAGAGAGGAAAAGTGAGAAAGCACCCCTGAGGGGGGTGGCCATCCCACAACCCATTCTCCATCCTCCTACAAGAATTTTGGGTACGCACACACACATGCCCAACGTATTTTTCTAGCTGCTGGGTTCGGGACTTGAGCTGTATAGTTGGCCGTGTGAGATCCAGCTGCCCTAACCCCCACACCACTGGCTGGCCTCCAGCTCATCTTTTGAGCATGGACACTGAGACCTGAGAGGTGGAGAGACTGGCTGTTCAAGGTCACAAAGGCTAGGGCTAGAGGCAGAACTGAACTTTAACCCAGGCTCTGGACAGCCGTCCGGGCTCTCTCCACAGCACCAGGCTGGCTAGCTCTGGGAAGGCCTCCAACTGGGAGATGAGGCTGATGCATGTGCCTGATAATTGAAACAGGAGGCGGGGGCCGCGGAGGGGCCAAGACAAAGTGAGCTATTGATTGTATCTGAATTGCAATTAAATTGATGGGCCAGGATAGCAGGTCCAGACGCCTGGCATCTTAATTAATCATCAGTGCTATCGACGGTGGCTGGGGGCCGCAAGAGGAGGGGGCCAGCTGCTGCTGGCCTCATCGATCTGCTTGTTTGAGTAAAGCACATTGATTTTGGTTCAGAGCGGTAACAATCTGGTTTTGAAATAATAAACACCAACTCCATATCAAGACGCGGGGACCGATCGATGATTTATTTAGAGCGGGCAGGGAGCCCATTTCCTGGCTTTGGCTGCGAAGGGAAAGTGACGGCGCCCATGGGGATGCCTCAAGGGGACCTGGCTGTGGGGGTGGGGCCCTACCTGCCTTTCCTGCTAAGGAAAAAAAAAGTACAAACCTGGCAGCTTGGAACTTCTGTCAACAAAAGCCTCGAGAGGCAGGAATGAGCCAGCTTGCGTGGGTCCAGTCCTGCTGGGCCACTCGTGCTGTGTGGCCTTGGTCATGCTACTTAACCTCTTTGGGCCTCAGTTTCCTCGTCTGGGGATGACAACAGTGCCAACCTCAGGAGGTTGTTGTGATGATAAAATAAGTTATGTGTAGGAAGAGTTTAAAATAGTGCCTGGTGGGACCAGCAGTTAGCGTAGACTCCCACGTAGTCAACCGCGGTTCGAGTTCCGGACCTGGTGGCTTAAACTCACACCAGGTGTGTGTGCGTGCGTGCCCAAGATCCAGAGAGGAGAAAGGAGAAGGGATTGCAGCGTGGCCATCCCCCCTGGGGGGTGATTTCTTGCTTTCTGTATCTCTGTCTCTCTATCTCTCTCCGTCTGTCTGGCGAGCGCACACGCCCTGTAGCAAAAACCTCTCTAAAAAAAAAAATAGTGCCTGGTATGTCATAAACGCTCTAGTGCCAGGACTCTCTCGGCAGAGCTGACCCTCATGGAACTGCGTTTCTGCCCGTGGCGAAAGGTCACCGTGTTTGCTCAGATTGTCGGCTCTCTACACTCTAGGGGTGTTGTGATTTCTCCCATGCTCTGTCCTCACTCTAGTGCGTCCAAAGAAAGGCTCTGTGTGATCTTTCCCGGGGATCTGCAATACTTCAGAAAGACTGAGCACCTCATTGCCCACAGCTCCATCAGCATCTTGGGTCTGCGGCTGTGGGCTGAGTGAACCCGTCCAAATTAGGGACATACGGAAGGAGGGAGCCATGCACACAAACGCCAGGTCAAGTGGGACATGGGGTTGAAGAGAACTGGAATAAGGTACGGGAGGAAAGAGATAGGGAAGGGAACAGGCTGGGGGGGCGATGAGGAGAGACCCCACTGAGAAGACACGAACAAGAAGGGACCATGCCTGCCCTCCCCCCCACCCTAGCCCTGTGGCTACCATTTAGGAGGTGGAATTGGCAGGGACAGCCCCAGAAGAGACCCGAGAGTCAGGAGGGAAGGAGCCCCACCTTGGCGGTACATGCGCATGGCATCCAGCAGGCGGGAGCCCCGGAGCTGGGCGCGGAGCAGGGGCACATCGAGCTGCAGGAGCCCAGCCTCGCAGTGGTCTCCCGGGGGCAGGTCCAGCTCACTGCTGCTGCTGACTCGGCGGGAGGAGGCAGAGCGGGGCTCCCCAGCCCAGCCCTCAGCCACAGGCAGGAAGCAGTGCACAAAATGCAGCTTCGACTTCTTGACGGTGTCAATGAGGGCATCCTGCCAATGGGAAGGGACAGCCTCCGTGGGCTCTGCTGGCCTGTGCCCAGAGGAGCTGGGGCTGCTGCCAGCATCTCCACTCCTCCTGGGACAGAGGGTGCCACCACCAGCAGGACCGGCTGAGCCTGGACAGCACTGCCCTCGCCAGGCCTGGGTGGCCACTTGGACAGCAGCACTGGAAAGCAGGCCCCACCAGTAGCCTTCAAGTTGCAGTGGGAGGCTGAGTGGGCACCGGATGTCTTGAGCATGCCCAGTATGCCCAGGCCTGCCTGCTGAGGGCCAGGCCCTGGGCTGCAACACTCACCACCTGCAGCTTAATCTGGATGCAGAGCGACTTCTTCTTGACGGCCGCCATGCCCGTGGTAAAGGTCTTCCGCATGCTGGTGGCCCGGCGCAGTGCTAACTGAGAGCCGCCCTCCAGGCCCGCGATGGAGCCAGACAGCACCGTGGCATTGCCTGCCCGGCCCAGGAACAGGTTGCTGATGATTTTCCTGGCCGAGGTAGGAGGGAAGGAGAGGGAAGGGGGTCACGTGAACGGGGCAGTAGAGGCTGTGCCTCCTGCCAGCTCCTAGGGCACAACACTCCCTATGGTGTGGCAGCCGGAGCCTGAGATAGCTGGGCTGGGGCTGCATGGCTTGCTCCCTCCAGAGACACAGCAAACTTCCAAACCATTAGGAGAGAAAACTGGATATAGGCAGAACCAAGGGCTAGGCAGAGGGGGTGACCCTCTCTTCTCCCTCCCCAGCGGGGGCAGGGGACTGACGGGGATCCGGTGCAGCAGGAGAGATTGGAGTTCCGTGTCTTCTGACGTGTGATATCATTTAACCGCCATTATGCCTCCCCCACTAGAAGGATTTGTTTCGTTCACCGCTGCCTGCTAAGCACCTAAAAGTTCCTGTCACAGAGCAGATGCCCAATAAGCATCTCCTGAATAAATGAGTGGGTGATACGGCTGATAGGACTGGGGGCTTTCCAAGGCTACGCCTGCCTTCTTTGAAGAAAGTGGGGTGTTAACCAAATTTATACCTGCAGGCTCCCCCACCCTCTCTTTGTCCCCTCTCCCTGGGAGCCGCCCCACAGCCTCTCGGGAAGTGGAGGCTGCTGACCGTGCCAGTGAGGGAGGCTCTGAGATACCGCCGGGGCAGGGAGCCCAGGGAACAGTCCTGGGCTAGGATGTGTGCAGAGGGGCCAGGCTCTCACTTCTGGGAGTCCTGCAGGAGCCGGGGGGCGTGCTGGGTGGCGGGGTTCTGCTTGGTGTAGCTCAGCCAGCCGGCCACGTTGTACTCCACCCAGTTGGTGTTGTGGCTGTGGCCCAGGAGAAAATGGTGTGGTTTGCTGCTGCGCAGAAGGGGGCTTTGACCTGGGGGTGGGAGAAGCCAGGTGCAGATCGTTAGGGCAGACACAAAGCCTGGGGACTCAGGCCCCCAGGTGGTGCCACTGGGACCCATAGAGGCGGGCGCTCTGGACCGGAAGCAGAGGAGCTACCCTCTGGGACGCCCACCTACCTTTTTTGTCACCCTCCTGGGGTCCATAATAGGAGAAAAGGCGCTCTAGGAGGGTGTCTTCCGTGGCCCCTGGCACCAGCGCCTCTTCTTCCAACAGCCACAGAAGGCCTCTTGCCTCATCTGTGCGGGCCAGTGAGCGCACCTGTGCAGAAGGAAGTCCTACCTTGTCATATGCAGCTCTGGCCCCAACCACACACTACACACATGCTGCAGCGCCTGCCGTTCACGGCTGACCTCTTGTGGGGGAGATGAGCAGTGCAGGGAAAGAGGGGCCCAGAGAGAGAGAGAGCAGAGAGCAGCCCACAGCAAAATGTGATTCCTAGGACGTGGGTCCAAAGTCGTGGGAGACTGAAGGCTTCTGAGACCTCGAGCTCACATCCAGAAGGACGACCTCCATCCTTGTACACTCAGAGATCAGCAGGTGAGCCATAGGCTGCTCTCCCTCCCTGCAGACTAAGGGGGATGGCGTCTGTAAGGATCCAGGCACGAGGCAAGTCTCAGAGGGAGCTCTCGCTCATGACGGCTCAGGGATCAGCACCAGCGCCTGAGCAAAAGGCTCAGAAAGGGCGCAGGTCGCTGGAGGTGACATCACTGCCAGGTATAAGGCAAGGTGACTTAATGGCTGTGGCTGTGGGACAGGACCAAGCTGGAGAGCAGAAGGAACAGTTGCCGCTCACAATCACCCAGGCATCGGCAGTCCTGCGAGGGCACTGGCCCAGCACCGATGGGATTTCAAGAGATGGTGGGAACATTGTGTTCCAATTCCCAAGGGTCCATGAAGGCCAGACAAACCATGGCCACAGCTGGCCTGAAGAGCCCTTTCCTACAGGATTCCCATGTCCCCCTAGTGCAGGACGGACTGGACCTTCCCCAAGCCCTTTTCTGGCCTGATCTTTAGGGACTGGAGGACAGGAGCAGTGAGGAGAGCACTATTTGCCTTCCCCTGGACCCCAAAGCTGCCCAAGGGAGCCAGTGCGATTACCAGGAGGCAGCAGAGTGTGGCAGAGGACCCCTAGGGGCTGCAGCTGAGAGGCAGGAGTGCACAGCGAAGTCATCGGCTGAGAGTGGCAGGCTGGGCACTGATGGGGCCCCGTCCCCAGAGGTGCAGCTGCCCAGTGCCGAGGCCCATCCAATAGAGGAGACCAGAGAAGGGAAAGGACGGCAAGCCCCATCCGAATACTAACTGACCCTGGGCTGCTCCGCGGTCACACAGTGACTCCCCTTTATCTGCTGGGAATGGCAACAGCTCTCCAGGGAGGCCACTACGGGAGCCCAGGTGTCAGGAAAAGAAAACCCAACCTCCCTGGGGAGATGCGGTATCTGGATACTTAAAGCATTTGTCCCCAGGGGATATTTCATCTCCCTGGGGCCCGCCCACTTGTGCAAGCCAAGCAGGGCCTTAGGCAGAGAAGAGGGAGGCAGGAATGGAAGCAGAGGAGACCAGCATTTCAGCAGGAAGGCCTGTTCTCACCAAGGCCCCTGTGCAATTGCCCTGAAGACAGTCACCAAATGCCAAGTGCTCACCAGGCTGGCCAGCCTCAGGCACCTAGGTACCAGATGCTAATGCAAAGACAACAACGCCCACCCCTATGTTAAGGGGTGAGAGCTCAGGTCTGTGACAGCTCCCCAGAAGGCATTTCAGAGCTTGCACTGTCTCCCTGTTTGAGCGGGGTGATGTTGCCTCTTCACCCCACTCTGCTAGGCTCCGCAGTCCTCTCCTCGGGGACAATGGGAGGGAGTGACTATGACCTCTGGGTCCAGGCACTCCCCACCTTGGAGGAGACACCAGGGCTCCTGCAGACACACTGGGGGCTCAGCTAGGCATTGAGCCTCAGCTGGTCAGAGAGAAGGTACTCCTGCCTGGATAGGCACCGAGGACTGTGGTTGTCTGCTGCACCAGAGCAGAAGAAAGTGTCCCCTTCCACAGCCGAGGGGCATAGCTGCAGGGCTGTGAGGTGCCAGGTGGGCCTTACAGCTGCCAGGCCCTCCCTAGGCCCACGGCAGCATGCCCAGCAGCAGCGCAGATAGAGAGGGCTCCATCGAAGGATGAGGAGAGCAAAGGCCGGCCAGACCCTTGCTGTGATTCCTACCAGGGACTGGTGCGAGGTCTGATCCACCACGGCCACCGAGTCATCTGTGGTTGGCTCCAAGTCATCAAACACCAGCTCGATGTTCTCCTAGGAAGAAGGCAGAGCAGTACTGAGCATAGGGCCACTGGTGGGGGCATAGCTCTGGGAGCAGGCTGGGAGGGGACTCTGGAGTCTGCAAGTCCAATCTCCTGTCCCCTGCAGGAGTTCCCCTCCTGCATCTCAAATGACAAACTGCTTCTTCTATACTAACCTAAAGCCATGTTGTTCTGTTATTCGCATCAGTTGATTAGGCAATGCAGAATAAGCCTACTCTCAATTTCACACAATCATCCTTGAAACACTTGAAGACAACTGTCATTTTCCTCCTGAATCGTCTCTCAGCCAAGATAAATATCCATCCCAGTTTGCCCAATTCACCTCCATGTAGGGTTGGCTTTCTAGATCTCATCCCATCCAGGACACCCTTTTATAGCAGGGCCCTTACTGATCAGGAGAAACGGAGATGGGGAAGGCCAGGCCCAGACACGTGGAGGCAAGAACACTGTGCCAGTTCAAGGGGCTGTGAGGGCAGGGAGGGGCTTCCGGGACTTACTGTACCTTCTACATCTTGGAGAGCAAATCTCTACAGAATAAGAAGGTATGGGAACCAGCAGTTAGTGTAATGGCTATGTCGCTGGACTCCCACGTAGTCGACCGCGGTTCGCATCTCGGACCCGGTGGCTTAAAACTCATGCCGGGCACGTGTGCTTGCGTGCCCAAGATCCCGAGAGGAGAATGGAGGAGAAGGGATTGTGGCGTGACCATCCCCCTGGGGGGTGATTTCTCGCTTTCTGTCTCTGTCTGTCTGACGAGCGCACACGCCCTATAGCGAAAAAACCTCTCCAAAAAAAAAAAAAAAAGAAGGTAGGCCAGGCCAAAGGCCAGGGGGTTGGAAAAGGCTCCTCCTTCAGAGAATACAGGAGGATAGGAAAGGGGGAGTGAAGAGCGGGACAGGAGCAGCCAGCAGGCATGGTGGTGCCTCCCCGCATCCCTGGAAGTGCCCAGGCTACAGGGAGGCTGGGTGGGGCCCAGTCAGGGCAGGTGGTGGGCTACCTCCTTGTATCTTTCCAGCTCCTGCACAAAGGTGCGCTCATGGAAGAGCCTCTGCAGCCGGTCTTGAGCGTAGTTGTGGCACAGCTCCTCAAAGGAGGCCCCGCGGGCAGAGCCACCCTGCTCTGGGTTCTGGAAGCCTGGAGTGTCCACGATCATCATGGAGCAGAGCGAGTGCTGGCTGGACTTCAGAGCCCTTCAGAGGGAGAGCCTGGGTCAAAGCTGGCCAGGACAACAGCACAGAGCAGGTCCCACCAGCCTGTCCGTGGCACCCAGGCAGCCCCACCCTGCCCCAAGCCAAATCCCCATCCCTGTCCAGGTGCCCAGGACGTTGGCAGGGAGGCTGCACCTGGGCTTGCTGACAGCCCTGGGACAGCGAGCCCCCTGCTGGTGGAGGACAGCACTGCCTCATCCCAGGCACAGGCACAAACACCAACTCCTCCTTGGCCTGAACAGAAAGCAGGGAGCCCCTGGGTCCTGCCTGGAACGCACCTGTTCATCAGGAAGACGAGCAGGGTGAAGAGCTCGCTGTAGAGGCCAGCTGCCATGCCTTCCAGGCACTCCAGCGCACTCAGTTTGGGGCCTGTGAGACGAGAGGTCAGCTCTATCTGCTGCTCTGTGGGACTCCCCACCTACGGGAGGTCCTGCCAGCTGGCGGGAGCATCTATGCACTCCAGCAGCCCCCTCCTCCCCAGAAATGGCAACAAGTCCTGGATGAGACCTTCCAACCACACCCACCAGCCAAAGGGTAAAGAGTACCTGTGCCATCTCCCAGGCTGCTCTCCTCAGGGCCCTGGCGGAAGGAGGTAGAGCGCTGCAGAGTGCCTCCCTTCTGCTGGTGCTTGAAGATGGCTGAGGACAGCTCCTCCAGGCTGCAGCCCAGCAGGTATGCAGCCTTCTGGGCCCACTCGTGGCGAGCAAACTGCTTGCGCCCAGCTGTGGGGGGAAAAAGGGATGTGTCATCTTGTGTCCTTCTCCTTCACAGAGGTGACTGCTGTGCCCTCGCTCCCTTGCACCCATAGGACTGGGGAGCAGGCATCTTCTGGAGGAAGAAAGCAGCCCTGATGACACCAGGTGGGTTTCAGACAGAACAGGGGCAGCTGGCAGCAGCCAGCGCTTCCATGTCCCTTGGTGAAGGGGAGAATGAACAGGTCTGGGAACAGGAGGTAACTCCACGTGCTGCCACCAGAGGGCACCCGGTCAGCTGCAAAAATTTCCAGTTGGAGGGCTTGGCTCCTGGGGAAGCCAGCTTGGGGACCGCTGAACCAGCCCATATACGATGACACAGGAGCCACTTGTACCAGAGGAGGACTTGCACCTCCCCCTTCTCTGGATGCATTAGGACGTTCCCTTCTATCCCTCAGGCGGCTGCCAGGGGAGATCAGAAACACCCGCCATGGCCCAACAGTGGGGAGCAAAAAAAGCCGCAGGGGAAAGGGAACAGCCCACACAGACATATGCGGCTCAGCCAACATGTGTCTAATCACGGCAATTAGGGAAAGCTAACGAGAAACAAGGTTTTACCTTCAGCAGCTTCTGTAAGGCAAAGGACCAGCATGCAGCATGCAAAGAAAAAGAGTGTGTTAGCAAACAGTCATCAACTGAGCCTGCAGGGCCGCGGGAAGGGGCCAGGGCGGGGCCTAGGAGGATGAGCAGGCGAGAAAACGCGGGCGCATCCAGTCCCAGGGACGCAACACACACGCTCACGCGTCTCAAAGGAGTAAGTCTGTAGATGTGATCACGCTGGCACACAGAGAGACCCGCAAAGACATTCTCTCTCTCTTTCTCTCATACACCCGCAACCCCAGAGCCCTGGAAAATACTGGAAGCCCTCAGAAGGTATCAGCGACTGTTCAAATACATGGCCCGTGTGTTGACACTCCCAGAACCCTCCACCTGGAGTCAGAGCTGAAGAGGGCCGGAGGGTGCCTAGGCTAGTCACCTCCTTAGAATAGAGAATTCCCTTGAGCCACAGCCACACACTCCCGCCCTCCCACAGTCTGGAGACTTCTCTAACCTGGAGCCTGATTCCTCTTTGGCAGGGATGCCACCTGCTGGGATCATAAAGGAGCCTAACACCCAGACACCTGTTCCTCCGTGCACCCACCACCCACCAGAGCTTTCTCACTACTCAAGAGCAGCCTGGGCCCTCCGCATCCCGAAGGAAGATGAAGCCAAACCTTGGGGAGCTGTTCAGACCCCTCATCCCCTTTCCCTACATGGGAGGAGAAAGGGGTAGAGAGGTACTCGAATTGCCAGGCCAGCCCCAGCCATTCACAAGCCCCCAAGCACCAGTGCTGAAGCTGCAGCCCATTCATTGCCACGGTGCCTGCTGCCCCCTCGTGGCCTCCACCTTGACATGCAAGAGGAAGAGACAGCCAGAAACCAGTGGAGACTGGGGTGGGGGAAACTGGCCTCAGGAAGCCCCGGGCAGCAAGCCCGTTCTACACCATCTAAGCCTCACAGAGCATCCTGAGAGGCCCCAGTATTTGGATGCAAACCAGGAGAAGCAGCTATTCCTGGGGCTCAGAGAAGCCCCACATCCAGCAGGCTCCCCTTCTGCCCTCACCCTCGGGCTTCCCTTTGGACCAGTCCCCTCCATTGTAGTAGACCAAGCCCAGCCCCCAGAGAGAGCCCAGGATAAGCACCAAGACCAGGGGAGATGGCCCCTAAGCCCCAGCATGGGGTCAAGGTCAGTTACCCTCTTGTTCCTCGGGGGCCTCTGTCAGGAAGGGAACAAGAAGGAGAGTTATTCCAGGGGCCTGGGAGTTTGTGTGCTTCTCGCCCCTTGGGCTCCGAACCCCTAGTTCTCCCTGCTCTTTGGTGTCCCCAGTCAATGCCAGCTAAGTCCCGGCCTCAGGCATCAGCGGCAGACTGTGCGGCCTTCTGCTCTGAGACGGGGGAGGACTGAGAGGCACGAGCAGAAAGGGACGTGTGGAAACGGCTGAGTGTGCTGGGTGAGAACAAACGGGGTGGGACCGGGCCCTGCGACCTCTCCCAGGTGACAAGTCAGGCTGCGGGACCCACTGCAGGTTACCTTTGGTGGCTCCTGCAGCCCCCAGGTGGTAGATGGCAGCCAGGATGAGCCAGCAGGCCTTCTGTTCATCCGGGGAGATGCCCAGCACCTTCATGGCTGCCTGCAGCTTACTGAACTGCTGGGCCGCCTTCTGCTTCTCCTCGGGCTGAGGGATACACGGGCACGCGGGCATGGACCTCCCAGCATGCCCTTGTGCTGCCGCGCCCTCGGGGAGAGCCAGCTGGAACTGGGCTCCTGCTATTCTATCCCCACAGGGCACCGCAGGCTCACCAAGGCGTCTCCCACCCCAACCCCAGGGCCGCCCACCCGGCCCCCACAGGCCCCTCACCTTGGCCAGTGGCACGATCCCAAACACGCTGTTCTCTGCTAAGTGGTTCAAGTGGAGCTCTGTCCTAGGGGCACACGAGGCATCAGCACGGCGCCTGTCCCCACGCCATCCCCCTCCCAGGGCACAGACTTGGCCTCCGGACTCCGAGTGTCTGCTTCACCTACTGCACGGCCAGCGGCTGCTGCCCCTCCTCACGGGACTGGGGGCCTGATAAGAGCACCAGCCTCCCTAGCACAGGTCGCCAGAGATGGCCTGGTAAAAGGGTCCAGCCAGGCTCCTGGCAGGAGCAGGGGACCAACGTGAAGGGTGAGTCCAGCCAGTACAGGCTGCCCTCAGCTCCCAGGAGAGCTGAAGGGGAGGACGGCCTGCACGGCCTTACCATTTGCCCCACTTCCGTGAACAGACAGCAAGCCTGAAGGTCTAACACAATGAGCATGGCAGAGGCGCCGGCCTGGGACAGGGAGGGCCGGCTCAGAGGGCCTGTGAAAGGTGGGGCTTTGGGCCCCGTGTGGACTCAAATACCAGCTCCCTGCACACCAGCTGTGCGACTGCAGGCTGGTCACCAGCCCCAGTGAGCTGTCCTCTCCAGACTGGGCTTCGTGGGAACAGAGATCTGCTCAGCCCAGGAACCCTGAGGGCTGCTGTGTCCCTCCCACCCAGCAAGGCAACAGTACCGGGGCCGGTTGATACTGACAGGGACAGCCGGGGCCGTGTCTTGTTCATCGCACTGTCGGAGCCTCGCACACAGCAGGCACGCCGGGTGCCTTTATCAAGGGGACTGGAGTCCAGAGCACTCTCAGTGCACCCTCTGCCCCGTCTCACCTGAGAGCGCTGTCCCCACAGGCCAGCAGGTAGTAGAAGATGTTGAACGTGGCCTCACCGGCTGGGCGTCGAGCCACGCGCAGCTTCTCCAGAAGCATTGTCTGTGGTACAGTGTGGAGGAGTGAGGGTGGGGGTGCCTGGTCAAGTTTCTCCCACCCACGCCAGAAAGAAGTCAGCCCATGATTGCCCAGGCCCTGGGAACAGCGGCTGCATCTGATCCCAAGGTGCAAAGCCAGAGGTCAGATCAGCTCAGGGTCAAAGAGGAAGGTGGGTTCAGCTCCTGGAGAGGGCCCTGCCGCCTGCCCAGTCCCCAGTACCAGCCTTCCGGGGAGAGGGACGCTTGTGCTGAGCTATTTAGCCTGAGAGATAGGCAGGCTTGGGTGGCCTCACTCCCTGGCAAGCCAGTCCTCCGCTGGGTGAAATCAGCCTAGGAGAAGCCCCTGAGCTTGCATCTAGAGAGTGGGCACTCAGCTGGGGCTGCAGACAAAGGGTGGGGACAGCCCTGGGACTGCAGGAGGAGGCAGAAAGCATAGCCAGGCCTCATCCAGGGCAGGAGGCAAGGAAGACAGAATGGCAAAGCCTCCGGGTGGGGCAGGCCAGCTCTGCCTGTGCCAGGCCCATTTTCTTGGGGCAGAATCCAGGAAGACGAGCCACGAGGAGAGCCTGATAGCTAGGACCTAACACGCGGTGCCCACCTCCCACTGCCCGAGGCCCCTCACCTGAATGGAGGCTGAGGCCACCTGGCCAGCTTGGTCAAAGTCCAGGGAGAGGATCTGGGAGAAGCGGGTGGCGTTGCCATTCATGATGGTGGGGCTGTTCCCAAAGGCTTCCAGGACGGTGTACAGAGCCTGCCATTTCTCCACTGCAAACAGGCCCTTCATGTCAGGGAGCCAGCGAGGGGCAGCGTACCCCAGCCGTAGGCTCCAGAGGCCCCAGCAAACCCGGAGGCCCAGCCCATGCCTAGTTCCCTGTGGCCTGAAGGGCCACTCGGTCCAGGAGTGCCCAGGACCAGAGGGGATCTGAGGGATGAAGAGGCCAGGAGAAAAAGAGCTGGTACAAGGGGGGGTTCCCTCACATCTCCTTCCCCAGCTCTTGGTCTCCTAGCTGTCCCCGGCTCACCTGAAAACACCTTGTTCCCACTGGTGCCCGCGATGGTGGCCAGGTACTGCACCAGATGCTGGCAGCTGGTGGTCTTGCCACTGCCACTGCCACCCAGGAGGATGATGGACTGGTCCTGCCGGCTCATCAGCATTGCCCTGTACGCGGTCTGGGCCACCGCGTAGATGTGGGGTGCCATGTCTTCCCGCCGACACCCCTTGAACATGTGCATCACCTTGGGTGGGAAAGCAATGGAGGGGGAGGGGTTGGCTTGAGCCGGACTTGTCCAGACCCCCTCCCCCCAGATCCCTGTCTTCCTGGATTTCCATTCCAGGGATGCCCAGAGGTCGCACATGGAAATGCAGACGCTAGCCAAGTCCTGGGTTCCACTCAAGGTTGCAGGGAGGGCTCTCTGTCCCCCATCCCTTGAAATGATTCCTCTTCCTAAGGTCAGCTGTGAGAGTGGGCAGGAGCCCAGCGGGATGCAGAGGGGAAGGACAGAGAGCCAGGAAAGAGGGGTGGCTGATGAGGGGTGGCTCCATGAGTCCACGCGGTAGCAGAGGGCGCCGCACCTTCTCGGAGTACACAGCAGGTGCCCCCCGGGGGCTGAGGACCAGCAGGCTGGGGCCAGCATATGTGTGCAGCAGGCTGGCGCCATAGCGCTGGCGCAGTGTGTGCAGGACGCTGGACTCATTGAGGTACACCAGCGAGGCCAGGTCTTCCAGACGGTCACAGGAGGGAGCGTTAGCCTGAGTGAGAGGACAGGCAGGTGGTCACTGAAGATGCACACCCTGTCTCCACTGCCAGAGGACAGGCCTGTCCTGCTCAGTCCGCCACCCGGGCGCTCTGCTGGCCTCCCGCAAACCTTCTCTACGTCATCCTCGTCCACGTCCAGAATGGCTCCGTCATGGTCTAGCTTCACGCGCACCTTCCCCTCGGGTAAGCGGAGCTCCTCGGATCTGAGCTGACTGGCTGCAGGGCAGGGACACGCAGATGGACACGGGCCTGGGAAGACTTTGCTACCCTGTTTGGGCCCGTCACAGTCCTGCCTCCACCCTCCATATCACAGGCTCTGCTGGCTTGCCACCTGGCCCCCACCAGAGGGGGAGGCACCCCACTGCCCAGCCTGAGACCAGAGCCCCAGATCCGTGCGCCCCGACCTCCCGAGACTCACCCAGCGAGAAGCCATCCTTATGGACCAGCCACACCTTCTCTGTCTCGTACCAGGCCTCCTCGGCTGCAATCTGCTCTTCTGTCTTTGCCTGTCAGGGGGTGGGAGGAACAGAGTCAGGTCCTGCTCTGGAAGACGCGACAGCAAGGGCTGCAGGAGAGAGGTTGCAAGTGAAGGGAAGGGCTCCAGGGTGAGCCACTGGGCACAGGGACAGTTGGGTGGCAGACACAGAATGCAGGGACGTCAGAGGTGTCGGGGAAGAAGGCGAGGAAGCCAGGAGTATGGTGGTTCTGAGGAGCCCTGAGGAAAAGGACAAGACCAGGGTCATCCCAGCACGGAGGGTCTGGAGGGACAGAGACATGGGAGCGCACGTCCAGGAAAGCACACCCCGGACTCTCCCTCCAGCTGCCCTCTGCCCCTTCCTCCCTGTAGGACCCTGTTCTGAGCCCAAGCTCCTATGCCCTGGCCGCAGCAACGGGAACCTGTCACACCCAGCTTCTCCTTTCAGCCAAATGACAGCCCCCTTCACCTGGCTGGGGAAGGCGTTTCCTCGAGACCAAGAAGTGTTGACCTAGGGCTCTGTAGTGCACAATGAGGCTGGCCTCAGTCCTGGCCTTCTCCTCCAGAGGACATGCACCTGGGCAGAGGGACAGTGCCCGGGGACACATGCCAACTTCTCCACTCCTCCTCTATGTCATGGTCAGAGAAGGGTTGTATAAACCTAGTGTGCCACTCAAGGGCACAGGGCAGCGTGGCCAGAGGTATGGGGCAGGGACAGCCCTGCTCTGTCAAACAAGAGACTCCTGGGAACTAACAGCATAATGGCTATGTCGCTGGACTCCCACGTAGTCGACCGCGGTTCGCGTCCCGGACCCGGTGGCTTAAAACTCACGCCAGGCGCGTGTGCGTGCATGCCCAAGATCCCAAGAGGAGAAGGAGGAGAAGGGATTGCAGCGTGACCATCCCTCCTGGGGGGGTGATTTCTCACTTTCTGTCTCTCTGTCTCTCTCTGTCTGTCTGGCGAGCGCACGCGCCCTATAGTGAAAACCTCTCCAAAAAATAAAAAGAAAAAACAAGAGACTCCTGTGCCACTCGGATGGGCACACAAAGGGGCCAGAGCCACAGAGGCCCCAGCTGGCCACCAAGCAGAAATAAACACCACACAGGCTCTGTCAGGGTATGGGGTTATCAAGCCTGGCACCCCCAAAGGAGAATCCTGGTGGCTTGCTTTGTCACTTTCCCTTTCTCTCTCTCTCTTGTTCCCT
Organism: Tupaia tana; assembly: GCA_026018925.1. NCBI lineage: Eukaryota > Metazoa > Chordata > Mammalia > Scandentia > Tupaiidae > Tupaia > Tupaia tana. The sequence continues at coordinate 22,397,756 of JAKSZU010000011.1, read as the reverse complement.
TCTGGTCAAAATTAAAATAATAATAATGAATAAAATAATTCTTTTTTAAAAAGTGCATATTTTAACATAATCTTTAGAGGTGAATGAAAAAAGATCTGAGGCCAGCAGGTGGCATGGTGGTTAAAGCACTGGATTCCCACATGGCTGACTGTAGTTCAAGTCCCAGACCCAGAGGCTTGAAAATCACAATAAATAAATAGATAAATAAATAAATGTTTAAAAAAAGAAGAAAGAAAAGGAGATCTGGGTTCTACCCCAGGCTGGACTCTGGCTTCAGAGAAACTTCTTCCATGAGCTATGGATTACTTTTTCTAGCTTGAGACAGGGCTCCATCAGTGACCCCAGATCTCTGGATCTCACAGACCTACTTCCTTTTTATTCCCCTAAAAAAAAGAATTATTTATTTAATTAATTCCATTTTGTTTGTTTTGTTTTTCTTGTTTGTTTAATTTGACCAGACAGAGACAGAGAGAGAAAGGGACAGCGAGAAAGCAAACCACCAGGTATGGGACTTGAACCATAGTCAGCCATGTGGGAATCTTGCACCTTTAACTACCACACCACTTGCTGGCCCCAAGAACTATTTCCTTTAAATAAGATGATCACTATGGGGCCACAAATGTTTTGATTTGTTAAGGGAGGACATTACAAAAGTTTGGTTGCGTCCCGGACCCGGTGGCGTAAAACTCACGCCGGGCGCGTGTGTGTGTGTGCGCCCAAGATCCCTAGAGGAGAATGGAGGAGAAGGGACTGCAGTGTGACCATCCCCCCGGGGGGTGATTTCTCGCTTTCTGTCTCTCTGTCTCTCTCTGTCTGTCTGGCGAGCGCATGCGCCCTATAGCAAAAAAAAAACTCTCAAAAAATAAAAAAGCATGTGAGGCAGGTAAAAAACTTAACTTTTTAATAACTATTTTAAAAAATATTTATTATTATTATTTTTTAATTTGCTATAGGGCACGTGCACTCACCAGAGAGATTGAGAGGGGAAAGTGAGAAAGCAAGCCACCCCAGTCTGGGACTTGAACTGTGGTTGTCTGTGTGGGAGTCCCGTGCCTTAACCACCATGCCACCTGTTGGCCCCTGAAACTTTTGTCTTGAATGGGCATTTTCTGTGGGCCAGGTATTTAGGGACTAATAAACAAGATGACATTCTAGGGTCAGGGCCTATAACTCACTCGTTTAGTGCTAATCTGAAATGAGGTTCTCACATTGGCCAGGAGGTGGAGACAAAGAATGAAGACGGAGACCGTCTGGGCTGCGGACTTGGGATGGGGCCAGGGTAGAGATCTAGTCACTTCCCTTTCTCTACCCAGAGTGAGCAGAGCTGAAACCTAGAACTCCACCAGGCCCTCGGGGTCCTGGCTGAGAACCAAGGGCCACGGAGGCCAAACCTGCACAGTGACACTCGGCCCAGATGTGCCCCAAGGGCCTGGCATAGAGCTATATACCTCAAGCTCCTGGCATGGCCTCCCCGGGACCCCCCAGACACATGGTGGGAGCCTGAAGGGGAAGGAGGCCTTACACTCCAGCAGGAGGCCCGAGCACAGACGCCAGCCCAGGTACAGGCCAGGGGCGGTGGGTGGTCCCCGGAGGAAGTGGAGGGCTCCTGAGTGGAGCAGGAGCACCCTACCTGGCTGTGGGCAGGAGAGGCGGCCTCAGGGTCCAGCTGCCAGCAGCAAGCAGAGAGAGAGAGAGAAGAGGGTGACGGACAAGCAGACCATTGGCATGCACCCTCCAGCACACCCCTGGGCCTGGTGGGCCAGCACCCTCTGGCTGCCCCAGGTACAGGTGCTCAGTGCCGGGGAGCTGTCCTGGCCAGGTAAAGCGCACCCTGACAGGGAGAGGCCGGACCAGGAAGGGGAAGAGACACTTGTTACCCTCAGACTTGGACCCGTGGTCTGGCAGGAGTCTGCCGCTCTGCCTCTAGCCACAGTCTTGCCTGGGTAGGTCATCCGGTCCACTCTGAATGAGGCTCCCTCTTCTGTGTGTCCAGCAGGCCAGCTCACCACACCCATGGCCTGGGCCCCCAGGAGCCTCCTGACTTATCTCCAAGGCATCACTTAGCCTAGCTCCTCTGTCGCCACTGACACCAGCAGAGTTGTCTCTTGCCTCCAAACACATCCCCATGCCAACTGTCTTTCAGAGCTGTCACCTTTTATAGGATAAGGCCACCAACAGCCCCAAGTCTAGGACTGCTCCCTCAAACCCCAGTCCACCTCTGTCCCAATCCCACCTCTCCCAGGTACACTGACCCATGGTGAGCGGAGGTATGTCCCCACCCAGACCCGCCTGGGGCCACCTGCCAACCACCCAAGAGCCAAAGGACTGTGGGCCCAGCGTGTGGCCAGTCTTGACCTCTGTCTCTGGCTGGTTATTTAAAGGCAAAAGCCTTTCTGGGAAGAGGGGGATCGGCCATGGGCTGGTTGCTGCCTGTTAGAAATGGGCTGAGAGTCAATAGCACGCCCCATACACCCGGGTCTGAAGAGCCAGGCAGCAAAATTGGGGGTGTCAGCTCCATGCTTTGCCACCCAGCAGGTTCTGCAGTGAGACGCATCCTCAAGGCAGGAGGATGAGGCCAGAGAAGGGGACTGGATCTCCAGCCAAGAGAGGCCTCTCTCAAGTGCACAGGACTCTGGGTTCTGAGGTATAACCCCCTGCAGAGCCTGTCCCTCATCTCCCCCATGGGAGGCCAGTGTGAGGGCCCATGGGCCACCCCGGTCAACACTCCTCCTCCTCACACAGACACACAGACACACACACGCGTGTGCACGCCAACCACCAGCCTCAGCAAGAGGAAGGCCAAGGACTGGGGCCCGCACGGGAGAGGGGGCATTACAGAAGCTGTGAAGATCCTCTCAAGCCGCTGGTGGGCCTCTTCCGCAGGGGTCAGCTGGACCTCAGGGGCAGCTCCTGCCTAAAGGTTAAACTGCTATCAGTCCTGGCCCACGAACTGTGGGGTACAGCATGCCAAGCCCCCAGCCAGGAAGCCACTGGGACCCGTGAGGAAGAGTTGAGCAGACAAGCCAGGTGCCAATCTGAGTTTCTAAATGATCAGATGAGGAATAAAAGCAGATACCTGGGGTCCTGGGGTTATGTCTCCCACTGTTCTAACCTTGAGCCCAGCGGCCTGTTATCCTATTCGCCCTGGCTCCTGGCCTAGACCCAGGTGACGGGGAATGACTCCAGGTCAGGGCACGTCTCAGCCCCCAGCAGTGCCCTAGTGCAAGGAGGGGCCCAGGAGCCAGAGCGGAAGGTGGCTGGCCAGGAGCAGGGCTACTCAGAGGTTCTCCTGAGGGACTGAGGTTCAGTCGGGCCAAAATGCCCTGCCAGGTGCCGCCTGGGTGCCAGGAACGGGCTCTTCCTCGAGTCTCAGAGTGGGCCAGGGCAGGCGGGCAAAGCTGCTGCTGGCGTTTCTGAGTGCTTCCGTGCCCAGGAAGAGCGGGGAGCAAGGTGGGCTCTCGGGGCTCGGGATCCCAGGCTGTGCCCCGGCTTCCTGATCCCTCTCCTTCTAGTCAAGAGGAGCCTGCAGAGCACACGGAGGCAGTGGTGGCACCCTCCAAGGCCTCAGCAGGGCCCACAAAAAGGGGATGCTTGAAGGGAACTGTCCCAACTCAAGGCTCAGCCACACAGGGGAAGGGTCTGGACTGACTGTCTTTGGCCCTCCTCAAGCCTCCCAGCCTCCTGTCCCAGCCAGAGAGTACTCTCTGGGAAAACAGGGCCATCCCTGCATCTAAAGAGGCCCACTATGACCATATGCCACCAGGCACAGCTGCTCTAGAGTCCTGAGGCTAGAGGGGACAGGCCAGCCAGGCCTGAGGAGGGCAGTGATGATCTTATAAAGATGTCGCCAGCATCGCTATCAACACTACCCCGTATGGCACTCATCGTGCCAGTGACCGGGCTTGGAGCATAACCTGGATCACTTCTAATCTTCACAGCAACCCGTCAAAGCAACTAGTATCCCTTAGTTTTAAATTCCCAAATCCAACAGACTCTCAGACCACCCCATGGCAAGCCTTCTGCCTGGGTCTCCTGAGCTGGGATTGCAGGTACACCCCGGCACGCCCAGCCTTCAGGATGGACAGGAATGCACCTGGGCCTCCCGTATAGTCCCAGACCCTAGAGGTGGAATCTTAGCAGCACACGCCACTGCAGCTGGGCCTAAAGGGTTTCTTCTTAATTATTGGGCTGGGTAAAACCCATTTATCTTCTATCCCCCTGCAGTGCAAACATGTATAGGATTTTGCTTTGGAAATACTCATGTGTTTGTTACGGGTTGCCACTCATTATGTTCATTGTATGACATTCTAAAATATAAAAATGACTTACTTCTAAAATGCTCTGGCCCTAAGGGCTTCAGAGATGGGATTAGGGGCCTGCACTATCTCCCCTTGAGAGATGAATGAACTGAGGTGGGACTCACTGAGGTCCCGCAGGGGTGGTGGCGAGGGATGCAAGCGCAGCAGACCCGACCTGAGAAAACATTCTTCATGCTTAGCACTGATTGGTTCAGACTCATCCTTGCTTTGGGGGGCCTGGGCCTCAAACTGTACTGTGTAGTAGGGGTCCAGGCCAGGCTGCATGCTAGTTAGTGGCTCTCAGCCCAGTGGCCAGGCCAGGGCCCAGGCTGCCACAGGGTCTGGTATTCCGTTGGGAAAGCCATGCAGCCCTGCTAGTCTGGGGCACGTGGCCCTGGGCCTGGCCTCTCAGCCATGCAGGGTTCGGGGTGGCTTGCAGAAGGCTGCAGTGGGAGGGCCTGGCCCCCGAACGAGAGTGGTGAGGGGCATGGGAGGTTAGTAACACACTCGGGTACCTCCTGTTGCACGCCAGGGGCTGGTGACTTGGGCTGCTGCTCTCCGGCGAGGTTCAACTTCGGGCCAACAGAGCCTGGGCCCACAGACTCTTCTGGTGGGGCTGGAGAACACTGCTTGTGTGGGGTTTCGGGCTTGGCTGGGGATCCTGATTTCCCTGGGGAGTCTCCCATCCCTGGAGAGGCTGGCTCCTGGCTGGAGGGCTTCTCCGCCTTCACAGGAGACTGCTTACCGCGGGGCTTGTGGTCCTTGCCTCTGCCCCGCGACATGAGGCTCCGCAAGCCCACGGACAGATCATCCTTGGCTGCCTCCTTCTTTGCTTCAGGCTTAGGTGGAGCAGGGGGAGGCGGAGGGGGTGGTGGCGGTTTGGGACCACAGGCTGCCTTTTCTCCCTTCTTGCCTCGAGCCGGGTGCTCAGGGGACTTGATCCCTCTGCCTGGAGGTTCCTTGGCACTCCCAAGCTCCTCACCAGGCAGCACTTTGCTCACCACCTTCCTCACTGCGTTCGCCACCCGCTTCCGGGACAGGCCCTGGGCCTCCTCACTTGGGCCTTCTGCTGAGGCAGTCCCTAGGCCATTCATGGCAGGTGTAGACGCAGGGCTCCTGGCTCTCTGGGAGGTCTCTGAGGGAATCGGGCTGGTGGGAGGCTGAGGACTCTTAGATGGGCCACTGCCGTCCTTTGAGCTGCCCTCTAGCTACGGTCACACAGACACAGGTAGACATTAGCATCCAGCCTGGCACCCCTGCCCGCCCCATGCCGAGGAAGGGAGAGGGAGTGACCTGCCCTGGCACAGAGCTTCCATTCATCCACCGAACAGCCGAACTCCGGGAGGGGAGGCTACCTGAGGGGTCCTCTACACCCTCTGGAGGGCGTACTATACCTAAGAGTTTGGCTTCTCTTTCCCTGGAAGCACAGTCAGGTGCTGCTGTCACCTGCTGCCTACCCCCAGGCTGGCCGGGGCGAGATGCCAGCTCAGGGTGCCCAGGGCCCTGTGAGATGCCACGGAGTTACTAACTTGATGTCGGGGTAGCAATCAAGTCCCAGTCCAGGACAGCCCGCTCCCTCACAGCCCACACGCAGCAGAGAAGGAGCACAGCCAGGCCGAAGAGCAGGTCCTACCGCTGAGCCTACCACTGGTCCTAGACCTGACTCACAGCCCCTCATCCCTCCTCGTCCCTCCATCACACGGTTTTCTGGACAGTTAGAACTAGAGCTTGCCCATCGTGAGGAAAGCAATAGTCAGGGAGCTCTTTCTGGCCCCCTAGAGCTTCCTGCCCTGGCTTCTCCGGCCTGTGGCCACGGTCCACACCTCACCTACACCGAAGGGCTGTGGAACCAGCCGGCCAGGTTCCACTTCAGCCTCCTTCCTGCCAGTCTCTGCACAGTCTCCTCCTGTCAGCCTCTCGAGGCTTTGGACACCGCTCAGCTTCTGGAGTGTGTGTGTGGAATGCTGGGAGGGAGAGGGGCCCGCTACAGCCCACAGAGGGTTAATCCCTCAAGCAATCACAGCTCCACTCTGCGGAGAGCGGAGCCTCTGGTCCGGCTGTCCTCTCAGCGTCCGGACACCCAGCAGCCGACTGGAGTAGGCTGGCACGGTCCACCTGGTGCGCCCACCTGCCTCCATATACTAGTAGGAATCGTCACTGGAAGGCCAGGCTGGCTAATGCCTGGGTGTGGATCATCCTGCAAAGCCAGCGACATTGCCTGGGGCGGGGGCAAAGTCACGGGGTCCCTGCTGGCCAGGCAGGGTACCTTCTCTAACCAAGTTGTGCTCAAGGCCTTGTTTGCCAAAGTGATGACCATGGTCCTCGAGTGCCCCAGGCTCTGTGAATGTCTGCTGCCCAGGCCTGTTTGGACACAGGAAGGTGCTCAGGGGGCAGACCTGGGAGCTTAACCTCTGCTGCTACCTGGAGCAGCTGCACCACGTCTGGCACAGACAGTCCAGGCCTCAGCCAAAGGTGGCTCTGCTGCAGGGGTGGAGAGAGGAGAGGCTTAACAGTGTCTCCTCCTCAGCCTCTTAGGTCGGGAGTACTCAACGCCGTGCCAGGGCACTGCGGAGCTGGCTGGTGGCCCTAGTGGCTGGGTCCGACCCCTGCCCTTCCACGTGTGGCTGTCCTCCCACCCCCCCAACTGGAGAAGGAGATAATGACAATAGTAAATGCCCACACTCCCACGGTCCTTACGACATGCTGGGTGCTCTCTCCACACGTTACTCGTCATTTTATAAAACAAACAAAGCTACTCTGAGGCCTCTCCCTCATACATCCCAAGCACAACTGTTCGCCGTCACAGGCGGGGCTTACAGGATGGCAGACGGACCAGGTGGAAGTCACGATACCTGGCTAGCTGAATGGCCCAGGAGGTGTGGGAGCCACGGCAGGCACCATCTGGAGATGGCCTGCTTGTGACTCTGCTCTGCCCCAGAGCCCTGGACACCCCCACCCCGGGCTAACAGCAGCGCTCTCCCAACCACGCATGTCTGGACCTGGCTACTCAGGGGGTATCTTTCCCCGCCTGCCCGGAAAGGATCCAGCTTTAATCGAGGTCTCTATCCCAAAGCGGTGGGGGCCGGGGCAGTGGGCAGCTGGAGCCTGCTTGCAGGTCCCCTGTGCCACACAGCTGACGGGGCCTCGGAAGAGACAGCAGCAGCTGCAGTGAAATCCCTCTCGTGCCCTTGTCTTGTGTCACCCAGAGCAGGCTGAAGAGTCCCAACAGCTGAGCTCTCAATCGATGCTCCCCGACCTAAGGGTTTGCCCACCCAAGCCTCTCTAACCCAGAGGGCTCAGGAAGCCAGAACTAAAGGAAGGCAACCAAAGGGGGCTGCGTGAGGGGCTAGTGTGAGGTCCCCAAAGCTCCCTGGCCTTCCCAACTCTTCGGGCACCCCAGGCTGGCATCCCACAGGTGCTTTCTGCCTGTTCCCTGACAGTCCCCCAAACTGTGCCATACAGGAAGGGTCCCCCCCCCCCCCGACACACACATGCAGGGGGCCTGGAGAAGCACTTACAGCCCCTTCCTCCTTGCCAGGAGGGCCAGGCTTTGGCAGAGTTTTGTCCTCCTCTTTAACCTAAGGGAGCAGACAAAGAAGTCACTGGCAGACCAGGCCAAGAGGGCCAGCACTACAGGACAGGGACGAAGATCCAAAGGCCTCTGTCTCCCTGAGAGCAGAGCTCCTGAGTCTTCAGAAGTGCTGGGGCCAGGGATCTGGGCTTGCCAATCCTGGGATGGCACTGTTCAGTGACAACCTCAAGAAGAAAGAGTCTCTGTGGGGCAAAAGCTAAGTTCCCTTCTCTCAGGGAGTAGCTTTTGCCCCCTGGGTTGTCAAAAGAGGTCCATTTTTGGACATGATGGCCATGGTTTCATGGTGGATAGAAAGATCCACTAATTTGGGGCTACCAAGTATCATGGTGGTTGAGGACACTGAACTCTCACATGGCCAACTGTGGTTTGAGTCCCAGACCTGGTGGTTTGCTTGCTCTCTCTGTCCCTCTCTGGTCGAATTAAAATAAATACATAAAGTTAAATAAAGTAATTCTTTTTTTTTTTTTTTTTTTGAGAGATTTTCGCTATAGGGTGCGTGCGCTCGCCAGACAGACAGAGAGAGACAGAGAGACAGAAAGTGAGAAATCACCCCCCAGGGGGGATGGTCACGCTGCAATCCCTTCTCCTCCATTCTCCTCTCGGGATCTTGGGCACGCACGCACACGCGCCCGGCGTGAGTTTTAAGCCACCGGGTCCAGGACGCGAACCGCGGTCGACTATGTGGGAGTCCAGCGACATAGCCATTATGCTAACTGCTGGTTCCCAATAAAGTAATTCTTAAAAAAAGAAAGATCCACCTCATTCAACTTGAGCAAAACTACAAAAGTCCTTTGCAGCTCAGCTAAGATGTGGTTTGAACAAAAGGCTCCCGATCTTGTGACTGAGGAGAAGGGAACGAGCCTGGTGTGGGTACTGCTGGGCCAGCAGGACTCAATGTAGGGTGAACAGTGTCCCCTATCTGGCTCGCTTCTAGGTCCTGTCCACCTCCCGCCCTGCCAGCTCAGAGCCTGAGCACCCTCCCAGCCAGATAGCTGAGGTCTGGCTGGAGGCAGGAAGTGGGGCAGAGGCAGGGATTCAGGAGATTGTTTCCCAACCTCAGATCCACAAAACTGCCAACCATGCAGCTGAGGGAGGGAACCCCACAGTCAGGGGTGGGATGTGGAGGAAGGAAAGGAGCATGAAAGGAGCCAGGGTTTGCGCTAGAGCCTGGGGAGCTGGCTGGAGTCAGAGGGGAGGGGCAGGGGCAGGGAGACAGCAGGCACCATAAAGTGTCTAGAGAAAGGACGGATCATGTGGAAGCTCTGACACTGGTTAGCACAGACTCAGAGGGGCCAGGCCTCAGGTTTGGTAGGGGTTTTCTCCTCTCCCCGACGTTCCCTGTAGAAGCTCTGCCCGTCCTAGTGGATTTCATTTCTCTTCTTTTCCCAGGCCACCTAGCACTACAGGAAAAACGCAGGCCTGTCACCAGCCCGACCCACCCTCAGCAGGCCTTTTTTCCCAGTACAATGTAGGTGGGAGCCTGGGAGAAGTCCTTAATTCCTTCATGGAGAAGATCCTGAGAAACATCCAGAACCTTTTACAATATCCACTTGGGAGGATGTTCTTTTTTAACCAGAGTCCATGGCTAATTATGAGCTCCAATTAGCAGCGCTTGGGGCACTGGCCAGCGTGACTGCTGCTGCAGCTTTTGAGCTGTGTCTTGTCCACAGAGCTATCTGCAATGGGCTCAATCTTCAAAGTTAGTTCACATTTCCACGGACAGGGAGAAAATGGTAAATATTCAGCAGAGTGGCCCCTACTACTTCAGAAAGTGGGACAGCAGCGGGTGGGGAGGGGCTGGTGGCTAGGGAATAAAGGGCAGGGGCAGAACCAGGTCTGCACCGGTAAAGGCTCTCACTCACCCACCCCACCCCAGCCCAGCCCAAGGATCACACCATGCATTAGCTCCTGGGCACACGGGTTAGAGGAGGCGAGTGACCGCACACCACACGGACACTCATTACTGCACACAGTGCTGTTAGTGTGGGCTCAGGCCCCAACCCCAAGTCCACTCCATGACCTTCACCAGCTCTCCATCGGTCCTCCCTCTAGTGGCTTGAGTTTGAGACCCCCAAATGTCTGGCTCAAGGAAAGGCCTTGGGGAAAACACTGGTTGCCCCCAGAAGCTCTGAGCTCAGCTCTGGATTTAGCCTCAGGCTGACTCACTGTCCCCTCCCCCACCCAAGCGCTGGCTGTCGTAGGTCATTGCCCAGCTGGGGACTGTGCACACACACAAAGGCACGCCCCAGTCTGTAGCCTGAATCACCTTCTGGACCCCGGAGGCCAAGAGGCCCTATTCCCCAACTTGGTGCCTTCTCTTCCTACCCCCAAAAGTCCCCAGACTCACAGAGACCAGAGTCCTCAAAGCCAAAGCCATTCCCAACGTGGCTCAAAGCAGCAGGTCACTGGGAAGGGTGTGGAGGGGTTAACTTGGAGGAGCACCAGGGGGACAAAAGGCAGCTCAACTTACCAGCAGTGGAGCTGGGGAGGAGCATGACTCAGAGCAGGGGCCCCAGTCACCACCCTCAGGACACACACATGCCACGATCCCTCTCCAGCCTCCAAAGCTCCCCCTCCCACAAGCCTGTCTCTGCCTGCAGACACACCATGCCGAGCACACAGGGAAAACAGGAAGATTTCTGAAATGCAACTTTCCTTTTGCTCCCAGAAGGCGAACCTTGATGAAAAGGCCATGGTGCTGAAGGTAGCCTGCACCTTGGGTCAGAGAAGGAATGGGGGGCCAGGGTCTCTCAGGGACTCGGAGTCTTCCTAAAGGCCAGGACCTGCTGGGACAAACCATGTGGGCGACAAGGGGAAAGGAGGGATGGAGTGGAGGCCAAAAGGTCACAGATGGAAGGAAGAGAAAAATATTGGAGGAAAGTGAAGCAAGATGGGTCCAGAATACAGAACTTCCTACCCTCGCAGCTGCCGCACCTCTCTGGGTCTCTCTGTAGAATTAAGGACGAGACTAGTCTAGTCAACTGCTCAAGTCCTTTCCTGGTCTGGCACCCTGAGTGTCTGGGTGGGGAGAGACATTCAAGCCCTTAATACGGTAAGCCAAAGGTGCTGGTCTGTGACCCAGGAGGGAGATTAAGAAAGCTGCTTCAAGACCCCAGCAGCTTGGCCTCCCACCTGCAATACAGTTAGCTGCTAGTTCAAGGCCTAGAGAACTGTCAAGGTGAGTTAGAAACCAGGGCTAGCCCTCCTGAAACTTGACAGTCAGGATCTGCCTCAGCCTAGGGAGAGGCTTCACCCAAAGAACCAGTTCAGCTCAGTGGAGTTGAAGAACTGCTTTATCCTCTGACTACTTACAATGAATTAATTAACGGTTTAAAATCAGATCATTTTTTTCAATTATTTTTAATTGGCCTTGTTGACTTCTGTTTTATTAGTCAGTTAATATGCTAGAGACTAAGTTGGTTTGTCTGATTTGGTCTTTGATATCTTATTCAAGTTTTCCTACTTGTTCAGGGAGGTCCCATAGGTCCAGGCTGTGAGGACAGCAGGTCACTGACACCTGGCCTGTTCCTTTACGTCAGCTGTTCCTGTGAACATCACTCTGGGCACAAATATGGTGTTCTCCCCAAAGGAAAGCCTCTCTGTAGCTTTTGTGCAGAATTTCTTGGATATTTTCGCTCTCTTCCTCATCACTGGATTTTTTTTTTTTTTATTTTAGTTTTTGATATGGGGTGTGTGTGCTCACTGGAGAGAGACAGACAGTGAGTAGGAGAGTGAAAAATAACCAGGCGGGAGGGCCACTTTGCAAATCCTTTTCCTCCATTCTCCTCTTGGGATTTTGGGCACCTAAACACGTGCACCCTGTGTGATTTTCAAGCTGCTGGGTCTGGAACTCTAACCAGAGTCAGTTGTATGGGATCCAGCTGCCTTAACCTCCATGCCACCTCATCACTGGATTTTTAACTGAGATGTGGTTAGGATCAAGAGCAAGATAAAGCTGGCCTCTGGTCTAGTGGTTAGGGCAGCCAGATCCCACATGGTTTGAATCCTAGCCCTGGCAGTTAGAGAAACACGCCAGGCACATCTGTGTACATGCCCAAAACCCTGAAAGAAGGGGAAACGAGAAGGGATTGGGACCACACCCCACTGAGGGGTGCTTTCTCCCTCTTCCCCCACACTGTTCCTCTCTGGTGAGTGTACACACCCTTTAGGAAAAAGAAAAAGAGTAATCTATCTTTACCCAACACAGGACCAGTAAGGCACTCAGGTCCCAAAGGTGGTGGCAATGTTTTTGCTACTGTCGCCCCCAAAGTTGGGGACCGATGGCACTGAGAGCAAGATTGTCAAAGCTTCTCTTCCTGGCCCTGTCCCCTCGCTAAAGATTTTGGACAAGTAATTAAAAGTATACTGTACATAAGAGAATGAGCCTGTGCAAGGTATAGCATATATATATGTCTGTGTGTGTGTGTGTGTACCCACACACACACACACACAGACATATATATATATAGATATATAGATATATGGGATGTACATTCACTGGAGAGAGACAGAGAGAGGGAAAGTGAGAAACCACCCCCCGGGGGATGGCCATGCCGCAATCCCTTGTCCTCTTTATCCTCTCAGGACTTTGGATGTGCACGCACACATCCCAGTGTGATTTTCACGCTGCTGGGTTTGGAACTTGAACCATGGTTGGCCACATGGGAATGCAGTATCTTAACTACCACACCACCTACTGGTCCCTTAACCTATATTTTCTAGCAAAAAACACAATCTCAGGAAATGAATATTACTATTATTCTCATTTTCCCAATAAGGAAAAAGATTCAGAAACGGATTCAGTCATAAAGTTCGTAAACGGTGGAACCTAGATTTGAACCCAAGCTGGTCTGACTCCAAAGCCCGTGCTGTTTGTTCGGTGGCCCAAATCTGGTACATCAAGCAGATGTCAGAAGGGCTGAGTCATCCTTCGCAGCCGAATCTGGTTGACACACATCTACAGCCTTAAGGTTGAGGAGATCTGGGTCAAGCTAAAGCATGGGTGGATAGTGCAGCGTTCACTAGTGTTCAAATACCCAAATCAGAAAACACACTGGGCACATGTGAGTGTGCCCAGGATCCTGATGGGATGGAGAATTGGAGGAAAAGGGGATTGCGGCGTGGGCCCCACCACGATCCTGCTGCTTTCTGGGACTTTGAGCAACTCCCTGCTCTGTGGCACTTCCTTGCGGGAAGGCAAGAGACACCAACCACCCTGAATTCTTACCAGCTGCCAGGCCTAGGGGCAGGCACTTCAAATCGACTGCTCATTCAATCCTCACAACACCCACTTTTTACATTTGTTTGCTATGGGGTGTGTGCACTTGCCAGGGTGAGACAGAGAGGAGGAAAGTGAGAATCGCCCCCCAGGAGGGATAGCCACACTGCAATCTCTTCTCAGGACTTGGGGTGTGCACACACACTGCCTCGTGTGATTTTCAAGCCACTGGGCTCAGGAGACAAAGTACTGGGCTCCAGCACCTTATCCTAGACACCACCTGCTGGCCCTCCACTCTCTAATAAGGAGAGAGAGGAAGTAAGTTGTTGGGAGCACCACGACCCGACCCGTAAGGGCACAGCTAGGATCACATCCAGGATGGATCCTGGTGAGCTGTCTGTGCGTCTGTCATTCCCCGGACTCTGATCTCACAGACAGGACTCCGTCTGACCTGGCGTACCATAGGCACTCAATAAATGTTTGCCCCATGACAGCGCTAGCATGGGAGTTCTTTGAGCAAACCTCTTACTCCCATCTGGTCTCATCCAGTGGCAAACGGCAGAGAATAACCCTTGCCTACCCTGATTCCCAATGACCGTACAAACAAGGGAGGCGTAATCTCGCAAGCTAGCGACAATAAATAAATAGCAAAGCTCAGTACCTTGGGTTTGAGCAGAGGGCAGGGACCCTTTGAAATTGCTTAGTTGCTCTTTACGAAAAGCAATAGTTACAAAATGCATCATCCTTTGGCCTATTCATCCTGTCATCAGAAATGTCCAATAAGTTGACTCAGAAAAACCCCAAACCTAAGCAATAGTTTTAGAGATGCACTCTCTGTAATAGCTCCAAGTTGGAAACAACCCAAATGCCGGGAATTAGGGAACCGTTAGGTAAACTAAGGCGCTTCGGTACAACACTGCCATATTGCCATTTAAACTGACAAACACATGGACGATGTAGCCAAACGGAAGGAAACACCGCATAAAATAACATCAGTCAAAACAACTAAAATCTAGATAGTATGCGAACGGTGATTGTAATAATCTTGTAAATTGTCTGAATTAGACACAATAGAGACACGTGGTATTTATTCTGTTGTGTAGTTGTCACTTACTGCTTATTTTATTATAAAGATGGCTAAATAAAAAGGAAAACACAAAGGAGATAATAGCTGAAAGCCTTTGTTCTCAAACAGGGGCGTTCTAAGAAATATGCATACTCCCCCAGCCCCAAAAGGGAGCAGGGCTGGGCTGGATTCTACCCTCCAGAGCACCAACAGGGACCACCCTCCCGCAGCTTAACACCCTCTATGTCCCTCACAGGAATGGGGACACAAATGCCTCCAGATGAATCATTTTACCCACCAGGCAGCTCCTTGGGCTGGAATACCCATCCTGGACAAATGGTTGGAGGTCCGTGCTGGACATGCGTATTGCAAGCCCCCAGGAGTGGCAGGCAGCCCTGAGAGACAGTGCCCTGGGGGAGCCAGGACAGAGCCTGTGGGAGAGAGAACCTCCCAGTCTCCTCCTGCCAGGCTTCTCATTCTGAGGAGTGGGGAAGGGGCACAGCATTCTCTCCTCTCTCTCCTTTCCCTTTCTGAAACACACAGGGACGCTCCCAGGAACTCCTCTCCCTGCTAGTCTCAACCTCACAGAAAGAAATCAAAGTAATAATAGGGGCCAGCAGGTGGCATGGTGGTTAAGGCGCTGGACTCCCACTTGGCCAAACACAGTTTGAGTCCCAGACATGGTGGCTTGAAAAATCATACCGGGCGCACGTGTGTGCATGTCCAATATCCTAGGAGGAGGATGGAGGAGAAGGGACTGCAGCGTGGTCATCCCCCTGGAGGTAATTTCTCACCTTCCCTCTCTGGAAAGTGCACGCACCCTATGACCAAAACCTTAAAAATAATAACAACAGCTCATCTTTATTTACTATGTGCCAGGCACTGTGCTGAATCCTTTTCACATATTATCTCACTTGACCCTCACGATATCTCTGAAATAGACACCTGTACGATTCCTATTTTATGAACCAGGCTCAGAAAGTCGAATGAGTTGCCCTAGGCCTCAGAGCAGCAAGTGGCAGATCTGGGCCTCGTAGCCAGGGCTGTCCTTTGGCCAGAGGCTCCACGGCTCACTTAGAGAGATGAAGGCAAGCCCTGCCCACCTCCCTAGGCCCACCTGCACTGCTGTCCTTTCCCGGCACCAGGTGCCTGCACAGCGGCTGCTGTAGAAAGCAGGGGTTTGGTTTCCACAGAACTCCCCTCCACCACCAAGACCTGAACACCTCACGCAGAGCTGCTTGAGAAGAAGAGAAGCTCTGCAGGAAATGGCTTGAAGGCCACAATGCCAGCAGAGGAGGTGGGGGAGAAGAGCATGGCAGGGACACCCTGGCCCACTCAGTCCAGCTTCCAGCTAGATCTCTCCCCTGCCCCAGGGCGGGACAGAAAGCAAGTGCCTGCCTGTCGCTGCCGCCAGTCAGCCCGAGGAAGCAGGTGCAGGGGAATGGCTTCCTGCTGCCACTGCAGTTGCAAAAGGACCCGGGTTTCCTCTTCCAACAGGCAGACCTGCGGGGGCCTCCCGTCCCTGGGGATGTGCACTGGCCCTCTGCAGGGCACTCTGACATCCCAGCCGCCACTGTACTTGTGTTGATGGCCTGGGGAGGGCTAGGGTGGGGAGTAAGCTGGGCTAGGCTTTCCGGGGGAGATGCTTCCTCTGCCCTTTCCACCTCCACCCCCCCACACACACCTCAACATTGGCGACAGTGTGGGGTTGGGACAGGGGAGCCCCCGGCGCAGAGCTACAAATGCTCACGAGCACACCTCGGGCTCCTGACCCATCTCCGCACCAAGCCAGCCCACACTCGGCCAACTGCTGACACAACTGAAAACCTCACCCTCGGTGGCTGGGAGGGGTGGCGTGGGGGGAGCGAAAGGACTAGGAGGCAGCGATGTCTCTCCTCACTTGCTTTTTTAAGGAACTTACTTCTCTGGAGTAATTTCTGCTAAAAAAAAGAGACTTACAGACAGGGCACCCCTGAGAGGCCATCTGTGCCTCTTCCCGGGGTCCCATGAACACAAATGGAGAAGGTTATGCTGGGTCTGCCCTGGCACAGTGACAAGGAGGGATCCCACCGCTCCAGGGGCCATCCCCTCCCGAGCCCCTCTCCACTGGCCAGGAGCAAGAGTGGGGAGAGGACTACACTGGCAACACAAAGTAGCGGGGAGACCTCCAGAGGTTTTGGGTCCTGGAGCGTGGGCCCCAAGCACTAATGGTTGGTGGGGAGGGCGTGTCACAGCCTGGGGGGAAGCAGATGCAGTCCCAGGACACTGAGGTTTAGAAGACAGCGCCACCCTGTCCCTGCTTCTGAGGGGTTTAGAGGCTGTGGGTGAGTGGGGGGCTGGGTAATTCTCTTCCCAACGGCAGCTCCACCCACGCCCTACCTACTTCAGCTGCATCTGGGGAAATAACAGAAAGGTCCCTCCCTTCCTAAATGAGGAAACGGCAGGAGGGACATTTCCGGGATGGGGGTTCAGAGGGACACTCACCCGCATGGCCTGGCCTACAGCAGCCCAAGGCAAGGAGTCTCCTCAATGCTGCTCCGTTAGAGGCTCAAAATAGCACTGGCTGCAGCCCCGCCCCTGTTCCCCTCCCTCCCCCCTCCCCTCCCGCAGCCGCTGCCCAACCCTGGCCGGAGCCAGGAGACAGCAAGAGCGAGTGGTCTGGAGGACTGCGACTGTGGGGTGCCAGGTATGCGGGAGACAGCGGGTGATACAGCACGGCACGTGTGCGGAGGGAAGGAGGAGGCACTCAGAGTCAGGGCAGGCTGGGGGGGCAGGCGGTGCTGGAGGGCTAGGGGCAAGATGGGGACTTTCCTACTGTCACACGCCCAGGCTCCCAGACAGCTGAGCTGATATGGCCCCTAAAAATAGCAGGGAATCTGAGACCTGCAGCCCCCGGCCCCACAGGCCAAGATTGAAACAAGCACATGCACATTCACGTACACACACACGCACACACACCAGGGTGCATGAACACACGCGATTGCAGCAGTGTTCTGGAGAATACAGATTACAGGCCTACCCGAGCCATCTCATTACTGCAGTAGAGGCCAGGACAGCCACTAACGTCACATCCACTACAATGCACAGGGCCTGCTGCACACCGAGCCCCACGGCCACACAGCAGGCCTGTAAGTGCGGCAGGAGCAGAGACTCACACCGTCGGTCCCCAGCCAGGTTACGGCCTCCTGTAATAGATCCGCTGGCACACGCAGAGAACTGCCGGCAGTCTCTGTACAGCCCTCTTCCCCACCTGCAGCAGTGAGAGTGCAGGCACAGGGCAGGGTGGGGTAGGTGGGGCGCCGGGGGTGGGCCCTAGCCCTGCACACAGGAAATCGTGGGTGTCTGGCCAATGAGCAACGGCTGCAATGCAAAGCCAGTGTTCCTTAGGAAGAGAAATCCAGGCC
Organism: Tupaia tana; assembly: GCA_026018925.1. Lineage (NCBI taxonomy): Eukaryota > Metazoa > Chordata > Mammalia > Scandentia > Tupaiidae > Tupaia > Tupaia tana. The sequence goes on along the minus strand of JAKSZU010000011.1, from coordinate 22,380,178 downwards.
TCGGTCTGGGCTTAGCACCACGGATGCTCAGACCAGGACCCCCACATACCCGCTCCCACCCTGGCCCCACCCTGTGAGGCTGAATGGTGGCTGGGAGCAGAATGGGAAGGATCTGAACGACAGAACCTGCAAGTCTCAGAAGCTGTCAGCTCTGCAGATAGAAGAAACATCGCCTCCTTCTTCCTTTTCAGAAAAAATGGGGGGATGGGGTGGGGAGGGGGTGGTGCTAGGAAGTCCTGGAGTGGAGCTACCTCCTCCCCAGGCTGGCAGAGACCCTGGCAACGAGACCCCTGGCCAGTTCTGAGAGTGAGTGGGTGTGTAAACAGCATATCCTTCTCCATGGGAAGGTTGGAAAGCACTGCCTCTTGTCAACCACGCACTGCACAAGTCACACAGTCACGTGGGCACCAGGGCTGGCGACTGTGCCTCTGCTTTCCAGGGATTGGTGTGTCTTCTTGAGGAGACCAGCTCGCCCTTCTGGGCCATGTGCAGTGTCACAGATCTGCAGTGTCATAGGTCTCTGCAACCCCAGTGCCTTCTTAGCCCAACAGGGCCAGCCTAGGCTGCCCACGAAATCCGCTGAGGGACTTTAAAAGTATTTATGTCAGGGACCAGCAGGTGGCGTGGTGGTTAAGAAGCTGGACACTCCCACGTGGCCAGCCACAGTTGGAGTTCTGGACCTGGTGGGCTTGCTTTCTCACCTTCTGTGTGTGTGTGTGTGTGTGTGTGTGTGTGTGTGTGTGTGTCTGGTCAAATTAAAAATAAATGAATGAATAAATAAAGTTAAATAAATAATTCTTTTAAAAATATATTAATGTCTGGGGACCAAGATCCTGGTGGTGTGGTGGTTGGGATGCTAGACTCCCACACAGACAACTGTGGTTTGAGTCCTGGACCTGGTGGCTTGCTTTCTCACTTTTGCTTGCTCTCTCAATCTCTCTCTCTAATACTACAGCAAGTTAAATACTACTACTAATAATAAATTAAGTTAAATTAATAATTCTTTTTTGTTTTTTAATAGGTTTTTGTCTTAGGGCACATGCGCTTGCAAGAGAGACAGAGACAGTAAGAGAAAGTAAGAAATCAGCCCCCAGGAGGATGGCTACACCACAGTCCCTTGTCCTCCATTCTCCTCCTGGGATCCTGGGCATGCACACACACGCATCCCGTGTGATTTTCAAGCTACCAGGTCTGGGACTTGAACCGTGGTCAGCCACATGGGAGTCCAGTGACATAACCACTAGGCCATCTGCTGGCCCCAATAAATTATACTTTAAAAAACAGGGACAAACAGATGATGTAGCAGTTACATCACTGGATTCCCATGTAATTGACCACGGTTCGAGTCCCAAACCTGGCAGCTAAAAACTCACAACAGAATGTGCATGCGTGCTCAAGATCCCAAGAGAATGGAGGAGAAGGGATTGTAGTACGGCCATCCCCTGGGGGCATGATTTCTTGCCTTCGGTCTTTCTGTTTCTCTCTGTCTCTCTAATGAACGTACATGCCCTATAGCAAAAATCTCTCTAAAAATGTGTGTGTGTGTGTGTTGCACCCCTTCCCTCCCAATTTCTGATTAAATTGATCTGGGATGGAGGGAGGCCTGGGCACTGGGATTTTTAAAAGATCCTCAGGTGATTCTTACACACAGCCAAGGCTGAGAACTGCTTGGCTCTAAGGCCAGCGCAAGGCCTAGCAGAGAAATGTCCACTTGATACAGAATGAATGAGAGAATGACTTAGCTACGTGATCACAGGCAGGCAATTTAAACTTCCCTGATCTGTAAAGTGAAGATTATACCTGTACTGACTTTTACCCAGTTAGTAGGACAATATAGCAGAATTTAAGTGAAAGGCTTGGTTCTTAAAGTGAGAGGTCCCTAGACAAGCAACCTCAGCCTCACTGGGGACCTGTAGAAATGTAAATGCTAGGGCCTCAGCCCAGACCTACTCAACAAAAACTGTGGCTATGTGGCCCAGGGCCTGTTGTTGTTTTGTTTTTCTATTTATTTATTTTGTTTGTTTGTTTATAATTTCCAGAAGGCACAAATGCTCACCAGAGGGATAGAGAGACAGGAAGACAGGGAGAGGGAGAAAGTGTTCCCTGGGACATGGTCACACCACAATCCATTCTCTTCCATTTTTCCACCTGGTCAGGATTTGGGGCATGTTTGTCAAGCCACCAGAATCAGACTTGAACTGTGGTGGACCATGTGGGATCAGCTCCCTTAGCCACCAGGCCACGAAACTGGCCTAGCACCCATGCTTCAACAGACTTTTAGGTGATTCTGCACATTAAAGTCTCGGAACCGTAGCCTGGAAGGAATTACTCAGAGTACCGCGGTTAACAGTCAGCCCGCTAGAGCCAGACAGCCTGGTTCAACCTTGGCTTTTTCATGTAGTAAACGATACAATGTAAAAGCCTCTCTGTGCTTCAGTTTCTTCATCTGTAAAATGGGAGAAATAATGATACCTATCATGTAGGTTTTTTTTTTTTTTTTTTTTTTTTTTTTTTTTTTTAAAGTTTGTTTCTCGTGAGAAAAAGACAAGCACCCTCAACAGGGCTTCACACCACGACCTCCTCCAGCCTTCCTGCCAGCCAAGATCACAGGTGTGGTGCATGCACCTGTTCTGGCCAGGTCAACCAGAGAACCGCACCCATGATCTTCCACATGAATCCAGCATCACTTGACTGTGCCCCCCCACACAGGGCTGTTCCAGGGATTAAAAGAGTTAGCACAGGCCCGGGTGGTAAGGCAGCTGGATCCCACATGGCTGACTGTGTGGGTCAAGTCTCGGGGCAAAATATGCCAGGTGCATGTACGTGGGTGCCCAAAATCTTGAAAGGAGAATGGAGAACAAATTGATCACCCCAGTTTGGAGATGTTTTCCCACTCCTCCCCTTTCTCTTTCTCTGTCCCTCTCCAGCTAGCACACATACTCTACAGCAAAAAAAAAAGAAAAAAATAAAAAGAATTAGCACATACAAAGCTCTTAGAATAGCATCCAGACATTGGTTTTCAATGAAGTTTTAATTATTATTCCCTATGTAGACAGGGAAAAACAAAAGAAGCATTGTAAGCAAATTTTCTAGGTAACTGAAGCCTACTCCTATTAAGGAACAAAACATTTTCTATTTTTAGTAGCTTTCTGAATTCTGTTACTATTTACCATCATAAAAATAACAAGACATTGTACACACTTTCTACTCTATAACATAAAACACTCTCAATTCATCTCAAAGATCTCCAACTCTGAGCTTCCTTTCTTTCTTTCTTTTTTTTTTTTTTTTTGGAGAGGTTTTTGCTATAGGGCGCGTGCGCTCACCAGACAGAGAGAGAGAGAGACAGAGAGATAGAAAGCGAGAAATCACCCCCCAGGGGGTATGGCCACGCCGCAATCCCTTCTCCTCCATTCTCCTCTCGGGGGGCACGCACGCACACGCACCCGGCGTGAGTTTAAGCCACCGGGTCCGGGACTCGAACTGCTGTCGACTACGTGGGAGTCCAGCGACATAGCCATTACGCTAACTGCTGGTCCCTGAGCTTCCTTTCTTAAACTCAAACCATTTCCACTCTATGCTTTACCACAGGGCACACTGTCCCCACCATGATGACACTCCTGTCCTAGCCTGGTTATAGCTGCCAGGCTTCTGGCTCCCCGATGCCCCAAGCCTCTGTCCAGGGCACCACGGCAACCCGAAGCCTCAGAAGCTCATATTAGGAGGGCCAGATGAGCTCTGTGGCCATGCCTGCTCTTTAGTTCTTTTGTCCCCGACTCCATCAGGCTGTCAGCTGTCACTCTACCTGTCAGCGAGCCAGTCTCCAGCAGTGTCACTGCCTTTTACTCTGCTGTCTCTGCCACAGCTAGAAAACCAGATAGCCAGGCCTGACAGCGGTGTCTGGAGCAGAACAGGAGGATGTGAGCAGACCTGCAGGTTCTCCTGTGAGCAAAGGGCCCAGGTTTTCACGCAAGGCCTTGGTGTCCTCTGCTGTGGCTCCTCAAGGCCTTCGACCCACTACCAATCGGTGTTTTGAAGATGATCTCTGGGTGGCCACTGGGACTGTTGAGAGTTACTGGCAACCACACGCCCTCTGTTCTGAAGACTGCATCGTGTCTCTAAATCCAAATTCTGTCTCGGAGCTGCTGCTAGTGTTACCGACAAGAGTTCATCTCAAGGCAGTTTCACTTCTCCCAGTGAAAGGGAACGGCCTCCTTTTCAGAGGGGGAAACCTTGAGGCCCCAGGAGCCCACTCAGCCTCCCAGCCAACCACGATCAGTCAGGTCTTCTTCAGTAAGCCTAAGTGACAGCTCTGAGGCCATGTAGGCCCTCGACAGCCAGCCTCCGAGGATGGCCATAACCTATTAGCTGGCCCCTCCTCAGCTCAGCCTTCACTTTTCTGGTGTCCTCCCCTAGCCCCGGCTGGCCCGGCTCTGACTCTTGCACCCTCTTGCAGGTAGACCTCCCTGCTGTCGCTGCCTTTCTCACCACCACAGCCTTTACTTAAGCATGCCTCTCTAGCCTCCTCGTCCTGCGCAACCCTCCCCACCTCTCAAGACCATGTCTAGTCCCACCTGAAACCTGTCCAGAAACGCAGTGCAGAGAACATGCCCTTAGTGGTCACACACACCTGGGTCTGAGCCGCAGCTGGGCCTCTTTCTTACCATCTGACCTTAGGGAAAAAGGGACTGACTTCTTAGAGTTTCCACTTTTTTGCCTTAAATAGTATGATTCCTTATGGGGCCATTGTGATAGAACAGACAGTGCAAGTGAAATACCTGGCATTAGGCTTTGCAAATTGTAGGAGTGATTCAATTATCCATATCATTAAATTATTATTACAAACCACAGCACTCTCTGTCTACAACCAAACACAAGGTGGTCCTTTTAAGGGACTCCTTTTACGGAACCCAGTATGGTTCTCTACTATATGGAGTCATATTACTTGGGGTAGATTCTTTTATTGTTGTAGTTTGCTGCAAGGCACATGTGCTCACCAGAGACAGGCAGAGAGGAAGAGAGAGAGAAAAGAAAAGTGGGAAATCACCCTCGCTCCAGCTGGGGATGGCCATGCCACAATCCCTTCTCCTCCAGTCTCCTCTCGAGAGTTTAGCCATGCATGCACACGTGTCTGGCATGTTTTTCAAACCACTGAGTCTGGGAATTGAACAGTGCAGTCAGTCATGTAGGATACAGCCACTTTAACCTCCACACCACTGCTTATATTTTAAAGACTAATTCCTAAGGCAAAACAGAATATAATTTTAAAAACTCCTGAAAAATCCCTAAAATTGCTCACATAGTACACATCTTTTAGGTGCTAGCCTATATCACATATCTGCATGAAAGCATACTGTATGTGAAGCACACAAAACCATGTCATAAAAAATATATTTTATTATACATAAATTTATAGATAAATATGGATAAGAAGTACACAAAATACCATTTTTACAATTTTGGACTGCAGTAATATAGTTTCCTACACAACCATACAGTTGAATTTATTGGAGTTTATTCTGCATATGCCATGACTACGCAGCATAAATGAATGACCTGAATGATAATAAAATTGTGTCCTATGGTCGCACCTGATCTCCCTGGAGAGCAGAGACCATTTCCTACTTCCTTTCGAACTCATCCCATACCCCAGCACGCAGCACATGAGAGGTGCTCAACAAAAACCCACTGGATTAGACCAGCTGATTGAAAGGCACCTGCATAATAGGCCAGCCGGGACAGAGTGAGGAAAGAGGTGATCTCCATGTGGGTACCTTCAACTCCTATGACCGCCCTTGTCGGTGGTCCGGGTGAGTGAATGGCTCCTGGCTCTGTTTTGGGCACTTGGCCCAGCAGAATGGCTAAGCTCAGCTGGGACAGGCCAAATAGAAGGCTCTGGGTGGGGAGGAAGTCCTTTGCTTCCTCAGCTAGTAGCGACATGTGGAACCTCCAGGTGAACACTGCAGGGAAGCACAACGCCTGCCGCCTTTATATAGCCTCCACAGAACTAGACTGTGGGCCTGTGGAGGCAGAGGTTGGAGGTGCTCCCTGTGCTCCCCACCTAGTGCTGGGCCCTGCTCAGAGACAACACTTGATACCCGTGTGAGTGAGTGAGACGAGAGAAAGCAGACATAGTTCCTGACTTCGAAAATAAAAACACAGACCAGCAGAGGAGGATTTCATTCAAGTGAGAATGTGCTCAGTGTCCCAGTGGGGACAGCCATAGTGTTCTAGGGCAGTTCAGAAGCAGAGAGCTTTTCCAGTTGTGAAGTTAAGCAGATAGTTTTCAGACTGCTTTGAGCTAGGCCAGGAAAGACAGAAGAAATTCTATAATGAGGTTGAAGGGGAACTCTAGCATCAAGTAGTACAAGGACAGACAAAGAAGTGGGACAGCATGAGGTGGGAAGCTTACCGTGTAGGCAGTAAGTCTGGATGAAGCATAGGACACGTATAAGAAAACAATGAGAGACAGAGTCAGGAAGTTGAGGGGCCCTGACCCGGCGGGCACGTGCTGTACTGGGCTCGTGACTTCTGCTTTCTGCTGTCTTTTCCTCCACCCTGATTTACACCATCCCAGTTTCCCTCTGGGGACCCATCCCAGAATGTGATTGGGCCTGGCCAATAAAAGCATCATATCCTGGGGCTAGCAGGTGGCATAGTGGTTAAGGTGCTGGACTCTCACGTGGCCAACCATGGTTCAAGTCCTGGACCCAGTGACTTGAAAATCATGCTGGACATGTATACCTGTGTGCCCCAAATGCCAGGTGCAGAATGGAGAAGGGATTGTAGCATGGGCACTCCCCCAGGAGTGATTTCTCACTTTCCCTCTCACTGTCTTTGTCTCTCTCCAATGAGTTCACGTTTTTGCCCTATGGCAAAAACTTTTTTTTTAAAAAATGTATCATATCCTTAGGCTCTAGGGATTGGTTCGCAGAAGGTCACTCAGACTGATCATATTAAGGACAATGAAATTTCACTGGGATTATTGAAGGAGTCATACTTCTCTTCCCACCAGACTTGAACCTGGGGCTGTGCCATTTTGCTATTACTTATCTGAGGACCATGCCGCACTATTTAAGTTTCCAGAAAAGGCTGGGTCTATGGCCACTTCCACCCCTGGACTTTGGAGATATTTGAGCCTATGCATTCAGCTGAGCTGTGCTCTTATCACTTGCAACTGACAGGGCTGTACCTGAGACAGAGGCAGGGCAGGCAGTCTAGGGAAGAGAAGGCAGGCAGAGCACGCTGTGAGGCAGGAAAGCCCTGCAAGATAAGGGTTGAAAAGGGGAATTGTGGTCTGGGAAACTGAGATTTACAGAGGTTAAATAACTGCCCGTGATCACATAGCTGCTATGGGCCTATCGGCACAGCCAGGATTTGCTCAGGTCATTTGGACACCACGGCTCTGCTCCTTCTACTCTACAGCTGCCTGGAAAACAAAGGGGTTCCTGGACAGTAAAGGGGCATGATTAAATCTGTACTGCAGGAGTGCTGACCTACCAGAAGATGCAGGGAAACGGAAAGAGGCTAAGCTGAAAAACCAGTGGAAAGTCATGGTGACCGACCAGTGAAAGAAGAGTCTAGCAGTGGAAGCAGAAGAAGAGGTGATGCAAAGAAATCTGCTGAACTTGATGGCTACTGGGAAAGGAAGGGCAATGGGCATGCAGGAGGGGCTGGGAAGAGGACCTGAAGACACCAAGGTTTCAAGCTTGGGAGTCTGAGAATAGTGTGGGGCCACTAGGCAAAACAGGGGTGTTAGATGGAGGCTGGGTTAGAGGGAAAGAGAATGGAGAACATTGAGACCAAAGCTCTACTTAACATCTTAAAAGAATACTACTTTGACTCCACCTGTCCCTGTAGTTCCCCTAAAAAATCAAACTCCCGGGACCAGCAGTTAGCGCAATGGCTATGTCGCTGGACTCCCACGTAGTCGACCGCGGTTCGTGTCCCAGACCCGGTGGCTTAAAACTCACGCCGGGCACGTGTGCGTGTGTGCCCAAGATCCTGAGAGGAGAATGGAGGAGAAGGGATTGCGGCGTGACCATCCCCCCTGGGGGTGATTTCTCACTTTCTGTCTCTATGTCTCTCTCTGTCTGTCTGGCGAGCGCACGCGCCCTATAGCAAAAACCTCTAAAAAAAAAAAAAAAAATCAAACTCCCCAAAAGAGTCTAAGAGGTGGCATTGGTGGAAACCCATTGTCTAATATCTGTCTTACTAATTTGCAAAGTAAAAACGTCACCAAATTATTTAGGGAAGTGGAGGGAGGGGTTCCTGGGGAGGGCCTAGAGTGCTACTTCCTGGGGCAGCAGCGCCCAGCCGCCAGTGACAAGCGGCCCCTCCCATGGTCCCTCCTGAGGCTGCCCCACAGCAGCCCGAGGTCCAGTTCTCACTCACCTTCACCTGTCCTCAAGGAAAACACCAGCGCAGCGTGCGTCCCCTTTCTTTGATTCCTATGTGCATATGTATAACATGTCTCCTCTTTAATGACACAATAGTGCCAGTAAACAGCTTTTGGCACCCTTTTGCAGTGCACCAAAAAAAAAAAAAAAATTAATTGTACCAGTCACAACCAGTGGACACCCGCCCCCCCTCAGTGGAAAAGGACAGAGCCCTCTGAAGAAACCTAGGGATGCCCTCAGGGAGGCGAAGGGCTGAGACAAAACCGCTAGTGGCCAAAGGTACACGTCCAAGACCCGGCCCAGACCCCGAGCGCCCTCCGGGGGTCAGTGGACGCCAGAGCCAAGGCCGGGCTCCCCGCGCAGAGCTTCCCTGCCCCGCCTGCTCGCTGGCGCACGGGCGGAGCCAAGGGGCGGGGCCAGACCCTGCACATGCGCCTAGCTCGGAGACGCACTGCCTTGCAGTGCCGCCGGGGCCCGGCAGAGGGCAGCCGCCTCCTTCGCACCGACCATCCCACACCACCAAGGCCTCGGGGTTTCACCTCCGCCAGGCGGCCCTCCGGGCCCCTAAACCAGGAGGCATTCCAGGGGAGCTAGAGACCTGGGGGTTCTGCGGCGGCAAGATGGCCTCTCGCCTTACGTAGGAGGGGTGCAGCAAGGAGAGGCAGGGATAAGCTCAGCGCCCACTTTGTTTACATCACCGTGCTATCCGAGAGCCTAGAACAGCCCCTACATAGAGGAGGCATTCAGCGCTCTCTTATGGACGGAACAATTTGAACGAACACGTGAATACGGCCAGAGCACCCTAGGGACGCCTTGGGTCTGTGTTGTGGGGAGGGATCTGAAACAAGCAATTGGGGATGGGTGGGCACCCAGAGGTCTGCCACAGATCACCACCCGGAAGTGGTCTCCCAGAGTGAGGACTTAGGCTCTCCCAGCTCCTACAGCCCCCAGCCCCTGCCTTGGCACACCCAAGGTTTGCTCAAAGCCCGGTGGCACCACATCATCTCGTGGGCACAGAGACACCTGGGACACCTGGGCTGGTCCTCTCTGCCCAGACCTGGAGACTGTCCCCAAAGCTGGGCAGTCAGGTCCTAGCTGCCTGCAGGGACGGCCTGGCTGGAGCTCCAGTGGACCTGCTGCCTCTGGGCACTCAGCTGCTGGGGCTTTCCTCGTGGCCCCTGGGGATTTCCAAACTGCCTCTGCTTTTCCAAACTCACCAGACCGAAAGCCAGGGGCCAGCCTTGATGTTTTCCCCAAGCCCCCACCCCACATCTCACCAGGATATTGGCCACTTCTGAGTAGAATGTGCCACACACACCATACTCCATCCCCACCCCCTCTGGCACACACGCGAGCATAAACATAATGAAGCATTGTTCTTTTTCGAGTAACCGACAACTCTTCTATTTCCACAGAAGCAAAAAAGGAAGGCAGTTTAAGGGTGCATCACACTGATTTAAATAAAACACCAGTCAGGTCTCCCTGGGTGTGAGGGTTGAAGGGAGGCCTATGGCCTAACTCTCAAAAATCAGAGAGGCTCCTTCAGGTGGGCCTGGATTCCTGCAAACACTGGCCTCTCAACAAATAGCTGAGGCCCCATGTATTCACCTCCAGAGGCCCTTACTGGGCCTGGTTCTAGAGCTCTGAGGTAGAAATACAGCACAGGCCCAATCCTCACAGAAGCAGGAAGGGAGGAGAGACGGCCTCCATGCTGCCTGCCAACCCACCACCTCCGCGTTAGCAGCCCGGCCAAACCCACCGGGGCATGTGTGCACCTGTGTGCTGCAAAGCTGGGCAGAGCACACACCGGAGAGGTAGGGAAGCCCTGGCCCAGTTGTGGTGGCACACAGCCAGGAGCCTGTTGGCTCTGGGCATCAGGATTCCAGAGTCAGTGAAGCGTAGAAATTGCCAGAGAGGACAACAAACCTTCCTTCCTGAGAGGAAGGGGAAATGCCCCATCCCCAGTCCTGTAGAGGGTAAGGGACTGCAGAAAGCCTTCAAGAGCACCCCATCGTTTCCGGGAGCTGTCTGGGACTGTGCTATCCAATATGGTAGCCACTGGCTCTGTGTGACTATTTAAATTGAAGTTAAATCAAACGGGGGGGGGGGGGGGGTATTTCCAATTCAATTAATAATCAAATAAAAATTTAAAAGCAATTCCTCAGTCGCAGTAGCCACGTGTCAAGTGTTCAACAGCTGCATGTGGCTAGGGGCTACCAGCAGACTGTAGGCCGGCCATCGCTCTCTTTGCAGTGTGTTCTCTTTTTTTTTTCTTTTCTTTTTTTTTTTTGGAGAGGTTTTTGCTATAGGGTGCGTGCACTCGCCAGAAAGACAGAGAGAGAGACAGAAAGCCAGAAATCACCCCCCGGGGGTGGGTGGCCATGCACAATCCCTTCTCCTCCATCCTCCTCTCGGGATCTTGGGCACGCACGCACACGTGCCTGGCGTGAGTTTAAGCCACCGGGTCCGGGACTCGAACCGTGGTTGATTACATGGGAGTCCAGCAACACAGTCATTATGCCATCCGCTGGTCCCGCAGTGTATTCTCCTGACACACCTGGCCCAGAGGCTCTACCTGTCGGTTTGTCCTGGTCATTCTTGCCAAAGCCGCCTCAGGTGATTCCCAACTTCCCGCTATTCTCTCCCACTCCTTCCCCAGAGCATGCATTAGACCAGGCCTCGGAAAGAGGGGGGGAGGGGACTATAGTCACGATGTAACACCCAGTTGGGGAGCAGGAGCCAGATGCCAAGGGACTGAAAGGCAAAACTGAATGGAAGCCTACCCCCACCCCAAGGCGTCCCAGGCCTGGGAGAAAGCCCCTCAGTGTCACACAATCGGTCCTTGTTTCTGCAGTCTCTGGGCCACGCATGGGTAAGACATCTGGAATGTAGTGGCCTGAGGGTTTCCCTACGTCACCCGTTACAGGACTCATCTGATGTTAGTGCTCCCAAGAGAAGTCCCAACAGAACCCAGAGCTTTCAAGGGCAAATAAGGCCAATGAGGCCTCAGCCGGGGCAGCATGCCAGGACTCCAGCCATGGGCAGAGGACCATCATGGACACCTTCCTGTATGGCCAGCTGCATGAACCAGATGAGGTTGGGGGGCCTGGTGGAGAACAGACTGTGAGCACGTGAGAGAGGCTCGGACAGTTCCCCCAGTCCTGGACCCCCGAGAAACAAAGGGACAGTGTGGGTGTGCCCGCTAAAACGTTCTGCCATGGGGGCTGCATTTGAGAGGTTTTGCTACAGTAGTTAGAAACTCCTCGTGGGAGAGTCCAGACAAGCTCATCTGTGTGATGAAAGGAGAAGACGGACCGGGAACTGGCAGGTCGGGGCTGTCTTTCGTTCGTGCCCTAATTCCTCTCAGCCCCAGTCCAGATGGGCTGTCAGGAACAAGACAGGCATGAAGGAACAAAATAAGTTGTAGAATGACCAAGACAAGTAGAGTGAGTTTGCTCAACTGGAAAACAAGTAGGTAGAGAGAAGCCTGGCACTCCGAAGATGCTGGCATCAGCCAAAGTCTGACTGGGGGCAGCTGCAGAGAAAAACAGCCTAATTTTAAAAACTGGCATCAAGCTACGAACCAGATTGGAAACTCAGGGCAAGCAATCCCACTCAGATTACCTGTAGCCTGAGTAAACTCGGGCCTGTGTCCCTATCTCCACCTGAGAGGCACGTTGTGCAGAAACACCGGCCTGGAGACAAGAGAAAACACCCCACTCCATGAGCAGAGCAGAGTCATTGACAAGAGCGGGACCTGTCGCAGTCCACGCCAGGCACCCACCCAGCGGCCAGGCACCGACTGCTTCCCAACGGACCAGAGCGAGATTACGGGTGATGATGCTAAGGTCTGCCTCGCTCGGGGCCACGACTTCGAGGCACTATTCTAAGTGATTTGTATGCACTGATTCATTTAATTCTCAAAACAATCTTACAAGGGAAGGGCTATTATTGTCATTTTACAGATGAGGACAATGAAGCACAGAGAAATGACATGATTTGCCCAAGGACACTCAGCCAGTAAGCAGCAGAGCCAGAGTCCACATAACACTTGACAGAAGCCCTTTGACTGACAGTGAGGTCATGCCCTGGTAAACCCAGGGTAAGTTGAAAATATCACATGTAGAAATGCATTTAATACATGTAACCTACTGAACATCACAGCTTAGGCTAGCCTACTATACTTTATTTTTTTTGGAAAGGTTGTTTTCTTTTTTCTTTTTTTTGCTATAGGGCACATGCGCTCACCAGAAAGAGACAGAGACAGAGAGACAGAAGGAGAGAAATCACCCCCTGGGGGGATGGCCACACCATGATCCCCTCTCCTCCATCCTCCTCTTGGGATCTTGGGCACGCACGCACATGCACCTGGCATGAGTTTAAGCCACCGGGACCGGGACTCAAACTGCAGTCGACTACATGGGAGTCCAGCGACATAGCCATTACGCTAACTGCTGGTCCCGCCTACTTTAAACATGCTCGGAGCACTGACATTATTAGCCCACGGTTGGACAAAATCACCTAATGCAAGCCTCATTTATGATATCTCAGGTAATTTAGCAAGTGAAAAGTAGAACGTGTGCATATTCAAAGTCTGGTTTCCACTGAATGCACACCGATGTAAAGTCATAAAGTCAAAATATCAAATAGCTGTAAGCTGGAAATTGTCTGCATTTATATATGTTATCATACGTAAATCACAACTTTTTTTCTAGGTTTTTGTCATAGGGTGCATGTACTTGCCAGACAAAAACAGAGAGAGGAAAAGTGAGAAATCACCGCCAGGACGGATAGCCACACCACAATCCCTTCTCCTCCATGTTCCTCTCGGGACTTTGAGTACACACACACATGCACCCAGCACGATTTTCAAGCAGGCAGGTCTGGGACTCAAACTGTGGTTGCTCACAGCACCTTAACCACCATGCCACCTGCTGGCCCAATAAGTCCCAATTTTAAGTTTATTTATTTATTTATTTATTTCATGAACAGAAGAAAAAAAAGAGAGTACATGCACACCCCTAATAGGGTCTTAAAAAAAAAAAAAGTTGCCATAGGGCATGTGTGCTCACCAGAGAGAGAGAAAGAGAGGGAAAGTGAGAAAGCAAGCCACCAGGACCAAGACTTGAACCGTGGTCAGCCACATTTGAGTCTAGCACCTCAACCACCACTCCACCTGTAAGCCCCCCCAATAGGGCCTTGACGTCCCTCCTGATCCACCTCAGCTGGCCCTGGAACGTGGGCATGTATGTGCACCTGGCATACTCAGGGAGGTCTCCAGACGCAGTCCCTGGACCCTGCCCCACGAGCCAGCCATGCAGAGGGCTGGTCTTACTACCGTGCCACCATCCGGCCCCCATGAAAGTCCCATCTCGCAGTCCCTTCTGCCCATGCCACTTCCTTCTCTTCCTCCTCCCAAAATATGGCGAAAGCAGTCCCACAGCCAAAACCAGCCTTTCCATCCAACTTCATTTTGGCAAGCATCTGTTTCTACAGCAACAGAAACAGCAGCAGTTTTCCGATCTTGAACAGAATGGGCAGGGACAAAGGGGAGGGGATCCTTTAGAGGAGGGGTCCCTTATCAGAGGCACAGAAGAGAAATCTCAAAACGAGTAGTCACAAGAAGACACAAGGGCTGGGTGGGAAGCCCAAGCCCCCGGTTGAAGCAAGAAAACTCTTATCTTCCCTGCTCCAGAGGCCAAGTCTTCTGGTTTAAAGGCAGTCTCCCTCTGGACAAGGAAAGTGAGGGTTGTTAGAAGGACTGGAAGTTGGGGCCCAGCAGGTGGCATGGCAGTTAAGGTGCTGGATTCCCACATGGCTGACCACAATTCAAGTCCTAGACCTGGAGGCTTTAAAATCACACCAGGGACGTGTGTGTGTGTGTGTGTGTTTGTCTGTGTGTACATACCCAAAATCCTGGGAGGAGAATGGAAAAGAAGGGACTGTGGCATGGCCATCCCCCCGGAGGGTGAGTTCTCATGTTCTCATTCACTGTCTTTCTGGTGAGTACATGTGCCCTATACGGCAAAAACCTAACAACAAAAAAGACTGGAAGCTAATTGCAGAAATGCTTTGGACAGGTCTCAGGGAAAAGGACAACCCAGTCTCAACTCTTCAGGGTGTGGGGAGGATGGTGCGGAGGGGCAGGGGGGCATAGCCAAGCCATTCTCGAGCCTAACGTCCAGCACAGAGCGCAGCTCTGCAGCCCTCTTCCCCAGGTGGAGACCAGGTAAGATGGATGAGGCAAGGAGTGACAAGGAAGCCTGGGAGACCAGTGCAGACAGGCACCTGTGCACCTGCTCAGGGCATTCGTCACCCATGAGGGAGTGTGTTCGTCTCCCACGAGGGAGGGCGAGAGCATTTGGGGTGAGGTGGCCAGGCTGTCCCCCTTGCCCTCTCCAAGCCCAGGCCTCGTTTCTGCCTGCCCCCACCCCCTGCCCTCAACTTCAATTAAACAAGAAACATCTCTCATTGCCCAGAAATCCTGAAGCCAGAGTCTCGGGCTACAGGGCAATGGGGGCTCTGCCAGGCAGAGCCAAATGCTCAGGGGAAGAGGAATGTTTGCCGGCCACTTGATTCCAGGAAGACGGACCACAGCAGTCCCCAGGCTTCTCAGGCACTGGGCCTGGTTTCCCTCTCCCCTCTATTGATCTTGACGCATGGCCAAGGGAGTGGGAACTCACCCTCACCCTGGGCCTGTGCCCTCTAGGTAACCCGGGCACCTACTGGGGCGTGTACAAGGCTACACCAGGCTGGGTCCCCAGTGCCCAAAGTGCCAGGAAGATAGGCTCCCAAGCCTAGACAGCTCTGGGGAGGGCAAAGCAGAAGATGCCAGCCCGGGCCCTGCCTGGTGGCGCAGTCAACAGCAATTTGAACTGCAGTATTGGAAGCCATGTGGCCCACCATGGTGGATCACTCCAGTTTCTGTGCATGCCCAAGATCCTGAGGAGCTGAGGCCAGGGAAGGGGGCTTGCGCATGACAAGACCCCATTGAAGATGCTCTTCTTCCTCTTTTTTTCTTTCTTCCTTTCCTTTCTTTCTTTTTCTCTCATATACACGTGTGCACACATATGCTCTCTATTATGAACACCATAAACTTTTTTAAAAGAATTATTTATTTTATTTTAGCTGTTGTTGTTATTATTATTATTATTATTTTAATTTGACCAGAGAGAGAGAAAGGGAAAGTGAGAAAGCAATCTGCCAGGTCTGGGACTTGAACTGTGGTCAGCCATGTGGGAGTCTAACACCTTAACCACTGCACCATCTGCCAGCCCCAAACTTTTTTTTTTTTTTTTTTGGTTGAGATTCCTGCTATAGGGCGTATGTGCTTGCCGGAGAGACAGAGGGAGACAGAGATACATAAAGCGAGAAATCACCCCCTGGGGGAATATCATAATCTCTTCTCCTTCATTATCCTCTTGGGATTTTGGGCACACACGTATATGCACCCAGCATGAGTTTTAAGCCAGCGGGTCTGGGACTTGAACTGCATTAAAGTGGGAGTCCAGCAACATAACCATTATGCCATCTGCTGGTCCCAATAAATGAACTTTCTTTTTTTTTTGGAGAGGTTTTTTGTTTGTTTGTTTGTTTTTTGCTATAGGGTGCGTGCACTCGCCAGACAGACAGAGAGAGACAGAGAGACAGAAAGCAAGAAATCATCCCCCGGGAGGATGGCCACACCACAATCCCTTCTCCTCCATTCTCCTCTCAGGATCTTGGGCACATGCACACAAGCGCCCGGCGTGAGTTTAAGCCACCGGGTCCGGGACTCGAACCGCAGTCGACTACATGGGAGCCCAGCGACATAGCCATTACGCTAACTGCTGGTCCCTAAACTTTTTAAAAAACAAAGAAAAAGATGCCATCCCAGCCTGGGAGGAAACCTTTTCCCTCTCTGAAGCCAACGCTTCTGCAATCAGCTCTGTAACTAAACCAGCCCATGAACCCAGGCGGAGCTGGGCAGGAGCAGGAGGCAGGGCCCCCAGCAGGAAGAGCTAACAGGAGACACAGGCTGAGTGTCCTTTATCCAAGATGCTTGGGACCAGAAGAAGCGTTTTAGTCTCTGGATGTTTTGGGATTTTGGAATCTATTTATCTATCTATCTATCTATCTATCTAAAAGGAAATATCCTGGGGATGGTACCCAAGTCTAAATATGAAATTCATTTATGTTTTTTTTTTTTTGCTAGAGGGTGCATTTATGGTGTTTTTTTTGTTTGTTTGTTTGTTTTTGTTTGTTTGTTTGTTTTTGCTAGAGGGTGCATGCTCGCACCAGAGAGAGAGAAAGCATCCCTCAGGTGGTTGGCAACACCACAATCTCTTCTTCTCTGTTCTCTTCTTGGGATAATTTGGGCACACATGTGCCCAGCATAAGTGTTTTTTAAGGTTCCTGCCATAGGGTGCATGCACTCACTGGAGAGAGAGAGAGAGAAAAAGTGAGAGGGGAAATGAGAAATCATCCCCCAAGGAGGATGCCACACCATAATCCCTTCTCTTCCATTCTCTTCCTGGAATTTGGGGCATGTACACACACATGCCCAGCATAATTTTCAAGCTGCCAAGTCTGGGACCCGAGCCATGCGGGAGTCCAACACCTTAACCACCAAGCCACCTGTTGGCCCCCAGTGTGGTTTTTTAAGTCGCTGGGCCCAGGACTGGAACTGCACAGTTGTTTGTGTGGGATCCAGCTATGTCACCTACCATGCCACCTCTGGTCTTCATGTATGTTTCACATGCACTGTATATACACAGCTTGAGAGTAATTTTACACACCTTTGTCCTGCAGCATTTCAACTGT
The DNA here is from genome assembly GCA_026018925.1 of Tupaia tana. NCBI lineage: Eukaryota > Metazoa > Chordata > Mammalia > Scandentia > Tupaiidae > Tupaia > Tupaia tana. The sequence continues at coordinate 22,362,977 of JAKSZU010000011.1, read as the reverse complement.
GACCTGTTCCATGAACTTGGGTGTGGACCTTTTCACTTGTGGCATCATGTAGGTGTTCAGAAGCTTCAGATTTTGAATTTTCAGATTAGGGATTGCTCAACCTACAGTGCCAGACCTCGCCATGTCCTGGAAAAGTTCCACTAGAATGTCCGGATACTCTTCCTGGGTGTGATGGCGCTGGGAGTGAAACTGGGTGTCACAAAGAGCCATGACGGCCTCAGGCTGTTGACAGTGCTGTCATTCCTGGCCCCTCGCCCATGCCACCCGGGCTGAGAGCTCTCTTTCTGCAGAGGTCTTCTGTTCTAGGGGAAGCACAGGCCTCTGATGGCAGTGGTGGCGTCTTCAGGCCTCCTCCTCTGCAGAAACGAGCCCACAGTGTGACTGAGCAGGTGCTCAGCACGGCTCCTGGCAGCACTCTGACCGTGCCAAGCCTCCAGGGCCCTCGCAGCTGGCCTTCCCACAACCCAAGGCCACCCCTTCTCCCCACCTCATGTTCAGCTCTCTTCTGCCCCAGGTTCTGGGGCAGCCTCATGGTCCTGCTGGTAAAGACAGCCCAGGGAGTGCCCTGGGAGAAATCTCGTCCCTGTGTGGACCCTGCTTGCCACAGGGCCTGGCAGTGGGAGAAGCTGGGAGGGAGGGAGGAAGTGAGTCAGCTCCTTGCAGAAATGTGGATGGGAGGGAGGAGCCAGCAGAGCAGGGGGCAAAGGGCACAAGGGTAGGAAAAGTGACTGAGAGAAGGAAGCAGGCCCTGGCGGCCCTGTGCACCCGCAGAGTAGAGGACAGACATGGGTGACAAACTTGGCAGTGCTACCTCCTGCCAGGGCCAGGTGGCCCCCACTAGGCCAGAAAACCTGGGTCTGGCAGGCACGGCCCCACCTGAGGTTGGAATCCGAGGCGGCTCCCATCCTGACTCACGTCCTGGCTGGAGGAAGTGAGGCCTTGTGGGATAAGGCCAGCCTTGGTCTCTGTACAGAGGGCGAGGACTCCAGCCTCCCGCTGCCTCTGGCCTCCGCCAAACCCTACAGCTCCAGAAGCCCAGGTTCCCCTGACCTGGCCCAGCTGGGTGATGGATGTTTATGTGTCCCCAGGGAACTGGCAGTGAGGCTGAGCCTCAAGCACAGAACAGCAGGGCTGCCAGCACCCGCCCTGCCCTCGCTGGTAACCCCTAGTCCTGCGGGAGCTGTCCCCAAGCTCCAGCTGGAATCTGTTGCACTGACCGGGAAAAGTCCTTGCTGTGAAAATTCCCAGCTTGCTGACATTCCTGCATGAAGGCAGTCCAGGGGAAGGAGCAGAGGGAAGAGGCAGCCTCCAGCCCTGCAAGGCCACATTCCAACCCTGAGACCTGAAGCCAGGGAGGCAGGCGCCATCCTCCAACGGCCCCTGGGCATACACTGTGTGGCCCCCATCACCCTGTATCTCCTCACCCAGGCTTGTGTCTTCACGGAGGGTCTGTACAGCCTGTCCCCAGGACCCCTGTCCCCAGGCTCTTGCTCCTGGATGGCTATGGGGGCCATCTTTTCTCCAGTCCTGTGAGAGGTGTCCAGTCCCCAAGCACAAAGAAACAGAGTCCGTGAGTGAAGGCAAGGCATGGCCACATGCTACAGACAAGTCACCAAGGCCCATCAGAGGGGACGGTCCCAGGAACTGACAGGGAGCCAAATGAGGAAGACAGGACAGCCAGTCCCTGACGGGAAAACCATCTTCTTCCCCGCAACAAATAGCTCCTGCTCCTAGGAAGTACTCCAGCATGGGAACAGTAAGATAAGGGATGAGTTACAATTTGATGCATGTATGAAGGAGAGAGATGGGGTGCTGCCTGGTGGGGACCTGACATGGCCTGGGAGGATCTGGGAAGGCTTCCCGGAAGAAGTGGCATTCAAGCTGAGACCAGTATATATGAGTGTATGAGAGGGTGTAAGGAAAAGAACTACAGATGATAAGAAAGTCAAGGGCTCCGAGGGAGAAGCCAATGAAGGCTGCACACCTACCATCTGCTGAGCCCTCTGCCAGGCCATGCTCCCACCTTTGTCCCAAAATACAGAGGAAACAGCAGTAATGGCCCCCATTCAATGCAGAGGAGACACTCTGGGGATCTTGCCACCCCAAGTACAGTGGAGGTCAGTGCCAGGATGCCAGCATGGGCCGAAAAAGTGGGAGGGGCAAGGTCTCTGCCTCCAGGATTCAGGGGAGATGCCTAAGGGGCAATAGCGTGCCCCTCGGCTCCCCCAGCAGGAGTGCACCCAAAAGTTCCAGGCTATGCCCCTTCTCCTTTTTTAAGACAGGGTCCAGCTATGTCAGCCAGGCTGACCTGGGACTCGCAATCCTCCTGCCTCAGCCTCCTGAGTAGCCGGGATTACAAGCGTGTGCCACCATGCTCAATTCTCTTCCTTAAAAAAAAAAAAAATTACTTTTGTAATTGCCGGAGCATGTACACTTGCCAGAGAGAGACCGAGAAAGAGGGAGAGAAAGGAAGTAAGCACCCCCGTGGAGGATGCATGCGTCGCAGTCCTTTCTCCTCCTTTTCTCCCTCCTTTGGGGATTTTGGGCATGAATGCACACACACCTGGTGTGTTTTTCAAATGGCCGAGTCCAGGACTTGAACCATGTGAGATCCTGTACCTTTATCACCATGCCACCAGCCAGCCCTCTCGCTTCTCTTCGGAAGACTTCCCTCCGTCACCCTTTCCAGCACTCGCCTCACTCCCACAAGACTGAATCCGCCTGCTGCCACTTGGGCTCACTTCCTCAGGCTAACCCTCAGGAGAGACAGAGAGCAGAGGCCACACCCCGTGGTGGACACCGACCACACAGCAAGCCTGGCCAGCTACTCCTGCCTCTCCTTCCCTTCTGGAGGGAAGACAGGAGGTGAAGAGGCCTCTAGAGACAGGGCAGCAGAAATCAGAAGGGCCAGGTCCGAGCTGAGCAATGGAGTTAAACGATTTCTTGATACTGCCCTTCCCTCCTCTCTACAGCACACGAGGTAAGAACTGATGGCCTGAGTTCAAATTCTGTCAAGTCACTTAATGGCTGTGCAAGACACAGTTCACCCAACTTTAGCCTCTCTGTTTTCTCATCTGTGAAACAGAGATCATTATAATACCTACATCAAAAAGGTGCTGGAGGGCCGGCAGGGGGCGTGGTGGTTAAGGTCGCTGGATTACCACATGGCAGATCTGTGGTTTGAGTCCCAGACCTGGCAGCTTGCTCTCTCACTTTCTCTCTCTCTCTCTAACTCTGTCCCTCTCTGGTAGAATTTTTAAAATAAATAAATAAAGTTAAATAAAGTAATTCTTTTTTTTTTTTTAAGTGCTGGGAAAATTGGAGGAGTTAACATATGAAAAATCTCTAGAACATGCCTAACAGAGAGAGCTAGCTGCGTCCTCATGTTGCCCTTGCTTTTCATGGCCTTCCCTCCAGCGTTTCTGTTCCACGGGATCTTCACCAGGTCACATAAGCCCCGCTTAGGGAGCAGACACATGCATTGCGCAGGGTGGGGCACCATCCGAAGGCCCCCCAACACCCTGCATGCCCCCACCCCACTCAAGTCTACACACAGCTAGCATCCGGGCCGAGTTGCACCAGGGCAGACGCCATGTCCTGAATCTGAGGGACATACGGGAGGAGATTAAGGAGCCAGAGTGGTGCCAGGTCCAAAGAAATAGTTTCCCAACCAAACTAGAGCCAGCAACTGGCAAAGAAGAAGCCTGCTGACACTGTCCCCAGTGTGGGACAGAACAGACGCTGCGGGACTCCAGCGTTGGCTGCACCCCCAGCTGCACAGCAGGGGTGGGGGCCGTGACAGCTCCACTCCGTGGTGGGCTGCCTGGCATGGTGGGCGCCCACAGCGCTGCCGGACGCCTGGGGCACATCCGTACTCGCCGCCCAGCACTGACAGTGAAGGCGCCAGGCAGCCTGCCCAGGCAGCAGGGGAGCCCCCACCTCAACTGGGTCACCGTCCACAACCCCCAAACTGCTCCATGGCCAGGCTGTGGGAAGAGAAGCTAGCAGCTTAGCATACTGGGGTGGCGGGGCCCTGCTGGCAGGCGGAGCGCGCTTGTGGTTTCTGGGAAATGCTGTGGAGATCTGCAGCATTTTTAAAATACTTGTGTTCCCACCCGCCACACCCCCCCCTTCGCCCCACTCCCCACCACCCCCAGTCGGGTGTTTGCATATCTGGTATTTTCCAGAACCATTGCAATGTAAATAAGAGAGATTAGAAAGGAGCAGAGGGCAGGGTATCCAGAGGTGGTCAGGGCAGGCCGCAGGAGTCCTGGCCAAGGCAGGAAGGGGCCAGGGAGGCTACCTTTAAGACCCTGCCCCTGTGCCAGGGCCCCAAGCTGCGCCTACAAAAACATCCAATGACCATGACATGTACCCACACCCAGTTCAATGTGGCCTGGGCACTGTGCCCGCCACCCACAGGCTGGGTGGCCAGGGCACACTGGGGCTGCAGCTCATCTAACCTCACAAGGGGAGAAGTTATAACGGCCTCTGAGAACAGAGAGCTGGCAGAATAGAAATGGCCGGTCCACTGCATGTACCCCACTAACCCAGGACAGGCTCCCCCCAAACGCTCCCAAGGACCTTTCACCCACCACTTCTTGTGCCCTTGACGTCTGCCCACTGGCCCCCTCTACCAAAGGACTTATTAGCTGACCCCCTAGCAGGGTTATCACATGGTGAGACTCTGATGCCAGAGAGCCTGAAGCACTGGCACAAAATGAAGTAAAAATTTCCTGTTTAAAAACAAAACAAAACACAACCCTCCAAGGATCATTTGGAGAAAAATTAGGACCAGAAGCATTCAAGAACACTGAGCCCTGGCAACTCCTGGCTGCTCTGGCACCACCAGAAGGCCCCTAGGAGAGCCTGGTGCTCAGAACCCAGCCTGGCAGACCCGGAAGCTATACAGCTTCAAGGCTCCCCTTGGAATCCTGCTGGCCCCACTGCTGACAGCACCCAGGCACCCTGGGGACAAGGTTGATGAGGGCCATAAGTTTACACCCAGGGTCTAAGGCTACAACACTTCTCCCAGATACAGCCAACCCTGACCTGCCGGTCCCCTATGGCCACTGACCCTGTGGCCACTGACCACAGAAAGCTGGAGAACATAGCAAACACTCGGAGCCCTGTCTCTGCCTTCAGCTGACTGTCTAAGGGTAGTGCTCCAGGGACAAGCATCGGGAGTTACCATGGAACAGAAAACCTTACTAGAAGCAAGCATGGAAGGGCCCATGGACGGGTTAGGTAAGGAGGTTGCAATCCTGTACTCCGGATGGCTTTAGAGACTGGGCGGAGGGATGAGAGCTAATCTTCCTAAGCCTCGAACACCTGTCTCACAGTGAGTGATCTCACCTGATACATACACATGCTTACCGTCCAGAGTGTGAGCGGAACAGAAAGTTACTTGTAGGCTATGTGGAATAAAAAATGTGTAGAATAAAGAAATGTCTTTGTCCCCAGTTCTAGCCTCCTCCTCAGAGATAACTGGAGTGAGTTGGTTGGGTGGATATCCTTCTCCAGTGGAACCTGCTCGCACTCCGAGAGGACAGGGCCAGGTGAGGAGCGGTAACACAAGTGGGTTAATAAAGGAAAAGTCTCGGGTTGGTGTCCCAGGACCCTCCTGAGCACGCCGTGTGCACATGCCTAGCATCTGGGCCGGCCAAGACTAGGGGTGCGCTTGGGCACAAACACCCTTGTCTTTGTCTGTCATGGAAGAAATAAATAAACGAAGAAAAAAACAAACACACACCTCTGGGAAGATAGGCCTACTTTACAGAGGTCAAGGGTCACCTCTGCTAGGGGCCTTTCCTGATGACCACCTCCTTCCCCTGGGCAGGCTGTTTCCTCCTTCCTGACCTACTGTACACTTCTGTGGTAGTAGCTTAATGCTTGGTTGCATTTCTTTACTTAGGTCTCTGCTTCCTCAAAGAAAGGATTATATCTGATTTACTAATCCCGTCCCCCTCCCCCCAGTACCCAGCACCGTGTCTGTGAAATGGAACCTCATTAAATGCTTACCGAGGGTTGAGTACACAGAGGCTCAGAAAGGTTCGGTAACTTTGGTAAAACCCAAACCTAGGACTTCCACGCTCTTTCCACTGTAACACACCCCCTCCCAGGCTCTCCCCAGGGCGGAGGTGCTTTATACAGACATGTCAAGCTCTTAAGGAAGCTTATGGCCTAAACCTCTGACTACAAGCCCCAAAGTCCCGCAGAAGAAACCGCACTGCAGACTTCAGGAACTAGACTCTGCTGGGAGAGAAGGCTGGGCCTCCCTTTCACCCCTCCCTGCTGCCACCACAACCTAAAAGCTCAGGGAGACATCGTTCTGGGGAGAGCTCCCATACAGGACAGAGCCTCTGGCTCTATGTGTCAGGGGACCCCACACTGGCTAAGTTTTATTTTTTGGAGAGGTTTTTGCTATAGGGCGCGTGCACTTGCCAGAAAGACAGAGAGAGACAGAGAGACAGAAAGCGAGAGATCGCCCCCAGGGGGGATGGCCATGCCGCAATCCCTTCTCCTCCATTCTCCTCTCGGGATATTGGGTACGCACGCACACGCGCCCGGCGACACACTGGCTAAGTTTTAGTAGGTGGGCTTTTCTGAGCTCAGCAGGAACTGCCTTCACTCCCAGACAATACACTTGCCCCCTAGGCTGGGCCCACCGAGAAGACGAAGGACAGGGACCAGCCCTCTTCTCTCTAAGGCCTATACCAGGCCTGGCCTCTTCCCCTTCTCAAGGGCTTGACTTTCCCACCTAGACTCAGGGAACTAGAGGAGAGAATTTTGATCCCATTGGAGTTTTAAAATCCTCATCTTTACTGACACTTCCTCCATCCTCCCTAGACTTAGCTTTTAGCAAACTTAAGAGTAATGGATTCCAATCCAGACGCCGTCCAAACACTTTCCCTGAGGAATCAAGGGAAGAACAAGACCTCTTCACCAGCCTCCTGTCACACTTGATCCCTCCTCTCTCCCTAGGCCACACCAGTCGGCCACCAAGACCGCAGCGCCTGCCTCTGGCAGCTCCAGTCTGACTCTTCTCGCCACCCCCACTGCTTCTACCCAAGTTCAGGCTCCATTCATTCTACTAGGGTCACTCCCATGGCCCCCCACTTCTCCTCACAGCTCCCCTTGCTACACCATTCTCCAGAAGTAGCCAAGGAGATTTTCTAAAAACCAGTCCCTACCATTCCTTGGCAGAAGTATTTCATTGCTCTTTAGTGAAAGGCCGCAGTCCCTAGCAAGGGCCCCTAGGGCCTCTGTGACCTACGACCTGGCCTCTCTAGCCCCTGCTCCTTTCAGTATTCAGTCCCCACACACTGTCTTCCAGCTTATTCCAGACAGGTGCCCTTCTCTCCAACCTCGAGGCCTCGGCCCGGCCTGTCACAGCCTTGCCTTCACACATCCCCTACCCAGCTGTCAGCTTCGGCTAATGCACCCTCAAGGCAGTACCTGAAGCCCCCCTTCTGTGCTTCCTAGCCCCGTACTGCCCCACCTCTGTCTGCTGCTGGACCCCCTCTCCCACTAGACTATGGGTTCCCTGAGGGTGGATTATGTGCTGCTCACTGCTGGCCCCAAGACCCAGAGCACCGTAAGAGCCCCGTAAATACCTACTTAATGGATCGGTGGATGGAAGGACAGACAGCAGAAGAGCTGCTTTTCTCAGGCCTGCGGAGCGGTGTCTGTCAAGTCTGTCTGACCACTGTGACTGTGGGGATGAGTGAGCCAAGACTCAGAAAGTTTTGGTAAAACCCAAACTCAGGCCTTTCACGCTTGTTCTACTGTAACATGGCCCTTCCGGACTCTCCCGAGGGTGGAGGTGCTTTTGGTTTTTTGTTTGTTTGTTTGTTTGTTTTTTACTTTATTTTAATTTCACCAGAGAGTGAGAGAAAAAGAGAGAGAAGGAAAGTGAGAAAGTAAGCTGCCAGGTCTGGGACTCAAACCATGGTTGGCCATGTGTGAGTCCAGCTGTCATAACCACCATACTACCTGCCAGCCCCAAGGGTGGAGGTGCTTTCAACGGACATGTCAACCTCTTAAGGAACCTTACAGCCCTAAAACCTCTACTCCCAGTGCAACCTCATCTAGCAGCGAGGAGACACAGGATGAGATGTGAGCCAAGCATCCTGGACACACAGCATGTGAGGAGACCCAAGAGACTGTTTCTCCCTGGGGCTTTCTGAACAGGCCTTGGAGAGAAGCCACGGGGTGCCGGCCCCCATCCGTGTGCAGAAGGAGAACAGATGGCTCGTCAGCTTCCTCTGAGCTCCCTGGGGACAGGCGGCGTGTGGACGCCGTTGATGGATGGCCTGACAGGCAGGGTGGCCGCCAGGAGCTGTCTCTGTGGGGCTACAGTCGTCAGGGTACCCCAGCCAGGAGCCTGGAGGAGGCGGGAAGACTTTTCTTGGTGCAGAACTGGGATTAGAACTGGTGCCAAGAAAAAGAGCAGGAGCAGAAGTGGGAGGAAGAGCAGGAGATAAGAGACTGAGGGCTGCAGAAGAGGCTGCGGCACTCCCACACGTGCCCAGGGTTTGTCCCAAGAGGCTGAACGTTTCGGTTCACCCTACTCCTCTCTGCTTGTGGCACGAATCCCCACCACCCGCCTGGGGAGAAAAAGATACAGGGCTTCTCTCAGCCCCATGTGTCCGTTGTCCCGCCAGATCAACTCTAGGAGACACATGGAAGTGGGGGCTTCTACGGTGTCCCCTGTGAGATCCCCCAGGCTCAGGCCGAGGGAAGAAGTCCTCCGGGCACCAGCTGGGCTTAGGGACTAGAACCAGCCAGCATCTCAGGGATACCAGCTGCGACTTGGAATCCACGAGTGCCTCCAAAGCTAAACCACCCACTTCCCCTGGGAAGGGAGAGCAGCAGCTCCTTAGGAAAGGCAAGTGGAAGGAAATGTGAGATACTAGGATGATCCCTGTGCTACAAAGAGAAAGCTAAACAGCATCTGGGATGCCAGGCCCAGGGCCCCACAGAGGCCTAGCTGCAGTTCAGCAGGGAGCTGGCCACGGTCCCTGGGGAATTCATTCTTTAAAAAGAAAATTCCATCTGTTAAGAAAGTGTTCGACTGGGAGAACATAGACAGACACGGCAACATGCTATAGTCTTCAGTTCTGGAGATTAACAGCCCTCCCTGTCTCTTCCTCCTCGGAGTCACGGCTCCCTGAGTTCAGCCTAGGCTGTGGCTAACACGCATTGGGGGCTCACAGTGTGTTTCTGCAATTAGTCCAGGTCCATCCCCGGTTCCAGACAGGCTCCCTCCAGTTCACCCTCCCTGGTAAGCAAAGCTGCCTAAACCCAACCAGCCTGCGGGTAAAGGAAGACCTGGAACCCAACTCCATGCTTCCTGCCTGTCTGACCCTGCCCCTCCCAGCCCCCTCCAGGCCCAAGAAGATGGCTAGGCAGCCACTCTGAGCATCCACTTCCCCTTCCCAGGAGAAAGCGGGGACCAGGACGCTGCCTGCTTCCGTAGCATTTTCTCCCTCTTCTGATGTTGATACGCCTGGCTAGTCACTTAGTGCTGAAAGGTCCCAGCCTGCGTACACACTGGTCAGGCTGAAGGAGCCAGATCTGGACATCCTAAAACCCACACCTGGGAGGAAGGGACGGTCCTTCATGAGCCATCTCCAGGCAGGCCATTCCAACTGATATGTAGCCACCCTATGAAAAGATTCCTGGGGTTAGAGATCTTGATCCCCCACAGAGACCTTTTCATAGGTCTAATCTAAATCTCTTGGCTCCTATGCCTTCCAGTGGTGTTTTCTGTGGACAGGGCAACAGTGGGGTCTCAGGGATACTATCTGTGTAGCTTTGATCCCTGCTGCCTTTCTAAGGCCATGCCTTTTCTTCTTTCAGAAGTAAGAAGGACCAGCAAATGGCATAATGGTTACATTACTAGACTCCCACGTAGTTGACCATAGTTCAAGTCCCAGACCCAATGGCTTAAAAATCACACCGGGCACGTGTGTGTGTATGCCTAAAATCCCGAGAGGGAAATGGAGAAGAAAGGACTGCAGAATGGTCATCCCCCCTCCCCAGGGGGTGATTTCTCGCTTTCTGTTTGTCCAGCAAGCACATGCGCCCTATAGAAAAAACATCTCTAAAAAAAAGAAGTAATAAAGACTCTTGGAGCCCAAGTGATCTTTACAAATCAGATCCAATCACTCCTAATTCAAACCCTCGATGATCCCATCTCACTGGGATAAAATCTAAACTCCAACCATGATTTACAAAGTCTTCCATGGTCTAGCCCCTGCCACCTCTGGAACCTCACCGGGTAGTCAACGCCTCACTCACTGAGAGGCAAGAAGAGGCTTTGGTTAGAGGCCACTTCTCCAGGAGTTACGATCTCAGCAGCTGTACCTCCCAGATGTTCCATGAGAGCCCTGATTTAAAGTCATTCATCTTTTTTTTTTTTAACGTCCAATAGCTAATAAAATGGAAATCCTATATTTTCACGTCCAGATTCTACCTGGAAGTAGCATATGCTAGCCTACATTCTCCAACTTAGTGCCCAAGTCCCAGTCCACCCTTGTATCATGAAGCTGGACATGTTCACGCAATGACCAAACAATGTTGACGCCTCCTGGAAGCTCCAGAGATGGAGCAAAACTCAGGCAGAACCTGGTCTGGCCCAATGCCCTTGAGCAAAGCATCAGGCTGAATTCAATCAAGTCAATCCAACAGACGTAGAACAGTGGAGGAGAACACTAAACCATACCGCCCAGCTAAACTGCCAAGAACTCTACCAGCTGAGACTTGTCCCTGCACCTAGACAGGTAAGGGACAAAGGTGTGACTCCTTTAATGAGCATCTGGTATGGGCTTCCTCTCCTGAAGTCACTCTCCCCTAAAGGCTCAGGGAGTGGCACGGCTTCCCTACATGCACACTCGCGAGGCCGGCTGGCCACCCCCAATGACCCGCCCAAGTACAATGGCAGGAGATGCCAGCATCCTGGATCCCTGCTCACAGCTTGTGCCCAGGCTACTCACATCGGCTGGCTCCCTGCGCGGTCCCTCGCCGCTCCGCAGCCAGCTCCGGCTCAGCTCGCTGAGCTCTGGGATGGGCTGCACCTTGAGCCGCACACTGTCCCCGGACTGCCGGATCATATCCACAATCTCGTCCCTGGACTTGCTCTCCACATTGTGCCCGTTAATTTCCACCAGTCGATCTCCAGGCACCAGCCCCAGGGCCAGGTCCTTGGTGCCTGCACCCGGCTCGGCGAAGTGAACCACCCTCCTATAGACCTGGCCCTCGGGGCCGCGATCCAGCATGGTTGTGCGCCGCAGGGAGAAGCCAAAGTCTCCGGTGGGCCGGCGCTGCAGCTCCAGCTCCCGGATGGCCGGGGCCGGCGGGGGCACCACCAGGGGTAGGCGCAGGTCGGCTGGGAACCTTTTAGTCACCAGCTCAGGAACTCGGGACCGGGGCCCTGGTCGAGGGATGCCTGAGCCAGGGTGCTGTATCAGCTGTCCCTCAAGAGTCCTCACCTCCACCTGCGGCGACGGAGCAGCAGAGTGCTCCGAGGGGGTGGAGGTTTCGGAGGCGCTCTCGTCCCTGCTGCGCTGGGAGAAGGAGAAGCGCTTGACGATCATCTGTGAGTTCTGTTTGGCCAGCGAGCCAAACTTGGCTGCCCGCTGCAGCACGGAGCCCCGGAAGCTGCCTTCCTCACCCTTGAGGTCATCGCTGGAGCTAGCTGTGCTCAGGTGGCCCGAGTCCAGGATGATGCTGCCCCGGTTGCTGTCCGAGTCGATGTCAGTCAGGTGCAGGTCGGAGCCACTGGCCACCTTGATGGGAATAGGGTTGGAGATTTCCAGCCGCGTCTTGGATTCCCGCTTGGAGGAGCGGTTCAGGTTGAAGAAGCCGCGTCGCAGGCTCATCTCCTCCAGACTCCGCAGCTCCGCGGCTGACATCCGCTCCTTCTTCTCCTTTTTCTCCTTCTTCCGCCCGCCATCCTTGTCCTTGTCTTTCTTCATTAGGTTAAACATGGTGGGGTGCTGATTTCAGGGGTGGCACCCCAGAGGACTATGGGTGCTTAGCACAGGGCCTTTGTACCCCACCTTGCTGCTGCAGACAGAAACACACAAAGACAGAAAAGTTACCAGAGCAGGGCCTCTTCCCCTATCTTCAGACCAGACATAACCAACTGGTACGCCCGGTTGTCCCTCCCTAGGTGCTGACCATGGACCAGGCACTCTGCCGGATTGTATTGTCTAAGCTCATTTTTAAAAATAATCAGGTTTGCTGGGGGGTGATTTCCTGCTTTCTATCTCTCTGTCTCTCTCTGTCTGTCTGGCGAGCGCACGCGCCCTATAGCAAAAACCTCTCCAAAAAAAGAAAAAAAAAAAAAATCAGGTTTGGAGGGAACCAGCAGTTAGCGTAATGGCTATGTTGCTGGACTTCCACGTAGTCGACTGCGGTTCGCGTCCTAGACCCGGTGGCTTAAAACTCACGCCAGGCACGTGTGCGTACGTGCCCAAGATCCCAAGAGGAGAATGGAGGAGAAGGGATTGCGGCGTGGCCATCCCCCCTGGGGGGTGATTTCTCGCTTTCTGTCTCTCTCTGTCTGGCGAGCGCAAGCGCCCTATAGCGGAAAAAAAATTAAAAAAGAGAAAAAAAATAAAAATAATCAGGTTTGGGCTATTCTTTTTAAGTTTATTTTATTCATGGTAGAGGTTACATGTGCCTATGTTCATGTGAAAGAAAGGACCACCCTCAACTGGGTCCAAACACACATGATCCCCGTTCCCCTGGCCTCTAGCTCATCGGGATCCTGAGCACATGCTCACATGCCCAGGGTGTTTTTAGGCCCATCCAGATCTAAACCCACATGGGCCATACAGCTTCCAGCACCGCAGTTCTGTTTGCTGTGTACTAGGCCACAAGCCGGGCTCTGCTGTAGTTAATCCTAACATTTCTATGAATAGGTACCCCATTTATGGGAAAACAGTCCACATCAGTTGTACCCAATTTTACAAGTAAGGAAATTTGAGAAGGTTGTAAAAGCCCAGACTCCAAAGCCTCCCATTTCATTCAATCTCTGATGGGCCAAGGCTGACTTGGGCCTGAAGAGACCTGACCTCCTGGCAAGAGAATACACCAACTGAGGACTGGACTTAGGACTCAAACAGGAAGGGGGAAAGAAAGGGACGCTGCATACCACCACCTCCCACAGCCAACGCCCACTGAGCCAACAGCCATCACGTTTCTGGGCTCCTTAGGCCTGTTATCCCTAGAGCAGTATCTTCAGCTGCTGCCTGAGGACCTCAAGGAACCAACAGTGATTGAACGGCCACCACTTGCCAGGTACGATACAGGCACGTTACACGCACTAGCTCGTGGGACCCTCACGGCATTCCTGCAAGGGAGGTATCACTATCTCCACTTTACAAACGAGAAAAATGGGGCTCAGAAAATGAAGTACAAGTTAGTTGTGACACAGGTAATATGTGGCAGTGGTGCAGTGGTGCTTTTTTTTTTTTTTTTGTAGAGAGACATTTTTTTGCTATAGGGCATGTGCACTCACTGGAGAGACAGAGACAGAAAGCAAGAACTTGCCCCCCGAGGAGGATGGCCACACTGCAATCCCTTCTCCTCCATTCTTCTCTCAGGATTTTGGGCACACATGCATGCACGTTCAGTATGAGTTTTAAGCCACTGGGTCCGAGACGGTGGTAAAGTATGTGGGAGTCTAGTGACATAACCAATTATTCCATCTGCTGGTCCCAATGCTGGGTTTCAGTGGCAAATAATGTGGTCTTTCTAGGGCCTGTGTGGCCAGAGTGAAGCAAGGAGGAAAGGAAGGGGAAGTTCCAGACTGAACAGAGGACAGACAGCTGCAGGGGGTGGGGAGGAGTAGGGTCTGCTGGATAAACAGGATCCTGAAAAACTCACATCCTTTTCCCCAGACCAACACCTAAATATAGCCTTGGGAAGAAAGTTGTGGCAGCCTGAGAGAAAATTCCAGCTCCAGGACACAGGCATCTGTAGGTCAGTGTGCCCTCCCGGCCTCCTGCCCACCCCCGCACCCCACACCACTTCTGGGCACAGAACTGAGAAAAACCTGGTAGGGATGCAGTTGAGAGAACCTTTCTTGTACTGCCCAGCAGGGAACAAGATGTAGAAGTAGGCCATACCACCTAATTAGAAATTAAAGATAACTTTTTTCTTTCTCCCTCAAAGCTTCTCTCTCTGAATTCCAGACACAGGATTTACAAGATCCCCCTTCCCAGCAATGGCCTCTTGCCAGGCCCTGGACAAGTCTCTTCTCTCTGTATATGCCACCCCACAACCAAACCAGACCCTCCAGGTTCCTCATTTGACTGAGAAAAGCCTCCATGGCCCCAGTATAATACCCAGGAAGCCATCAAGACTGGGAACTCTCAAGGGCCCCAGTGTGTTGAACGATTGCTCTCCCCAATCCAGTACCTTGACCCATATGGTTCCTGGCAAAACAGCACATCTTCCTCCCAGAGCAGTACTGTCCATAAGAAATAAAATTCAAGCCTGGGCCAGCACCGTGGTCTAGTGGTTAAGGGAGCCGGATCCCCTATGGCCAACCACACAGTTTGAATCCCAGCCCCGGTGGCTTAGATAACGCACCAGATGCATGCATATGCATATCCAAAATCCCTAAAGGATGGAGAAAAGGAGGAGAAGGAATCGCAGCCTGACCACACCCCGTTGTGGGGTGCTTTCTCCCTCTCCTTTTCTCTCTGTCCCTTTCCCTCTGGCAAGTATACATGGCCTCTGGCAATTAGAAAAAATAATAAAAAGGAAATATAGGGTCAGCAGGTGGCACGCAGGTTAAGGATGCTAGATCCCATTCGGCCATATTTGAGGTTCGAGTCCCAGACCTGACAGCTTGAGAATCAAACTGAGTGCATGTGTGCCTAAAATTCTGAGAGTAGAAGAGAAGGAATTGTGGATTGGCCATCCCCCTAGGGGATGATTTCTCACTTTCCTTCTCTGTCGCTTTCTCTCTCTTTCTAGTGAGTGCATGTGCTCTATAGCAAAAACAAAACCAAAAAAAAAAAAAGAAATACAATTGAAGTCATACATCCAATTTAAAATTTTCTAGTAGCCGCACCAAAAAAGGTAAAAAGAAACAGAAAATGTCAACTTTAAAAATATATTTTATTTAATGCAATATATCCAAGACAGTCACCTCAACATGTAATCTAGATTTTAAAAATGGAGATATTTTATCTCTCTTTCCAGACTAAATCTTCAAAATCCAGTGTGTATATTACACTTGAACACATCTCAATTCAGACTAACAATTTCAAGTATTTGACAACCCCTTGGGGCAAATGGCTAACAGATTGGGCAGTACAATTCTAGAGTAATCTTCCATTGTAAAGTACATCCAAAGAGGTGAGAAATCTATCCAGGTCACCAGCTCCCTGTGGGCTTCACATGAATCCTTTACCCTCTCTGACCCTAGTTTCTTTTTTTTTTTTTTAATCTTAATTTTAATTAATTTATTTTTTTAATTATGTTTTATTATTAACCCCAGTTTCTACTTGATAAAATGTCCCATGCATTGTACCCAGGAGTTGGAAGACAGGACATCTAGGGTGGAAGGGCCTTGGCTAGGTCTGGACTGATTTGGGCTGGAGAGGTGCCTGGCATCCTCTCCTCAGGGCTTTACTTTGACATAGGAAGTTTGATCCTATTCATATAAAGTTCTAGTATGGGCAAACAAACTTACGGTGAAATAAATCAAAACAGTGGTTACCTCTAGGGTTAGGGGTGGGAACATTCTGGGGTTTGGATTATGTTGATTGGGGTTTGGGTTGGCAGGTATATGCATCTGTCAACAGTCATCAGATAGTGAGCATAAGATTTGTACATTAAATATTCATTCAAAAGAAAACTGTAAACAAATATTGAATGCTAGTTAATGATATATATGCTAAAGTATTTGAGGTAAAGTATACTGACATATCAAAGAGTTATGATAGTTTAATGATGAGATCAAAGGATAACTATGTGATAAAGCAAGATTAGGAACATGTTAACTGAAGAACCCAGGAGGTAGAGGGTGTCCACTGTAAAATTCTTTAACTCTTCTGATTATTTGCAGATCTTTGTGATAAAAATATGTATCTATAAAGCACCTATTAAACAAGGACTATAAAGATAAATAAGGGGCCAGATGGTGGCACAGCAGTAAAACACAACACTCTGTGAGACAACCTCACATGGGAAGGTTCCTGGTTCAAGTTCGGAGACCTCCTTGCATACTCTGGAATGTGTGTGCCTATGATCGAGGGCTGGTTGATAGCTAGGAATGGCTCACGGCATCAAGACCCTGTTGGGAGTACTATCCCTTTCTGTCTCTCTGTGTCCCTCTCTCTGTCTCT
Organism: Tupaia tana; assembly: GCA_026018925.1. Taxonomy (NCBI): domain Eukaryota; kingdom Metazoa; phylum Chordata; class Mammalia; order Scandentia; family Tupaiidae; genus Tupaia; species Tupaia tana. Next base: position 22,346,604 of record JAKSZU010000011.1, on the reverse strand, counting down.
CTCATGCTCATGGAAGAAATAAATAAACTTTTTTAGAAGGTTAAATTGGGGAACTGGCAGGTGGCATGGTGGTTAAGAGCACTAGAGGGACCAGCAGTAAGCGTAATGGCTATGTTGCTGAATTCCCATGTAGTCGACCGCAGTTTGAGTCCTGGACCTGGTGGCTTAAACTCATGCCAGGCGTGTGTGCGTGCGTGCCCAAGATCCCAAGAGGAGAAGGGAGGAGAAGGGATTGTGGCATGACCATCCCCCCTGGGGGTGATTTCTTGCTTTCTATCTCTCTGTCTCTGTCTGTCTGGTGAGCACACGCACCCTATAGCAAAAACCTCTCAAAAAAAAAAAAAAAAAAAAAAAAGCTAAGGCTTTGGATGTCAGATAACAAAACTGGGATTTACAATCTTGGGCTTCATAAGTCACTTATGGCTTCTATGCCTCTGTTTCCCCATTTGTGAAATAAAGATAACATACCTACTATGTAAGACATGGAAATTAATGTTATATATAAGCCCTTCCTATAATGTCTAGCCCTAGTAGGCCCTCAAGATTGCTACCTGGAGGACCAATAGATGGCCTAACGGTTACGTTGCTGGACTCTCACATAGTCACCAGCAGTTCAAGTCCCAGACCCAGCTGCTTAAACCCCCACTGAGCACATGTGTGTGCATGACCAAGATCCTGACAGGAGATGGCGTGGCCATCCCTCCAGGGGGTGATTTCTCACTTTCTGTCTGTCTTGCTCTTTCCCTCCAGCAAACGCACATGCCCTATAGCAAAAAACTCTCTTAAAAATAAATAAATGGGGGCTGGCAGGTGGCATGGTGGTTAAGGGTGTTGTACTCCCACATGGCTGACTGCGGTTCGAGTCCTGGACCTGGCGGCTTGCTTCCGCACTTTCCCTCTCTCTCTCTCACTCTCACTTTGTCCCTCTCTGGTCAAATTAAAATAAATAAATAAAGTTAAGTAAAATAATTCTCTTTTTTTTTCAGAGAGGTTTTTGCTATAGGGCGTGTGCGCTTACCAGAAAAACACAGAGAGACAGAGAGACAGAAAGCGAGACATCCCCCGGGGGGATGGCCACGCTGCAATCCCTTCTCCTCCATTCTCCTCTCGGGATCTTGGGCACGCATGCACACATGCCCAGCGTGAGTTTAAGCCACTAGGTTGGGGACTTGAACTGCAGTCAACTACATGGGAGTCTAGTGACATAGCCATTGCACCAATTGCTGGTCCCAATAATTCTTTAAATAAATAAATAGGGACCAACAGATGGCGTAATGGTTTCATTGCTGGACTCCCACATAGTCAACCATGGTTCAAGTCCCAGACACAAAGGCTTAAACTCACATTAGGCATGTGCGTGTGTGTGCCCAAAATTCCGAGAGGAAAATGGAGGAGAAGGGATTGCGGCATGGCCATCCAGACAGATAATATCAATCAACTAGAGTACAGAAGTAGGAAGTCTTTTGTGTTGTTGGGGTACAAACTGTTATAATCTTTTAGGTTAAGTTGGTGGTATCTATGAAAATATTTATGTATTTTTATTTTATTTTATTTATTCACTCACTTATTTTTAATTTGACCAGAGAGACACAGAGAAAGAGGGAAAGTGAGAAAACAAGTCACCGAGTCTGAGACTTGAACCATGGTTGGCCATGTTGGGAGTGTCCAGTACCTTAACCACCATGCCCCCTGCTGGTCCCCTATGTATTTTTTGAAGGGTAATTCCACCTATGGGACATCTGTAGATATATTCCCACAATAAATATGATGAATCTTTGCAGCATTGCTTATAACATAACAGCATATCATTATAAGTGTCCATAACTAGGGGAGTAGTTAAATTATAGAACTGGTCAGTTATAGGAGCTGGCAGGTGGTATGGTGGTTGAGGTGCTAGACTCCCACATGGCCGACCGTGGTGAGTCCTAGATCCAGCAGCCCAAAAATCATAACAAATAAATAAATAAATAAATGTAAAAAAAAAAAACTGGTCCATTATCAAAAAGAATGAAGTAGATTGGTATATACTGACCTGGAAAAATTCTATACTATATTGTTAAGTAGAAAAAACAATCGGTAGAATAGTATATAATATTGCTAAAGCTAAAAATAAACTATTGATATTTATATTCATGTAAATATATGCATGTATATTATGCACAATATTTTCATATGCAAAGAAAAATGTATGCTTTGGGGCAGAGAATGGGATTTTAAAAGGGTCAAGGCTGGCCTGTGTTTTATCTATATTGTTTCAGTTTTTTAGAATGAGAATATTCAGTTGGTAGGTGTGTGTATACCTAACTCTAGGGGCTTTGGGTAATGTGATTATGTGTAATTTTTCTACTTTTCTACATCTTCTTTATTTCCTACAGAAAAAAACATTTTAAAAATATTTACATAAAATTAAATTGCTATATAACAATAAACTACAAATATATGTAATACATAAAATATACATAACAAGCTTTAAAAAAATAATCTGGAAAGATCCATTACAAAAATGTATCTGGGAGGAAAATACAGATATATATATGAAATGAGAAATGGAAAATGATTTATTTATTTTGTTTTTTAGAGTTTTTTTTTCTATAGGGCATGTGTGCTTGCCAGAAAGACAGAGAGAGACAGAGAGACAGAAAGCAAAAAATCCCAGGGAGGATGGCCACACTGCAATCCCTTCTCCATTCTCTTCTCGGGATCTGGGGCATGCACACACATGCGCCCGGCGTGAGTTTAAGCCACCAGGTCCGGCACTCGAACCACGGTTGACTACATGGGAGTCCAGCGACATAGCCATTACACTAACTGCAGGTCCCAAGAAATGGAAAATTATTTGTCGACCATAACATATATGATTAAGCCAGTATACAATGTATTCTGGGTGGGAAATCACATTTTGTATGCTGTGATGCTGCTCAGTGAATGAATGTTAAAAGAAAAAAAAGAAAAAAGAAAAAGAAAAAAGGTACCTGGGGGACCAGCAGGTGATGTGGTGGTTAATGCGCTGGACACCTCCACATGGCTGACCACAGTTCAAGTCCTGGACCTGGTGGCTTGCTTTCCCACTTTCCCTCTCCCTATCCCTCTCTCTCTCTCTCTCTGTATGTCTCTCAGGTCGAATTTTTTTTTTAAAGATGATTTTTAAAAAATCATTCTAAAAAAGAATGATTTTATTTAACTTTATTATTATCATTTTTAATATTTCCAGAAAGAGAAGCATACACACCGGGTAGGGGTGGGGGTTGAGGGGAACAGGACTGTGAAAATCCAGGTCTGGGGCTCAAACCAAGGTCAGGCATGTGGGAGTCCAGCACCCCTAACCACCACGCCACCTGCCGGCCCCTAAATAAATTCTTAAAAAAGAAAAAAAGGAAAAATTGTATCTGGGAGTAGCAGGAATAAAAGGTAACACTTTATCTTTCTACCTAATACACTTCCTACTGATTCAACTTTATTCTAGCACAAGTAACTTTCGCGATTTTAAAGATGACAACAAAACCACAAAGAATGAAAAACGTCTTGACAAAGTAGTAAGCACTTCGTTGCATTAAAGCTGTAACAGAGTTGGCAACGGTCATTTTAAGGCTTGCCTTCATGTTTTGAAAAAGTTTTAGGGACTTGGGACTTGGTTAAAATCGACCTCACTGATGTCTTGAGGCTTTAAGTGGGGTCAGATTTAAATGGGTCACCCTGCAGCTGGCAAAGCATTGTAGAAACCCCAGGAAATGCAAACTATAACGTTCGCATCCTAAAACAAGGACGCCCAGACTTGGCTTCCGTGGCTGGATACTTAGGTCAGTCCCCCACCCCCATCCCAGACCACACTCATAAATAAATACAAAGGAAATACTTTCCCAAGAGAGCCGGCCTCTCTGGCTTGGCCTCTGACCTCCCTGAGCGGCCGTTTCCTACAGCCTGGGGCACCCAGGTCGGCGCTGGGACAGCACCAAGGGCTGCTAAGCGCCCAGGGGGCTCGTGCAGCATGCGGGCCCGGGACCCGAGGGGAGTGGCGGGTCGCCGCCGCCGAGCCTCCGCCCGCAAGTCCTGCTGGGCTGCGCAGCCGGGTGACTCACTGCCAGGTCACACGCGAGCTCCAGGTGCGCTCCGTCCTCCGACCGCGCACTTCTCACGTGACGGCGGCGGCCCACCGGCCGCAGCGCGGGAGCCGGGGGCTGGGGCATTGCCGGCGGCTGGGCGGGCACAGCAGCAGTCCCGCGGCGCCTCCCGCTGCGATACAGTCTCCGCTGGAACGCGGCAATCCCGCGGGGCCCGGGAGAACGAGAGCGGGAGCGACGCTAGCAGCACCGCCAGGTCGCAGGCTGCTCCAGGTGCACCGTCTCGGCCCCAAGCCGGGCCTGCCGCAGCCGGCTGGGCGCTCTGCCCCGCCAACGCTCCCCAACCCTCAGTCTCACCCCTTTCGGTGTGACCTTGAGCAAGTCGCGTCCCCTCAGTAGGCCTCGGCTATTTCAACTATAAAGCCTTTGAGGGCCTGAGAGCTCAGACTTGACCCCAAGCTTTGGCTGGAGAGGTATTCTGCTCAGTCAGTCTGCAGGTTCTACTCCTTCTCTGCCTCTGCTGTGTGACCTTGAGCCCATCAACCAACATCTCTGAATACCAGAAAATCAAAATAATCCCTTGTAAACGACAATAAAGTACCCAGCAGAGAAAAGGGGGTTTGGAATCCTCAGTACCAACAATTTAATCCACCTGACTAAAGGGACTGTGGGTAATTTACAAGCCACCCAATTCCTTTCTTAAGACAAAGCGCAGATAAGTGAAGGGGAAAGGGCAGGAGTGGAGGTTCACCAGGTCTGCTCCCCAGCCCCTACTTCTGCAGCATAACTCTGTGGGTGTGGGGGAGGGGTGGGGAGCAGCTGTATCCCACATGGCAGACTGTGCAGTTTGCGTCCTGGACATGGTGGCTTGAAAATCACGCAAGGCATCCGTGCATGCCCAATATCCCAAGGGGAGAGTGAAAGAGAAGGGACAGTAGCATGGCCATCCCCTCTGGGGGATCATTTCTTATTTTCTCTCTTTCTCTGTCTCTAGAGTTTGCCCTATAGCAAACTAACACAAACAAACAAAAACCAAAAATTGGTATGGGGCAGGAAATGGCTGCATTGTGCAGATTTTAAAGCAGCTCAAGGGCCTGGCCCAAAACAGAAACTAAAAACTCCATCAAGCCCCCATCCTAAATCCTGTGGGAACCTACCAATCACAGTCCACCATGGGCTGGGCCCTCTCATCCCTTCAAAACACCCTTGAAACCAGAGCCCCTCCACTTTACCCCCAACACCAAAGAGAGCCTGGGATAAGGCCGGGATCCCAGGGCCACTAACAGGACCCAGCTCACAAGGATCCTCTGGTTCCTGTCTGTGGTGTCCACTCCAGGTTGGGAAAGGGGGTGAGGAGAAAGGGGGTGAGGACAGACCTCCGGTATAAAGAAAAACAGCCCTGCTGTCCTGAAGACCTGTGACACACCAAGTCCAATCGAAGCTTCCTGAGTTTCAACAATTCCCTGCTCCACCCCGACAGCATGGATTCTCCCTGTCACATAAGCCCCACTTTTGCTCCACCCAGTCCACCTTCAGGTACCTGCCTCTGGGGGACTCCAGAGTTTCAGGGCCAACTTGTAAAGAGAAATGCACCCTTCAATGAGCGGCTCCAAGTGGGTCCAGTGAGGGGGGCTCTGAGCAACAGGCTGGTTGCCCAGCCTGCCCAGGAGAGACCCGGCAGGACTCGGGAAGGGCACAGTCCAGGTGGGCACAGGAGGAAGCCCACAGGCACACCCTGGCACCTGAGCCAGGCCAGAGAAGGTAAACAGAGATACTCAGAGCTGCCAGGCCCCAGGTCATCAACTGTTCAAAGTTCAAAGCTCGCAAAGGAAATGACCACCAGCCTGTGACCCCTCCCTCTGGCTCCTACCTTCCACCCAGACCTATAACCTTTCTTATTCTCCTAATTGTCCAACACGACTCACCCCCAAGCCATTATCTTCCTGGAACTGAGGTCCCAATCCCAAAGTCCTTACCCCAAATGGACGAGCACACCTCCACCCAAGGCTAAATATAACCAGTCATGTCATAGCCAGCAACCAGGAGGATGTTTCCTGGAAAGCCTTCATCACAAAAGGACAGAGGGGAAGCCGAAGCGGTGGCAGGCAGTGGACAAAGAGCCAGCAAGGCATGTCAGGAAGCCAGCAACCTCAGGAGAGCAACTTTCAATATCCCCAAATAGAAAGTAGCCGCTGAACCAAAAAGGGTGGGGAACCTTGGGGGGGGGGGGGTGGCAGGCCTGTTGCCATGACAGCAGGACACCAACCTGCTCAAGACAAGAGCTCCGGATCTGCCAAGCATAAGGAAAAGCTGCTTGATTCAACGTCCTCTGGAGTCAATGTCCTGCTAAGGTGATCTTGCTCTTAATCACCAGGGTGACTCCCTCCTTCCAGCACCGCCCCAGTGCAAACCCACTTCCTCCAGTTCAGTCTCCACAGGGCACTGAGAGACCTCCTCGGCCACACACATGCCAGGGCCTCCGAGAGACAAGACAAATCCAAACAGACTAGCCCAAGTCACAGGCAAGGTGGAAGAGGGCGGGAACCCTTTTCTACAAATTTGGAGGACCACTGAGGGCAGATAGGCCCTTCCAGGCGAGTCCCTCCTGGAAGCATCCTCCCAGCACTTCCCACACAAACACCAACTATGAGGCCACCGCCAAACTCTAGGCAACATGAACACTGGCGTAAAAACCCAACTGACAGTCTTTCTCCCCACCCCCCACCCCCAGCCTCTGGCTCATTCTGGCTGCAGCCTTTACCTAATCAGCAGGACACATGTGCCCTGTAACAGGGCGACACCCCCACCTCCACCCCCCACAACAAAGCCCCAATGCTGGTGTGTCCCCAAAGGTCTTATCTCAGCCAGGAATATGACCACTCCTCACCAGGCTTGGTACCAAGCAGCGTTCCCCCCAGCACGGGGACTGGGGGTGGCAGCTAACCCTACCACTTTCCCTTCTCATTGGCGAAACAACTGGCATGACAGGTTAGCAGGGCGGGGCGTCAGGCGGGCTCTCCCAGAGGCCTGGGGCAGGCTGTCCGACCTTCCCACACGCACACCCCACCCCTTTGCAGGGAAAGGTGAGGTGAGCAGTCTGTCACAGCGGACAGCCTGCACTCTCTAATCCCCAAAGCCTGCCATTCGCCCACTCCCCCCCATCTTCTGTCCCAAGGGGAGGGGGTCCGGGGTAGCGGGGTCTCCATTGTTTTGCCAGCTGTCTAGCAGCTGCTCCTTCCAGAGGAGCCCGCTGTCGGCCTGGCAGTGAAAGGGTGAAGGCCGCTGGGAGGGATAAAGAGCTCCGTGGAGGTGCTCGCCTTCCCCGCTGCCTCTGTCGATCTCTCTAGCAGGGGGCCCGAGCCAGGCCCCCAAAAGCTCCCCACCCCTGAGGCTGCAGCGCCCGCCCCGCAGCTCTGGGCCACCTGGACTCCTCCAAGCCCCGAGTCTCCCCAAACTGAAGGCCACCCTCTCCTGCCTCCTCGCGCTCCCGGCCTGGCCCCTCTTGGCCCCGCCTGGCCAAAGGGGCTGCTGCTCCGCCTGCCCGTCCTCCCCGGGTCGGCCCCCCAGCCCCGGGCGTCGAGCTCCGCGGCGCCGCCAGGGACCGGAGCCGGGAGTCCGGGCCGCCGCTTCCAGCGAACAGGGGAGGAGGAGGAGGAGTCGACGGGCCCCGCCGCCCGCCCGCCAGCCTGCCCGGCCCGAGCCTGCCCTGTCTCCCCACTGGGGCCGGCGGGCCACCGAGCGGCCGCCCCCGCCGCCCCGCACTCACCCGCCGCCGGAGCCCGCCCGGCAGGCAGCAGACGCGGAGACGCGGCATCCAGCGGCCCCGGCCCGGTCGGGGCTGGAGCACAGCGCGGCGCAGCGCAGCGCCGCCCCCCGCGACCGCGCGAGCCGAGCCGAAAGGGAGCTCCCTGCTGGCGGCTCCGGGGATAAACGCCCGGCCTACCTGGCAGCGCCCAGGCTCGCCGCCAGACGCGGGCCATGCGGGCACCCGGCGCTGCCCGGTGGACTTTGTTCACAGTGGGCTCTCGCCATGTCCGAGAGGCCTAGCTTGGAGGTCCTGTCTGCTGTGAGCACCGGAGGCTGCTGGACATGCCGGAAAGGTGTTGAGTGGCACTGCCCAGGGCAGGCTCCAGGGTCAAGCCAAATGTACAGAAGAGGTTCTGTCCAAGGCAGGCCTTGGGCTACGCTGGCTAGGCCCTGGGCTCTGCTGGCTGTGCCCAGTGTTGTGCTATTCAGAGAAAATAATTGAGTCTTGCTGGCCCCCTTTGCCCAGGATGGCTCTACAGAGTCACACAGAAGGCCCTCCTGGGTAGTGCCAGCTGGCTCCATCCAGAGCAGGTACTGCCTGTCATGGGCAAAGTGGCACTGCCAGGACGCACTCCTCGGAGGGGAACAGGCTCCCAGTGATTTAGTCTGAGAAAGGCTGCCCCAGGTGGAGCTGCCCAAGAGGTGCCAGGGCTCAGGTGCGCAGCCATGAGTGGCTCTCACCCCCTGAAGGAGTCCACAATAGCAAGGATAACACCCTTTAGGAGCTCTTTGGACTGAAGTTCGTTCCTGGGTCATTCCTATCTTGTAAATATGAAGTGAACAGCTCTACTCAGAAAGAAGAGAGTTTAGACTTCCTGGGAGAGGCCAAGGGGCGTTCCGAGACCAGGCCTCCAAACTCTCTCCAAACTCCTGCTATCGCAAGTTTGGAGAGAGAGGAGCAGACACTGCTCTGGGCAATGTCCGTGCTGGAGTGGTGTGCCCCAGAACACAGGAGAAGCTGAGTGGGGTGGTGCAGGAAAAAGGGTGTAGCCAGCACCGGCAGCTGCCTCCCTAAACAGCCCCAACAGGAACTTCTCCAGACAAGGTGGCCCAACCTGGCCGACTGGAGTCTGGAGGGGAGGGATAACAGCTGAGGAAGAGACCACATTGCAAAGTGCATGTTGGATAAAGGAATAATTTGCAACTCAAACTCAGTTCCACAGACTTGTAGCCCGCTGAGTGCTGAGTGCTGCCCCAGGCGCTTCGGGTGACACAGAGAAATCAGACGAGGAACCTGTCTCCAGAGAACTCACATGTCAGCAGGTAAAAGAGAGCCGTGACTACGGCAGGATTTATCATTCCGTCGTCCCTCCCACAGCAAGTGAGACAGGCACTGTGATGGGTAACTTATTTGGCTAGAAGAGCTAGGCAAACTGCTTGGAGAACATGCCATTTGAGAGGGGTCTTGGAGGCTAGGCAGGACAATGACTATCACTACTACTTCCTGAGCACCTCCCGTGGGCCCTCACGGTCTCTGTTCCTCACAACAAACCCAGGAGAGACCATTATTACAGATGGGGGTTGAGTGCATAGACTCTGTAGCTGGGTTGCTGGGTTCAAATCTCATTTTGTCAAGTATTAGCCGTGTTCCTCTGGGTGATTTATAAAACCTCTCTGTGTCTCAGGTTCTTTATCTAAAAAAGAGGATAACAACAGCACTTCCTTCTTTCAAAGTTTATTTTGAAAATTAAATAAATTGAGTTTTTTCAACAAATGATGCTGAACAACTGGACATCGACATGCAAAAAAAAAAATCAATACACAGACCTTACACCCTTCACAAAAATTAACTCAAAATAGTCCATAGACCTAAAAATAAAATACAAAACTATAAAATTCCTAGAAAATGGGTTTGACAGGTGGCATGGTGGTTAAGGGAGCTGGACTCCCACATGGCCAACTATGGTTTGAGTCCCAGATCTGGTGGCTTGCTTTCTTGCTTTCCTCTCTATCGCTTGCTCTGTTCCTCTCTAGTCAAATTAAAATAAATAAAGTTAAATAAAATACTTCTTTAAAAAAAATACCTAGAAAATAACATAGAAAAAAACTTATATGACCTTGGGTATGGTAATGATCTCTTAGATACAACACCAAAGACACAATCCATGAAAGAAAAAATTGACAAGCTGGGCTTTATTAAAATGAAAAACTTCTGGGACCATCAGATGGCATAATGGTTACATCACTGGACTCCCCACATAGTCAACTGCAGTTCAAGTCCTGAACCCGGCAGCTTAAAACACACCAGGCATGTGTGCGTGCCTGCCCAAAATCCCAAAAGGAGAGTAGAGGAGGAGGGATTTCAGTGTGGCCATCTCCCCTGGGGGTGGGATGGGGTGATTTCTCGCTTTCTGTCTGGTGAGTGCACGTGCCTGAGAGCAAAAATCTCCTAAAAAAACCCCCAAAAAACAAAACTTTTGTTTGACTCTCAGCTGTCAAGAGAATGAGAAGACAAGGCACAGACATTGGGAAAATGTTTGTGAAAGACACATCCAATAAAGGACTGTTAGTCAAAACATAAAGTGAACTCTTAAAACCCAACAAGGGGGCCAGCAGGTAGAGCAGTGGTTGAGGTGCTGGATTCCCACATGGCTCACCCTGGTTCGAGTCCTGGATCTGGCAGCTTACTTTCTCCCTCTCTCTCTGGTCAAATTAATAATAAGAACAAATAAAATTTTAAAAATAAGTAATTCTGTTTAAAAATTTTCAACCATAAGAAAATTAATGATCCAATTAAAAAGTGACCAAAAGACCTGCAAAGATACCTCAACAAAGAAGAGATACAGGTGGTAAATACGCATTTCAAACGATGTTTCATCAGGGCCAGCTCCGTGGTGCAGCAGTAATGTGCAGCTCAGAAGCTGGCACCTGCATGGCCACCACGGTTTGAATCCCTGGCCAGGGATTCAAATAAGACATATATGCCAAGGGTCCAGGACCCCCTGCGTTGGAGGTCTGGAGGAAAGGGTCGTAGCATGGCCATACCTGTAGAGTGTGTTCCTCGCTTTCTCTCATGTGTGCACTCTTTTATCATGAATAAAGAAAAAAATTCATTATGTAATTGTGCCTTAAAATTATACTAGTACAGGGACCAGCAGATGGCATAATGGTTATGTCTCTGGACTCCCACGTAGTCAACTGCAGTTCGAGTCTTGGACACAGCGTCTTGAGACTCGCACCAGGCATGTTTGCGTGCATGCCCAAAATCCTGAGAGGAGAATGGAGGAGAAGGGACTGTGGCATGGCCATTCCCCCCAGGGGTGACTTCTTGCTTTCTGTCTCTCCAGCAAGCACACACACCCTATAGAGAAAAAAAAAAAAAAAAAAAAAAAAAAAAAGTTCTCTTTAAAAAAAAAAAAGTTACCTTGGGACCAGCAGTTGGTGTAATGGCTATGTCGCTGAACTCCCACATAGTTAATCGCAGTTCGAGTCCCGGACCCGGTGGCTTAAACTCACACCAGCGCATGTGTGTGTGTGCCCAAGATCCCGAGAGGAGAAATGGAAGAGAATGGATTGTGGCGTGGCCATCCCCCCAGGGGGTGATTTGATTTCTCGCTTTCTGTCTCTCTGGCGAGCACATGCACCCTATAGCAAAAAAAAAAAAAAAAAAAAAAAAAAAAAAAAAAGAAAGAAAGAAAGAAACTCTCAAAAAAAAAAAAAGAAAAAAAAAAAGAAAAGAAAAAAAAAAAAAACTCTCAGAAAAGGAAATGCCAGATGATCATGGAAGGGCCAATTTGTCCAGAAAATTTCTAAAGTCCTAAGGCAATCTGACTTCAATCAAGAAGCCCCCTCTGAAAAATTCATGGTAATAAAAATCTCTCATATCAGTGAGCCCAACTATGGGTCAGGCACTCTGCTAGTCCGTTGACACACTTTGTCTCATTTAATCTCCACAATTACGCTATTAAGGAGGCATTGTTATTATCCCCATCTTCCAGATGTGAAAGCAGGTTTAGGAAAGGGCAGTCATTTGCCCAAGGCCATGACTAATAAATAGCAGCACCTAATGCTCACCCTGAACCCTGAGCTGCATCTGGGTGGGGAGGACGTGCCCAGGCTCTGGGGTCACACAGAGAGGATGCTTGGTTCTGGCAGCTGCCAGCTGGCTCCTTAATCTCGCTAAGCCTCAATTTCCTCGTCTATAAAATGGAGATAATAATAGTGCCTCCCTTGTGAGGATGCAAGAGGATAAAATAAACAAATTCATTTAAAGCAATTAGGCCCAAACTTGAAACATAGTAAGTGGTTAACAAATGTTAGCTCTTATTCTTCTTCTTATTATTATTATTATTATTATAATAGGGTGCATGTACTTGCTAGAGAGAGAGAAAGAGGGTGAAAGTGAGCAGTCAGCCCCCAGGGGGGTTGGCCATGCCACAGTGCCTTCTCCTCTAGTCTCCTTTGGGATTTTGAGCAGTCATGTCCAAGAACCTGGCATGTTTTTCAAGCCACTGGGTCGGGACTCGAACAGTGCAGTCAGTCATGTGGGATCCAGTGCTTTAATCTCCACACTACTTGCTAGCCCAATGTTAACTGGGTTTTTTTTTTTTTTTTTTTTTTTTTTTTTGAGAGATTTTTGCTATAGGGTATGTGTGTGCTCACCAGAATGACAGAGAGAGACAGAGATATAGAAAGTGAGAAATCACCCCCCAGGGGGGATAACCATGTTGCAATCCCTTCTCCTCCATTCTCCTCTCAGGATCTTGGGCACACACGCACACGCAGCCAGTGTAAGTTTATGCCACCGGGTCTGGGACTCTAACCACAGTCGACTACACGGGAGTCCAGCGATATAGCCATTTCACCAACTGCTGATCCCGTTAGCTGTTATTAATCTCTCTGAATCTCCATTTCCTCGTCTGTGAAATGGGCGCTGATAATAACATGTATGTCATAGACTTACCATGAGGCTTAGGAGAAATGGCAAATGTAACGCATGTAAGATAGTGCCTGTTACATGGTAAGCTACCACAAGATGATCCTCCAAAAAGAATAAAAAATAAGCAACTCTGTTTTTTGTTTTTAGATTTTTGCTGCAAGATGCATGCACTTGCCAGAGAGAGACAGAAAGAGAGAGAGGCAGTAAGAGAGAAAGTGAGAAATCGCCCCTGGGGCAGTTGCCAAAACCAAGCATCCTCTTTGTGTGACTCTAATCCCTTCCCTTCCATTCTCCTCCTGGGATTTTTTTTTTTTTTTTTTTGGGGGGGGGGAGAGGTTTTTGCTATAGGGCATGTGTGCTCACCAGAAAGAGAGAGACAGAGACAGAAAGCGAGAAATCATCCCCCGGGGAGGATGGCCATGCTGCAATCCCCTCTCCTCCATTCTTCTCTTGGGATCTTGGGCACGCACACACACGCGCCCGGCATGAGTTAAAGCCACTGGATCAGGAACTCGAACCGTGGTCAACTACATGGGAGTCTAACAACATAGCCATTATGCTAACTGCTGGTCCCTCCTCCTGGGATTTTTGGCACACACATGCGTGTACACACATGCGTGCACACACATGCATGCACCTGGAGTGATTTTCTTTTTTTAAAAAAAATAATTTATTTAATGATTTATTTATTCATTTATTTTAATTTGACCAGAGAGAGATACAGAGAGAGAGAAAGAAAGTGAGAAAGCAAGCCACCAGGTTTGGGACTTGAACTATGGTCAGTCATGTGGGAATGTCCAGCGCCTTAACCACCATGCCACCCACTGGTTCCCACACCTGGAGTGATGTTCAACTGGCCAGGTCCAGAATTCAGACAATTGGCCATATGGGAATCCAGGGTTTTTATTTTGAGTTCAAACACATATGAAAGTAGGAAAAAATGTATAAACCCTCAAGCATCCATCATGTGACTTTAATATTAATTATTAACGCATAAAAATCTTATTTCAACTTGTCTCCATTTACTTTCCTTCTATCCAGTATACTTTTTTTTTTTTTTTTTTTTTTTTTTTTTGAGAGACAGACTTTGCTATAGGGCACATAGGGTGTTTGCCAGAGAGACAGAGACAGAAAGTGAGAAGTCGCCTCCTAGGGAGGTGGCCATGACACAATCCCTTCTTCTTCATCCCCCCCTTGGGATTTTGGGCATGCATGCACACATGCCAGGTGTGAATTTCAAGCCATTGGGTCTGGGACTCGAACCGTGGTCAATTACATGGGAGTACAACGATGTAACCATTATGCCATCTGCTGGTCCCAATTTTTTTCTTTAAGGTTTTTGCCATAGGGTTGTGCATTCTCCAGAGACAGAGAGAGTGAGACAATAAGAGGGAAAGTGAGAAATCCTCCCCAAGGGGGATGACCATGCCTTAATCCATTCTCTTCCATTTTCCTCGAGGGATTTTGGGTAAATTTGCATGCACCTGGTGTGATTTTCAAGCTGCCAGCTCTGGGATTGGAACCACAATCGGCCATGTGGGAGTACAACACTTTAACTGCTATGCCGCCTACTGTCCCCTATCTAGTATAATTTTTTTGGAGAGGTTTTGCCATATAGTGCATGCGCTAGCCAGAAAGACAGAGAGAAATGGAGACAGAAAGCGAGAAATCATTCCCCAGGGGGGATGGCCACGCCACAATTCCTTCTCCTCCATTCTCCTCTTGGGATCTTGGGCACGCACGCACACGCGTCCGGTGTGAGTTTAAGCCACTGGGTCCAGGATTCGAAATGCAGTCAACTACATGGGAGTCCAGTGACATAGCCATTATGCCAACTGCTGGTCCCCCTATCCAGTATAATTTCGAACCAAATCTCTGATATCACATCATGTCATCTGAAAATATTTCAGCATGTATCTCTAAGATAAGGATTTTTTTTTTTTAAGACAAAACCACAATACCATTGTCACATCTAACAAAAAAAAAAAAAAAAAAAAAATTCTGTGCTGGCTTCCTGGCTTAGTGGTTAAGGCAGCCAGATCCCACATGGCTGGTAGTGTGGTGTGAGTTACAGATCTGGTGGCTCGAAAAGCACACCAGGCACATGTGCATGTGTACTCCAAATCTCAACAAGGTGGAGAGGTGAAGGAGAGGAGATTGAGGCATGATTGAGCTTGCCCCACAGGGGATGCTTTCTCTCTCTCTCATGAGTGCACACACCCTCTGGCAATTTTTAAAAAATTACTTAATATTATCACATATGCAATGTTCAAATTTCAATCTCTATAAATGTCTTTCTGAAAAAAATGTTTGTTTCAATCAATCAAGATACACACTTCGTGATTAGTTGATGTGACTTTAAATCCTCTCTCTCTCTCTCTGTCTCTTTTTTTTTAGTTTTGCTAGAGGGTGTGTGCACTTGCAGGAGGGCAAGAGCCAGAGAGAGGAAGAGAGAGAGAAACCAAGAAAGTACCTCCACTCCCTTCGTGAGGCATGGTCATGCTGTAATCTCATCTCCATTTCTCCCCTTTTCAGGATTTTGGGATTGCACACACACACCTGGCGTATTTCCCAAGCCTGTGGGTCTAGGACTCAAACCGTATGTTTGGCCAAGCGGGATCCAGCTCCCTTAACCACCAGGCCATGGGGCCAGGCCCTGAAGTATCTTTTAATCTATAGGCTTCCCTTCTAGCTTTTTCTTGTTTCCCCCTGCAACTTATTTGCTGAGGAAATTTGGTCATTTGTCCTATAGATTTTTCCACAGCATGGATTTTGCTGATTGCATCCCCAAGGTTTGTTTAGTATCTTATAAGTTGGTAGGTAGATCTATAGGCTTGATCAGAGTCGAACTGGACTCTTGAGGGGGAGCAAGAATACTTCACAGGTGGTATATGATCTTCTATTGGGAAGCACAGAATATCTGAATGTCTCTAAGACAACATAAATTTGATTGTCAGGTCAGCTGGTGGCATGGTGGTTAAGGCAGTTGGATCCCACATGGCCATCTGTGTGGTTTGAGTCCCAGACCTGGCAGCTTAAAAAACACACTGGGTGCATGTGTGTGAGTGCCCAAAATCCCAAAAGGAGGAAGTGGAGGAGAAGGGATTATGGCATGACCACCTCCCATGAGGGGTGCTTTCTCACTTTCCCTCTCTTTCTGTTTCTCTCTAGCAAACAGTTGTATCCTCTGGCATATTTTTAAAAAAATTACTGTTGTCGGGACCAGCAGGTGGCATGGGGTCTAAGGGCACTGGACTCCCACATGGTTGACTGTGGTTCGAGTCCTGGACCTGGCAGCTTGCTTTCTCACTTTCCCTCTCTCTCTCGCTCTGTTTCTCTCTGATTAAAATAAAATAAATAAATAAAGTTAAATAAAAGAATTCTTTAAAAATTTTTAAAAATTACTGTTGTCTTTATGTAAAGTATAAGACTATAAAAAGAGCTTATCTGTCAATAGATGAATAACAAAAATGTGTCATACACATATAATGGAATATTCTTCAACCATAGAAAGGGATGAAATTCTGATGGATGCTCTAACATTGAACCTTGAGAATATTAGGCTAAGTGAAAGGATCCAGACACAGAACAAAACTTGATCTGATTCTATATGATTCTACCTAATGGGCTCCCTAAAATACACACATGTATAGAGACAGAAAGTAGAATCAAGATTACTGGCGACTGGGGCTAAGGGAAAGTGGGGAGTTGTTGTTTAATGGAAACAGCTTCTCTTGGGGATGATAAAAAGTTCTGCAAATAGGAGCCAGCAAGCAGCATGGTGGTTAAGGCGCTGGACACTCCCTCATGGCTGACCACAGTTCCAGTTCCAGACCTGGTGACTTGCTTTCTCATTTTCTCTCTCTTGGTCTCTCTCTGGTCAAAATAAAATAAATAAATGAATAAGTAAATGTAAAAAAAGTTTCATAAATAAATAGTGGTGATAGTTGGACAATGTTGTGAATATACTTTTTTGTTTTGCTTTGTTTTGTTTGGAGAGGTTTTTGCTATAGGGTGCATGCGCTCATCAGAAAGAGAGACAGAGACAGAAAGCGAGAAATAACCCCCCCGGGGGAATGGCCACACCACAATCCCTTCTCCTCCATTCTCCGTTTGGCATCTTGGGCAATGCACGCACACACACCCAGCGTGAGTTTAAGCCACCAGGTCCAGGACTCGAACCGCAGTCAACTACATGGGAGTCCAGCGACATAGCCATTACACCAATTGCTGGTCCCGGGCATATACTTAATACCACTGGATTGTATGGTTAAAATGGTCAATTTTATGTTATGCATATATTACTACAGACACCACCCCCCACCATTTTTTTTTAAGAGTCTGACTTTTGTGTAGAATACGGCCCTTCTTACAAACCCTGGAGGTCTCCTTGTATGTGCTAGCCTGTCTCTGAGCTGCAACCTTTTTCCCACATGATCTACACATAGTTGTGGCGCTCTTTCTCTGCTTCCAGGAATTTCCTCTGCCTGGTTCTACAACAAGCGGCGGTCCACAGCCCCATCAGCCGTGAGCGGAGCATCCTGGACAATGAATATCCACGAGCACAGCCAGAGAACTGCTTCTGGAGGCAAAGGCTTGGAGTTGAGCCCTGTCTGCCCCTGACTTTCCACTAGAGCATGGTCAAATGACTTAACCTCTACTCCTATGAAACTGGGGCTACAAAGGCCTACCTCTCAAGGCCATACAGCTGAATGGAGGTCATACCATAGTCACAAGCTGTACAAAGAAATTTTTCATTACTATGGCTGGAGCGAATGGGAAGCTCAATCTAGCACTTAGGTCAGCAACTCATTGGAAAACCAATGCAACCAGAAGTCGGCTACTTTACAAGCTCTACTTCTCTTGTCACTTTGGACACAATTAGCAGTGGAGCGTCCAGCTGTCCTGGCTTGCCCGAGACCGAAGGATTCTGAGGATGTGGGATTTTCAGTGCTAGTACTGAGAAAGTTCCAAGTATGAGTCAGTCACCAAGAAATGACCTCCCAGTTGTCAACTCTACGGACTGCCTCTCTGGTCTGCTGACTCTTCCTGTTTGACCTTCCTTCCTTTTAGAACTTAGTTCTAGAACCACTTCTTGATGAACTTGCTGGACATCCTTCCTCTGTTTGACCTTCAAAGCTGGCACTTCTCAGGGTCTCTTCATTTGCCTTCTGCTCTTGTGACCCTACATCCCCTTCCTGGAAGGTCTTGGTCACTCCCAGGACTCTCAGCCATTTCCCACACAATGGATAACTCACAGATCTTCATGTCAAACACCTCTTTAGAGGCTGGCCTGGATTACCACCTACCCTCACCAATAGCCCGAATTAATGTGTTCAAAACCAAATGTACAACCTTTCTGAACAACTCCTTCCTTTGATGAATGACCTTAACCCTTAGCTGATGAGGCCAGAAGTCCACTTTCTCGGCCTCCTCCCTCTCCTGCAGCCCTCATCCACTCAGGCACCAAGTCCCATTGGTTCTACTCTGAATATTTCTCCAGTCTGCACCGTCCACTCATCCCCACTGCCATTGCCTCAGTTCAAGCCTTGAAAACTTTTGGGGAGATAATTATAAGGACCTTCTCAAGGTGGAACCAGTAGTTAGCATAATGGCTATGTTGCTGAACTCCCATGTGGTCAACTGTGGTTTGAGTCCCAGATCTGGTAGCTTAAACTCACGCCGGGCACGTGTGCGTGCGTGCCCAAGATCCCGAGAGAAGAGTGGAGGAGAGGGGATTGCCATGTGGCCATCCCCCCCCCCCCCCGGGGGGTGATTTCTTGCTTTCTGTCTCTCTGTCTCTCTCTGTCTTTCTGGAGAGCGCAGTGCCCTATAGCAAAAACCTCTCAAAAAAATAAATAAATAAATAAATAAAGAACCTTCTCAAGGTTACCTGCTTCCATCTCATCCCCTCTAATCTGTCCTCCATGTGGCTAGCAAAGTGACCTTTTTTTTTTTTAAGGTTTTTGCCATAGGGTACATGAGCTAACAGGTGAGACAGAGAGAGAGAAAGTGAGAAATTGCCCCCCAGAGAGATGGCCACATCTCAATCCCTTCTCTTCCATTCTCCTCCTGGGATTTTGCTTTTTAAAAGTTTTTTAGAGAGCTTTTTGCTATAGGGCATGTGCGCTTGCCATAGAGACAGAGAGAAATAGAGAGACAGAAAGCAAGAAATCCCCCTCCCCCAGAGGGATAGCCATGCTGCAATCCCTTCTCCTCCATTCTCCTCTCAGAAACTTGAGGACATACGCACATGCACCCGGCATGAGTTTTAAACTGCCGGGTCTGGCACATGAACCGTGGTCAACTATGTGAGAGTCCAGTGATGTAACCATTACGCCATCTGCCGGTCCCTCCTCTTGGGATTTTGGGCACACACGCACACGCACCTTGATTTTTAAGTTGCTGGGTCTGAGACCTGAACCACCATTGGCCATGTGAGAATCTAACACCTTAACCAACACACCATCTGTTGGACCCAGAGTGCTCTTTCTAAAACACAAATATAATCATGTCACTTCCTGGCTTGGAACTCCTCAGGGGCCCACAATGGCCCAGCACAATTTGCCTAGTCAGCAAACTTTTTCTGGAGAGGGCCTGAGAGTAACTAGCTTAAGCTTTGTGGGCCAGATGGTCTCTGTCTCAATGTCTCAACTCTGCTTCTGCAGCACAAAGGTAACCTTGGAGAACACCAAATGGCTGGGCATGGCTGCGCTCCAACAGCAATTTATTTACAAAAACAGGTGGCAGGACAGATTTGGCCTGAGGGCTATGGTTTGCTGACCCCTGGTCCAGGGAATACAATCCAAGCTTTTTAGCATAACCCAGAAGGCTCTTTATACTCAACAGCCATGGGAAATGCCTTCCCTTCCCTGCACACATGGCCTGTCTTTGTACATGCTGCCCCTCGATTTGAACCATCTCCTGAGTCTGGGAAAACTCTCCAAAGCCCATCACAAATGTCAGCTCCTCTGTGAAGCTACCCCACAACTCCTCAGGAAGAGCAGGTCATCCCTCCCCAACTCCAGCACTTTCTATCTGTCTCTGTTACCATGTTTATCATTCTATGAGGGTATATGGTATCTGTCACCATATCTTTTTCTTTTTTAAAAGAATTATTTATTTTATTTTATTCATTCATTCATTTTAATTTGGCCAGAGAGAGACACACACAGAGAGAGAGAGAGAGAGGAAAAGTGAAAAAGCAAACCACCAGTCCAGGACTGGAGCCATGGTCAACTAAGTGGGAATGTCCAGTGCATTAACCACCATGCCACCTGCTGGCCTCATGTCACCATGTCTTTTGACCATGATGCTTCAAAACCAATCTTGTTCACACTTCTTCCTCTCCCCAGTGTCAAGCATATGGCTGGCATTGTGACAGGACAGTAATTGCTACTGCTAAACTCAATCCACGTGTTTTCACTGAATACTCAGCAAATCTGAGGCAGTGGGCGGGATTGTTACCCCATTACACAGAGGAGGAAATGGGGCAAGGGTGGATGAAGTAAGTGGCATAGCCGAGACTGGAATCCAGATCTCTGACCCTGATGTACATGGTTTGATTACCATACTACACTGACCAATGGTTATTTGCCTAATGAACACATGTAATGAGAGAATAAACGTATTAATGTATACTATCCGTGGCACAAGATGTCGAAAGTACATGGAAAGTGGCTGCCCCTTCAGAAAGGGATTCCAGTTAGGGAGAAGAGGTAGCTACAGCCCCTGAGAACAAGGAGGCCAGGAGAAGGCCACTGACTGGCTGGTTGTGAGCCTGAGAGAAGGGGACTTGTGCTACATTTCCAGCAGGTGCTAAGCTCAGGGCAAGATGCCCTATGGACCACTTCCATTTTACTCCTGCCAGCAACCCTGCAAAGTGGATATTAATATCCTCACATACAAATAAGGAACTGATGCTTAAAACAGTTCAAGAAATTGGCCAGGACCATACAGGTAGATGGTGTCTGAGGCAGGACTGAAACTCAGGTCTCAATGGCTCCAAAACCACTAGCAATTTCTACCCTGTTCCAAAGGAAGAGGTACAGCTTGGTCCCCTGGTTTTCCACATTTAACCTCTCTCCATCTCAGGAAACCTACCTGTAATAAGGAGGATATAATCCATCTAGCTGGAGCAGGAGAAAAAAACAGATTATGTCTTCATTATTCTTTCATTGGGAAATGGCTCTCTACAAAAATCTATTTGAACTGTACATTTAAAAATGGTTAAAGGTTGGGGGTGGCAGGTGGCATGGTGGTTAAGGTGCTGGACTCCCACACGGCCAGCTGCAGTTTGAGTTGTGGACCTGGTTTCTCACTTTCCCTCTCTCTCTCTGTCTCTTTCTGGTCAAATTAAATAATAATAATATAATAAATAAAATTAAACAAATAATTCTATAAAAAGAAAATTGTTAAAGACTCACCCGTGGTGGGACAGGCAGTAGGGCACTGCTGCATGAAGCTGAAACCACACGGAAGGTCCAGAGTGGGATCCCGGACAACTCTGAACAGGCGGCATGGTGGTGGGCACCTGTAATCCTGGCTAACTCAGGGCTCGGACGAAGGTGGAATCACACCGGTGGAATCCTGTCAAAAATACGTATCTCTTGGGGTCAGCAGGTGGCATAGTGGCTAAGGCACTGGACTCCCACATGGCTGGTCATGGTTCAAATGCTGGACCTGGCAGCTTGAAAAAAATCACAATGCGTGCATGTATATATGTGCCCAAAATCCCAAGAGAATTGAGGAGCGGGAACTGCATCACGGTCCGCCCTTGCGGGGGAGCGCGAGAGCGGGGCTGATTTCTCACTTTCCCTTTTTTCTGTCCCTCGTCTCCTGTAAGCGCACTTACCCTCTGGCAAAAGCCTAAAAAAATCCCATGTATGTCTCACTCTTGCTTTGCTCCTCCTGTGCTCACTCTCTGTGTCTCTCTCTCTCTTTCCTAAAAAATAAAAGTTAAAAAGGTAACTTTTATGTTATTTATATTTTACTACAATAAAAAAAAAAAGAAAAGTCAATTCAGCTTCAAGCACTCTGCTTTAAATAACTATAATACGACACGTTATAACAAAACAATATAGGGAACCAGTAGTTAGCGTAATGGCTATGTCGCTGGACTCCCACGTAGTCGACCGCGGTTTGTGTCCCAGACCCGGTGGCTTAAAACCCACGCCGGGCGTGTGTGCGTGCGTGCCCAAGATCCTGAGAGGAGAATGGAGAAGGGATTGCGGCATGGCCATCCCTTCTGGGGGGTGATTTCTCGCTTTCTGTCTCTCTGTCTCTCTCTGTCTGTCTGGCAAGTGCACGTGCCCTATAGCAAAAACCTCTCCAAAAAAAAAAAAAAAACAATATAAATAGGAACATAATTTAGATACAAAAAGGTATGCTATCCAGCTTAAGAAATAAAGCACTGGGGCTGGCAGAAGGTGTGGTGGTTAAAGGCGCTGGACTCCCACATAGCCAGCCACTGTTCAAGTTCCATACTTAGTGGCTTGCTTTCTCATTTTCCCTCTCTCTCTCTCTTCCTCTCTCTCTCCCTCCCTGGTCAAATTAAAAAAAAAACAATAAAGGTAAAGAAAAAGATTCTTTTAAAAAAGAAAGAAAAGAAAGAAAGCATCACACGAACTGGCTGTGTAGTGCAGTGGTTAAGCCCTTGGTCTAAGGAGCCAAATCCCACATGGCTGACTAAGGTTTGAAACCAGGCCCTGGGGGCCGGGCACATGGTTGTGCATGCCCCAAGCCCTGACAGGATAGAGAAATGGAGAAAAGGAACTGTAGTGGGACACGCCCCATCAGGAAGGTGCTTTCTCTCTCTCTCCAGCAAGTACACATGCCCTCTGGCTATACAGAAAGAAATGTAAAGAAATAAAACATGACTGAGACTCACTGAGTGCTCGGCAGCACCTTGCTGTTCCCCCTCTTTTCCATGATCACCTCTCTTCTGAATTGCACGTCAGTCACTCCTGTGCATTTCTATATGCTTTCACTACATAGTACATATCCTCGAACGATGCACAGTGTTCTTTTTACTGGCTTACAAAAATAACATCACCATTGTGTTTATTCTTCTGAAACTCGCTCTTTTTGTTCATCATTGAAAGAGGCATATAGGGCCAACAGATGGTGTAGAGGTTAAGGTGCTAGACTCCCATGTGGTGGACTGCAGTTCAAGTCCTGGACCTCGCAGCTTGAAACTCATGCTGCGTGTGTGTGTGCATGCCCCAAATTCTGAGGAGAATGGAGGAAAAGGGATTGCGGTGTGACCATCCTGGGGGTTTGATTTCTCACTGTCTCTCTGTCTCTCCAGTAAGGACATGTGCCCTATGGCAAAAATCTCTCTCTCTTTTTCTCAAAAAAAAAAAAAAGGAAAGATGTATGTCAATATAACTGGCTCTGGGGCCAGCAGGTGGTGTGGTGGCTGAGGTGCTGGACTCCCACATGGCTGACCATGATTTGAGTCCTGGACCTGGAGGCTTATTTTCTCACTTTCCCTTTCTCTCTCTGTGTGTGTGTCTTTCTCTGGTCAAATTTTAAAAATAAACAAAAATAGCAAATAAAATTAAATAAATAATTCTTTTAAAAATATATAATTAGCTAGAACCAGCAGTTGACGTAATGGCTATGTCGCTGGACTCCCATGTAGTTGACCGTGGTTCGAGTCCTGGGCCCATGGCTTAAACTCCTGCTGGGCACGTGTGCGCACATGTCCAAGATCCCGAAAGGAGAATGTAGGAGAAGGGATTGTAGCGTGGCCGTTCCCCCCAGGGGGTGATTTTTCTGTCTCTCTCTCTCTCTCTGTCTTTCTGATAAGCACATGCGGCCTATAGCAAAATCTTCTCAAATATATATATATATTATATATATATATAAATTGGCTATCATTTACTTTTTTCACTGTTGTATAATATTCCATCATGTGAATATACTAATTACCTATTCTTCTGTCAGTGAATATTTATGATCATTTCTGTTTTTTTGCTGCAGCAAAACAATACTGCTTTAAAAACAATTATTTATTTTTATTTATCATTATTATTATTATTTTTTAATTTGCCACAGGGCACATGTGCTCACCAGAGACAGACAGAGAGAGAGAGAGAGGAAAAGTGAGAATGTAAGCCACCAGGTCCGAAATTCAAACCATAGTCAACCCCATGAGAGTCCAGTGCCTTAACCACCATGCCACTTGCTGGTTTCATGCTGTGAGTTTTTTAAAACATTTTTAAAAGTTTATTTATTGGGGCTGGCAGGTGGTGTGGTGGCTAAGGTGCTGGAGTCCCACATGGCTGACCACAGTTTGAGTCCCCGACCTGGCAGCTTGGTTTCTCACTTTCCTTCTCTCTCGCTGTCTCTCTCTGGTCAACCTCAAAAAAATAAAATATAAAAAATAATGACAATGAGTAAAATTAAATAAAAATAATTATTTAATAAAAGTTTATTTACTTAGTTTTTGCGTGAGAGAGACACAGAGATGGCACCCCAGCAGTGTCCAATCACCCTGATCCACGCCTAATCTCAGTCAGCCTTGGATCTTGGGCATATGCATGCCTGGCATTATCAAGGGGGTCTTTGGACGTGAACCTGAGACCTTCCCATGTGGGTCAGCCTCACAAAGGGTATTGTTTTACTGCTGTGCTACCATCTGGCCTGTGCTATGAACATTTAAAATATATCTCCAGGTGTCAACTGGGCAAGAGACTTTCTGGGGTAAATACTTAGGCATAGAATCGTGGGGTTGCAAGAAGTTCACATCTCCAATTATTCTCGATATTACCCTCTTACTTTTTAGGACCTAGACATAAATAACCCAGGGTCCAAGGATAACAGTTTCAATTGCAGCAAGCAGGACTCAAGTTAGACCTTGGAAAGAACTTCTAGTTGTTAAAAGATTGTTAGAAAATGGGACTAGCAGATGCCGTAATGGCTGCGTTGCTGGACTCCCATGTAGTTGACTGCAGTTCAAGTTCCGGACCCAGCCACTTAAATCTCATGCCAGACGCATGTGCATGCGTGCTCAAAATCCCAAGAGGAAAATGGAAGAGAAGAGATTGTGGCGTGGTCATTCCTCCTGGGTAGTAATTTCTTGCCTTCTGTCTCTGTCTCTCTGGCGAGCACATGGGCCCCACAGACAAAATCTCTCAAAAAAGAAAAGAGATTGTTAGAGATTTGTTCAAGTGGTGGAAGGAGATGGAGAAATGTCTATTTCTTCTGGTTTTCTAACATACCCTGTCTGGACTCACTGATAATCATAGCCTAAAGATATCAAAACTTGGGGCCTGCAGATGGCATGGTTGTTAAGGCACGGGACTCCTACATGGCCAACCACGCTTCCAGTCCTGGACCTGGTGGCTTGCTTGCTCACATTTCCTCCTCTCTGTTTCTCTCTGATGAGCACATACGCTCTACAGGAAATCTAAAAAATAAATAATTATAAATAAAATCAAATAAATCTTACAAAAACTATTTTATTTATTTTTTTAAAAAAATTTTAAAGTGGGGCTGGCAAGTGGTGTGGTGGTTAAGGACACTGGACTCCCATGTGGCTGACCATGGTCTGCGTCCCGGACCTGGAAGCTTGCTTTCTCATTGTCCCTCTCTGGTCAAAAAATCAAAATAAATAATATAAAATAAAATACTTTTAAGCACTATTTTTTAAATTATTATTTAACTTTTATTTATTTATCTATTTATTTATATTTAAAATTTTGACCAGAGAGGGACAGAGTCGGGGGAGGGAGGGAGTGAGAAAGAAACCTGCCGGGTCCAGGACTCAGACCGTGGTCAGCCATGTGGGAGTCCAGCGCCCTTAACCACCATGCTATCTGCCAACTCTACAAAAAATATTTTTAAAAAAGACATCAAAACTAAATTAAGGGGCCAGCAAGTGGTGTGGTGGTTAAGGGTGCTGGACTCCCTTGGGGCCAGCAGATGGGCATAATGGCTACGTTGCTGGACTCCCATGTAGTCAACCTCAGTTTGAGTCCCGGACCAGGTGGCTTAAACTCACACTAGGTGTGTGTGTGTGCCCAAGATCCCGAGAGGAGAATGGAGGAGAAGGGATTGGCGTGGCCATCCTCCTAGGGGGTGATTTCTCGCTTTCTGTCTCTGTCTCTCTCTGTCTTTCTGGCGAGTCCACATGCCCTATAGCAAAAACTTCTCAAAAAAAAAACAAAAACAAAACCACAAAGGGTACTGGACTCCCACATGGCTGACCGTGGTTCGAGTCTCAGACCTGGTGGCTTGCTTTCTCACTTTCCCTCTCTCTCTTTCTGTCCCTCTCTGGTCAAACTAAAATAAATAAATAAATAAAGTTAAATAAAATGATTATTTTAAGAAAACTAAATTAGATCAGTTTGAGGTGATTTAATTCCATACAAAGTGCTCAGTTAGGGGCAGGACTATGTGTCCTCCTCCTACAAAGCACAGCATTATCACCCCTCCTTGAGACAGAGATGAAACACCCAGTCGGAGACACGTGCAAAGTGATGCAGCAGGATGGCTCTCAATCTGCTCAGGACCGCAGTGTGGGGAAGTTACAGAACTGCGTGTGACTGATTATCAGGGGAGTCATCATGGAGACTCAGAGTGGTCAAGGGAGGCTTCCCAGAAAGAGGACAGGACCTGAGCATGTCGTAGTAGAATGCACAGGCTGGCCCCGTCGTGCAGTGACTTGGCGCCGTGCCTGGGGAGCCAGCCCCCACGCAGCTGACCATGGTTAGAACCCTGGCCCTGGGTGTTTGTGTGTGTGCCCAAAATCCTGACGGGAAGGAGAAATGGAGGAAAAAGAACTGTGATGTGACCACACGCCATTGAAGGGTTCTCTTTTTATTACCAGAAGGAGAGTGAATGTACCCTCTGGTAATAGTAAAAAAAGATTGGGAACCAGCAGTTAGCATAATGGCTATGTCGCTGGACTCCCACGTAGTCGACCACAGTTCGCGTCCTGGACCCGGTGGCTTAAAACTCACGCCGGGCGCGTGTGCGTGCGTGCTCAAGATCCCGAGAGGAGAACAGAGGAAAAGAGATTGCGGCGTGACCATCCCCGCTGGGGGGTGCTTTCTTGCTTTCTGTCTCTATGTCTCTCTCTGTCTGTATGGCGAGCGCACGCGCCCCATAGCGAAAAAACCTCTCCAAAAAAAAAAAAAAAAGATTAAAAAAAAAGGAGACTAGTACAATTTGAATGATAGTAACGGCATCTACCACTTGTTAAGGAATATGGCATGCCAAGCACTTCACTTTCTTTCTTTTTTTTTTTTAAGGATTATTTTAGGACCAGCAGATGTCATAATGGTTACATTGCTGGACTCCCACATAGTCAACAGTGGTTCAAGTCCCAGACCCAGCAGCTTAAACTCATGCCGGGCACATGTGTGTGCGTGCCCAAGATCAATAGAAGAGAGTGGAGAAGGGATTGTGGCGTGGCCATCCCCCCTGGGGGTGATTTCTCACTTTCTCTCTCTGTCTCTCTGGTGAGCACACACACACTATAGCAAAAATCTCTCTCCAAAAAAAAAAAGGGAAAAATAATTTGTTTAATTTGTATTTATTTCTTTTTAATTTGTTATAGGTCATGTATGCTCACCAGAGAGAGACAGAGAGAGAGAGAGGGAAAGTGAGAAAGCAAGCCTTTAGGTTTGGGACTTGAACCATAGTCTCCTGTTTGGGAGTCCAGTGCCATAACCACTCTACCACCTGCTGGTCCCCACACTTTACTGTCATTATCTCATTTAATCCTCACAAAAGTCCTATGAAGTAGGTATTAGCTTTTTAAAAAATAAGTATTTACTATATTTATTATGTTTTGTTTATTTATTATTATTATTCAGTTTGACCAGAGAAAGACAGAGACAGAGAATGAGAAAGGAATTTGCCAGGTCTGGGACTCGAACCACAGTTGGTCATGTAGGACTCCAGCACCTTAACCGCCATGCCACTACTGGCCCTGGTATTAGTTTTTATTAATCTCTATCTCCTTTCAGATACAGGGTTTTTTGATTGTTTCAAGAGACAGGGTCTCATTGTGTTGCCTAGAACTCACAATCTTCCTGACTTAGCCTCCCAAGTAGCTGGGATGACAGGCCATACCACAATGCCCAGCTAGTCTCCTTTTATACAGAAGGAACTGGATCCCCAAAGCACCAAGTCACTTGTCCAGTGTCACACGGCCACCAAATGGCAGGGCAGAATATAAACCCAGTACAGTTCTGAAGCCTCCCTAGTAAAAGCTCCCCAAGAGGGAGGAAGAGTGGGAGGATGTGGAAGCCTGTGAGAGTCTGGGGTGTGGCTCTGGGCATGGCGGGAATGGATGGCTTCTATGGCTAAGAGTGAATGATCGGGCCAGAAAGGGAGATTTTGGCCAGCTCATGGAAGGCAGTGGATGCCAGGTGGAGGAGCTTCAAGTCATAAATTCAAGGAGAATCAACAGGGAGGCAAGCGCAGGTCACAGCAGCAGGAGGGCACGTGGGCAGACGGAGAAACGCGTGGCAGGCTCAGCAACGGCGTCCAGGGGAGCGACCAATGCACGCCTGAACCAGGGAGAGGTCACGGCACTGGAAGGACGGGACAGGTGAGGAGAGAGGAGGAAGGAAAGTGTTCAGGGACCTACGACTGATGCTGTTACTGCGGCCATGGGGAAGCACTTTACACACACAAGCTCATTTCATCCTCCCATCTTTTATATATATATGTATGTATGTATTTTTTTTTTCAACTTGCTGGAAGGTGTGTGCATTTCTAGGGACAGCGAGAGAAAAAAAAAAAGCTAGAAATTACTCTCCATGGGGCATGGATGGTCAAGCCACAATCTCTTCTCCTCCATTTCTTCCTCCTTTCAGGATTCTGGGCACACAAGCACATGTGCCCATCATGTTTTTCAAGGCACTGGGTCCAAGACTCTGACCACATAGTCGGCCATGTGGGATCTAGACACCTTTACCACCAGGCTACGGGCTGGCCCCAGGCCTCGCAATGTTCTTCTGGATCTTCTATTATTCCCATTTTTCAGGTAAAGGAACTAGGCTACAGAGAAGTTAAGCAAGCTGTTTAAGGCTGCACAGCTGGAAAGTGGCAGAACTAGAATTTGACTGACCCAGACAGCCTGGTTCCAGAGGCCTCGCTCTTAATTGCGAGGAAGTGTCTGTTGAGGAAGTGCCATCAGGAGGAAGTGGTTTCCCACTCCCACTTCCTACTTCCCCGGGCACAAGCAGGAGAGTGGTGGCAGTGGCAGGACCCTTTGTGGCTGACATTGCCCACTTGGAGCTCAGGACTCGACTGCTACCCTGAGCTGCCCAGCATGGGCAGTGAGCCTGGGGCACTCCGTGCTGGGGCCTGCACGCCCATGCACTAACCAGCAGGAGGGATGTGGAGTCCAGTGCTTCTACCAGAGTGGAGCGGGGGGGAACAGGCAGGCTGCCCCCGAAGAGGCAGCAGCAGGAGTAGGCCACAGAGAGTGAGGGGCAAGAGTGCTGGCCCAGCTGGCGCAGCTCCAGCAAGGTCGGGAGGTGTCAGCCCACCTCCAAGAGCTTCCCCTGAGGCCTGCGCACAAAGCAGGTGCTACTGGGAGCCAGGGGGAGGAGCAGCGGGCATTGCCCCACCAGGAAGGCTGACTCCACAGAGGCCTGCAGCACCTGCAGGCAGTGTAGATGGCTAAGACCTCGTGTGACTGCAGGCCGGTCCAGGGCTGCAGCCCCAAGGCATGTGGGAAGAATCTCCTCTCCTACCAAGGTGTCTCTCTAGGAAATGAGTGGGCCCCGGGATCCCAGCCTGGGTCCCCGTAGGGCCCCCCAGCTTCCAGATCTGGCAGGATCTCCAGTAGGAACCCCAATCACCACCTGGCACAGGACATAGACAACACAGACGTGTGGTGGGGCCAGGAGCACAGGCTGGGAAACCCAGACGCAGAGGTAGGAACTGAGAGAGAAGAGGCCATAGCAGACAGGTTACGCTGCAGGTGAACTCGGGCCACTGGCCCCCATATTCGGCATCTTCCACCAGGGCAATCAGCAGGGTGAGGAAGAGCAGGAGGACAGCAAGTCCTTGCCAGCCACGGCAGAATGGCTCTGCCCTCGTGTCAGGTGCTGGCCCGGGAGTGACCAGTCACCCATCTGTGAACACTGAAGTCACAAACCTTGAGGAAGAAATTTAAGCGGGGAGAAAGGGAGGGAAGGAGATGAAAACAGAGTCCCTGCCACCAGCCAGATATTTTCAAAGCTATTTCTGGCCCACAGCAAGAGCTCCAGTTCCATCTGTGCCTGATGCCCAAGCATGCCACTCGCTGCCCGACAGGGATGGGAGGGACAAGCTGGTAGAGAAAAGGACACTGAAGAAGAAAGGACAAAATCGGCAATTCCACCAGGGGACCCAATGCAACCCAGAATTAACCAAGACAGGTGCACATTTCAAGTAGGCTTCTGTTGAAATGCTTCTAACTAGACCTTTAGGCCTTCAACCTATCCCGGGTGTTCTTTTCAGACCCACATTGTTACCAGGCATGGTTTTTCCAAGATGCCACCGCACATGACTCAATGACTGATTGCTTTTCTTTTCCGTTCCAGGGTAACCTGGGACTTTTGGTCACCATGTCAGGGTTTGGAAGAGAGAGGGAGATGGAGGCATCTGGAAGTTTCCTTCTCTTCTTGCAAAGCAAAGACACTCAAGAGTTGAAGGCAAGAGGAAACTACCAATTTCCCATTGTCCATTCATTCATTCCTTCATTCATCCCCACGTCCCTGCCTAGTGGACGCTAAGATCACCCATTGCCAAGATCTCATCTCATTTTACATTTCTGCAGCTAATTTTGGGAGTTACTGAAAATATTTCCAAGGTAGCGTTTGGGGGCCATGTACTTTATCTCCATCAACACCCTCCCTTCAGCCTTCCAAATAAACATACAGTCTAAATGCAACGGCGGCGGCATCCTCACTGTGCAAACCCAAGGTCAAGACAAGACTTCGCCATCACCTAACCCCAAAACCTGGGGCCACTCCTGGGACCCCTCCTTCTCCCCCTTAGTTCTCTCTCTCTCTCTCGCTCTCTATTTCTCCCATGAGCAAGAGAAAGAACAGAACAGCTCTGCTGACAGTGTCTTGACACCACAGCCCACCTCCAGCTTCAGCCAGTGCCAGAGCACGGGCGCAGCCAGTGCATCTGGGGAGGTCTCTGACAAACCCAGAACCTTCCCACGTGGGTCATATTTTATCATCTGGCCACCATCTAGCCCCATGACAGCCCGATTGCTTTAATTCTTATCTCCCTGGTGGCTCCAGTCGGTCAACACGCTGTTCTCTCTGCTCTGTCAACATCAGTGTGTCTCAAGATGTCTCACACCTCTGGTCTGGGAGGACGCTAAGATGGTCTCAAGCATCTCTGACTCAGCGTGTTTGGACTACAGTTATTCCCTCAGGAAGGAGTGACACAGATACGAACTCAGACTTGGACTTAAATGCCAGAGCTCTGTTACCTTGAGCAAACTGCTTAGCCTCTTTGTGCTGCCATTTCTCTGTACAATGGCAATGACAGTGGCATTTACTTCATAGAATTTGACAGGTTGTTTGAGTTAATACGGATAAGGACATGGGAAATGCCTGGCGTGTAGTAAGCGTTTCATTAGTATTAGGAATTACTAACTCTCCCCAAACCTGTTTCTTTTTTAAAAATTTTGCTAGAGAGGGAGAGAGAGAAAGAGAGAGAGGGAAAGTGAGGAATCACCCCCTGAGAGGATGGCCACTGCAATCCCTTCTCCTCCAGCCTCCTTTCTGGATTGTGGGCACGCACGTACACGCGCCCGGTCTGTGTTTCCAGATGCTGGGTCTAGGACTAGTACCACACGCAGCCACGTGGGATCCAGCTGCCTTAACCACTATGCCACCAGCTGGTCCATAAATATTGGCGAAGATGAGGGCCAACTTTCTGTTGTTAGAGGGCGTGTGCACTCACTGGGGAGACAGAGAGGGGACACGTGAGCACCCTCCCCCAACTCTGGGGAGTGGTTGCACTGCAAGCCCATCTTCATTTCTCCTTCCTTTTGGGATTTTAGGCATGCACGTGCCTGGGGTGTTTTTCAAGCTGCTGGGTACAGGACTCGAACCACGCCATCAGCCATGTGAAGTCCAGCCACCTTACCTACCATGCCACCAGTTGGCCCACTATTTCTCCTCCTGTCTTGCTGAAAGGTCCCATCATCCAAACCCAAATCCTGATCATTACCCGTAACTGGCCCTTCTCACTTCCTCACATCTGGTCGGTAACCAAGTCCTCCCAGGGCCCCTCGCTAATATCTCTGACACCACCATCTTCTCCTGAGTCCCTGGCACAGCCTTAGGCCAGACCATCCTCTTTCACCAGGATTACCACACTGATCTCGGTGTAAGTTGCTCTGCCTCCAGTTTTGTCCCTCTGGGCTACCCCTCAATGGCCACATTTCTTTTTTTTCAAACAGACTATTTTGGGTGTTTATTTGATATTAAAAATGTAGTTACCTATCATAAAGTACTTCTCTTCATCACAAAAATTTCATATATTAAGGACTTATACAATCCAAGGGAGGCAGGAAGACAACTAGAAACTCTTTTTTTTTTAGGAGGTTTTTGCTATAGGGCATGTGCACTCGCCAGACAGAGAGAGACAGAGAGACAGAAAGTGAGAAATCACCCCCCAGGAGGGATGGCAACGCCCCAATCCCTTCTCCTCCATTCTCCTCTTGGGATCTTGGGCACGCACGCACACGCGCCCGGCGTGAGTTTTAAGCCACTGGGTCCGGGCTGCGAACCGCGGTCGACTACATGGGAGTCCAGCAACATAGCCATTACGCTAACTGCTGGTCCCTAGAAACTTTTTTTTTAATCTGGGCAAGAAATCCTCTAAAAAGGCTCTAAAAGGCGTATCTTGCCACCAGCAGGTATGGTGGAGGTTGAGAAATTGGATCCCACATGGCTGACTCTGCGATTCAAGTCCCAAACCCGGCAGCTTGAAAATCACGCCAGGCACGTGCATGCCCAAAATCCTGAGAGGAGACAGGAGGTGAAGAGATTGTGGCATAGCCAACCGCGCACCCCCACCCCGGGATGATTTCTCACTTTCCCTTTCTCTGTCTGTCTGTCTCTCTCTTTGTCTCTCTTCATGGAATAAATAAATACTTTTAAAAAAATTTAATGGAAGGGGGCCAGCAGGTGGCATGGTGGCTAAGGGCACTGGATTCCCACATGGCCGACCACGGTTTGAATCCTGGACCTGGTTGCTTACTTTCTCTCTCCCTCTGTCCCTCTCTGGTCAAATTGAAATAAATAAATTAATAAATAAAGTTAAAAATAAAATAATTCTTTTAAAAAAAATTAGTGGAAGGACAGTCAGTGGTGTGGTGGTTGAGGTGGCTGGATCCCACATGGCCAACTGCATGGTTCAAGTCCCAGACTTGGCAGCTAGAAGAACACACTAAGCCCAGTGTGTGTGCATTTCCAAAATCCTGCCTGAGAGGAAAATGGAGGAGAAGAGATTGAGACATGGCCATCCCCCTGGAGAGTGCTTTCTCACTTTGGCTCTCTCTTCTCTGTCTCTCTATGTGTGTATGTGTGTGTGTCTCTCTCTGTGTGTCTCTCTGGTGAGCACATGAGCCCAATGGCAAAATTTTAAAAAATTAGTGTAAAAAAAACAGAAAAAATATTGATGAGTCATCAGGTGGACTCCCTGCTCTTCCTTGTCCGTCTCTGAAATTCAGCTCCCAGCTCCTCTAGCTGCAAAGCAAAGCCTCAGGCTCCTCCTCAAATTCAAGAAACCCGAACTGAGAGCCTCTGCTCCTCTAAGAGAGCTGAGACCTGGAAGAAGGGTGGGAGAGGAAGAAATCAGTGAAGCAGAGAAATAGTGAGGGGATGGGCCAGCAGGTGACATGGTAGTTAAGTGCACTGGACACTCTCACGTGGCCAACCACGGTTTCAGTCCCAAACCTGGGGCTTGCTTTCTCTCTCTCTCTCTCTCTCTCTCTCTCTCTCTCTGTGTCTCTCTCTGGTCAAATTAAAATAAAATAAAATGAATGAGTGAATAAATAAATTTAAATAATTCTTTAAAAAAAATAAAAGAAAGTAAGAATGGAGAAACTTCTTTTCTATTTCCCTTGAACCTAGGAGGGGAAAAAAGTTCTAAAATAACCATGCAAATGAATGAGGTTAAATGTTTCTCGTTGCCAGAGCTTTAAGGCAATGCAAGAGAACATAGTCTCCCAGGAGAACCTTGAAAATGGGGCAGAAATCTATCTTTTTAGGTCAGGGTTTCTCAACTTCAGTTTTAACCTCAGCACACTGATGCTCTGGACCAAATAACCCTGCAATGTGGAGGATGGTCCTGTGCACCGCGGGAGGTATAGCAGCGTCTCTGGCCTCTACTCACTAGATGCTAGCCGCACCCCTGCTGGCAATTAAACATATCTTTACTGGGGCCAGCAGGTGGCATGGTGGCTAAGGCACTGGATTCCCACACGTAGCCAACCATGGTTCGTCCCAGACCCAAGTCTTGAAAATTGTGTCGGGCTTGTGTATACTAATGGAACAATAAATTGAGGTTAGGGTGAATACAACGTTAAAATACACACACACACACACACACACACACACACACACACATTATGTCTTTATTGCCAGATGTCCCTGAGGGACAAAATTTAAAATTGCCCTTCCTGTTTGAGAACTCCCCTTTCTAGACTAAGCAAAGTGTTTTCTGGCTTGGAGGCAGGGAGTGAAAGAACTGACCTTTGGATTTTAGGATCCAAAAGGTAAAACTCCACAAAGGGTAAACAAGATTCTGTGACTGTCTGGAAGCCAGGGAGAAGAGAGTAGCCTTGCAACTTAGAAAACTAACACTCCGGCTAGCTGCTCCAAGCCACACAGCAAGGACCTTGCAGAGTCCAGACCAAGCAAGCATCCCCGGGTTTCCGACAGCACAAGCCCGATCATGCCAACCTCACCTGGGGCCGATTCTGCTCCGCCTCTGATCAGATCTTCCAGGCTCCTGGGCAAGCATTCTCTAGGCCTTCCTTAGAGCTACACAGAAAACAGAAGCTTGCAAGACGAATCAAGACCCCGAAGGGTTTCAAGCTCCCCATACCCCTGCCCTCCCAAGCCCTTGGACGCTGGGCCAGAGAACGCCCTGACAGATGGGTCATTAAGCTCCCCTAGTCCCAAGTCAGTATTATGGATTTTTTGTTTTTGCCTCCAGCTTCAATGTGGCTTGGCATGATACTGTTACAGATCCTCTCTTTATTGAAAATGTCATTTTGTTTAGTATGGATTTTTTGGAATGAATTGTGATTGTTTAAAATATGGCATTAGGGTCTGACTCTGTGGCGCAATGGTAGCACCCTGCCCAAGAGAAGCAGGCTCTCACATGGCAACTGTGGTTCGACTCCCTAGCCCAGGCATGAGAGCCCAAGACCGACAGGCTAGAGGACCTGAGAGGGGACTGCAGTGTGACACAGGCTCTATCGTGAATACACAGCCAACATTTCCAAAAGCATACAGCATTGCAATATTCTTTATCAAGATAAATTTGGGGGCATCCCCTTACGTTTGTGCCTGAAATAAACACCTCACTCCCCTCACCCTCATCCTGTCCCTACTCACTGAGTCTCCAGCAGGGGAGCCCCTGGGGTACACGCAGACGCAAATGTAAAAACTGGGAGCCCACAGGCTGAATAATGCATACAAGTGGGCTTTATCTGGCTTGCACCGTGTTTCAAAATATGCCTTAATTTTTTTTGCCAGTTTTATAAAATCAAAGGAGTCACTGAAAAACCCCGATTTCTGGAAAAGATAGGGTGACCTGCCAACGCGACACACCACGGGCAATAGTTTTTGGATCTGACTAATGACTTCCCTTTCAGGACAGGAGGTGCCCAAATTCCCTTAGTCATGCCCAGCCCATTGCTTCCATTTTTTTTTTTTTTTAAGGTTTTTGCCATAGGGTATGTGCACTCACAGGAGAGAGACAGAGAGACAGTGAGAAGGAAAGTGAGAAATCATCCCCCTCGGGGCGATGGGCACGCTACAATTCCTTCTCCGTTTTCCTCTTGGGATTTTGGACACACATGCACATGTGTCCAGCGTAACTTTTTTTTTTAGGATTATTTATTTAATTTTATTTATTTATTATTATTTTTTTTAACTTGCTATAGGGCATGTGTACTCACCAGAGAGAGAGAAAGTGAAAAATCAAGTCACCAGGTCTGAGACTCAAACCATGGTCACCCGTATGGGAGTCCAGCGCCTTAACCACCACACCACCTGCTGGCCCAGCGTGATTTTCAAGCTTCCAGGTCCAGACTCGAATCTCAGTTGGCCATGTGGGAGTCGAGTGCATTAATCACCACACCACCTGCTGGCCCCTGTTTTTTGTTTTGCTTTGTTTGTTTTGTTTTGTTTTTAAGAGATAGGGTCTCCTTACATTTCTTTTCATTGTTTTCTTTTTTTAAAATTTGATGGGTGTGTGTGGGGGGACCAGCAGTTGGCGATGGCTATGTCACTGGACTCCCATGTAGTCAACTGCGGTTCAAGTCCCGGACCCAGTGGCTTAAACTCACGCCAGGCACGTGTGCATGGGTGCCCAAGATCCCGAGAGGAGAATGGAGAAGGTATTGCGGTGTGGGCATCCCCCCAGGGGGTGATTTCTCACTTTCTGTCTCTCTGTCTCTCTCTGTCTTTCTGGTGAGCACATATGCCCTATAGCAAAAACCTTTCCAAAAAAAAAAAATTGACAGAGGGTGCATGTGCTTGTGCTCACCAGAAATAGAGAAAATGAGAAAACGCCTCTCCATGGGGAATAGTCATGGTCATGCCACAATCTCTTCTCCACTTCTCCCTCCTTTTAGAATTTTGGGCATGTACACACACATGCTTGATATGGTTCTTAAACCACCGGGGCCAGGACTCAGATTACATGGTGGGCTATGCGTGAACCAGTTCCTTTACTGCCAGGCTATGGGGCTGGTACAAAATTAATATATATGTGTGTGTGTATATATATATATATATAATTTTATATATATAAATATATGTATATGTATATAAATATATGTATATATATAAATATATGTATATATATAACTTTATATATATATACATATATTTATATATATATATATATAATTTTAGAATTTTGCCGTAGGACGAATGTGCTAGCGGGAGAAAGTGAGAAATCACACCCTGGCATGATGACCATACTTGTAATCTTTTCTCTTTCATTTTCCTCTCAGTATTTTGGCCATGCACACACACATGCCCTACGTGTTTATTTTAACTATTTATTTATTTAATTCCATTTGTTATTATTATGTACATATATTTTTTAAATAATTATTTATTTAATTTTATTTATTTATTCATTTATTTTAATTTGACCAGAGAGAAAGAGAGGAAGAGAGAGAGGGAAAGTGAGAAAGCAAGCCACCAGGTTTGGGACTCAAACCATGGTCAGCCATGTGGGAGTGTCCAGCACCTTTACCACCACACCACCTGCTGGTCCCCTGTACATATATTTTTAATTTGACCAGACAGAGACAAAAAGAAAGGGAAAGTGAGAAAGCAAGCTGCCAGGTCTGGGACTCAAATCACAAAATCAACCACGTAGGATCCAGTACCTTAACCACCATCACCTGCTGGCCCAAAAAATTACTATTTTAGTTGACACATAATAATTGTACATATGGCAAGGCACAATGTGATTTTTCAGTATGTGAATACAATGGATAATGATCAAATTAGGAGTAATTAGCATATTCATCATCTCACACATTTAACATTTTTCTTTTAGTTATTTTGATATATAAAACAAATAATGGATAGGACCAGCAGATGGTGTAATGGCTACGTTACTGGACTCCCATGTAGTCGACTGTGATTTGAGTTCCGGACTACGTGACTTAAACTCACGCCGGGCGCGTGTGCGTGCCTGCCCAAGATCCCGAGAGGAGAATGGAGGAGAAGGGATTAC
The DNA here is from genome assembly GCA_026018925.1 of Tupaia tana. Classification (NCBI taxonomy): domain Eukaryota; kingdom Metazoa; phylum Chordata; class Mammalia; order Scandentia; family Tupaiidae; genus Tupaia; species Tupaia tana. Next base: position 22,308,888 of record JAKSZU010000011.1, on the reverse strand, counting down.
AGCGTGGCCATCCCCCCTGGGGATTTCTTGCTTCTGTCTCTCTGTCTCTGTCTTTCTGGAGAGTGCACACGCCCTATAGCAAAAACCTCTCAAAATAAATAAATAAATAATGATTAATTATAAGTTACTCTGCTTTGCCACAGAACTCTAGAGCTTCTTCCTCTTATCTGTTATTTTGTATTCACTAACAAAGAATATTGTTAATATAAATGGAATAAATACTAATAGAATAAAATACTATGTTACTAAAATACAAATAAAATAAAATAAAATACTATTCTATTCTCTACATGTATGTGGACAAGTATTTTTAGTTCCCACATGTAAGTGAAAACACGTGATTTTCCTTTTCATTCCTGGCTTATTTTACTTACCGTAATGCCCTCCAGACTCACCCATGTTGCTTCAGATGACAGGATTTGATTCTTCTTACAGCCAAATAAGATTCCATTTTCTTTCTTTCTTTTGTTTAGAATTACTTCATTTAACTTTCTTTCTTTCTCTTTATTTTAATTTGACCAGAGAGGGAGAGAGTGAGAGACAGAGAGGAAAAGTGAAAAAGCAAGCCACCAGGTCCAGGACTCGAACTATGGTCAGCCATGTGGGAGTCCAGTACTCTTAACCACTATACCACCTGCCGGCCCCAAGATTCCATTTTCTTAACCCATTGTCTGTTGATGGACACTTAGGCTGGTTCCATACCTGGCCACGGTGAACAGTGCCATAATAAACAGGCATGCAGAGAGCCCCACCACGTACTGATCGCCATGCCTTTGAATACATGCCTCAGTGGGGTTACTGATCTTACCCGCTAGTTTTTAAACATTTTCCAGCGCATCACTGTCTGTCAGTATCCATGTTTGCCAATTCCATTCTAAAGTTTCTGGGCTAAACAGGCAGTAACTTTCGCTCTTCTTTTTTTTAGAGATATTTTTGCTCTAGGGTGTATGTGCTTGCCAGAGAGACAGAGAGACAGAAAGTGAAAAATTACCCCCCGGGGGCACGGCCACACCGAATCCCTTCTCCTCCACTCTTCTCTCGGGATCTTGGCCACACACGCACACATGCCCAGCATGAATTGTAAACCTCTGGGTCCAGGACTCGAACTGTGGTCAACCACATGGGAGTTCAGCGACGTCTCTATTTTGCCATCTGCTGGCCCCAGTAACTTTCTCTTCTGCTTCACTTCCGTTCCTTGTGGCACAAGGTCCTAAGGCATGCATCCCAGAGTCCCCTCAGTCAGGAGAAAATCTCTGAACTTACCTTCCTCTCTAGGGAAGGAGGCGCAATAACCAGCATCTCCAGCAGCCCCTCACCTTGCTCTTAGTGGAACTCTCCCAGTAGCTCTTTTTTTTTTCTTTTTCTTGTTTTTTTTTTTTGGAGAAGTTTTCGCTATAGGGCATGTGCGCTCACCAGACAGACAGAGAGAGACAGAGAGACAGAAAGCGAGAAATCAGCCCCCAGGGGGGATGGCCACGCCACAATCCCTTCTCCTCCATTCTCCTCTCGGGATCTTGGGCACACACGCACACGTGCCCAGCGTGAGTTTAAGCCACCGGGTCTGGGACTCGAACTGCGGTTGACTATGTGGGAGTCCAGCGACATAGCCATTACGCTAACTGCTGGTTCCCTTTTTTTCTTTTTTTTTTGGAGAGGTGTTTGCTATAGGGTGCATGCACTCACCAGAAACACAGAGAGAGACAGAGACAGAAAGCGAGAAATCATCCCCCAGGGGGGACGGCCATGCCACAATCCCTTCTCCTCCATTCTCCTCTCGGGATCTTGGGCACACACGCACACGCACCTGGCATGAGTTTAAGCCACCAGGTCTGGGACTCAAACGGCGGTCAACTACATGGGAGTCCAGTGACTTAGCCATTACTCTAACTGCTGGTCCCCCAGTAGCTCTTTGAGGTACATACAACCATTATGCAGAGGAGAAAGCCAGGATTTCAGTCCAGGCCCGCTGCTTCTAAAGCCTGTGCTCACTGCACTGTGCAGCCTCCCAACAGAGAGATGGAAACGGAAGGAAGGTCTGGATTCTTCACTGATCCCAGAGGAAAAATAATCGAACCAGTTCCATAGACAAGGACTGACCTGGAGCCTCATTGTCCTCCCCATCAGCAAGAGGCTCCTTTTGTCTTTCCTAAAACTCTCTTAGTAGGGCTCTGTGTTCTAGAACTGTCCCCTCCACCAAGCCAGACTATGCTCTGACCCAAAAGGGAGCAGTTGTCTCTGAGAGCTGGAGCCAAAAGATTGGGTCATCAGGAAAGTCAGGACGCATTTTTTGCATGGAAAAAGAAAAGAAAACAAAAACAAAAACAAAATCAGAAAAATACGTCAAGACTTTTTAAATTTTTTTTTATTTTTTGCCAGTTCTGCGTTTTATTGAGGCCCGCGCTCAGGCCTTGACCGTAAACTTGCGCAGCGGGTACAGCCGCTCCTTCTGCTGCTGCTTCTTGGTCTTGTTGATCCGCCGGCACATGGCACGGGTCTTCTTGGGCTACAGGCTTTCCTCGTGCTTGTTGAGCCGCCGGCACATGGCATGGGTCTTCCTGGGCTGCAGGTCCAGGGGCTTGTACTCCTTGCCCTTGTAGAATTTCCTGAAGTTTTCTTTCTGAGTCTGGTTAATGACAGTGAGAACACGGGCAATGGATTTGCAGACAACTTGGATCTTGGACAACTTGGACGCAGCCATGACTTTTAGATGACGTATTTTAGCCAATGAATCTGCTGCCTGCTTGGGGGTGCTGCAGACCAGGGAACAGCAGGACCAGGGCTGACTGTCCCCAGACCATGGCGCTCTGCAGGAGGAAAACTCAGGAAGGTTAGGGCAAAAGCTGGAGGCACTCCGGGCAGCCCTTGTGTTCAGTCTCACTCACTCAGCCCAGCAGAGACCACGAGTTCCCACCTCCCCACTCAGGATCTAGCTATGGCCATGGCCTGCCAGATGCGGAAATTTGTCCCACAGATATAGATGCCCTGAGGGTCCTACATGGTCACTCCTGTGGACAGAGATGAGGCCTGGCTTGGAAACCACCTGGCCCGAGGGAACTGGACCTGCACTGGAGCCCAGCCATCCTCAAAACTGAAGTTCCTACTGATGTGAAATCCTCTTCTCTCACTTTGATGAAGGGGCCCAGAGAAGCCTGGGGGTAAAGTGTAGGGGCGCCTTCCCAAGGGAGGGCCCCCTTTTCCAGAAGGCTGTCCCAGCTTTTCTGGCTTTCTGGACCTTTCTGAGCACTGGAGCCTGAAAACAGGAGTCCACGGTTCTACCGTTTCCCATGTGATGTTGGGCAACTCGCTCATTTGTATAGTTGAACCAACCAATATTGGGTGATTTTCCAGTGCCTAACACAGCCTTCATCTCGTTCTCCTCCTCCTGCCAACCCTCTGCGGTTCACCTGAGGATCCTACATCGTAGCGGGGGAAACTGAGGAGCAGAGAGGTCAGGTAACTTAGCTTGGATTCAAACCCAGGCCTCAACTCCATCGCGTCACGTCATGAATTACGCAGAACTTGACGTGGTGCAGCAGGCACGCCTCCATCCTCACAGCAGGGTATAGGAACTAGATCCTAACTTTCGTATGACTCAGTTTAATCCCAGTCTGTAAGACCTCCCTTCCCTGTGACCAGGATTCTGTCAGCTCTCCCAAGGCAGGGGCGTGAACCCTCAGCCGCTATGTCATTCGCCCCTGGCTGGTATCACTGGGCCATCCACTGGCACCCAGTCAGGGGCCCGCACATGGGTTTCTGCTGAGGTGGCCTTTGCTTCTGGTCTGGGGACTTTCTTTGCTACATCCGTGCCAGGCTGAAGCTCCCAGGAGACCTGGGATCCAGCTTCCCACCTACCCAGCCTCACCAGCCACCCTTCTGCCATCCCCTCTGCTCCCCGTGCCCTGACACACAGTAGGGTCCCTCTTGCTGGGACTCATGGCCGCCTTGACAGTCACCCTTTCCCCTCCATCTCTTCTGTCATCAGCATGGGAGGGAGTTTCTCCAGTTTCCGTAAGAAGCCCTGCTCTCCTCAAACCTACTCCACCTAGCTTTTGCTTTGGATGTTTTCCTCAAATATTCTGAGTCTCCTCTCGGGGTCTCTCCATCCTTGAAAAGCTAAGATTCTGAGGGACTAGTCTGGAAGCAGCTTTGTCTCTGAGGCATCATCCCGACGCAGTGAGCATAGGACAACCTGGCTCCCAGAAAAGGGGACGGTGGTCAGGATGAGGTGTTAAAATATCAATAAGGAGGGCCAGCAGTTGGCATAATGGCTATGTCGCTGGACTCCCGTGTTGTCAACTGTGGTTCGAGTCCCGGACCCGGTGGCTTAAAACTCACTGTGGGCATGTGTGCGTGTGTGCCCAAAATCCCGAGAGGAGAATGGAGGAGAAGGGATTACAGTGTAGCCATTCCCCCTGGAGGGGGATGGCTTCTCACTTTCTGTCTCTGTCGCTCTGTCTTTCTGGCAAGCGCATGTGCCTTACAGCAAAAGCCTTTCCAAAAATAAATAAATAAATAAATAAATAAATACCAATAAGGGAAAAAATGGCTAAATCTCTGAAAAATCACGTCACAACCAGATGTGAGCTATTATTATTTCTCCCAATTTCTTTTTTCTTGAGGGTGGAGAGTTCTATCTTTTCATGGCTTAATAATAACATCGACTATAATAATAGCCAGTAAGTGCTGTGTGCTTGTTATGGGTTAGGTCCCATAATAAGCGCTTTACACACACACACACACACATATGTGGTTTTTTTTTTTTTTTTTTGAGAGACATTTTTGCTATAGGGTATGTATGCTTGCCAGAGAGACAGAGAGAGAGAAAGTGATAAATTGCCCCTTATGGGGGATGGTCACGCTGCAGTCCCTTCTCCATTCTCCTCTCAGGATTATGGGCACACACGCACATGCACCTGGCATGAGTTTCAAGCTGCCAGGTCTAGGACTCAAATCACAGTCAGCCATGTGGGAGTCCAGCAACATAACCATTATGCCATACGCTGGTCCCCTTTTTGTTTCTTTTTTTTGGGGGGGAGAGGTTTTTGCTATAGGGCGCGTGTGTTCACCAGAAAGACAGAGAGAGACAGAGAGACAGAAAGTAAGAAATCACCCTCCTGGGGGGAAGACTGTGCTGCAATCCCTTCTCCTCCATTCTCCTCTCCGGATCTTGGGCACGCACGCACACGGCCCGGCGTGAGTTTAAGTCCTGGGTCCGTGTCTCAAACCGCGGTCGACTATGCGAGAGTCCAGCGACATAGCCATTATACCAACTGCTGGTTCCAGTCCCCTATATTTTTTAAAGAATTATTTTATTTTATTATTATTATTTTTAAATTTGCTGTAGGGCACATGCACTCACCAGAGAGACAGAGAGAAGTAACGGCAGGGAATGTGAGGAAGCAAGTCATCAGCTCTGGGACTTGTACCGTGGTTGACCATGTGGAAGTCCAGCATCTCAACCACCATGCCACCTGTTGGTCCCTTTTACCTATATTCTTTTTTTCTTTTCTTTTCTTTTTTTTTAATGAGAGGTTTTTGCCATAGGGCGCATGCACTCGCCAGACAGACACAGAGAGACAGAAAGCAAGCAATCACCCCCCAGGGGGGATGGCCACTCCGCAATTCCTTCTGCTCCATTCTCCTCTCGGGATCTTGGGCACACACGCACACGTGCCCAGCGTGAGTTTAAGCCACCGGGTCCGGGACATGAACTGCGGTCGACTACGTGGGAGTCCAGCGACATAGCCATTACGTTAACTACTGGTCCCCCTTTTACCTATATTCTTGTACTTAATGTTCATAAAAATCCTAACAGGTATTTTTTATTATTCCTATTTTACATATGAGGAAACTGGTCTTCATGTCCTATGGCTGCCCACTGACCAGCACTGAGAGCCGTATGTGAGCAAGTGAGACGGGTACCTCCCCACATGAGGGTGTGGTGAAGCACTGCCGTGAACTGGTGTTGCCATGCAGAAGCAGGAAGTAGGCCAGGAGGAAGGTGACTCCCGAGCATGGACAGAGCAGACTATGGTTCTTCCACCAGCTTGGCTCACATGGCAGTGGCATCCCCAGTCCAGGCTCAGAAGCTTTGCCCAGGTTTCCAGGCTAACGCCACCTCCTGCCTGTCTTTGCTTTGCTCTGGAGGGAGCTAGGAAATCACTGCCTTAACCCAGAGTCCCCTCACCACCCCAGAGTGAGTGTGAGCACCAGGAAGTAGGTACCAGGTGGAGCAGGTGGCGACGGTATGACCCTGGGAGGCCAGGGGTCAGGCCTGGGACCAGAAGCTGCGAGTTCCAAGTCTAGCTGCTGCTTAGATGCTCCCTTCTGCCACACACAGGCCTGTGCGCGTGCACATACGCAGTGTGACAGAGGGGGCTAACTCTTCCCTAACATGAGGCTCTGTTTCTTCTACAGTAGCAGAAGCTTTGTTTATAGCTGGCAACGTCCACCCAGAATAAAGACTTCCTTTCCAGTCATCTTTCCAGCTGGATGTGGCCATGGGACTACATTCTGGTGCATGGAGATAGGTATGGTGGTGGCCCATGCAATTCGCAGCCAGGCTCGGCTGGACGATTCTTTTACTCACTCCTTGTCGCCATTGACTGAGGTTACCTGACTGTTCAGTCAATGTGCGGGGTTGGCTTGGAAGGTCCGTGATGGCTTCACTCACACACCTGATACTTAGGCAGGGATAGCTGACAGGCTCAGCTGGAACTGTCAACTGGAGCACCCACATGCAGCCTCTGCAGGACAGTTAGACTTTTTGAATGGCAGCTCAGGGCTCTCAGAGCGAGTGAGCCATTGCTCGAGATGAGCATGCTATGGCCTTCCACTCTGAAGTGGCCTTCCACTTCAGAAGCCTCAGAAATCACTTGACATCACTTCTGCTTGCTCTGTCTGACCTAGTCTGTTGGTCACAGAGTCACAAGCTTCAAGGGAAAGGAACATAGACCCCAATTACTTTAAAAAAAAATTATTAAAAATAAATAAATAAGTAATAAAAAAAGGAAAATCTTAGAACCAGCAGTTGGTATAATGGCTATGTTGCTGGATTCCCATGTAGTTGACCGTGGTTTGAGTCCTGGACCTGGCGGCTTAAATTCACGCTAGGCACGTGTACATGCGTGCCCAAGATCCCGAGAGGAGAATGGAGGAGAAGGGATTGCGGCATGGTCATCCCCCCGGGGGGTGATTTCTCGCTTTCTGTCTCTCTGTCTCTCTCTGTCTCTGTCTTTATGGTGAACACATATAGCCTATAGCGAAAACCTCTCAAAAAAAAAAAAGGAAAATCTTTAAAAAAATGTTTATCACTCTGAGAGGTGTGTATTGATATCCCATTGCTTTAATGTACATTTCATAAATTGCTGACAATAAATTAAAAATGATTTATTTATTATGTTATTATTATTTTTTAATTTGCCAGACAGATACGTGATCGTGTGACCCAGGGTTGGCTGACGCTGGGGGGTAGATAGCAGCATCAAGGCTCTCGCAGGGTGCTCTCTGTCTCTCTGTCTCTCCATCCCGCTCTCACTCACTCATGGAACAAGCAAAGAAAAAGTGCTAGAATGAACAAGTTCCAGGGTGGGAATCGGCGGCGCATCCGCATCCCCACAGCTACCTGAGGCATATCAAGGACTAGCAAGCAGAGGACTCAGCTTTCCTGGCTTATAGTTTCCTACTTTGCATAAAAATGAGAGGATGGCCTCAGACCTCTGTGTTTTCTTCAGCTTTCACATACCAAGATTCTTCTTCTTTTTTTTTGGTTTGGGTTTGCTATAGGGTACGTGTACTTGTGGGGTGTGAGGGAGTGAGAAAGCATCCCCCACAGGGAGGATGGCCCTCTACAATTCTTTCTCCTTTATTCTCCTCTGGGATTTAGGGCACATTCACACATCTGATGTGATTTTCTTCTTTTTTTTAGTTTTATTTATTACTGTTATTATTATTATTATTAATGTTCTATAGGGCACATGCACTCACTAGAGAGAGAGAGAAAGTGAGAAAGCAAGTCACCAGGTCTGAGACTTGAACCACTGTCGGCTCTATGGGAGTTCCAGCGCCTCAACCACCATGCCACCTACTGGCTCCCCATTGTGATTTTCGAGCTGCCTGGTCCAGGACTAGAACCATGCAGTCAGCCATGTGGGATCCAGCTGCCTTAACCACCATACTACCTGCTGGCTCAACACATGCCTAGATTCTTAGCTAACTATCTGAAATATTTGAAGGCCTACCATGTGCAGGTTACTGAGTTGGGCACTGAGCCATTCCTGCTTGTCCTGAAAATAAAATAAAATAAAGCAGACCAATCACAACAACAGGGTCAATTGCAGGAGGAGCTTCTCAGGTGAGCCACTCTGTGAGCTCCCCTACTCCAGCCTATTCTTTCACCCAGTCTCCGCACTCCACTGTCTACTCAAAACTCCAAAATGCCCTCTTAGGTCTTTGGGCAACCTCCAGTCATTCCTTGCCTCTTCCTTACCCAATAGCCATTTTCCTGAAGACCAGCCAAGAATAAAAATGAGCTTCTTTCTTGGCCCAGCTGCTGTGGCAGAGTGGTACTGCAAATACTCTGCAAATCTGGAAGCCATAAGGGCAACCTCGGACTCAAATCCCTGGATCCCATGGTCATTTTGTAATATGGGATATGTACAGGTGCCCAGGATCCTGAGGGGCTGTACGTCTGGGAAGGGGAGCACGGCATGAAGCCTCTTCATTAAAAAATCATCCTCATTTCTCATGTTTATATCATTCTTTATATGGCTACATTCCCTAGTATAAATGATATTTATTGCACAGGAACCAAGTGGTAGACATTAAGGCGGGCTCTGAGATCCTGAAATAAATAAGACCTGCCCTTCTCAAAAAAAGAAGTTGGGCCAGACCATGGCCTGGTGGTTAAGGCACTGGATCTCACATGGCCGACCATGTAGTTTGAGTCTCAGACCTGGTGCCTTGAAAAACATGCAAGTTGTATGGACATACATGCTCCAAACCTCAAGAGGAGGGAGGGATGGAGGACAAGGGATTGTGGCCTGACCATGCCCATGGGGATGCTTTCTCACTCTCTCTCCCTCTCGTGAGTGCATGTCCCCTCTGATGATTTTTTTAAAGCTTTTGCTATAGGACAAATGTGCTCACCAAAGAGACAGAGACAGAAAGAGAGAGAGGAAGAGAGAGAAATCACTCCCCTAGGGGAAATGGGACATACTACAATCTCTTCTCCTCCATTCTCCTTTGGATTTTGGGTACACATGTCCAGCATGACTTTCAAGCTACTGAGTCTGGGACTCGAACTGCAGAGACAGCTATGCGGGATCCAGTCTTCTTAACCTCCATACCACCTGTTGACCCCCTCTGCTTTTTTTTTTTTTTTTTTTTTTGAGAGAGAGATTTTTGCTCTAGGGTACACGTGCTTACTGGAGAGACAGATAACGAGAAATCACCCTCCAGGGGACATGGCCATGCTGCAATCCCTTCTCCTTCATTCTCCACTCGGAATCTTGGGTACACCTGCACATGCACCCAGCATGAGTTTTAAGTCACCAGCTCCATGACTTGAACTGAGGTCAAATACTTGGGAGTCCAGTGATGTAACCATTATTCCATCTGCTGGTCCCCCCCACCCACTACCACTGGATAACATTCTTAAAAAGAAGAAAGAGAGCGATGTAACTCAAATAGAAGCACACAGTGGCTGTAGGGACACAGAGCAGAGGAGACTGCATGTGCATGCGTGTGCATGCGTGTGCGTGTGTGTTCAGGAGGATTCTCAAACCCTGCAGAGTTTTCATAAAACATCAGCACCGGGAGAGATCTCACAGACCAGCTAGTCCCACTTCTCATTTTTATGTGTGTAGAATCTGAGGCCAGGGGAGTTAAGTGACTTGCCCCAAGTCATCTAAGAGGGTTCCAGCCTACACTGGCATCATGCGTCTCAGGAATCTCCCAGGTCCTACCCACCACACTCTTGCCCCCTTACCACTCGGACTCTGGAGACTGTTGAATAAGAATGATATCCCAGGAGGCAGAAGTGCTGAGAACAGTGCCAGGCACCACGCTAAGCTCTCCGCGTGAATCGGTTCATTCACTGCCCACAGCAACTCCAAGAGGCAGGTGTGTTTTCATGTTCCCCTAGTAGGATAATATTGAGTCTTAAGCTAATTGGTTTGCTCAAGGTCACACAGTTAACATGCATAAAAGTCAATACTGAGCACAGATAGTTTAGATATGGAGACACGGGTATGGAAAAAGAAGTCACCTAATGCTTTGTTTACCTTATCATTCCCAGACCCCACCCCCAGAAATCCGGTTCTCTAGGTCTCGGGTGAACAAGTTGGAGCCTGAATTCTAACCGTACACCCTAGGTGATTTGGTGGCCCTTAGATCACCTTCTGAAAATTCAGTACCTATTTTCTAAATTCAGAGTTTTCCCTCAAAGTCCTGGCCTTCCCTGGGATCCCTTGTCCCCAGGGAACTAGCAAAGGTACTCTGGGAATGAACTCTGCCCCCTGGTGGCCAAAGGCCAGGAGCAGCAACCAGCAGGGGTCCTTAGTCAACAGCACCAATGCGAATTTTTCTAAAATTCCACTCAGCCAATGTTCCTGAGATGCCACTGTGTGCCAGCACTGAGCCACTGTAACACAAGCGCACCCGGCAGAAGTGAGACTTGGGTAGACAGAACTGCTTAAGACTGCTCACCTGTCTCCTCCACCGATAAAAAGGCATTGATTTCTATCTGCAGTTGAGCACGTTTCGTCTGGCCCAAGTATTCCTACCCGACAAGATGTGGCCCTAAAATTTAGGTCTTTAGGGAGGCTGAAAAGAGGTTTGGAAAAAGGCTGGAATGAGAACACAGGAGCGCATGTACTTGCGGCCCAGCAGGAAGGGCCCAGGCTTTGCAGTCCAGCTGCTCTGGCTCTGCTGTTTCAAGCTCTGTGGCTCTGGGACAGTTATTTCTTCTCGGAGCTGCAGCTGCCTCACCTGAACCACATGAATAATAATAATACCTACCCCACGGTGTTGTAATGAGGATGAAATGGCTTCTGAGAACACTGCCTGTTGCATCATAAAAGCCAAAAAAACCTGCGGAGATTTAGATAGACTTTGTAATCATATATCATGAAGCATAAGAGATAGCCCGAGGGGTCTGACATCAGTCTTGATTCATCTGACTTAAAAGGGGACAGAAATAATTCTCAATCCAGGGTAGTTGAGAGACAAGCTCTGTTCTGGTTCTGAACCCTCTGATAGGTGATCCATGGACATCAAAATTGCTCACTGTAGTGGCAATGTAAATTAATACCACAACTTTGAAAAATTGTGTAACACTGTTAAAACTGAGCATATTTATGACCCAATCACTCCATTCCTAGGCATATCCCTTAGAGAAATGCATACATTGGGTCATTGGAAAAGTCATGATGCACAGAAAACATAGAACATAGAAAAACATAGAAAACATAGCATAGAAAACATAACATGACCTTTCTGACGACCTAATATATGTTAACCAAAAATACATGCAAAAAGCCCAGCCCTGTGACCTAGTGGTTAAGGCAGCTGGATCTCACATGGCTAACCACGGTTCGAATCCTGGCCCCCACCAACTCAAGAAAAACACCAAGAATGTGTGCACGCATGTGTGCACCCAAAATTCTGACAAAATGGAGAAAGGGTTGCGGCATGACTATTGGGTAGTGCTTTGGCCCTCTCTCTATCTCTCTGGTGAGTACATGTGCCTTCTGGGAATTAAAATACACACACGTGTGTGTGTGTGTGTGTGTGTGTGTGTGTGTGTGTATTTTAATTCCCAGAAGGCACACTGGAGGCCAATAGGAGTCATAGCGGTTAAAGCACTAGACTCCCAGATGGCCGACGGTGGTTCAAGTCCTGGACCAAAAGGCTTGAAACTACACCAGACATTTCAAGCCTTTTGGTACTATATTTTGGGTACCTACGTGCCCAAAATCCCAGGAGGAGAAAGGAAGAGAAGGGATTGAGGCATGGCCATCCTCCCCAGGGCGTGATTTCTCACTTTCCCTCCCTCTGTCCCTGCCTCTTTTTCTTTGGCAAGTGCACATGCCCTATGAGAAAAACAAAAAACAAATATATATTTAAGAATGTTTATGGCAGTACTACTTATGATAACCTCAAAATGGAAAAATACCTGAATGTCTAGGAATACTAAAATGGATTTTAAAATGGTAGTTTCATAGACTAGAATACTAAACATGGGGAGAGATATCAGACTACAACTACACAAGAAGATGGGTAAATCTCGCAAGGGACAGCAAGAGAAAGAAGCCAGACAGTGAAGAGGGCGTCCTGTACGATTCCATGAATATAAAGTGCAAGACGATGAAAACGAATCCGTGCTGTTAGAAACTGGTGTAGTCGGGACCCTCAGGTAAACAGTGGTAATGGCAGCCAGGCCTGAGGAGGTTTTGGGGAGGGGGTGGTCAATAAGTTCCCAAACCTTGACCCAAGTGGCAGTTATACAAGTGTTTGCTTTTTTCTTTTAGAGGTTTTTGCTATAGGATGAGTGCGCTCGCCAGAAAGAGAGAGACATACAGAAAGTGAGAAATCACCCCCTGGGAGGATGGCCACAATCCATTCTCCTCCGTTTTCCTCTTGGGATCTTGGGCACACACACACATGCGCCCGAAATCAATTTAAGCCACCGGGTTCAGGATTCGAACCACGGTCGACTAGGTGGGAGTCCAGTGACATAGCCATTATGCCAACTGCTGGTCCCAACTGTCTGCATTTTATAAAAACTCACCAGCAGCTAGATGGTGGTGCAGCAGTAAAACATGACCCTCTGAGGGTCACGCAGGAGAATTCCGGGTTCCTGTCCTCAGACCTCCCTACCATGCCCTGCCAGCACATACCCATGATCTGGGCTGGTTGAGGCTGGGATGAACTGCAACATCAAGATTGTTGCAGGACCAGCAGTTAGCGTAATGGCTATGTCGCTGGACTCCCACGTAGTCGACCGCGGTTCGCGTCCTGAACCCGGTGGCTTAAAACTCAGGCCAGGCGCGTGTGTGTGCATGCGCAAGATCCCGAGAGGAGAATGGAGGAGAAGGGATTGCGGCGTGACCATCCTCCCTGGTGGGTGATTTCTCGCTTTCTGTCTCTATGTCTCTCTCTGTCTGTCTGGCGAGCGCATGCACCCTATAGCAAAAACCTCTAAAAATAAAATAAATAACTTATCAGACTATTCACTTATGCACTTTTCTTTTGTGCACTTTTCTTTTTAAAAATTATTTTATTTAATTTTACTTATTCATTCATTTATTTTAATTTGACCAGAGAGAGACAGAGAGAGAGGGAAAGTGAGAAAGTAAGCCATCAGGTCCGGGACTCAAACCATGGTCAGCCATGTGGGAATGTCCAGCACCTTAACCACCACACCACCTGCTGGTCCCCGCTGTGTGCCCTTTTCTATAAGAGACAGATAGACAGAAAGCGAGAAATCACCCCCCAGGGGGGATGGCCACGTTGCAATCCCTTCTCCTCCATTTTCCTCTCGGGATCTTGGGCACGCACGCACACGCGCCCAGCATGAGTTGTTATGTTAGATTTCAAGAAAAAGTTTACCTAAAACTCTGGGTGGGTCCTTATGATCAGTCACAGAATGTGCTCGGGCCTCACTTATCACCAGCTGAAGCCCAGAGTCCTGTGTATCAGACTCAAGAATTGGAGATGTGACCACAGGCCCATGAGCCAGAGCTAGGTTTCCTGCTCAAAGCCAAGAACAAAAGGGCTGTCTTGTAAAGAAATAAAGTTCTAAAAAACTGCACCATCGGGAACCAGCAGTTAGCGTAATGGCTATGTTGCTGGACTCCCATGTAGTCGACCGCGGTTCGTGTCCCAGACCCGGTGGCTCAAAACTCACGCTGGGCGTGTGTGCATATGTGCCCAGGATCCCGAGAGGAGAATGGAGGAGAAGGGACTACGGCGTCACCATCCCCCCTAGGGGGTGATTTCTCGGTTTCTGTCTCTATTTCTCTCTCTGTCTGTCTGGCGAGCGCACGCGCCCTATAGCAAAAACCTCTAAAAAAAAAAAAAAAAAAAAAAAAAACTGCACCATTGGACCATGGAAGAAAACAAGATAAATTATCAGAGAAAGACACAAAATTCAACCCTGGAGAGAAGCAAAGGGAATCCTCAGGACATCAGTCAAGAGAAGTCTCAGGCAATAACTGTGCAGCAGAATGGACAGAAACTCTTCCAGATGGGGACAGAAGCTTCCAGGAGGGAGGTCTCCAGTGAGTGAAGTCGGAGCCGATGAATGAGCTGATAGATGTATCATGTAGAATACTGTAGGAGAGGTGTTTAATGGAAATGTTGGAAAACAGAGCCTATAAAAAAGTTAGGCAACTTTTGGGGCCAGCCGGTGGCGTAGAACTTAAGGTGCCCGATCCCACATGGCCAACTGCACAGTTTGAGTTCTGGACCCAGGGGCTTGCTTTGGAGCAGGTACATGTGCCTACTCAAAATCCTGAGAGGAGACTAGAGGAGATGGGATTGTGGTGTGTCTATCCCCCTGCGGGGGGGGTGATTTCTCATCCTCCCCCCTTCTCCCTGGTGAGGGCATGTGCCCTAAAGCAAAACTTAAAAACAGAAAAATTCAAAAAAAAAATAGACAATTTTTATTTTTGTTTGTTTGTTTTTAGGATTTATTTTGCCATAGGGCATGTGTGCTTGCCCAAGAGAGAGAAACAGAAATCATCCCCTGGGGAGATGGCCACACCGCAATCCCTTCTCCTCTAATCTCCTCTCAGGATTTTAGGCATGTGTGCACATGTTCCTGGCACGATTTTTTTTAAAGAATTATTTTATTTAACTTTATTTACTTATGTATTTTAATTTGACCAGAGAGGGACAGAGAAAGAGAGAGAAAGTGAGAAAGCAAGCTGCCAGGTCTGTGACTCGAATCGCTGTCAGCCATGTGGAAGTCCAGCGCCCTTAACCACCACCTGCCGGAACCCCCAGCATGATTTTTAAGCCACCAGATCCAGGACTCAAACCATAGTCAACCATGTGTGAGTCCAGTGCCTTAACTACCATGCCATCTGCTGGTCCCTCAAAAATTAGGTAATTTTTAACTCCAGAAAAAATAAAAGATGATTTAAGAAAGGAAATGTCGGGGCCAGCAGGTGGCAAGATAGTTAAGGCTTCTGGATTCCCACATAGCCAACTCCTATTTGAGTCCTAGACCCAGCGGCTTGAAAATCACAAGGTCGGGACCAGCAGTTAGCGTAATGGCTATGTCGCTGGACTCCCACGTAGTCGACCGCGGTTCGAGTCCCGGACCCGGCGGCTTAAACTCATGCCAGGCGCGTGTGCGTGTGTGCCCAAGATCCCGAGAGGAGAATGGAGGAGAAGGGATTGCGGCGTGGCCATCCCCCCTGGGGGGTGATTTCCTGCTTTCTATCTCTCTGTCTCTCTCTGTCTGTCTGGCGAGCGCATGCGCCCTATAGCAAAAACCTCTCCAAAAAAAGAAAAAAAAAAAAAAGAAAAAAAAAAAAAAGAAAATCACAAGGTCGGGAACCAGCAGTTAGCGTAATGGCTATGTCACTGGACTCCCACGTAGTCAACCGCAGTTCGTGTCCCAGACCCGGTGGCTTAAAACACACGCCGAGCGCGTGTGCGTGCGTGCCCAAGATCCCGAGAGGAGAATGGAGTAGAAGGGATTGCTGCGTGACCATCCCCCCTGGGGGGTGATTTCTCGCTTTCTGTCTCTCTGTCTCTCTGTCTGTCTGGCGAGCGCACGCGCCCTATAGTGAAAATCTCTCCAAAAAAAAAGAAAATCACAAGGTGGGGACCAGCAGTTAGCGTAATGGCTATGTTGCTGGACTCCCACGTAGTTGACCGCGGTTCGAGTCCTGAACCCGGTGGCTTAAACTCACGCCGGGCGCATGTGCATGCGTGCCCAAGATCCCGAGAGGAGAATGGAGGAGAAGGGATTGTGGCATGGCCATCCCCCTGGGGGGTGATTTCTCGCTTTCTATCTCTCTGTCTCTCTCTGTCTGTCTGGTGAGCGCACGCACCCTATAGCAAAAACCTCTCCAAAAAAAAAAATCACAAGGTGTAGGTGTGCATGGGTGCCCAAAATCCTGAGCGGAGAATGGAGAAGGGGTTGTGACATAGCCATTCCCCACTGTGGGGGGCAGTGATTTCTCACTTTCTCTCTGTCTCTCTCTGACAAGCTCATGCACCCTATGACAAAAACCTAAAAAAAAAAAGAAGAAGAAGAAGAAGAAGAAGAAGAAGAAGAAGAAGAAGAAGAAGAAAAGGGAAAAAAAGAAAGAAAGGAAACGATATCAATTATTGCTTGGTTCAGCAGTGACCAATATTTGCAAAGACACAGAAACGGAATTGTCAAATGTTGATTTAAGCACAATTTGTAATGTATCCGTAGGAGAGAAGGGAGGGGAACACTAAATCCTACCTGCCAAGACAGGAAATCAATACAGAATGTCTAACATCAATGAATACCAAGAGAAAAGCTAAAAGAGCTGAAAATGGTAACCTTTAGGGAGTGGGGCTGCTGGGGCTTTAAAAAATAAATATTTCTTATAGCTTTTTAATACATGAAATAGATATTATACAAGAATATAGGTCTTAAGTTACATATAACTTCATAATAAGGCATAGGAGTTACTTTTTAAAGTACTAGACAATGGAGTGGGCGGCATCTCACTCCCTGACCCAAAAATATACTACAAAGCTGTGGTAATCAAAACAGTATGGTACTGGCACAGGAACAGACAGGTGGACCAATGGAACAGAATAGAGTCCCCAGAAATGAATGCTTAAACATACAGCCAACTGATTTTTTTTTTTTGGGGGGGGGAGAGGTTTTTTGCTATAGGGCGCGTGCGCGCGCCAGACAGACAGAGAGAGACATAGAGACAGAAAGCGAGAAATCACCCCCCAGGGGGGATGGTCACGCCGCAATCCCTTCTCCTCCATTCTCCTCTCGGGATCTTGGGCACGCATGCACACGCGCCCGGTGTGAGTTGTAAGCCACCGGGTCCGAGACGCGAACTGCGGTTGACTACGTGGGAGTCCAGCGACATAGCCATTACGCTAACTGCTGGTTCCCAAGCCAACTGATTTTTGACAAGGGGTACCAGTCAATTCTGTGGGAAAAGGAAAACCTCTTCAGCAAATGGTGCTGGCAAAACCGGATCTCCACTTGCAGAAAGATGAATCTGAACCCCTACCTCTCACCTCTGACAAAAATAAAGTCAAGGTGGATCAAAGATCTAAATCTAAGACCTCAAACTATAAAACTGCTCCTGGAAAACACCAGGGAAAATCTGGGAGACATTGGGGTAGGGAAAAACTTCTTAAGTAAGACTCCCAACACACAGTCTATGATCCCTAAAATAGACAAGTGGGATTACATCAGACTAAGAAGTTTCTGCATGGCAAAAGACACAGTGATTAGTGTGAAGAGACAGCCCTCAGAGTGGGAAAATATTTTTGTTAACTATGCATCAGACAAGGGACTGATAACCAGAATTCACAAAGAACTCAAGCAGCTGTTCCGGAAAAAGACAATCAATACTATTAAAAGATGGGAGAATGAGTTGAAAAAACCACTTTCTAAAGATGACATATGAATAGCTAAAAGGCATATGAAAAAATGCTCAACATCCCTCATTGTAAGAGAAATGCAGATCAAAACAACAATGAGCTATCACCTAACCCCAGTCAGAATGTCTAAGTTTAAAAAAACAAAAAATGATAAGTGCTGGAGGGGGTGTGGTGAAAAGGGAACTCTCTTACACTGCTGGTGGGATTGTAAATTGGTACAACCACTGTGGAGAACAATTTGGAGATTCCTCCAAAATCTACAAATAGAACTACCATATGATCCAGCAATCCCACTCCTTGGTATCTACCCGAAGGACAGAAGAATACTTAATCGAAAAAGTGCTTGCACATCGATGTTTATTGCGGCACTTTTCACAATTGCTAAGTCATGGAAACAACCTAAATGCCCACGAACTGATGAATGGTTAGAAAAACTGTGGCACATATACTCAATGGAATACTATTCATCCATAAAAAACAACAAAACCCTGGCTTTTGAAAGGAAGTGGATGAATATGGAAGACTTACTGCTGAGTGAAGTAAGCCATGCTATGAAGGAGAGGCATTGTAAGTCCCCACTTAATATATACTGACTGTCTGCACTCTAAAAAAAAAAAAAAAAAAAAAAAAATATATATATATATATATATATATATATATATATATATATATATATATTTGAAACCATACTGCTTCTGTTGTTATAGAGTTATAAAATTATACAAAATTATAAGACATATTTTGAAAATTATCTTTAAAATTCAGTATTTTGAAATTTTGAAAGTTGTTTGTAAACTGTCAAGAATTATGGAGTATGAGCTAAAATTTTTTGCAATGTAAAGTAAATGTTTGTGGAAAAATGTAAAAATAAATAAATAAAAGAAAAAAAATAAAGGACACATGAAGATTTCACAGTTAAAAAAATAAAATAATAAAATAAAAAAATAAAGTACTAGACAAGAGGGAGTTATGCACTAAGCAAAGTCCCTGGGACAGCAGAGTGGAGGTGAACAGGTGAGGCTGGTGGAAATGAAACCTGTTGCAGGTCCTGCAGGTCCCAGGGACAGGAGGTGAGGGAATCTCTGCCAGATCAAGGAGGAACTAAGGTCAAGTAAGGTCACTGCTGGGAGAGGAGTGTGGGGAGCAGGCAGTGACCGGCTGGAAGACAGCATGGGCCAACACAAATGGAAGAGGTCATTCACTATTTTTTTCTTTCTTTCTTTTCTTTTCTTGCCAGAGGTCATGTACAGAGAGACAGAGAGACAGAGACAGAGAGAAGGAGAAAGCACTACACCGTGGGGTGTGGTCATGCCACAGTCCCTTTTCCTCTGAGCCTTCAGGATTTGGGGCAACATGCACACATTCCTAGCACATTTTTCAAGCCACTGGGGTCAGGACTGGAATCACGGAATCCAACCTTATGGAACCCAACTCCTTAACCACTAGGTCATGGGGCTGGCTTGCTCACGCTAAATTTTTTTTTAAGAGAGAGAGACTTGCTGTGTTTCCCAGGCTTGCCTCAAACTTGCCATCCTCCTGCACCAGCCTCCAGATTAGCTGGCGCACCCTGGCTGGAACAGGCTAGTTGTGGAAATTTTGGCTGAGGCGCCAAAGTGGCCGATTATTAGAAACCAAAGTGTATTACGTGACAGACCAACTTGCAGCAATTTCCAAGGAGGTGCTTGAGAACTGATCTAGTGGTTCTCAAGCCTTCTTATACCAAGGACATAAAAATGTTAGAGAGGGGCCAGCAGGTAGCATGGTGGTTAAGGTGCTGTACTCCCATGTGGCCAATCAAGGTTCAAGTCAGATCTGGCAGCTTGGAACTCACGCTGCGTGCATGCCCAAAATCCTGAGAGAATTGACTGTGACCCTCCCCCTGGCGGATGATTTCTCACATTCTCGTTCTCCATTTCTCTGTCTCTCTGGCGAGCACACACACCCATAGTTTAAAAAAATCTCTCTAAAAACAAAACAAAAAACAAAAAAATAAATCTAAAAGTCAGACGTTGGATTGGACAACTGCTGAGAGGTGAGGCAAAGCAGAGGAGGCTGAGGAAGCATGAGGATCACGTCGGAACCGGCCATGGCAAAGGACGTGTGAGGGCTCCCACGAAACAGATGTGGCGTGTGCCCGAGAGGACCGAGAATGGCCGCAGGAGGTTTCGCCTGGTGGAAGCACCGGAGGAGCAATGGAACCAAGCAGAGTGAAGCTGCAGGTGCTCACCAGGTGCCGAGGAGCTATAAAGGAGCAGCCGGAGTGCCAACACACAGGTCAAGGCTGTTGGAAGTTTCTATTCTCCTGTGAACCGTTAGTGCCCACGAGACTGACGGCTTTGAAGAGCTGCCAGACACAGAGGGACCTATGGGACCAATCAAGTAAGAAATTTTCTGCTCTGCTTCCTGCCCCATTCCTTCCACACCTGGGAGAGTCAGAGACAGAATGAGTAGGAGAAAGAAAAAAGGGTGCTCTTTCCTTGGGTGCAGGCTTTCTGCCTAAGCAAGTCCTACCTGGGGTTGCAGGGGGAAGACTCATTTGAACAGAGTGAAGTTTTGGTTACTACCTGTTCTAGTCCATTCTGTTGTTAATAACAGAAAATACCCGAGTCTGGGTAATTAATGAAAGAGGATTTTTAAAAAATTTTTATTTATTCATTCATTATTAATTTGACCAGAGAGAGGGAAAGTGAGAAAGCAAGCCACCAGGTCTGGGATTCGAACCGCAGTTGGCCATGTGGGAGTCCAGCGCCCTTAACCACCAAACCACTTGCTGGCCCCTCTTCCTTTCTCTTTGTTATATCATGTTGTGGGGCAGCTGGCGGGCCTGGGTAAGCAAGGGAAGACTTCCTGAAGGCTGAGTTTTTACAATATCTTTCCCACAGGACAAAAGAGAACCAGATTGATGGGGCATTGCAAAATGTCCTGAAAGACTAGGGCTGGCAGATAAAATGCAGAATGCCCAATTAAATTTAAATTTCAGATAAACAAATATATATAACTACAGGGTGCATGCACTCACAGAAGACAGAGATAGAAAGAGGGAAAGTGAGAACTCGGCCTCCAGGGAGGATGACCACACCATAATCCCTTCTCCTCCATTCTCTTTTTGGAATTTTGGGCATCTATGCATATGAGTCTGGCATGTTTTTCAAGTCGCCAGATTTAGGACTCAAACTACATAGTTGGGTATATGGAATCCCACAGCCTTAACCTCCATGCCATCTGCTATCCCGTAAACAAATATGTTTTGTTTTGAGAAGTTTTTGCCTTAGGGCATGTGCGCTTGCCAGAAAGAGAGAGACAGATACAGTGAGAGAGAAAGTAAGAAATCTCCCCGCCCAGGGGGATGACCACACCACAATCCCTTCTCCATTCTTCTCTTGGGATTTTTATTTTTAAAGAATTATTTATTCATTTATTTCCATTTATTATTATTTTTTAGTTTGACCAAAGAGAGACACAGAGAAAGAGAGAAAGGGAGAGAGCAAGCCATCAGGTCTGGGACTCGAACAGTGTTCAGTCGTGTGGGAATCCAGTGCCTTTAACCACCACGCCACCTGCCGATGTCATTTCCTTTTGGGATCTTGAGCACGCACGCATGTATGCGTGAGTTTCAAGCTCCCGGGTCTGGGACTTGAACGTCAGTCGACCATATGGGAGTCCAACGACAGAACCACTACATCATCTGCCGGTCCCAACAAATATGTTTTCAAGGTTCTTTTCTTTTTTTAATATGCCATAAGTCATGCACGCTCACCAAAGAAACGGATACAGGGAGAGAGAGAAAACAACCCACAGTAAGGTAGGATCAGATTTCAATCTCTTCCCCTCCATTTCTCTATCCTGTCAGAATTTTGGGCGCGCACACGCACGTGTGCCCAGCATGTTTTTCAAGCTGCCAGGGCCAAGATTTGAACTGTGCTGTCAACCAGGTGGGATGTGGGTCCCTTAACTGGTAAGCCACAGACCAGCTCTATTTTTAAGTTTATTTCTTTCTTCCATGAGTGAGAAAGACAGAGAGAGAGAGAGAGAGACAACATCCCCAACAGGCCTCCATGCTGCACCCCTCCCCCCCAGTCTTTAGTCAGTCCAGATTACGGGCACACATTTGCTCAGTGTACGCAGGGAGGTCTTGGGCAATCTTCCCATGTGGGATTGCCTTGAAAAGCATTGTGTTTTACTGCTATGCCACTGTCCAGCCCCCAATACACACACACACACACACACACACACACACACACACACGCAGCAGATGGCGTAATGGTTAAGTTGCTAGACTCCCACGTAGTCAACTGTGGTTTGAGTCTTTGAGTCGACCATAGCTTGAGTCCTAGACCCGGTGGCTTAAAACTCACGCTGGGCGCGTGTGTGTGCGTGCCCAAGATCCCGAGAGGAGAATGGAAGAGAAGGGATTGCAGTGTGGCCATCCCCTCTGGGGGGTGATTTCTCGCTTTCTATCTCTCTGTCTCTGTCTGTCCGGTGAGCGCACACACCCTATAGCAAAAACCTCTCAAAAAAAAACAACTGGAGGGATTAGCAGATGGCATAATGGTTACCTTGCTTATCTCCCACGTATTCGACCTTGGTTCAAGTGTCAGACCCCGAGACTTAAAACTCACACTGGACACATGTGCACGCGTGCCCAAAATCCCAAGAAGAGAATAGAAGAGAAGGGATTACAACGTGACCATCCCCCTGGAGGAGGGGGGTGATTTCTCGCTTTTTGTCTGTCTCTCCAGTAAGGGCATACACCCTATAGCAAAAAATCTCTCTAAAAAGAGAAATAAAAAAATTTAAAAAAAAAAAAAAAGAAAAAAAAATTGGGGACCTACTTACACTAAAAAATATTCATTGCTTATCTAATATTCAAGTTTAACTGAGTGTCTTGTCTTTTTGTGCTTAATCTGGCAAGCCTAAATAAGACACAGGGTAGAACTCGGCTTTAGTGGGAAACTGGGCTGAGTGTCACCAAATAGCATAAGTTCTATCTCGGCACTTATTTTTCTGTTCCTATCGGTTTCATAGGGTTCTGGCTGAGAGGAAATGACTTAAGCTGCAGTCTTGAGCAATTAGTTAGACTGAATTGAGTTGAAATGCACTCGAGCTAGTTACGCACAGAGGATGCGCCTATGGAGGCTGGACCTTCAGACAGCAGCACTCCTGAGCAGGCTGTCGTCCATTCGTGCCTGGAAGCAGAGGAATGGATGACTTCAGAAAGGTCTGGAGGCTTGAGATGCCACCCCAGTTCACCCCCAGTACCAGCCCAGCCAGGCCCTGTCTCTCCTGCCGATTTAGAGAGGTAGAAAAAGACAGGGTGACAAAGATCCCCCAGAAGCAGCCCCTCGTGGGGAGGTAGGTGCTGGCTGGATGCTGACGGGGCCCTTTGCTTTGTCCCCATCCTGCTTATTCCCAAACAACAAAAGTGCTGCTCAGCCGCCTGCCAGCCCCATTGTGCTCCCCGCCACAAAGTGCTGAGTCCAAGGGCTTCCCTGGCCATGACCTCACTCTCTTCCCCACTGCACCCAGAGGCAAGGCCAGGCGTCCAAGCCATCCACAAAACCCTGTCGAGCATCTCCCATGCACTGCATGTAGTCCTCGTGTCAAGAATGCCCAGGTCACATTCGGGGGGTTGTCGCATTTTCCTTAATGGTACCCTCATATCTAACAGCCCATCCCACTGGATGGTCAATCCTGCCACTGCTTGTGCCATGAGTGTGTGGGCTGAGAGCACAGTTCACAGTCCATGTTTCCAGTAGATCGATGCCCTCTAACAAAATGCACTGCTAAAATTGAATAAAGAAGGGACTAGCGAAAGGCACAATGGTTATGTCACTGGACATAGTGGACAGCGGTTCAAGTCCCGGACCCGGTGGCTTAAAACTCACACTGGGTGCTTGTGCATGTGTGCCTAAGAGCCCAGAGGAGAATGGAAGAGAAGGGATTACAGTATGGCCGTCCCCCCTGTGGGGTAATGTCTTGCTTTCTGTCTCTCTGTCTCTTTGATGAGGGAATGCACTATATAGAAAAATCTCTCTCTAGGGGCCAGCAGGTGGCGTGGTGGTTAAGGCGCTGGACACTCCCACATGGCTGACCACGGTTTGAGTCCTGACCTAGTGGTTTGCATTCTCACTTTCCCTCTCTCTCTCTCTGTGTCTCTATCTGGTCAAATTAAAATAAATGAATGAATAAATAAAATTTTAAAAAAAGGAAAAATCTCTCTCCAAAAATAAAAACAAAATTTGAATTAAGAAAAATGCTGGAAAGTAAGAAATATAGAATGAATGCTGTCTTCTCCAAATTTAAAGATAACCTTTTTAAAGTTTATTTATTGTTTTCTCCCATGACAGAGATGGAAAGAGAGAGACAGATAGACAATCCTCAACATTCCCCACACCTCAATCCACCCCCAGCCTCAGCAGACCTGGATCATAGACCAGCACACATGAGCATGCCCAGCAACCTCAGGTCCTGGGACGTAAAGCCAGAACCTCTCCCAGGTGGGCCCAGTTGCACCATCACTGTGCCACCATCTGCCTCCCCCTCACTCTATGTTTATGATAGCACGTGGAAGGATGGTGAGAGAGACAAAGACAGAGACAGAGATAGGCACCCTCGATGAGATCCTGCCATGCCGCTACCCTCCTGCCCTGTCTCCCAGTTAGCTAGGACCACAGGGGCTCATCCCTATGACCTATTTAGGTTGGTCCAGGACCT
Organism: Tupaia tana; assembly: GCA_026018925.1. Lineage (NCBI taxonomy): Eukaryota > Metazoa > Chordata > Mammalia > Scandentia > Tupaiidae > Tupaia > Tupaia tana. The sequence goes on along the minus strand of JAKSZU010000011.1, from coordinate 22,284,552 downwards.
CACCTGGACCTCCCACATGGTGCCAGCCACTGTGCAGTGGCACAGTTCAGCTTGCACCACTGTGCTGGGCCCGAAGTTTTATCTGATAAATTTTTCTAAAATCTTTGCTGCTTGCGCCCACTTGTTTCTATTAGAATCCGGCAAGAGGTGGTGTCTGATTAGGCATAACCAATAATGCAGTTAAGGGTCGGTGGCGTGGTGGTTAAGGGCTCTGGACTCCCACATGGCTGACCATGGTTCGAGTCTCAGACCTGGTGGCTTGCTTTCTCACTTTCCATCTCTCTCTCTCTCTCACTCTGTCCCTATCTGGTCAAATTAAATAAAAATAAAATAAATAACAAAGTAAAATAAATAAATAATTCTTAAAAAAATAATAATGCAGTTAAGGGCTGGCAGCTGGGTAAGGTGCTGGACTCCCACATGGCTGACCATGGTTTGAGTCCTGGACCTAGCAGCTTGTTTTCTCTCTTTCTGTCTCTCTGGTCAAATCGAAGACTAATAATAAAAAATAAAATTAAATGAATAATTCTTTAAAACATTTTTTAAATGCAGTTGCTATTTATTGAGCTCTATACACTTACCTCTTTCCTAAACACATTTATCTCCCTTTGTCCGAGAGCAACGTAGGTGTTATTAGCCTACTTCATGCCAGATAGAAAAGAACAAGAATTAGAGTTAGATGGACATGAACTGGAGTCCCTGCTAAGTTCTCTGGCCTGTAATTGGCCTCTCAGAGCCTCAGTTAACTCATCTGTAAAATGGGTATAATGATCTACTTCATGAGGTTGCTGTGGAAGTAAGAAGTCTTTTTACATTGGCTTTTATTTTCTAAATGTTGTTTTCCAAGCTATTATATATTTGGAGTGTAGAACAATTTGTAAGATGAATACTTTTTTTTTAATGTGCATTATTAAAAATGTCCTGAGCAAAGCTAACTGTCAACTTTATTAAGGAGGATTGCTCTGTGCCCAGTACCTAGTGTAAAATAAAATCAAGTAATAGAAAAAAGAAGAAGGAGGAGGAGGAGGAGGAGGAGGCGGAAGTGTTGGGCCAGCTGGTGGTATGGTGGTTAAGGTGGCTGACTCCCAAGTGACTGACTGCAGGGTTTCAGTCCTAGACCTAGTGACTTGAAAACCTCACCAGGCGTGTAATGTGTGCATGATCAAAATCCAGGGAAGAGGGAGAAATGGAGGAGAAGCAATTGTGGCATGACCACACCCTACAGGGAGTGCTTTGTCCCCTCCACCTCCTGCCCTCCATCTCTCTCTGGTGAGTGCAAGAACTCTCTGGCAAAATAAAAAAATAAAAATAAAAATAAATAAAAAAGAGGAGAAGAAAAAGAGGAATAGCAGGAGCAGGAGGAGGAGGAAGAAGAGGAGGAGGAGAAGGAAGAAGAAGAAGGAAGGAGGAGAAGGAGAAAGAGAAGAAGATGATGGCACTATCTGAGGCCAAGCAGTGACATGACTGGACCACAGGAAGAGATCCTGGGTCCTGGGTTCGTGTCCTGGGATCTCCCTAAGTATTGGAGGTGCACACTTACCTGAGATCTGGATTAGCTGGGACTGTGGTAAATAAAGGCATGAGGACCCCATTGGGGGTGCCTATCTCTTTTTCTATCATGGAAGAAATAAATAAACATTAAAATGAAATGTCTGGTTTTCAGTCAATGCTTGGTAAGCTGTAACTTTTAGAATTATTATTATTACTATTATTTCATTTGACCAGAGAGACACGGAGAGGGAGGGAAAGTGAGAAAGCAAGTCACCAGGTCAGGAACTCAAATCATGGTTGGCCGTGTGGGAATCCAGTGCCTTAACTACCATGCCACCTGGAGGCCCCTGTCATTTTGATTTTTTTTTTTTAAGTTTTATTTATTTATTTATCTTTAAGATTTTGCTATCGGTCACATGCACTTACCAGAGAGAGAAAGCGAGAAAGCAAGCTGCCAGGTCTGGGACTTGAACCACACTTGTACATGTGGGAGTCCAGCGCCTTAACCACCATGCTACCTGCTGGCCCCTTATTATTTTAATTTGCCAGCACATGCGCTCACCAGAGAGAGACAGAGAGAGAGGGAGAAAGAGAAAGCAGCCCTCAGTGGGGCTTGGTCATGCTATGAGCCCTCTTTTCCACCTTTCCATTCTGTCGGGATTTGGGAAATGCATGTATATGCACCTAAAGTGATTTTCAAACCACCATAGCTAAAATATGAACCATGTGGTCAGCCATGTGGGATCTGGTGCTCTCTCTCTCTCTTTTTTAAAAGAATTATTTATTTAATATTTATCTATTTATTCATATATTTTAATTTGACCAGAGAGAGACACAGAGAGGAAAGGAGGGAGAAAGCAAACCACCAGGTCTGGGACTCAAACCATGATCGGCCACGTGAGAGTACCCAGTGCCTTAACCACCACGCCATCTGCTGGTCCCAGGATCTGGCTGTCTTAACCACCAGGCCACAGGGCTGGCCCTGTTGTTATTAAAGATGACCAGGAGAGACTCGAATCCAGATTGGGAGGAGGAATTACAAATTGGTTGCTCCCTTTGTTCCTATTCCTTACGTTGCTCTATGCTAACTTTTCTGGAAAAGTGTCCAAGGGAGAATCCTCTAGAACATGGTTTAAAACTGGGGCCAGCAGGTGTCATGGTGGCTAAGGGCACTGGACTCCCACATGGTTTGAGTCCTGGACCTGGTGGCTTGCTCTCTCACTTTCTCTCTCTCTGTCTCTGGTCAAATTAAAAATAAATAAATACATACGTTCATAAATTTAAATAAAATAATTATTTTTTAAAACCTAAAAAACTATTTCGAGGGGTCCTGGAAGTGTCACGGCAGAACACACACTCTGGGAGACTGATTGACACAGAGATCTCCCTGAATACACCAGGCAGGTGTGAGCCCATGACCCAGGGCTGGCTCAGGCTAGGGATGGATCACAGTGACAAGACAGAGTGTGGTATTTTTCTATTTCTCTCTCTGTCTTGCTCATGGAAGAAAGGAATAAATAAACTTCAAAACAAAACAAAACCTATATTGAGTGGGCGTTTGGAAAGTCTGGTGATTAGCATTGGAGATCTAAGAGTTCTTAAGCTTCTGGGACCTAGATGACTAAGGAACAGCCTATGGCTGTTTAGGACTCCAGAAATGCTTGGCAAGTATTTGCAAATTGTTTGCACAATAACCTTGACTTTCCCCCTTAACAATAGTTTCATGAAAATGCATTTGAGCTTCCAGTCAAACATAAAAGCTCTACTTCTTCACAAAAATTAAAAACTGGCAGGCTGGCCCTACAGTCTGGTGGTTAAGAGAACCAGATCCCATACAGCTGACTGTGTGGTTTGAATCCCAGCCCCAGAAGCTTGAAAAATACATTGGGCATATGTGTGTGCATGTCCCACATCTCAACAGGATGGAGAAATGGAGAAGGGATGGTGGTGAGACCACACTCCATTGGGGAGTACTTACTTTATCTTTTTTTTTCTCTCTTTCTGGCAAGCACACACCCCTCTGGGAAAAAATTAAATTAGTCTTTATTGTACAAACAATTCAGTAGAATGTAAAGTTCCCAAATGATAGTTCCTTAGAGTACATGCAGCGTGAACATAGCACAAGCAAGCCTATTGTGACAGGGGTGAGCGGGCTAAGCTCAGCTAGGTGCTCCTAGCAGGAAGCAACCACCTCTGTCCCCCACACTCATAACCCAGTCATTCATTCATTCAAAATGTATTTACATAGGAGTTGTGCTCAGAGCTGAAGACATGACAATTAACAAGACGGATGAGGCCACTGCCCTCATACAGCACGGATTCTGGTGGAAGAAGTAGGTAAGTAAACAATCAGTTTCTTCTTTTCTTTCTTCTTTTCTTTCTGTCTTTCTTATTTTTGGGGGGAGAGGTTTTTGCTATAGGGCGTGTGCACTCGCTAGAAAGACAGAGACAGAGAGACGGAAAGTGAGAAATCACACCCCAGGGGGGATGGCTACGCCGTGATCCCTTCTCCATTTTCCTTTTGGGATCTTGGCCACGCACGCACATGCACCCAGTGTGCATATAAGCCACCAGGTCCAGGACTCGAACCATGGTCAACTACATGGGAGTCCAGCAGCATAGCCATTATGCCAACTGCTGGTCCCAACAATCAGTTTCCTTATCTTGAAAAATAACTTTAATTTCGTTGTTGTTGTTGTTGAGATTTTTGCTATATGGCACGTATGCTTGTGGAAGAGACAAAGACAGAAAGTGAAAAATCACCTGCTGGGGGGATGGCCACGCCGCAATCCCTTCTCCATTCTCCTCTCAGGATTTTGGGCACGCATACACATGTGCCCAGTGTGAGTTTCAAGTCACCAGATCTGGGACTTTAAACACAGTCAACCATGTGGGAGTCCAGCACCTTAACCACTACTCCATCTACTGTAATTGTTTTAATAGAAAGTATATTCTGGGACTGGCAGGTGGCGTGGTGGTTGAGGGTGCTGGAGTCCCACAGGACTGACCATGGTTGGAGTCCCGACCCAGCAGCTTGTTTTCTTGCTTTCCCTTTCACTCTTTCTCTGTCTTTCTCTGGTCGAATTAAAAAGAAAAAAGAAAAAAGAAAAAAAAAAAAATGGGGCCAGCAGGTGGCATGGTGGTTAAGGGCACTGAACTCCCACATGGCCAAACATGGTTTAAGTCCTGGACCTGGCGGCTTGATTTCTCTCTCTCACGCACACACGCACATACTCTGTCCCTGTCCCCCTCTGGTCAAATTTAAATAAATAAATAAAAATAAATCTTAAAAAAAATAAGGAATTAAATAAAGAATTCTTCTTTTTTTTTTTTTTTTTTTTTTTTGCTATAGGGCGCATGTGCTCGCCAGAAAGACAGAGAAAGACAGAGAGACAGGAAGCAAGAAATCACCCCCCAGGGGAGAGGGCCACACCACAATCCCTGCTCCTCCATTCTCCTATCAGGATCTTAGGCACACATGCACACGTGCCCGGCGTGAGCTTAAGCCACCGGGTCCAGGGCCCGAACCACAGTCGACTACATGGGAGTCCAGCGACATAGCCATTACACCAACTGCTGGCCCCAATAAATAATTCTTTAAAAAGTAAAGTATGGTCTTGGGCCAGCCCATGGTCCGGTGGTTAAGGTGGCTGAATCCCACATGGTCAACTGCGCGGTTTGAGTCTCAGAACTGGTGGCTTGAGAAACCCACCGTGTGTGTGTGTGTGTGTGTGTGTGTGTGTGTGTGTTGTGTGTATGCCCAGAATCCCAGCAGAAGGAACAAATGAAGAAGAGATTGCAGCCTGCCCATGCTCCAGGGTGGGGATGCCTTCTCACTTTCTGTTTCTCTCCAGTGAGCATACAGATCCTCCAGCAGGTTAAAAATAAAAAGTATGTTATCAATGACTCAAGTTTGAAGATTACAGAAAACCATACTGTAAAAGTCTGCCCTATGCTTGAGCCCCAAGTGCCTCAGTTTCCCTCCCAATATTTCCAGTTTCTAAAGTGATTCCTATAGCATGATCATTGGAAAAGTATAGAGTGCCAGGTGGGTGCGTTGTGAGGGTACCTAAGCCAGTCTAGAAGTTAGGGAATGAATGAATGAACAAATTCACGTAAGTGTTTCCCTAAATCCCCAATTTTGCAGGAGGAAAGAAAGGAGAAAGAGAAGGTAAAGGGAGGACAAACCACCAGCCATGAACAGCTAGTGCTTTAAACCCTTGCACGGCCACCTGGCGGTCAGAGCCTGCTGTGATCCCCAGGGCAACTCTGTCCCTTGCTAGCTATTGATCCAGACATCACCAACTAGTCAAGGCAGCAGACACATCTGGGGGTGGCGCTCCATGCAGATGCTCATGCTTACAATGAGACTTACATGTTTACAATGTTCTGCCCAAATCTGCAAACACTTACATGCATACCAGACCGCACCCCTGCTTTTGGCTCCAAGATTAAAAGGGGCTCTGATGAAACTTGAACCACGAGCTGGAGAGATTGCAGAGGAACTGGGAGAACTTTCTTCCTCTCTCCAACCTGCTGTAAGATTATCTATAGTATCGGTCACCAGGAAGAGAGCAGGGTAATAAATAATCATAAAACTACAACGTATCAGGCAGATATTGTTTTTTGAGATTGACAGAGGCAGAGTGACTTGCCTAAAGTCACCTAACCAGGGGAGCTGGCATTTGAACCCACATCTGCTTCGTTCAAAGCCCTCTGCACCTGCTGCATCTTCTTGCTTCTCATAGCAGCTGCAGTGCTTGAACAATGCAGCATCCTTCCCCTCAGGGCTCCTGGGGAGGCCCACGCTTCCCTACCATACCCTCATTAAGTGTTCTGAACTTCCAGGGAGAAACCATATGTATTCTTCAGGGTATAGGCACATTACATTGGGCCTATGAGCTTCCCAAAGGCCTAAAACAATATATTAAAACCCCCAAAATAATTATTGGCTCCAAAATTTTCAAAGACACTGCAAAATTAAAATGAATATTTAATAAAATAGCTACGGAGAGACTCGTATCTACTAGTTGACTATAATTGAATTCAGCTCTTACACTTTTATGTATAAATACAGGATAATAAAATTCCGGAGAACACAGTAAACCATTTTTTCCTCAATCAAGTTCAGAACTGTAATAATCCTTCCACGTTTTGAACAACAAAAAGAAATGTATATCCCATACAGAAGTGAGGTGCACTTTTGATATCTTTTGTATGACCCCGGGGCCTCCCCAGATCTAAGGAAGGTCTCAGAGGAGCATGAGAGGAATCGGCGAGGACAGGGGAAGAACAGCCACTGCAGAGACCTCCTTCCTCACCTCCCAGCTGTGCCGAGCTTAAGCCCAAGGCAGCCACCTCAGCCACCGCAGTGGGCCTCTCTGGATTTCTGTATCCCTGGCCTAAACAAAGGCCAAGGTCTGCCCGCCCAGCAGGCTGAGCCACCAAAGCTCTGGGGATCAGGGAAACAAAAGCAGAGAGAAAGCAGAGTGCTGACAGGGCCAGAGGCCATCGGCCACAGGCCTATAAAGAGGGGGTCTGCAGAGGAAGTGGCACCAGATGGAGACCCGGACTGTGCAGCGGGAGCTGGGTGAGTAAGGCCCTCACCATTCCTCTCCTTCCCCTGAGGAGAAACTCCCAGCAGACAGCCCCCCGTTTTCCTGCTAGTGATCAGAGATTCTAGGGTGGCTGGGGAAGAGTCGGGGAACTCTGGAGAACACAGCCTCCCTCCTAGCCCCCTGACAGGGAGCCACTGATATGACAACAACCATGGCCCAAGCAACTCTAACTGGAGATGGGGGACATGGGGTCCCAAGAAATGAAAAGGCTTCCTGGGCACAGCAAGGTATAGGGGGAAGGAGCTGGGGAATGTGGCTTATTCAAAGGTTCAGAATGGAAAGATTATCCCAGAGTTCACACATCAGTCTCCAGGCCTGATAGCAGCCAGAGGGGTGAATGTCTGTCCTGAGTCAAAAAACCTGAGATGCACTTGCCTGCGTTCTTCTTCCTTCCCCTCCTTCTCCCTCTTCTTTCCCTTCCTGCCATCCTTCCCTTCTTTACTCATCTCACCATCTTCACCGTCTACCTAACCTCTGCGGGCCTCAGTATCTTCCTCTGTAAAATGGGGTGTTGATAGTACTTCCCCCATAGGCTGTGGTGAAGATTAAATGCATGAGTGTAGGTAAAGCATTTGGAACAGGGGAGCCATCACTAGGTGTTAACCATCTTGGTTACTCCCTTTCCTTCTTTACTTTGCTTCAACATGTCTTTTTTAATCCCTACCCCCTCCCCATCCTAAAACGTGCTGGTTTTGGATGCTACATTAATCACCCAGAGGACCCAGACCCTGCCACTGAGATGCTCACCCATGCTCTGTGTTAAATAGAAACACAGATCATGGGACCAGCATTTGGCGTAATAGCTATATTGCTGGACTCCCATGTAGTTAAACGTGGTTCGAATCCCGGACTTGGTGGCTTAAACTCACGCCGGTAAGGTATGCGTGTGTGCCCATAGACCAGCACTGCAGTGAGTGCTGGAAATCAAGGAAGAGGTGAAGGGCTGCAGGCTGGAGAAATCAGAAAAACCTCTAAGGAAGTAAGATCAAGGTCAAGTAAGTCTAGGAAATGCAGAAACAGGGAAGGAATGGTAATGTGGCCACACACTGCAGCCAGGAGAGGGTGACCCTGTGAAGGAGCAGAGCCCGGGCTGCCCTTAAATTGGGGGCAGGCCGGAGTGGGGATCTGGGCCGTGCCAGCTGTGTGGTCTGTCACATACGGGTCTGGACTAGATGCTTGTCGGGAAGTTCATATTGGGGCATGTGAGACTGAGACAATGCTATCGTCCAGAGGCAGGTGAGAGGACAGGAGCGACATTTATCAGGTCACAAAGCCTGTGCAGTGCTTTTCTTGCACTGTTGTTTCTAATCCTTACAATAACTGCACGTAGAAGCTTTAACAATGGAACAACTGAGTGGCAGAACCAGGGTCCCAGCCAAAGTCTATCAAACATCAACCTCCTTCACCCCACCTCCACCACACAGGCTGTCATAGTGTGTCTTTCTGTCTTCCAGAAACCCTTCCAACCACCAAGATGGCTCAGACCAATCCTTTGCCAGGGGCCCTGGGGCCATGGAAGGTAAGCCCACCCCCAGCACATGAAAAATTGAGGAATCCAACAGTGGAGGGCTGAGATGATACAACAGAGCAGGCCTAGCACCGGGCATGGGACAGTGACTGAGCAATGAACTACTGATCTATAGAAGAGACTGACCTCCTTTAGACGCTATTGAAGAAAGGAACTCAGGATACCTTCTGTCTTGATCAGAGGACGGATGACCTTTGGAAACTATGTTGGGCAGGAGATGATACCTAGTTTCTTAGGTCAACTCTTCCATACAGCAAAAGTCATCTTAATATAGAGTAGCCCAAAGGGGATTATGCCTATGGAGAAAATAAGAGCCCATAAATGAAATGAGATTTGCCACCAGATCCTAAATAAGTCATAGGACCCTGGTCCTAACTAAAGTTGGTTTTAACCATTCGCCGAAGTGGCTGATCCTTAAGCTTTTCATGTTTCCTCAACACTGTCCTCTCCTCATTGGGCCAACTCTGAGACCAGTTCAGAGCTTGGGAGTTGTCTTCTGGCAGATCCAAAAGAAAATTCCAGTTTGAGGTATGAAAGGGGTTTATCACAACTTTCCCTTTAAAAACCTTAGGTTTCTATAGTGGGTATGGCGGAGAGGCTAAGAATCTATAGAGAGCTTATGGGACTCCCAGTCTGAGCCATTTACCCAGGAAATACAGTGAAATGAGGGTTTACAGGGCTTTGGTCTGTCCATGGGCTGCCCATTGTCCCTAGAATAAACCGATACCCCCACATCCTGCCTAGACTGTAAGGGACCTCTTCAGACATCTTGGGCTACAGATGGTGACAGAAAGCATAGGGTCAGATGACACAAGCTAAGCTGTTAGCCTGACTCTACACTCTTTCTGATGTACCAGATTCTAGTTCTATTGCCCTATTGGATCCCATTTCAGATAACCATCTATGACCAGGAGAACTTCCAGGGCAAGAGGATGGAGTTCACAAGCTCCTGTCCAAATGTCTCCGAACGCGGTTTTGATAATGTCCGGTCTCTGAAGGTGGAATGTGGCGCGTAAGTATGGACCTCAGCAGAACCGCAGGTCCCTTATTTCAGGTCCCTTCAGACATAGAACCGTACAGTGGACTGGGGTTACAAATATGTTCCCCCAGACTCTGATTATTTCTTGGAAAGAATCCTGAAGTAAACTCAAAAGAAATCACTACTTGCAGAACATGAAGTTCCTGGTGGTTTGGTGCTATTAGGTTTTCAGGGAAGTCAAGAGATATTTTTCTATGCAAAATGCATTATGACTTTCCCAACAACCCAATAGATTTGCAGGGATGGTGAGAGTTTAAAGAAATATACAAGGGGACTTTTTTTTTGAGGTTTTTGCTATAGGGCACGTGCACTCTCCAGACAGACAGGGACAGAGAGATAGAAAGCGAGAAATCACCCCCCAGGGGGGATGGCCATGCTGCAACCCCTTCTCCTCCATTCTCCTCTCAGGATCTTGGGCACGCACGTGCACGAGCCTGGCATGAGTTTTAAGCCACCGGGTCTGGGACGCGAACCATGGTCGACTATGTGGGAGTCCAGCGACAGGGCCATTACGCTAACTGCTGGTCCCACAAGGGGACTTTAAATCATTCTCGGAAAGATGGAATTGAAATGCCAATTTATTTCGGCACAAAACATGTTTCAAATCCATGCATTTTTTTTCATAATACACATTTTTCACAAGCTTTTTCTTTGTGTTAGTCAGACAGTGAGGGGAGAGAGAAAGAATACTCCAGTGGGGCGTGGTCACACTGCAAACCTTTGCCTCCATTTCACCTCACTAGGATTTGGGGCATGGTATACATACATGTCTGGCATGTTTAAGCCACTAGGGCCTGGATTCAAATTGCAATAGTTGGCCATTTGTGATCTGGCTCCTGATGCACAACATTTAAATCCCTGTGCTCAGGCTGGCTCTTTTTTTTTTTTTTTTTGGAGAGATTTTCGCTATAGGGTGCATGCGCTCGCCAGACAGAGACATTAGAGACAGAAAGCAAGAAATCACCCCCCAGGGGGGATGGTCACGCCACAATCCCTTCTCCTCCATTCTCCTCTCAGGATCTTGGGCACGCACGCACATGCGCCCGGCGTGAGTTTTAAGTCACCGGGTCCGGGACGCGAACCGCGGTCGACTACGTGGGAGTCCAGCGACATAGCCATTACGCTAACTGCTGGTTCCCAAGGCTGGCTCTTTTCAAAAACTTTTTCAAGACCCCTCATATATGACGAATGACTGGGGTTAGTGACAGTACTAAGTGTGCTTCTGGAGCCCACAAGCCACTGCCTAGAATTCTCTCAGAACAGCCACGGGACCCTTGAGGTCTTTTTTTTTTGAGAGGTTTTTCAGAAGAGGGCGCGTGTGCTCGCCAGACAGACAGAGACAGAGAGATAGAAAGCGAGAAATCACCCCCCAGGGGGGATGGCCACGCCGCAATCCCTTCTCCTCCATTCTCCTCTTGGGATCTTGGGCACGCAAGCACACACGCCAGGCATGAGTTTAAGCAGCCGGGTCCTGGACTTGAACCGCGGTCGACTACGTGGGAGTCCAGCGACATAGCCATTACACTAACTGCTGGTCCCGAGACCCTTGAGGTCTTGCCTGCAGTCAATAGGTTGAGAGGAAATCATGAAACTGCAGCCCTGTATGACTAACTCTCCCCCTGCACGGGCCAGCAGTGGTGTGGTGGTGAAAGTGCTAGACTCCCACATGGCTGACTGCAGTTCGTGTCCTGGATCTACTGGCTTGCTCTCTCACTCTCCCTCTTTCAATAATAAAATTAAAAAATAGTATACTTAAAAAAAAAAAAAAAAAAAAAAAAAAAAAAAAAAAAAAGGAACTCAACCTTGGGACTCCAGAGATTTATTAGTTCCTTGTCTTTCAAGAATTTACTTTAATGGTTAATCACCTTGGCAAAAGAAGCCCTCTCATTTGAGTCTTCTCTAGGTAAGGTAGTTGAGGCCTTTACTATAACCTGAAAACCTGTAAGGAAAAAGCTCTCTTAGCCTAGGCCAGCTGGCTTTGCCTATGGATAGGATCCACAAGTTGCTTGCCACCAAAATTGAGCTCTTCAGTCCTTTAAAATGGGCTTAAATGTATTATTACTAATAGAGACCCAAGTGTGGAAAGCTGAACAGAGGTGTTACACAGTAAATAAGGTATATGTACGTATGGACTAGTCATCTGTCAGCTGCCCGTTCATCCCTTTGCTTCTTTAGGAAGAAGCAAACAGGCTTGGCTAGAACCAAACCAACAGTCACTAGATCCTGAACCTGGAGCTCTAGGTAGAGAATAGATGATTTAGGAAGAAAACAAAACTTTAGACTAGCTTTGTTAATGCACATCACCTAGGCCATTGGATAATCCCTAAATTATTACATTTACAAACATGGTTAGTGTAGTTGCCAGTTCATTCCCACCTCTTGTACTAAATTTATTACTTGGTATGGCTTTCCTGGTCTTGGCTTGATATTTTGCCTCACTATTAACTTATCTGTATAAAACAAAAGATGCCTTCTCCCTGAAGCTATGAACACCATAAACATAGACCCTATTATGTCTTTGGCAGATGGATTGGTTATGAACATACCAGCTTCTGTGGGCAACAGTTCATTCTGGAGAGAGGAGAATACCCTCGTTGGGATGCTTGGAGCGGGAGTAACGCCTACCACATTGAGCGTCTCATGTCCTTCCGCCCCATCTGTTCTGCAGTGAGTCTGGAATTTTTACTTCTCTTCATGTAAGGGATGGGGAGAGAGAGGGCATAGACAGACATTTATGTTACTTCTCATCAGTTATACCGAATGCAGCAGGAGAGAGAAAAGCAAAACACTGCTCCAAGTATGCCATTCAACTTCTGTCTACCTGCTGGTATTTTTGTGTTAAAATAAGGGTCTTATAGGTGGCAAATAGATACTCAAGAGCTCAGTCAACTGGTGAAACACTAGTGAACTGGTAAAAGCACTTACCATGCAGTAGAAAGTAAATCTTTGGCCAGTTAAATTCCAACTGTGTAATATTTGATTGCAGCAATAGAGAAATGTTGATATGAGGAGGATGACTGAATTAGTAGCCAAGTTTTCTAGTATCTCCTATTAATTTATAACTACCTTACTTCTAACACTAAATATTCAATAACATATCAGGCTAAGATGTTTCTAAGGTTTTCGGAAGAGTTCAAGCAGAAGCAGGACAACTTTCAGGGGTGTATTGAAAATGACCCCTACATTGAAGGGAGGCTGGGCTAGATTCAGTATGCATTTCATGACTTTTCTGATTTTAATCTCACCTTATTCAAAGTCCTATCAAAATTCACCTGGTAGAAAAGGTAACTTAAACAGTTGTATTTCATGTTCCTTTTCATTGTTTTCTGTAAAATGTATACATTCTACCTAAGTATATTCTAGAGTTTGGGAGAATGTAGCTACCCACCTCACCAACACCCTGATCCTATATAGAACAATTTCATCACCCAGAAAGCTCTCTGGTGGTGTTTCAGACAACTGCTCCCCACTACTTGCTATCATGTTTTGTTAGATTTTCCCCCCCTTTGGAGAGGTTTTTACTATAGGGTGTGTGCGCTCGCCAGGAAGAGAGCGAGCGAGAGCATGAGAAATCATCCCCCAGGGGGGATGGCCATGCCGCAATCCCTTCTCCAATCTCCTCTCAGGATCTTGGGCAAGCATGCACACGTGCCCGGAGTGAGTTTAAGCCGCCAGGTCCGGGACTAGAACCATGGTCAACTACATGGGAATCCAGAGACATAGCCATTATGCTAACTGCTGGTACCATGTTTCGATCGTTTTTCAGTATGTCACCTAGTATTTGTACACTCTAAAAGTTAAAGTATTTTAACTGGATTAAACAGAGTCAAAGATAACTTTTCCCTTATAAATCTCCATACTACCTGAATCTTTTTCAATCATGACCACATACTTCCTTTTATAAACCAGAAAAGTTCAAAGAAAGAAACACAGTCATCTTAACACTAGCACTAAACACTGTAAAACAATTGCTCAATTACAGAATCATAAGGAGTCTAAGATTACCATCTTTGAGAAAGAAAACTTTATTGGACGCCAATGGGAGATCTGTGATGACTATCCCTCCTTGCAAGCTATGGGATGGTTCAACAATGAAGTTGGTTCTATGAAGATACAATGTGGAGCGTAAGTTCAAAAACATGATTGGAATATACTTCCAAGTAACTGCAGCAGGTGGAAATCTTGTTAAATTTTTTTTTTTAAGAATTATTTTATTTTACTTTATTTCAATTTGACCAGAGAGGGACAGAAAGAGATGGTGAGAAAACAAATTACCATGTCTGGGGCTTCAACTGCAGTTGGCCATGTGGGAGTCCAGCACCTTAACCACCATGCCACCTGCTGGCCCAGTCTTGTTGAATCTTAATAGTCATGTTTTATCAGATTTCATACACTGCTATATTGTTATAGGTATCTGTTACTAGTAATTTTATTTTTTTCTAATTTTGCTCTATGACATGTGAACTCACAAAAAGTAGAAGGAAAGTGAGAAATAATCCCTTGGGGGACGGCCACGCTGGAATCTCTTCTGTATTCCACTCTTGAGATTTTGGGCATGCACACACAAGCATCCTGTTTAATTTTCCCCCCAAGCTGCAGGGTCTGGGATGCAGACTGCACAGTAGGCCATGTGGGATCCAGCCACCTTAACCTCAGCATCACCTGCCCACCCAGTTATTAGTAATTTTAAGTCTTAAATTCTTATCACTTAAGGTTACAGATTTTCCCCCCAGATAGATAGTACTCTACAGGAGCTTGTCATCTACTCTTACAACTTTTCTCAGGATTAAGGTTAAATGTTTACCTATCGGACCAGCAGATGGTGTAATGGTTCGTCTGGATTCTACATAGCCAACCATGGTTCAACCCCCAGACCCCGTGACTTAAAATTCACTGGGCACATTCATGTATGTGTGCTCCAGATTTTGAAACTGAAAAAGGGATTGCAGTGGGCCATCTACCCTGAGGGGTGATTTCTCGCTTTGTCTCTCCAGGGAACATGCATACCTTATAGCAAAAATCACTCAAAAAAATAAAAATGAGAAATGTTTAGCTGTCACTGCATTATGCTTACAGTGCCTGCCACACTTAGAATGGCCATTATTTCCTAAATCTAAAGTTTTTTTTTTTTTTTTTTTTTTTTTTTTTTTTTTTTGAGTTATTTGCCTTAGGGAGTGTGCACTTGTGGTAGAGACAGACAGTGAGAGGCAAAGTGAGAAGTCACCCCCAGGGGATGGGCACACTCCAATCCCTTCCCCATTCTCATCTTGGGCACACATATACTCATTGAACTGTAATCACTACACGCACCTGGCATGTTTTTCAAGTCATCCAGTTCAGGATTCGAACCATGGTTGGCCATGTGGAAGTCCAACAACATAATCTCTATGCCATCTGCTGGCTCTTAAAAGTATCTTATATTCTGTATTCAAGAGAGGCTCAGGCTTGGCAGTGTTGACCAAGTACCTAACTAGTTTTAATAACACAATGTACTTTGATTTCCTAGCTGGGTTTGCTACCAGTATCCTGGATATCGTGGATATCAGTATATCTTGGAATGTGACCATCATGGAGGAGACTATAAACATTGGAGAGAGTGGGGTTCTCATGCCCAGACATCCCAAATCCAATCAATTCGCCGTATTCAACAGTAGTGGATTAAAAGCTCCAAGTAAGAAAATTCTTCAAGCATGAGATCTTGCTAAGCACTCTAGAATGAGTTTTATGTTCTGCTCACAGACATTGCTTCCAAATGTTAGCTGCTGAAATCCACAATAAATGTCATTTAAAAAAAAAAAAAAACAACACCTTGTAGACTGGGTTAACTACCATGCTTCACACAAAGCACACTTAGGTGGCTGGGAATTTTTAGACAAGTTTCATTTTAACTCCAAACCCACGTTAGTGTCCTTACAAGTTACTCAACAGGCCAAGGATAGTTACTCCCTAACTCAAAGCACAATCAAGTATACAACCCAAATGTTGTATCTATAATGACAGATACACTCTTTTTTCTTAAAGTTTTGTTATAGAGCACATATGCTCAACAGAAAGACAAGAAATCACCCCCCACACACACACCCTGGGGGAAATGGCCACGCCACAATCTTGTCTCCTCATTCCTCTCTTGGGATTTTGGGCATGCACACACATGTATCCAGCATGAGTTTCCAGCCGCCAGGTCTGGGACTCAAACCATGGTCAACTACATGGGAGTCCAGTGATATAACCACTATGTCACCTGCTGGTTCTGACAGATACACTTCTAATAAATGGCTTTCCATCTTTTTTGTTTTTACTAGTCCCCTAATACTGACATTGTTTCTTTTTCACCTTGTGAATCAGTGTTAAAAAGGTTCTCAACTGTGTATTGACATTTATTTCCATATAATGTTCCGAATAAATCCAGAATCTTGGCAGCTTATCATTCTAGTTGCTTAACTGCTTAAGCTCCATTTTTCTTCTATTCCTATTGGAAAAATGTTAAGATTCAATGTCCTGCAAAAAAGCACAATAGTTGCTTTTATAGCTAAATTTTCAACAAACATGTTAATTCTAAGCACCATACTGGCCCCAAATCCAAACAGATATTATGACAATAGTATATGTTAAAATTTAGATTCTTTATACATTTGTTCCTTGGGGGTGGGGGGCAGGAAATCAATGTTAATACTCTTTAACTTTCAGTCAAAGCAAACAAAAGATGGTAACACAAAGACCTCAGAAACTTTAAAATTTTTTATTCAACAATGTACACTTAATGTCTCTTAATGTGATCTACAAATTTCTCAAATTTTTTTTTCTGATAAAATAAGTAAATCTGGGGTGTGGTTGTAGAATGTAATTTATATTTTTAAAACACTGAACATGAAGTAAGACATCAATAAAGGAAGATCATCATGTAACTGATACTTCCTCAGAATCCATGATATCACAAACAGCTAAAGCAAATACCTAAGCATTTTGCAAAAGGGTAAATTTCTCATCATTGTTCTTACATCTAGAAAAAAAACTATCTTTTTTGACTGGGCAAAAACAAACATTCAATTTTTTTTTGGAGCGGGGAAGGAAAAACATTCTCTAAACTGTACTCCCCTGATTATTCTTCCCTCCCCCAGATTAAGAAGTAACTCCGCTCCTAAGTATCTCTATGCATGAAGGACAAATTACTTTGCTCCTCCAGTATGTTCTGAGAGTGAACATAAATGAACTAATGACAGATGCAACCATAACCATCTAAGATGATGGTTTACACTCCTGCATTTCTGTATTTTAAGGCCACACATTATGGGCCACCTTTCAATTCTTGACTAGTAGGCTTAGTTTTTAACCACCACTACCAATGAAGATACATTAAGGGTTTTCTGTGTTTTCAAAGTCAACAATATACATCAAGAGCACACTTGATGACAGAGAAGTAACACTCTTCTATACATAGGAAAAGTTATAAAACAGAAATATTTCTTTTTAAACTATGAGCATAGGGTAATTATCATTAGTAATGTCTACTACTTAAATTTATTAGCCTCTCCTACAAAGGTCCTAAAAAGATTAGGAAAAAAATCTTAAATCTTTTAAAAGATGATTTGACAATGTGGCCAGTATATTTATACAATTTTCTAAGTACACATACATGTGAAGTAAAGCTACTTAGTATATGCAGGCTGCAATTAAACCAAATGGGCCCGATTTCTCTAATCAGCTTGGGCAATTGAAAGCAACCTGTGCTTTTTTTTTTTTTTTTTTTTTTTTTTTTGGAGAGGTTTTTTGCTATAGGGCGCGTGCGCTCGCCAGACAGACAGAGAGAGACAGAGAGACAGAAAGCGAGAAATCACCCCCCAGGGGGGATGGTCACGCCGCAATCCCTTCTCCTCCATTCTCCTCTCGGGATCTTGGGCACGCACGCACACGCGCCCGGCGTGAGTTGTAAGCCACCGGGTCCGAGACGCGAACCGCGGTCGACTACGTGGGAGTCCAGCGACATAGCCATTACGCTAACTGCTGGTTCCCAGCAACCTGTGCTTTGTTTTTAAGCAACTGAATGATCCTAATCTCAAACCAATCAGCCACTAAACCAAATTTATGCTAAAGCAATAAAGGTAAAAATGCTATCCTTTAAACTAGTTTTAAGTCAAAAAACTGTCAGAGTTCCATGCGGCAGAGGATCTTCCTTCATTTCAGCTTGAATTACTTCCCACTTTTATTTGATCAAAGAAACTGAAATTTCACTAAAAGCATTCAATGGTTCCTAAAGCTGATAAAACTGCCTTGTTTCGAGAAAAGCACTTTAACAAATATAAACTCTCATTTAAACTGAACTTACTGAAATAGGTGCAAATTTTCTTCTAGTTTCACTGATGAACTAGCCCAGAACTGTAACTTTGAGCCACATTTCCAAAGATGGTAAAGCTAAAAACAGCAGGAAGTAGTAGGGACAGATAAGTCACTTCTGGTAATGACACACAAATTAAATTTTCAAAACATGTGCATAGCTTTATTCATCTACTTAGATCTAACCTTTTTTCACGGAGCTTCGGCAAAATTCGAGTGTGCAAAGTGCATTTCTAAAACGTAATGCAAGCAAAGCTTTTCACATTTACACTGGCAGGAAATACAGAGAAACTAACAAGTCACATTAGGGAGAGTTCAGATTTTTTTTTAATGACAAAAATTGCACAGTTTATTATTGAGACAATTGTTGCAGACATAAATATTTTAAATTTTCTAAGCAAGGTGCTTTAACAATAAAAAATTTTAAAGTTGGAAAGAGCCGATAACTTAGATCATAGCTCACACAGAATTCCAAATTAAAGTGGACTCCATCATCTCCCTTGATTTTGCAAACAATGCTTTTTATAACACTTTTTCATAACACTAAAGGAGACAACAAGCTGAAACTTTTTCAAAGCACACAAGAAATGGTGTCATCACATTACTTGAAGAAGGTGCTGGGTTGGGGGAGGAAAGGGAGTGAAGAATCCTTTTACTATTTCCCACTACAAAACAGCCACTAACAGACTAAGAACAAAAAAACAAAAACAAAACTTAATCACTTCCCCAGTTTATAAAATAGTTCCAGTTTGACATATCTGTAACTTTAATCAGAGAGCACCAATTGGGCAATAATGAGCATTTCACACTGCATAAAAATCAGTGAGGTGGTAAGAACCATCAGCTATCTCAGGCATTACTACAGGCCTTTCCAAGGTGTTTTTTTTTTTCTTTTTTTTTTTTTAAATATACATGCAAGGCACATTGATATAAAAATAGATCTCTGGCCAACAAATATATTAAATAAGCAAATTAAAATTTTGGCTTTGCAATATTGGCAACATCAAAATATAACCAGATAGCTTTGGACCACACATCTTTCTTATATTCCTCCACCTCATTTGGTGTTTTTCTCCCATTATTTTGGGTTCATTCTCCTTCAAGTTTGGGTATGTACTTGGGAAATGACTTTTCCTCTAGTCAAGTAGCATTCTACTCTACTTAATTTATCTGTGCTAAGTAAATATATACTAGAAAAGAATAGTTACGAGGTTGGTTGATTTGATTAAACCATCTCTGATTGGTTCAGGGCAGCATTATTTCTCCTCTGAATACAAACAAACAAAAAATAATAAGCCTCCAGCTTATATAGTAGACAATTGTTTTCTTTCGGAAAGACCAACAACAAACCAATGACACTACATCCTTTCAACCATTCTTCCCAATTCCTCTTTTTTGGGCAGGAAGAAAGAGTAATAGAAACAAAGACTTAAAATATTTTCAGTAGTAGAAGACATTTTAAGGCCAAAAAGTGTAGTATTAACAGAATTTCTATTTTCCTAAGTTACTGTCCATAATGGGGCAATACAATGGATTAGTTACTATGTACTGACTCCCTCTCAAAAAGAATTTTAAAATTCATTTACCTTTATTAGTGGCTGTGCTACAGGAAAGGTACTAGAGCAACCTATGGTATATGTATGGTATATAGAAATGTAAAAAGTGCATCACATTCTTGATTTTCAGTTCTCATAGCAGCAGCAGGATTAATCTAAGACAGAAAACAGTTGTATTTTCATTCTAAAAATGCAACAATACCTAATGAAATGTATCGAAGATCATGAAAGGATCCTCTTCAATAAAGAATGAAAACAGACTAATAAACAGGGGCAAACTAAATGCATTCATTCATATTTACATATTAAAACCACTTTTGTTAGCAAACCTAACCTTTACATCTAAGGAAAAAAACAAACAAAAACCCACTCATACCGAAAAAACGCATTTTAAAAATAAAGCAGACTTTACTAAAGCAGTATCCATTTTTGGAGCCTTTTGTTTTAGCACCTGAGGAAAAAAGGGTATATGGAAAGCTATATAATTTACCTTAAGTTGGTTTGTTGGTCTAGAGAATATGACTCTGATCAGTGAAAAGTGAAACTGAACTGGAAAATGAATGTTTGTAGCTATTTTAATAAGGCTGTAGAAAAGGGATACTGCAGTTATTACAAAATGGCTTTAAAGTTCTGGTCACAACAAAATTTTATGGATAAATATGAAGTCTGAATCAGCTATTCCATCACATAAGAACGGCTGGCGATAGCTTCTACCCCATAATTGCAATTTTACACTCCCAGTAATGCAGAATACATACCATTCATGCTTCACTAGGTGCTTTTATTAAGAAGACAACTTAAAAACCCTATTCATACTACTGCTGGCATCCTTTAGCTAATTTAAGACCTTTTTTGAGCAGCAAAATGGTGTGACATTAAATTTACAACCTAGTAAAGCAAGTCTTTTGAGTAAAGCCAATGATATACTATTCTTTAAACCAATCCAGGGTGGTCCTGGTTCTCACATATCTGAACAGATTGATGTATAGTTTTAAGTAAACATTTAAGATACCCAAGCAGAAGCCCATCTTTTTCACAATTTAAAAAACCCTAATGTTGTTGACTAATTACATTAATAATAATTTTTAAAAAATCACACAAAGAAGTAATGTTAACCTATGTGCCTCTGGCAAACTGAGAGCAACTCTTTATGCTTTCTCGTCTTGTCCTTTGCTCCTCCCTTTTAAACAAACATCAATCCTTTTGGGGAAGGAAGAACAACTCTTACCCTCTTTCCTTTAATTATGGATTAAAATATTAAGAGACTGCTCTATCACAATCTACCTTGCCTGGTACATCAACAGATATAATGATAAAAAACTATTGTTCATTATATATTCATCCCACTGTCGTGTATCTGTTCTCCTCAGTTCACAAATACATTCAAGAGGGATTGTGTTGAGGACATGGCTGTCCAGTGGCGTAACTACCCATAACCCTTAGAAACTGGACTTTTCATCTTTTTCTCTGAAGAAAAGGCTTGTAAAATGATTCCTCCCTTAGTAGAATTTTAAGTTGAGTGAAGTCCTCTTCCAACCTCCTTGCCTGTGACCATTTGGTACATGACATACAACCTTACACTAAATGGCTTTTTGTGTTTAAAAAAGTTCATAGCAATTACAAAAGAGAAAGAAACCACTAGATGCCTCAGATGTGGGTTAGCAACAAGCCTAACAACCAAGTATGAAACTATTGCTGCTATGTAATGTTTTGTGAAGAAACATTTTATATCATGGACAACTTTCATAGTTGAGGTTTGTCGTATTTTCCCTAAAAACAGCTTTTTTTAAGAAAACAATGCAGCACTGTTTTTCCTTTATAAACTTTTTGCAGATTCTGAGTGGTGATTAGGTAAGCAGATGATTAAGGAGGACAGCAAAATTCTAAAATAGAGAAACTCTCCAGCCATTTATTTCAAGGGAAAAAAATATCATTAACAAATGCTGTAAATACATCTTATGAAGGTTCATTACTAAGGAAAGGCTATGCAATTAACTTCAGTTCAGCAAAATGGGGGTGACTAGAGAAAGATAAATACACCCTGTCTTTTGTAGGTAAAGGAGATTATTCAAGACATCTATACGAGTGGTATGTGACACAGAAGCCTACAATAAAAACAAATTTAAAGAAAACTTCACCCCATAATTAGTATCTTCATAGCTATTAAAAAAATAGGTCATGATTTCATTCTTAGTGCCATTTTTCAAATACTACCCTTTTTAAGGATTTAAACCACCTGACTTTATTCTGTGTAATGAAAACAAATGGCACAAAATAAATACAGTTCATTCTGAATACTAATGCCTTACACACATTCACTTACTAATCTTTAATATCTCCATCATTTTCTCACACACAAGCGTTCAACAAACGTACACATACACACACACACCTTTTTCAGTCTTTATAATGGAGGGATGTTAAAAATCCCCTCTAGACTGTATTTGGTTTATGCTACAGTACTAATACTCTGAGTCGAAGGATAATTCTTTATACCAAACAATAACACATTAATGTTATTTAAATGTGCTAACTTAATCACAGCTGAAGGTTGTTTAGAAGCTTACACAAAATAATCAGAAAACAGATCAACTCTTAAGATTTTTTTTTTTTAATAAGTGCTCTGTTAAGAATTGTGTGAGGACCTAAGGAGAAAGATTGCGACAAGTAGCAAGTTAAAAGTTACCAAACAGCACAAAGGAGATTTGTCCCAAAGTCCTGCTTGTACCTAGGCAATTCAGTCCATTAACCCAATGCCCCCAAAATACTGACAATTAATATGATGGGGCATCAGGGTTCCCAGAAAGTTGAGACATTCCTAACTATATACCTCTAACCATGTAATCAAGGAAATTTCAGTGGAGAAATCAAAGTGAAATGTACTGTTTCATCTAGAAGTGAGACTCAAAAACCTTTGGACAAACAGAGAAGGGATACATTCTCTTTTTGGCTTCTCTGAACATGGAGGCCTGAGGGATATAGAAGGGAATTAGGAAAGCAGCAGCTTTCTAAAGATACTGAAGTGTTGCTTCTAAGTTAAAAAGCCCAATTCAGATGGAGGCTGGGTGGTTTTTTTCCTGTGTGTGTGTGTGTGTGTGTGTGTGTGTGTGTATACATATATATATATATTTTTTTTTTTTCATTCAACCTGTTATGTTACAAACCCAGAAAGTTTCTTGTGAGTTGTGAGAACTTTAAAATTCCAGGCAAGCAAAATGGACATTTAAAAAAAAAGGGAGTGATGGTGGGGATAGGAGTAATCTGGCCCTAAGGCGACAAGTGGTTACACAAGGCAATTGAACACACAGCAGAACTTTAAAACCTGTAAAACAAACTGGAGTCTTTTTTTTTTCCTTTAATCAATCTTAAATATATATATATTTTTTTTACCTTTTAAAAAATTTTTATTAAAAAAAAAAAAACATAAAAACACAGACTTCACTTCAGAATGTGGTATGTTGCATTTTCCAGTTTGTTCAATGCTTTAAAGCTCAAGGATGCCTCTGTTTTCAATTGTACATGGGCTTGAAGCATCCTAGCTTTTGGCAAGCAGGCAGGAGACTCAACAAAAATCAAAATAGGAACAAGGCAGACTAAATGCAGGGCACATCTGTAAACATATTATACATTTGAAAATTACAACATCAGTAAAAGTGATACAGTTTACAGGTGAAATGAAACTATCTGGAACTGGCCTACCACAAGTTTCTAAATCTGGACTGATACAATAAGTTATTATATTATATACACACACATACACACGCGCGCGCACACACACACGTATATATATAGTAAAAAAGTTTTGTTAACATCAAATGGAATTGGCAATCCATGCTTATACTTTTAAAATCTAAGCAGGGCAGAAATCCAGACTAAAAAGATATTTTTTCTACTCTATGTTAAATCCAATGGCTTCTTTCATGAATTATTTGTTAAAAGCCTCATCAAATAATCAGCAAAACAAGAAAACCATCCACACTGCAGTCGCTCAAAACTGGACATTTCTTAAGCA
Organism: Tupaia tana; assembly: GCA_026018925.1. Classification (NCBI taxonomy): domain Eukaryota; kingdom Metazoa; phylum Chordata; class Mammalia; order Scandentia; family Tupaiidae; genus Tupaia; species Tupaia tana. The sequence goes on along the minus strand of JAKSZU010000011.1, from coordinate 22,260,977 downwards.
AAGGGGTAGAGCAAAAGTAGTTACTTTCTCCCTGCATACCCTAGGGGATCCAGTTTACTTTTATTAAAGAGTACAACTCTACATAAATGCCCTGCTATTTTAACCTGTATTTGACATACATGGATATACTAATTTCTGTGTGTGTTATGTGATGCTATGTCAGGCCAGAGAACTTGTTATTATGCCACTAACATCACCCAATCTTAAATTGGACCCTTAGTTTCTACACACACACACACACACACACACACACACACACACAAACACACACACAAATTTATTTTAGCATGCTATACATAGCTGCAGTGCAATAGGATGGCAATATGATGATGAGACAGGGCTAATGCTATTCTCTGCCCAAAAGAAAATTTCCAGATTTTCACATTATTTTCATAAAAACCCATTTTGCTCTAGTAATAAAATATATTTATTAAGATATAATTATAAGCTAATAAGCTCAGAAGTATAGTTTGCATGAAAACACACCTATATGTGTGGGGTTTATTACCTCCTCACTGGCTAAAAACATGAAAAGTTTTAGTTTTCATGAGATTTTTTTCCTTCCCCTTTTAGATTTTGCTGGAAAATTATAAGGGAATTTACAGAAAGGTATAGAAATTTCTTTTAGATGTCTGATGAAAAACAAGGGAAAGAGAGCACATTTTAGTGTTAGTAACAGAGAGCAAGTCTGGAGCACCTACAATTGAAAAGCAGAATATATTTTTGCTCCCAATTATACAATTACATTAAAATATGGACAAAGGAATATTTTTCCATATTAGGTATCTAAGCCAATCACTTGTTCTGCAACTTTAAAAAAAATGACTCATGGATTCTTGTTATTAAGGTCCAATATGTAACCAAAGCCATCAAGATGTACCACCAACTATTCCAGAATTGTAGAACTTTACTGCCCTCCCCTGTCCCCACCCTACCAAAAAAAATAATAATAAAAGGAAAAAGAAAGTATTTCCCCAACACCCCACAGAGGCTGCTTAACTCCTGGCAAGACATGCAAATCATATTCACTAAAAACAAAACAAAACAAAAAAACCCCTGCAAACTCAAGGCATTTATCCAGCATTCTCGCAGGGCTTAAAGTAAAACCAAAGATCAAGGGAGGAGTGGGGGAAAATGTTGAATCATTCTGGGCTCCCCGTGATTAGTGTATCACTTTAGTCACAGAACAAGTTATAGAGATCTTTTAAGCGGATCTGCTTTTCCAGTGGGTTACTGTTGCCCAAGTTGATGACAGCAGGAACTTTAGAACCACGCTTGTTAAGTCTGTATTCATTAATCACTTGCATTCACACTTAAAAACAAAAACTAACAAAAGAAAAAAGGAGGGGGAAAAACTATTCAGTACCGGAGATTAAATAACCATGTGTAGTCTCTTGAAATAAATTTGATTCCTTAAGAAGTCTAATTACTTTCAGTTGCCTTTTTTTAAATAACTATATATATATATATATATGTATATATGTATATATATATATTTGTATATATTATCCTGTGATTCTACTTATGGTTCCTCTGCTGCGTTGAAGATCTAGGAGCATAAAAGCCTTGTGTCCCCCATGAACGGTGGCTCTAATGCTGCAGAAAGGTTACGAATAGGCAGTCTGGTCCTTCATTGATCTGGATTATCCATGGCTTCATTGTAAGTGATTATCCTTTTGGGATCTGAAGAAAAGGTTAAAAAAATAAATAAAAGTTAAGGTCTGGAATCCCCAAATGCCCATGTTCTAAAAACAAAGCCCAATTGGCATCATTTCAATGGCCCGTCTTTCTCAGAAAACAATTTAAAGGCCACTTCTGCTTTGTACCATTAAAATGTGTGATCCAGTTTCTCTACCCAAAAGTAGTTATTTGGCATCTAATGGATTATCAACAACAGAGTCTTCTAGCCAGAGCCTGAACTCCCGTAGATTAGAGCTGGATGAGGTCAGTTAATAACAATTATGTTTCTCTCCTAGTTACAAAAGTGGTATATTTGAAAGAAAGAAGACAAAGAAAAAGGATTAAATCAGTATCATACTAAAATAAAGGTGGATGAGGGCCAACAGGTGGCACAGTGGTTGAAGGCACTGGACTCCAAAATGGGCGACCACAGTTCGAGTCCTGGACCTGATGGTGGCTTACTTTCTCACTTTCTCTCTCTCCCCCCCACCCTTGCTCCCAGCAAATTTAAACGAACAAACAAATAAAGTTAAAATAATCCTTAAGGAAAAAAAAAAAGGTGGATTTATTTTCTTTACCTCTCAGCTAATGAAGTCAAAATTTTATTTTAACTAGTGTGGACAGTCTAGCAAAGAACAGTTCAAGATTCCAGCACCAAAACTTCCTATTAATTAGCTTGGCAGGGGACCAGCAGGTGGCGTGGTGCTTAAGGCGCTGGACACTCCCATATGGCCAACCACGGTTCGAGTCCCAGACCTGGTGCCTTGCTTTCTCACTTTCCTACTGTTTCTCTCTAGTCAAATTGAAATGAATGAATGAATAAATAAAATTAAATAAATAAAATTTAAAAATTAGTTTGGCAAAACAATTCAGTTCTCATGATGACCTTAACTTCCCACAGTACCACCAGCCTTTATTCTCAGCAAGGGCAAAGCCTATGATCTCTTGGATTCAAATATAATACCATCAGAAAGTATATGGGCAGACTCCAGAGCTATTCTAAAGAGTCATTCTAAATTCCTATTATTTAGCTTATGCTCCATTCTTCTGAAAAGGCAATGTTTCTATTACATTATAATTCTACTTATTGGGGCTGACAGGTGGCATGGTGAAGGGGGCTGGATTTTCACATGGCTGACCATGGTTTGAGTCCCGGGCCTGGTGGCTTGCTTTCTCTCTCTCTCTCTCTCTCTCTCTCTCACTCTCACTCTCACTCTCATTCTGTCCCTCTCTGGTCAAATTTTATAAATAAATAAATAAATAAAGTTAAATAAAATAATCGTTTAAAAAATAATTCTACTTATCATAAGAGCCTTTTAAGATTAAATTTTATGGGACCAGCAGTTAGCGTAATGGCTATGTCGCTGGACTCCCATGTAGTCGACCGTGGTTCGAGTCCCGGACCCGGCGGCTTAAACTCACGCCGGGCGCGTGTGCGTGCGTGCCCAAGATCCCGAGAGGAGAATGGAGGAGAAGGGATTGCGGCGTGGCCATCCCCCCTGGGGGGTGATTTCCTGCTTTCTATCTCTCTGTCTCTCTCTGTCTGTCTGGCGAGCGCACGCGCCCTATAGCAAAAACCTCTCCAAAAAAAGAAAAAAAAAAAAAAAAAAGATTAAATTTTATTTACTTATTAATTTATTTTAATTTGACCAGAGAAAAAGAAAAAGAGAGGGAAAGTGAGAAAGCAAGCCACCAGGTCCAGGACTCAAACCATAGTCGACCATGTGGGAATCTAGCACCTCAACCACTGCACCACCTGCTGGCACCCATAAGATACTTTTTAAAGTATGCAAGTCTTAGTGAAAAAACAGGGAGACCAATAAAACTTGTCATCTAATGGAAAAGTATTATGATACCAAAAAAGTACTGAAGAACTCAAGCTTGTCTTAGCCTGAGAATCAATCTAATTGTCCACAGACAATATATACTATCATTTCTGGGACTCTGAGGGCCACCCCTGGCAATCTGCCACAAAGACAATGCTCATTCCTAGTTAATAACCATTTTACAGTAAAAACAGGTAGATCTACTTTTGTAACATGTATTTCCTGATCTATCTTCATTTTATGTACCTGATTATAAGAAGGTGCACAGAAAACTGAAAATAACTGTTATCTTCAGCTGTTATCTTCAGACCACAGCTGATAAAAAAAGACCTGACCTAAAAACAAGGGGTAAGTGGGACCAGCAGTCAGCGTAATGGCTATGTTGCTAAACTCCCATGTAGCCGACCACTGTTCGAGTCCCGGACCTGGTGGCTTAAACTCATGCCAGCCGCGTGTGCGTGCGTGCCCAAGATCCTGAAAGGGGAATAGAGGAGAAGGGACTGTGGTGTGGCCATCCCCCCTGGGGTGGTGATTTCCGGCTTTGTCTCTTTCTGGGGAGCACACATGCCCTATAGCAAAAATCTCTCCAAAAAAAGGGAGAAGTCAAAGGGGCAATGTTGGGAAACTGGAAACGTATACTCTTGTCCTGCCACTTTCTAGTTTATACAGTAACCTCTGGGCCTCAGTTTCCTAATATGTAAAAGACTGAAGTGACTTTCTAAAAGCCTATGTAATCCCTAATATCCTAGGCATTTCAGATTAATCTGAAATAAATGTATACTAACTAGCAAAGTACTAATGCAATGTGTGATACAATTCAGGGATAAAGGCTTTTGAGAATCCAAATATAGTTCTCCAACCAAAACACACTATCTCATAAACTATACAACTGAATTTTAATGTATTTAAAAACAAGGCACACAAAAATAAGGATAACCTTTTAATTTTTTTGAAAATTTCAAATAATCAGATCCTTTGCCCTCCTGCTACTCACATAGGTTATGGGAGGGTAAAGAAAGCTAATTTGCTATTCTTTAGACTTCAAATAGTTTTTCCAGAGCTTATACAGACCAGATATGGTTTCTAAAACAATTCCATGTTCTTCTGAATTAAGGATTTCAGTCCTTAGGCTACCTGTTCCATCACAGATACCATACAGATCAAGACTAGCTGAAAGTAGAAACATTTATAATACATCTTACTTTCATTAGTAAGCAAAAACCACACGATCTTCAACCAGCAGATACAGACTTTCATATATTCTTTCAATTATAGGTTAGTCATCACTAGTATTCCTGGAATGGCAGCTAATATCGGTTACTGCAGTTATTGTTAAATAACTCAAAATATAGCCTATTTATTCCTTAGGCCACTATTCATCTGTTATACCCCCAAAATATGGTGATTACTGATTAGTATTAATGTTTCAAGTAATCTAACCATTCTTACCTTGCTTCTGCAAATTCCAAATAGATTCCATTTCTGCAACGAAAAAAAAAAAGGATATTTTATATCATAAATTTCAATGAGCAAAGTTTAAAATTACACTTTTTTTCCTTTTCTTTCTTTCTTTCTTTTTTTGGAGAGGTTTTCGCTATAGGGCACGTGCGCTCGCCAGACAGACAGAGACAGACAGAGAGACAGAAAGCGAGAAATCACCCCCCAGAGGGGGTGGTCACGCCGCAATCCCTTCTCCTCCATTCTCCTCTTGGGATCTTGGGCACGCATGCACACGTGCCTGGCGTGAGTTTTAAGCCACTGGTTCCGGGACGCAAGCCGTGGTCGACTACGTGGGAGTCCAGCGACATAGACATTACGCTAACTGCTGGTTCCCTAAAATTACACTTTTCACTTTAAATCTAAACAAACTAAGTTGATTACTGGGCTGGAGGTAGGACTGAAAATAGCACAATTCTATAAAGTTCAGACAAAGTACTCATTTTCTTACAACTTCTTCACGGGGATGAGGGAGGGGACTATTTCTTCAGAAGAGTGTGTATGTACCTGACTGGGAGAGAGGGACAGAGATGAGCACCCTCTATAGGATTTGCTCACAACACAATCCCCTCATAGACCTGGAGGCCTGGGATTTGTACTGTAGTCTCCCTGTGTGATTTGGCTTCTCTTGAATGAGAGTTCATCACAGCAGTGCAATAGAGTTCTTTAAAAAAAAAAAAAAAAGAATTGTTGTATTTAACCTTATTTATTCTAACTTGATGTGGGTGGGTAGTAAAAAAGCTACCAGGTCCAGGATACAACAGTGGTCAACCATGTGGGAGTCCAGCACCCTTAACCACCACGCTGGCTGCTGGACCCAGGACAGGTATTTCTAATAGGTTTTTGCCTGAGGGCGTATGCCCACGATGGGGAAGAGAGAGAGAGAGGCAGAGACAATGAAAGAGAAAGTGAGAAATCATCCCCCGGGGGAATGGTCATGTCACAATCCCTTCTCTATTCTCCTCCTAGTATTTTGGGCATGCACATACATGTGCCTAGTTTGAGTTTCAAGACACTGGGTCTGGGACTCAATCCGTGGTCGCTATGTGGGAGTCCAGCAACATAACCCCTATGCCATCTGCTGGCCCCAGGACACACTACAATCCTCCTGTCCAAGTCTCGTAGTTAGCTAGGACCTCAGGCACTTGCAACTGTACCAGGCCTACTGAGGCTACTCTAGAAAATGAATCCAAGCTTCCTGTGCATTCCCAACCTCACACAGGGAATTTCACCACTGCAGCTTAGCCTATTTTATCTTCCTTTTTGTAGGCTTTATTTTTGTTTTGTTTTGTTTTGCAATAGGGCACAAATGCTAGCTGGAGAAATAGAGGGAGACAGAGGGAAAAGTGAGAAATCACTACCCAGAGGGATGGCCACACCACAAGTTCATTTTTCTGTCTCCAACAAGTGCATATGCCCTACAGCAAAAATTTTTTTGAGAGAAATACACCACCAGGAGATTAATTTACTCAAAAAACTACGTAGTAGGGCTAGCCACATAGCCTAGTGGTCAAGGGAGCTAGATCTCAAATGGGCAACCTTGCTTCAAATCCCAGCCCCAGTGGCTTGAAAAACATGCAGGGCATGTGTGTGCGCTTGCCCCAAATCCCAATAGGATGGAGAAATGGAGAAGGGATTGTAGAAAACTACACCTCACTGGAGGGTGCCTTTTCCCTTTCTTCCTCAGGCAAATGCACATGACCTCTGACAAACAAACAAACAAAAAAACCCTACTTTGTAATAAATTATAACAAATGCTGAGGATAAATACATTTCCCATGGCCATACAACTACCACTGTGAGGGGACAAAAAGATGATTTCACTCTATATAACTGGATTCTGTGTGACGGCATTCTATTTATCAGTAACCAATTATAATTAAAGAAAAATAAAACTACAAATTCATTAAAATGGAATATATCTGGACATAGGTTACAGTTAAAATACAATCCCTCTCCAGAATTAAAGAATATTGGTGTACAGATCTAAAATTATAACTTTTTTAAATGTGTATGGTAGAATCACTCACCTTTGTCCCCGTGCCCTCCACTAAATTGAAGCCACATCTAAAACACTGCTAAAATTTTTTGAAATTTATAAGAATTGAGTATTCACTGTCAATAAATTATTCAAAATGATCAAAGTAATTATTCAGATAAAAATCTCCTTTTAGGTAGAACAGTGATTGTCTGATAAAGCCAAATCTACTAACTGCCACTTGTCGAATCTCAGCTATATATGGCCTTCAGCAGCTATGGCCTTCAGATTTCTGAGCAAAGTGCATCCAAATATAGCAAGAAAATATCCTTTTGGGAAGCCTAAAAGGTAAGATAATTTCACTATAACCTATCACTCCAATATAGTTTTTAATTCCATTAGTTTACAGACAATGAGGAATTGCTAAAAGTTGTTTATCATTACAGTGGTTATTCTCTAAATTTTTGGACTTCAGAATGGCCTATTTTAACAAAACTGAATATAATAAGCCTTGTCTTAATTGATCTGACTGAAAACAGTTTTTTTTAAGTGAAAGCAAAGAAATTTCATTATTTTGCAGCAAATTCCTGAAGACTTTCATATATACCAATTACCTGATACTCATTATTTTAGGCTTGCATACAGTACACCCTCTATCTGCTTAAGTCTAATAGATAGCTTTGTTGGGAGGGTGGGTTCTAGGTAGATGCATCTGTTTGAACAAACTTTTAATCATATTAAAGAACAGGTATGCTGGAGTAGGAGTCAGTAAACTTGTTTCTACCTACTGCCCGCTTCAGCAAATAAAGTTTTATTGGAACATAGCCACATCCACTGATTATGTACCATCTATAGATGCCTTTTTTTTTTTTTTTTTAATTTCCTTCATGAGCGAGAGAGAGAGAGAGAGAGAGAGAGAGAGAGAGAGGCATCACCAACAGGTTCCTAACTCTGATCAATCCCCCAAATCATTGGTATGTGGGTGACCAATGTATTCAGGATGATCTCTGAATGCCCAGAGCTCATATAACTGCTTCTGAACGAAAAGAAAGATTTAAGCACTGAATGGTTATAACAAAAACTCTATAGTTTGCGAAGCCTAAATACTAGGTTGTCAGAAAAGTCACAACACATTTTTGCATAGAAAAACATGTCGGGATCAGCAGTTAGCGTAATGGCTATATCGCTGGACTCCCATGTAGTTGACCGTGGTTCAAGTCCCGGACCTGGTGGCTTAAACTCACTCCGGGCGCATGTACGTGCATGCCCAAGATCCCAAGAGGAGAATGGAGGAGAAGGAATTGTGGCATGGCCATCCCCCCCTGGGGGGGGGGGGGGGGTGATTTCTTGCTTTCTGTCTCTGTCTGGTAAGTGCACATGCCCTATAGCAAAAAAAGAGAATCCTCTCAAAAAAAAAGAAAAAGATGTCATGTGGCACCAGCAGTTGGCGTAATGGCTATGTCACTGGACTCCCATGTAGTCGACCACAGTTTGAGTCCTGGACCCGGTGGCTTAAACTCACGCTGGGCATGTGTGTGTACGTGTCCAAGATCCTGAGAGGAGAATGAAGGGATTGCGGTGTGGCCATCCACACGGGGGGGGGGGGGGGGGGGGGGGGTGATTTCTCGCTTTCTGTCTCCCTGTCTTCCTCTGTCTCTCTGGCAAGCGCACAAGCTCTATAGCAAAAACCTCTAACCCCCAAAAAAGAAAAAAAAATGCCGTGACTTCTCAGACAAACCAATACTTACCATCAGCTCTTCATATAGTAAGATTAGTGCTTTCACGGCTACAAGTAATTTAATAATGCTCAAAGTCACTAAGAGTGATAAAAGGGGGCTGGTTCCATGCCCTGGTGGTTAAGGCAGCCGATCCCACACTGCTGATCACAATTCAAATCCTGACCCAACAGCTTGAAAAACTAAATTGGGTACCTATGTGCATGCCTCAAATCATGAGAGTGGAAAGACAGAAAAAGGATTACAGTGTGACTATGCCCCACGGGGTGCTTTCTACCTCTCCTCTCTCATAAGCACATGCAGTTTAAAAAAAAAAGTAAAGATAGATTTAGAGAAAGAATAAATGCTGTTCAGGGGACAGAGCAAAAGATACATATGAAAGGAGGTTTATTATTATTTAAGTTCAATTAATTCCCTCCAGAAAGATAGAGAAATAGGCATTAAACAGAGTCCTTATGCTGTGCTAGGATTACAAGCATGGAGCATTGAGGGAGACTCAGGACACAGTCTTCCCACTTGGCCTCCAGCATTATGCTATAGCAGTGGAGCCTATTTAATCACATAGGTGAAGAGAAGTCACTGAAAAAAATGTGAGGTTTCTCTACCAAGTTATTTGTAATGATTCTCCAAGGTAATTGAGGAAAACAGATCAAGTGACAATAAGGAAGGCAGAACAAATGCTACCGCAAGAGTGAAAAAAATTAGGACAGTTCTATTAACGATAGGGGGGAGGAAACGATGAGACAGAACTTGTATAACTAAATGATAAACTGGGTTAACACTAATTCAGAGAGGGAAGGCAAGAAAGTAAGTTTGGGAAAATAACATTTTTTTTTTGGAGGTTTTTGCTATAGGGCGCATGCGCTCGCCAGACTGACAGAGACAGAAAGTGAGAAATCACCCCCCAGGGGGGATGGCCACACCGCAATCCCTTCTCCTCCATTCTCCTCTCGGGATCTTGGGCACACACGCATATGTGCCCAGCGTGAGTTTAAGCCACTGGGTCCAGGGCGCAAACTGCGGTCGACTACGTGGGAGTCCAGCGACATAGCCATTATGCTAACTGCTGGTCCCGAAAATAACATTTTTTTTAAAGAGGTTTTTGCTATAGGGCGCGTGTGCTCACCAGAGAGACAGAAACAGAATGCAAGAAATCACCCCCCCCACGGGAGATGGCCACGCCGCAATCCCTTCTCCTCCATTCTCCTCTCAGGATCTTGGGCACACACGCACACGGCATGAGTTTAAGCCACCAGGTCCAGGACTCGAACCACAGTCGACTACATGGGAGTCCAGCGACATAGCCATTACACTAACTACTGGTCCCAAGAAAATAATTTTATATACACAGAATTGTAGATGATATGGAATGCATGTGGTCTGAACTCACGAGTTTAAAAGCAACTGTGGTTTTAAACTTAATATATAGCAACAGAATTGGATGAGAGTCTGCAATATGAAAAAGAGACTCTATGGCCTATTTTTTTTTTTTTTCCAAAAGGTTTTTCCTATAGGGTGTGTGTGCTCACTAGAAAGATACAGAAATCAAGAAACCACCCACCCAAGTGGGGGGGGGGGGGGGAGGAATGGCCACTCAGCAATCCCTTCTCCTCTTGGGATCTTGGGCACAGGGGTGAATGTGCCCAAGCCTGAGTTTTAAGCTACCAGGTCTGTGACTGCAGTCAATCACGTGGGAGTCCAGTTATATAACAATTACGTCACCCGCTGGTCCCCATGGCCTAGTTCTTAAGGGAGCTGGATCCTACATGGCCAACTGTAGTTCAAATGCCAGCCCAAGCTACCTGAAAATCATACAGGGCATATGTGCATGCATGCCAAAAATTCTAACAGGATGCAGAAATGGTAAAGGGACTGAGGTTTAACCAAGTCCTATAGGGGAAGGGGAGAGAGGTGCTTTCTCCCTCTCCTCTCTGGTGAATGCACACACCCTCTGGTAAACTTAAAAATTAGAAAATTAAATATAAAAGGGAGGTTAAAGGACAAGGACCAGGACCTCCAGCATTTAAGCAACAGAATGATACCAGGAAAACTACAATGAAGACTAGAAAATATAACAATATGTAGTTAAATAAATATTGAAAGGGTTCAACCATGGTAATTTCTTTTTAAATAGCTAGAGGGCATGTGTGCTTACCAAAGTTAAGACACTAACAACTTTCTAATCACCTATCCCCTTTTCTCTAGATCTATGCCATTGTCTTGGCACAAGCAGCAGTGTCTTATGAACAGCTAAACTGTTGTCTCTCTTTTTAAAAAGATTTAACTATATTTGTTTGTTTAATTTTACCAGAGGAGGACAGAGAGGGAGATAAAGATAGAGATAGAGATAGATAGAGAGAGAGAAAGCAAGCCATCCGGTCTGGGGCTAGAACTGCAGTCGACCATGTGGCAGTCCAGCGCCCTAAACCACCACGCCACCTGCAGGCCCCAACTGTTGTCTCTCAACCAGCTTGTCTCATTAATCAAGTTTATTTTTAAGTTCATTAATTTTACCCATGAAAGCACATACTCACGCAAGCTACATACGTAGGTAAGTAGAGAAGGGAGGCACTGTGATAGGATGTTGTCACACTATGATTCCCTTTCCCCATCCCTCAAGCTTATGTGTGTACATGCCTACCATCTACCACTATGACACTGGGCTGATCCATCAAGTCTCACCTTCTAGCCTAAACAACATGGCTATCATTCTTTTCCTCTGAAAATATAAATCTGAAAGTGACCAAACTGCTCACATTTCAGTGGATTCTCGCTGCATACAAAAATAAAGCTACTAGCTCTATGAGATTGGATTTGTTCGTCTTCTTTAAAATTTATTTCTAAGCCCAGCTACAGTGGCACAGGCAGTTAAGTGCACTTCTGTGCAATGCTGGAAATCACGTGGGAAAGCTCTAGGCTTGCATCTTGCCAGGCATGTCCATGATCCTGGCTGACTACAGGATTCAGGGAAGGATCATGCGAGACCCTTAGAAGGGTACCTATTTCCTCAGAAGGTAAAAAAGCAAGAAATTACCCTAGGGTGGAGGGCCATGCTGTAATCCCTTCCTCCCATTCTCCTCTTGGGATTTTGGGCAAGCAAGCACACACACTCATCAAGAGTTTGTGTGTGTGGAGGTTTTTGCTATAGGGCACGTGAGCTCGCCAGAGAGACAGACAGAAAGTAAGAAATCACTCCCCAGGGGGAACGGCCATGCCACAATCCCTTCTCCTCCATTCTCCTCTCGGGATCTTGGGCACACAGGCACATGCGCCCGGCGTGAGTTTTAAGACACCGGGTCTGGGACATGAACCGAACCGCAGTCGACTACATGAGAGTCCAGCGACATGGCCATTACGCTAACTGCTGGTCCTCAGCATGAGTTTTAAGCTACTAGGTCTGGGACCCGAACCAAGGTTGACTACGTGGGAGTCTAACGGCATAACCATTATGCCATTATATACTTAAAAATATATTAATTTTTTAAAAATTTACTTCTAGCTGATATAATACATCAGTAAAATTATAGGACTAACAAAAATTTTTACATTTGTTACCACTCATATTCTTTGAACATCTGACAGTGTCTTCAATACTACAATTTATGGGAACCAGCAGTTAGCGTAATAGCTATGTCGCTGGACTCCCACGTAGTCGACCGCGGTTCGCGTCCCGGATTTCTCACTTTCTGTCTCTATGTCTCTGTCTGTCTGTCTGGCGAGCGCATGCGCCCGATAGCGAAAAACCTCTCCAAAAAAAAAAAAAAAAAAAAAAAAAAAAAAAAAAAACAATTTCTTCCATCTAAAATATTCTTAATCTCTTTGTACAATAAATTAGCTTTTATTTCTTATTGTAATCCTGATTATCTTCTTACACTGCTACCCACACCTTACAGGTATAAGCTGCATTTTACATGTGTGTGTATACCTTTTAAACAGTAACTGCACTAGTATTTCTTCCTATGTATGTTTCCCTATTAGACCAAGTTCCTTAATGAAATGAACCTTCATGCTTCCTATAATCCTTGGTATGGTAAGGTAATAGTGATCAATAAAATGTTATTAATGAATCACCCAGGAAGTAATATAACATTAAATGGTACTGGCAGACCCATTTGATATTGCTGACATTCAACCCTTTTGACCCATAAAAATAGCAATTTCACATGGTCCAACCAACCAGATTCAGTAATTCTAAAATCCCTCAAAAGACTGAAGCTAAGAAGGCTGCAGTCAATCAAAAGCTTATCTTCTTGCCTTTTAAAATTGAAAGCTGGTTGCTACCAGGTGGCATAGTGGTTAAAGCGTTAAGACTCCCAGACGGTTTGAGTTATGGACCTGGAGGCTTGAGAATCACACCAGGCACATCTGTGTGTGTGTGTGTGTGTGTACGCCACACAGGGGACTGAAGAAGGGACTGTAGCATGGTCATCCCCGAAGGATGATTTCTTACTTTCCCTGTCAAAACCTTTTAAGAATAAATAAATAAATGGGGACCTGCAGGTGGCATAATGGTTTGCTGGACTCCTACAGAGTCAACTGTGGTTTGAGTCCTGGACCCCCAGTGACTTCAAAGTCATGCCGGGCATACATGTGCATATGCCCCAAAATTGTGAGGAGAATGAGAAGGGATTACAAAGTAGCCATCCCCACTGTGTGTGTGTGTGTGTGTGTGTGTGTGTGTATCTGGGGGGGTGATTTCTTGTTTTCTGTCTCTTGGTGAGCATGTGTACCCTACAGCAAAAAAACTCTCTAAAAAGTTTTTTTCTTTTAAATTATTTACAAATACATTTCAGCCTAACACCAAAGTGAATTGATTGTACACTGTATATATAAAGCAAATATAACAAGAAATTAAGCAGCCAGCATAGATGCTATTGTATAAAATTAGGAAACCCAGCCTTAAAAATGATAAATGACTTGCCCAAATACAAAGTTAACAGGGAATAACAGCATTAAAACCCATGTCTCCTGTCAGTTTAAGTTACTTCCACTACACCGACCTATCTCCCTGATAGTGGCTTCCCCTGCCTTAAGAATAAAATTAAAAACCTACATGAGGGGCCGGCAGGTGACGTGGCGGGTAAGGATGCTGGACTCCAACATGGCCGACCACGGTTTGAATCCCAGACCTGGTGGCTTGCTTTCTCACTTTCTCTCTCTCTGTCCCTCTCTGGTCAAAAAATAAACAAACAAATAACAAAGTTAAATAAAATAACACTTAAAAAAAAAAAAAACCTCCATGAGCTAGTAGCAACCCAACTTCCTTTTATGTCCCCTTACCACATTCAAACTGGATAGTTCCAATTTTCACTGACAAATTATTCTCTAATTTTACTATTAACATTTACCTTCTTCTCTGTATATTCCAGTCAAAAATCTTCATCCACCCAAACTCTAAAAACATGGGTTCTCCACCCTTAATTTTACCCCATTAGAACTTATTCCCCTCCACTAAAACCCCCCAGTGACTTGTATCCTTCCCATGACATTTTAAATCTTGTCCTGTATTTTCTCCACAAGTTCTTAAAAAAAAAAAAAGGACGCATCTTGGCCAAGTTAAGACTCCTTTAAGTAGCAAAGTAGTCTGTCTATGGTAGGTACTTAATAAAGAATAACATATGGACAATCCCATTACTGCACGATTCCTTGGTAATACAAAAATGGTGGCAATAGAGTAGTAGTACAGAAGTGGCAGAGTAAAGAAAAGTTGAGGGACCAGCAGATGGCGTAATGGCTATGTCGCTAGACTCCCATGTAGTTGACTGCGTGCGGTTCCAGTCCCTGACCTGGTGGCTTAAACTTATGCCGAGCACATGTGCGTGCATGTCCAAGATTCCGAGGAGAATGAAGGAGAAGGGATTGCGGCATGGCCGTCTCCCCAGGGTGTGATTTTCTCGCTTTCTGTCTCTGTCTCACTCTGTCTTTCTGGCCAGCGTACACACCCTATAGCAAAAATCTCTCCAAAAAAAAAAAAACATAGAGAAAGGAAAATTCTCTACCTATAGTTCCCAATTCTAGCTGGCAATTAAATCCTCCTAGTGAGTTAGTTCATAATCTGTTGGTTACATGAGCTGGATCTCATAAGGCCAACAGTGCAGTTTGGGTCCCGGACCTGACATCCTGAAAAACTCACCAGGCCCATGTGCATTCATGCCCAAATTCAGAAAGAAAGAGAAATGAAAAAGGATTTCAGTATCAACATTCCCTTTGGGAGGTGCTTTCTTGCTTTCTCTCTGGTGAGTGCCTGGTGAGTGCCTGTACCCTCTAACAAAAAAAAATTTAAAAACTACATACAACAGCTATTCATATAGTATTTACATTATACCAGGTATCACAAGCAATTCAGAAACAATTTAAAGTATACAGGAGAGTGGCAGCTAGCAGTATTGTGGTTAAGGCAGCTCGATCCCATATGGTCAACTGCATGGTTCAAGTCCCAGACCTGGCAGTTTGGGTATGTGTATGTGTACTCAAAAATCCCAAGAGGAAAATGGAGGAAAAGTGATTGCCATGTGACCTGGGGGGGGAGGGGAGGGTATTTCTCTTTCTGTGAGCCCTATTACAAAAACTAAAAAGTACACAGGTGTAGTTATATGCAAGTAAGTCTTCAAAAAGTTCATAAAAATGCTTATTATGGAAAAATTATGCATGCATTTAGAAATTTGCTAACTAAAATAAACTTGTACTTCAATTTCACTTTTCTACAAACTTTCTCAAGTCTCCTAGTACCATACCATTTTATATATGGGACTTAAGCACTCATATTTTGCACATGTAGGGAAGGTATCCTGGAACCAATCCCTTACAACGCTCAGAGACACACTGAGAAATGACTGTATCATTGACTTCATACTGTTAGCCCATACACAGGGAAAATACAGAACTATGTAAGTTCAGTACTTCCATTTTTAAAAGCCTGCAATTTTATACAAAAAAAAAAAAAAAAAAAAAAAAATATATATATATATATACATAAAACACAAACTAATTGCCTAATGGAACAACATACCCCATAACTTTTGTGGAGGTGATGAGAACATAAAACCATCAGGTATCTACTCAGGCTCACACAATGACCACTAGTACAAAATAATTTAGGTAAACTTTTTCCAGTAATGGTTTCTGGAAGACATCATAGAAAATGACACCAAATCTACCCAACTCCTGTCAAAAATAAATTTTTAAAAGAACTAATTTTATTCATCATCATTATTATTTTAAAATTTTTAAAAATTGTTTATTAAATTTTATTTATTCATTTATTTATTTTTAATTTGACAGAGGGAGATAGAGAGAGGGAAAAAGAGGGGAAGTGAGAAAGCAAGCCACCAGGTCCAGGACTTGAACCGTGGTTAGCCATGTGGGAGTGTCCAGCACCTTAACCACCATGCCACCTGCTGGTCCATTATTTTAAATTTGAACAGAGAAAGAGGGAAAATGAGAACGCAGGCCACAAGGTCTAGAACTCAAACCAGTTGGCCATGTGGTAATCCAGCACCTTAACCACCATGCCACCTGTCAGCTCCAAGCAAAATTTAACTTATCAACCTGTCTAACCAAAAGCTTTTCTATTTGTTCTAATTTCCTTTGGTTAACTCATAATTACTTTCAAAGAGCAGAGCAAGAGAGTGATGACAGGCAAATTTTATCTTCCAGGATTCCTGTTTCTCAAACTTCCTTAAGGCAATTTTACTACCTACTAGTATTTTTTAAGTTTCTTTTCATGAGAGAAGTGGAAATACTGATGGAGAGAAATAGGTACTCACAACAGGGTCTTTACACCAAGATCCATCCCAGCCAGCCTAAATTATATGCACACACAAACCAACACATACAGGGAGACCTTGAGACCTCTCTACTTGGGTCCAGCAACACAGAGATTGCATTACCATTGTGCTACTGCAGCTGGCCCCTTACTCCGATTTCTTTTTTTCTTTTGAAGAGGTTTTTGCTATAGGGCCTGTGTGCTTGCCAGACAGAGACAGACAGAAAGTGAGAAATCACCCCTCAGCGGGGGATAGCCAGGCCGCAATCCCTTCTCCTCCATTCTCCTCTTGGAATCTTGGGCACGCACGCACACGCACCTGCACACACACCCGGCGTGAGTTTTAAGCATCCGGGTCCAGGACTCAAACCGCGGTCGACTACAGGGTCAACTACAGGTTAAGTCCAGCAACATAGCCATTCCGCTAACTGCTGGTCCCACTCCCAATTTTTTTAAAGGATAATAACATTAAAAAGAACATGTTGATTATACTATATGTCTTCCAGCTTGCAGGAAGGAAAGGTATGCAGACTAGGTAATTTACTTAAAAGTCACATAAATAGGGCCAGCTGTGTTGAGTAGCATTAAGTGCTGTGCATTTTGAGCTGGATACCACATAGCTGACGGTGGTTTGAATCCTGGCCCAAGAGGCTTGAAAAACACACATGGTATGTGTGTACGTGTACCCAGAACCACAATAGGATGGAAAAATTCAGGAAAAAGGACTGTAGGGTGCCCACACCCCATTGAGGGATTCTTTTTCTATTTTTCTCTCTCTTTTCTGGTGGGCACACATAACCTCTGGCAATTTTAAAAATAAGTGACACAAATGACTTTGTTCTTCATCTCTGAGGCAATGATTTCTTTCAGGGAGAATACCTCATACACGCAATCTGATACGTTTTCCCTTCCTTACAGTTCCAAGTCACTGCCTAAATGAGCTACTGTTAAAAAATGGCAATTAGGTGTGTGCACATAAGCATGGAATATGGATTTTTGTTAGGCAAGGAGAGGGATCAAGGTGAAGTAGTGGAAAGATTGAAAACCACTGTTCCCAAAAGCAAAAGATTCTAAACATAATTCATTAAACATTTGTTCTAAGGATTTAGTTATGCCATACAGTAAATATTCCTTTAAGATACAAATAAACCATATTCTACAAGCATTATTTTCAGGTAACTTAAAGACATCTGGTTCCCTTTTAACATACCTTTGGAGCTATAAAGGAAGTGTAAACTCCCAAGAGCTTGGTCTCTATAATGCTAATCTTGCTTGCCATTGTGGTTTGTCTACTTTTTAGTTACCATTCACTCTTATTCCACCTAGTAAGAGAACAAATTCTTGGTTGGGGCTAGCAAGTGGCGTGGTGGTTAAAGGCGCTGGATTTCCAAGTGGCCCACCTTGGTTCTCTCTCTCCCTTTCTCTCTCTGGTCAAATTAAAAAAAAATAACACATGGAATTAAATAAATATTTTTAAATAATTTAAAAAAGAGAACAAATTCTTTAACACTCCACATTCTCAGACTCCTCAAAAACGCTGCTCTTACTAATTTTAGACAAATTAAAACTATTAAACGAGCTCACTAATAAAGAAGCACATGACAGAAAAAGCAAGAAACATCTGGGTTAGCAGGTGGCATGGTGGCTGAAGTGCTGGACTCCGACTGGGGCAAGCACTGTTTTGAGTTCCAGACCTGATGGCTTGTTTTCTCTCTCTCTCTCTCTCTCTCTCTCTGGTGAAATTAAAAAATAATCAATAAAATTAAAAATAATTCTTAAAAATAATAAACTTAAACTGGGGCCTGCAGGGGGCATGATGGTTAAGGCAGCTGGATTCCACAATGGCCCCTGTGCAGGGAGCCCACATATGAAGTTTGGAAAAACCTGCCTGAAACGTATGCATCATATAGGTACATATGCATAGATACATATGCATACTTATCTACACAAAAATCAGAGAATGGTGAAGGGATTGGAATGTGCCCGCCTCCCACCCCTGGGGGGTGATTTCTCACTTTCCTTTGGTTTCTGAAGAACTAATTGCCCTATGGCAGAAAAAAAAAAAAAGAAAAGAAGGATCTTGAACTCCTAAAAGTACTAAGGTGAGAAGCCAGAAACTGGTGTTCTGGTTAAGGTGCTAGACTCCCACTGAGTCCCGGACCTGGTGGCTTACTTATTCACTTTCTCTTTCTCTTGTGAGCACATGTGCCTTACAGGAAATTTATATAATAATAATTAAATCTTTTTTTTTAAACAAATACTCAGGAGAAAATATAACATCAGCCCTTTAGGATAAAGTTTCCCCCACCTCTTTATTCTTTGAACTAGTTAGAAGGTCAATTATACCTGTCTCTATAAAAAGAAATGCTTTTAGGGTCAGCCAGTGGTTAAGGGGGCTGGATTCCACAAGGCTGAATGTGCAGCTCAAGTGCCAGAACCAGCAATTTGAAAATTATGCCAGGCACATGTACATATATGCCCAAAATCTCAAGAGGAGAATGGAGAAGGAACTATAGGGTAGCCATCTTTCCTGTGAGTTGTTTTTGTTTTTTTTCAATTTCCTCCTGTTCCTCTGGCAGGCACAAACACCCTATAGTAAAAACTTTTTTTAAAAAATGCTTGAATTTTGGGAAGCAGCAGTTAGCATAATGGCTATGTCGCTGGACTCCCACGTAGTCGACCAAGGTTCGCATCCAGGACCCGGTGGCTTAAAACTCATGCCGGGTGCGTGTGCGTGCGTGCTCAAGATCCCGAGAGGAGAATGGAGAAGGGATTGCGGCATGACCATCCCCCTGGGGGGTGATTTCTCGCTTTCTGTCTCTATGTCTCTGTCTGTCTGGCGAGCGCACGCGACCTATAGCGAAAATCTCTCCAAAAAAAAAAAAAAAAAAAAAAAAAAAAAAAAAAAGCTTGAATTTGGAAAAGTGAACATTCTGTCTAAGCTTTAACCATACTATTCCCAAAAACCCTAAGTCAGTTTGATGCTAGCTGCTTATCCACTCTTTCTCAATTATGCCCTGAATTCCTAAGAAATCTCACAGAATTTCCAAAATTCATTCTCAATATACAAACTAATAAATATGTATTACATTGGTCAACAGGAATTTTTGTATAGGAAACAAATGAGTTACCTTTAGTGTGATATACAATAGCAGCCCTCAGGTCAAAAGAACCCCAGCTATCGTTCCTTTCTAGGCCTCTCTGGTATCTCTGTTCTTTGGCGGAGCCTAACAAAGTGTTCGTAGGAGAGACCAGAGGATTTTGATTTTCTATCTCGTAGTCCTTTGAGAGAAACACTAAAGCACCTTGACTATTGGTGTCTGCTTTCTGCAGGTCACCTATATGACTGGGTTCCAAGGATAAGGCTCCACTTTCACCAGTAGTCCCAGATTTTAGAATGCTACCCAGAACTTGAGGACTAGTCCGTTTCTCCAGCTCATAAGCTTTGGGAAACACAGGATGCTCAGTTCCTGAGGGGATTATTTCAGCACCCTGTGAAACCAAAGTGGCAGGATATTCTCCTTGAAATGTCACCTCCATCACTTTATGATCTGATGATTTTCCAATAACAGTCTCAGGGCCAGCACTGGGTTCATTTATGAATGATAAACCCCACTGATTCTGGAAGATATCTCCCAGATTCTGCTGATCTGTTTGAGAGGGCAGATCCACTTGTGCTGTGCTTAAAAGCACAGTTTGCATATTTGAAGGGTAGATAAAAAGGCTAGACTTAATTTGTTCAACAGCTGCTGAAGTTAAACTCATGTCCTGAAGAACTGAATCAGCCCCAGATGAGATAGGTGTCAGAGTACTAGCAGCAGTAGTTAGCAGTGGCTGACCCCCCGGAGGATACACACTTGCATCAGTCCCTGCTAAAACAGGCCCATTAGAGAAGTTGGCAGAAGTAACAGATTTCAGCGCTGACATAGGGACCTGGGTTAACCGACTTGAAGATTGGGTCTGAGTTTCTCCAGTAGATGATGAAGAGGATGAAGATGAAGATGGTGACACAGAAGAGTTCTGTATAGTTTTGTTGAGGTTTTCCTTAACTTTGCTTGCATAACTTATTTTAGGAACTATTTTAGCACTGCTATTGTCCACTGGAAAAACTGGAGGTGGTTTAAATAGGGTCCACGAGTCCTCTTTGGAGGAAACAGTTGAAGCATGTTTTCCTTTGGGCCGATCATCAAACTTTTTGCTGCTCACACCAGGTTTAATATCCGAACTTTTCCGAAGCATATCACCCATAGCAGATTTTCCTCGACTTGTTCCTCCAGGACCAGTTTCATACTTCCAAATAGGCTTTGAACCATCTACTCGGTTTCCCTTTTCACTATAGTCAGGCTTGAAAGTTTCAAGTCCCTGTTTTAAGGTTGGGACACTGGTCTCTTGTTGCATTATTTTGTCCTGCACTAAATTAAGGTTTTCACAACCCTTGGTACTATTGCGCCTAGCTTTCCTTTTTTTAGGAGTGGTATATCCACTCTCAGATCCACTACCATCATTATCTGCTCCTTTGCCTATATAACCATTAGTAATATAGCTAGAATTATTTGTCACGACACCATTTGGAATTGATACAGAATCAGTCTTATCTACAGACTGGTTCTCGCCAGATTTACTTTCATAAGACTTCCCATTCTTTTTGTCCATACTGTTTTTCTGAATAAAATTCTTGGTTTTAATTCCTGCTTTCCCAAAGGTGCTGGCCTTTACAGTCTGCTTCAGGCTAGTGTCTACAACTTGCTGGTTGCCATTGAGGACCCTTGAAATAGGGTTGGTAACTTCATCAGAACCCAGGCTCTTTGAAGATATTTCTCTTTCTCCAGCATTACCATTTAGTTCACTATAGCCTAGAGGGAGGGAAAAAAAAGTTTTAAAAATCACAACATTAAATTACAATAGTACTTAACATGTAAGGACTGTTTATTCTATGCTATGAGCTCTAGCTTTCTATGCTATTATTTCACATCTGTGTGAGAAGACACTTGTCAGTCGCATTTTACAGATTAGGAATATCTACTGTTAAGCAAATCAAGAGGCAGAAATAAGCCATGATTCAAATCAAAGTCTGAGGGTCAGAGAGAATTTGTCTTCTTAAGCTGTATGCCACAATCTCTTATCTAACAGAGTCAACCTATCCATCATGCTTAAGGCTATTATAAAGTTTTCTCTACAATTAAGATCAAAGCTACCCTCTGGGCAAAAATCAAGTTTTATTGATAAAGTAATTATTACAAGGAAATTAAAGACTTCATTACTATGAAATCATAAATGGCTGGTCACCATAAGCAATTTCCATTGCATCTGTCAGACAAAAATCTAATCTTTTCTAAACTAGTCTTAAATTCATTGACATTTTCCAGGCATTCGATTATACTGTTAATATACGAAACCAAAACCTATGTACGTGTTTCTAAACCTTGTAAGACATATTTTCTTCATTTTACATTCCGGTAAAAGGCTCAGAGAGATGAAATAAGTTGCCCAAGTCACAAAGTGGCAGAACAGGAAACCTAAACTCCAGTCTGTCTGTCTGTCCATGGTTTCCTACTATGTGAAAATTCCAAAAACACAGTGAGAAAATATTTATATAAAGTTACAATAAAAAATATTTTTAAATAGTAAATAAGAATTTTTTTAAAATACAGTATCCTGGTTTAAAGATCTTCAGCCACCATAAACAGTTAACTCTTACTATAGATGACTCAACTGGGTCAACAACTTCTCCCACTGCCTTACTAGTGGTATGAGTTATTTATCTTTCTACAAAACGGTCACAAAAGCATCTCAGAAGTCAAGTTATTAGATGTAGATACACAACAGGGTACACTCACAAACTTTCATTTAAGACAGCTTTTGGGGGGAGTCCAATAGAAATACTAAGTCATTTGCCATTATTACTTTGATTCTTTTAGGTTTTGGACTATAAAGACTAAAAGGCATTTGTTCATGCACTTTCTGAAAATTTTAATTTCAGAAATTTATATTTATATGGTAAATATAAATAGCTATAACCCACATCAAAGGCTCTTTTGAAGGTCTTAATTTTAAAAGTATAAGAAACACTGAAATCGTTTAATTTGGGGACCAATATTCTTGAACAACTTGACGTAGAACGTAAGAGTCTAGAAAGATTCACGGTAGGTTTAACTATAGTCACTCATTTTTCATCAGAGAAAAAGGTGAACACTAGAAATGTGCAAATAAAGCCATTTCCTTCCACTTCATAAAATTCTAGAAAATAACTCAAGAAAACACTTCAAGGCAAATAACCATTCCTAAAATATAGTGGCATAAAACATGTACAATAATTAAATACGTTTGTAAAAGCTTTTATTTTTATAGGGTTACACTTTTATTTTTTGACTGTTTAAAAAGTTGTAATAGCCAATCAAGTTTTTGGTAGAATGAATAACTATGAAACAGGAAGTGATCATTCTTAGGATGTTTTCTAAAAGGGTCCTTACTCTTTAGAAAAGGAGAGTTTTTAGAGGCTGTCACCATTTTTAACAGATATAACTATGCTTATGCTACTTTGAATCAACCATTTAGCATACTACCAGGCAAAACAAAGGTTTGTATCCTTGGACCCATCCATCATAACTTTTCAGCTATTTTTGGTATTTAAGCGATCTTAAAACACCTAAAAAATACAATGTCTGAACTAAGCTGAACCAAAGAAAAGACCTTCAAAAGAACTGAAATATTTTCCCTTAGATTACTAATATTTAGTGGCTCAGACAAAAGAAATCACCAAACAATGAAAAACAGCTCAGAAGCCACTATACTCCCACTCTCAAGTTTTAATAACAAAAAAATGTTCTCAGTGAACAATATACAATTTCTTCCATGGCAACCTTGTTGGTATATAAAAAAATGTGCCAAAGAGACATTTTATTTTTAAAGTTTATGTACTTAAAAAAATGTAAACATTATAGAGTTAAAGAAATCAAAGGTCTCCTCATTATTCAGGGCTGCCATGCTAACATAGCTTCAAATGAACTCAGCAAAACTTGAGTCCTGATCAATCTGGCTTCTGGATTAGAAACTGAAATTACTCAACACATTTGTCCTTCTCTTACGCCCTCTTCTGGATAAAGAAGAATTACTCTTCTTCATGCGTTTGTGAGTAATGGGGTTGTAAAAGCCCACCTCAACATATTACAAACACATTTCAAAACGTTCTAAAGTTTTCCTAGTTATTAGCATTACACATATATAAGTACTAGCACTATGAACAGGCCACATATGATAACTCCCCCAAAACTGTTTACACTTTCTATAAATTGCTGAGTCCAATTTCTCCTTTTCAGGACAAGATATATCTTCAGGGATGCCAACTTGAATGGTTTAGGGTTAGCATCTACATGGAAAGAGAAGTCCTTCAGAGGCATATTAATCTGACCGAGAAAACCACAAATTTTCGATCTGAACATTGCTTTATATTCCAAGCAACCACTATAAGGAATTACTTTCTCATCTTTTGAAAAAGTTATAACGTTGTATTACTTTTAACAGTTTTTAAACTGCTCCAAATCCTTAGGATTAAACAATTAATGCACTTTATGTGCGTACCTGTTTCTTGCACACGATTAGTCCCTACAGCCCAAAATGAAAAATCTGACATTCAAATTTCAGTCAGGTTACATTATGTCTGCGATTAAAAAAAAATCGTTTTTCTCCACCTCTCAATTATTGCTTGTATCAAATTTGACGTGCTGGGTTTTTTATTTACTTTCTTATCGCTCCCTTTATTCCTCTTCAATTTAAAAATAACTTATTTTTCGAAATCTGCATGGATATAAACTTTTAAGCTCATTTTTTTCTCAAGTATTTTCTAATGTGACTTTTGCCCTTTATGTTCATTAAGATAGTCTGCAATCAATGCCAGTTTTCAAAACGCGAAAAACACCTTCGAATGTGGAAAAAGAAAAAAGCCACATCTGAGCCAAGATGGTAGACCAACCTCATGGATGAGCCACTTGGTTCCCCTCTAAGGACAAGAGGGGGTCAAAATCTCGCCCTCTTACCCATCCGATCGGACATTTTTGAATCCCTACCTTCAAAGAACCTAACCAAGCCCAGAAGGTAAACGTTGAGTGCGAAGAGAACGAGCAAGTTTTTTGTTTTTTGGGGGCAGAAAGAGTAGAAAACGAGAGCTGGAAGGAAAGGGCCCAAGTGAAAGCCTCAGAGGCGGAGTCGTGAGCGAACCTGGCAGGAGACGAGGTTCTTGTGGCAGAGAAACTCGTGACCATGGACCTCGGTTCCCGCTGGGTACCCCACCCGGGCTCAAGCACCACCTCGGTTCAAAATGAATCCCCCCCGCCAACCCCCCAGACTTCCGACCCCGAGGAGCGTGGCGGCGGCCACCGCCCGCGGCCTCCTTCTCGCTCAGCCCTGTTTCGAGGCCGGCTCCCCGCCCCGACCGCCCGCGCCTCCCGCCGCACCCGGGAGCGGGAAACGCGGCCGCCGGCGCGCGGGGCCCAGCGCAGGCCGCTCCCCTCGTGGCCGCTTCCCTCCCCCACCCCAACCGCCCCCGCCCCTCACCCCAGGGACCCGCCCGGGGCCGCGCGGCCGCCACCGGGTTACACAACCCCGGCTGGTGGCGGGGGGAGGGGCGGCCGCGGGGCGGGGGGCGGCGGGGCCCGCAATGCGGGGGGCGAGGCGACTGCCGCGCGGACTCCGGGCCACCCGGCTCGGCCGCGCCGAGGCCCCCCTCGGCACCCTTCCCCCTCCGCTCCTCAGCGGGCCGGAGTCGGTGACAGGAATCGGCTTCCAACATGGCGGACAGGAAGCGGCCCCGCGAGGAGGAGAGAACATTCCAGCCGCGCCGGCTCTGGGGGGAGCGGGCCCGGGGCGCCGGCCTTGGGAGGAGCCGCAGGGACAGACTGCAAGGTCCGGTGCCCGGAAAAGGCCTTTAGGGGTGAAAATGACCCACGGGACGAGGGGTCCCAACCGCCCCCTCACACGGGGACCCCAAGGCCACAGGTGGGCTTGGGGTGGCGGGTAGAAGAGGGCACTTCCTCAACTCAGCCCACCTACCACTCCTCGCCGCCTGCAGAAGGGTCTCGCGACACCACCCGAGTCGGGATTCGCTAGGCCTTCCCGAGTTACGCCTCGAGGGTTTTTTTGGGGGGGGTTAGGCTGACCCCCTCTCACTGCCCCCAAATGAAGGTAACTCCAGGGCTGCAGGAAGGTAAACAGGGAAGGAATAGGGTGGCCTAGCAAGGCCGACCCTGCCCGTTTCCCTCCAGCCGGGGCGGGGGCCGGGAAGGTCACGCTGGCCTGGTTGGGCCTCTCCCATGCCGAAGGGAAGGAGAGGGCGCTGCAAACCTCACTACCCAGTCCGAGCTTTGGGAGAATGAAAGGGGGCATCCCCAGACCCAGAGGGGCCGCGAGCGCGCGCGCGAACACAACACACACACACACACACACACACACACACCCCGACCCCCTCCGCGCTCACGGATCCAGCCCCACCCCCATCTCTCCTGTCCCCCACCCCCAATCCCCTTCCCCCACCCGTCCTCCCTCCCAGACCTGTTTTCTTCTTCGGCGTTTCCTGGTGCTGCTGGAGGGCGTGTTTCTGCTCATGTTTCAGCGGCTTTGGCTGGGCCTTGGGGCTGCCCTCGGCTCCATGCTGCAGGTATTGGTGAGGCTGCTGGTGATGGTGGTGGTGGTGGTGGTTGTGGCTGTGGTTGTAGAAATAATAATGGTGGTGGTGGTGCGACTGCTGCTGCTGGGGATGATGGTGCGGATGGTGGTGGCTGTGATGGTGTTGAGGCTGTGGCTGGCCGGGCTTCTCCTCCATTGAAAGCGGCTGGGACTCCCTGGCTGAGGCTGCGGGCTGCTGCACCGTCAGGATCTGAGACTGCTTCTCGGGGCTCACTCAGTATATCTGAGCGCGTCTCGCCAGCGCACTGGTTAACCGAGCGATTCTGCAAGATTGGCAGCCGCGCTCCAGCAATCAGGGGCCACGCTGTGCCGCAGGCCCCGCCCCTAGCCCAAATCCTCTTTCCGTCTCTTCGCCGCTGCCTGCTGGCCGACGCCACTTACCCTGTGCAACCTCACAGGGCTGGGCCTTCAACGTCAGCACTATGGCTCTCTGTTCTGCCGCTTTCTCTCCTTCACCACGCAGTCTGCGAACAGCACTTTCTACACTCCTCGCCAGCGAGCAAACTCATATTGAGTGTAGCAGATTCCACTGGCGATTCCACTGGCGCCGGGAGCCATCTGTTGGTTTTGCACTTCCTAGAATCTGTTGGCTTTTTTTCTTTTTAATGCTTTTCCGGGTAACCAGAGGGGAAACTCAATTACCTTAACCCTGAGACCACTATAGGGACAATACAGAAAGAGGAAATAAGTGCATTTTTAGAAATACAAGAGCTTCACAATCCACTAGATCATTTTGTATTCTGCATTCATTTTGCTTTGTATTCATATGCTAATCTCTTCCTTTCCACGAAGGGATTATAGGGTTCCACAATGGGGTATCTGTGTAATTTTCTAAAAGGGCACAAAGGGTTTAAATCATTGTTTCTTTGTAGTGAGAGGCAAGGGAGAGCAGGAGGAATGAAAATCTATACTGAAGATTTTCTTTTTTAAACTCTGCAGGTGAGGTCAACTGTAGACCCAAAATTAATTTTAGAATGTGAAGAGTTTTAAGAGCTGAGGAAGGGGGGTGGAGGGGAAGAGCACTTTAAAAGTTATTAAGTTGTTTTGTTTTGTTTTTCTTGCATTTACAGAAAATATTGGAATTTAAAGAAATACTCTGTTGGGTTTTGTAGTATTGATTTACTTTACCCTGAGTTATCACATTACAGTCTGATTTTTAAAAGCAAATGTTAAGTCATGACAGTGGTTACTCGGAAAGGAAGAAGAGGGATGTGATAGGGAGAGACAGAAGTATAGTCTGATAATATTTTATTTTTTGAGCTAGGTGGTGATTACTCATGTATTTATCTTATAATATTTGTTAATAGCATAATGTATATTTATTTTATAACTAATTGTTAATTTATAGTACACTTCTCTTGATGTACATTATGTGGGACAGTTTTTTAAATTGTGATAAAATATTCATAACAAAATTTGCCATCGAACCAGCCAAGTGGCATGGTAGTTAAGGTGACTGGGTCCCATATGACCAACTACATGGTTGAGTCCTGGACCTAGGAGCTTGAAAAGCACGCTGGATGCTTGTGCATATGTGCCCGAAACCCAAAGAGGAGAGTGGAAAAAAGATTGCAGCCTGGCCAACCTCCTTGGGGTGAGGGACTGTTTTCTCACTTTCTCCAGCAAGCACACGCTTCCTATAGCAAACTTTTTTGAAAAATATACCATCATAACCATTTTAAGTGTATAGATCAGGGACATTAATTACATTCATGTTGTACATCCCTTACTATCCAACTCCAGAACTTTTTCATCAGCCCAAACTGAAACTTCATACTCTTTAAATAGTAACTCCCCGGACCAGCATTTGGCATAATGGCTATGTCGCTGGACTCCCACATAGTCGACCGCCATTCTAGTCCCAGACCCGGTGGCTTAAACTCACACCAGTTGTGTGTGCATGCGTGCCCAAGATCCTGAGAGGAGAATGGAGGAGAAGGAATTGTGACTTGGCCATCCCCCCTGGGGGGTGATTTCTTGCTTTCTGTCTCTGTCTGTCTCTGTCTTTCAGACCAGCACACATGCCCTATAGCAAAAACCTCTCAATAAATAAATAAATAAATAAATAAATAGTAACTCCCTTCTGTTCCTGTCTCCACCCCCTTGAGGCCCTTAATCTACTTTCTGTCTGTGATTTTGACTATTCTAGGTATCTCATATAAGTGGAATTGCATAGTATTTGTTTTTGTGACTGGCATGTTTCACTTAGCATAAAGTCTTTAACCTTCATATCTGTTGTAGCATGTATCAGAATTTTTTTTTTAAGACTTCTATTGTATATATGTGGGGGTTTCAAAAATTTCGTGAAAGGGGCTGGCAGGTGGTATGGTGGTTAAGGGCACTGGACTCCCACATGGCTGACCAACGTTCAAGTCCCAGACCTGGCAGCTTGCTTTCTCACTTTCTCTCTCTCTCTTTTGCTCACTCTGCCCCTCTCTGGTCAAATTAAATAAATAAATTTAAATAAAATAATTTTTTTTAAGTTCATAGAAAATTAAATTAAAGTACAGATTTATTTTGGTGTAAAATTTTTAATTTTTTTTTTTATAATTCACACTTTCCATGAACTTTTTGGAGACTCTGCATATGTACCACATTTTGTTTATTCATTAATTTAATGATGGGTGTATGGATTGTTTCTTTAATGTGTATTTTATAATTTTTAAAATGTAGCTTGATGGACCAGCCCCAGAGCCTGTTGGTTAAGGGAAGCCAGATCCCACATGGGCATGGCAGTTCAAATTTTGAACCCAGAGGCTTGAGAAACATGCTGGGCATGTGTGCACGTGTGCCCGAAATCCAGACAGGATGGAGAAATGGGAAAGGGATTGCAGTTTTCTCTTACCTTTCTGTTTCTCTCTGCCTGTCTCTCTCTTGCAAGTGTACATGCTCTAGGGCAACTTTAAAAAAATGCAGCTTGGGAACCAGCAGTTAGCATAATGGCTATGTCGCTGGACTCCCACGTAGTCGACCGCGGTTCGCGTCCCGAACCCGGTGGCTTAAAACTCACGCCGGGCGCGTGTGCGTGCGTGCCCAAGATCCCGAGAGGAGAATGGAGGAGAAGGGATTGCGGCGTGGCCATCCCCCCTATGTCTCTCTCTGTCTGTCTGTCTGCCTGGCGAGCGCACGTGCCCTATAGCGAAAACCTCTCAAAAAAAAAAAAAAAAAAAATGCAGCTTGAATTCTTATAGTAGATAACATTAAAAGAACAAAGAAGCTTGAAAGCAAAAAGTTTATGTTCCAAAGTTA
Organism: Tupaia tana; assembly: GCA_026018925.1. Lineage (NCBI taxonomy): Eukaryota > Metazoa > Chordata > Mammalia > Scandentia > Tupaiidae > Tupaia > Tupaia tana. The sequence goes on along the minus strand of JAKSZU010000011.1, from coordinate 22,231,568 downwards.
ATGTCAACACAAAAGCATAATTAAAATGTGAAAGTCTGGGGACCAGCAGATGCGGTGATGGTTATGTCGCTGGACTCCCACGTAGTTGATCACCATTCAAGTCCTGGACCTGGCAGCTTAAAACTTACACTGGGTGCATGTGCAGGCCTGTCCAAGATCTCAAGAGGAGAATGGAGGAGAATGGATTGCGGCATGGCCATCCCACCTGGGAGGTGACTTCTCACTTTCAGTCGCTCTGTATCTCCAGGGAGCACACGTGCCCTACAGCAAAAATTTCTCAAAAAAAAAGTCACATCGGGCACGTGTGCATGCATACCCAAAAATTGCAGAAAGAGAATAGAGGAGAAGGGATTGCAGTATGGCCATCCCCCTGGGGGGTGGACAGAGGGAGAGAGACAGAGACAGAGACAGAGAAGGAATGAGAAATCATCACCCCGGGAAGTGGCCACACTGCAATCCCTTCTGCATTCTCTTGGATTTGGATTATGCACACACATTCATCCAGCTTGTTTTTTAAGCCTCAGGTCTAGGACACCTATCGTAGTCGGCCACGTGGGATCAGCTGCCTTAACCACCACACCATGGGCTAGGCCAAGTTTACTTTCATTTTTCTTTTCTTTTTTTTTTTTTTTTTTTTTTTTTTTAGGTTTGTTATAGAGCTCATACATTCATCAGGGGCAGAGAGACAGAAAGAGAGATAAGGAAAGTGAGAAGTCATCTTCCAGAGGGGATGGCCACCCACAATCCTTCTCCTTCATTCTCATCTTGGGATTTGGGGCATGCATGCACATGGCAAGGCATGATTTTCAGTCTGTGGGGTCTAGGACTAAAACTGCTCAGTCAGCCATTTGAGATCCTGCATTTTTGTTTTGTTTTAAATAATTATTTTATTTAACTTTATTTATTTATTTTATTTGACCAGAGAGGGATAAGATGAGAGAGAGAGATGGAAAGTGAGTAGGCAAAACACCAGGTATGGGACTCCAAACGTGGTACATAATGTGGGAGTCCACCACCCTTAACCACCATGTCACCTGCTGGCCCCAAGAGATTCTGTGTTTTAATCTCATGTCAGCTGGTGGCCCCCAAGTCTACTTATGTTAAGCATATTTTAGGTGGTTTTATTTTTATTTTATTATTTTTTAGAGTGAGAGAGATTTTTGCTATAGGGCACATATACTCACCAGAGAGACACAGAGAGAGAGAGAGAGAAATCACCCCCAGGGGGGATGGCCATGCCACAGTCCGTTCTCCTAGGATTTTGTGCACACACGCATACATGCCTGGTGTGAGTTTCAAGCCACCAGGTCCAGGACTCGAACCATGGTCAGTCATGGGGGAGTCCAGACCCTTAACCACCATACCACCTGCTGCCCCTTAGGTATTTCTTCTTTTGTTTTGTTTAAAAGAAATTTTTGCTATAAGGTGCATGCACTCGCTGGAGAGACAGAAAGTGAGAAATCACCCTCCAAGGGTGATGGTCACACTGCAATCCCTTCTCCTCCATTCTCCTCTTGGGATCTTGGGCACGTCCGCACATGTGCCTGACCTGTTTTAAGCCACCAGATCCAAGATTTAAACTGCAGTCAACTATGTTGGAGTCCAATGATGTAACCATTACACCATCTGCTGGTGCCCCTTAGGTGTTTTTGTTAATAAGTTTTTGTTTGTTTGTTTTATGAGATGGAGAATGTGTGAGAAAAAGACACAGAGAGAGAGGCACCCTCAACTGGAGCTCACCACACCTTGATTCCCTTCTTCCAGCTCTCCAACTACTCAGGATCTCGGGTGAGGTGCCCAATGCGTTTCAGGTGGACTTGGAAACTAAAGTCATTGCCATGTATTTTCCAGAACTGTGGATCAGGGTACTACCATTTGCACTACTGCGGCTGGGCCTAACCATATATTTATACAAATAAATTTGCGTTACGGGGAAAAAAGGGCAAGAAGGAAATATAGCATAAATCTGGTAAAATTATGAGTGCTTTTCTTCTCTTTATTTTCCAAGTGTTCTGTAATATGGTTATTACTCTTCATAAAAAAAAACATTATTTTTAAAATGAAATGAACAGGGCCAGTGGTGGTGTGTTGGTTAAGGCAGCTGGATCCCACAGAGCTGACTGTGCAGTTCAAGTCCCAGATCTGATGGCTTGAAAAACATGCCAGGGGGAACCAGCAGTTAGCGTAATGGCTATGTCGCTGGACTCCCACGTAGTCAACCGCGGTTCGCGTCCCGGACCCAGTGGCTTAAAACTCACGCCGGGCGTGTGTGCATGTGTGCCCAAGATCCCAAGAGGAGAATGGAGGAGAAGGGATTGCGGCGTGACCATCCCCCCTGGGGGGTGATTTCTTGCTTTCTGTCTCTATGTCTCTCTCTCTGTCTGGCGAGCGCACGCGCCCTATAGCGAAAACCTCTCCAAAAAAAGAAAAAAAGAAAAGAAAAGAAAAACATGCCAGGTGGGGCTGGCAGGTGGCATGGGGTTTAAAGGCACTGGATTCCCATATGGCTGACCGTGGTTCAAGTCCCAGACCTGGTAGCTTGTTTTCTCACTTCCCTCCCCCAACCCCTCTCTGTCTCTCTCTCTGATCAAACTGGAAAATAATAATGATAATAATAATAAATAAAGTTAAATAAAATAATTCTTAAAAAAAAGCAAACAATAAAACACATGGCAGGGGTGTGTGTGTGTGTTTGTGCTTGTGTTTGTGTGTGTGTGTGTGTGTGTCTGTGTGCCAAAATGCAGAGAGGAGAAATTTAGGAGAAGGTCTTTTGGTGTGGCCATCTGCCTTTGGAGTGCTTTCTCACTTTCCCTCTTTGTCTGTCATGTGCCCTAAAGCAAAAAAGAAAAGAAAAGAAATTAACAAAAAAATTTTTATCTATACAATTCTTTGAAATTGATTTACACAGTATTTTACCTACAATGTGGGATGTGGTGGTAGAGAGGAGTTTCCCATATGTAGTAGGTTAATGTTTTTACTATCAAGATAATCATAATAGATCATATTTGCTAGGCATCTACTAAGTGTCAGGAACTATACTAAGTATTTGTCTTTATTTTGTTTATAATTTTTTGAGATAGGTAATAAGCCCATTTTCTACATGAGGAATGTTAGGCCTGAAGAAGTTGAGACTTCCCTATGTTCTAAAAGCTACCAAATTTATGTTGGGACTGGAACAGAATTTATGTCCAACTAGACAGAAAGTCTTTCTTTCTTTCTTTCTTTTTTTTTTTTGAGAGGTATTTGCTATAGGGCGCATGCGCTCACCAGGAAGAGAGAGACAGAAACAGAAAGCGAGAAATCACCCCCCAGGGGAGATGACCACGCTGCAATCCCTTCTCCTCCATTCCCCTCTCGGGATCTCGGGCACGCACACACATGCGCCTGGTGTGAGTTTAAGCCACTGGATCCAGGACTTGAACCACAGTTGACTACATAGGAGTCCAGCAACATAGCCATTACGCTAACTGCTGGTCCTAACAGGAAGTATTTCTAACACTAGCAAAGTATCATGTACAGGGGCCAGCAGATGGTATGGTGGTTAAGGTGCTGGATTCTCACATAGCTGACCACAGTTCAAATCCTGGACCTGGTAGCTTGCTTTCTCATTTTGTCTCTCTCTGTCTGTGGTGAGCTTATGTGCCCTATAGGAAACTTAATAATAATAATAATAATAATAATAATAAATAACAGTTTTTAAAATATAATGTATATGTCTAAAATTTTGGTAAACATCTAAAAAACACTAAAGTTATATCATAACCACCATGAAGATGGTTTCTAGTTATTAACAAAGACAGATAAACTGTGAAGCTAATGAAGATTCAGGACCCCTCATTGCACAGGCCCTTCCACGGCAATGAAAGGGCCTTAGCAATGCTTTTTGGGGAGGACCTAGGTATTTTTTCATTATTTTGAAAAATTCGTAAGAACATGTATTTTTTAAACTTAATCTTTTTTAGAATTATTTAGTTTTATTAATAAATATTATTATTATTTTTTAATTTGACCAGAGAGAGACAGAGAGAGGGAAAGTGAGAAAGCAAGCTACTAGGTTCTCAGACAGTGGTTGGCCATATGGGAGTCCGGTGCTCTAACCATCATGACACCTGCCAGCCCCAACTTAATTTTTCTTAATGGGTACTTCTTCAAAATCTGAATTCACTCCTGTTTATAGCTGTTTTGGAACTGACTCAGTGTTGTAACTTTAATAGGTACTTTAAAAGGTTATAGTCATATTTTATAACAACACAAAAATGTTGACACTATAATTCAAGTGCAAAAAGCAAAGTAATGAATTATATCTATACAGTATGATTGCATATAAAATGTGAATTCAAGGACAGTGAGGGAACTTGAAAAATGAAAGCAATAAAATATTTTTGTTCATTTGTTCATTCTCAATGATGATTTATTAAGCACCTTTATGTACCACGTATTAAAGTTTTATTCTGATTTTTTGTTGTTTATTTCTCTTATTTATACAGTTTTAGAAATTGGTTAAATGGGGACCAGCAGATGGTGTAATGGTTATGTCACTGGACTCCCACATAGTCAGTTACGGTTCCAGTCCCAGTGGCTTAAAACTCACGCTGTGCACATGTACGTGTGTGCCCAAGATCCCAGGGGAGAATGGAGGAGAAGGGATTGCAGTGTGGCCATCCCCCCTGGGGGTGATTTCTCGCTTTCTGTCTCTCTGTCTCTCTCTCTCCAGTGAGCACACACGCCCTATAGCAAAAAACTCTCCAAAAAACAAAGGAAATTGGTTAAATGTATTTCCAAGACTATCCAGTTGTCAAATGGAAATCACTTGCACATACCTTTAATCATTTTTCTAATTATTTATTTAATTTTATTTGTTATTATTATTTTTAGTTTGTTACAGGGCATATGCACTCACGAGAGAGGAAAAATCGAGAAAGCAAGGCACTGTGTCTGCGACTAGAACCATGGTCAGCCGTGTGCCAGTCTAGCACCTTAACCACCACACCACCTGCTGGCCCATACACATTTAGTCTTATACTTTGGGTACTTTGACAACTTAAGAGATACAGAATATTTAACCCGTTAGACCTTAGTTTTTTCATCTCTAAAATAAGGAGGATAGACGAGGTAGCTTCTGAATTTCTTTCTATTCTAACATTTCATGATTATATTCTCTGCTCTTTCTTCCCATGTTACCCCTTTATTTCGTTACAATAAAACCATACAACAGCAGGACATTTGGCTTAAAAAATTAGTTTTTAAACTGTAACAATCAACTATAAGAAATTATCATCAGAAACAGTATTATGTAGTTTTGTATAAGTAGAAATCATCTCTCTGATGATAATTCTAGTTTCAAAATGAGGCAAATCACTGGTAACATCCACTGTTTTATTTCAGCAGGAAAAGAATTTTATTCATGTATATTTCTTTCAGATCTTGAAATTTTTGCCTGGAGACACTATCTTCAAAAAACTTTCAAAGGAATTGTACAGAGGTATGGATAAATTAGGTTCGTCTTTTAATAACTGGAATATGATGACTTTTTCAAACATGAAAGTTTTAAAAAGTTACGTTTGCCTTTATGAAAAAGGTATTATGGGAAATAATTTGAGGAAGAAGATACAGCAAAATGGCATGAACATAAGTTTTAAACAGTCTTTTTGGTTGCTTCTTTGTTTATTTATTCCATAAGTGGGAGAAAAAGAGAGAGACACAGAGAGCACCCTTAACAGAATCTTAATGCCACAATCCTCACCCAGCCTCAGCCAGCCTCAGATCATGGACACATGCATGTTGGGCATACTCAGAGAGGTCTCCAAATGCAAACCAGAAACCTTCTAGTGTAGGTCAGCCTTGCAAATGTCACGTTTTATTGCTGTGCAGCCCCAGCATGAACATAGGTTTTTGTAATCAGAACTGGAACGGAAACCCTATTCTGAAACTGCTTAGCTTTGTCCTCTTGTTTGGACAGATCACTTCAACTCTCTAGCCCTTCATTTACTCAACTGGAGATGGGTGTACTATGTTTCTAACTCAAAAGATGCAGGGAGGTTTAAGTAAACTAATGTCTAATTATAGTGCATATGACATCAGTAAGTGGTACTAATTATTGTAATACTAAATTATTAATATTATTTAAGGGCCCACAGGTGGTGTAGTGGTTAAGGGCGTTGGACTCCCATATGGCCAACTGCAGTTTGTGTCCCGGACCTGGCAGATTGCTTTCTCACTTTCTCTCTCTCTTTCTCTCTCTCTCTCTCTCTCTCTCTCTCCTCCTCTCTGGTCAAATTAAAATAAATAAAGAAATTTAAAAATTTATTTAACAGATAAAGCTAAACATTTAGATATTTCAATTAAGGAAACTGAGTTTTAGATGAATCAGTTAGCAAGTAACCAAGAATAGAGTGTTTTCCCAAATTTTTAAAAAACAGACAAATACTATCAACTGAAATTCAAGAGTACATTCAGTCTTGGAGCCAGCAGGTGGCGTGGTGTTGCGGTGCTGGAATTCCCACATGGTCAACTACAGTTCTAGTCCCAGATCTGACAACTTGCTTTCTCACCCTCTCTCTCTCTCACATTCTCTTTTTCCAGCAAAACTCATGTGAAATAATAATAATAATATTAATAATAATAATTAATTAATTAAATATTTTTTAAAAGAGTACATTCAGTCTTAATACTAGAACCCACTGAGTAGCAGGTTCAAAATTGACTTTTTCTTTTTTCTTTTTGCTTCTCTATTTTCTCTGAATGTTGAACATTAAACATTATTTCTTCTGCAAAATAAATAAATAAGGAATTAGGGAGAAAAGACGGAATTCAACATATAACAGTCTTGTGAACATTAATCCAAAATAAAGACCGAAGGAATTAACTTGCCATTTTGCAAGCCTTTTTGAGACAAAATGAATTTATGTATGAATGAATCAATATAATTGTCAGGACCAGCAGATGGCACACTGGTTATGTCATTGGACTCCCATGTAGTCCACCATAGTTTGAGTCTCAGATCTGGCCACTTAAAACTCACACCAGGCATGTATGTGTGCCTGCCTAAGATCCTTAGAGGAGAGTGGAAGGGATGGGATTTTGGCATGGCTATCCCCCCGGAGGGGGATTTTTCACTTTCTATCTCTCTGTCTTTCTGTCTCTCTAGCAAACACATGTGCTCCATAGCAAAAATCTCTCAAAAAAAAATTTAGTTGTCAGTATTTCCTCACTATATCAGAATTAATAGTGATATGAATCCAGAAGTGGAATAAAGGTGATCCTTTGGGAGTAAAACTGGTAAGACTGAATAAACAGAATAAATCAGCAACTAATAGGGAATCCAGTCAATCTAGAATATCTAAGAAGGTAAAAGAAAATAATAGTGTAACTATGGAGACTACAACTTACTGGTTCTATTTTCTCTTTCTGTTCTTTTTTTATATTTCTTTTTTTGTTTGTTAAAACGTTGAAGAAGGGCATGTGTGTGTGTGTGTGTGTGTGTGTGTGTGTGGTGGGGAGACAGAGAGGGAAAGTGAGAAAGCACCCCCACGCCCCCAGGGGGAATGGCCATGCCACAGTCCCTTTTCCTCCATCTCTTCCTTCAGGATTTTGAGCGCGCACACACGTGCCTGGCCTATTTCTCAAGCTGTTGGGTCTAGGACTCAAATCATGCAGTTGACCATGTGGGATCCAGCCACCTTAACCACCATGTCACGTGTTGGTCCCTTTTTCAGATTTCTAAATTGGTATTCTAAAAGCCATATGAGTATCATATGATACTGTCAGTTAGTTAATTATGACATAAGAATTTACTAAAAACATAATGCCTTAAAACAACAAACATTGGGCTGGCCCTGTAGCCTAATAGTCATGGGAACTAGAGCCTACGTGACTGAACACTGTTAGAATCCTGGCCCTCGGGACCAGCAGGTGGCGTGGTGGTTAAGGCGCTGGACACTCCCACATGGCCAACTGTGGTTTGAATACCGGACCTGGTGGGTTGCTTTCTCACTTTTCCTCTCTCTCTCTGGTCAAATTTAAATAAATGAATGAATAAATAAAATTAAATAAATAATTATTTTAAAAAAAAAAAAGAATACTGGCCCTCGTGCCTTGAGTAACATGCCGGATAGATGTGCAATGTGCCAAATCCCAGCAGGATGTAGAAATGGAGAAGGAATTGTGACATGACCATGTCCTATGTGGGGGATGTAAAGAGGGGGGGGTGGGGAACTGTGCTTTCTTCTTCTCCCTCTGTCTCTCTCTGGTGAGTGCATGAAGCCTCTGACAATTACACACACACACATTTGAGCAGTCATGTAGTGAGGTGGCTAAGGTGGCTGGATCCCACATAGTCAGCTGTGTGGTTTGAATCCTGGACCTACCAGCTTGAAAAAACACGCCAGATGGGGCCAGCAGGTGGTGTGGTGGATAAGGGCGCTGGATTCCCACATAGCCAACCATGGTTCAAGTCCTGGACCTGGTGGCTTGCTTTCTCACTCTCCCTTTCTCTCTCTCTCTCTCTCTCTCTCTCTCTCTCTCTCTCGTCAAATAAAGAAAAAAAAAATGGAAATAAATAAATAAATAATTCTTTAAAAAAAAAAAAAAAAAAAACACGCCAGACACATATGCATTAGTGCTCAACATCCTGAGAGGAGAATAGAGAAAGGATTGCAGTGTGGTCATCCTCCCTAGGGGTGCTTCCTCTCTCTATCTCTTCAGTGAGCATGTACACCCTATAGAAAATTATTTTTTCAGGGGACCAGCAGATGGCATGGTGTTTAAGGCACTGGACACTCCCACATGGTCGATCACAGTTCGAGTCCTGGACCTGGTGACTTGCTTTCTCACTTTCTCTCTCTCTGTCTCTCTCTGGTCAAATTAAAATAAATGAATGAATAAATAAAATTAAATAAATAATTCTTTTTTTTTGAGAGAGAGATTTTCGCTATAGGGCGCGTACGCTCGCCAGACAGATAGAGAGAGACATAGAGACAGAAAACGAGAAATCACCCCCCAGGGGGTATGGTCACACCGCAATCCCTTCTCCTCCATTCTCCTCTCGGGATCTTAGACACACATGCACACATGCCTGGCGTGAGTTTTAAGTCACCGGGTCTGGGATGCGAACCGCAGTCAACTGTGTGGGAGTCCAGAGACATAGCCATTACGCTAACTGCTGGTTCCCAATAAATAATTATTTTTAAAAAATTCTTTTTTAAATAATATCTTGAGAGATTTATGCTATAGGGCGTGTGCATTTGCTGAAGAAATAGAAATGGAGGGATAGAGGGACCAGCAGTTAGCATAATGGCTATGTCACTGGACTCCCATGTAGTCGACCACGGTTCGCGTCCCGGACCCGGTGGCTTAAAACTCACGCCGGGCCCGTGTGCGTGCATGCCCAAGATCCCGAGAGGAGAATGGAGGAGAAGGGATTGCGGCATGACCATCCCCCCTGGGGGGTGATTTCTCGCTTTCTGTCTCTCTGTCTCTCTCTCTCTGGCGAGCGCACGTACCCTATGGCAAAAACCTCTCCAAAAAAAGGAGGGATAGAAAATGAAAAATCACCCAACAGGACAGATGGCCATGTAACAATCCCTTTTCCTCCATTCTCCTTTCAGGATCTGGGCATGTATGCACGTGCCCCTGGTGTGAGTTTCAAGCTGCCAGGTCTGGGGCTCAAACCGTTATCAGCCGTGTGGGAGTCCAGCGCCTTAACCACTACATCACTTGGTCCCTATAGCAAAAAATTTTTTAAAGTTTTGTTTTAGAATCATTTAATTAAATTAATTAATTAATTAATTAATTTTAAATTTGACCAGAGAAGGACAGAGTATGAGAGAGAGAGAGAGAGAGAGCAAGAGAAAGTGAGAAAGCAAGCTGCCAATTCTGGGACTCAAACTGCGGTCGACCAAGTGGGAGTCCACTGTCTCAAACCATCACACCACCTGCTGGCACCTATAGCAAATTTTTTTTTAAAGAAAAACAAAAACACTTATTTTCTCGCAGCTCTCAAGATGAGCTCTCAAGTCAGTCATTTTATAACTTAATCTCTGAAGTGACATCCCATCACTTCACCTATATTCTGTTCTTTAGAAGTTGGGACCAGCAGTTGGCATGATGGCTACATGGCTGGACTCCCATGTAGTTGACCGCGGTTCGAGTCCTGGACTCGATGGCTTAAACTCACACTGGAAGCATGTGCGTGCATGCCTGAGACTCCGAGAGGAGAATGGAGAAGAAGGTATTGCGGTGTGGCCATCCCCTCTGGGGGGTGATTTCTCGCTTTCTGTCTCTCTGTTTCTCTCTGTCTTTCTGGCAAGTGCATGCGCCCTATAGGAAAAACCTCTCCAAAAAATAAAAAAATCAGAAGTGAATCATTTAGTCTACCCTACACACAGGTGAAGGAGATCACACAAGGCTATGAATACCATGAGGCATCTCAGAAGCTGCCTACTACTGGCATGAAAACATTCATCTAGCCAGGCACCATGGCATGCAGTTGCAGTCTCAACCACTTGGGGGACTGAGGCAGAAGGATCGCTAGTTTGAGACCAACTCGGACAACATAAGGAAAACAAAACCTCATCTTACTATACTTGCTCTGATGTTATCACCTGTCTGTATTCTGAATATAATCTCATTTTATTTTTTTTTTTTTTGTCATCCCATCATGTTTTCCCCTTTAATTCATGATGGAGTATATACACACACTTGAGAGAGCAAGGGAGGGGGACACATGTCCTCCACAATCCCTTTCCTGCAGGCCTCCAGCCCATCAGCTCTTGGGCACTCGAGTGCGTGTCTGGAGTGTTTCGGGCTCACTGGACTGGGGATTCAGATGGCAATCCCCAGGTGGGATCCAGCTTCTCTTGAGCAGAACATGAGTGTGCATCACCGAGCTGGCTCTGTAATCTCATTTTATATATAATGTCTATAAGGAGAGAGAGACACTAACCAGCACGCAGAAGTTTCCCGTCATTTATCAGATTAATAAGTAGTTTTAAGTACTTGAATTTTGTCATTTACCATATTTGTGATTCTGTGTCCCCAGTGCTCATCGGTATCTTGTCGGCGCCACCTATCTGCAGAGACGGCACGACACCCGGTTCTTCCTCCCGCAGTCTTTATTCACAGGTTTCCTTTTTCTTCTTCTGCTTCTTCTTCTTCTTCCCGTATATATAGGATTCCTCCCGGTGGCCCCACCCGCAAGTTCCTTCACCTGTACGAGGCAAGTCCTCATTGGCTGTCTCTAAAACATGTAAGGAGTTGTTTGTACACGCCTCCCTATGCAGCCAGCGGTGCCATCTTGGCTCGGCGGCCAACGGCGGTGGCCAACAGTATCTGAACCTAAACTTGTGACTAGGCCCAGGACTGCAATCCTTCCTGTCTTGAGACAGTCCGAGTAGCCAGAAGGCCTCTCTATGCAATAGGAATGGCAATATAAATGCCCACATGGGCCAAGCAGGTAACTTAAGTTGGGATAAGTAACTTGGGTATAACAAACTTCGGTGTAAGAAATATTTCCCCCAACACAACACCAACTTCTACAGTGATAGCTCTATTAAAATTTATACCTACTGGGGGGACCAGCAGTTAGCATAATGGCTATGTTGCTGGACTCCCATGTAGTCAACCGTGGTTCGCGTCCCGGACCCGGTGGCTTAAACTCACGCCGGGCGCATGTGCATGCGTGCCCAAGATCCCGAGAGGAGAATGGAGGAGAAGGGATTGTGCCATGGCCATCCCCCCTGGGGGGTGATTTCTTGCTTTCTGTCTCTCTGTCTCTCTCTCTGTCTGTCTGGCAAGCACACGTGCCCTATAACAAAAACCTCTCAAAAAAAAAAAAAAAATTTATACCTACTGGGGCCAGTAGGTGGCATGGTCATTAAGGCCCTGGACTCCCACATGGCTAACCATGGTTGGAGTCCTAAACCTGGCGACTTGCTTTCTCATTCTCTCTCTCTCTCTCTCTTGCCAAATTTAAGAAGAATAATAAACAAATAAAGTTAAATGAATAATTCTTTTTTTTTTCTTTTGGAAAGGTTTTTGCTATAGGGCACATGCGGTCACCAGAAAAACAGAAAGCGAGAAATCACCCCCAAAGGGGGATAGCCACGCCACAATTCCTCCCTTGTTCTCCTCTTGGGATCTTGGGCATGCACGCACACACACCCAGTGTGAGTTTAAGCCACCGAGTCTGGGACTCGAACCGCAGTCAGCTACATGGGCGTCCAGCAACATAGCCATATACGTCAACTGCTGGTCCCAAATGAATAATTCTTTTTTTTTTTTTTGGAGAGGTTTTCGCTATAGGGCACGTGTGCTCACCAGACAGACAGAGAGAGACAGAGAGACAGAAAGCGAGAAATCACCCCCCAGGGGGGATGGCCACGCCGCAATCCCTTCTCCTCCATTCTCCTCTCGGGATCTTGGGCACGCACGCACATGCACCCGGTGTGAGTTTTAAGCCACCAGGTCCGGGACGCGAACCGCGGTCGACTACGTGGGAGTCCAGCGACATAGCCATTACGCTAACTGCTGGTCCCAATGAATAATTCTTTTTAAAAACTTATACTTACTAGGCTAGCAAATGGCATGGAGGTTAAAACAGCTGGATCACACATGGTCAACTGCACTGTCCAAGTGAGGACCATCAGCTTAAAAAACACATCAGGCATGTGCCCAAAATTCCAAGAGGAAAATTAAGAAGGGACTGCAGAATGACCATCCCCCCCAGGGGGTGCTTTCTCACTTTCTCTCTCTCTCTGTCTCTGACAAGTGGACACACTCTATAGCAAAAGAAAAAATAAATATACCCTTGGAACAGGACAGCCTGGGGCTAGACAGTGATACCATGGTAACACAACTAGATCCACATGGGAAAGTTCTGGGTTTGCATCCCAGGACATCCCAGAGTGTATGCTCATGGGCTGTGATCCAGGCAGTCTGAGGCTGGTGTATATTGCAGCATGAAGACCCTGTTGGGGTGTCTGTCTCTGATGGAAGAAATGAACTTAAAAAAAAAAAAGAAAGAAATGGATGACTTAATTTCTTGGTCTAATATTTACATTCATCAGGTTATCATACATACCAAAAAAAAAAACCCTGATACACAGACATACAATGAGTGCGTACATAGCTGGTGAAATCTCGACAAATTGTGTATGATACTAATGTCAACTACTTGATTTTAATATAGTGCTATACCTATGTGAACTGTCAGCATTTGGGGAGATGAAAAAGAATATGGGAATTTCCTATGTATTTATTTTAAAAAAGAAAAAAGAATGATTTATTTAGATTTATTTATTTATTTATCTTTAGTTTGATCAGAGAGAGAGAAGGAAAGTGAGAAAGTAAGCCTTCAGGTCTGGGATGAAATCTGCAGTTGACCACATGGGAATTCAGCACCTTAACCACCATACCACCTGCTGTCCCTACTATGTATTTCTTTTTCTCTGTGTCTGTTTTTTGTTGTTTTTGTTTGTTTGTTTTTTAGTTTTGGGCCATAGGGTGCATGTACTTGCTGGAGAGAGGGAAAGTGAGAAATCCCCACCGCCCCCCCAGGGAGGATGGCCATGCCACATTCCCTTTTCCTCTAGTCTCCTCTCAGGATTTTGGGCATGAACACACATGAACCTGGTGTGTTTTCCAAACCACCGAATGTGGGACTTGAACTGTTCATTTGGCCACATGGGATCTAGCTGCGTTAGCCAGTGCACCACTTGCTGGCCTCCTTTGTATTTTTTGATTGATTGATTGATTGATTGATTGAAGAGGTTTTTGCTATAGGGCGCATGCACTCACCAGACAGAGAGACAGAAAGCAAGAAATCACCCTTCAGGGGGTTGGTCACACCACAATCCCTTCTCCTCCATTCTCCTCTCAGGATCTTGGGCATGTACACACATGCGCCCGGTGGGAGTTTTAAGCCACTGGGTCCGGGACGCAAACCTCGGTCGACTACATGGGAGTCCAGCGACATAGCCATTATGCTAACTTCTGGTCCTCCTTTGTATTTTATTGTAACCTCCCATAAGTCCATAACTATTTCAGAATAAAACTGTTTAAGCACTTATCTGTACCTAAAGTAAATTCAGCCCTCAATCTCTTCTATAATTTCTTTACCTGACTATCTTTAAAAGTAATTATAGGGCCAACCACATGGCGGGGTGGGTAAGGCATCTGGATCCCAGATGGCTGACTCTGTAATTTGAGTCCCAGATGTGGTGGCTTGGGAAACATGCCAGGTGCATGTGCATAAGAATCCAAAATCCATAGAGGAGAATGGAAGAGAAGGGATTGTGGCGTGATCATCTCACAGGGGGTGCTTTCTCAATTTTCTCTCTGTCTCCAATGAGCTCATGCACCTTATAGCAATTTTATTTGTTTTATTTTGTTTTTGCTATAAGGCTCATGTGCTTGTGGAAGAGAGAAAGACAAAGAGAATGGGAAAATGAGAAGTCACTCCCCAGTAGGGATGGCTACGTTATAATCCCTTTTCCTCCATTCTCCTGTCAGGATTTAGGCAGACATGCTTCTGGTGTGATTTTCAAGCCTCTGGGTCCCAGACTGGAACCACAGAGTTGACCATGTGGGATCTAGCCACCTTAACCTCTAGGCTACCTGCTGGCCTGCACTTTTTAAAAAATGTAATTATAAAGTTTTTCCTATATAATATACATTTAAAAGTATAAAGCCTTGGGCCAGCCCAAGGCATGATGGTTCAGGCAAATTAATCCTACATGGCTTGCAGTGTGGTTTGAGTTGAGGGCCTGAGGTTTGGGAAACATGCCAGTCATGTGTGCATGTGTGTCCAAAATACCAAAAGGAGGGATGGAGAAGAAAGGATTGTAGTGTGACCATCCCCTATGGGGATATTTTCTCACTTTCCCTCTCAGTTTGTCTTGTCTCTCTGTCTCTCTCCAGTGTGTGTGTATGCCCTCTGGCTAGAAATATTTAAAAATAGTCCAGCAGGTGGCACACCACCATGGCTGGGCCAGTCCATTTTCTATTATCATCAGGAGCAAACAATTTTATTGTTTAGGCCCAGGACTAAAACTCCAGTCGACAATGTGGGAGTCCAGCAACATAACCATTACACCATTTTCTGGTCTCAGGAGCTGTCAGTTTTAAACGTCAATGATAAAATATTCCCCACGGGGACAGACCAGTCCCAATATCTCCCAACCCCTGGTGTGTCACTACTGAATACTCTCTTTTATCTTTTCTTTTCTTTTCCTTTCTTTTCCTCTCCTTTCTTTTCTTTTCTTTTCTTTTCTTTTCTTTTCTTTTCTTTCTCTTTTCAAGGTTTTTGCCATGAGACACATTTGCTTTCCAGAGACAGAGAGAGAGAGAGAGACAGTGAGAGCAAAAGTGAGAAAGCACCTCCTGGGGAGAGGGGTGGCCACACCACAATCCCTTCTCCTCCATTCTCTTCTTGAGATTTTGGGCACACATGTATGTGCATTTGGCTTGACTCAAACTGCGATTGGCCATGTGGGAATCCAGTGCCTTAACCACCATACCACCTGCTGGCCTCACTTTTCTTTTTCTTAATTACCAGAGGGTACATGCACTCATCAGACAGAGAGAGAGAGAGAGAAAGAGGAAGAAGGAGAAAGCACCCTCCAGTGGGAAATGGTCACACCACAACTTCTTCTCCAATTCTCCATCCCATCAGTAATTTGGGCATGCACAGAAAAGCACCAGTGTATTTTTCAAGTTGCTGGGGCTAGGATTTAAACCACAGTCAGCCATGTAAGATCCAACTCCCTTAACCACTAGGCCTCAGGCTAGCCCTAAATATTTTAATATGAGTTGTTTTTCCTGCCTTAATTTTTCAGGGTCAAATATTATCAAAAACAACTTGGTGTAGGGACCAGCAGTTAGCGTAATGGCTATGTTGCTGGACTCCCATGTAGTCAATCGCGGTTCGTGTCCCGGACCCGGTGGCTTAAACTCATGCCGGGCGCGTGTGCGTGCGTGCCCAAGATCCCGAGAGGAGAATGGAGGAGAAGGGATTGCGGCGTGGCCATCCCCCCTGGGGGTGGTTTCTCGCTTTCTGTCTCTCTGTCTCTCTCTGTCTGTCTGGCGAGTGCACGCGCCCTATAGCTAAAACCTCTTAAAAAAATAAAATTAAATTAAAAAAACAAAACAAACAAACAAAAAAAACAACTTGGTGGCACATCAATAGATAGATATAGCCACACCCCAGATCTTGGCATGACTGACTTTGGGAATCACCAAAAGTGATTCTTCAAGGAGGGTTTCACTAAACACCCTGTCTAGGTCCTAAATATCATCCCCTACTTATTTCCTGAACTTGTTTATTTTTTTCATTTCACTGGTCACAATTTGCAATTATTGTATTTGTATTAGGTAGACAGAAAAGTCATACGCATTTTTGCATAGAAAAATACATCATAACTTTCCTGACAATCTAATAGGTCTTTTCCATCTTCCGTCCTAGTGTATAGACGCTGAGACTTGTCTGTCTCGCGCTCTGAGTTATTCCTAAGCTTAGCACAGCACCTGCCATGTTGAAGATGCTCAGTATATGTACTAACGCTGCATTCTTGGGAGCCGGACGGTGGCGCAGTGGTAAAATGTGACACTCTGTGAGGTGGACTCACATGGACAGGTCTTAGGTCTGCAGCCTGAAACTCCCTTGAGTATACCAGGCACATGCGTTCCCATTTTTCAGGGCTGGCCGAGGTTGGGGTGGATCATGGCAGCAGGACTGTGTTGTGGGTTCTGTCTCTCTGGCTCATGGACGAAAGAAAGAAAACAAGAAAACCCAAAACATTGCATTCTCTTCAGCTCGTGTGCTACCAGCAAAGGGCATTTGCTCAACATTGGACAGATTCCTCTTTCTTCATCTCATGCCCGTTACTAAAAAGAAATAGCCACTTGTTGTCTAAGATTGGTGACATAGAGAGCCATTTAGCACCATAATTCAGAAACAGCTGCAGCGTCATGGCTCTTAGCAAAGTTGTTTTCTCTCATTCCGAACTCCGACTCAGGCCTGATTGGGAATGTGTCTTGAACATTCTCAAAAATGTTATAACACAGAATCATAAAATAAAATATAAATACGACATTAACATTTTGAAGGAGGACCTATACATTTTGCCAGACACTGCACTGGAAATGACAAGAACCCAGTCAGTACCTCAACCTTATCAAGTTCCAAACATAAGTCATCAGTTTCCTTTCCAAACCACATGCTCCTTTTAGTTTTCTTCAGTATTTCTTTTGGTGGCACAACTATTCACCTGGCTAGTTCTCCAGGTTCTCTCCCATGCTCTCTCTTTTGTACTTTTGTCACATTAGGCTGAACTTTTTTTTTTTTTTTAAGAATTATTAAATTTATTTATTTTTTATTTATTTATTTATTTTTATTTGACCAAAGAGGACCGTGGTTAGCCATGTGGGAGTCCATTGCCCTTAACCACCATGCCACCTGCTGGCCCCAGGCTGAAGCTTTATAATGTTCATTCCCAGCGTATATATCCAGTCTTCTCTGAGCTCTAGACTCACAACTGTCTACTTGTTATATCGTCTTAGAGACATCACAGACATTTTAAATTTATTATGCTCAAAACCAAACTCTGGGTTTTCCTCTAAATCTCTTTCCTCCCTGATCTTTACCATGTGTCCTGATCTTACTGTCTACCTGTGGCTTAATCCAGAAATGTGGGAGTCTTTCTTGCTTCCTCTCTTTCTGCCACAACTAGTTTACTCACATATCTGTTTGCTTTTCTAATTATTCACCTGAGGGCTATTCTGCTCACCAGAGGAAGAAAGAGAGGGAGAGGAAGAAAACACTATTCAATGGGGCTTCCCTTCGCCTCTATGTTCCTATCCTGTTGAGATTTTGGGCATGCACATACATGTACCCAGAGTGTTTTTCAAGCCACTGGTGCCAGGATTCAAACCACACAGTTGACTATGTGGCATCTGGCTCCCTTAACTACTGGACAGTGGGGCCAGTCCTCATTCACATGTTCTACGCTCTGCTATAAATATATTCTTTTTTTTTTTTTTTTTTTTTTTTGAGAAGTTTTTTTCTATAGGGCGTGTGCGCTGGCCAGAAAAACAGAGAGACAGAAAGTGAGAAATCAGCCCCCGGGGGGATGGCCACACCGTAATCCCTTCTCCTCCATTCTCCTCTTGGGATCTTGGGTACACACGCACGCACGCACGCCTGGCGTGAGTTTAAACCACAAGGTCCAGGACTCAAACTGTGGTCGACTACATGGGAGCCCAGCAACATAGCCATTATGCCGATTGCTGATCCCATGCTATAAATATATTCTAATTGGATTCGTTTTCTTCCATCTATAATGCCTCCTCGTCTAAACTACTGCAATAGCCTCCTAATAAACATCTCTCTAATTTCATTTTTATTTTCAAGTTGAGAGATACAGAGAGAAAGACAACTACCGTTAATAGGGTCTCACACTGCGATCCTCCCCTCAGCCTTCCTAGCCAATGTGCTCACCCAGTGTGCACACGTTCATTGAGAACCAAACTCCAGTCTTCCAATGGCTTCCAGCATTGCAGAGTGTTGTGTTAACTCTACACCTCTATGACCGGGCCTCTCTACTTCCTCCCTCCCTCCCTCCCCTCTCTCTCTCTCTCTCTTTTTCTTTCTTTCTTTCTTTCTTTCTTTCTTTCTTTCTTTCTTTCTTTCCTTCTTTTTTTTTCTTTATTTCTTTCTTTTTTAGAATAATTTATTTTAATGATTTATTTCTTATTATTATTATTTTTAAATTTGACCAGATAGAGACAGAGAAAGAGAGAGGGGAAGAGAAAGTGAGAAAGCAAGCTTTCAGGTCTGGGACTCAAACTGCAGTTGACCATGCGGGAGTCCAACACCTTAACCACCATGCCACCTACTGACCCCTCTACTTCCATTCTTAACTTCCATTTTCCCACAAACAGGTGGAGTAATCTCAAAATATAATCGATTGATGGCATTCCTCTTCAAATTTATTTTATGTCGTTCTCTCCTCAATCATGTCACATCCATTCATCGTAACTTTCAGTTCTTCGTGAAAATCAAAAGCCACAGTACATTCTGTTTCTTCTCTTTGTAATGTTTGTCCCATAGCAGGTTCTTTCTAATCCTAAATCTTGATTTAAATGTCATTCCAAAGACTTCTTTCCTTCCTGTCCTACATAAATATATCTCTTCTCTCCTGCTATTTGCTCTTATTGTGTCTTATGTATTTACTTCACAGCACCTTCTCCATGAGGACAGAAACTGTCTTCTTGGGACGGCCCTATGGCCTGGTGGCTAAAGGAGCCAGATCCAACATGGGGGACAATGAGGTTCAAATTCCCAGCCCTGGGGAACCAGCAGTTAGCGTAATGGCTTTGTCATTGGACTCCCACGTAGTCGACTGCGGTTCGCGTCCCGGACCCGGTGGCTTAAAACTCACGCCGGGCGTGTGTGCATGCATGCCCAAGATCCCGAGAGGAGAATGGAGGAGAAGGGATTGCGGCATGACCATACCCCCAGGGGGTGATTTCTCACTTTCTGTCTCTATGTCTCTCTCTGTCTGGCGAGCGCACGCGCCCTATAGCAAAAAAACCTCTCAAAAAAAAAAAAAAAAAAAAAAGACAAATTCCCGGCCCTGGGTGCATGTGTACATGTGTGTGCACCCCACATTCCAATAGGATGGAGAAATGGAAGAGAAGGGATGTGACATGACTACGCCCCATTGAGAGACACTTTCTCCCTCCTCCTCTCTCTCTCTTTCTCTGGTGAGCATACGTGTCCTCTGACAATTAAAAGAAAAAAAAAGAGGGACCAGCAGTTAGTGTAATGGCTATGTCACTGGACTCCCATGTAGTCGACTGTGGTTCGCGTCCTGGACCCGGTGGCTTAAAACTCATGCCGGGCGCATGTGTGTGCGTGCCCAAGATCCTGAGAGGAGAATAGAGGAGAAGGGATTGCGGCGTGGCCATCCCCCCTGGGGGGGTGATTTCTCTCTTTCTGTCTCTCTGTCTCTCTGTCTATCTGGCAAGCACACATGCCCTATAGCAAAAACCTCTAAAAAAAAAAATCATGTCTTCTTTACTGATGTATTTCTAACTTTCTAACTTCTAGTGCAGTGCCTGGCACACAGCAAGCACTTAATCAGTTGTTTAATAATTGGGTGACCTGTTCTGTTTTGGATATGGGTTATAAGTGTGATGCGTTTGAACAACATTATATAGAAGGGAAAAATTCTTATTCTTTCATATTATTTTCATTACTTCTTTTTTAGAAGTCACTTATCTAAGACTAATGACATAGCCATTTATCTCCATAGTGCAGAAACAGCTGCCATGTCATGGATTTTAGTGAAGACAGTATTTTTCCCACAATTAGGAAAACTTCATACTGAATCATACAGAAACTTCTTAAAGATAATGAGTCATAAAATGCCAGAAGGATTAATAGTACAAAGGAGGTCAAACCTGAAAAGTTTTGCCTTGGGTGGTAAGATACTTTCTTTTTTAAAGAGTTATTTAATTTTATCTATTATTATTATTATTATTTTCATTTGACGAGAGAGAGAGAGAGGGAAAGTGAGAAAGTGATTTGCCTGGTCTGGGACTCGAAGCGCAGTCAGCCATGTGGGAATCCAGAATCCAGTGCCTTAACCATCTGCCAGTCCCCAGATATTTTCTTTTCTTTTTTTTTTTTTTTTAGAGAGGTTTTTGCTATAGGGCGCGTGCGCTTGCCAGACAGACAGAGAGAGACATAGAGACAGAAAGCGAGAAATCACCCCCCAGGGGGGATGGTCACACCGCAATCCCTTCTCCTCCATTCTCCTCTCGGGATCTTGGGCACGCACGCACACG
This sequence comes from Tupaia tana, assembly GCA_026018925.1. Lineage (NCBI taxonomy): Eukaryota > Metazoa > Chordata > Mammalia > Scandentia > Tupaiidae > Tupaia > Tupaia tana. Next base: position 22,210,721 of record JAKSZU010000011.1, on the reverse strand, counting down.
TGCCCGGCGTGAATTTTAAGCCACCGGGTCTGGGACGCGGACCACAGTCGACTACGTGGGAGTCCAGCGACATAGCCATTACGTTAACTGCTGGTTCCCCCAGATATTTTCTTTAAATGTATGAGATAGCCATACGGATCTTTCTTTTTGCATGCTTTCAAGTCATCTCACAAAAATAGATAACATCTGCTGCCTGTGCTGGCCAGAAGTACAAAAGTTGTTTATGAAGGCGTAATTAACCTACCCAGAGGCCTTCATTTCCATTAAGATGGAAAGCAAACTAATTTCCGATAAACCTGCCATAGCAAATAGAAAAGTGTGACCATGTTTACTAATCCCTTGATTCATATACACAACATGACAGTGTCCACAGCAGTGTCCCTCCCCAGCTACACTTCAAAACTACTTTGCATACCCAGCAACCAGGCCTCATTCACCATCCCCAAGCAGACACTCAGGGTTAACTTGGAAGCGCTCCAAGCTATAATAACATTCATACCATGAAAAAAAATTCTCCTATTTCCTTAGTGTCTATCTTTGAACAGTTCAAAGAGCTTCCACATTTTTTTTTCTGGTGTTTTCCATGTCAGAATGACGTAAGAAGATCTGAGATTAGAGAACCTGAAGTGCAAATCATTTGTTCAAAGTTACAGAGAAATTGCCTATCACAATCAGACTCCATTCTCCCAACTCCCACTAGACCGGGTAGCTTCCCAAGGGATTTTGAGACCTTTTATGAAAAATGTTAAAACTACGTATAATTATGAGTCTTGAGCACTTTCTTCAAACCCTCTTAACATAGAGGAAAAAATGTTGTTTTGCGGTTTTTAAATAAAATGACTTTGTAAGGATAGGCTTCTAAATTGCCTCATTCTCAATTCACATTGAAACGATCAAAGGAATAAAAATAGAAGAAAAATCTTCCATATGCCAGAAACTTTGGAAATTTCTGCTAGTTAGATAGTAGAAGGGCCCAATTAAAAGCAGAGGTCATTCAAGATTCCACTTCTGTAAAATATCTTATCACCTCAGTAGAATCCATGAACATCCCCTTATTTAGGGTCTAAGGTTAGGTAAGGGCAGGTGGGGAGATACGGGTGTACTCAGACCCATTCCAGTCTCTGATGGAATCCACTGATATCCCTGCTTAATTATTAACCAAACCTGGACAAATATAGAGCGTGCTGTGTTAAAATGATCAAACAGAGAAAAATTATGAGGCTCTGAAAAGTACTGTAGCTCGAAATGAGTTTCCCTTGAAAAATCAGAATGAAAATGGGTGATATAAAGAACAGATTTAGAAGATCCAGTCAACAAAAGAAGTAAACATTATTGTTCCCTAATGATGTATTCCCAAATACCTAAAGTAGTGCCTAACTGAGTTGTTGCTCAATAAGTATTTGTGAAATGAATTCATTAGGAATCTCAGAAGGAAGACAGGGTAGAAATAGAAGCATTAATTAAATAATTTTCCTAATTATTAATTAAATAAATTTCATAAGACTTGAGTCTGATGACCAAATGTTTGAAAATATAAACTAATATTTAGACTAGCCAGGTGACATTTTAAAAATTATTTCGAGGGGCCAGCAAATAGCATAGTGGTTAAGGTGTTGGACTCCCACGTGGTCAACTGGTTCAAGTCCTGGATCTGGCAACTTGCTTTCTCGCTTTCCCTCTACTCTCTGATCGAATTAAAATAAGATGATAGCGTAATGGCTATGTCGCTGGACTCCCACATAGTTGACCGCGGTTCGTGTCCCGGACCCGGTAGCTTAAAACTCACGCCGGGCGCATGTGCGTGCGTGCCCAAGATCCCAAGAGGAGAATGGAGGAGAAAGGATTGCGGCGTGGCCATCCCCCCCCCCGGAGGTGATTTCTCTCTTTCTGTCTCTCTGTCTCTCTCCGTCTGTCTGGCAAGCGCACGCGCCCTATAGCAAAAACCTCTCAAAAAAAAAAAAAAAGATAATACATTAAATTAAATAAATAACTAAATTAAATTTTTTTTAATAAAAATTATCTCGGGACCAGCAGTTAGGGTAATGGCTATGTCACTGGACTCCCATGTAGTCGATCGCGGTTCGCATCCCGGACACGTTGGCTTAAAACTCACGCCAGGCGTGTGTGCGTGCGTGCCCAAGATCCCAAGAGGAGAATGGAGGAGAAGGGATTTTGGCATGGCCATCCCCCCGGGGGGTGATTTCTCGCTTTCTGTTTCTCTGTCTCTTCTGTCTTTCTGGCGAGCGCACGCGCCCCATAGCAAAAACCTCTCTAATAAATAAATAAATAAATAAATAAATAAATATTATTTCAAGGATAAGGTGTTGTGGCATGGCAGCTGGATCCTGGACTCCTGGATCCTGGACTTCTATGTGGCTGACTGCAGTTCAAGTCCTGGACCTAGCAGCTTCCTTTCTCATTTTCCTTCTCTCTCTTTCTCTCTCTGTTTTTCTCTGGTAAAAAAAAAAAAAAAAAAAAAAAAAAAAAAAAAAAAAAAAAAAAAAAAAAAAGATGATAAATAAAATAAAATAAATAAATCTTTAATAAATAAATAAATAATAAAAAGTATGTCAAGGATAAAGGAAAAAAAAAACTTGAGAGCCAGCAGGTTGTATAGTGTTAAAGCGCTAGACTCCCACAAGAACGACCTCAGTTCAAGTTCCAGACCTGACACAGAGTTAACACAACTGGATCCACAGGGAGAGGTCCTAGATTCATATCTAAGGACTTTGCTAAGCATGCTAGGCACGTGCGCATGTGCATACATGCCCGCAATCCAGGCTGGCTAAGATCAGGGGTGGATCATGCATGAAAGCCCTGTTAGGAGTCCTGTCTCTCTGTCTCTTTCTCTCTCACTCATAGAAGAAAATAAGAAAGAAATTTTTCGGGAAAAAATTTCTAGGTAGGAGGGACTAGCAGATGGTGTAATGATTATGTTGACTCCATGTAGTGGACCATGGTTTGAGTCCTGGACCCAACAGCTTAAACCTCACACCAGGCGCACGTGTGTGTACCCACAATTCCAAGAAGAGAATGAAGAAGGTTGCAGCGTGGCCATTCTCCCTGGGGAGGGGGATGATTTATCTCTTTCTGTCTGTCTCTGTCTCTCTGGCGAAGACACATACCCTACGGCAAAAATCTCTCTCTTTTTTTAAAAGAATTATTTAATTTTATTGATTTATTATTATTATTCAATTTGACCAGAGAGAAACAGAAGGAGAGTGAGAAGGCAACTGCCAGGTCCAGGATGCAAACCATGGTCTGCCATGTAGGCGTCCCGCACCTTAACCACCATGTCACCTGCTGGCCCTGCAAAAATCTCTCTTAAAAAAAAATCTAGGTATGGGAACCAGCAGTTAGCGTAATGGCTATGTCGCTGGAATCCCACGTAGTCGACCGCGGTTCGCGTCTCGGACCCGGTGGCTTACAACTCACGCCGGGCGCGTGTGCGTGCGTGCCCAAGATCCCGAGAGGAGAATGGAGGAAAAGGGATTGCGGCGTGACCATCCCCCCTGGGGGGTGATTTCTCGCTTTCTGTCTCTATGTCTCTCTCTGTCTGTCTGGTGAGCGCACGCGCCCTATAGCGAAAAACCTCTCCCCCCCCAAAAAAAAAAAAAATCAAAATCTAGGTAGGAAAAAAAAGAGTGTCTCCAAGGAACAAAAATCAACGTGCCCTCAGAATCCTGCAACTCTGTAAGACCCAAATCAATAAAGCATATCCTAGGGACCAACAGATGACATAATGGTTACGTCACTGGACTCCCACATGGCTGACCTTGGTTTGAGTCCTGGACCTGGAGACTTGAAACACACTGGGCGCATGTGCATGCGTGCCCGATATCCCAAGAGAAGAATGGAGGAGAAGGGATTGTGGCACATCCGTCGTGTAAGGAACGTGTGTTTATAGTCAAATCCTAACAGGAGACTAAAGGAGAAGAGACTGTGGTGTGGCCATCTCTCCTGGGGGGTGATTTCTCATTTCCCCCCTCTCTGTCTCTGAAAAATACATGTGCCCTATGGAAAAAAAAAAAAACAACAAAACCCAAACCTAAACTAAAGCACACACAAAGGTTGTAGGACAGCAACACAAGTAAAAGGAATATATTATAACCATCCAAAAGTAATACCCATTATTTCTGGATACCTAAAATGCGCAAAATTATTTATAAATACAGCAGCATCTTTCATACAGCTTTGAGTTCAGTTTTAGCAAAACAAAACAAATGTCTTTTCCTCTGAATGGTGAATACCTTGGAGTTACTCCAGAATAACACTGAATTATTCACATTGAATGGTGAATGCTTGGAATTACTCCAGAATAATATGAAATCAAACTTTATTTTAGTAAGAACTTTTAAATTGAAAGTTCTTTCAAATGAATCTGTGCTGGTTCATATATCTATTCGGAAACAAGTCCCCAAATTTCCAAATTTCCAGGTTGGAACTTGGCACTCGGAGATTAGATGTGCTCAACAAATGCTGCTTGACAGTGAGAGTAGAGACTAAGGGTACAGGATGCCGATGTCCAAGGCCAGCCTTTTTTTTTTTTAGAGAGAGAGCTTTTTGCTTTAGGGCACATGAACTCGCCGGAGAGACAGAGAGAGACAGAGATAGAAAGCAAGAAATCACCCTCCCCAGGTTGCATGACCATGCAGCAATCCCTTCTCCTCCATTCTCCTCTCAAGATTTTGGGCAGGCACGCACACGTGCCTGGAGTGAGTTTTAAGTCACCAGGTCTGGGACTCAAACCATAGTCAACTGTGCCGGCTGCTGGTCCCTCCAATGCCAATAGTTAACATATTGTAACTTCTATTTCCCCCCAATCTATCATTTACCACAGTAGTGTTTGGCAAACATTTTATTCATTCATTTAATCTTTCTTTTTTAAAAAAAGTATTATTTTAATTTTATTCATTATCAGTAGTATTTTTTTTTTTTGAGAGGTTTTTCGCTATAGGGCGCGTGCGCTCACCAGACAGAGAGAGACATAGAGACAGAAAGCGAGAAATCACCCCCCAGGGGGGATGGTCACGCCGCAATCCCTTCTCCTCCATTCTCTCGGGATCTTGGGCACGCACGCACACGCGCCCGGCGTGAGTTGTAAGCCACCGGGTCCGAGACGCGAACCGCGGTCGACTACGTGGGAGTCCAGCGACATAGCCATTACGCTAACTGCTGGTTCCCAGTAGTATTTTTTTAATGTGCTATAGGGCAGGTGTACTCACCAGAGAGAGACTAAAAGAGAGAGGTGGGGGTGGGAAGTGAGAAACAAGCTGCTGGGTCTGGAAATTGAACCTCTGTCAGCCCTGTGGGGGTCCAGTGCTCTTAATGCTACTTGCTGACCCCCATTTAGTCTTTCAATTGATATGTATTTAAGAGCTATTAACACATACAGCAGCGCTGTGTTAAGCACTTCCGTTACAGTGGAGAACCAAACAGACTGGGTCCCTGCTTACATAGAGCTTTGAGCTTACTGGAGTAGACAAATAACAAGTTATGAATGCTATTGAAAAAAGTACAGAAAACTATAAAAAGATGTAAGGTCCCATGGTCTAGTGGTTAAGGGAGCCGGATCCCTTATGGACAATCCAATGGTTAAAACTCTAGCCTGGCAGTTTAAAAAAACACACCAGAGGGAACCAGCAGTTAGTGTAATGGCTATGTCACTGGACTCCCATGTGGTCGGCCACGGTTCGAGTCCCAGACCCGGTGGCTTGAACTCATGCCGGGCACATGTGCATGCATGCCCAAGGTCCCAAGAAGAGAAAGGAGGAGAAGGGATTGCGGCATGGCCATCCCACGGGTGTGTGTGTGTGTGTGTGTGTGTGTGTGTGATTTCTCGCTTTCTGTCTCTGTTTTTCTGGCGAGTGCACGTGCTCTATAGCTAAAACCTCTTCAAAAAAAAAAAAAAAAACACACACACACACCAGGGGGGCCAGCAGATGGCATCGTGGTTAAGGTGCTAGATACTCCCACATGGCTGACCATAGTTTGAGTCCTGGACCTGGAGGCTTGCTTTCTCACTTTCCTTCTCTCTCTGTGTCTGTCTATCTCTGGTCAAATTAAAATGAATGAATGAATAAATAAAATTAAAATAAATAATTCTAAAACAAACAAACAAACAAAAAACACCAGGTATGTGTGCATGAGTGCCCAAAATCCAGACAGGTTGGAGGAATAAAGGAAAAAGGATTGTGGTGTGACCATGCCTTATGGAGGTAGGGGTGTTTTCTCTTTCTTTCTCTGTCTCTCTGTTCACTCTGTGAGTGCACAAACCCTCCAGAGGAAAAAAAAAATTAGGGGATAGGGATTTTGGATAGGAGGAGGTTAGTCAAACACAATTTCTCTGAGTGACATTTCAGCTGGGACCCAAAAACTAACAGTGAGAGAAAGAATGGAAAAGAGTATTCAAGGAAGAGAAAATGCAGAGGCCCAGTGGCAGAAAAAAGCTTGAAGCTTTGAAAAATTTTAAGATCAGTGCAACCTTTTATGGAAATGGATGTCCATGTTCCACTCTTCCTAATCCCAGCAAGAGCAGAGCACAGTGCAATGATAACAACATACAGATGGGAGCAGCACAAGTCTTTATTATTATTTAATTTTTTTACATGGCATGTATACTTGCAAGAGAGAGAGAGTGAAAAATCACCCCTCAGGGAGAAAGACCACCCTACAATTCCTTCTCCATTCTCCTCTTGGAATTTTGGGCATACATGGACATGTGCCTGGCTTAATTTTCAAGCTGCTGGGTCCAAGATTCAAACTGCACAGCCAGCCATGTGGGATTTAGCCACCTTAATTATCATGCCACTAGCTGGTTCTACAAGTCTTAATTAGGTCTGTCTTTTTTATTTTATTTTATTTTATTATTTTATTTTTAGTTTTTTTGCCTTAGGGCACGTGCACTCTCCAGAGAGAGAGAGAGAGACAGAGATGGTTAGAGGAAAGTGAGAAATCATCCCCAGGTGGGATGGCCACACCACAATCCCTTCTCCTCGATTCTCCTCTTTGGATCTTGGGCATGCATGTACATGTGTCTAGTGTGATTTTTAAGCCAGCAGGTCTGGGACTCGACCTGCAGTCGCCCATGTGGTAGTCCACAGATGTAACCACTATGCCATGTGATGTAACCACTATACCATGTGCTTAACCGCTTAATTTTATTGCTGGACCTGCTTTAGCATCTTCAAAATGAGAATTATGGGTTTTCTTCCTAAACCTCTTATTTTAAAAAAATGACTACACTTTGGGTTAGCAGGTGGTGTGGTGGTTAAGTGCATTGGACTCCCACATGGCCAACTGTGGTTCAAGTCCCAGACCTGGCGGTTTGCTTTTTGCTTTCTCACTTTCCCTCTCTCTCTCTCTCTCTCTCTCTGTCTCTGTCTCTCTGGTCAAATTAAATAATAGTAATAATGATGAATAAAATGAAATAAAATAATTATTTTTTAATAAAATAATTCTTTTTAAAAATGACTTTTTTTTTTTGTTTTTGGAGAGGTTTTTGCTATAGGACACATGCACTCACCAGAAAGACAGAGAGACAGAAAGTGAGAAATCACCCCCCAGGGGGAAGGCCGTGCTACAATCCCTTCTCCTTCATTCTCCTCTCAGGATCTTGGGCACACACGCACACACACCCAGCATGAGTTTAAGCCACCAAGTCTGGGACTCGAACCACAGTCGACTACATGAGAGTCCAATAACATAGCCATTATGCCAACTGCTGATCCCAAAAAATGACTATATTTTATCTGTAAAATGCTTGTTCTTTTTTACAATGTTACATAAGCATATGTGCAATATAATAATTGAAAAAATGTGACATTTTTACTATTTTTTATAATTAATTTTATTAAACTTTATCCATCACTATTATTATTATTTTTGAATTTGATGAGAGAGAAATAAAGTAAGAAAGCAAGCTGTCAAGTCTGGAACTCAAACTGTGATCAGCCATGTGGGAGTCCAGTGCCTTAACCACCACACCACACACTGGCCCTGGCATTTTTTACCATTAAAATGTACATTCTGGGGTCCAGCAGGTGGCGTGGTGGTTAAGGCATTGGAATTCCCACATGGCTGACCACAGTTTGAGTCCCGGACCTGGCAGTTTGCTTTCTCACTCTCCCTCTCTCTCCCTCTCTTTCTCTGGCAAAACTCATGTGAAAAATAATAATCATAATAAATAAATAAATAATTCTTTTTAAAAACTGTACATTCTGCTCTATAGCAAAAACTAAAAAAAAAAAAAAAAAAAAAAAAAAAAAAAAAAAAAAAAAAGCATTCTGAGAAAGAGGAATAGGAATTCCTCACCAGTTTAGGAAAATGAAAGGAAAGAACTGTCTTCACTCATTTGCAATTGTCAAGGAAGTGATCTAGTTGAAGCTTTCTCAAGGGGAATCCAGTGGCTTAGTCTGAGACTTGCATTATGAAGTTTCTAAAGTTCCATGGCTTTCACTTAAATATATTTTTCCTTTGACTTATGTGGAGACAGGTGTCAGAATCAGACTGACAAACGCATATCCAGAGTTAGTCTCACTCCCACCACCACTCTGCACTGTCCCTAGCCCCCATGTGCTAGTCACAACACTGCACACCTGCATGCAATAGTTCTGGAAGCCCCCAAACAACCCTAGGAGAGATAATCAAGTCTTGTTATTTATGGCAGTTACATTTTACAAAGTGGCCGTGAACAGTCCTAGGGGAAATACAGGGTTAGGTTCCTATGAGCCTCTGGTCACAATATTTATGTCAACCAATCAAAGGCATCATAATTCCGGGACCAGCAGGTGGCATGGTAGTTAAGGCACTGGATTGCCACACCACTAACTGCAGTTTGAGTCCCACACTTGACAGCTTGAACATCACACCAGGCACATGTGCGTCTATGCCCAGAATCCTAAGAGGGACTAGAGAAGGGATTTCAGCATGCCCATTCCCCCCGGGGGGTGATTTCTTACTTTCCCTCTCTCTGTCTCTGGGGAGTACACATGCCGTAAGGCAAAAACCTAAAAAAAAAAAAAAAAAAAAAATCGTAATTTAACATATATTCATAAGTTAACATATATTGATTCCTTGACATTGAACGCATGGCTAGCAGAACTGTAACTCATGCCTGAAGGAAGCTCTAATATCCATATTTTTTTATCTTTTTTTTTTTTTTTACTCTATCATGGTTTCCCCACTTAAGAACGGTAGATAGGGCTGGTCCCACAGCTTAGTGGTTAAGGAAGCTGGATCCCACCTAACCAACCACAGTTTGAATCCCAGCCCTGACAGCTTGAAAGGCACACTGGGTATGTGTGCATGCTCCAGATACTAAGAGAATGGAGAAATGAAGGAAAAAATGCCAAGACCACTTCCCATTGAAGAGTACTTTTTCTTTCTGTCTCTCTCTGGCGAGCACATGCACCCTATGGCAATTTGTTATTTAAAAAAATTTTTTTATTTAATTGTATTTATTACTATTATTTTTTAATTTGACCAGAAAGAGGAATAGGGAGAGAGAGAGAGAGAAAGTGAGAAAGCAAGCCTCCAGGTCCAGGGCTTGACCTGTGGTTGGCCATGTGAGAGTCTAGCACTTTAACCACCACACCACCTGCCAGCCCCCCGTGACAATTTAAATAAATAAATAAAAATTTAAAAACACTTTAGAGTGTGATTCCTACAAACATGGATGTTCTACATAATTATAACACAGCTATCAAAAGCAAGACATTGGGCAAGGCTGCTGCACGTTGATTAAATGCTGTGTGTAAGGAACCAGATCTTTCCTACATGGCTAACTGTGGTTCAAATCCTGGCCCTGGCAGCTTGAAAAACACATCGGGTATGTGTTCATGCATGCCCAAATCACCATGGAATGGAGAAATGAAGCAAAAAGTATTTTGGTGTGATCACATCCCACTGGGGAGCACATGTTCCCACTCTCTCTAGCAGGTGCACATCCCCTCTGGCAATAAAAACAAACAAAAACCGCCTAAAATCAGGAAATTAACACTGATGCATTACTACCACCTAACACTTACACTCCATTCAAGTTTTACCCATTGTCCCAGAAGTATCTTTTGTATTTATATGTCGGGACTAGTTCGGCATGAACACGTTGTTCTGAGTGGGGGCAGATACTGTTTCCGTATGTCGATGCTTTTCAATAGCCCTGCTAGAGTAGCTTACGAAAGCGCGTATCTGCATGTGTCTACAGGCCACATGTTTTAATCACGTGTTTTCAAATTGGCTGCTCTCCACATTTATAGGCTTCAACTTAAGATCATATGTTGCATTCATTGTGTTCTTCAATGTGGAACCGTAGTTCCTCAGTCTTTCCTTGACTTTTTCTTTCTTTCCTTTTTTTTTTTTTTTTCCATAGGGTGTGTGCACTTGCTGGAGAGAGATAGAGAGAAGGAATGTGAGAAATCACACACACACACACACACACACACACACACACACACACCCCAGCGGAGGGATAGCTATGCTGCAATCCCTTCTCCTCTATTCTACTCTCAGGATTTGGGGCATGCACACACATGTGCTCAAAGTGCTTTTCAAGACACTGGGTCTGGGACTTGAACCATGGTCGGTCATGTGGGAATCCACTGCCTTAACATTCATGCCCCTTCTGGCCCCTCTCTACATTTTTTTGTAAAGAATTGTTTTATTTAACTAACTTTCTTTCTTTCTCTCCTTCTTTCTCTCCGTCTCTCTCTCTCTCTCTCTCTCTCTCTCTCTCTCTCTCTCTCTTTCTTTCAATTTGACCAGAGAGGGACAGAATGAGAGAGAGAAAGTGAGAAAGCAAGCTGCTAGGTCCAGGACTCGAACTTCAGTCAGCCATGTGGGAGTCCAGTGCCTTTAACCACCACACTACCTAACAGCCCCAACCTCCCTCTACATATTTTAAACCATAAATGCACACTAATTCCAATTCTAATAAAGTGCTTAAGGACACATTTTAGTTTTTCCTTTTTATATTTTGTTTGTTTAAAGAACTATTTGTTTATTTAATTCCTTTTTTTTTTTTTTAATTTAACCAGAGAGAGAGAAAGGGAAAGTGAGAAAGCAAGCCCCGGGGTCTGAGACTTGGACCGCAATTGGTCATGTGGGAGTCCAGTGCCTTAACCACCATGCCCCCTACCAACCCCATCCCTTTTCATATTTGTATCCACAGTAAAAAAACGCAGTGAAATAGCCACAATATTTATTTATTGACTCGATTTCCTACACATGCCCAGAAGTGACCGAGATGCCATTTCTATGTTTCCTTAATCCCAGGCAAACACTCTTTCCGCTCCACTCTTTCCAAACCCTTCACCCCTCTCCCCTGGGTTTACCTACCTGGCTTGGCCCCGCCTAGTGGCTTTTGGACAGAATTGTTTAAGAGAAGACAGAGTCAGAAGAACAGTAAGGCAAACAAGAAAGCAGGCAAGTCAGATCCACATATTTAGTTTGAACGAAACTAGGAGAGGATACCTCAATGTAAAAAGGAACTTCGCGCACGCGCCCTATGGCAAAAACCTCTCCAAAAAAGGAACTTTCTCTTTCTCTTTCTCTTTCTCTTTCTCTTTCTCTTTCTCTTTCTCTTTCTCTTTCTCTTTCTCCTTTTCTTTCTCTCTTTTTTAGGGCTCGTGCACTCACCAGAGAAACAGAGAAGGAAAAAGAAACAGAAAGCAAGAATTTACCCCAAGGGGGATAGCCACGCCACAATCCCTTCTCCTCCATTCTCCTCCATGAATCGCAGGCACGCACATGCGCTCGCACACACGCCCGGCATGTTTCAAGCCTCCAGGACCCGGATTTGAAACGCAGTCGTGCATGTAGGTGTCTAGCCATGTAACTTTTACACCATCTAATGGTCTCGCTAAAGGAGGAACTCCTTTTATGTTTTTCTAAGGAAGTATTTTTAATTTAATTTTATTTATTATTATTTTCCAGTTTGATCAGAGAGAGAAAGAGAGGGAAAGTGAGAAAGCAAGCCACCAGGTCCCGGACCCCAACTGTGGTTGGCCATGTGGGAGTTCAGCACCTTTAACCACCAGGCCACCTGCCAGCCCCAGAAGGAGCTCTTAAGAGTAAAAATTGGGGGCGGTAGGTGGCGTGGTGGTTAGAGGCACTGGACTCCCACATGGGATACTGGGATTCAAGTCCTGGACCTGGTGGCTTGCTCTCTCTCTCTCATTCTCTCTTTCTCTCTGGTCAAATAAATAAATAAATAAATAATGAATAAAGTTAATAAAATAATTCTTTTTTTTTTAAAAAAAGAGTGAGACCAGCGGTTGGTGTAATGGCTATGTTGCTGGACTCCCTTGTAGCTGACTGTGGTTCAAGTCCCAGACCCAGTTGCTTAAACTCACGCAGGGCACATGTGCGTGCATGCCCAAGATCTGAGAGGAGAATGGAGGAGAAGGGATTGCAGTGTGACCATCCCCCTGGGGGGTGATTTCTGGCTTTCTGTCTCTCTGTCTCTCTCTGTCTTTCTGATGAGCACATGTGCCCTATAGCAAAAACCTCTCCAAAAAAAATAAAAAGAAGAGTAAAAATTTGATGTTGTGACAGGCCAGGAGCCATTATATTTTGGAGGAAGCAGACTCTCATGACAATCTTTAAATAATAAGGTTAAAACACACACACACACACACACACACACACACACACAGAATAATGTGAATTAGAGTTCTTTTTCCCTGCATATTTGTATTCATTATTTTTTTTAGAGATTTCTGCCTTAGGGCATATATACTTGGTTGGAGGGGGGCAGAGACAGTGAGAGAGAAAGTGAGAAATCACCCTCCAGGTAGACCCCAGTATTCATCATTTTAAAATGTAAATAAATCAAATCACCTAAGTTAGAGCTTTGCTACTCAACGACCCACAGACCATAGCATCAGCAGTACCTGGGACGTTGTCAGAAATGTGTAATCCCTGTCCCAGCCCAGTGGCACAGGCAGTAGGCAGCGTGCAGAACTGCAGTGCTGGGAGCCCATGGCTAGCCAGGAAGGAGTTCAGATCTCTGGTCAACCCAGAATGTACCGGGCACTCAAGGTCCTGATACGCTGAGGGGTAGGGAAAAGGGGTTACAGCATGACGAGACCCTGTTAAGAGTGCCTGTCTTTCTCTTTTTCTTTCTCTCTCTCATGTGCATACATGTACACACACACTTATGCTCTCTATCATGAATAAAATAAATAAAATAGAAATTTAATAAGAAACAAGGAATTTGAGAAAATAACCCAAAAAAAATGAGAATACTATACGAGAAATACTAGACAGCATTAAGCACCAAAACATTGAGCTAATCGGTATCCTAGAAGGTGAGGAAATTAATAAGGGCATTGATAATCTATTCCATGAAATCTTGGAAGAAAACTTTCTGAATCTAAAGAGGCATTCAAATATCCAGACCCAAGAAATACAAAGGACCCCTAATAGAATCAACCCAAGAAGATCTTCTCCAAGGCACATCATAGCCAGACTGGTCAAATCCACAGTCAAAGACAAGATATTAAAATTGGCAAGAGGGAAATGTCAGGTTACTTATCAAGGTTATCCTATTAGGCTAACCTCAGACTTCTCATCAGAAACAATGCAAGCAAGGAAAGAATGGGAAAATACATACAAAGTGTTAAGTGAAAAACAGTTTCGACCAAGAATACTATACCCAGCAAGGTTATCTTTCATATGGAAAGAAAGAATAAAAACATTCTCAGATAAACAAGACTTGAAAAAATTTGCCAGTAGCAGACACACTCTTCAAGAAGTTCTGAAAAGAGTGCTCGACCAGTAAAACTAAAGACACATAGAGAAATAAGAGAACAAAAGGCAACCAAGAAAACAACCAATTTAATCCTAGGGACAAGAAATATCAATAATAACACTGAATGTTAACTCCCAGGATTTAAATGGAAAGATTGGACCACAGCAACACTGCACATTCAACAGAAGAGAGTTTGAACATAAGACTGAAATGGCAAAATAAAATTTTATGACTTTTGAGTAAAACATTACTTTTTGTTTACTATGCTTTGTTTTCCCAATTTAAAGTTTACTTTCTTTTGAGTTGTTGATAGGTTTAGCAATATGTTAAAATATTTTTCTTGTTTGTTTCTTTAAATAGAAACATACACTTTTCTTCCTTCCTGACCACTCTGGAATTGAAAAATATTTGGGAATATTCTGATTTTGTGACAGAAGGGTTATTTGCATAAGTTCAATAATGCTTGTTGCATTGAATCAGGAATTGGAAATACTCATTATTGGACAGGGCTTTGACTGGAATGTCGTATCTGAAGATTAATCAGGAAACTATGGAACTAAGGTGGATCTCAAGTAAGCCAACAGAAGCTCTTAGAAAGATGGTCTGGTACCCTAAATAGTTCTGCCTTGGCAGAGAGGATTAGAGAAGCTATATAAAATAATTTATAACATAAAATAACCTGGACTTTTCCAGCCCAACATTATAGTCAGTAGAGATTACAAAAGAGCAACCACACCAGAGGATTATTTTCAGAAAGACTTTGAAGGAAGAAAAAGGGATTGATCTTTGCTAGCAGATGGTATATCACAGAATACTTGGGCAGGGCTGAATTGAGAAGGTTTATGTGTGACTAGTGTGCTGGGCATTTGGTTTTCAACAATTTGAGTAGTTGACATGTAAATATTTTCTCAAAAATATTTAAAACCATGGGACCAGCAGTTAGCATAATGGCTATGTCGCTGGACTCTCATGTAATCCACCACGGTTCGTGTCCCAGACCCGGTTCGTGTCCCGGACCCAGTGGCTTAAAACTCAAGCCGGGCACGTGTGCATGCGTGCCCAAGATCCTGAGACGAGGATGGAGGAGAAGGGATTGCAGCGTGGCCATCCCCACTGGGAGGTGATTTCTCGCTTTCTATCTCTCTGGCTCTGTCTGTCTGGCAAGCGCACGCGCCCTATAGCAGAAACCTCTCCAAAAAAAAAAAAAAAAAAAAAAAAGAGAAAAGAAAAAACAAAACAAAACAAAAAAACCACTGAGTTAGAATATTCACCAGTTAGGAGCCGGCAGGTGGAGTGGTGGTTAAAGGTGTTAGATTCCCACATGGCCAACCATAGTTCAAGTCCCAGACCTGGTGGCTTGTTTCTCCCTTTCGCTTTCTCTCTCTGTCTCTTTCTGGTCAAACTAAAAAAAATAATAACAAGTGGAATTAAATTGATAAATAATTATTACAAAAATAAAGAGAATATTCATCAATTAGTAGCATAATCCATCCTAGCATCACCTACAAAATGTAGATAAAAATAGTTCATCCCCTCTAGGCCCTGAAGTTGAAGATAAAAATAAATCATCCTGGGACCAGCAGTTGGCATAATGGCTACGTTGCTGGACTCCCATGTAGTCGACTGTGGTTCGAGTCCCAGACCCAGTGGCTTAAACCCATGCATACCCAAGCTCCCGAGAGGAGAATGGAAGAGAAAGGATTGCAGCGTGGCCATCCCCCCGGAGTGTGATTTCTCACTTTCTGTCTCTCTGTCTCTCTGTCTCTCTGGCAAGTGCACACACCATAGCAAAAACCTCTCCAACAACAACAAAAAAACCCTCTTTCTAACAATTTATACTAATACTTTTTTTTTAAAGAGAGACAGTTTTGCCATAGGGCATGTGCCCTCACCAGAGAGACAAAAAGAGAAAAATCACCCCTCAAGGGGGATGGCCACACTGCAACCCTTTCTCCTCTATTCTCTTCTCAGGATCTTGGGCACACAAGCACATGTGCCTGGTGTGAGTTTGAGCCGCTGGGTCCGGTACTGCGACCACGGTCAACTACGTGGGAGTCCAACAACGTAACCATTATGCCATCTGCTGGTCCCTGTACTATTACTTTTATTCCCTCTTTTTATTCTTCCCTTCCTATCTGCCTGCCTGCTTCTTCCTTTTTCTTTTTGAGAGATTTTTGCTACAGAGCATGTGCACTCGCTGGAGAGACAGAGAGGCAGAAAGGGAGAAATCATCCCCCAGGGGAGTGGCCACACCCCAAGCCCTTCTCCTCCATTCTCCTTTGAGAGAGTTAGTTTCAAGCTGCTGAGTCAGGTCAAACCACAGCGGACCCATGGGAAATCATGACCCGGGAGGTCCAGACAAATGACTTGAAAGAAGTGGTCAATAAGCTGATTCCAGACAGCATTGGAAAAGACATAGAAAAGGCTTGCCAATCCATCTATCTTCTCGATGTCTTTGTCAGACATGTAACCATGCTGAAGAAGCCCAAGTTCGAATTGGGCAAACTCATGGAGCTTCATGGTGAAGGTAGTAGCTCTGGAAAAGCTACTGAGGGTGAGACAGCACCAAAGTTGAACAAGCTGACGGACATGAACCACCAGTCCAAGAATCAGTTTAAAGTTTAGACTTTTAATAGTGACAAATAAAAAGTCCTATTTGTGAGGGGAAAAAAAAATGTCTGGGGTCAAGCTGGGGGTATGGTGGTTAAGGTGACTGGATCCTCCATTGGTGATTGCACAGTTCAAGTCCTGGTCCCAGTGGCTTAAAAAGCATACTGGGTGTATGTGTGTGCATGCCCAAAATCCCAAGAGGAAAATAAAGAAAAAGGGATTGAGGCATGATCATCGCCCCCAGTGGAGTGTTTTGTCTCTCTCTCTCCCTCTCTCTGTCTCTGTCCTCCCACCCCTGCCCTATACCACATTTAAAAAAGCAAAAAGGGACACTTTCCGCATCCTGGATAAGGGGAGGGGAGTACGGCAGCTCCGAGCGCGGTTGTTCATTGAACTTCTTCTGTAGGAAAGAGTTGTGACTTCTGGATTTATATTTTAATTATAAGATATTCAGGATAAGTACAAACATAGAACTTAAATATGTAAACCATGTTAAAATGATTCCAAATACATTAACAAAGAAAAGCCAATGGAGCTGATAACCTGTCTCAGAAAATAGGATGAACTCAAAGATAGAAATTGTACTAAATAGGGTAGACCTGGTTCGACTGTTGACCTAATTTTGACTTCAGACTGAATTCAAAATTTTCTTGTAATTTTACATCTGGATTTTTAAAAAGTGTCAAAATTTACAGTACTTTGTCAAAACCTTGAATAAAGCATCTGAGACCTGGAAAAAAAAAAAAAAAAGTCTGGCTAAGAGCTTGACAGTGGTGTGACAGTAAAACACAACGATGTTCGAGGCAAACTCCTGTGGGAAGGTTGCTGATTTGCGTACTCCAGGCACACACGTGCCCATGATCCAGATGACTGACACCAGGGGTGGATCGCAGTATTTAGAACCCTGATGGGGACACTGTATCTCTCTCCCTCTGTGCGAGTGTGTGCAGGCGTGTGCTCACACGTGTGTGTGTGTGTGTGTGTGTGTATGTTTGTCTCACTCATGGAATAGATGAATACACTTCAAAAAAAGAGAAGAATGTCTGGCCAGTGATTTACAGACTAACTTCTGAGGAACCTATATCAAAAGAGTATAATGAAATAAAATCCCGTTAGATTGCTGTGCTTTCAGAATTAGCTGCAAACAAGAAAACAAAATGATTTTCCATTATTTTTTCTTTCTTCAAAATGCCAGCATTTTAATTCTGGAATCAGACAAAGTTGGATTTACATTTCAGTCTGCAACTTGCTGACTGTGTGACCTTGAGCAATTCTCTTGAACTCTCTGAGCTTCCATTTCTATTTTTAAAATGCTTAAGCTCAATAGCTTTGAAATAAGCAAGCCTAGCTTTGAATCCTGCTTTTTCTTCTCCTTCCCTATGTAGATTGACAAGTCATTTAACCTCTCTGGCTCTCAGTAAAATATAGACCTACTTCAGAGGTTTGACATAGAAAAATGCATGTTAGGACACCAGCAGACGGCGCAGTGGTTACGCCGCTGGACTCCCACATAGCTGACTGCGGTCCGAGTCTGGGCCCAGCGGCTTAAAATTTATACCAAGCGCATGTACTTGTAAGCCGGAATTCCAAGAGGAGAATGGAGGAGAGGGGACTGTGGGTGGACATCCACCCTGGTGGCTGATTTCTCACTTTATGTCTCTGTGTCTCTCTCTGTCTCTCCGGCACACTCCTGGGCCCTATTGCAAAATCTCTCTTAAAAAAAAAAAAAAAGAAAGAGGGAACCAGCAGTTAGCGTAATGGCTATGTCGCTGGACTCCCATGTAGTCGACCGCGGTTCGCGTCCCAGACCCAGTGACTTAAAATTCACGCCGGGCGCGTGTGCATGCATGCCTAAGATCCCGAGAGGAGAATGGAGGAGAAGGGATTGCAGCGTGACCATCCCTGCTGGGGCGTGATTTCTCGCTTTCTGTCTCTATGTCTGTCTCTGTCTGTCTGGCGAGCGTACGCGCCCTATAGCAAAAACCTCTCCAAAAAAAAAAAAAAGTGGTTGTAAGGGCTTAAGTAACATTCTGAACAGTATCTGAGATAAAATAAATGCTTAGTCAGTGTTAGCTATGATTGGTTCACTGAGTTGTGAGGATTTGGTAGAATAAGATCCTAAGATACTTGGGACTAGCAGGTGGTGTGGTAGTTAAGGTGCTGGATCCCACATGGCCAGTTCTGTGGTTCAAGTCCTGAACCCAGTGGCTGGAAAAACACCGTGGGGGGACCAGCAGTTAGTGTAATGGCTATGTCGCTGAACTCCCATGTAGCCAACCGAGGTTCAAGTACCGGACCCGGTGGCTTAAACTCATGTCAGGTGTGTGTGCGTACATGCCCAAGATTCTGAGAGGAGAATGGAAGAGAAGGGATTGCAGCGTGGCCATCCCCCCTGGGGGATGATTTCTTGCTTTCTTTCTCTCTGTCTCTGTCTCTTTCTGGCAAGCGCACGCGCCCTATAGCAAAAACCTCTCAAAAAAAAAAAAAAAAAAAAAAGAAACTACATGAAATACACCCTGAGCACGTGTGCATGGCATGCCACCCCACTAGTCCCCTAGGGAGTGATTTCTCGCTTTTCCTCTATGTCTCTCTCTGAGGTAAGCATGTGGGTGTGCGCACACACATACAGTATGGTTAAAAAGGAAAGAAAGAAAGAAAGAAAGAAAGAAAGAAAGAAAGAAAGAAAGAAAGAAAGGGAGAGAGAGAGAGAGAGAGAGAGGGGAAGGAAGGAAGGAAGGAAGGAAGGAAGGAAGGAAGGAAGGAAGAGATACAATGACACGCATAATCATTGTTCTCTCCCAGTTATGAGGCAATACTCACCTTGGGTTTCAGAGAATTTTGACTGAATTGTTTGTAATTTGCAAGTTGTTTTTTTTTTTTTTTTTTTTTTAAGTCACTCCACCCCTTACTTGATCCCTTACACATGTCACTTATTTATCTGCTGGGATGCTACAGAAGGCAGCTGGGCATTTCCGCCCTGGTCAGGCTTGGTAACGTTCCTCTGATCCTGAGGTACTGTTCTCTAACTGGCCAGCACCCACCAGTTCTTCCCAGAGGATGGCTGGATATGAACTGCAAAAAGGGAAGAGGAAAAGCAGATGGGCAGAAATGTTCCAAAGCCTTCTTTAAGATAAACAGCAAGGGCTAGGTCTGCCTAGAAACAACTTCTTTAAAGGCCATGCAAAGGATAAAAGGAGGAACAGTGGAAAGAGCAGCATCCAATTGCTATGGCAACTGGAATTTTGCAAATAAATACTTCAGCATAGCTTGTTTCTCAAACAAACTGACCTATTCTTTCCATTCTTTGGTCCCCTCCTGTTCCCTCAGCCTCTCTTCATTAGTATACACCCATTCCTGCTATACCTTGGGACAAAAAGAAAAAGTAGTCTCTTCTGAGTCTTTTTCCTCCTCCCCCCAATAAAATCTGGTGACATATTGTTTGTCCACATACCGAGACAGGAAGTATCCCTTTATGGATTGGAAACTCTGCCCCTTCATGGATGTTGACATCCTGAGCTCCTGGGAGGTATAGTAAGCCAGGAACCTCCCCCAAATCTTGACAGCCAAAACAATACTGTCTGCTAACGACTTACTGAATCACCAGATTTCTCTAAGCTTCCCTTTCCCTGTGTGCATGAGGGAAGTGCTGCTCTACATTATTGGAAATATGGACAAGACTTGAGTCATTTGTATTCTTACTCAACTGACCCAGTTTGGACCCATTTCCAGCCTGAGTTCTCATTGGTCTCCTGTGTTTTAGCCAAACACGTCTCCTTGTTCCTGGCATACGCTCTGCTGTACCTTGGCTCTTGCAGCTCTCTCTGCCTGGAATGTCCTCTCTCCTTCTCTCTGTTTCCTCCTTCAGTTTTATCAAACCCTCATCTGTCTTCCTGTATGTCTCAAACCAAATAGGACCTCTTCCACAGAGCCTTCTCTGATTTCCGTAGCACACAGAGGTCTTGCTTTTGTTATTGGCCTCACTTGCTGGTATTTGTAGTCGTTCATGTAGATCTTTCGTCCTCCTCCAGACCCCAGAACAGACTAAGTCCCCTGAGAGTAGGGTGCTGTAGTCTCCTTGATCCCCCAGAACGTCCCAAACTATAAATACCCTTACTTAAATGCATCCCTCTTCAACCAACCCTTGACTTACAAGGTCTTTGAGACTAAGGGCCATTTCTTGTTCCTTATTATTACCTAGCACCTAGCTCACTGATTGAAGTAATGAATAAAAGATAGATGCTTTCAGGGCCGGCAGGTGGTATGGTGGTTGAGATGTTAGACTCCCACATGACTGGCAACAGTTTGAGTCCCAGACCTGGAGGCTTGTATTCCTTTCCCTTTCTCTATCTCTCTTTGGTGAGCACATGCCTTACAGCAAATTTAAAATAATAATAAATAAATAAATAAACCTTTTCAAAATAGATACTTCGTTGGAAAATGGATTGATTTGTAGGGGCCGTCAGATGGCATGGTGGTTAAGGTGCTAGACTCCTCACATGGTGACCATGGTTCAAGTCCCAGACCTGGCAGCCTGCTTTCTCCCTTTCCCTTTCTCTCTCTCTGGTCCAGCTTAAAAATACTAATAACAAATAAAGCTAAATAAATAATTCTACAACTTAAAAAAAATAATTTGTAAAATGCAACTTTAGATGAGGGGGAAAGTATATTGAATAATTACTGTCACATAGAATTAATTCATTTAACAATGATCAAGGCAAATGAAAACCTTGAATTTATGAAGCTTACACTTTAGTGGGACAAGCAGAGAATTAACAAATAAAAAATTAAGGTAAATTCAGATTGTGATAAATATTATAGAAGAAGACAAGGCAATGAAATAAAGCTACTTTAGGATTTTTTTAAGAATTATTTTATTTAAGTAGTTTATTTATTTAGTTTAATATGTTTTAATAGCAAACTTACAGGAACAGCACAGAAAACAGACAACATTAAAAACATGCACTTGCATGTAGGACAACTCAGTTAGAAAAGCATAGTGAATGGGTGGAATCTACTGTATGATAAAAATGCTACAAACACCATTTCGTTGCCGTCAATAAGAAATTTACTTGTTTCGAAAAAATCCAAATGCTGGTATTGTCCAGAAAAATTTAACAGTTTTATTTATAATCGTTATAAAGTCGAACTGTTGAAACTTGTTCACCGAAACATTTTGACTTGCATTAATGCTTTACATCCCCGCATTTATATTAAAAATCCACACACAAGTGAAAATGGAAAAGCTGCCAATACCCGATTTCTGTCCCCTATTTTCCACTCGCAATCATATACTTAGGTACCTTTTGACCCCATGGGAAAAAAAATCTAGTTCAGAACTACCAATAACAGGAAGAAGAAAAAAAACCTTTTTTTTTCAGAATAAAATGTTTCCCATCATAGTGGATTCTTAAGCACGTTCTCCACGTATGCGGCGTGCTAGCTGGATGTCTTTTGGCATAATTGTTACACGTTTGGCATGGATAGCACACAGGTTGGTATCTTCGAAAAGGCCAACCAAGTAGGCCTCATTTGCCGCCTGCAAAACGCCAATAGCTGCACTCTGGAAGCGCAGATCTATTTTGAAATCCTGAGCAATTTCTTGCACCAGACGCTGGAAAGGAAGTTTGCGAATCAGAAGTTCAGTGGGCTTCTGATAACGTCTAATTTCTGGGAGTGCCACAGTACTGGGCCTGTAACAATGATGTTTCTTCACCCTCCAGTAGAGGGCGCACTCTTGCCAGTGGCTTTTGTAGCCAGTTGCTTCCTGGGTACTTCACCACCGGTGGGTTTGTGGGCTGCCTGCTTTGTACAAGCCATGGTAAAGAGACCTCCTCACTTACCCATCCCCCTTCTTTGACTGGAGTGGGTGAGCTAGAGGTGACGCTGGCGTTGGAGAGCGATGGTGGTGCTGTGGTGGCTGCGAACACAATTCTATTTATTTATTTTTAATTTGATCAGAGAGGGACAAAGTAAGAGAGAGAGACAGAAAGGAAGCCGCCAAGTTCCTGGCTCAGACCAGGGTCAGCCATGTGGGAGTTCGGCACCCTTAACTACTACGCCACCTGCTGGCCCCTAAGTAGGACATTATTATTATTATTATTATTTTTTTTTTTTTTTGAGAGGTTTTTGCTATAGGGCGCGTGCGCTCGCCAGACAGACAGAGAGAGACAGAGAGATAGAAAGCAGGAAATCACCCCCCAGGGGGGATGGCCACGCCGCAATCCCTTCTCCTCCATTCTCCTCTCGGGATCTTGGGCACGCACGCACACGCGTCCGGCGTGAGTTTAAGCCACCAGGTCCGGGACTCGAACCGCGGTCGACTACGTGGGAATCCAGCGACATAGCCATTACGCTAACTGCTGGTCCCAGTAGGACATTATTTAAAGTACTATTGTAGGGTTTCTTAACCTCTGCACTATTGATATTTTGGGCTGGGTAAAACGTTTTATTTAAAAGAAGTATTTATTTATTTAATCCCATTTGTTTTTATTATTTTTGGGGGGGAGAAGTTTTTGCTATAAGGCGCGTGCGCTTGCCAGACAGAGAGAGACAGAGAGACAGAAAGCGAGGAATCAACCACCAGGGAGGATGGCCTTGGCGCGATCCCTTCTCCTCCATTCTCCTCTCCGGATCTTGGGCATACACGCACCCTGCATGAGTTGAAGCCACCAGGTCCGATACTTGTACAGTGGTCGACTACATGGGAGTCCAGCAACATAGCCATTACTTCCAACTGCTAGTCCCTGTTGTTATTATCTTTTAATTTGGACACAAGAGAGAGTCAGAGGGAAAGTGACAAAGCAAACCACCACATCCAGGACTCGAACCCAGTTGACCATATGGGAGTCCTGTGCCTCAACCACCATGCCTCCTGCAGGCCCCATCTTTCTTTTTCTTTTTCTTTCTTTTTTTTTTTTTTTTTTTAAATTTTTTAAAAGAATTATTTTTGGGACCAGCAGGTGGTGTGATGGTTAAGGCACTGGACACTCCCACATGGCCGACCATGGTTTGAGTCCCAGACTTGGTGGCTTGCTTTCCCACTTTCTTTCTCTCTCTCTCTCTCTCTCTCTCTCTCTCTCTCTCTCTCTCTGTCTCTTCTCTGGTCAAATTAAAACAAATGAATGAACAAATAAAATTAAATAAAAACAATTATTAAAAAAAAGAATTATTTTCTTTTTCTTTTTTTTTTTTCATTTTAATTTGACCAGAGAGGGACTGAGAGAGAGAGAGAGAGAGAGAAAGTGAGCAAGTAAGCCACCAGGTTTCCAGAACTGAACCGTGATCAGCCATGTGGAAGTCCAATGCCGGTAACCACCACACCACCTGCCGGCCCCTGGCTTGCTTTCTTAACTTTCTCTCTCTCCCCCCCCCCTCTCTCAGCACACATGCCCTATAGCAAATTGAAAAATGATGATTAAAAAAAAAAAAAAAACTAGTGAAGAGGACAGCCATTAGTCTGGAGGTTAAGGTGGCTGGATCCCACATGGCAGACTAAGCTGTTTGAGTCTCAGACCCTGTGGCTTAAAACACACTCCAGGGGACCAGCAGATGACATAGCAGTTACGTTGCCAGACTCCCACATGGCAGACCATGGTTTGAGTCACAGACCCGGATGCTTGCAACTCAAGCCAGGCACATGTGCATGTGTGTGCCCAAACTCCTGAGAGAATGGAGAAGAAGGGTTTGCAGCATGATCATCTGCCCTGGGGAGTGATTTCTCACTTTCTGTCTCTCCAGTGAGCAAAAATGCCCTATAACAAAATTCTCTCTTCAAAAAACAAACAAAACGGGGACCAGCAGGTGGCGTGGTGGTTAAGGCGCTGGACACTCCCACATGGCTGACCATGGTTCAAGTCTTGGACCTGGTGGCTTGCTTTCTCATTTCCTCTCTCTCTCTCTGTGGGTCTTCCTCTGGTCAAATTAAAATAAATGAATGAATAAATAAAAAATAAATAGTTCTTTAAAAAAAAAAAAAAAAAAAAAAAAAAAAAAAACAGGTTGGGGCTGGCAGGTGGCATGGTGGTTAAGATGCTAGACTCCCACATGGCTGACTGTAGTTTGAGTCCTGGACCTGACAGCTTGCTTTCTCATTTTCCCCTTCTCTCTCTCTAGTCAAATTTTAAAAATAATAATAAATAAAATAAATCATTCTTTAAATGAAAATACTCCAAGCCGGTGTACATGCATCTCCAAAATCCCAAGAGAATGGAAGAGAAGGGATTGTGGTATGGCCATCCCCCCTAAGGATTGCTTTCTCAACAGTCCTCTCTCTGTCTCTGTCCAGTGAGCATACATACCTATAGCAAATTAAGAAATTAACTAATGGGGAACCAGCAGTTAGCGTAATGGCTATGTCGCTGGACTCCCACGTAGTCGACCGCGGTTCGCGTCTCGGACCCGGTGGCTTACAACTCACACCGGGCGCGTGTGCGTGCGTGCCCAAGATCCCGAGAGGAGAATGGAGGAGAAGGGATTGCGGCGTGACCATCCCCCCTGGGGGGTGATTTCTCGCTTTCTGTCTCTCTGTCTCTCTCTGTCTGTCTGGCGAGCGCACGCGCCCTATAGCGAAAAACCTCTCAAAAAGAAAAAAAAAGAGAGGAAAAAAAAAAAAAAAGAAATTAACTAATGAAGTGATTGTGAATTGAATGTTTATAAAACTTAAAAAAAAAAAAAGAAAAGAAAAACTAGTGCAGTTTTTCAGGCAGGAAAGTAGGCTACAGCACAAATAGACTATGGTGACTGAAGATAATGAGTGAAAAGGGGAGTGATATATGATGTGGTCAAAGAGGGAGGTAAGGGCCCAATCACCAAGTAGCTTGACGTCATATAAGGAAGCTTAGATTTAATTTTTTATTAATAAATTATCACTCATGACACACATGTGTGAGAAAGAGGTACCTTTGGGACCAGCAGTTAGCGTAATGGCTATGTCGCTGGACTCCCATGTAGTCGACCGCGGCTCAAGTCCCGGAACTGGTGACTTAAATTCACGCTGGGTGCGTGTGCATGCGTGCCCAAGATCCTGAGAGGAGAATGGAGGAGAAGGGATTGCGGCATGGCCATCCCCCCTAGGGGGTGATTTCTCGCTTTCTATCTCTCTGTCTCTCTCTGTCTGTCTGGCGAGCGCACACGCCCTATAACAAAAACCTCTCCAAAAAAAGAAAGAAAGAGGTACCTTTAACAGGATCTTGTCACACTATACTTCTCTTTCCCAGCCCTCCAACTGTCAGGATCACAGGTACCTGTGCCCGAAACCCAGCACATTTCAGGTCGACTGGCTAGGGATCTAAACCCACAGTTGGTCATGTGGCTTCAACACTGCAGTTCACTTTGCTGTTGCCTGAGCCACCAAGGCTCAGCCAGATTTCATCTTTTTTTTTTTCATAATTACTATTTTTTATACGTTCAATTGCGTAGGCATCATTTAGCTTATAAAGAGAATTTACTCAACGTGAAATACACTCAGACCAGTCCAGTGGAGAATATTACACATGTTATCATCAACAGGTAATAAACTATTTCTGTATACCACAGATGTCTTACTTCTCCATTTTTTTCTTCCTAATTTCCTTCCCTACACTCTTCCCCTCTCCCATTCTCCTTCCACACTATCTCTAGTGTCCATAACTATTTTCAGTGCTTTTAAATCCTCCAATCTTTCAGTCTCTACCATAGAGCATGAACAGTTGATGTATGTTAAGTGGAGACATATAATGTCTCTGTTTCATAGCCTGCCTTGCTTCACTCAGCATCAAATCTTCTATATTCATCCACTTTCTATCAAATGACAGGACCTTGTAGTATTTTATGACTGAATAGTATTCCATGCAGTATATGTGCCACATTTTTAATCTGCTCGTGGACATCTGGGTTGGTTCCACGTCTTAGCAAGCGCGAATAATGCTACAATACACATAGATGTGCTTTTTTAAGGTTTTTGCCATAGGGCATGTGTGCTCCCCAGAGAGACAGAGAAAGACACTGAGAGGGAAAGTGAGAAATCACCCTCTGTGGGGATGGTCATGCCACAATCCCTTCTCTTCCATTTTCCTCCTGGGATTTCGGGCACACACATACATGTGCCTGGTATAATTTTCAAGCTGCCAGGTCCAGTACTTGAACCATAGTTAGCCAAGTAGGTGTCCAAGCACCTTAACCACCACACAACCTGCTGACCCCAGCCAGATTTTATCTTTTTTATTTATTTATTTGTTTTTAGAAACTTTTGCCATAGGGCAAATGCACTCTGTCAAGACTAGAGTGTTGACTTCTTAAAAGTATTTTGCCAGAGGGTACATGCACTTGCCAGAGAGGGAAAAAGAAAGCAAGCTACCCACATGGGGAACGGTCACACCACATTCCTTTTCACTTTATTTCTCCATCTTGTCTGGAATTTGGGCACACATGCTCACTGGGAGACAGAAAGAGATGGTGAGAGGGAAAGTGAAAAATCACCCCCACACCCCTCCCAGAGGATGGCCATGCTGCAATTCCTTCTTCTCCATTCCCCTCCTGGGATTTTGAGCAAGTACGTGCATGCACCCAGCATGATTTTCAAGCCGTCAGGTGCAGGACTCAAACTGCAGTTGGCCATGTAGTTAGCGGTCCACCGCCTTAACCACTATGCCACCTGCTGGCCCCAAAGACTGTCCAGAATATTCACAGGCTGCACTGGGTTATTCTATGTCTTATTTCCTCAATTATTCAAGAAGTTTCTTGATGGCAGATGCTGCTGCATACATTACAATAGTATCCTAGGGGCAGCAGGGGGCGTGGTGATTAATGCCTTGGACTCTGTCTGTCTGTCTGTCTGGGACTCAAACTGTGCAGTCGGCCGTGTGGGATCTAGCCACCTATAGCAAATTAAATAATAATAATACATTTAATTAAGTAATTATTAAAGAAAACAAATACCAAAAAACTAGAATCCTATTTAGCATCTAATATATTAGTATTTACATGGTAAATGCTCAGTAAGTTCTTGTTCATTGACTTACTGATTGACTAGCAGTTTCTATTTTTATAGCCGGTTATCAGGAAACAATCTATGTTGTCTCCTAAAAACAATAACAGATTGTATTCCTAATTGGTTCTTTGGTATCAACTAAGTGAAAAATATTTGACTGAACACATGTCATGACAGGAGAGATGAGATTGCAAAACTTTAATTTTTAAGAACTAATTTACAGTACATAGCTTATAAAATTCATTTTTAAATTCAGTAAACAGGAATTAAGACCTCATTATGTGACAGGTTCTGTGATGGATTGGGAGGATTCGAAGGTAGACAGGACAAATCCTGTCCTTGATGAATTTGCAGTTTGATAAGAAAGCAGAGATAAACAAGCAGTTATGTTTGCTAATGAGGTGCTATAATATGGGTAAACACAGGATGCCATGGAATAGGAGCAAGGTGATAAGCTATTGGATGGGGCCTAAGGCTCTATAAGGTAGCAAAGAACAGAGCCACCTTTAGCTCAGGTTTTCTCAAAAGCACAGGTAAGGACACTCAAGGAGACGGGAGGAAGCCCGGGAAACTGGCTTCACAGAACAGGTATCACAAGAAATGAAAAAATGTCTAAGATTCAATAGAAGTTCTAGCAGGACCAGCAGTTGGTGTAATGGCTATGTCTCTGAACTCCCATGTAGCTGACCGGGGGTGATTTCTCGCTTTCTGTCTCTCTGTCTCTCTGCCTTTCTGGCGGAGCGCACACACCCTATAGCAAAAAAAAAAAAACTCTCAAAAAAAAAAAAAAATAGAAGTTCTAGCATCTTTTTTTTTTTTTTTTTTTTTTTTTTTTTTTTTTTTTTTTTTTTGGAGAGGTTTTTCGCTATAGGGCGCGTGCGCTCGCCAGACAGACAGAGAGAGACATAGAGACAGAAAGCGAGAAATCACCCCCCAGGGGGGATGGTCACGCCGCAATCCCTTCTCCTCCATTCTCCTCTCGGGATCTTGGGCACGCACGCACACGCGCCCGGCGTGAGTTGTAAGCCACCGGGTCCGAGATGCGAACCGCGGTTGACTACGTGGGAGTCCAGCAACATAGCCATTACGCTAACTGCTGGTTCCCTAGAAGTTCTAGCATCTTAATGTTAGCTTCAATCTGGTTATCTTTTTTTTTTTGGAGAGGTTTTTGCTATAGGGCACATGCGCTCACCAGAGAGACAGAGACAGAGAGACAGAAAGCGAGAAATCACCCCCCCGGGGGGGGGGATGGCCACACCGCAATCCCTTCTCCTCCATTCTCCTCTTGGGATCTTGGGCACGCACGCACACACGCCCGGCGTGAGTTTAACTCGCTGGGTCCGGGACTCGAACCGCGTTTGACTACATAGGAGTCCAGCAGACCGGTTACTCTAACTGCTGGTCCCTCTTTTTTTTTTTTTTTTTTTTTTTTTTAAATAATTCCACTAGAAGGCACATGCATTTGACAAAGAAAGCAGAGAGAGAGAGAGAGAGGCTGCACCTCTGCATGGAGAATTGTCATACCACAATCCTTTCTCCTCCGTTTCTCCCTCTTTTCTAGATTTTGGGCATGCACATACATGGGCCAGGCATATATTTCAAGCTGCCAGATCTGGGACTCAAATCATGCAGTTGACCATGTGGAACTTAGCCGCTTTAGCCTCTGCACTAACTGCTGATCCAGCATTTGTATTGTTTGAAATGGAGAGGAAAGCTATTGGAATTGTATGTGAGAACTGCAAAAAGTTTGGGGAAAATGGAATTAAAGCACAAGTTTATTTTTGGAGCAAAAAAATTTTCATAATATGCATTTTCCATTAACTTCTTGAAGACCCCTGATGTAAGCTAAAAAACTATGTGGACGAATCCTTATTTTTAAAAATAATTATTTTATTTAACTTTATTTATTTATTTATTCATTTATTTTAATTTGACCAGAGGGACAGAGTGACAGAGACAGAAAGAGAGAAAGTGAGAAAGCAAGCCTCCAGGTCTGAGACTTGAACCACAGTTGGCAATGTGGGAGTCCAGTGTCCTTAGCCACCAGGCTACCTGCCAGCCCCTCTTTGTTTATTTTTATTTGCCAGAGATGTGTATACTTGTTAACAGATGGGAGAATGTCGAGCTGCGTTGTGATGTCCTTGGTTCTTTGGGTCTAGATCACTAAAATTAGAGATCTGTCCCTAGGCGCAAAATGAAACCGCAACCACGAATGAAGTAGGTAGGAAAGAAGATTTAATAGGAAAGAAAGGAAAGTACAGCCAAAAAGGCTCTTGGGTGGGCAGATTGCCAGGTGGCAACTGCGCTTGATACTGGTTAATTGTTACTTTTATTACTAGAGGTGATCATGAATATTTATTGGTGGGAGTTCTGTCATACTACCTATGTCCTTCATTTGAATTAGAATTCACGTGTTTTCTCCTGCGCTTGCGCACTTCTCTCACAGGTAAGGAATGAGGAATTTGATTACCTTATTGCTCATGCCCAGTGTGAGCCAGATTGTTTCATTAGACTGCCTAATTAATTCATCATCCTAGTGGGAATTACTGCGTTGACCTAGTGGGAATTAGGGCGTTGACCAAAACGCTAACTTGGGGACTAGGGTGTTGACCAAAATGCTTGCTTAGGTCTTTTTGATAAGAGAAAAATCTACGAATCATCCCTGTATGCTTCCCTCAGGCCCCAAGGGAGGAAGATGGCAAATTGCCTCACCCTCCCGGGGCCCGGGGCTAGGTGAGCCTTTCACTTTTCTCTTAGGGCTGCTCGCTCATGACTAACTAACTGCCTACCACATACTCACCAGAGAAAGTCAGAGAGACAGGAAGAGAGTGATAAAGTACCCCCAATGGAATATGGTCACACTACAATCCCTTCTCTTCCATTTCTCCATCCTGCCTGGATTTTCGGCACACACTCACATGCGTGGTGTGTTTTTCTAGCTGCTGGGGCCAGAATTTGAATCACGGCTGGCCATGTAGGATCTAGCTCCCTTAACCACTAGGCCACGGGGCCAGCCCAAGGATGAATCTTAAATGGCTATCTGTGTAATGCTCAAGTTTCACAAGCCAGAGTATGATAGACATTGTGTTGAAACAAAGCTAGATTGTCAAAGTTTGCAACAAATGTGGAGGCATATTTTAAAAGTCCGTGGAAAATGGTGACTGGCAGGTGACATGGTGGTTAAGGGCACTGGACTCCCACAAGGCTGACCGTGGTTTGAGTCCCAGACCTGGCGGCTTGCTTTCTCACTTTCCCTCTCTCTCTCGATTGCTATCTCTCTTTCACTATGTCCCTCTCTGGTCAAATTAAAATAAGTAAATAAATAAATAAAAACTAAATAAAATAATTCTTTAAAAAATAATTATTTTATTTAATTTTTATTCTTTAAAAATAATTATTTTATTTTACTTTTATTTGTTTATTTACTTATTTTTAATTTGACCAGAGAGGGACATAGGGAAAGAGAGATAGCAATCGAGAGAGAGAGGGAAAGTGAGAAAGCAAGCCGCCAGGTCCAGCCCTCAAACTGTGATCGGCCATGTGGGAGTCCAGCGCTCTTAACCTCTATACCACCTGCCGGCTCAGTAAAATAATTCTTTTTTTTTTTTTTTTTGAGAGGTTTTTGCTATAGGGCACGTGCGCTTGCCAGACAGAGAGAGACAGAGAGACAGAAAGTGAGAAATCACCCCCCAGGGTGGATGGCCATGTCACAATCCCTTCTCCTCCATTCTCCTCTCGGGATCTTGGGCACGCACACACATGCACCCGGTGTGAGTTTTAAGCCACCGGGTCCGGGACAAGAACCGCGGTCGACTACATGGGAGTCCAGCGACATAGCCATTACACTAACTGCTGGTCCCAGTAATAAAAAAAAAAAAAAAAAAAAGTCTGTGGAAAATGATGAGAGATAAAGGGTAAGGTGACTGGAAAGCCTGAGCTTCAAAGGAGAAGGATGAGGCCAGCTAGGGACGGAGTGGTTAAGGCGCTGAATCCCACATGGTCAAATGTGCAGTTCCAGTCCCAGACCCAGCAGCCTGAAAAAACACACTGGTCTTGTGTACACACATGCCCCAAATCCGGAGAACAGAACAGAAGAGAAGGGATTGTGGTGTGGCCACCTCTCCTGGGAGGTGCTGTCTCTCTCTTCCTCCTCTCTCTCTCTCTCTCTCTCTCTCTCTGTCTCTCTCTGGTGAGCACACTCACCCTGTGACAATTTTTTTAATAAAAAAGAAAAAAGGAAAAGGATAGAGTAGTCATAAGAGATACATCTAGAAATGACATAGCCTTTCTATTTTTTAAATTTTATTTATTCATTCACTTATTTTAATTTGACCAGAGAGAGACAGAGAGAGAGGGAGAGAAAGTGAGAAAGCAAACCTCCAAGTCCGGGACTTGAACCGTGGTCGGCCATGTGGGAGTGTCCACACCTTAACCACCATGCACCTGCTGGTCCCACATAGCCTTTCATCCCTAAGATGCAGATGATATGAAATAAAACATAGGGAAGTATCTCTTCTATGTTATAAATGACATCAAATAAATACATTTTATGTATGAAGAGATGCAGTACATTATAAAGTATGTACAGAAAATACTGTTCTATTGCTTCACAGCTTCTGTCTAAAATTAGTGTGTGAGCTATAACAAACATCAGATTCTAGAATTAATGATTATTTTGCTAATAGAATTTTTGGACTTGGAAAGAAATGGAAGATTAGTCATTTATCATCATCATTTTACAGGAAGCACAAAGAGGTTTAGTGACTCGTTCAAGGTACACGGGCCAGTGTGGCCTTCTTAGAATTTAGAAGGACTGGGGACAGGAGATGCTGACAACCCAGGTCTGTTCAAGTCTGATTTTATTTGAGTGTCTTTTTATCCCCCCTCAATAAGTTTCCTTGTTAGCAAAGAGAGGCAGTCAAAATCAGTCTAATGATCCTCAGAATGTTTCTAAAATTGGGAATTCCATAAATATTGTGGTTGATGATTACAGCATTTCTGCTATGGAAACCATGTTTCAAAATAATGAGTAATCAGGGACCAGTAGATGGCAGAATGGTTATGTCACTGGACTTACATGTAGTTGACCACGGTTCAAGTCATGGACCCAGCGGCTTGAAACTCATGCCAGGTGCATGTACGTGCATGCCCAAAATCCTGAGAGGAGAAAGGAGAAGGGATTGCAGCATGGCCATCTCTTCTGAGGAGTGATTTCTTGCTTTCTGTCTCTCTCTGTTTTTCTGGAGAGTGCATGTGCCCTGTAGTAAAACTCTCTTAAAAAAATAAAAGGGGGGCGGTCATCAAACATTTCTCCCTTTGGACCAGCAGTTAGCGTAATGGCTATGTCGCTGGACTCCCATGTAGTCAACCGTGGTTTGAGTCCTGGACCCGGTGGCTTAAACTCACACCGGGCACATGTGCGTGCATGCCCAAGATCCCGAGAGGAGAATGGAGAAGGGATTGTGGCGTGGCCATCCTCCCTGGGGGGTGATTTCTCGCTTTCTGTCTCTCTGTCTCTCTCTGTCTTTGGTGAGCTCACGCACCCTATAGCAAAAACCTCTGCAAAATAAAAAAAGATAATTCTCCCTTTCCCTTCTCCCGTCCCCTACACATGTAACTCTTAGATAATGATTCAAGCCAATCATTATTCTCCTATCTCCTTAAGCCTCTGCCCTCTCCCAAGGCCTTCCAGGAACCACTGGTTCAGGAATGGGCATGTGACTATTTGACCACCTCAGGACATTCAAGGCTGGTAAGACTAAGTTTGGGGACTTTTGTCCCAGAGATCAGAGAAATCGAGGCTTTCTAGATGGAAGTATGTAACTCCAGGACCTATTAGCAGCCAGCATGGTGCTATGAAA
The DNA here is from genome assembly GCA_026018925.1 of Tupaia tana. Lineage (NCBI taxonomy): Eukaryota > Metazoa > Chordata > Mammalia > Scandentia > Tupaiidae > Tupaia > Tupaia tana. The sequence goes on along the minus strand of JAKSZU010000011.1, from coordinate 22,177,534 downwards.
GCAAAGCCTACATAAGACTGATGTTACCACCGAAGAAGTAAAGATCATTTGAATCTGGATTAAACTCTGTCAGAAGAAGCAAGAAATACTTTGATTGATAAGTGAGCCAACAAACTCCTTTTTTGTGTGATTTTATTTGTTTGTTGTGGCTTTTTTGTTAAGCTAGTAGCTCTAGTTGGATGTGCTACCATTTACAACATAAAGAGTCCTGACTGGGACTGGGAGATGGTGTGGTGGTTAAGGCCCTGGACTCCCACATGGTAGACTGTGGTTGGAGTCCTGGGTCTGGTAGCTTGCTTTTTTGCTTTTCCCTCCCCCTCTTTGTCTCTCTGGTCAAATTAAGAAATAATAAGAAGGAATTAAATTACAGGGATAGCAGGTGGTGTGGTAGATAAGGGTGCTGGATTCCCACATGGCCAACCATGGTTTGAATCCTGGACCTGGCAGCTTGATTTCTCGCCTTTTCCTTTCTCTCTCTCTGTCTCTGGTCAAATTGGAAAATAATAACAACAAATGGAATTAAATAAATAATTGTTTTCTTTTTTTAAAAAAAAAAGAAGAAGAAGAAATTAAATAATTCTGTTAAAAAAAAAAAAAATCTGGGACCAGCAGTTAGCGTAATGGCTATGTCGCTGGACTCCCACGTAGTCGACCGCGGTTCGAGTCCCGGACCCGGCGGCTTAAACTCACGCCGGGCGCGTGTGCGTGCGTGCCCAAGATCCCGAGAGGAGAATGGAGGAGAAGGGATTGCGGCGTGGCCATCCCCCCTGGGGGGTGATTTCCTGCTTTCTATCTCTCTGTCTCTCTCTGTCTGTCTGGCGAGCGCACGCGCCCTATAGCAAAAAAACCTCTCCAAAAAAAAAAAAAAAAAAAAAAAAAAAAATCTGGGGCCAGCAGTTGGTGTAATGGCTATGTCACTGGACTCCCATGTAGTCAGCCACAGTTCAAGTCCTGAACCTGGGGGCCTAAACTCATGCCAGGTTCATGTGCGTGCGTGCCCAAGATCCTGAGAGGAGAATGGAGAAGAAGGGATTGCGGTGTGGCCATCCCCCCGGGGGGTGATTTCTCACTTTCTGTCTCTCGGTCTCTCTCTGTCTTTCTGGCAACCACACGCACCCTAATTAAAAAAAAAAAAAAAAAAAAAAAAAAAGAATCCTGACTAATACAAATAAGTTGTAGCACACAAAACCACAGTAACTGTGTTTCTTAACACAAGCCTATATGGCAACTAGGTATAAAAGAAACACTTTTAAACTGACTTTCAGAATGCTTGGCAGTCTTTTGACATGCCATCACTCCACATTTTATTGGAAAACCATCAACATTTTTTTCCATGTTTTAAATACAGTTTTAAAAAAATCTATTCAAAACAAGTTTGTATTAAATTAAATGACTAGATCTCAAAGTCAGTTAAATGGTTGCAAATGACAATGTGCGTGCGTGCCCAAAATCCTGAGAGGAGAATGGAGGAGAAGGGATTGCGGTGTGGCCATCCCCCCTGGGGGTGGTGATTTCTCATTCTTTCTCTCTGTCTATCCCGTGAGATTGCTCGCACCCTAGAGCAAAAATCTCTCTTAAAAATTAATTAAATTAAATTAAATTTTAAAATAAAGTTGGCGTTTTAAGTAAGGGTCACTGATGGTATCATTTATCAGAAAAGGGGAATTAGAATAAACTTTTACTTAGGACAGTCTTGAAGTACTGGATGAGAAACTAATTATTCTATTTGGAGTAGGCTAAGTTTGGTGCACTGGAAAATTTTTCTTTAGCATTTTTTCATTATTCTTGCGAGAAAGAGAGAAAGACAGAGGAGAACTCCCCACAGGGTCTGGTCACACCAAGATCCTCTTCCTCCAGTTCTCCAGGTCATCGGCTTTGGAGCACTTAAGATCTCAAGCTCAGTGTGTTTTAGGCCACCTAAGCCAGGGATATGAGCCATGGTTGCCATGTGGCTTCCAGCACTGCAAATCAGCATACTATTGCCTACACCACTATGGCTGGGCCCACTTGGGAAATTTAACCATGAGACTAGAAATGAAATGTGTACATTTGGATCATCCACAAGGGGAGAATTGAAACTGTAGAGAGAAGAGAGTGTAGATGGAAAACAAAGGCAAAGAACACACACACACAAATGAAAGCTTGTTGCCAGTTTAGGTTCTAATTCTAGTTCTATAAGTTACCATCTGTTCTGAAAATTTAGCAATAAGTCCCCCTTGGTCAAGCAGGTGTATAAATATTGTCAGTCACCCTTGGTCAAGCAGGTGTATAAATATTATAAAAAGAGAGGAAATATTAGGAAAATAATGGTTATGTCATTGGATTCCCATGTAGTTGACCACAGTTCGAGTCCCAGACCCGGTGGCTTAAAAAACTCATGCCAGGCGTGTGTGCGTGCATGCCCAAAATGCCGAGGAAGATGGAGGAGAAGGGATTGCAGTGGTCATCCCCCGTGGTGAGTGATTTCTCACTTTCTGTCTCTGTCTCTCCTGGCAAGTGCACACTCCCTGTAGCAAAATCTCTTTAAAAATAAAAAAGAAGTCAATCACTGGGTCAGCCAGTGGCATGGTGTTTAAGGCACTAGATCCCACATGGCCAACTTCATGGTTCAAGTTCCAGACCTAGCAGCTTGAGAAACATGCCAGGTATGTGTGCAGGCCCAAAGTTCCAAGAGGTAAATGGACGAGAAAGAATTGCAGGGTGACCATACCCCCTGGGAGGATGCTTTCTCAATTTCACTCTGCCTCTCTGTTTCTCTCTGGCAAGCACATGTGCCCTATAGACATTTTAAACTTTTAAAAAAGAACTCACAGACCAACAGGTGGCATGGCAGTTAAGGTGCTGGATTCCCACATGGCCAGTGGTGGTTTGAATCCTGGACCTGGTGGATTGAAAATCACAACAACTAAGTAGATAGAAGGAAAGAAAGAAAGAAAGAAAGAAAGAAAGGAAGAAAAAGAAAGAAAGAAAGAAAGAAAGAAAGAAAGAAAGAAAGAAAGGGGGCTGGCGGGTGGTGTGGTGGTTAAGGGCGCAGAACTCCCACATGGCCGACTGCAGTTCGAGTTCCGGGACTGGTGGTTTCCTTTCTCACTTTCTCTCTCTCTCTCTTTCTTTCTCTCTCTCGCTCTGTTCCTCTCTGTTCAAATTGAAATAAATAAAACTAAATAAAATAATTTAAAAAATATTTTAAGAAAGAAGGAAGAGAAAGAAAGAAGGAAGGGAAAAGAGGAGAAGGGATTGCAGCATGGTCATCCCCCTTGGGTGGTGATTTCTCGCTTTCTGTCTCTCTGTCTCTGTCTTTCTCTGTCTTTTTGGCGAGCACATGTGCCCTATAGCAAAAACCTATCAAAAAAAAAAAAAAAAAAAAAAGAGAGAGAGAGAGAGAGAAAGAAAGAAAGAAAGAAAGGAAGGAAGAGAAAAGAAAAAAAATAGAGGGTCCAGCAGATAGCATAGCGGTTATATTGCTGGACTTCCACATGGCTGACCATGGTTCAAGTCCTGGTCCTGGTGGATTAAAACTCATTCGGTGTATATGTGCGTGCCCAAGATCCTGGGAGGAGAATGGAGAAAAAGGGAGTGCGGCTTGGTCATCCCCCTCAGGGGTGATTTTTCTCACTTTTACTTTCACTGTTTCTGTCTTGCTTTCTCTCAGTGAGTGTGTGTGCCCTAAAGCAAACACCTCTTAAAAAAGGGAAAGAAGGAAGGAAGGAAGAAAGGATTTTAAAAAAGTAAAAAAAAAAGTCAGTCACCAAATCCAGCCCACACTCAGGGGGAATGGCGTTAAATTGAATCTCTTGAGACCAGCAGATGGCGTAATGGTTACGTTGGTGGACTCCTACATAGTCAACTGTGGCTTGAGTCCCAGACCCAGTGGCTTAAAACTCAAACTGGGTGTGTGTGCATGCGTGCCCAAAATCCCAGCGAGAGAATGAAGGCGAAAGGATTGTGGCATGGCCATCCTCCCTGTGTGCGGGGTGGGGGTGGGTGCGGGTGTCTCACTTTCTGTCTCTCCTTGTCTCTCTCTGGTGAGTGTACATGCCCTATAGCAAAAGTCTCTATAAATAAATAAATAGAATCTCTTGAAGGGAGGACTATCAAAGATTTCAAGAACAGATTTAAGCCATAATCAATATGTAGCACATTTGCTTTTTGAAGCTTTGTCCTGGGCCCTCTATTTTTCTTTACCAAATCTCAATTTTCTCCCAAGCCTGATCTTCTCGTAGCTCTACTCTTCTTAGTAAATAATACCACCTCTACCCAGTTACTAAAAACTGATGTCATCTTGGGTTCTTTTCTTTTCCTCACCTTCCATACCCTAATAAATCCATCGGCAAGCACTACTGGTTCCACTTGTAACTTAACATATAAGGGCTCTGCAAAAAGTTCATGAAAAGCGTATGCTGTGAAAAACTATTTATGGAATCTGAAAAATGTTTTTAATTGTCAGACGGTGTGCACACTCACCAGAGACAGAGAGAGAGAGAGAGAGAGAGAGAGAGAGAGAAAGCACCCCACAATGGGTAGGTGGTCACACCACAATGTTTTCTGCTCCATATCTTCATCCTGTTGAGATTCGGGGCATGCATACACACACACCTGGTATCTTTTCCAAGCCACTGAGGCTGAGAGTCGAACCATGGTCAGCCATGTGGGATCTGGCTTCCCTAATCACTAGGCCATGGGACCAGCCACTGGTGATATGTTTTTTTTAAATGCCAGAGGTCACATGCACGAAAGAGAGTGAGAACTCCCCAATGGGGCCTTCTCTCTCCACAATCCCTTTTCCTCCAATTTTCCTTTCTGTCACACCTAGGCTGTGTGCACCTGGCTTTTTTTTTTTTCTTTTCATGCTCATGGGATTGGGTCTTGGGCCCTAGTGGGCCTGATGGGATCTGACTTCCCCAAACAGTGCTCATCTGTGCACAACTGTGGTTCTTGTGGCCCAATTACTTTGGGTTTTCTTGTCCAATATACCTTGTTTTCTCTATCTGCCAAAATCTTCCTAGCCAATAGAACTGAAGACTCCTTCTCTGTTTTACTTCACAAGCCCAGCAGTGGAAACAGTATCTGGTGAGTAGTGAGTTCTTGGTCAGCAGTACAATTGGACAGAATTAGCTAGTTAAGACCAGCACACAAAATTCTGTTTTACCCTGCCAACCTATGAGAATAATTTTTTTAAAAGGCTTTTGCTATAGAGAATGTGAGCTCCCTGGAGAGAGACAGAGAAAGACAGTAAGAAATCAACCCCCTGGGAGAATGGCTACACCTCAGTCCCTCTTATATTCTCCTCCTGGGATTTTGGGCACACACACGTAAGCCCGGCATGATTTTCAAGTTGCCAGGTCTGGGACTCGAACCATGGTTGACCATGTGTCCCAACCACAACACCAATCAGCACACCACTTGCTTGCCCCTGAGAAGAAATTTTAACATGCCTCACCTTCCCTAGGTTGGGCTGACTTGCCTTTCCTTCTTTCTCAGCCCTTACCCTCTGTTGCAGTTATAGTGAAAGCATTCTTGAGTGTCCACTTTATTAGAGAGCAGGATGTGGATTTCCCCACCAGCTGGGTTTTGGCTCTATCGCAGGATCCATAAGTGGGAGAAATTGTAAAAGCAAACACTCCTAGGAACTCCTGCTGGTGTCATAGCAAGAATCCAGGCAGTCTCCTAGGCACTTCGGCATAGGGTCTGGGGGAAGAAGTCCTGAGGGAGAGGTCATAGAGCAGCAGTTCTTTCTCCCATAAGATTATTTGTTCAGGGCGGGACTTCGAGGTGGTTATTGGTGATTTTAGTAGATATTCTGGTGCGAGGTGAAATGGCAGGCTCAAAGTGAGAAAGTAGGGGCCAGCAGGTGGCATGGTGGTTAAGGCGCTAGACTTCCACATGGTCCTCTGTGGTTTGAGTCCTAGACCTGGTGGCTTGCTTTCTTACTTTCTCTCTCTCTCTCTCTCTCTCTCTCTCTCTCTCTCTCTCTTTCTCTCATGAGTGCATGTGCCCTATAGCAAATTAAAATAATAATAATAATAATAATCTAAATAAATAACTTTATTTCCTAGAAGTTTTTGCTTTAGGGCATGTGTTCTCCCCACAGACAAAGACGACAAGAGAGAAAATAAGAAATCACCCCCTAGAGGGGATGATCACGTCACAATCCCTTCTCCTACATGCTCCTCTCGGGATCTTGGGCACACACGCACACGCACCCAGCATGAGTTTCAAGGTGTGGGGCCTGGGATTCAAACTGTGATCGGCCATGTGGGAGTCCAGGGACATAACTGTTACACCATCCACTGGTCTCAATAATTTATTACTATTATTTTTAGAGAGAGATTTTTGCTACAGGGAGCATGTGCTCACCAGAGAGACAGAGACAGAAAGTGAAAAATCACCCCCAGGAGGAATGGCTACCACAATCCCTTCTCCTCCATCTCTTCTCGGAATTTTGGGCACACACACACACAAGTCTAGTGTGAGTTTAAGCTGCTGGGTCCAGGACTCAGACTGTGGTCCACTACGTGGGAGTCCAGTGATGTTATCATTATGTCATCTGCTGATCCCCCGATAATTCTTTTTGACAATTTTTTTTTTTTTTGAGAGTTTTTCTCTATAGGGCGCGTGCGCTCGCCAGACAGAGAGAGACGTAGAGACAGAAAGCGAGAAATCACCCCCTGGGGGGATGGTCACGCCGCAATCCCTTCTCCTCCATTCTCCTCTCGGGATCTTGGGCACGCACGCACACGCACCCAGCGTGAGTTTTAAGCCACTGGGTCCGGGACACGAACCGCGGTCGACTACGTGGGAGTCCAGTGACATAGCCATTACGCTAACTGCTGGTTCCCGACAATTTTTTTTTTCAATGGGAAAGTAGAGGGCCAACAGATGGCATAGTGGTTGCATCAATGAACTCCCACAGGGTTGACCACAGTTCAAGTCCCGTATCTGGCAGCTTGAAACTCAAACTGGGCATCCATGTGTGCCCAAGATCCCAAGAGCAGAATGAAGGAGAAGGGATCGTGGTGTGGCTGGCCCCGCGGGGAGTGATTTCTCACTTTCCCTTCCACTATCTCTGTCTCTCTCTCTCCTGCCAGCACACATGCCCAAGGCAAAAACAAACAAACAAAACCTCTTAAAGAAAAAAAGAAAGAAAATATGATAAAATAGAAATTTGTAGAACAAAGTGGCAAGAGCCTATCTGAGAGTTAGAGAAACAGGTTGGATGTGGTTCTTCTGTCTGCCTAAAGCCACTTTCTTTTTTCTTTCTTTTTCTTTTTTTTTTTTTTTTTTTTTTGTTATAGGGCATGTGCGGTTGCCAGAAAGAGAGAGAGACAGAGAGACAGAAAGCAAGAAATCACCCCCCAGGGGGGATGGCCACGCCACAATCCCTTCTCCTCCATTCTCCTCTCAGGATCTTGGGCACACACGCACACACACCCAGCGTGAGTTTAAACCACTGGGTCCGGGACTCGAACCGTGGTCGACTACATGGGAGTTCAGCAACATAGCCATTACGCTAACTGCTGGTCCCTCTAAAGCCACTTTCCAAGTGCTCAGGTCTCTGCTAAGTATAAGTATGGGGGTGAGAGATCAGCATGGCAGAGGTATGAGTTGTTCTTAGCTTTAAGACCAGCCATTTGGGTCACTCATGTAGCACATGCTGGGTCTGCTAATTGGGTGGCTGAGACCACATGGGAGACCCTTGTTCTATTCCCAGCTTCACTCTAAAAAGTCAAGCACAGTAGCAGTGCCCGTAGTCCCAGCTAGGAGGCTGTAAACTTGTGGCCAGTATAGGCAACACAGCAAGACCCTATCTGAAAGAGCCAGGCCCGGGGGTCCATGCCCGCAGTCCCAGGTATTTGGAAGGCTGAGGCAGAAGGACCGTGGTACAGTAAGACCTGTCTAAACAACAACACTAACGACAAACATAGACACACACCTGAAAAGACCTGCCACCTTTCATTAAGCGCATGCTTTACTCTATGTAATCTGCATGCCTCATCTCATTTAATCACCACATCTCTCGAGAAGTAGATTTTACTATCTAACACCACTGCTTAAAAACCCATTTTCACTATTTTATTATTATTATTATTATTTTGGTAGAGGTTTTTGCCTTAGGATGCATGAGCTTGCCAGGGAGAGTGAGAGAGACAGAGTCAGAGATAGTGAAAGAAAAGTGAGAATTCACCCCCCAGAGGGATGCCACAGCGCAGTCCCTTCTCTTCCATTCCCCTCTCAGGATCTTGGGCAGCATGCACACATATCTGCTCTGAGGTTCAAGGTACCAGACCTGGGATTGAACCACGGTCACCCATGTTAGTCCAGCAATGTAATCACTATGATCACAATGTAACTTCATTTTCACTGTTATAAACGGAGTTCACTATTAGAATGCATCCTCACACATAGACTTTTTTCTCCTTCTATTAAATTATTTTCTTAGGATAAATTTTCCTAAATGGAATTACTAGGTGAAAGAATATAAAGATGGTAAAAGGCGCCAATAGCATTTTATATTCATATCTGGAAGACTTGTCTGATTCCTTTCTTTGAATGTAACTTTTTGTGGGGGTCCTCCATTTCCTGATGCCCTGCTCGGTTTAGAGCCTAACCGGGAGCAGATGCTTAATTAATACTTCCTTACTTACTCAACATGACTGTTAGATACACTTGGAGTATCTGACCCTGTAAGAACAATGACTGCTTCTGCCTTTTTTTTTTTTTTGAGAGGTTTTCACTATAGGGCGCGTGCGCTCGCCAGACAGAGAGAGAGACATAGAGACAGAAAACGAGAAATCACCCCCTCGGGGGGATGGTCACGCCGCAATCCCTTCTCCATTCTCCTCTCGGGATCTTGGGCACGCACGCACACGCGCCCAGCGTGAGTTCTAAGCTACCGGGTCCGGGACGTGAACCGTGGTCGAGTACGTGGGAGTCCAGCGATATAGCCATTACGCTAACTGCTGGTTCCCTGCTTCTGCCTTTGATGAAGATTCTCAGAATGAAGCTTTACAGAATTGCCTTATTTCAGTTTTAATTGGAATAATCCACTCAGGGCCCGCAGGTGGCAGTGAGGTTAAGGCAGATAGATCCCACATGACCAACTTTGCACTGCAAGTCTTGACCCAGCAGCTTAAGAAACACACCGTAGTGTGCGTGTGCGTGCCCGAAATCTCAGGAGAAGGGAGGAGAAGGGATTGGACTTCCCTTCGGGGAATGCTTTCTCACTCTCTCTCTCCAGAGCTCTTTCTCTCTCTCTCTCTCTGTTTTTCTCCAGTAAGTGCATGTGCCCTATAGCAAAACTAAAAGAAAGAAAAAAGAAGAAAGGAAGAGAGAGAAAGAAAGAAAAGAAAGAATCCATTTATTCATCTACAGTTTATCTTCTTGCAAAGAAGACTTTTTAAAATGTCTTTATTATTATTTAATTTTTACTTTACTATTATTATTATTTAAATCTGCTGTGGGACACATGGTCACCGGAGAGAGAGGAATAGTGAAAAAGCAAGCTGCCAGGACCAGGACTCGAATGGTGGTCAGCCATGTGGGAGTCCTGCGCCCAAACCACCACACTACCTGCTGGCTTGCAAAGAAAACTTTAGGGTGGCTCAGAAATCACCTCAGAAAGTTGCAAAAATAAATAGCAAGATAAAATATATCATGTGTAAAGGTAAAGCAAAGGGAATATAAGAGTAGGGAGATAAAATGGAGCCAGGAATGACAACAGCTCACACAATTTGTACCATGAAGTTCTTTTTTGTTTAAAGAATTATTTATTTTTAATTTTTAATTGATTCATTGATTTTAGTTTGACGGGGGTGGGGGGAGACAGCAAGCCAGCAGGTCCAGGACTCAAACTGTGGTCAGCCATGTGGGAGTGTCCAGCACCTTAACCACCACGCCACCTGCTGGTCCCCTGTACCATGAAGTTCTGTACACTTGCTAAAGATGACAAAACAAAATTTTGATGTTGAGCTCCCTGGCAACCAAAAAAAAAAGATGAGAAAGTTATCAGTTGCAACAGGATTTGTGGTGTTCGTAGACAAAAACATCCTGGCTACTTAGGAAAATCACCACCCTTCCTGAAGATAAGACTTGACATAAATTTCTCCTATGCTTTCCCTCAGAGAGCAAATCTTGTCAACAACGGCACCTTTGGCAACATAGTTCTTCCAGTAAGCAGAGAGGGAAGAAAAATTCTTTACTTATTAGCGGGTATGTGCACTCTCCACAGAGAGACAGAGAAAGAGGGAAGAAGCATCCCCCAATGGGGTATGGTCACACCATATTTGCTTCTCCCCCACTTCTCTGTCCTGTTGAGATTTGGGGCACACATGCACACATACCTGGAATGTTTTTTGTTTTTGTTTTTGTTTTGGAGAGGTTTTTGCTACAGGGCGCATGCACTTGCCAAAGACAGAGAGAGACAGAGAGACAGAAAGTGAGAAATCACCCTCCAGAGGGGATGGCCACGCTGCAATCCCTTCTCCTCCATTCTCCTCCCGGGATCATGGGCATACACACGCATGCACCTGGTGTGAGTTTAAGCCACCGGGTCCGGGACTCGAACCACGGTCGACTACATGGGAATCTAGTGACATAACTATTATGCTAACTGCTGGTCCCTACCCCGGAATGTTTTTTAAGTCAATGGGGTTGAGATTTGAACTCAACACACATGGCCAGCCATACGGGACCTGACTTCCTTAGCCACTGAGCTTTGGGACCACCCTGAGAGAAATCATGAAATCATCCAGGACTATTTCTTTGTTGTTCTTGATTCATAACAGAGCGTGGGCATGCACGAGAGAGAGAGAGAGAGAGAGATGAACACTCTCTCCGTGGTCTGGTCGTGCAGAGGTTTCCTTCCTCCAGCCCTCCAGTCCTCCAGTCCATCTGATCTTGCATGCATGCCTGACATGTTTCACGATAACCAAGCAGGAGTTTAGAACCACAGCCACTATGTAAGATCTGACTTCTCTCAAGCAACATGTCATGACTGTGCCACAGATCCAGCCCAAGAGGCTCTTTCTTGGAGTGCCTGTAATAAAAGCTAGAAAATGCTATGCTGAATACAGTTCAGAAAAGGTCATTTAGAGCCAGTCCCATAGCACGGCAGTTAAGCCCTTGGTGTACGGAGCTGAATCCCACATGGCTGGCCGCAGTTCAAGGTCCGTGGCTGACCATAGTTAGAATCCCAGCCCCAGCAGCGTGAGAAAAGATATCAGGCACATATGTGTATGTGCCCCGAATCTGACATGATGGGGAAGTGAAGAAAAAAGGATCGTGGCAAGACTATGTCCCATCGGGAAGTGCTTTGCTACTCCCTTCCACTCCTCTCTCTGCAAAGTGAACAGACCCATCCCCACCTCTGCCCCACCCCCTCAAAAAAAAAAAAAAAAAAAGCAATGGTGAAACCAGCAGTTAGCGTAATGGCTATGTCGCTGAACTCCCATGTAGCCGACTGCAGTTTGAGTCCTGGGCCCGGCGGCTTAAACTCACGCTGGGTGCGTGTGCGTGTGTGCCCAAGATCCCGAGAGGAGAATGGAGGAGAAAGGATTGCAGCACCCCTGGGGGGTGATTTCTCACTTTCTGTCTCTCTGTCTCTCTCTGTCTTTCTGGCGAGCACACGCGCCCTATAGCAAAAACCTCCCCCCCCAAAAAAAAACCAATGGTATCCACAGGGAGAGTGGCTAATATTCATAATAATACAAAGATATCACTTGCCTCTTCCACCGTGTTAACATTGGCACCAATGGTGAAAGGCAATGGTAGGTAAAATTGCAGGTGCCTTAGCAGGAAACAAACTGGTGGCACCAAATCATACCAGTATCATTGTATTTTTTAACTGCCATCTATCTGCAATTTAAAAATAAGTAAATGGGGCCTGCTCTGTGGTCTAGTGGTTAAGGCAGTCACACCCCACATGGCTGACTGTGCAGTTTGAGTCCCGGACCTGGCAACCTGAGAAACATGCTCGGCATGTGCCTGTGGCCCCAAATCCTGAAAGGAGCAAGAGATGGAGGAGAAAGGATGCTGCGTTTCTCTTCTGTCTCTTTTGTCTCTTCTCTTCTGTCTCTTTTGTCTCTTCTCTCCATCTCTCTCTGCCCTCTAGCAAGTAAATAAATAAACAGATGCAGTTTTTATTTTTTATTTTTTGAGAGGTTTTCGCTATAGGGCGCGTGCGCTCGCCAGAGAAACAGAGAGAGACAGAGAGACAGAAAGCGAGAAATCACCCCCCAGGGGGGATGGCCACACCGCAATCCTTCTCCTCTTGGGATCTTGGGCACGCACATGTGCCCGGTGTGAGTTTAAGCCACAGGGTCCAGGACTTGAACCGCGGTCGACTACATGGGAGTCCAGTGACATAGCCATTACGCTAACTGCTGGTCCCCAGTTTTTTTTTGTTTTGTTTTTGTTTTTGAGAGGTTTTTGCTATAGGGCGTGTGCGCTCGCCAGACAGAGAGAGACAGAGAGACAGAAAGCAAGAAATCACCCCCCGGGGGGATGGTCACGCCGCAATCCTTTCTCCTCCATTCTCCTCTCGGGATCTTGGGCATGCACGCACACGCACCCAGCGTGAGTTTTAAGCCACCGGGTCCGGGACGCGATCCGCGGTTGACTACATGGGAGTCCAGCAACATAGCCATTATGCTAACTGCTGGTCCCCCGGCGTGAGTTTTAAGCCACCGAACCAAAGTCAACTACATGGGAGTCCAGCGACATAGCCATTACGCTAACTGCTGGTCCCTCATCCCCAGTTTTATTTAAGGATGCCCTTGAGGGGCCAGCAAGTGACATAATAGTTAAGGTGCTGGACTCCCACATGGCTGACTGTGGTTCAAGTCTGGACTCAGCGGCTTAAAACCTACACGGAACACATGTGTGTTGTGTGTGCCCAAATTCCCCGGAGGAGAATGGAGGAAAAGGGATTGAGACATGGCCATCCCCCTGGTAAAACACCCTTGGGGGGGTGACTTCTTGTTTCCTCTCTCTGGCTCTTTGTCTTCCACAAGTGCATGAACCCTGTAGCAAAAGCCTCTCTAAAAAATAAGGATGTCCTTTTTTTTTAAATGAATTATTTCATTTTACTTATTATTATTATTATTAATATTATTATTTTAATTTGGCCAGAAAGACAGAGAGAGAGAGAGGGAAAGTGAGAAAACAAGCCACCAGGCCCAGGACTTTAACCACGGCCAGTCATGTGAGAATCCAGCGCCTCAACCACCAACCACCTGCCAGCCCCAGAATGTCCTTGATTTTATGGGGGCCAGCAGGTGACTCGGTGGTTAAGGCCCTGGGCTCCTAAATGGCCGAACGGGGTTTGAGTCCCAGACCTGGCAGCTTGCTTTCTCACTTTTCCTCTCTCTCTGTCTCTCTGTAGTGAGTACACATGCCCTATAGCAAAGTAAAAAGCAACAACAACAATAATAATAATTAATAAAATTAAATATATAACTTTTTTAAACAAACAGTTTTTATTAATTTATTAATATTTAAGAGATTTTTGCTATAGGGCGCATGCACTCACCAGAGAGACAGAGAGACAGAAAGTGAGAAATCACCCCCCCTCCCCAGGGGATGGCCATGTCGCAATCCCTTCTCCTCCATTCTCCTCTCGGGATCTTGGGCACGCACGCACATGCACCCGGTGTGAATTTAAGCCACCGGGTCCAGGACTTGAACCGCGATCAACTACATGGGAGTCCAGTGACATAGCCTTTACACCAACTACTGGTCCCCTCAACATTTTTTTTTTTTTTTGGAGAGGTTTTTGCTGTAGGGCACGTGTGCTCGCCAGACAGACAGAGAGAGACAGAGAGACAGAAAGCAGGAAATCACCCCCCAGGGGGGATGGCCACGCCGCAATCCCTTCTCCTCCATTCTCCTCTCGGGATCTTGGGCACGCACGCACACGCGCCCGGCGTGAGTTTAAGCCAGCGGGTCCGGGACTCGAACCGCGGTCGACTACGTGGGAGTCCAGCGACATAGCCATTACGCTAACTGCTGGTCCCAACATTTTTATTTTTTAAGAATTATTTATTTAATGGGGACCAACAAGTGGCATGGTGATTAAGGTGCTGGACACTCCCATATGGGTGATCATGGTTCGGGTCCCGGATCTGGCAGCTTGCTTTCTCACTTTCCCTCTCGCTCTCTCTCTGTGTCTCTCTGGTCAAATTAAAATCAAATAAATGAATAGGAACCAGCAGTTAGCATAATGGCTATGTTGCTGGACTCCCACGTAGCCAATCATGGTTCAAGTCCCAGACTCATGCCGGGTGTGTACGCGTGCGTGGCCAAGATTCTGAGTGGAGAATGGAGGAGAAGGGAATGCGGCATGGCCATCCCCCCTGGGGGGTGATTTCTCACTTTCTGTCTCTCTGTCTGTCTCTGTCTTTCTGGCTAGGGCACGTGCCTTATAGCAAAAACCTCTCCAAAAATAAATAAATAAATAAAATGAATAAATAAAATTTTTAAAAAAGAATTGTTTATTTATTTTTATTTATTATTATTTCTTTAGTTTGACAAGAGAGAGACAGAGAGGGAGAGGGAAAGTAAGAAAGCAAGCCACCAGGTCTGGGACTCGGACCATGTTTGGCCATTTGGGAATTCAGTTCTTAACCACCATGCCACCTGCCAACCCCAAAAAATAATTCTTTAAAAAAATAAAAAAAGAATATCCTTAATAAAGTAGGAAAAATATTAGTTTTATTGAATCCCAACCTTTCAATTCATGTGTTTTTTGTTCTTAGGAATGACAAAATGCAGAATATGCACGAAGCATTGCTGCCTCATATCAAAGAATAACCAATGGTTGTCTTGAGGAAAAACACTTGGTGAGTCACTGCGCTGTGGGCTGAGCTAGCTGCTTTTCCATTGACCACCATTTTTTTCAAAGAATGACTAACAGACAAACTATGGCTAATCAGACTTGACTGTGTGGCTGAAATTTTTCCCAAAATGAACAGTGAGCTTGCACTTCCAGGAAAATAACTGACAGTCTTTCTTGCCTTAGGATAAATGAAGGTTTTTCAAAGAAAAATTAGAATTTTAGAAAACTTGTATCCATTGCTATGAGCTCTTCAGTTTCCCAATACTGAAAAGACTTTTCTTTTTTAAAAAAGTCACTTTTTTTTATAGCGTATAATGAAATATCTCAGCATTTGAAAAAATCTGCATAACTACATGGACCAATATTTTTCAAATGACCATATAGTAAATTATTCATGGGTGAAAATCCATTCAGATGGGACCGGCAGGTCGCATGGTGGTTAAGGGCACTGGACTCCAACAGAACTGACTGCAATTCGAGTCTTGGACCTGATGGCTTGCTTTCTCGCTTTTCCTCTTTCTCTCTCTCTCTTGCTCTGTCCCTCTCTGGTCAAATTAAAAATAAATAAATAAATAAATAAAGTTTTAAAAAGTACAGTTTTTAGGTACCAGCAGGTGGTGTGGTGGTTAAGACACTGGACATTCCCACATGGCCAGCTGAGGTTCAAGTCCCAGGTCTGGTGGCTTTCTTCCCCACTTTCCCTCTTCTCTCTCTCTCTCTCTCTCTCTCTGGTCAAATTAAATGAATGAATAAATAAAACTGAATAAATAATTTTTAAAATTACAGCTTTAAAAAAATCCATTCAGAGTAAGATAAACCAACAAATTTTAGTAAAACAGAGAACAAAAAGTTCATTGGTAAGGTTTTAGATTCTATGATATGACTACTGATCTTTTTTTAAATTTTACTTGCCGCAAGGCCAGCAGGTGGCATGGTGTTTAAGGTACTGAACTCCCTCATGGCCAACTACAGTTTGAGTCTAAGACCCAGCAGCTTTAAAAATCACACTGGCGGGACCAGCAGTTAGTGTAATGGCTATGTCGCTGGACTCCCATATAGCCGACTGCAGTTCGAGTCCTGGACCCGGTGGCTTAAACTCACTCAGGATCTGTGTGCCCAAGATCCTGAGAAGGAGAATGGAGGAGAAGGGATTGTGGCATGGCCATCCCCCCTGGGAGGTGATTTCTCGCTTTCTATCTCTCTGTCTTTCTGGCGAGTGCACGCACCCTATAGCAAAAATCTCTCAAGAAACATAAAAAGAAAAAGAAAAAGAAAAATTTGAGAGAGAAGGAAAGTGAGAAAGCAAGCCACAGGGTTCGTGATTTGAAGTGGTTGGCATGTGTGAGCCCCCAAATTTTTATTTATTTTCAAAGAGATCCAGATTCTCAAAATGGTTAAGAAATGCAGACCATTAAAAAGGAAATGTATAGGGGCTGGCAGGTGGTGTGGTGGTTAAAGGCGCTGGACTCCCACATGACTGACCGCGGTTCAAGTTTCGGACCTGGCAGCTTGCTTTCTCACTTTTTCTCTCTCTCCCTCTCTCACTCACTCACTCTCACTCTGTCCCTCTCTGGTCAAATTAAAATAAATAAAGTTAAATAAAATAATTGTTTAAAAAAAAACAAGAAAGAAAATGTATGGTGACCAGCAAATGGCATAATGATTACATCACTGGACTCCCACGTGGCTAACTGAAGTCTGAGTCCTGGACCTGGCAACTTGAACCTCATGCTGGGTGCATGTGGGTGTTTGCCCAAATCCGAGTGAATAGTGGAGAAGGGATTGTGGCCATCCCCTGGGGAGTGATGTCTTACTTTCTGTCTTTCTGTCTTGCTCTGTCTTTCCGATGAGTGCACTCACCCTATAGCAAAAATCTCTCTTAAAAAAAAAATTAAAATAGAAAGGAAATGGATGAGCCAATTGCATATTCTCTGTGAAGATTATGTTTCTCAGTTAAGCTAGGGGATGGCAATGAGTTATGGATTCTATTTCTGACTTGTACTTGGGCTACAACAGTTCTGAGCTGCCAATTAACTACTGAGCATTACTTTATTATTTTTTTTAGAGATTTTTGCCTTAGGTTGCATGCACTCACTGGAGAGAGAGAGGGAGACAGAGACAATGAGAGGGAAAGCTAGAAACCACCTCCCAGGGGCATGGCTATGTTGGAATCCTTTTTCCTCCATTCTTCTCCTGGGATCATAGGTACACACACACACACACACACACACACACACACACACACAGACACATGAACCCAGGGTGAGTTTCAAGCCATTAGTCCAGAACTTGAACTGCAGTCAGTCATGTGGGAGTCCAGGAACATAACTGTTATGCCATCTGCTGGCCTCCTAAGCCTTAATATTAACTGGTTCAAAACAACTCTTATGGGACCAGCACTTAGCGTAATGGCTATGTCGCTGGACTCCCACGTAGTCGACCGCGGTTTGCGTCCTGGACCCGGTGGCTTAAAACTCACACCGGGCGCGTGTGCGTGCGTGCCCAAGATCCCGAGAGGAGAATGGAGGAGAAGGGATTGTGGCGTGGCCATCCCCCCGGGGGATGATTTCTCACTTTCTGTCTCTCTGGCGAGTGCACGCGCCCTATGGCAAAAAAACCTCTCAAAAAAAAAAAAGTAAAAAAAACAACTCTTAGAAGAGGCTCAAATCACAATTTCTTATTACATTTTTTTTTTTTTTTTGGAGAGGTTTTCGCTATAGGACGTGTGTGCTCACCAGACAGACAGAGAGAGACATAGAGACAGAAAGCGAGAAATCACCCCCCAGGGGGGATGGTCACGCCACAATCCCTTCTCCTCCATTCTCCTCTCGGGATCTTGGGCACGCACGCACACGCGCCCGGCGTGAGGTTTAAGCCACCGGGTCCGGGACGCGAACCGTGGTCGACTACGTGGGAGTCCAGCGACATAGCCATTACACTAACTGCTGGTTCCCATCAAATCACAATTTCTTAATAGTGATATACAAACCATCCTGTACGAACTGTGCTTTATAAGAACTAATTTGTGGGACCAGCAGTTGGCATAATGGCTATGTTGCTGGACTCCCATGTAGTTCACTGCGGTTCGAGTCCCAGACCCGTGTGCGTATGCGTGCTCAAGATCCCGAGAGGAGAATGGAGGAGAAGGGATTGCAGCATGGCCATCCCCCCGGGCTGTGATTTCTCACTTTCTCTCTCTCTGTTTCTCTCTGTCTTTCTGGTTAACGTGCGCGCCCTGTAGCAAAAATGTCTCAAAAAAAAAAAAAAAAAAAAAAAGAATTAATTTGTGACAACCCCAATAGATACTCTTTAAAAAAAAAAATTATTGGGGACCAGCAGGTGGCATGGTGGTTGAGGCGCTGGACTCTCTCACATGGCTCACCACAGTTTGAATATCGAACCTGGTGGCTTGCTTTCTCGCTTCCCCTCTCTCCTTGTCTCTCTCTATGTCTCTTTCTGGTCAAATTAAAATATGTGAATGAATAAATAAATAATTTTTAAAAATTATTTTATTTAACTTTATTTATTATTATTATTATTATTATTATTATTATTTTCACATGAGTTTTGCCAGAGAAAGACCGAGAGAGAGAGAGAGAGAGAGAGAGAAAGCAAGCCGCCAGGTCTGGGACTTGAACTATGGTCTGCCATGTGGGAATTCCAACACCTTAACCACCACACCACTTGCTGGCCCCAATAAATAATTAAATAAATGATTCTTTAAAAAATTATTTAACTTTATTTATTTATTTATTTTATTTGACCAGAGAGGGACAGAGAGAAAGTGAGAAAGCAAGCCACCAGGTCCAGGACTCGAACTGTGGTCGACCATGTGGGAGTCCAGCGCCCTTAACCACCACACCACCTGCCAGCCCCAATAGGTACTCTTTTCTCTTTAGAGGTTTTAGCCTTAGGGGATATGCACCTGCCGGAGAGCAAGAGACAGAGACAGTGACAAGAAAAGTAAGAATTCACTCCCTGGGGGATGGCCATGCTGCAATCCCTTCTTGTACAGTCTCCTCTCAGTATCTTAGCATGTAAGCATACATGCCTGGTGTGAGTTTCAAGCCACCGGGTCTAAGATTTGAACCACTTTGAGCCATGTGGGAGTCCAGCAATGTAACCGCTAGGCCATCTGCGGGCCCTTAGGTACTCTTATTGGAGTCCTGGACCAGAAGATGTGAAAAACACACCAGGTGGGGCCAGCAGGTGGCATAGTGGTTAAGGCACTGGACTCCCACATGATGGAACACAGTTCAAGTCCTGGACCTGGCGGCTTGCTTTCTCACTTCTCTCTCTCTCTGTCTCACCCTGGTGAGCACATGTGCCCTATAGCAAATTTTAAAGTAATAATAACTAAAAATAAAATAAAAAATTCTTTTTTAAAAAAGAAAAACATACCAGGTGATTGTCTGCATGACAAAAAGAGTAATAAGTACTCTTTTTTTTTGAGAGGTTTTTACTATAGGGCACATGCGCTTGCCAGAAAGACAGAGAGAGACAGAAAGCGAGAAATCAACCCCCCAGTGGGGATGGCCATGCCACAATCTCTTTTCCTCCATTCTCCTCTTGGGATCTTGGGCATGCTCGCACATGTGCCCTGCATGAGTTTAAGCCACCGGGTTCAGGACTCGAACTGTGATTGACTACATGAGAGTCTAGAGACATAGCCATTACACCAACTGCTGGTCCCGTAAGTACTCTTACTATATGCAATTTGTACATTTTGTTGAATGAATGAGTAAATAAAACTAATAAACTAATAAAATAAAACTAAGTAAATAATTTTCCTATGTACAAATCCAGTTTAAAAAGTGTTCTCCGGGACCAATAGTTAGCATAATGGCTATGTCGCTGAACTCCCGTGTAGTCTACTGCAGTTTGAGTCCTGGACCCGGTGGCTTAAACTCACATCAGGCGCATGTGTGTGCTTGCCCAAGATCCCAAGAGGAGAATGGAGAAGAAGGGATTGTGGTGTGGCCATGCCCCGTGGGGGATGATTTCTCACTTTCTGTCTCTCTGTCTTTCAGGTGAGTGCATGTGCCCTCCCAAAAAAAAAAAGAAAAAAGAAAAGTGTTCTCAGACCCAGCTGATGGCACGGTGGTTAAGGTGGCTGGATCCCACAAGGCCAACTGAGCTGTTCGAATCCTGGACCTGGTGGCTTAAGAAACATTCCAGGCACGTGTGCATGCATGTCCAGAATCCCGAGAGGAGAAATGGAAAAGAGGAATGTGGCATGACCATCCACCATGGGAGGAGGTGTTTTCTCACTTCTTCTCTGTCTCTCTCCAACTAGTGTACTTGCTCTATAGTAGATTTTTTTTAAAAGAAAAAGAAAGGTAAAGGAAAAGTGTTCTTAATACAACTCTACTCAGAGTTCTCTTTCCCACTATATAAGATGGCAGGTGAAAAAGCTGCAAAGCAGGATACGAAAGAGAAGAAACCTGAAGCCAAGAAGGCTGATGCCAGTAGCAAGGTTAAAAAGGGTGACCCCCGATGCTAAAAAGCCCAAAAAGGGGAAGCCCCATTGCAGTCAAAACCCAGTCCTAGTCTGGGGACTTGGTCGATACTCCCGGTCTGCCATGTATTCCAGGAAGGCCATGCACAAGAGGAAATATTCGGCCACTAAATCCAGGGTCGAAAAGAAAAAGAAGGAGAAGGTTCTTGCGACTGTCACAAAACCGGTTGGTGGAGACAAGAATGGTGGTACCCAGGTGGTTAAACTGCGCAAAATGCCTAGGTGTTATCCTACTGAAGATGTGCCTCGAAAGCTGTTGAGCCACGGCAAAAAACCCTTCAGTCAGCATGTGAGAAAGCTGCGAGCCAGCATCAGTCCCGGGACCATTCTGATCATCCTCACTGGACGCCACAGAGGCAAGAGAGTGGTTTTCCTGAAGCAGCTGAGCAGTGGCTTGCTACTTGGAACTGGACCGCTGGTTCTCAGTCGAGTTCCACTGCGTAGAACACACCAGAAATTTGTCATGGCCACCTCTATGAAAATTGATATTTGCAAAGTAAAAATCCCAAAGCACCTTATCGATGCTTACTTCAAGAAAAAGAAACTGTGGAAGCCCAGACACCAGGAAGGGGAGATCTTCAACACAGAGAGGAGAAATAAGAGATTTCGGAGCAGCGCAAGGTTTATCAGAAAACTGTGGATTCTCAAATTTTACCAAAAATCAAAGCTGTTCCTCAGCTCCAGGGCCACCTGTGATCCGTGTTTGCCCTTACAAATGAAGTTTATCCTCACAAATTGGTGCTCTGGATTTTTTGCCAAGAACCTAATTAACTAATCACATATAACAACAGCAACAACAACAAAAATACGGCTTTACTCATTCAATTAGTGCTCACTTTTTCTTTTTCTTCATTATTATTTACCTACCCATAATTGTTATTTGCCTATCCATAATTTTCTTCCGTGTATTTATTTATTTATTTATGGGTTTTTGCTTTAGGACATGTGCGCTTAGGGGGAGGCAAGTGAGAGGAAAAGTGGGAAATCACCCCAAATGGGGGATGGCCATGCCATAATCCGTTCTCCTCCATTCTCTTCTTGGGATCTTGGGCACGCATGCACACGCGCCTGGCGTGAGTTTAAGCCATCGGGTCCAGGACTCGAATCGCAGTTGACTACATGGGAGTCAAGTGACAGGCCATTACACCAACTGCTGGTCCCAGCCTGGCATGATTTTCAAGCCACTGGGTCCCAGATCTCGAACCGCAGTCAGCTTTGTGGGAGTCCAGTGATGTGACCACTACGCCATCTATTGGTCCTATTCTGTGTTTTTATTGCCACCTGCCTCTATTTCATCTCCTAAAAAGTCTCTTAGCTAATTCCTTTCTTTCTTACAATTTGAGACCCTTTCTTCGCTTTGAGACCCTCTCTTCCTTCTCTTCACATACCTTTCTTCTTTTTTTTTTAATCACCATAATGGACACTCTCATGAAAGACAGCGAGAAAGAAAGCATTCCCCTGATTAGGGATGATCTTATCACAATCCTTTCTCCTCCATATCCCCATCCTGTCAGGATTTTGGGTGTGCACACACACACTCCCTATGTGATTTTTATTTGTTGTTGTTATTGTTTGTTTTTAAATATTTTATTTATTTACTTATTTAATTTGACCAGCAAGAGACACAGAGAGAGAGGGAAACGAAAAGTGGGAAAGCAAGCTACCAAGTCCAGGACTTGAACCATGGTCAGCCATGTGGGAGTCTAGCACCATAACCACCACACCACCATCTGCTGGCTCCTGTTGTAGTTGTTTTTTAAAAAATTATTTAATTTTATTTATCATTATCATTATTATTATTATTATTTTAATTTGCTATAGGACACGTGCACTCACCAGAGAGAGAGGTAGAGGGAAAGTAAGAAAGCAAGCCACCAGGTCTGGGACTCAAACTGCAGTTGGCCAAGAGGGAGTCCAGTGTCCCAATCACCACACCACCTGCTGGCCCCATCTTGTGTGTTTTCCAAGCCACCAGGACTAGGATTCCAGCCACAGTTGGCCATGTGGAATCTAGCTCCCTCAACCACGGCACCATGGGGCTGGCCTGGTCTTTCCATACCTTGTGAAAATAAATTACCTGTCTTCATTGGGGAGTACTTTTTTCCTCTCTCTTTCCCTCTGTCTCATATCCTCTGACAATTAAAAAATAAATTAATTAGGCCAGCAGGTGGCATGGTAGTTAAGGCGCCAGACTCCCATCTGGCTAACTGTGGTTTGAGTCCCAGACCTGACTGCTTACTTTCTCACTTTCTCCTTCTCTGCCTCTCTCTGGTGGACACCCATACCCTATTGCTAATTAAAAAATAATAGTAGTAGAGGCCGACAGGTGGGGTGGTGGTTAAGGGCATTGAGTTCCACATGGCCAACTGTGGTTCGAGTCCTGCACCTGGTGACTTGCATTCTCACTTTCTCTCTCAATCTCTCTCACTCTGTCCCTCTCTGGTCAAATTCAAATAAATTAATAAAGTTAAATAAAAATAATTATTTAAAGCCATAATGATAATAATAATAAGTAAAATTAAATAAATATTTTAAAAATTAAAAGTAGATAAAAATAAAAGATTTCGGTCAGCAGGTGGCTTAGTAGATAGGTATGGATTCCCACATGGCTAATTGTTGTTTGCATCCCAAACCTGACAGCTTGAAAATCACGTGGGGAATTAGTGTGTGCGTGCCCAAAATCCTGAGAGGAGAATGGAAGAGAAAGGATTGTGGCGTGGCCATCCCCCTTGGAGGTTGATTTCTCACTTTCCCTTTCTCTGTATCTCTCTCTCTCCTCTCCAGTGAGTGTATCTATCTTATGACCAAAAAAAAAAAAAAAAAAAAAAAACTTAATTAAAATAATTAAAAGCCTCAGGACCAGCAGGTGGCATAATGGCTACGTCTCTGGACTCCCATGTAGCTGACTGCAGTTTGAGTCCTGGACCTGGCGGCTTAAACTCACGCCGGGCGCATGTGCATGCGTGCCCAAGATCCCTAGAGGAGAATGGAGGAAAAGGGTTTGCGGCATGGCCATCCCCCTGGGGGGGTGATTTCTCGCTTTCTGTCTCTCTGTGTCTCTCTGTCTTTCTGGCGAGCGCACGTGCCCTATAGTAAAAATCTAATAAATAAATAAATAAATAAATAAATAAAACCTCTCCAAAAAATAATAAGTGATAAATAAAATTAAATATGAGGTTGTCAGGAAAGTCATGATGCATTTTTGCATACAAAAATATGTCACGACTTTCCCGACAGCCTAATAAATAATTAAACAAACAAGCGGAAAAATTGATGGCACTGGGTCCAGGACGCGAACCACGGTCGACTACATGGGAGTCCAGCGACAAAGCCATTACGACAACTGCTGGTCCCTTGTTCAGGGATTCATTTAAGCCCCGGGAAAAATTTGAATGATATTATTTTTTTAATCCCCCGAGAGATTTATTGCTATAAGGCATGTGCGCTTTCTGGAGAGACAAAGAGAGACAGAAAGTGAAGAAATCACCCCCCAGGAGGGATGGCAACACTGCAATCCCTTCTCCTCCATTCTCTTCTCAGGATCTTGGGCATGCATGTTCACATGCCCAGCGTGAGTTTTAAGCCACCTGTTCTAGGACTCGAATCACAGTCCATTACATGAGATTCCAGCAACATAACCATTATGCTATCTGCTGTTCCCAAAATTTGAATTATATTCTTAGGCAAGGGGAAGTTATGGACTCGTTTTAAGCAGAAAAACGACTGATGTGTGTGTGAGAGAGAGAAAAAGAGAAAGAGACAGAGAGGGAGAGAGAGATTACTTGCTAGAGGGAATATGTGCTCTCCAGAGACAGAGAGAGGAAAGGAAAGTGAGAAAGCACTCCCCCAGAATAGTCATGCTTCAGTCCTTTCTCCTCTGTTTTTCCCTCCCTTTGGGATTTTGGGCAGGTATGTTTTTCTTTTTCTTTTTTGGAGAGGTTTTTGCACTTGCCAGAAAGACAGAGACAGAGAGACAGAAAGCAAGAAATCACCCCCCCAGGAGGGATGGCCATGCTGCAATCCCTTCTCGTCCATTCTCCTCTCGGGATCTTGGCACACATTCACATGTGCCCAGCGTGAGTTTAAGCCACTGAGTCCGAGACTTGAACCGTGGTCGACTACTTGGGAGTCTAGCGACATAGCCGTTATGCCTGCCCTACCCCTGGGCAGGTATGATTTTCAAGCCTCTGAGTTCGTGATTTGAACAACATAGTCAGCTATATGGGATCCAGCCACCTTTACCAACACACCACACCACTATGGTGGTTAAGAAGGAGAAGGGAAGGGCCATTCAGTGGCTCAGTGGCTAACGTGACTGGATACCACATGGTTGACTACGTAGTTCAAGTCCTGGACCCAGTGGTTTGAAGAACACACCAGACTTATTTGCATCCATGCCCAAAATTATAAGAGAAGAATGGAGAAGGGATTGAGGAATGGCGTACCTTCTAGGGGTGTTTTCTCACTTTTCTTTCTCTCACTCTCTTTCTCTAGTGAACACATATACCCAATAGCAAATTAAAATAAAAATACCGATTTTTAAACATTCTTCCAGAATGGGAGAATATCTAGGGAAATTGACTCTTATGCCTGACAAGATTTTAAACAGACAGCCTGCTGGATAAACAGGATTCCCAAGATTTGGTGACATAATTTTTTTTTCTTTTTTTTGGAGAGGTTTTTGCTATAGAGCGCGTGCGCTCACCAGACAGACAGAGAGAGACAAAGAGAAAGACAGCGAGAAATCACCCCCCAGGGAGGATGGCCACTCCGCAATCGCTTCTCCTCCATTGTCCTCTCGGGATCTTGGGCACGCACGCACACACGCCCAGAGTGAGTTTAAGCCACCAGGTCTGGGACTCGAACCGCGGTCGACTACATAGGAGTTCAGCGACATAGCCATTACGCTAACTGCTGGTCCCTGGATGCTTTTTCTTTGTCTCTTTCTTTCTCTGTCTCTCTCGACCATGAGGAAGTAAACAAATAAATAAAATTCAAACAGGTGGGGGGCTGGTCTCTGAGCTTGGAGGGTTAAGCCTCTGCACAGGAGGAGCTGAATCCCACGTGGCTAAATGGCACATGAATCTCGGTTTGGGAGGCCTGAAAAACCACATGGGGCATGTGTGCCTGAGTGCCCCAAATCCTGATGGGAGGAGAAATGGAGGGACGAGGATTATGGCATGGCTATGCCCCATTGGTGGAGTGCTTTCGGGGAGTGCTTTCTGTCTCTCTCTGGCAATTAAAAAGGAAAAAGTAAAAAAAAAGAAAGAAAGATTGAGGGCAATAACATTTGGCAGGCCTGGTTTTGATTCCTGCTTAGCCACTTCTGAGCTCTGGGAACTTAGGCAAATTATTCACCTCTCCAGGCCTAGATTTCTCATCAGCGCTGCCATAGACAATGCAAAAATAGAAAAAAATGACTTCAAAGGGTTGTTGTGAAAATTAAAATTTAAAAATTGAAGGATTTAGTCCAGTGCCTTGAAGGTAGTCCCTGACACCTTCCACTGTAGAAAGACATAAGGGAAACGATATAATATCAAACACTTATATGCCAGTTACTGTGCTAAATATCTTAAATACGTTAGCTCATTTAACCCTTTGAGATAGGTAATTATTCGTTATCTTACTTTTACTTATGAGGAAACTGAAGTAAATCCAAGGGCTATCTATATACCAAGTTAGCCTAATCACCCACAGATGTAATTTGATGCAAACAAATGCATGCTTACAAATGCAAAGATAGGGACCAGCAGTTAGTGTAATGGCTATGTCGCTGGACTCCCACGTAGTCGGCCACGGTTCGAGTCCCAGACCCGGTGGCTTAAACTCACGCCGGGCGCGTGTGCGTTCGTGCCCAAGATCCCGCGAGGAGAATGGGGGAGAAGGGATTGCGGCGTGGCCATCCCCCCTGAGGAGTGATTTCTGTCTCTCTGTCTCTCTCTCTCTCTATCTGGCGAGCACATGTGCCCTGTAGCAAAAACCTCTCCAAAAAAAAAAAAAAGCAAAGATATTTCCATACCTATTGTTGTCAGTACCGAGTTTCCTGGAACTTCTATCTGGGATTGGTGGTGCTGGAGGACCACAGTGGTGTTAGTGGAACAGGCTGAGGAGCACTTGCTCAACCAGAATGGGCATGTTATTTATTGAAAGGGCTAATGATGGGGCCAGCAGCTTAAGGCACTGAAGTCCCCACATGGCCAACCACAGTCTGAATCTCAGACCTGGAGGCTTGAAAATCATGCCAGGTGATTGTAAACACATATTCAAAATCCCAGGAGGAGAAGAGAAGGACCAATACCACCACCACCACCACCCCCCCCCCCCCCCCCGCAAGGAGGCGGTGTGATTTCTCACTCTCTTTTTCTCTCTCTCTCTCTAGCGAGCACATATGCCCTATAACAAAAATCTCTGAAGGGTAGTGCATTACAAAAAGGACACCTTTGTCTCTAACTTGTCCTAGGTCATCGAATAAGTCATTTAATGAAACTAGGAGCCTCTGTTTCCTCATCTGTAAAACGAGGGGGCTGGCTCAGCTCCAGTCCCGTCAGCTCTGAATGTAGGCAGCCCTGAGGCCTGCGGCCTTGTGCAGGCAATCCTGTACAAACAGTCTTGCCCCCATGGCAACAGCCACTCAGCTTTCCGCAGCACTGGTATGCCCGCTCCCTCCAGCGCAGCACTATTTCCATCGCAAATTCCTGGGTGAATAGAGAGCTTGGATGGGGGAGGGATTTGTCCATCAGGAATCTTAAAGGCCCTGGCTTTAAAAGAAATTCTGGAATAAATTGTCTGTGGGTGGTGAGTATGTGCTAAATCAGGAAAAAAACGGCATCAGTGGTTAATTCACAAAATCACCTTTTTAGGAGGCAGAGGAGCGGTCTCAACTCAGAAGATATGTACAAGGTCACTTTGCCATTAAGTGCTGAGTCAGTGAGTGGAGGAGAGTGTGACCCAAGTTCTTTAAAACTGATGAGGATGCCAAAGGAACGCTGCCAAAGGGTGTCTTTTTTGTTTTGTTTTAAACATGTATTTATTTATCTATCTATCTGTCTATTTATTTGTTGTGATTTGCAGGTTGCTGGGTCCAGGACTGAACCGCTTGGGCATTTGGAAGCCCTGTGCCTCAACCACCATGCCACCTATTGCCCCCAACGAGAATATGTTTTTATTTTTTCAATTATTTTTTAAGAATTATTTTATTTTATTTTATTTTATTTGTTTATTTATTTATTTAGAGAGGCAGAATGAGAGAGAGAGAAAGCAAGCCACCAGGCCTAGGACTCGAACCACAGTCAGGCCAGGTGGGAGTACAGTGCCCTTAACCACCACGCCACCTGCCAACCCCCAATATTAATAAGATTTTCTTGGGACCAGCAGTTAGCGTAATGGCTATGTCGCTGGACTCCCACGTAGTCGACCGCGGTTCGAGTCCCGGACCTGGCGGCTTAAACTCACGCCGGGCGCGTGTGCGTGCGTGCCCAAGATCCCGAGAGGAGGCCACTGTGTGGGAAATGCCAGAACGCGATGACGTTTCCAGCGCGCCCAGACCGCTGACCGTCAACCTGTTTTCTTCGCTGCAGAAAGATCTAGAAGAAGTAAAGGTGTTATTGGAAAAGGCCACTAGGAAAAGAGTACGTGATGCCCTTACAGCTGAAAAATCCAAAATTGAGACAGAAATCAAGAACAAGATGCAACAGAAATCACAGAAAAAACCAGAACTTCTTGACAATGAAAAGCCAGCTGCTGTGGTTGCTCCCATTACAACAGGATATACAGTGAAAATCAGTAATTATGGATGGGATCAGTCAGATAAGTTTGTGAAAATCTACATTACCTTAACTGGAGTTCATCAAGTTCCTACTGAGAACGTGCAGGTGCATTTCACAGAGAGGTCATTTGATCTTTTGGTAAAGAACCTAAATGGCAAGAGCTACTCCATGATTGTGAACAATCTTTTGAAACCCATCTCTGTTGAAGGCAGTTCAAAAAAGGTTAAGACCGATACAGTTCTCATATTATGTAGAAAGAAAACAGAAAATACACGATGGGACTACCTGACCCAGGTTGAAAAAGAGTGCAAAGAGAAAGAAAAGCCTTCATACGACACTGAAACAGATCCTAGTGAGGGACTGATGAATGTTCTAAAGAAAATTTATGAAGATGGAGATGATGATATGAAGCGAACCATTAATAAAGCCTGGGTGGAATCAAGAGAGAAGCAAGCCAAAGGAGAACCAGAATTTTAAGACTTAAAGTCCTTTCAAGAACTGTGATGTGGAAATTCTGATGTTTTCAATAAGGGAATGTTGGTGAGCAGCACATATAAATTGACAGATAACTATTTACACAGCCTTCTAAGTAAAGACAGTGAATTCTCCATGTCCTACTGGAGAATTTATTTAAATAAAGTATGCTTATTAAACACTTCCTCCAAAGATGATTTCATTAGCACCCTGACCATTTTGTTCAAAAAAAGGATTACATTGCATTATTTGAAATAATGAAAATGTTATGTATTTTTGTTCAGCTAAAAGATAGAAAACAAAAGTATATGTTTGCCTTTAAGTTAGTGACATCAATTCTAGTGTAAAAATAAGAAAGTGTAAAACTTGAACTTTTACATAAAATACAAGTTTGTACTTGTACTTGGAATTTGATTTCTTACTACCAGCTGCAATGCATTACCATGTTCCAGTAATTCAGTTATAGATGATCCTGTGTATTTAAATATATTTGTTTATGCACCTATAGAACCGAAACTAAATAGAAACTTGACAAGAATAGGCCAGCATTTTTGTATATACCAGTTAGAAAGTTTTGCCATGGGTCAGAGGGCTTATAAAAGTAATAACCGTAAAGCTAAAATAATTCATTTGAAAATCCATCCATTCCTATATTCAATAAAGTTAGATTTTTTAATTCAAAAAAAAAAAAAAAAAAAAAAAAAAAAAAGATCCCGAGAGGAGAATGGAGGAGAAGGGATTGCGGCGTGGCCATCCCCCCTGGGGGGTGATTTCCTGCTTTCTATCTCTCTGTCTCTCTCTGTCTGTCTGGCGAGCGCACGCGCCCTATAGCAAAAACCTCTCCAAAAAAAGAAAAAAAAAAAAAAAGATTTTCTTATTATGATGGACATTATCAGAGCTCCATCTTGGAGCACAGGAATTCTGAGGCAAAGCGAGTAAGGACAAAGGTGTGAGTGAAAGAGAACAGCTCAAAGAAAGCAAGAGACACCTTTGAAAAGGCTGCCCTGTATCTTCTGTACCCTCTATGTTCAAGCCCTTGCAAAGTTGTTTCAGAGTCTGCTGCTGGTCAATTTTTTAAAAACAGATTTTTGCCATAGGGCATGCGCACTCACTAGAGAGAGACAGAGAGGGAAACTGAGTTTAAAGAATTGCCTTTGGGGACAAGCAGACGACGGAACGATTACGTTGCTGGACTCCCATGTAGTCAACCACAGTTCGAGTCCTGGATGACTTAAAACATATCCCAGGCCTGAGTGTGTGCATGCCCAAAGTCGTAAGAGGAGAATGGAGGAGCCCATGGGGCGTGATTTCTTCCTCTCTCCCTTTTTCTGGCGAGCACATGCACCCTAACGCAAACATCTCTCTACAAAAAAAAAAAAAAAAATATATATATATATATATATATATATATATATATAGCCTCGGGACCAGCAGGTGGCATAGCAGTTACGTCACAGGACTCCCACATGGCCGACAGCAGTTCGAGTCCTGGGGCTGGTGGCTTTAAACTCACGCAGGGTGTGTGTGCATGCGTGCCCAAGAGCAGGGAGGAGAATGGAGGAGAAGGTATTGTGGCATAGCCATCCCCCCCAGGGGGTGATTTCTCACTTTCCCTCTCACTGTCTCTGTCTCTCTCTCTCTGACAAGCACACACGCCCTAAAGCAAAAACCTCTAAAAAATGTTAAAATAAAACAAGTGCCTTTGAGAGGTGGCTCCAGTAGTAAAGTGATGCGTATTTCACTACAATCCCACTAGAGGGCAGCAGTGCTAGCCTTTGCTGACTCCTCGTGGCTGCCCGGCAAGGGTACCGACAACAGCCCGGGAATGTGGAGGTGGGCTGGGAGGGTGGGACCACGATGGTGAAAGTTCCCAGAAAGGGGGCTGCCTGCAGTCTGAAATGTTCAAGAGCTGGGAGAATCTAGGATTACGGATGGTCTCTGCTGAAACCTGACGGCAAAAATATTTTTCAAGAGACATGGGAACTATGACATTCAGTAGAAAAACATTCAAAGCTGGCTGCTTCATACAGACCTGCGGAGTTGGAACTTGCTGTTTTTCTCTTGCCACGAGAGGGCAGAATATGAAAAGAAGAGGAGAGCATTCGCATCCTCTCAAACTGGCGGTTAGCCCTGCTTCTATGTGTTAAAGAGAATAAATCTTGCTAATATGTCTGTCAGGACCTTTATCTGCTTTAACATTTTCAGTGGCTCCCGAAAGTTTCCAGAATAATATCTGAACTGATGAAAAGGGCATACAAGGCTCTTCCCAAATCGCCCTTGGTCTCTCAGCCTAACTTTACCTTTAGACCCCTGCTCCCCACCTACCATACAGGTCCTTGGGAAGACAGTGTGGTGGGAAGAGCTTGGGCTTTGGAGCCTACTGGAAGTCAGTGAATCATCTCAGCTTGCTTCTTTTCCATCACTACCACATTCAACTCACCACTCATTCCTGTCTATTCTACCTCTTAGATAACTCTGTAAGGACAGGACCACATTTCTCTTGCTCTGAATTCTTAGTGACTAGCCGCACTCTTAGTGGGAGCTCTTTAAATATACATCAATTGGGGCCAGCAGGTGGCATGGTGGTTAAGGTACTGTCTGCTTGCTTGCTTGCTCACGTTCTCTTTCTCTGATAAATACATGTACCCTATTATCAAATTAAAAAATAGTAGTACTATTGGGACCAAGCAAATGGCATAATGGTTCCACTACTGGACTCCCATGTAGTCAGCTGTGGTTCAAGTCCCAGACCCAGTGGCTTAAAACTCATGCTGTGTGTGTGTGCATGCGTGCTCAAAATTGAGAGGAGAATGGGACCAGCAGGTTGGCGTGGTGGTTAAGGCGCTGGACAGTCCCACATGGCCGACCAGGGTTCAAGTCCTGGACCTGGTGGCTTGCTTTCTCACTTTCCTCTCTCTCTCTCTGTGTCTCTCTCTGGTTAAATTAAAATGAATGAATGAATGAATAAATAAATCTTTTAAAAAAAAAGAAAGTTTAAAAGAAGGAAAGAAAATTAAAAAAAAAAAAATTGAGAGGAGAATGGAGGAGAAGGGGTTGTGGCATGGCTATCCCCACGGGGGTGGCGGGGGGTGATTTCTCATTTTCTGTCTCTCTGTCTCTCTCTGTCTCTCCAGCAAGTACACATACCCTGTAGCAAAAATCTCTCTCAAAAAGGGAAAAAACAGGGATGACCAGATGACGTAATGGTTACATCGCTGGACTTCCACTTAGTTGACAGTGGTTTAAGTACTGGGCCTGGCGGCTCACTCACTCCAGGCGCATGTGCGTGCGTGCCCAAAATCCTGAGAGGAGAATGGAGGAGAAGGGATTGAGGCGTGGTCATCCCCCTGGGGGGTGATTTCTCACTTTCTGTCTCTCTGTTTCTCTCTGTCTCTCCAACGAACGCACATGCCCTATAGCAAAAACCTCTCTACAAAATGATAATAAATAAATATAAAAATACTACTAAAATAAATTAATAATTCTTTTAAAAATAATACATGAATGAGCCATCTGTTATCATATGAGCTCAAGATAGTACTGTCTTTCACCTGGTCTGCAATAAGATCCCATGTAGTGTCCCTAAATACCCTTTTGCTCCCTGTAATCCATTTTATAGTCTGCAACGAAGTGATCTTTCTGAATGAGAATTTTCTTAAAACCCTTAAATGGAAGGCCGGCAGGTGGCGTGGGGTTTAAGGGTGCTGGACTCCCACATGTCTGACTGTGGTTCAAGTCCAAGACCTGGTGGCTTGCTTTCTCTGCCTCTCTCTCTCTTTGTCCTTGTCTGGTCAAATTAAAATAAATGAATAAATAAAATTCAATAAAATAATTCTTTTTTTTTTTTTTTTTTTTTTGTCTTTTTTGGAGAGGTTTTTGCTATAGGGAGCATGCGCTCACCAGAAAGACAGAGAGAGACAGAGTGACAGAAAGTGAGAAATCACACCCCAGGGGGACGGCCACGCCACAATCCTTTCTCTTCCATTCTCCTCTCGGGATCTTGGGCACACACGCACATGCGCCCAGCGTGAGTCTAAGCCACTGAGTCCGGGACTCAAACCATGGTAGACTACATGGAAGTCCAGCAACACAGCAATTTTGCCAATTGCTGGTCCCATTGATAAAATAATTCTTTTTTTTTTTCTTTTTTCTTTTATTTTTTTGGAGACGCTTTTGCTATAGGGCGCGTGCGCTTGCCAGACAGAGAAACAGAGAGACAGAAAGCGAGAAATCACCCCCCCCAGGGGGGATGGCCACACCACAATCCCTTCTCTCCATTCTTCTCTCAGGATCTTGGGCACACATACACACGCACCCGGCGTGAGTTTTAAGCCACCGGGTCCAGGACGCAAACCGTGGTCGACTACGTGGGAGTCCAGTGACATAACCATTATGCTAACTGCTGGTCCCGATAAAATAATTCTTAAAAAAAAAAAGAAAAGAAACCCTGGAGACCATCAAGTGGTGTGGTGGTTCAGGCGCTGGACACTCCCACATGGGCAACCATGGTTCAAGTCTTAGACCTGGTGGCTTACTTTCTCACTTTCCCTCTCTCTCTCTCTCTCTCTGTGTGTGTCTCTCTGGTCAAAATTAAAAAAGAAAAATGAATGAGTAAATAAAATTAAAAATAAATAATTCTTTAAAAATAAAAAAACCTTGGGGGCTGGCAGGTGGCACAGTGGTTAAGAGCGCTGGATTCCCACATGGTCGACTGTGGTTCCAGTCCTGGACCTCTCGGCTTACTTTCTTACTTTCTCTCTCTCTGTCCCTCTCTGGTCAAATTAAAACAAGCAAACAAATAAATAAACAGTTAAATAATTCTAAAAAATAAATAAAATAAAAAACCTGTAAATGGCTTTCCAATGCTCTTAAAACAGATACCATGGGGACCAGCAGGT
Organism: Tupaia tana; assembly: GCA_026018925.1. Classification (NCBI taxonomy): domain Eukaryota; kingdom Metazoa; phylum Chordata; class Mammalia; order Scandentia; family Tupaiidae; genus Tupaia; species Tupaia tana. The sequence goes on along the minus strand of JAKSZU010000011.1, from coordinate 22,144,045 downwards.
GGCATAGTGGTTAAGGCGCTGGACATTCCCACATGACCAACCATGGTTCAAGTCCAAGACCTGGTGGCTTGCTTTCTCACTTTCTCTCTCTCTCTTTCTCTCTCTGTGGTCAAATTAAAATAAATGAATGAATAAATAAAATTAAATAAATAATTCTTTTTTAAAAAAAATACCATGGTATCCTTTATGTGACCCACAATTTCCTTGTTAGTATTTTGGGCACTTGCTAGTCACGTGATCATAAGAAAGTCACTAAATGTCAATAAGTTGTGATTTTCTCATCTAAAAAATGTGAGCAAGAATTATTCCTATCCTGCTTCATAGAGCTTTGGGGAGGATTAAATAAGCTTATACATCGGAAGTGATTAGCGGAGCACTCACGTGTTCAGTCAATGGTAACTACAATTACTGGGACCTGCGTGATGTAGCTCCTAGACACCTCCTGCTATTCCATCTCATTTTTAAAATTTTATTTATTCACTGATTTATTTTAATTTGACCAGAGAGAGACATAGAGACCAAGAGAGAGAGAAAGCAAGAAAGCAAGCCTCCAGGTCCGGGACTTGAACTGTGGTTGGCCATGTGGCAGTGTTCAGCGCCTTAACCACCATGCCACCTGCTGGTCCTCCCATCTCATTTTCTAATGGCTTTATTAATCTTTCAGATCCTAGACTATATCATGCTCCTTTTTAATCCTACTTTTTTTTCGGGCCCCAATGTGGAGTTTCCTTCCTTCCTTTTTTTTTTTTTTTTTTTTTTTTAATTTTAGTTTATTTACTTATTTCATAAAAGAAGGTGTGGGGGGTACTCTTGACAGGATCCTGCCACAATTTCCCCAGTCTCCCAGCCAATCAGGATCCCAGGTGAGCACAGGTGCACTGGCGTGTTCAGGTCGACCTGGGTTCTGATTCCAAGTCTTCCTACGGCTCCAGCACCACACAGCATCAACCTACAGCCGGTGCCGCCAAGGCTGCGCTGGTTTTCCTCCTCTAAGAAGCTTTTCTTGACACCCCATGTCTGGTTCAAGTGGCCCTGCGACGGGCTCCCATGGCATTTGCTGCCTATTCTCAGCACAGTGACGATGTTTTTGCAGTTCCCCAATAGCTGTGGAATCAATTCCAGACTCGCTGCACTTCTCTTTTCCACGCTCTCTGTACGTGTTTCTTCTTTCTGTTCTAGACAGAACTTCATGACTGCTACATCCGTATTTCCTTTCTTTTCCCACCTCTGTTGAAGAGACAGCCCTGGGTCGCCACAGTCATGCTGACGAAGGTCCTCTCACCTTAGCGGACTGGACCAGAGTTGGCATCTGATGCAATGAACAAGAATCCCAAACCTGGCCCGCAACGTAGAAAATACTGGGCACACACACAAGAAAAGAGAAGATTAATCAAATTCTCTTACTATTCAAAATTTGAGCTAGAACAAGGAGAGAATGCAGCTATTAATAATAAAAACAAGAGTTAAAATGATACTTAAAGAAAAGCTATGACACGGAGTCATAGCGGGTCAAGGCAAGCCACGAGGAAACAGAACCTATGAGGTAGAGAACATTCATTCAAAGTGAAGAACAAGGAACCAATGAGTAGTGGTAAAAGAGGCCCCGCCAGGAGGAAAACAGCTAAGTCATGCTCATGATTGAGCTTCAGAGTGAAAACACCAAAAACGCTGCCTCTTGCTTTTCTAGGCTGTTACTGTTCCTGAGTTTCTGTGACACGCTTCTTTCAAATAAAAGTGTTAAGCTAAATGGAGTGAGTAGTTCTTTGCAGCCCAGAGTGCCTAATTGATCAACCATTTATCTGTTAGAGAAAACTCAGGCATCCCTCAAAGCTAAATTTGTTTCCTTCCTCTGTTTTCTCTCTTCATTCAGAGGAACACTTGTCACATTAGCAAAAATCATTGGTTTGTCTATGTCTACCATGAGAATATCGGATTGTGACCCCTTTGAGGACAGGGCCTTTGTTTCCCAGCAGCATACTGTGTATAGTAATTTACATGTTATGTAAAAGATGCTTGGTTGGGACCAGTGGGTAGTGTAGTAGTTAAGGCGCTGGACATTTCCACATCGCTGACCGCGGTGTGAGTCCGAACACGGTGACTTGCTTTCTCACTTTTTCTCTCTCTTTGTCTGTCTATCTCGGGTCAAATTAAAATAAATGAATGAATAAATAAAAATAAATAATTCTTTTAAAAAATACTTGGTCTATAAAACAAGGTACTTTTCTAAGCACTTTATAGATTTTAATTTATTTAATCTTTATAAAAGCTGCCTGGGGCTAGCTGGTGCCGTGGTGCTTAAGGTGCTGGACTCTCACATGGCTGACCATGGTTCAAGTTCAGGACCCTGCTTGAAACGTACTCTAGGCACGCACAAAATCTTTTTTTTTTTTTTTTTTTTTTTTTTTTTTTTTTTTTTTTGAGAGTGTTTTTGCTATAGGGCGTGTGCGCTCGCCAGAAAGACAGAGGGAGACAGCGAGACAGAAAGCAAGAAATCACCCGCCAGGGGTATGGCCAAGCCGCAATCCTTTCTCCTCCATTCAACTTTTGGGGTCCTGGGCACGCACGCACACGCGCCGGCATGAGTTTAAGCCACCAGGTCCAGGACTCTACCTGTTGTCGACTACATGGGAGTCCAACGACATAGCCATTACGCTAGCTGCTGGTCCCCATGCACAAAATCTTGAGAGGAGAATGGAGAAGATATTGCAGTGGGGTCATCTCCCTTGGGGAGGGGTGATTTCTCACTTCCACTCTCTCTGTTTCTCTCTAGCAAGCATAAATGACCTAGAGCAAAAATCTAAAAAAAAAAAACAACAACCAAGTCTTAAATAGATACTATTAATGGGACCAGCAGGTGGCGTAGTGGTTAAGGTGCTGGACACTCCCACATTGCCGACCGTGGTTCAAGTACCAGACCCGGTGGCTTGCTTTCTCACTTTCCCTCTCTCTCTCTCTGTATCTTTCTCTGATCAAATTAAAATAAATGAGTGAATAAATAAAATTAAATAATTATTTAAAAAAATGTTCCCTTTAAAAAATAGATACTATTAATATTACTTTCCCTATTTTACAGATGGGAAAAGTGAAGTACAGAAAAAGCCTCATTAAAAATTGCAAACTGGGGTTGGGGTGCTGGACTCCCATATGATTGACCACAGTTCGAGTCTCTGACCTATCAGCTTGCTTTCTTACTTTCCCTCTCTTTCTCTGTCTCTTTCTGGTGAATTAAAATAATAATAATAATAATAAATTAAATAATTCTTTTTTTTTTTTTTTAAGGGGGATTCTGCTATATGGCACATGTGCTTGCCAGAGAGGCAGAGAGACGAAAAGCAGGAAATCACCTCCTGGGGGGATGACCACACTGCCATGCTTTCTCCTCCATTCTTTCAGGATTTGGGACAGATATGCACATGCGCCCAGCGTGAGTTTCAAGCCGCTGGGTCCAGGACTCAAGCCACACAAACATGTGAGGGTCCAGCGATGTAAGCTTACTCCATCTGCTGGGCCCAATGGATCATTCTTTTGTTTCAGAGAGTTTTTTGCTATACGGCACATGCGCTCTCCGAAGAGACAGAAAGAGAAATGACCCTCCCCACCCCCCAGCATGAGTTTTAAGCTACCGGGTCCAGGACTCGAACCACGGTTGACTATATGGGAGTCCAGTGACGTAACCATTATGCTATCTGCTGGTTCCCCAATAAACGATTCTTTTTTTAAAAAAATTGCAAACTAGGGCACCAGCACATAGTGTGGCGGTTATGTTGCCGTGGGCCGGCTGTGGTTTGAGTCCTGATCTGGTGGCTTGAAACTCACACCAGGCACGGTTGCATTCGCGCCCAAGATCCCAGAGGAGAGTAAAGGAGACAGGATTGTGGGATGGCCATCCACCCACGGGGTAATTTCTCACTTTCTGTCTCTGTCTTTTTCTCTCTGGTGAGCGCATGCAGCTTAAAGCAAAAACCTCTTTAAAAAAATTGCAAACTAGGGGAGCAGTAGGTGGCATGGTGGTTGGGGTGCTGGACTCCCACATGGCTGATCACATTTTGAGTCCTGGACCTGGAAGCTTGCTTTCTCACTCCCCTCTCTTTCTGTCTCTGGTGAGCACACTAATAGCTATATGCCCTATAGCAAATTTTAACAAATAAAAGAATAACAACAAATAAAATAAATCTTTTTTTTTTTTAGAGGTTTTTGCTATAGGGCGCGTGTGCCCGTCAGAAAGACAGAGAGAGACAGAGAGACAGAAAGCGAGAAATCACCCCCCAGGGGGGATGGTCACGCCGCAATCGGGATCTCAGGCACACGCACACGCGCCTGGCGTGAGTTTAAGCCACCGGGTCTGGGACTCGAATCACAGTCAGCTACATGGGAGTTCAGCGACACAGCCATTATGCTAACAGCTGGTCCCAATAATTCTTTTTTTAAAAATTACAAACTAGGGGAAACCAGCAGTTAGCGTAATGGCTATGTCGCTGCACTCCCACGTAGTCGACCGCGGTTCGCATCCCGGACCCGGTGGCTTAAAACTCACATCGGGCGCATGTGCATGCGTGCCCAAGATCCCGAGAGGAGAATGGAGGAGAAGGGATTGCGGCATGACCATCCCCCCTGGGGGTGATTTCTTGCTTTCTATCTCTCTGTCTCTCTCTGTCTGTCTGGCGAGCGCACGCGCCCTATAGTGAAAACCTCTCAAAAAAAAAAATAATTGCAAACTAGGGAGCAGCAGGTGGCGTGGTGATTAAGGTGCTGGACATTCCCACATGGCCAACCATGGTTCGAGCCCCAGACCTAGTGGCTTGCTCTCTCTCTCTCTCTCTCTCTCTCTCTCTCTCAGTGTGTCTCTCTGGGCAAATTAAAATAAATGGATGAATACATAAAATGAAATAAATCATTCTTTTAAAAAATTTGCAAACTAAAAGGTAGGGAAGTGATTCCAAAGCAGGAAGTTCGCATCCAGGAGCGTGACTGCCCTGCCATCAACAGTCTGAACTGAAGGGGAATGAGGGCAGGGAACAGCAGCTAACGTGAATATTTTAGCACTCACGTCCGAGCACTTTCATACATTATATGAAGGCATCAAGAGTCCCCTGATCCTTTGAGGAAAACTCGCCAACTGTTCTAGCCATGAAATATCAAATACCCAGATCCTCCTTACAGGCACAGAAGAATGAAGTATACATAAAGGACACATGTCGACTTATTTTGTACATTCCAGGGACTCTTAGAGGTGCTGATCGCTGGTAAGTTGGTCAGATTTCTAGCCTAGTGTCTAAAGAAAGAATTGTATGAGAGGATAAAAACCTTTCTCATCTGGGGCAAAGCGGCCACTTTCTCAGCCCTTCGAAGAACGGACAGTCTGTCCACAAAGCCGACAATTAAGTGTGTGTGGGGGGGTGGATGTAGTGGTGACTCCACTTTGTACTATTGTTTTTAAAGGAGTCTGGCTTTAGGGAGCTCTTGCAGATGCCTTTATTGGCAGCTTCAGCCCATTTCTTTGGAGTTGTCATGGCAACGGGAAGCCAAACTTGGGGGGGGGCTGTTTATTGGTGAGTAATAAAGGAGCCAACTGAAAGGAAAGCTCTTTGAGGGAAGCCGGGGGTGGTTTGGGGATGGTGGGTGGAGCGGGGTGCTCGTGTATTGGTACCGTGTAAATCCAGAGCTTCCTGTGTGACCGATACCCAAGTGGCCGAGACCGGAACTACTGGCGGCTACCTAGGATCTTCCTAGCATGGCTGCTTCCTCTTGAGCGTCTATCTCAGAGAGATCTGAGTGAATGGCCAGGACAGGAGCCTGAAGCTGGCAACCGTAGCACTCAAACATTCGTATGTATGAATGGTGCCCTGCAGGGACAGGAAGAGTCTGGGTTTCCTCAGAAAGTGAGGGAACAGCAGGAGCTACCTTTACCCGAGTAAAATTCACTGGGGAGGTAAGTGAGATTTGTGTTTGAGCTGAATTCCTGGTGACACAGCCATATGGCTTTTGCTGGCTGCCGCCCTCCAGACAATACACTCCTTTTGCAGCTAAAGTGTGTAGAGGATTGTGCTTTCCTCACTGTCACCTTTAATCCTAGCCCCATCATTTGGAACTTAGATCCTCACCCCTGCTTCCAGCCTGAATTCCTACCCAAGGTCGAGGGTCCTCCTGCCCTTTCCCCACGCCACTTTCCTACATCTCTGGCTTTCTCCCTGGAGTAGGAGGCTCCAGGGCACCACAGCTGACTCTGCCAGGCACAGAGGGTTGAGTCATCCTGCAGGCGTCAGAGCTGTGAGCAACAGCTCTGCTGATCTGTATGCAGCTCCAACTCCCTCTCCAGCTCAGAGTTTTGGAGCCAGTCTTGTTCAAAAGTAAAGAACAGAACACAGATGGCTGGTAATAGGATCCCACAGGGGCCTCCTTTCCCACTGCGCCCATCCTAATCCTTTTACAGAAGAGAAAATAAATGGTGAATGTAGGGGGAAAAGTATCGGCTTCTGTACTCTTCTGTGGGTGCTGGCGGAAGGTCTCTGAGAACAACCTCCAGCTGTCCATTACATTTCTCAGACATATCCCTTTCCGGGTCTTTCTTTCTCCTCATCCACTTCCTTTCCCTTCTTTCTTCCCATTTTGCATCCCAGTTCCCTATTCTCTGTAATATCTTTGAATCTGATGGAGTATTTTGGCCAGATGCCTTCTGGTTGAACCAGGCAATTCTAATCCATACATGTATAAGAAAATCGAATGCACTGGGAGTTCAGAGTGGTTGATTTATCAGCTTTGTCTCTTGGGAATCCCCTTAGTGCCTCTTCTTCTGCTGGGGCAGCACAGTGCATTACAAACACCACAGGCTTTAGAGCCAGAAGAAGTGGGCTCTAAGCCCTGTCTAAATTAATTAGTCAATTATTTTTTTAAAGAATTATTATTTTGGGGGGGACCAGCAGTTAGCGTAATGGCTGTGTTACTGAACTCCCATGTAATCGATTGCGGTTCAAGTCCCAGACCAGGTGGCTTAAACTAACACCGGGCGCGTTGTGTGTGCGTGCCCAAGATCCTGAGAGGAGAATAAAGGAGAAGGGATTGTGGCTTGGCCATCCCCCCTGGGGGTGATTTCTCGCTTTCTGTCTCTCTGTCTCTCTGTCTTTCTGGCAAGCGCACACGCCCTAGAGCAAAAACCGCTTAAAAAAAAAAAGAAATAATATTTTTTTAGAGAGATTTTTGCTATAGGATGTGTATGCCCACTGGAGAAACAGAGAAAAACAGAAAGTGAGAAATCATCCCCCCATGGGAGATGGCCATGCCACAGACTCTTCTCTTCCATCCTCCTCTTGGGATTTTGGGCACACAGGCACATGTGCCTGGTGCGTTTCAAGCCACCAGGTCTGGGATTCCAACCACAATCAACCCATGTGAGAGTCCAGCGACGTAACCATTACGCCATCTGCTGGTCCCTATTTATATCATTTTATTCATTGTTATTATTTTTAAATTTGGTATAGGGCATGTGTGCTCACCAAAGACAGACATAGAGAGAAGGAAAGTGACAAAAAGTAAGCTGCCAGGTCTAGGATTCAAACTGTGGTCTGCCATATGGGAGTCCAGCTCTTTAACCACCATACCATCTGTTGATCTCATTAGTTGATTATTATTATTATAATTATTTGAGAGATCTTTGCTACAGGGCATGTGCACTCACTGGAGATGCAGAGAGACAGAAAGTGAAAAATCACCCCCTAGGGGAGATAACCACACCGCAATCCCTTCTCCATTCTTGGGATCTTGTGCACATGCCCGACGTGAGTTTTCAGTCACCAGGTCTGGGACTTGAACCATTTACGTGGGAGTTCAGTGACATAACCGTTAAGCCATCTGCTGGTCCCAGTTGATTTTTTTTTTTTTTTTTAAATTCTACTCGGGGGGTCAGAAGGCGGTACAGCAGTAGAATGTAACATTCTGTGAGCCTGACCCACATGGGAAAGTTCTGGCTTTGAGTCCAGAGCCCGCCCTGGTACCCTGAGCACACACCTGCCTATGATCCAGGACTGGCTGAAGCTAGGCATGGATTACCGTGCTGAATCCCTACCAGGGGTTCTCCTTTTTATTCTGTCTCACTCATAGAACAAAGAAAGAAACATAAAAGAAATGTCTGTTCTGTCATTTACTGTGTGAGCTTGGGCAGTTTACCTAACCTCTCTGAGCGCTAGGTGTGGGGCTGATAATGCACACATTAGTATTTACTTTCCTGGTTGGTTTGTGGATTAAAGTAATTAAAGTGGACTGAGGTAAGAAATAGTATCTGGAACATAATAGGTATCAAATAAATATTAATGCCCTCCCTTTTCTCTCTGATGCTGTGTCAGATCCCTTTTTTTCAAGTACGTGAAAAAAAAAAAAAACACAAAAAACCACTGAGATGGCATTCATGCTCAAGCGCTGCCAGTACACCTGAGGGAAAAAGGAGAATGGGGCATCTGTGAGTTTTGCAAGATTTCATAAAAACTAGCATGGGGGCTGGCAGGTGGCAGGGTGGTTAAGGGCGCTGGTCTCCCACATGGTTGACTGCAGTCTGAGTTCTGGACCTGGAGGCTTGCTTTCTCACTTTCCCTCTCTCTTTCTCTCTCTGTCCTTCTCTGGTCAAATTAAAAATAATTAAAGGGGGGACCAGCAGTTAGCATAATGGCTATGTTGCTGGACTCCCACGTAGTCAACCACAGTTCACGTCCCAGACCCGGTGGCTTGAAACTCATGTCGGGCGCGTGTGCGTGCCTGCCCAAGATCCCGAGAGGAGAATGGAGGAGAAGGGATTGCAGAATGGCCATCCCCCCTGGGGGGTGATTTCTCTCTTTCTGTCTCTCTGTCTCTCTCTGTCTGGCAAGCGCACGCACCCTATAGCAAAAAACCAACCAACCAAACAAACAAACAAAAAACCTCTCAAAAAAAAGAATAATAATTAAAGGGACCAGCAGTTAGCGTAATGGCTGTTGCTGGACTCCCACATAGTCGACCGCCATTCGAGTCCCGGACCCGGTGGCTTAAACTCACGCCGGGTACGTGTGCGTGCGTGCCCAAGATCCCGAGAGGAGAATGGAGGAGAAGGGATTGCAGCGTGGCCATCCCCCATGGGGGTGATTTCTCGCTTTCTGTCTGTCTGTCTGGCGAGCACACGCACCCTATAGCAAAAACCTCTCCAAAAAAAAAAAAAAATTAAATAAAGTTAAATAAAATGATTCTTTAAACAAACAAACAAACCAGCATGTGTAGGCTAGCCCATGGCCTGGTGGTTAAAGGTACTGGACTCCCACATGGCTGACCACAGTTTGAGTCCCAGACCTAGAGGCTTGCTTTCTAACTCTCTCTCTCTGATCAAACTGGAAAATACTGCTACTACTCCTAATAAATACAGTTAAATAAAATAATTTTTAAAAAGAAAAAAAAAAAAGCAGCTGAATCCCACATGGCCAACCATGTAGGCATGCATGTGTGTATGTTCAAAGTCCTGAAAATGGAGAAGGGATTGCCGTGTGACCATTCCCCATGGAAGGTGCTTTGTCACACATACACATATCTGGGGCTAAGCGCATGCACCCTCTAACAAATTAAAAAAAAAAAAAAAAAAAAAAAAAACTGGGACCAGCAGTTAGAGTAATGGCTATGTCACTGGACTCCCATGTAGTCGACTGCGGTTTGAGTCCCAGACCCAGTGGCTTAAACTCACACCGGGCGTGTGTGTGTGTGTGCCCAAGATCCCGAGAGGAGAATGGAAGAGAAGGGATTGTGGCGTGGCCATCCCTCCGGTGGGTGATTTCTCGCTTTCTGTCTCTCTGTCTCTCTCTGTCTGTCTGGCATGCGCACGCACCCTATAGTAAAAACTTCTCAAAAACAAAAACAAAAACTAGTATGTGAATACACTAATGTTACTTTTTCCCAGTTTAGGAATTCTTGGTGAAGATTGCAAGTTTTTTCATGTTGCTGCTGTAGCACGATTAGATACTAGTTTACTTTCCTTGGAAGATAAGATTCTGAGTTGCGGGACGAGCAGATGGTGTAATGGCTACGTTGCTGGACTCCTATGTAGTCGACCGTGGTTTGAGTCCCGGACCCCGTGAACTTAAACTCATGCTGGGTGTGTGCATGCGCATGCCCAAGATCCTGAGAGGAGAATGGAGGAGAAGGGATTGCGGCGTGGCCATCTCCCCCGGGAGTGATTTCTCACTTTCTATCTCTGTCTCTCTGTCTTTCTGGCGAGCGCACACGACCTATACCAAAAACCTTTCCAAAGAAAAAAAGATTCTGAGTTGGTGATCAACTGTGTGACTTAATGTAGGTTGTGATCCCTCTCTGAGCTTCAATTGGACAATTGTTCCCTGCTGCTCTTTATTCCAGCAAATAAGGATTGGTTGAAGTTTGTGTAAACTCCAGGAGAAAAGTTAAGTACAGTATGATATTATCCTTGGCACTGAGAATACCGGAAGTGTTTGTACAATCGGGTCAAATGCTAGTATTCAATTTATCTGATTAACCAAGACTCGGCTGACACAGGACTGTGGATTGACACGGTTCCTTTGTTCCAGATAATAAACATGTATAATGTCAATTATATTAATGTGTTTTGCTCTAGTCGAAACATGAAGGAGGCTGATGAGGAGGCCAGGACACTGTACCTCATTCTCTCTGACCACACTGACAACACGTTTTTCCTGTCTCTCTTTGTAACTGGTAATTAAGTTCTCAGCTGAGCTGTCAGGAATCTTGACAGGTTTGATAGGCAGTCACCATCTGACAATTTACAATTCTGGGCTTTTCAAGGCTAGCATGTTTCCTACCAGGGAAACAAAGTTTCTGATGTGAGAGGTATGCTAGCTTTCTCCATACATTTCTAACGTAAAACAAGCTGTGGGGACTGTTGGAGGTGATGGTGAAAACCTCTATGTCCACGTATACCCTGAGCGGTAAAGGCTGATTCTATGGTTTGGTAATGGAGTGGGAGTCATCGAAGCTAAAAGTGGGGGCCAGCAGGACCGACTGGATCTACATAGAAAGGTACTGTGTCTGTATCCCAGGACCACCCCCCGCCCGGTACGCTAGGCACGTGTGCATAGGCTGTCATCCTGGTTGGCTGAGACTGGGGGGATAGCATGGTGTGAAGACCCTGGTGGGGCTATCTTGCTCATGGAAAAAAATAGATGAATAAATTTAGCAAACAGAATGAATATACTGAGTCATCGGAAAAGTCATAACACATTTTTGCACGGAAAAATACGTCCTGCCTTTTCTGATGACCCAATATACAATACTTAGGCATTTGTAAACAGAAAAGGGGGGTTGGCAGTTGCCGTGGTAGTTAAGGGCGCTGGACTCCCACATGGCTGACCGCGATCCAAGTCCTGGACCTGGCGGCTTGCTTTCTCACTCTCTCTCTCTCTCTCTCTCTCTCTCTCACTCTCACTCTGTCACTCTCTGGTCAAATGAAAATAAATAAATAAAGTTAAATATAATAATTCTTAAAAAAAAAAAAAAAAAAAAAAAAGCCAGAGGGCTAGCAGGTGGTGTGGAGTTTAAGGTAACTAGATCCCACATAGCCAACTGTGTGGTTCAAGTCCTTACCTGGTGGGTTGAAAAACACATTGGGTGGGGCCAGCAGATGGCGTAGCAGTTATGTCACTAACTCCCATATGGCCAACCACGGTTTGAGTCTTAGACTCAGTGGTTTGAAAATCACGCCTGGTGGGACCAGCAGTCGGCATAATGGCTATGTCACTGGACTCCCATGTAGTCGACTGCAGTTCGAGTCCCGCACCCAGTGGCTTGAACTCACGCCGGGTGCGTGTGTATGTGTGCCCAAGATCCCAAGAGGAGAAGGGATTGCAGCGTGGCCATCTCCCCTGGGGGGTGATTTCTCGCTTTCTGTGTCTGTCTTTCCCTATAGCAAAAACCTCTCAAAAAAAAATAAAAAAAAAGTTAAAAGAAAAGAAAGAAAATCATGCCTGGCACGTGTGCTTGCATGCCCAAAATCCCAAGAGAAAACTGGAGAAGAGACTGCAGAGTGGCCAATTCCCCTGTGTAGTGACTTCTCGCTTTTTGTCTCTCTGTCTCTCCGGCCAGGACATGTGCCCTGTAGTAAAAATCTCTTTCCCTCTCAAAAACCAAGGTTATTTCTATATAATTTTTAAATGTTTCCAGAGGGCTCATGCACTCATGGGGTGGCGTGGGGGGAGAAGAGGCTGGTGGTGTGAAAAAGCAAACTCCGTGAGCGACAGTCACGCCACCATCCCTTCTCCATTTCAGGCTCCTTTTGGGATTTCAGGCACATGTGCACACATGCCTGGAGTGTTCAGAGGTTGTCAAACATGGATTCAAACCATACAGTCAGTCACCTGCGATTCAGCTGTCCCCACCCGGTTTGGGCGCCACGTGTCCCGACCCCGGGGGGACAGTCGAGCAGGTTTCCTGAGGGAAGGAGTGAGAGCCGGGACAAGCGGTGCAGTGTCACAGCACGGAGACGACACAGTGTCGTCTGTTTATTGTGGGCAGCATGGTACAGCACGGAGACAACGCAGTGTTACAACTCTTTAGGGTCGCGTCGTCTGTTGTGAGCAGTACGGAGACAACGTGGTGTCACAGCTCTTCAGGGTCATCTGGAGACCATGTAGTGTTACAACTCTTCAAGGTCGTCTGGAGACTGCGGTGTTTTAGCTCTTCAGGCTCTCCAGGGTCACCGTCTTCCTCGTCTTCTGTGTCTTCTTCGTTGTCTTCCTGGTCGTCTGGCTATTGTGGGCCAGGCATGGTGGTTATATACACGTTGGTGGATCGTAAAAGGTAGGTTATGATTGGTTGTAAACGGTGGGCCATGATTGGTTGTAAATGGTGGGCCGTGATTGGTTGTAAACGGTGGGTTATGATTGGTTGCTTTTGGACCAATCTTGAGGTGCCGGATATGCAAATCTGAGGGATTCTAGTGGCCAATCAGAGCAAGGTTTCGAAGGTCAGGTTTTATGAAGAGAACCAATCATGGCAATTGTTTGCTCTCTGAGAAACCTCGGCAGACTCGCTGGTACCATACAGTCAGTCACATGCGATTCAGCCACCACCACGCCACGGGCTAGCCCTAAGTTTCTTTCTTTCATGAGAGAAAGACAAGCACGCTCAACAGATCTGGTGCTGTGGTCCTCCCTCCAGCCTCCCAGCCAGACAGGATCACAGGCAGGGGCGGACATGTATGCACCCAGCATGTACAGGGTGACCGAGGCACCGCAACCCCGCACTGCCGAGCAGCCCCTGCTACGTTCCACATGGTGCCGAGAGTGCGGGGATTTTAGTTAGCTTTTATAAAGGAGAGAGAAAAATTAGTTAATATGGTTTTTTCCTTTGGTTTTAAAAAGTTCAACCTCTGGAAAACAGAGGGCCAGCTGGTGGTGTGATGACAGAAAATGAAAAATCACGCTCCGGGGGAGATAGCCACGCTGGAGCCCATATGACTGACTACACTGTTAAAGTCCCGGACTCAGCAGCTTGAAAAACACACCAGGCACATGGGTGTGTGTGTACAAAAGTCCCAAAGGGGGAGATGGAAGAGAAGGGATTGCGGCCTGACCATCCCTGTGGGGGAGGGGGAGGTGAGTATTCTCATGCTTTCTCTCTCCCTATCCTTCTCCAATGAGCCCATGTGCCCTCTGGCAAAATAAAAGAAAAAAATAAAAACGGAAAGCAGAGAATCAAATATTTGTACACCTAAGTTCATAGCAACATTGTTCACAATAGCCAAAAGGTAGGAACAACCCCAGAATTCAACAACAGATCGACAGGCCAAATGTAGCACATACATACAACGGGGTATTACCTAGCCTTTGAAAATAAGGAAGTCTGGAACCACGTTACACCACAGATGAAGATACTATGCCAAGTGAAATAGTGAGTCACAAAAGGACAAATATAAATATTTCTTTTTTTCTTTTCTTTTCTTTCTTTTTTTTTTTTTAGAGAGATATTTGCGGGACCAGCAGATGGTGTAATGGCTACATTGCTGGACTCCCACGTAGCTGACCGTGGTTTGAGTCCTGGACCTGGTGGCTTAAATTCATGCCGGGCACATGTGCGTGCATGCCAAGATCCTGAAAGGAGAATGGAAGAGAAGGGATTGTGGCATGGCCATCTCCCCTCGGGGGGTGATTTCTCACTTTCTCTCTCTCTCTCTTTCTGGTGAACACATGCACCCTATAGCAAAAACCTCTCCCCCCAAAAAAAAGAAAGTGAGAAATTGTTCCCCAGAGGGATTGGTCAAATTCACAGAGACAGAGGGTGGAATGACAGGGCCAGCAGGTGTTTAAGGTGGATGGATCCCACAATGCCACTCCATGGTTTGAGTCCCGGATCTAGAAGTTTGAAAAACATGCCAGGTACTTGGGTGTATGTGCCCCAAATCGCAAGAAGAATGGAGGAGAGGACTGCAGTATTGCCAGCTTCCTGGGGGCGGGATGCTTTGTCACTTTTCCTCTCTCTGGCCAGTGCACATGACTGGAGAGGGGGAAGAATGGAGAGGGGTTTTTAAAATTAAAAAAAATATATTTTTTTTTTTGCTATAGGGCGTGTGTGCTTGTCAGTGAGAGACAGACAGAGAAAAATCACCCCCTCCCCAGGGAAATGGCCACACTGCAATCCCTTTTCCTCTTAGGATTTTGGGCATGTGTGCACATGCACTCAGTGGGCTTTTCTCTCTTTCTTTTAAAGAATTATTTTTATTTATTCTATTTATTATTTTGATAAGCTATAGGTCATGTGTGTTCACCACAGAGATGGAGAGAGAACGAGAGAGAGGAAAAGTGATGGAGCAAGCTGCCAGGTCCAGGACTTGAACTGCAGCTGGCCATGTGGGAGTCTAATGACTTAACCACCACGCTACTTGCTGACCCCAAACCCAGACCCAAAGCGATACTGTAGAAGATACATCTCAGAATATGAAATCAGATCATATAAGCTCTGGAACTAACTCTGGAAGCAGTCAGTCCCAACCCTGAACTTTTTAGCATGTGTGAGCCAAAATATTTCCATTTTGCCTGGCACATGGGTCTGATTCGCTGTCTTTGTAAACAAAGAGTCCTAAATGACACAGAATTGTGAATTGGTTGGCCTTTCCCACTAGGCTAAGAGCTCCTTCAGAACAGGAATACTAGGACAAGCAGATGGTGTAATGGTTACATCACTGGACTCACACATATTCAACCGTGGTTCAAGTCCAGGGCCCGGCCGCTTAAAACACACCAGGCACCTTAGTATGCATGCCCAAAATCCCAAGAGGAGAATGGAGGTGAAAGGATTGTGGTGTGGCCATCCCCCTTGGGGGGATGATTTCTTACTTCCTGTCTATCTGCTGAGCACGTGTGCCTTATAGCAAAAATGTCTCTTTTTTAAAAAAAAAATAGGAATACTATTTTTGGACTAGCAGATGGTGTAATGGTTACGTCACTAGACTCCCACATAGTCAACCATGGTTCAAGTCCTGGGCCCAGTGGCTTAAAACTCATGCCAGATGTGTGTACATATGTGCCCGAAAATTCTAAGAAGAGAATGGACGAGAAGAAATTGTGGTGTGACCATTCCCCCTGGAGGGTTATTTCTTGCTTTCTGTCTCTCTCTGTCTCTTTGGTAGTATGCAGTCCCTATAGAAAAAATCTCTCTTTAAAAAAAAAAAACAAAACAGGAGGGACCAGCAGTTGGCATAATGGCTATGTCGCTGGACTCCCATGTAGTCAACTGTGGTTCAAGTCCTGGACCCGGTGCCTTAAACTCACTCTGGGTGCGTGTGCGTGTGTGTCCAAGATCCCAGGAGGAGAATGGATTGCAGCGTGGCCATCCCCCCTGGGGGGTAATTTCTCGCTTTCTGTCTCTCTGTCTCTCTGTCTTTCTGGTGATTGCACATGCCCTATAGCAAAAACCTCTCTAAAAAATAAAAAACAAACCAGGAATGCTATTTTATTATTCTTGTGGTTAATAGACACATAGTGTACATCACTGACATTCAATAAATATTTGCTATCAATTCAATTATTTCAGAAATATTTCTGCTATGTGCCAGAAATTGGGTTAGCTGTGGGAACTGGAACGAATTAGTAAATGGGGCCAGCATGTAGCATGGTGGCTAAGGCACTGGACTCCCACGTGGCTGACCATGGTCAAAATACCAGATCTGAAGGCTTGAAAAATCACGCTGGGCTGGGACCAGCAGGTGGTGTGGTGGTTAAGGTGCTGGACACTCCCACATGGCCAACCATGGTTCGAGTCCCAGACCTGGTGGCTTGCTGTCTCACTTTCCATCTCTCTCTCTCTCTCTCTCTCTCTCTCTGTCTCTGGTCAAATTAAAATAAATGAATGAATAAATAAATTAAATTAAATAATTAAAAAAGAAAAACCTCTATTTAAAAAAAAAAAAATCACGCTGGGCACATGTGCATGCATTCCCAAAATACCAGGAGAAGGGAGTGCAGCATGATCATATCCCCTGGGGGATGATTTCTTACTTCCTCTCTCTGTCTCTCTGGTGAATGCACACATCCTAAGGCAAAAACATACATAAAGAATTAGTGAATAGGGCCAGCAAGTGGTGTGGTGGTTAAGGCACTGGACTCCCACATGGTTGACCATCGTTCAAGTCAATGATTTCTCCCTCTTCCTTTCACTGTCTCTCTTCATCAAGTGCACACACCCTATGGGAAAAAATCTAAAAATCAACCACTACAAAGTAGTTTATCTAGAGTACTTGAAAGAACAATTACTGCAAAGGTTAATGTGATGGAGGACCCTAGGAAAAGATAAACCCGCATGCTGGAGTCCTCTAGAAGTGGCTGTTACCTTGGCATTACGTTCCTGAGTGCCGAGTATTGCTGAATTCCCACACGTGTCAGATGCTTTCAGTGTTGTCTAAGGTTCTAAAAATGTCTGGAAGGCACCTGCGTCCCAAGCTGATGTACATACCAGAGTTACACCTGGTCCTATCATACGAACCACGTGCTGTCTGTTATCCTTCTCTGTGTCACTTGATTCTCAAAAGTAGATTGTATAAAATAAGTACACCTGCCCATTTCTCAGTTATGGTAAAACCAAAAGAGATCATAGCTATGAAAGTTCTATTGTATCTAGGTGATCGTTGCTTTCTTCCATCTGATCACAAGTGCTAATATAGTCCATTCAAGGTAGCATTCCCACAAAACTGTATCATTTGGCCTCACCAGCTGTTCTATTCTGCTTGCAGTGAACATCTGCTGGTTTTGTCTGTCCAGAAATTCTCCTTTTTCTGGCAAAAAGTACCCTACATTCCTTTAGAGGAATTTCATTTCCATCACTCTTTTTTTTCTTTTTAAGTTTTTTTTTTTTTTTTTGCTATAGGGTATGTGACAGAGAGTAAGAGAGAAAGTGATACAACCACCCATTCCCCAAGGGGAGATGGCCCCACTACAGACCCTTCTCCTGTTATCCTCTTGGGGATTATTTTCGTGCCCATGTGTGCCCAGTGTGCTCCTCAAGGCACCGGTTCCGAGATTTGAACTGTGCAGCTGGTCCTATGGGATCCAGCCACCTTCACCACCACACCACTGGCCAGACCCTTTTTCAATTGTTTTATGTAGTTCTTGCAAGTGTGTTGCTCTGAGCCTGTTGTCAGAGGGTGGACACACAATCACAGCTAGGACAATCAAAATGTCTCATCCCTCGATGAAGCAACTGGCCCAGAAAAGGGCGTATGAGACACAGTTCAAGCAGGGCCACTCAGAGCTGTTCATGAGAATGAGACGTTTCCTTCTGGAGTCATCAAACTGGGATGAGGTAAACCTGGACTTTTGGTTGCCATTCTTCCTGTTCCCTTCTTCCCTCCACCCCCTAGTCCATCATCCCCTTGCTGTGTGAAATAAACTCAGATGTAAGTTTTCCGCACCATGATCTATGCCTACTTAAACTTTTTATGGAAATATACCTATGATTCATAAGTCCAAAATTCTGTTCTGCTCATCCTCACAGACTCTCAAGTGCTTTCAAATTCTACATTTATAATATTCTAACATTTCTGTGTTAAGGAAATTTATGAAGAGGGGAAATAAAGGATGAGTTTTATAATAATAATTTATCTGGTATCATTTGCTAACTAGACCAGACCTCTGTTCTCTGCTCAAGAGATTTTTGGGCAGTGTATAAAAAAGAGCAGATTATGTAGGAAAGGTCACAGAGCATGTAAGCGTAAGCAGTAGTGCAAACCTAAACTTTAAGACAGGGGCTCCTGTCAATAGTAAGCAGAATATAACATATTGGTAAGAAAAACATTTGATTAAAATGAATATTAGAAATCTCCCTGAGGGGCCGGCAGGTGGCATGGTGGTTAACGGCACTGGACTCCCACATGGCCGACTGTGGTTCCAGTCCCAGACCTGGAGGTTTGCTCTCGCACTTTCCCTCTCTCTCTTTCTCTCAATCTGTTCCTATCTGGTCAAATTTAAATAAATAAATAAAGCTAAATAAAATAATTCTTAAAAAAAAAAAAAAAAAAGAAATCTCCCTGACTTCTTTCCTGTGTATGAACAGTACAAATCGCAGCAATCAGTGTTTGGCATATAAGACTAGGTGGCAGCTATGGGAAGCACCCAAGACCCCCTTTTTACCAGCCGTACCCTCCCACCCATGTATATATACAACTTTATAACCAAATTCAGGAGCCAGCAGGTGGTGTGGTACTTTTTTTTTTTAGAATCATTTTATTTTACATTATTTTAATTTTATTTGTTTATTTATTTTTTAATTTGACCAGAGAGAGACGTAGTGAGAGAGAGAGGGAGAAAGTGAGAAAGCAAGCCACCAGGTCCAGGACTTGAACCATCGTTGGCCATGTGGGAGTCCAGCACCCTTAGCCATCACGCCACCTGCCGGCCCTGGTGTGGTACTTTTTTATAGAGGTTTTTTTTTTTTCTTTTTTTGTTTTGCTATAGGGCTCGTGCGCTCCCCAGACAGAGAGAAAGAGAGACAGAGAGACAGAAAGCGGGAAATCACCCCCTAGGGGGGATGGCCACGCCGCAATCCCTTCTCCTCTATTCTCCTCTTGGGATCTTGGGCACGTGCACACACACGCGCCCGGTGTGAGTTTAAGCCACCGGGTCCGGGACGCGAACCGTGGTCGACTACGTGGGAGTCCAGCTAACTGCTGGTCCCGGTGGTGTGGCACTTAAGGGCACTGGACTCTCACATGGCCGACCATGGTTCGAGTCCAGGCCTGGTGGCTTGTTTTCTTACTTTTTCCCCCTGTCTCTTTCACTCTGTCCATCTTTGATCAAAATAAATAAATAAAATAATTAAAAAATATATATAACCAAATACAATGTATATGAAAAGTACCTTGGACTGGGGCCAGCAGGTGGCATGATGGTTAGGGCACTGGACTCCTACATGGCCAAATGCGTTTTGAGTCCTGGACCTGGTGGCTTACTTTCTTACTTTCCCTCTGTCTGTCTCTGGTGAGTGCATGTGCCTTGTAGCAAATTAAAATTAATAATAAAATAAAAAGGAAAGAAAAGTACTTTGGGGCTGGTGATTAGAGAGACTGAAAAAAACACCTAACAAAATTCTTTAGAAGATTTATTTGGGACCAGCGGTTGGAGTAGTGATTAGGGTGCTGGATATTCCCACATGGCCAACCACAGTTCGAGTCCTGGACCTAGTGGTTTGACTTCCCCGCTTTCCTTCTCTCTCTCTCTCTCTCTCTCTCTCTCTCTATCTCTCTCTCAATCTCTCTCTGGTCAAATTAAAATAAATGAATGAATAAATAAAAATTAAATAAATAATTCTTTAAAAATATTTATTTATTTATAATTATTATTTTAATTTGACCAGAGACAGATGGGGGAAAGTAAGAAAGCAAGCCACCAAGTCTGGGATTCAAACTGGGGTCAGCCATGTGGGAGTCCAATGCCTTAATCACCACACTACCTGCCAGCCCCCAAACCAGAGACTTCTTATACATCTTGTACCACTATTAGTGGTTCAAAGCAGAGGCCTAGAGACGATCCCAGGACAATAAAATATCAACTCATTTTCCGTTTGGGTTACCAGCTGTTTCTGTTTCATAGTCTATGTGGCACAAATCTGGCAGGAATGTGTGCCATTTTGGGGTTTAATCCTGGCAGATGTCAGCCAAGGAGAAGAGCAGCGTGACAAAATCCCCAAGTGGTCCTGAAGATACATTCCAAAAACCTCTCAGTCCACAAACACGTTGCCCAACCCTCCCCACAGTCACAGACCACGATGACACAGTGACCGTGGATGCCTATGGGAGGGTACCTTCAGAGCACGGGGACGGATGTTTACCTCCTTACACACACAGTAACAGCTCACACTTTAAAACCTTTCCCACGGGCTGGGCATAGTGGTATGTACTGTACATGTTACTCAGCTCTCTGAATTAACCCTCTGAAGGGGTTAATATTAACCCCATTTTACAAACGAAGGAAGGGGCTGCCCTAAGGGAGCCAAATCCCACAGGGCCTCTGGCAGTTTGAATCTTGGCCCCAGTGGCTTGAGAAATATGCCAGGGGAGCGTGTGAGTGTGTGCACACGCGCATGCCTCAAATCCTAACAAGATGCAGAAATGGAAAAGGAATTGGGGCATAACCATGCTCCACTGGGGGAAACTGCCTTCTCCTTCTGCCTCTTCTATCTCTCTGGAGAACACATGCACCTTCTGGCAATTAAATGTAAAACATGGAGCCAGCAGATGGTATAGTGGTTAAGGTGCTGGACTTCCACGTGGTTGACCATGGTTCGAGTCCCGGACCCAGTGGCTTAAAAATCACACCGAGCACATATTCATGCATGTCCAAAATCCCGGGAGGAGAATGGAGGCAAAGGACTGCGGCATGGCCATCCCCCAGGGGGTTGATTTCTCAGTTTTCCTCTCACTGTCTCTCTCTGTCTCTCTCTGACAAGCACACATGCCCTGGGCAAAAACCTTAAAAACAAAACAAAGCACCAAAATAGATCATGAAAGAAATGCACGACGAAGTTACGAGAATGACACAGGTGAAGGAGTCACTGGCGTTAGTTAAGTGATGGAGGTGGGACTTCAAGGTTGGTGTTTTTAACTGCTGCTCTCTTAAGTTTCCATCCATTGCTTGATTTCTTCCGGGCTGGGTTTCTTTTAGACTCTGAAGTGGCTGCTTTAATTTATTAATGGCAGGCTACAGATGCTCATCTGATAGATACTTGAGACTAAAAAGTTTCTAGGTCAGGACTTTCTTGGACTGCATTGCGTTCTACCATCTTTTGGCTACCCTGACCTAGCCTTTATCTATTTTTGTGGGTTAAATTTTTTTTAAAAAAAGATTGCTACCTTTACATGCAGTACATCTAAAAAGGACTGGCATTTTTTCCCCCAAACATGGTTTGATATGGTCACAAGCTTGCTGGTCCCATGCTGGTCACAAGCTTGGAATCCTCCTGCTCATCCTCCTGAGTAGCTGAGACTAACTGCCACAGCACCAGCTAAACAGGCTGGCATTTTAAAACAACATTCACAAATGGATCTCACTGTAAGGGAATGAAGAGCTCAAGAAGCAACTCTGGGGCCAGCTAGGTGGCATGGTGGTTAAGGCAGCTAGATCCCATATGGCTGGCTGTATGATTCGACTTCTGAACCTGATGACTTGAAAAACATGTAGGGTGCATGCACACACATGCCCCAAAATGTTTTTTTTTAAAGAATTATTTTATTGGGACCAGCAGCTAGCGTAATGGCTATGTCGCTGGACTCCCACGTAGTCGACCGCGGTTCGAGTCCCGGACCCGGCGGCTTAAACTCACGCCAGGCGCGTGTGCGTGCATGCCCAAGATCCCGAGAGGAGAATGGAGGAGAAGGGATTGCGGCGTGGCCATCCCCCCTGGGGGGTGATTTCCTGCTTTCTATCTCTCTGTCTCTCTCTGTCTGTCTGGCGAGCGCACGCGCCCTATAGCAAAAACCTCTCCAAAAAAAGAAAAGAAAAGAAAAAGAATTATTTTATTTATTTATTCATTCATTCATTTTTTAAAATTTGACCAGAAAGAGACAGAGAGAGAGAGAGAGAGAGATGGAAAACAAGCCACTTGGTCCAGGGCTTAAACTATGGTCAGCCATGTGGGAATGTCCAGCATCCTAACCACCTTGCCACCTGCTGATCCCAATGCCCAAAAATCTTGAGAGGAGAATGGAGGAGAAAGGATTGTGGTGTGGGCATCCTCCCTAGACGGTGCTTCTTTCCCACTTTCTCTCTCTCTCTTTTTGACTGGTGAGCACATGTGTCCTATAGGAAGTAAGTTTGTACATGATTAGCTTTATTTTTAAAATTTATTTATTTATTTATTTATTTATTTATTTATGAGAGGTTTTTGCTATAGGGCGCATGTGCTCACCAGACAGAGAGAGACATAGAGACAGAAAGAGAGAAATCACCCCCCGGGGGGATAGCCACACCGCAATCCCTTCTCCTCCATTCTCCTCATAGGATCTTGGGCACGCACGCACATGTGCCCGGCGTGAGTTTTAAGCCACCAGGTCCGGGATGCGAACCGCGGTCAACTACATGGGAGTCTAGCAACATAGCCATTACACTAACTGCTGGTCCCATGATTAGCTTTATTTTGCAGCCTGTGACACCATGCTTATATCAGGCATCTTGCCATAGACACAGCTGGGTGAGGTATGACCGCCAGACTGCAAAACCACTTTAGTTGGTTGGTCTTGGCACCAAATCTATAGACGCACTGATAACATCCAGGATGCAGTGAAGGGCTTCTAGTAACATATTTATTTATATGATGATTATCAATTCCACGGAGTGCTTCCTCCCTCATTTCTAAACTGGGAATTCCAAGATACATTCTTCTCACCAACCAACTTCACACATACTCAACTTTATTCCTTTCTATTGTGAGGAAATAGTCCCATAAATAATAACAATGTGATTATAAAAAGTTACACACTAGCTAATACTGGGTGAAGATATCACCATAAGGAATGAATTTATCTCCAAACTTTAGCAGGAGTCTGCTGGAATATTTGAAGAAGCTTTTTTCTTTCTTTTCTCCTATTCTCTTTTTCTCTCTGTCTTGCTCACACACACATACTTTGGAATTCAAGTTATCTGCATATATTACTTACAATATTCTTGTAATTATAGATTTTATTTAAATAATTTTAATTTTAATTATCAACATTATTATTTTCAATTTGATACAGGTACTTACCAGAGAGAGAGAGTGGGAAAGTGAGAAAGCAAATTGCCAGGTCCAGGTTTTGAACCAGGGTCAGCTATGTGGGAGTCCAGCGCCTCACTACCACACTACCTGCTGGCCCTAATTATAGTTTTTTTTTTAATTAAAAGGGGCTATTTTTTTGGGACCAGCAGTTAGCATAATGGCTATGTCGCTGGACTCCCACATAGTCGACTGCGGTTCGAGTCCCGGACCCGGCGGCTTAAACTCACGCCGGGCGCGTGTGCGTGCGTGCCCAAGATCCTGAGAGGAGAATGGAGGAGAAGGGATTGCGGCGTGGCCATCCCCCCTGGGGGGTGATTTCCTGCTTTCTATCTCTCTGTCTCTCTCTGTCTGTCTGGCGAGCGCACGCGCCCTATAGCAAAAACCTCTCCAAAAAAAAAAAAAAAAAAAAAAAAGGGGGGGGGGGAGGCTTTTTTTTTTTTTTTTTTTTGAGAGGTTTTTGCTATAGGGTGCATGTGATCTCCAGAAAGACAGAAACAAAATGACAGAAAGCAAGAAATCACCCCCCAGGCGAGCTAGCCACACCATAATCCCTTTTCCTCCATTCTCCTCTCCGGATCTTGGGCACACACACATACACACGTGCCCAGTGTGAGTTCAAGCCACTGGATCCGGGACTTGAACTGCGGTCGACTAGATGAGAGTCCAGTGACATAGTCATTATGCCAACTGCTGGTTCCGGGGACTCATTTTTTAAAAAATAATTATTTTACTGAACTTTATTAATTAATTAATTTTAATTTGACCAGAGAGGGACACACAGAGAGAGAAAGAAGACAAGCTGTCAGGTCCAGGACTTGAACCGTGGTTGACCATGTGGGATCTAGCACCCTTAACCACCATGCCACCTGCTGGCCCCTAAAAGGGATTATAAAGATCATTTTAAAAAAATTTAAAGAATTATTTGTTTAATATTATTTGCTATCATTATTTTTTAAATTTAACCAGACAGAGGCAGAGAGAGAAAGGGAAAGTGAGAAAGCAAGCCTCCAGGTCCAGGACTCAAACCACAGTCAGGCATGTGGGAGTTCAATACTCTAACCACCATTCCATCTATTGTAGTTGGATAGGAAACCGAGGCCCAGAAAGGTAAAAGTGAATCATTGCTTGAAGGTTGTTTGTATTGTTATTTAAATGTTTTGTGAATGCAGATATTATCTCTCTTAATAGGATTTCAAGTTGGGGGGAATGAATGAGAGAGGTTTAGGGAAGTGGATTGGGTGGGAGGCAGTGAAAAAAACAAGGGCCTAAATTTCAGTTTGAAGGTAAGCTGCTACAGGTACTACCCCAGGATGCCAGATCCATATGGAAGATTGGGGGTTGGTTTCTGGGCCTATTTGTACAGGCTGGGCACATGGAAATATGCAACATGGAAACATGCTGACTGGCTAGGGAGGCTGGGGGAGAATTGTGGTGGGAGCCCTTGTTGAATTTGCCTGCCTCTCTCTCCTTCTCATAGAAGAAATAAATAGGGCCATCCAGGTGGTGTGGTGGTGAAGGAGGCTGGATCCCATATGGCTGTCTGCGTGGTTCAAGTCGTGGATCAGAGACTTGAAAAATATGGCTGATGTATGTGCATATATGCCCAAAATTCCTAGAGGAGTGTGTGTGGGGGAGAGATTACAGTGTGATTATCCCCTTTGAGGGTGCTTTCTCTCTCTCTTGCTCCCCCTGTGAGTGTGCACACTCTGTAGCAAATAAACAAAGAGAGAAAGAATGATAGATCAGGGCCAGCTTTGTAGCACAGCAGTAACGTGCTGTTCAAGAGAAGCCAGGTCCCATGTGGAAACTAGTTAGTACCCCCTGACTGAACTGCCTGAAATACACCAGGCACGTGCACAAGTGCCTAAGATCTGACCGTCTGGAAGACTGGAGAAAAGGGATCACAGTTAGCCCAGACCCGGTGGAGGGAGCTCATCTCTCTTTCTTACTCTCATGTACAGGCACATGTGATCTATCATGAATAAAGAAAAATAAATCAGGTTGAACCTGTGCTCTAACTTCAGCTCTCCATTTAACTAGCTGTGTGCTGTTGCATAAAGTGACTTAGCTTCTTTGAACTTTCCTCTTTTGCAATGAAAATCATCATGGCATGATGGTTATGTCACTAGACTTCCATGTAGTTGACCACAGTTCGAGTCCCAGACATGGCAGCTTAAAATTCACTCTGGGTGCGTGTGAGCACCAAATCCAAGAAGAGAATGGAAGAGAAGGGATTGCAGCATGGTCATCCCCCTCAATGCTGTAGGGGTGATTTCTTGCTTTCTGTCTCTGTCTCTCTACCAAGCATATGTGCCCTATAGGAAAAAAATCTCTCTTAAAAAAAGGGGGGGGGGGACCAGCAGTTAGCGTAATGGCTATGTCGCTGGACTCTCACGTAGTCGACCGCGGTTCATGTCCCGGACCCGGTGGCTTAAACTCATGCCGGGCGTGTGTGCATGTGTGCCCAAGATCCCGAGAGGAGAATTGAGAAGGGATTGCAGTGTGGCCATCCCCCCTGGGGGGTGATTTCTCGCTTTCTGTCTCTCTGTCTCTCTGTGTCTAGTGAGCGCACGCGCCCTATAGCAAAAACCTCTAAAAAAAAAAAAAAAGGAAAGAAAATCATCCTCCTCCTCTTCTTTCTTTCTGGGTTGTTGAGAAGGTCAAGAGGATAAGGAGTGTAAATCCTTGCTTTATACAATTCTTGGGACAGAGTAACAGTATGAATGTTAGTTCTGTTTGCTCTTTCACACAGTAGCTGTTACAGTAAGTTGAACATGACTCAATCCTTCACTGAGTTATAATACTGAAAACATTGTTTCATCGGACAGATA
Organism: Tupaia tana; assembly: GCA_026018925.1. Taxonomy (NCBI): domain Eukaryota; kingdom Metazoa; phylum Chordata; class Mammalia; order Scandentia; family Tupaiidae; genus Tupaia; species Tupaia tana. Next base: position 22,117,982 of record JAKSZU010000011.1, on the reverse strand, counting down.
CTATTATCAATCAGTGTACCCACTGACACATTGACAAGCTGGTTTCTCATACACAAAGACATGTGTGACAACAAATATACTGTCATTACACATGCTTAGGCATCTCTTACACATACCAGGAATGTGATTATGGCATCAAATTGCCCTTGGATTCATTCTTACCTAGGTTCAAAGTCTAGCTCAGCACTTATGTTACCAGTTTCGTGAACTTGGGCAAGTGATGTGAACTCTTTAAATCTTGGTTTCCTTATCTATAAAGTGGAGAAATAATAACAGTATTGGGGTCAGCAGATGGTATAATGGTTATGTTGTTGGACTCCTATATGGCAGACCACGGTTCAAGTCCCAGACTCAGTGGTTGGAAAATCACACCAGGTGCGTGGGCATGAGTGCCCAAGATCCCAGAAGGAGAACGGAAGATTTCTCTTTCCTTCTCAATGTTTCTGTCTCCCTCTCTTCAGCAAGTTCACACACCCTAAGGCAAAAACCTCTAAAACGAACAAACACAAACAGTACCTACCTCACAGGTTTGTTATGAACATTAAATAAGACAGTATGGGAAAGACCTCATTTTTGTTTTTGTCATTGATTGGGTAACTTTTCTATTGAGGTCAAAAGTTAATACCCATTCCTTTCTTTACAGCTTTCTGACCCCAATTTATAAGCCTAGGGATACCTAACTGGGCTATGAGTAGGGCTCTCAAGGGAGGTGACACTTGAGCTGAATCTAGAAAGGTACTAGCCACCTAGAGGAGGCATTTCAGATAGAGGAATGCAGCACTATGTACTGGAGACGGCACACTAGATGTTAGCAGAACAGGGAATTGTAATTCAGTATGCTGGGAATATTCTAAATAAGGCCATGGGAGAGGTTTTTTTGTTTGTTTGTTTGTTTAGTATATTCTACTCTTTTCAGAGTTGGTGTTATAAAGTTTTATTTATTATTTTTTTCAGTCTTTTTTTTTGGAGAGGTTTTTGCTATAGGGTGCATGTGCTCGCCAGAAAAACAGAGAGAGACAGAGAGAGACAGAAAGCAAGAAATCACCCCCCCCAGTGGGGATGGCCACGCCGTAATCCCTTCTCCTCCATTCTCCTCTTGGGATCTTGGGCACACACGCACATGCGCCCGGCCTGAGTTTAAGCCACTGGGTCTGGGACTCGAACCTCAGTCGGCTACATAGGAGTCCAGCGACATAGCCATTATGCCGACTGCTGGTCCCTCAGTCTTTTTTTTTTTTTTTTTTAAGAGAGATTTTTGCTATGGGGCACATGCGCTTGCCGGAGAGACAGAGAAAGACAGAAAGCAAGAAACTACCCCACAAGGTGGATGGCCACACTGTAATCCCTTCTCCTCCATTCTCCTCTCGGGCTTTTGGGCATGCACACATACGCACCAGATGTTAGCTTCAAGCCACCAGGTCTAGGATTCATAGAGAGACACAGAGAGTGAGAGAGAGGGAAAGTGAGAAAGCAAGCCACCAGGTCCGGGACTGGAACCATGGCCAGCCATTTGGAAGTGTCCAGCGCCTTAACCACCACGTCACCTGCTGGTCTCAAGGTCCAGGATTCAAATTGTGGTTGATCATGTGGGAGTCCAGCACTTTAACCACCATACAATCTCCTGGCCTCAGTATTTTTTTAAAATTTTTATTTATTTATTCATTCATTTATTTCAATTTGACCAGAGAGAGACACAGACAGAGAGAGATAGAGAGAGAGAGAAAGTGAGAAAGCAAGTACCAGGGCCAGGTCTTGAACCGTGGTTGGCCATGTGGGAGTGTCCAGCGCCTTAACCACCACGCCACCTGCTGGCCCCAAGTATTTTTTTTAAAGAATTATTTTACTTACTTTGATTCATCATCATCATCATCATGTTTTTAATTTGAACAGAGACGGAGAGAGAGGGAAAGTGAGAAAGCAAGCCGCGAAGTTCAGGACTCAAAATTGTGGTCAGCCATGTGGGAGTTCAGTGCCTTAACCACATCTGCCAACCCCAATATTTTTATTTCTTTGCTATAGGGCAAGTATGCTCACTGGAGAGAGACAGAGAGGAAGAGAGACAGGGTAAGTGAGAAATTAACCCCTGGTAGGGCTGACCGGTGGCATAGGGTTAAGGGTACTGGACTCCCATATGGCTGACTATGGTTTGAGTCCTGGACCTGGAGTCTTGCTTTTTCTTTCTCTCTTGTCAAATTTAAATAAATAAAAATAGTTAAATAAAATAATTCTTAAAAAAAAGAGAGAGAGAAATAGGAACCAGCAATTAGCGTAATGGCTATGTTGCTAAACTCCCATGTAGTCGACCGCGGTTCAAGTCCCGGACCCAGTGGCTTAAACTCACACCAGGTGCGTGTGTGTGTGCGTGTGTGCCCAAGGTCCCAAGAGGAGAATGGAGGAGAAGGGACTGTGCTGTGTCCATCCCCCCTGGGGGGTGATTTCTTGCTTTCTGTCTGTCTCTGTCTGTCTGGCAAGTGCATGTACCCTATAGCAAAAACCCCTCAAAAAAAAAAAAAAAAAAAAAAAAAAAAAAGAGAAATAAACCCTATTTATTTTCAATTTAGTGAGAGAGAAAGCAAGAAAGCAGGCCTCCAGGTCTGGGACTTGAACCTCAGTCAGTCAGCCATGTGGGAGTCCAGCGCCCTTAACCACCACACCACCTGCTGGCTCCAATAATTTTTTTTTTTCTCTTTTTGGAGCCATTTTTGCTATAGGGCACGTGCGCTCGTTGGAAAGACAGAGAGACAGAAAGACAGAAAGCGAGAAATCACCCTCCAGGGGGGATGGCCATGCCACAATCTCTTCTCCTCCATTCTCCTCTCGGGATCTTGGGCATGCATGCACAAGTCCCCGGTGTGAATTTAAGCCACCAGGTCCGGGACTCGAACCACGGTAAACTACATGGGAGTCCAGTGACATAGCCATTATGCTAACTGCTGGTCCCCAATAATTCTTTAAAAAAAAGAAAGAAATCAACCCCTGAGGGGGATGGCCACTCCCACAATTTATTCTCCATTCTCTTTTCAGGATCTTAGGCACACACATGCACCCAGCATGTTTTTCAACCCTCAGGGTCTTGGACTTGAATTGCATAGTTGGCCATGTGGGATCCAGCTGCCTTCACCACAATTAATCAGATGTGTAGTGTGGAACGTATTTAGAACTTGATTTAGATCAACGAACTATGAAAGGCATTGTGGAAGATACTAAGAAAAACTGAACATGGATTTGGTATTAAATAACACAAAGGAGTTTTTAAAATTATATAAAGGGGTAATAATGATATTGTGGTTATAGTAAAAATCTTTCTTAGAGTTTTATACTACAGTATTTACAAATGAAATGTTATGATGAATTATAGAGGTATACTTTAAAATACTCCAGTGGTAAAAAAAGGTTTATTGGGGGGCCAGCAGATGGTGTGGTGGTTGGCGTGCTGAACTCCCCCAAGGCCAACTGTGGTTTGAATCTCAGACCTGGCGACTTGCTTTCTTGTTTTCCCTTTCTCTCTCTCTCTAGTCAAATTTAAAAATGAATAATAATAACAAATAAAATTAGATAAATAATTCATTAAAAAGGAAAAGAAATGGGACCAGCAGATGGTGTAATGATTATGTTGCTGGACTCCCCACAATTGACTGTGGTTTGTGTCCTGGACTCGGCCACTTAAATTCACACTGGGCGTGTGTGCGTGTGTGTCCAAAGTGCCAAGAGGAGAATGGAGGAGAAGGGATTGTGGTGTGGCCATCACCCCGGGGGGTGATTTCCTGCCTTCTGTCTCTGGTGAGCACATGTGCCCTATAGCAAAAATCTCTCTCTCTCAAAAAAAAAAAAAAAAAAAAGAAAAAAAGAAAAAAGAAAAAGAAAAAAATAAGGTTTATGAGAGAAAAGGTGAAATAGGAATGATAAAGTATAATAGTTGAAACTGGGTGGTGAACAAACATATGGAGGTTTATTATTCTAGTCATTCCTTTCATGGATATTTGAAAATTTTCCATAAAAAACTACTGTAATAGGGACTAGCAGATGCCATAATGGTTATGTCACTGGATCCCATGTAGTCAACTATGGTTCAAGTTCTAGACCCAGCGGCTTAAAACTCATGAGTGGCATGTGTGTGTGCATGCCCAAAATCCCGATAGGAGAATGGAGGAGTAGGGATTGTGGTGTGGCCATCCCATCTTGGGGGTGATTTCTCACTTTGTCTCTCTGTCTCTTTCTATCACCTTGGTGAGTGCACGCTCCCAATAGCAAAAATTTCTCTCAAAAAAAACAAAAACAAGGGACCAGCAGTTAGTGTAACAGCTATGTCGCTGGACTCCCATGGGTCGACCTGGTGGCTTAAACTCACGCCGGGCACATGTGCGTGCATGCCCAAGATCCTGAGAGGAGAAAAGAGAAGGGATTGTGGCATGATCATCCCCCTGGGGGGGGGGGGGGTGATTTCTTTCTCTCTCTCTCTCTCTCTCTCTCTCTGTCTTTCTGAGGAGTGCACATGCCCTATAGCAAAAACCTCTCCAAAAAAAGAAAACAAACAAAGAAAAAACAAAAACAAAACTATGAGAAAGCCTGAATGTCTTTCCACATCCAAATGTATGAAGTAACTAGCAGAGAATGTTCTTGTAACACTTCTGGAGAAGGGATCAGGACTGGAGGATCATTTTTTTTTTCATTTTTTTATTTTTATTTTTTAGGGGCATCTTTTAAGAGGGTGGGTGGAAAAAGAGAGGCCTTGCCAAGATAGGAAGGTAGAAGGGAAAATAGTTTTGGATGGTATTGGAAAAGCCTAGGAGGAGCACAGTTCTAAGATGGCAGGAGTGTCACTGATGTCAAATATTGTAGATGACAGGGAGGAAAGGTTAAATGGTTTTGTTAGACATATTAACCAGGAGGGCACTCTTGATCTTGGAAAGATTAATGTCAGGGAAGATAGGAAGATAAAAACTTTCCCAAGAAACTTCACTGTGAAAGGGGGAGATAAACATAGTAATCTTTTCTCCACAAAAAGAAGGAGAAACTAGGGTATGCTTTTTATTTTATTTATTTATTTTTAAATAATTATTTTACCCAACTCTATTTATTATTATTATCATTATTATTTTCCAGTTTGATCAGAGAGACAGAGAGAGAGAGAGGAAGTGAGAAAGCAAGCCACCAGGTCTGAGACTTGAACCGTGGTCGGTCATGTGGGAGTCCAGCGCCCCCAACCACCATGCCACCTGCCGGCCCTAGGGTATGCTTTTTATATTGAGGGGAAGTTGCCATCTGAGAGTGCTTGATCATATAGGTGAAAAGAATGACTGACTCATAGAGCAAGGACCCTAACTATAAAAGGGAGTATTGAGAATAAATCATATGCATATATCCCACTGAAGCAAAGAGCTTGTTTTCTTCTTAATCCCAGCCAGTTTGTTTGTTTCCTTTTCTTTTTTAAAAAATTTATTTCTTGAAAGAGGGTCCCCCAAAAAAGAGACTAGCAGTTAGCATAATGGCTATGTTGCTGGACTCCCATGTAGTCAACTGGAGTTCGAGGTCCGGACCTGATGGCTTAAACTCATGCCAGGTGTGTGTGCGTGTGTGCCCAAGGTTCTGAGAGAAGAATGGAGAAGGGATTGTGGCGTATCCATCCCAACGGGAGGTGATTTCTCGTTTTCTGTCTCTCTGTCTCTCTCTCTTTCAGGTGAGTGCACTCGCTCTATAGCAAAAATCTCTCCAAAAAATAAAGAGAGAGAGAGGTCCTTCCCATGATGATCCAGTTGGGTTACCCCCAGGTCACTGCCTGGCCGCTAGTCAATTTATTTTATTATTTTTTTAAAGACTTATTTTATTGGGACAAGTAGTTAGCGTAATGGCTATGTCGCTGAACTCCCATGTAGTCGACCGCGGTTTGAGTACCAGACCCGGTGGCTTAAACTCACACTGGGCGCATGTGCGTGCCCAAGATTCCAAGAGGAGAATGGAGGAGAAGGGATTGCGGCGTGTCCATCCCCCCCGGGGGGTGATTTCTCACTTTCTATCTCTCTGTCTCTCTCTGTCTTTCTGACGAGCGCATGTACCCTAGAGCAAAAACCTCTCCAAAAAATAAAAAAAGAAATAATTATTTTATTTAATTTTATTCATCATCAATATCATCATCATCATTATTATTTTTACTCTTTTTTTTGGAAAGGTTTTTTGCTACAGGGCACGTGTGCTCGCCAGAAAGACAGAGAGAGAGAGAGAGAGAGAGAGAGAGAGAGAGAGAGAGAGACAGAAAGCGAGAAATCACCCCCCAGGAGGAGTGGCCACGCCACAATCCCTTCTCCTCCATTCTCCTCTTGGGATCCTGGGCACGCACACACAAGCAACCGGCCTGAGTTTGAGCCACCGGGTCCCAAACTCGAACCGCGGTTGACTACAAGGGAGTCCAGCAACATAGCCATTACACCAACTGCTGGTTCCGATCATTATTATTTTTTAAAATGTGACTAGAGAAAGACATATGCAGAGAGGGAAAGTGAGAATGGAAGCCACCAGGTCTAGGACTTGAACAGTGGCCGGTCATGTAGGAGTTCAGTGCCTCAACCATGACACCACCTGCTGGCCCCATATTTTCTTTTCTCTATAAAATGTTGTCAGGGACCAGGAGGTAGTGTGGTGGGTAAGGCACTGGACTCCCACATGGTGGACAGTGGTTTTAGTTCCAGACCCAACAGCTTTGAACTCACATTGGGTGTGTACGTGCATGCCCCAAATCCCAGAGTAGAATAGAGAAGGGATCGTGGCATGGCCATCAACCCTGGGGTACGATTTTTTAATCTCTCTCTCTCTCTCTGGGAGTGCACATGCCTTAAGGCAAAAATCTAAAACAAAAAAATTTTTCCCCAGAGGGCACATGTGTTGGCCAGAGCCAGACAGAGACAGGGAGAGGGAGAAAGCACCCCCAGCAGGAATGCTTTCCCTTTTCCTCCATTTCTCCATCCTTTCTGTATTTTGAGCACAGAGGCACACACACTAGATGTTTTTCTAACTGCCAGGTCTGGGACTCCAGCCATGGGGCAGCCAAGGGGGATCCAGTCACCAGGCCACAGAGCAGACGCTAGTTTATTTTCTTAGTTTACTGTGACTTCTAATCACTGTTCCAATGTAATTTTTTACTCATAAAACTTACACAATAGACCCACTTAGCTTAGTTTTGTTGACTACAGAACATGATTTGTTATAACTGCACTTCAGGTACAACTTTAGGTTATTTTCTTTCTTTTTAATTTCATTTATTCATTCATTTATTTTTCATTTGACAGAGACAGAGAAGGGGGACGTGAGAAAGCAAGCTACCAGGTCCAGGACTTGAACCGTGGTCAGCTATGTGGGGGTGTCCAGCATGTCACCTGCTGGCCCCTATTTTCTTAAGATTTATTTAATTGTAGGGCTAGCAGGTGGTATGTGGTGGTTAAGGGCGCAGGACTCCCACATGGCCCACCGTGGTTCAAGTCCTGGACCTGGCAGTTTGCTTTCACACTTTCTCTGTTTCTTGTGCTCTCTCCCGCTCTGGTCAAATTGGAAAATGGACTAAAAAAGTAAAATAAAATAATTGTTAAAAAATTACTTAATTGTATTTATTATTATTATTGTACAATTGTATTTATTATTTTTTAAAATTTGGTGTAGGGCACACATGCTCACCGTCTGCCGGCCGGCCGTGGCCTCTCTTCCCTTGCTCACCAGAGCAAGAGAGAGAAAGTAAGCCACCAAGTCCAGGACTCGAATCACTCTCTACCATGGTGGGAGTCGATCGTCCTGATCACCATGCCATCTGCCGGCTCCAACATAAGGTTCTTAAATAAGAACTACTGAAGGCATTTCCCCTTAAAAAAAAAAAAAAAAAAAAAAAAAAAACCTGAAAAACAAAAAAAAACAAGATTTTCACCATTGAAAATGAGATGAGTTCTACTTATCCCCTCCATAGGACTCTCGGGACTCTAGTTTGTTTGCTGCCCTTGTTCCAAAAAGGTCTTTCTCATTCAAACTACTAAGTCCAGAAAAATCTTTTAAGAAGTTATCCTGTTTCTTCCATCACCAACATATAGGGTGGCTAGATCTTTATTTCTGATTGCCATTCCAAAAACTAAAAACGATGAGCATATCAAATACTCCAGTACATATTATGTTGCCTAGTTCACCTGTGACTTCCACGGAGGGGTCGAACTAAGGCGCGCAGGGATGCGACATTCTACTCCTAGGGCAAACTTCTCTTTCGCAGGATTAGTCGGGGGCGGAGGCTCCATCGGAGGTTAGAGGAAAGGAGGGTGAATGTAGATAAGCTCCCCTTCTGCAGATTTCCGGGGTACAACGAATGCACCTGACGCCCGCGTGGCTTCGGAGAGCTGAGGGAGGCGGGGCTGGACAGGTGCTGAGGACCCGGGGCCACCCGGACGACTCCGCCCATTGCAAGCTTTCGCACGTTCCCGTGAGGGCGCGCGCGCGCACGCAATCGTGTCTCGCGCAGGGTCGGGCCTGTCAGGCGGGAAGTCTCGCGAGATCGGAGACGGGGATGACTGTCGGGAGGAGGGGAGTGGTGTCGGGGAAGGGGGGGAAACCTGGGCAGCGGCCGGGCTCTGTGGCTTCAGGGCTCGGAGAGAGAGAGGGAGGGTGGCAAAGAGAGTGAGTCGGTGCCGCTGCCTGCCTGCGGAGAGAGGAGGGGTCCCGCTCGCCCTGTGCCCTTCGCGGGCCGAGAGCACAAGCACCCGCGAACCTCTGAGGCCTCCCAGCCTCTGGGGACCCCGCCCCGCCGCCCGCCGGCCGGCCCGCGGCCTCTCTTCCCTTTGTGAGCGCCCCCTTCCCAGGGGTGGTGGTGGTGGCGGAGGGCTGCGCGTGGGCCCGCCCGCCGAGGGGCCGCGGCGGGGGACCGAGAGGGCCTCGGCTGTGTGAAGACAGGAGGCGGCCGAGGCCCGGGCCGGTTCCCCCGAGGCGGCGACGGCGGCGGCTCCCGGCACTTCCCCGCGCCATCTTAGCTGAGCCCAAGCGCTGAGGGCGCCTCCTCGACCCCGGTCGTCCCCTCGCCCCCCCCCCCCCCCCCCCTTGCCCCTTGTCGCAGAGCTTGGGCTGGGCGGCTCGCTGGGGCCGGGGGGGGGGGGCGGCGGTTTGTCGCCGGGCCCCCTCCTCCTTACTCGTCGCCCTTCGGCGTAGCGGCCAGCGGAGCGCTGCAGGGGGCTGCGCCTGTCTACTCCGCCCCGGACCTGTCGGCGAAAGGGTAAGGGCACCTCTGCTTTGGGAGAGGGAGACATGGAGGGGGGCGGGGAAATTGGCCCACTCAGGCCGCTGTGTGGAGGAAGCGCTGTGGGGGTGGGGTGGAGGAGGGAGACAAGGAGGGTCTGTGATTTTGTGGGTGGGGTGAAGGAGTTGGTGAGCTGGGCGCCCTCCTGTTTTGTGAGGCTGGAGCAATTACATTCCTTTTTCCTGAGGGTCACCGGAAGGGGTGGTGGAAGGGGATGTTTCGAGGAAGGTGTGGCCCTCTTAGGGAGACCGGGTTGATGTGCACCCTGATTTAAAGGCTCGAGGTCCCTTTCCCTTCTGGTCCTCTGCTCCTCTTTCCTTCTCCTTTGTAGTGTCTGGGTATTCTCGGGGAGGGAGACCGCTCTGGGTCGTCCGCTGGGTTCATGCCACTCCCCTCCCCCGCTCAGGAAATCTATTCCCCTCTTCTGTAGGGGTGATGGAAGCGTTTCTCTCCCCCAACCCTTCCCCCTTCCCCATTCTCTACTGCAATGCTGCAGAAGTCCAAAGCAGTTTCTTCACACACAGACCCATGTACACACGGGTCTGTGGGAGCCGAGGGAAGTAATGGCGCTTCCTTCGGAAAGGTTACTCTTTTCTCTTTTGGCTTTCAAATCGGTAACAGTACCGTTTTAATACTTTCCCCCTAAGATTGTCCATGGGCAGTATATCTGTTTCTGTTGTTACTGTTAGGGAATATGGCCTCTCCAGAGGGGCTTCTCTCATGTTAGAACAGTTTGATCTCTCTCTTAGAGAAAGAGAGAGATGTCTGGATTGACATTTGTGTGAGAGAGAGAGCAAGAGAGCACAAATTGGGTTTTTGTTAGGATTCAGATAAAATGATTTTGTATCCCCTCATTTGCTCTTTATTCTTATTCCTATGACTTTTGTAGCTCTTGAAGAATTACTGAAGATGATTATGTATAGACAGACTGTCTAATGGACATTTACGGTTGATACTATTTTGCATAATATTGAAATAGGAATTTCAGGAAGCCATTAGGTTACAAACCTTTCTGTAGCAAATGCTTTGTTTCGTAAGGAAATGCAAAATAATAAACACCAATCTGCTTAATTATTCTATGGTCTGTATTCCGTAGTCAGTAAGTCGTTTTTTGTTTTTTTTTTTTTACTTCTTTTGCTTCATGTTTTACTTGTTTCAAAATAAATCATCTTATCTGGTTTACAATAGTACTTGTTGGTGTGATCATTAGTAGAGTAGAAAATTTAAAAATTTTTTAAAATTTAGCATTGTAGAAGTGTGTTGACAGAGGCTTTTTGTGACCGCAAACTAGTTTTCAAGTCTAGAATTAGTCCTGATATGTTGCCAGTTAATTTTTTTTAAACTATTTAGGTTTACTGGTGATTTCCAGATGCCCCATGTAAATATTAATACAGTTAAATTTTTTTATAATGAAGACAAAAATGTTTACAGATATGAATTGAAACGATATTTTGCTAACAAAAGTTATATTTGGTGTTTAAGCTCTTAGTGGGTGACTTACTTTTAAATATTCCCAAATGCCATTAACATTTTATGTTGTCATTAAATGTCCATTAGAGCTTTTTTTAGTGTGTGTGTTGCATTTTCAAACCTGTTTTAAGGCAGAGATTTAAAGATGTTAGTAGTACCTTAGCATCAAGATTTAGTTAGTTTCTATCATCTTATTTCATGATTTTGATGTAAGAGATGTGGTATGTAAATAATTTTTTCCCCTCAGAAAATGGAATTCTTTTTATCCTCTTTTGATGTTTATCTCAGTTCATTTAACCTAACACTGTTATTTGAATCTTTATTTCATGGCATAAACCACGTGTTGTGATGTTAGTGTTCTCCTATGTGACCAATTATACCATAAAGTCTAACTCTCTCTGTTATGGTTTCTCGTTAATAAGTCATTCATATATACTAGAATGTATGAATTCAAATCTAACACTCAGTAAATAGTGATTTTTAATCTTAGAAAGGAGCAGGCAAAGAGGATTTATCGATAAAGGCCACCAAACTTAAGGATCACAGGGATAGGTTAACTACTTGCTATATGTCAGCATGCTAGAACTAAGAGGTACTCTTTAGGACTACTAAAAAGAAACCCTGTTTTCCAGTCCTGCTGGTAGGAATTCTAACTAAAAGTGACAAAAATATGTTCATGATCAATTAGGTAATTTCTTAATTAAGGGAAAATTGCCTGAAGTTTATTTCAGAAGACCTTTGATGCCAGTGTGAGAAAGAAAATACTGAGCTATTAGTCTGGGTTGATTCCAGATTAGTATGGCACTTCTTATGTTTCTAAATAGTTCATCTACAAAATGGCAGTGTACATCACTTCCTGTTCTTTCACAACTGGCTCTTTCTCTGGATTCCCTTTTAATGACTTAATTTTTGGCATTCTGATATCTGATTTGTTAATTTGTTTATAATTCTCATGTTTTATAGATGGAAGAATTTCTAAGAATCAACTGTGTTTAAAGGCTTTGAATAATCTGAAATTATTATGACAGATAAAACATTGCTTCCAAACTTGAGAATAGTATTTCAAACAGATTTAAACTGAGAGCTTTTTCTAAAAAATAATTACTTACTTTACTTATCATTATTATTAATTTTTAAAATTTGTTGCAGGGCTTGTGTGCTCACCAGAGAGAGACAGAGACAAAAACAGAGGGAAAGTAAGAAAGCAAGAAAGCAAGCTGTCAGGTCTGGGACTTGAACCTCAGTCGACCATGTGGGAGTCCAATTTCTTCACCATCACATCACTAACTGGTCCCAATTCTGAGAGATTTTAAAGAAATAATAGCAGTGTAGGGACCAGCAGATGGTATAATGGTCATGTTGTTGGACTCACATGTACTGGCTTGAGTTCTGTACCCAGCAGCTTAAAACTCACGCTGGGCACATTTGCATGCATGCCCCAAATCCCAAGGGTAGAATAGAGGAGAAATAATTGTGGCATGGCCATCCGCCCTAGATGATAATTTCTCACTTTCTGTCTTTCTCTTTTCCAGTGAGGGCATGCACCCTATAGCAAAATCTCTCTAAAAAAGAAAAAGAGGGACCTGCAGTTTGCATAATGGCTGTGTTGCTGGACTCCCACGCAGTCGACTATGGTTTGAGTCCTGGACCCGGTGGCTTAAACTCAGGCTGGGCGTGTGTGCGTGTGTACCCAAGATCCCAAGAGGAGAATGGAGGAGAAGGGATTGCGGCATGGCCATCCCCTCTGGGGGTGGGGTGGGGGGGGTTTCTCGCTTTCTGTCTCTCTGTCTGTCTCTGTCTTTCTGGCGAGTGCATGCACCCTATAGCAAAAACCTCTCAAAAAAAAGAAATTTACCAGTGTATAAGACCAAAAGTGTGAGTAAACTGAATAATAAATACTTCTTTTAAAAAAATAATTATTTAATTTTTTTTTTTATTCTTTAATTTGATGAGAGAGAGACAGAGAGAGAGAGCAAGCCACCAGGTCCAGGGACTCGAACCGTGGTCAGCCACGTGAGAGTCTAGCACCTTAACCACCAAACCACATGCCAGCCCCTAAATATTTATCTTCTATAATATAGATTTTGGGAGAACTGTGGATATGACAACTAATTGAATGTGTGTTAATGTAAAACAAATGTTTGCTTATCAAGGGATATACATAATATTGGTCCATGTTATGATGACTTTCTATCAGTAAGAAGGAAGCTGATTACTTACAGAATACCATAAAAATTTAATGCTTTTTGACTAATTTTTTTTTTTATACTAATTTTGAGTGTCATTTGTTATAACTACTTGCTGGTTCTTTTTCTTTTTAATTTGCCATAGGGCATGTGCACTTGCTAGAGACAGAAAGAGAAAGTGAGGAAGCACCTCCCAGGGGAGATGGCCATGCCCCAAGCCCTTTTCCATTTTCTTTTCTTTTCTTTTTTCTCATTTTCCTTTTGGGAGTTGGGGCACAGACGCACAAGTGCCTGGTATTTTTCAAGCTGACTTGTGCTGGAATTGAACAGTGTAGTTAGCCAAGTGGGATCCAGCTATCATAATTACCTGCTGGCCCACAATTTGCTGGTTCTCACTAGACTTGAATACTTAAATCCAGAAGGTATCTATTAGGACCAACTATTGGCATTGAAATTAGAGTTGAGATTAATTTGTTTTTCATGTTACCTGGAAATAAACTCTGTTTTGCATATGACTGATTGCTGTTTTAAAATCAGTTAATTTTTCTTATTTTTTTGTTAGGTTGCCAGAGGGTGTGTATGAGAGATAGAGATAGAGAGCTAGAGAGAGAGAGAGAGAAAGAGAGCGAGAAAGTACCCTCCATAGAGCATTGTCAAGCCATAATCCCTTGTCCATTTCTTCCTTCTTTCAGGATTTTGAGTATGCATGCACATGCCCTGTATGTTTTTCAATCCACTGCGTCCATGACTCAACACCAGTAAGCCATGTGGGATCCAGTTGCCTTAATCACCAGACCACAGGCTGGCCCCCAAATCAGTTAATTTTTCTTTTCTTTTTTTAATAATTATTTTATTTAACTTTATTTATTTATTTATTTGAGAGGTTTTTGCTATAGGGCGCGTGTGCTCGCCAGAAAGACAGAGAGAGGCAGAGAGACAGAAAGCGAGAAATCACCCCCCAGGGGGGATGGCCACGCCGCAATCCCTTCTCCTCCATTCTCCTCTCAGGATCTTGGGCATGCACGCGCACGTGCCCGGTGTGAGTTTAAGCCACCAGGTCCAGGACTCGAACCGCGGTCAACTACATGGGAGTCCAGCGACATAGCCATCACGCTAACTGCTGGTCCCTATTTATTTATTTAAATTTGACGAGAGAGCGAGAAAAAGTGAAAGTGAGAAAGCAAGCAACCAGATCTGGGACTTGAACCGTGGTCAACCCTGTGGAAATCCAGTGCCCTTAACCACCATGCCACCTGCTGGCCCTGAGTCAGTTAATTTTTTATTTGTCTCTCTTCTTGGTTGCCTTTAGTCTCTTATAAAATTGCAGTCATAATCTCTTATAAAATTGCAGTCATACTAATTTTTTTTTAAGAATTACTTATTTTATTTATTTATTTATTTTTTAATTTGACCAGAGAGAGACACAGAGAGAGAGAGAGAGAGAGAGAGAGAGAAAGGGAAAGTGAGAAAGTAAGCCACTAAGTCCAAGACTCGAACGGTGGTTGGCCATGCGGGAGTGTCTAGCACCTTAACCACCATACCACCTGCTGGTGCCCGATACTGATTTTTTTTTTTAACAAAACTCTTTTTTTGTATAGTTATTTATTTTATTTATTCATTCATTCATTCTAATTTGACCAGAGAGAGACAGAGAGAAAGAGTGAGAAAGCAAGCTGCCAGGTCCGGGACTCAAACCGTGGTCAGCCATGTGGGAGTGTCCAGCACCCTAACCACCATGCCACCTGCTGGTCCCGATACTGATTTTTTAAAAATAATTATTTTATGGGGACCAGCAGTTAGCGTAATGGCTATGTCGCTGGACTCCCACGTTGTCGACCGCGGTTCAAGTCTCAGACCCGGTGGCTTAAAAATCACGCTGGGTGCATGTGCGTGCGTGCCCAAGATCCCGAGAGGAGAATGGAGGAGAAGGGATTGCGGTGTGGCCATCCCCCTGGGGGGTGATTTCTCGCTTTCTGTCTCTCTGTCTTTCTCTGTGTGTCTGGCGAGTGCATGCGCCCTATAGCAAAAAAAAAAAAAAAAAAAAAAAAAAACCTCTCCAAAAATATATATATATTTTATGTAACTTTATTTATTTTAATTTGACCAGAGACGGATTGGGGGGGGTGAGAAAGTAAGCTGCCAGGTTTGGGACTCAACCACGGTCAGCCATGTGGGAGTCCACTGCTCTTAACCACCATGCCACCTGCCGGCCTGCACTCATACTAATTTAACTTTTTAGACATTAGGAGCTTCTGGGGTCCAGCACTTGGAGTGGTAGTTAAGGTGCTGGGTTCCCCCTTGCTAACTGTGGTTCAAGTCGTGGACCTGGTGGCTTGAAAATCAGGCCGGTGTATGTATGTGCATGTCCAAAATCTCAAGAGGAGAATGAAGGAGAAGGGATTGTATTATGGTGTGGCCATCCCCCAGGAGGCCGATTTCTCGCTTTGCTTCACTCAATTTCTGTCGTTTTCTCTCTCTCTCTGATAAGCACACATACCCTATGGCAGAAAACTTTAAGCAATGAAAAAAGTAAGAAAGAAACCAAAAATAAAAAAAAAGTAGAAGCTTTTCTTACTCTGATCAGAATCAGGTATAAATGAATTTCTTCTAAAAAGTGTTATTTCTATAGTCAAGTCTTACATAAAATTGAGATCATTCTATGTTGAACAGAATGATCAACATATGTTCATCTGCTTGTAAGGTTTCTGTACTTGTCATGGCTGGATTTGAAAAACTGTTCATCCAAAAAAAGAGAAAAAAACTTATTCATCCATATTCTACTAGCGGTGGTGCACTGGTGTTATGGTTGAACCCACATGGTAAGAGACCCGAGTCTACATCCTAGACTTCCCATAACATGTTGGATACATGTGAGTGTACTTTTGGTTCTGACTGACTGAGGCTGAGGTCGGTCACATTGTGAGGACCCACTGAGTTGCTTGTCTCTCTGCCTCTCTCTCATGGAAAAAAATAAATTTATTAAGAAGAAAGTTTTTTATTAAATTTATCAAAGGGGGGAACCAGCAGTTAGCGTAATGGCTATGTCGCTGGACTCCCACGTAGTTGACCACGGTTCGCATCCCTGACCTGGTGGCTTACAACTCACGCCAGGCGCGTGTGCGTGCGTGCCCAAGATCCCGAGAGGAGAATGGAGGAGAAGGGATTGCGGCGTGACCATCCCCCCTGGGGGGTGATTTCTCGCTTTCTGTCTCTATGTTTCTCTCTCTGTCTGTTTGGCGAGCGCACGCGCCCTATAGCTAAAACCTCTCCAAAAAAAAAAAAAAAAAAAAAAAAAAAAAATTTATCAAAGGGTAGGGACCAGTGTGTGGTGGGGTGGTTAAGGCACTGGACACTCCCACATGGCCAACCGGGGTTCGAGTCCTGGACCTGGTGGCTTGCTTTCTCACTTCCTCTCTCTCTCACTCTCACCCTCTGTGTCTCTCTGGTCAAATTAAAAAAATCAATGAATGAGGGACCAGCAGTTAGCGTAATGCCTATGTTGCTGGACTCCCATGTAGTCAACTGTGGTTCGAGTCCCGGACCCGGTGGCTTAAAACTCACACCAGGCACGTGTGTGTGCGTGCCCAAGATCCCGAGAGGAGAATGGAGGAGAAAGGATTGCGGCGTGGCCATCCCCCCCGGGGGGTGATTTTTCCCTTTCTGTCTCTCTGTCTCTGTCTGTCTGGCGAGCGCACGCGCCCTATGGCAAAAACCTCTCAAAAAAAAATCAGTGAATGAATAAATAAAAAATAAAATAAATAAGTAAAAAAAATTTATCAAAGGGTGTGTGTGCTTTTGGAGGGAGGGGTAGGCAGAAGAGAGAAGACGAGAAACTAAGTGAATACCCTTCATGGTGCATGGTCACCTGGAAGTCCTTTCTTCCTCATTCTTTTCTGTTGAGGTTTTTGGACTGTACTCACATATGCAGTGGGTTTTTCAAGCTGTGGGGTTCTCACAGTCACCCATGTGGTATCTAGCTGCCTTAACCACCAGGCCACGGACTGACCCAGGAGAATTTTTTTATTATAAAATGTAAGTGAGAAGATAAAACCTGTATTTCTTTTATAGTCCATTGTTGGGTTAAAGTACTTTAATTTTTAGTGATAAAAATTAATGTTACGTTTTATTAAAGATGTCTCATACCTTCTAAGAAAACCTCTCCAAATTAAAAATTTCTAAAAAAGGTACTAGAGAGACCAGCAGATGGTGTAATGGCTATGTCGCTGGACTCCCATGTAGTAGACCGTGGTTCGAGTCCTGGATCTGGTGGCTTAAACTCACACCGGGCTGTGTGCATGCGTGCCCAAGATCCCGAGAGGAGAACGGAGGAGAGGGATTGCGGTGTGGCTATCCCCCCGGGAAGTGATTTATCACTTTCTGTCTGTCTGTCTCTGTCTTTCTGGCAAGCGTATGTGACCTATAGCAAAAAAAAAAAAAAAAAAAAAAAAAAACTCTCCAAAAAAAAAAAAGGTACTAGAAACAGTTTTTTTAGTTTGGGTGTCTCTTGTCATTTATTAACAATTATTCCTGTATCCGTCCCTTCCATTTGTTCTAGAAGCATATTTTTTTGTTCTGAAATACAGGATAAGGCTTTATCTTCGTCGTCTTTTTTTTTTTTTTTTTTTTGGAGAGGTTTTGGTAATAGGGCGTGCGCGCTCGCCAGAGAGACAGAAAGCGAGAAATCACCCCCGAGTGGGGATGGCCATGCCGCAATCCCTTTTCCTCCATTTTCCTCCCAGGATCTTGGGCATTAACGCACACGCGCCTGGCGTGATTTAAGCCACTGGATCCGGGACTTGCACTGTGGTCGACTACATGGGAGTTCATCGACATAACCATTACACTAACTGCTGGTCCCCAGGCTAAGGCTATAGTTTCTTAGTGACAAAATTAAATGACCCTTTGGGGCCAGCAGGTGGTGTGGAAGTTAAGACAACTGGATCCCACATGGCTGGGTTTGAGTCTTAGACCCGGCGACTTGGAAAATAAGCCCAGACACATGTGCATGTGTGTCCAAAATCCCAAGAGGAGAATGCAAAAGGGATTGTGATGTAGCCATTCCCTCCATGGGGTGACTTTTCACTTTCTCTCTTTTTGTATCTCTCTGGAGAGCACACATACCCTATAGGGAAATAAAACAAAACAAAAGGTAGAAGAATTTCTCAAAATATACATAATCAGCATGTAAGCAAAGTAGTAAAAGTACAGGCTATTAAGTCCTTGCATGATGGAAATACTACAGCTTGTTAAAAATAACAATGGCCATTATACATTAGGTTATTATTTAGATATGACTACATATAATTGTACTCTAACTCATTTTTAAAACTGAGAAGGGGTTAATCCTTTTGATAATTTATTTTCTCAAATAGTTTTATGCAGGTTTACAAGTAGGTAAATTATATTAGTTACACATTCAGAGTTTAGTTTCTGAGAACAATTATCAAATAATAGAATGGCACAGAACACTCTGATATGCAGTCACCAATAGTAATAAAACTGTCACTTAGCATATCCTAATTTCACCATTTATTAGTTGCATAACTTTTTATTTTAAAAAATTTGTTGTGGGATCAGCAGATGGTGTAACGGTTACATCAGTGGACTCCCATGTAGTTGACCGCGGTTCAAGTCCTGTACCTGGTGGCTTAAAATTCATGCTGGGCGTGACGTTTGAGCTGTGGGCAACCCCTTTCAGGGAGTAGGACAACTGAAGATTTTCTGCCCAGACTTTACCCTCCTGACTCCCAAGATCTAGTAGGAAAGACCAATCATAAACCATCTACATTTGAGCTCTAAGCAGTTCCTTTCAGAGACTAGGACAGCTGAAGATTTTTCTGCCCAGATTTCACCCTCCTGATCTCAAGTTGTACCTCTACATACTGAGCTTCCAGACCGGTCTAGGTGCACAGTAGCTAAATATCTGAATACTTTTAGGGTCAGGGTAATCCTCAATTCCCACAGAATCTGCTGCACAAAGGGAGAAAAACGGAACTGTAGAGAGATTACAGAACACCTCCTGCACACCTCTATAAACATACAGATTTAACTCCAAAAATTAGGATGAAAAGGTATAATTCATCAGATGACCAGAAACCACTGTAGAGGCACAAGAAATATCAGAAGCCAAGAAAATATCTTTCTCCAAGGGAAAAGATTAACTCCTCATCCTCCACATGGAAATGTCAGATAAAGAATTTAGGATATTCATAGTAACAAAGCTAAGAGAGATGCAAGAGAAGAGAGACAATGAACTCCAGAAGATGCAGGAGCAAAGAGAGAGCGAGTTCCAGGAGGTGAGGAAGTTCTTTCACAATTTGAAAGAGGAAATACACACCATAAAAAAGAATCAAATGGAATTATTAGAGATGAAGGCTGTAATACAGGAAATCAAAACTTCCCTTGAAAATATTAAAAGCATATTAGATCATCCAGAAAATTGAATCCCAGATGTAGAAGATAGAACCTCTGACCTAGCGGGACTAGCAGTTGGCGTAATGGCTATGTCGCTGGACTCCCATGTAGTCGACCACAGTTCGCGTCCCAGACCCAGTGGCTTAAATTCACGCCGGGCGCATGTGTGTGCATGCCCAAGATCCTGAGAGGAGAATGGAGGAGAAGGGATTGTGGCGTGGCCATCCCCTCTGGGGGGTGATTTCTTGCTTTCTGTCTCTCTGTGTCTGTCTGGCGAGCGCACGTGCCCTATAGCAAAAACTTCTCAAAAAAAAAAAAAAAAAAAAGAACCTCTGACCTAGCAAAATTCACTGAAAAGACTGAGAAAATAACCTCCCAAAATGAGAATGATATAGGAGAAATATTGGATACCATTAAATGCCCAAATGTTAGATAATAAGTATCGAGAAGGTGAAGAAACTAATCAGGGCATTGATAATCTATTCTATGAAATCCTGGAAGAAAATTTCCCAAACCTAGAGAGACATTTCAGATATCCAGATCCAAGAAATACAAAGGACCCCACATAGAATCAACCCAAGAAGATCTCCAAGGCAAGCATAGCCAGATGGGCCAAAACCACAGACAGAGATAAGATACTAAAATTGGCAAGAGAGAAACATCAAGTTATTCTCAAGAAATATCCCATCAGGCTAGCCTCAGACCTCTCGTGGGAAACAATGCAAGCAACGAAAGAATGGGAAAATATATTGAGTGTTGAGTGAAAAACAATTTCAACCAAGAATACTATACTCAGCAAGATTACCTTTCACATGGAATAAAAGACAAAAACGTTCTCAGATAAACAAAACCTGAAAGAATTTACCAACACCAGACCAGCTCTCCAAGAAGTCCTGAAGGGAGTGCTATTCCAGGAAATGAGTCAGAAACACAGAAATAAGAGTACAAAAAACAACCAAGGGAATGGCCAACTCAATGGTCGGGACAAATCTGGAAAGATAAGAAATAACATTGAATATTAACTTCCATAATTTAAATGGAAAGATCAAACCCCATTAACACTGCAAATTCAACAGAAGAGAGACTAATTATATGAGACTGAACTGATGAAATAGAATTTTATGACTTTTGACTAAAACATTACTGATTTCCCTCTGTGCTTTGTTTTCCAGATTGAAGAATTTCTGTCTTCTCTTGAACGATTGATAAACCTATCATCTACCTACTGTTTGAACTGAATCCTAACCTTTTCCTGGCTTTAAACTTTAAGCAAACTTCTCTTGACATTTCTTGATTTTAATCTATTAAAACTAAAACTATTTTTCTTTAAATTACAAATGTAGGGCCAGCAGGTGGCGTGGTGGTTAAATGCACAGAACTCCCACATGGCTGACCACGGTTCAAGTCCTGGACCTGACAGCTTTCTCTCTCTCTCTCTCTCTCTCTCTCTCTCTCTCTGTCGCTCTGTGTGTCTCGCTCTGATCAAATTTAAAATAACAATAATGAGGGGCCAGCAGGTGGCATGGTGGATAGAGACACTGGATTCCCACATGGTCAATCATAGTTCGAGTTCTGGATCTGGAGGCTTGCTTTCTCGCTTTCTCTCTCTGTCTGTCTGGTCAAATTAAAAAATAATAAGAAATGGAATTAAATAAATAAATACTTGGGACCAGCAGTTAGTGTAGTGGCTATGTCGCTGGACTCCCATGTAGTTGACCACGGTTGGAGTCCTGGACCCAGCGGCTTAAACTCACGCCAGGTGCGTGTGCGTGCGTGCCCAAGATCCCGAGAGGAGAATGGAGGAGAAGGGATTGCGGCGTGGCCATCCCCTCTGGGGGGTGATTTCTCGCTTTCTGTCTCTCTGTCTTTCTGATGAGCGCATGCGCCCTATAGCAAAAACCTCTCCAAAAATAGATAAATAAATAAATACTTAAAAATGACAATAATGATAAAATAAAATAATTCTTAACAAAATTTAAAAGTGTTAAAAATACCTATTTATGACTGCAGTAAGCTATATAGCCCCAACTAGGTGCTACTTTATAGGATGTTTATTCTACTCACTGAGGTTTATGTCTCAAGTCAGACATGTGTTCATAGATATATATATATCAGCTGCACTTGCTATTGAAAGTATTTAGGTTAATTAAGATCTTTTGTGAATCAATAAAATATGAAAAAAAAAAAAGGCATGGAAAGCAGTTGTAGGTACCAGAGACAGTATGGGAGGAGGGTGGAAAGTGACAGAAGGTGAGAGATAGGAAATGGGGTGGAGGGAAGCTAGATGTATAAGAAACAGGAAATGGGGGACCAGCAGTTGGTGTAATGGCTGTGTTGCTGAACTCCTATGTAGTCGACCACAGTTTGAGTCCCAGACCTGGTGGCTCAAACTCACGCCAGGCGCGTGTGCATGCATGCCCAAGATCCCAAGAGGAGAATGGAAGAGAAAGGATTGCGACGTGACCATCCCCCCTGGGGGGTGATTTCTCGCTTTCTGTCTCTGTCTCTCTCTGTCTTTCTGGTAAGCGTACATGTCCTATAGCAAAAACCTTTCCCAAAAAACAAACAAAAATACAGGAAATGGAAATATATTTGTTGACGATAACATGTATGGTAATATCCTTGATTGAGCTAATACACAGTGTATTCTGGATGAAAAATCTCATTTTGTATACTGTAATGATGTATAGTGAATTAATGTAAATTAATACATTTAAAATTTTAAAATTAAATAAAACGAAAAATTCATGCCAGGTGCATGTGTGTGCATGCCTAAGATCCTGAGAGGAGAATGGAGGAGAAGGGATTGTGGCATTGTCAACCCCCAGGGGGTGATTTCTTGCTTTCTGTCTCTTTAACTCTGTGTTTCTGGTGAGTGCATGTACCCTTTAGCAAAAATCTCTTAAAATTTTTTTGTTATAGGTAGAGAGAAAGAAAGTGAGAAAGCACCTCCCAGGAGGATTGACCACACCCCAGTTACTTCTTTATTCTCATCATGGGATTTTGGGCATGTAGAGATATGCACCTGGTGTGTTTTTCAAGCTCGTGGGTCCAGGACTCAAACTGGGCAGTAAGCCATGTGGGATCCAGCTGCTTTAACCACCATGCCACTGGCTAGCACTAGCTGCGTAACTTTTTTTTAAAACTATATTTATTTAATTTTATTTGTTACTATTTTTAACTTGAACAGAGAGAGACAGAGAGAGAGAGAAAGTGAGAAGGCGATCCAGTAGGTCTGGGACTTAAACGACAGTCGGCCACATGGGAGTCCAGTGCCTTAACCACCATGCCACCTGCTGGCCTGAACGTTTTTAAGCCTTACGGTTTTTAAAAAGAACATGTATTTAGGGACCAGCAGTTAGCGTAATGGCTATGTCGCTGGACTCCCATGTAGTCAACCGCGGTTCGAGTCCCTGACCTGGCGGCTTAAACTCACGCCGGGCACGTGTGCGTGCATGCCCAAGATCCCGAGAGGAGAATGGAGGAAAAGGGATTGCGGCGTGGCCACCCTCCTCCCCCGGGGGGTGGTGATTTCTCACTTTCTGTCTCTCTGTCTCTCTCTGTCTTTCTGGTGAGCGTATGCACCTTATAGCGAAAACCTCTCAAAAAAAAGAAAGAAAAAAAAACCCATGTATTTAATTAATTTTATTTATTATTACTACTATTTTTTAATTTGGAGAGAGAGAGAGAGGAAAGTGAGAAAGCAATCTTCTAGGTCCAGGATTTGAATCACAGTTGGCCATGTGGGGTAGTCCAGTGCCCTAACTACCAAGCCATCTGCTGGTCCCTTAAGCCTCACTTTAAGAAAAAAATCTGGGACCAGTAGATGGCATAATGGTTACGTTGCTGGATTCCTATGTAGTGGACTGTGGTTCAATTTCCAGACGAGTGACTTAAACTCAGGCCAAGTGTGTATGTGTGCCTGCCCAAAATCCCAAGAGGAGAATGGAAGAGAAGGGATTGGGGCATGGCCAAACCCTCAGGGGTGATTTCTTGCTTTCTGTTTCTCCTATAGCAAAAATCTCTCAAAAAATTAATAAAATAAAAATAATAAAAATCTGTAATGTAAGGATAATAGTATCTACTGGACTATTAAACTTAAATAACATAATCTTTATTAAGTACTTAAGGGATTACCTGATACAGGGTAAGCACTCAGTAAGATGTTGGCTATCATATACTAGCTGCTTAATAAATATTTATGAATGAATACATGGAATCTAATATTTAATTCTTTAAAAAGGTATTTGCAGGACCAGCAGTTTGCATAATGGCTATGTCGCTGGACTCCCATGTAGTTGACCACGGTTCGCGTCCTGACCCGGTGGCTTGAAACTCACGCTGGGCTCATGTGCGTGCGTGCCCAAGATCCCAAGAGGAGAATGGAGGAGAAGGGATTGCGGCATGGCCCTCCCCTTTGGGGGTGTGATTTCTCGCTTTCTGTCTCTGTCTCTGTCTGTCTGGCGAGCACACGCGCACTGTAGCAAAAACCTCTCAAAATAAAAAAAGAAAGGTATTTGCCATAGGGCATGTGCACTTGCTGGAGAGACAACAGAGAGAGGGAGACTGAGAAATCATCCCCTGGAAGGATGACCACATTGCAGTCTCTTCTACTTTCTCCTTTTGGGATATTGGGCATGGTACATGAATATACTCCTGGTGTGGTGTGGTGTGGTGTGGTGTGGTGTGGTGTGGTTTTCTTTCTTTTCTTTTCTTTTCTTTCCTTTTCTTTCCTTTCCTTTCCTTTCCTTTCCTTTCCTTTCCTTTCTCTTTCTCTTTCTCTTTCTCTTTCTCTTTCTCTTTCTCTCTTTCTTTCTTTCTTTCTTTCTTTCTTTCTTTCTTTCTTTCTTTCTTTCTTTCTTTCTTTTTTTTAAAGATTTTTGTTTGTTTTAGGTCACATGTGCTCACCAGAAAGGCAGAGAGAGGCAGAGAGACAGAAACTGAGAAATCACCTCCCAAGGGGTATGGCCACACAATATCCATTATCCATTCTCCTCCTGGGATTTTGGGCCTGCATGTATATGTGCCCGTCACTTGCATGCTTTTCAAGTCTTCAGGTCCAGGACTCAAACTGTGGTCAGCCATGTGGGAGCCCAGCACCTTAACCACCACATCACTTGCTGGCCCCAGAATCTAATATTTAAAAATGAATTGTTTTGGGACCGGCAGTTAGCATAATGGCTATGTCGCTGGACTCCCATGTAGTCGACCGCGGTTCGAGTCCCGGACCCGGTGGCTTAAACTCACGCCGGGCGTGTGTGCATGCGTGCCCAAGATCCCAAGAGGAGAATGGAGGAGAAGGGATTGCGGCGTGGCCATCCCCCCTGGGGGGTGATTTCTCGCTTTCTCTCTGTCTGTCTGGCGAGTGCACGCGCCCTATAGCAAGAACCTCTCAAAAAAAAAAAAAAATTGTTTTGGGAACAGCAGATGGCAATGGTTACATCGCTGGACTCCCACATAGTTGACTACGATTCAAGTCCTGGACCCAGTGGCTTAAAACTCAGGATGCGTGCATGTGCGCATGTGCCCAAAATCCTGAGGGGAATGGAGAAGGGATTACGATGTGGCTGTTGCCTCTAGGGGGTGATTTCTCACTTTTTGTCTGTCTCCTGCCATCATACATGCCCTATAGCAAAAATCTCTAAAAGAAACAAAAAAAACCAGAAACCAAACCCCCCCCAAAAAACGAATGAATTGAATTCTTTTATTTTGATTTGAAGTTGGATTTATACTCTTTTTTTTTTTTAAGAGGTTTTCGTGATAGTGCGTGTGCGCTCGCCAGCCAGACAGAGAGAGACAGAAAGCTAGAAATCACCCCCCCCCCAGGGGGGGGATGGCCACACCGCAATCCCTTCTCCTCCATTCTCCTCTTGGGATCTTGGGCACGCATGCACACGCACCCGGCATGAGTTTTAAGCCACCGGGTCCAGGACGCGAACCGCAGTCGACTACGTGGGAGTCCAGCAACATAGCCATTACGCTAACTGCTGGTCCCTGAAGTTGGATTTATAAATTTGGAATCAGGGAGCTGTTAGGTCGCATGGTGGTTGAGGTGCTGTACTTCCACATAGCTGACCATGGCTTTAGTCCTGGACCCGGTGACTTGCTTTCTCTCTCTCTCTCTCTTTCTCTGCTTGTGTGTGTGTCTCTCTCTCTCTGATCAAATTAAAAATAATAATAATGGGACCGGCAGGTGGCATCATGGTTAAGAACACTGGACTCTCTCATGGCTGACTATGGTTCAAGTCCTGGACCTGGCGGCTTGCTTTCTCACTTTCTTGCTCTCTCACTCTGTCCCTCTCTGGGTCAAATTAAAAATAAATAAAGTCAAATAAAAATAATTCCTTAATACAAATAGTAATAATAATAACTGGGGCCAGCAGATGGCCTAAGGGTTACATTGGTGAACTCCCAGATAATTGACTGGTTTTAGCCCCAGACCTGGTAGCTTAAAACTCACGCCAGGTGTGTGTGCATGTGTGCCCAAGATCCTGAGAACAAAAATGGAGAAAAAGGGACTGTGATATGGCCATTCCCCCAGAGGGTGATTTCTTGCTTTCTGTCTCTCTGGCAAGCACACACGTCTTATAGCAAAAATCTCTATTTAAAAAAAAAAAAAAAAGGAGACCCAGCAGGTGATGTGGTGATTAAGGCGCTGGGCACTCCTGCATGACTGACCGTGGTATGAGTCCCGGATCTGTTTGCTTGCTTTCTTACTTTCCCTCTCCTCTCTTTCTCTGTGTATCTCTCTCTGGTCAAATTAAAATAAATGAATGAAAAATAAAATTAAATAAAATGATTCTTTAGAAAAAAAAAACTCAGGAGAATCAGCGGGTGGCATGGTGGTTAAGGCGCTGGACATGCCGCGAGTGTGTGCACGCGTGCCCAAGATTCTGAGAGGATAATGGAGGAGAAGGGATTGCAGTGTGGCCATCCCCCCTGGGGGGTGATTTCTCGCTTTCTGTCTCTTTGTCTTTCTGGCGAGCGCATGTGCCTTATAACAAAGACATCTCAAAAAAAAAAAAAAAAGAAAGAAAGAAAAAAAGAAAAAGAAGGACTTTCCTCTAAACCAGTGCTTTCAAAGTTTCAAGCTGTGACCCATTAATACCTTGTGAATTGAATTTAGTAAATTACAACAATAATTAGAAAAATATGGAGCCAGATGGTGGTGCAGTAGTAATGCAGCTAGACCCACATGCTAAGGTCCTGGGTTCTCTGCTAAGACCTCCCTCCGTACACCTAGTACACAGTGTTTGGGTTGGCTGATGCTAACTCAGAGGCATCCTTTGTAGGTGTGTCTTCACCTTGAAAGTAGTGTAAGGCCCCTGTTGGTGGTACCTATCTTCCCTTCTTTGTCCCATTTTCTCTCTGAAGAAATAAGTAAATGGATTAAAAAAAAAAAGATTTAGGGCCATAGGACAGTGATTAGGTTCTATGTATAAGGAGACAGATCCCACATGGCCTACAGTGGTTCCAGTTCCTGCTCCAGCAGCTTGATAAACACACTGGGCAAATGTGCTTGTGTGCCCAAAATGCCAGTGGGATGGAGACATGGAAGAAAGAGAGTTGTGATGTTTGACTAGACCCCATTGAGGGGACAGGATTCTTTCTCTCTCTGGTGAACATATGCCCTCTGGCAATTTTTAAAAATAATCTTTGGGCCAGCCAGTGGCATGGTGGTTAGGGCAGCTGGATCCCACATGGCTGACTGAGGGCTTGAGTCCTGGACCTGGCAGTTTGAAAGCACTCTGGGGATCAGCAAATTACATAATGGTTAACATTGTTGGACTCCCATGTAGTTGACCATGGTTTGAATCCTGGACCTGGCAGCTTAAAACTCATGTTGGGCATGTGTGCGTGTGTGCCCGAAATCCTGAGAGGAGAATGGAGGAGAAGGGATTGAACTTGACTATTACCCCGGGGGTTGATTTACTGATGTCTGTCTGTTTGTAGAGCGCATGCGCCCGATAGCAAAAATCTCTCTAACATAAAGAAAGAAAGAAAAAACACTTCAGGTGTGTGTTCCTGTGCTAAATCCTGGAAGAACAGAGGAATAGGGATTATGGTGTGGCCATCCCCCCTGGGGGGTAAGTTCTCACCCCCCCCCCCAACCACCCGCCCCTCCTTACCTATCTCTCCAGTGAGTATATACCCCCAGGGCAAAAACTAAACAACAACAACAAACTTAAAAAATATAATGGGAAATATCAGAGCGTGCTATATTAGTAAAGGTAAACATTATTATGGGAAGCTTTTGTTTGCCATATTGCTCTGGGTATCCGTTTTTTGTTGTTGTTGTTTTTTTTTTTCTTTTTTTAAATTTCATTTTCACTTTATCCCTTTTATTATTATTATTATTATTATTATTTTAATTTGCCAGAGGGCATATTTGCTTGCCAGCAAGAGAGGGAGAGGTGGAAAGTACTTTACATAGGTCATGATCATGCTGTAGTCTCTTTTCTGTTTTTTCCTTTTCATGATTTTGGATATATGTACATGCTCACTGTGTTTTCCATGCCACCAGGCTGGGAATCGAACTGCATGATTAGCCACATTGGGGATCCAGTTATCTTAACTGCCAGTTCACAGGCCAGTCCTCATCCCTTTACTTCTAACTTCATGTTTCCGAAGTATGCTTGATTTTTCTTTTTCTTTTTTTTCCCCAGCAACTGTACCTTCAATTTCTACTCACTTGAGTTCCTACCAAGTCATTTTGGATATAACTGTAATTCCTAGATCTTAGAGCTTGGGAAGGGTACTGAAAACTTTGCCCAAAGGTCCTGGGCATGGGACCAGGAGGTGTTTGGTTCCTGGGGTACTGGACTCCCACATAGTCAACTGTGGTTGGGGTCCCAGATCTGGTGGCATGATTTCTCACTTTCCTTCTCTGTCTCTTCTCTGGTGAAGGCCTGAGTCAAATTTAAAAATAATAATAATGATAAATAAAATTATATACTTCTTTAAAAATTCTTTTGATAAAATCTTATTTATTTCCATTTATTATTATTTTTAAATTTGATTAGAGAGAGATAGAGAGAAAGAGATAGTGAGCTGCCAGGTTCAGGACTCGAACTATGGTCAGCCATGTGGGAATCCAGCGCCTTTAACCACTACTCCACCTGCTGGCCCCTTAAAATTCTTTTAAAATAGTTCTTTTAAGAAAATAATTATCTTTATTTTATTTAATTAATTTTTTTGAGAGATTTTTGTTATAGGGCATGTGCGCTCGCCCGAGAGACATCAAGCGAGAAATCACCTCCCAGTGATGGCAATGCTGCAATCCCTTCTCTTTTATTCTCTTGGGATTTGGGGCATGCATGTACATGTGCCTGGGGTGAGTTTCAAGCCTCTGGGTCTGGGACTCAAATTTTAGTCAGCCATGTGGGAGTCCAGTGCCTTTAGCCACCATACCACCTGCCAGCCCAATAAATAAATTTTTAAAAAAAATTACTTTTTATTTAACTTTATTTATTATGATTATTTTTTTTTTAATTTGACCAGAGAGAGAGAGAGAAAGTGAGAAAGCAAGTCGCTAGGTTTGTGACTTTAACCATGGCCAGCCATGTGCGAGTCCAACGCCCTTAACCACCACGCCACCTGCCAGCACCCAATAAATCTTTTTTTTTTTTAATTTATCTATCTATTCATTTATTTTTTAATTTGAGCAGAGAGAGAGAGAGAGAGAGAGAGAGAGAGAAGGAAAGTGAGAAAGCAAGTCACCAGGTCCAGGACTCAAACTGTGGTCGGTCGTGTGGGAGTGTCCATTGCCTTAACCATCATGCCACCTGCTGGTTCCCCCAATAAATAACTCTTTTTTTTTTAAGAATTATTTTATTTAACTTTATTTATTATCATTATCATTATTATTTTCCAGTTTGATCAGAGAGAGACAGAGAGAGAGAGAGGAAGCGAGAAAGCAAGCCACCGAGACTTGAACTGTGGTTGGCCATGTGGGAGTCCAGCGTCCTCAACCACCACGCCACCTGCCAGCCCCTCCCCCAATAAATAAATAAAAAAAAAAAAAAGATTCTGGGTAGGGTACCACCAGTATAGTTGTTGTTTTAAAGAGGTTTTTGCCTTAGGGCGTGTGCACTCACCAGAGAGAGGAACAGACAGAAGCAGAGGGAAAATGAGAAATCGCCTCCAGGGGGAATATTGTTGCTGCAATCCTCTATTTTCCTCCTGGGATTTGGGCACACGTGTACATTCGCCCAGCATGAGTTTCAAGCCACCAGTCCGAGACTTAAACCACAGTTGGCCATGTCCAGCGACCTACCTGATACACCATCTGCTGGCCCCCAGTTTGGGGTTTGATGGTAACTTCTGAGGTTTTTATTTTGGAAATGTGTTACCATGTGTTATCGTGTATCTAGTGTCATACCCAAAGTGTGAATGTAGTTCTTCATAAATTGCAGAATTTATTAAAAAAAAAACAGCTTTATTTAAAGCATATTAAGAATATGTCTTTGGGGGAACCAGCAGTTAACGTAATGGCTATGTCGCTGGACTCCCACGTAGTCGACCACGGTTCGTGTCCCGGACCCAGTGGCTTAAAACTCACGCCGGGCGCGTGTGCGTGCGTGCCCAAGATCCCGAGAGGAGAATGGAGGAGAAGGGATTGAGGCGTGACCATCCCCCCTGGGGGTTGATTTCTCGCTTTCTGTCTCTCTGTCTCTCTCTGTCTGTCTGGCAAGTGCACGCGCCCTACAGCGAAAACCTCTCCAAAAAAAAAAAAAAAGAATATGTCTTTGGGAAGCCAGCAAGTGGCATGATGGTTCAAGGTGCTGGACTCCCACATGGCCAACTGCGGTTCAAATTCCGGACTTGGTGGCTTGCTTTTTCACTTTCTCTTTCTTTGCCTGTCTCTCTCTCTTCGAAGAGTGCACAAGTCTGTAGCAAAAATCAATAATAATACATTAAAAATAATAAAATGTCTTTGGGGCTGGCTTCATGGCCTGGTGGTTAAGGCAGCCAGGTCCCATTTGCCAGACCCTGCGATTTGAGTTCTGGACCTGGCAGCTTGAGAAACATGCCTGGTGTATGTGTGTGTGTGTGTGTGCCCAGAATCCTGACAGGATGGAGAAATGGAGGACAAGGGCTTGCATTGTGTCCAACCCCATGGGGGAGTGCTTCCCTCACCCCTTTGTCTGTCTCTATGTCTCTTTCTGACAAGCACATGCTTCCTCTGGTCTAAATAATATTAATTTTTAGTGAAATATATTATGACTAAATTTATCAAGCAAGTATATTGTCTTTTTTTTTTTTAAGTTTTGCTAGAGCATTTGTTCATTTGCCAGAGAAAAAACAGAAAAAGAGACAGAGAGGGAGGGAAAGTGAGAAAGCATCTGCCATGGGGATGCCACAATCATGCCACAATCCCTTCTCCTGTTTCTTCTTTTAGGATTTTGTGCATGCATGCACATATGCTTGGCATATGGTTTGCCATGTGGGATCTGGCTGCCTTAACCACCATGCCACCACTGGCCCTTAAGTGTATTTTTAAAATTTCCATGTACTTCAGTGTATTAAATTTAACCATTATCCTTTTATTTTTTATTTTTATTTTAAAAATATTTATTTCTTGGGGCCAGCAGGTGATAGTTAAGGCACTGGACTCCCACATGGCTGAAGGTGGTTTCAGCCTTGAACCTATGGCTTGAAAAAAATCACACTGGGTGCATGTGTGCATGTGCTCAAAATTCCAAGAGGAGAATGAAAGAGAAGTGATTGCAGCTTGGCCATCCCTCTGGGGAGTGATTTCTCTGTCTCTGTCTCTCTCTGGCAAGCACGTGCTCCTATGGCAAAAACCTAAAAAAAAAACCCCAAAACAAAACAAAAAGATATATTCACTTCTTTGATAAGAGAGAGAAAGGCAGGAGACAGTTACCCTAATATGATCCAAATGCCACCATTCATCCCAGAGTCACGGGTGCTTGCAAGCTCAGCATCTTAGGAGGTCTCTGGACATGAACCTGAAACTTTCCTATTATGTGAATCAGCCTTAAAAAGCATTGCATCTCTCTGCTTAGCCCCTGTCTGGCTTTTTTTTTTTTTTTTTTTTTTTTTTTTTTTTTTTTTTGTTATAGAGCATGTTTGTTCACCAGTGAGAGAGAGAGAGAGAAAGCATCCCTGGAGGTTGGCCATGTTGCAATCCCTTCTCTCCTTTCTCTTCTTGGGATTTTGGGCACACACACATGTGCCTGGTGTGTTTATTTATTTATTTATATTTTTAAATTAATTATTTTTTAAAAAGAATTATTTGTTGGGACCAGCAGTTAGCGTAATGGCTATGTCGCTGGACTCCCATGTAGTCGACCGTGGTTTGAGTCCTGGACCCAGTGGCTTAAACTCACGCCGGGCGCATGTGTGTGTGTGTGTGCCCAAGATCCCGAGAAGAGAATGGAGGAGAAAGGATTGCGGCGTGGCCATCCCCCTGGGGAGTGATTTCTCATTTTCTGTCTCTCTGTCTCTCTGTCTCTCTCTGTCTTTCTGGCGAGCGCATGTGCCCTATAGCAAAAAACAAAACAAAACAAAAACTCTCCCGAAAAAAAAAGAATTATTTGTTTTTAATTTTATTTATTCATTTACTTGTTTTATTTTGACCAGAGAGAGACACACAGAAAGAGAAAGTGAGAAAGCAAGCCACCAGGTCCAGGACTTGAACCATGGTCAGCCATGTGGGAATGTCCAGCGCCTTAACTACCATGCCACCTGCTGGTCCCTGTTTTTTCTTTTTTTTTTCTCTTTTTTTTTTGGAGAGGTTTTCGCTATAGGGCGCATGAGCTCGCCAGACAGACAGAGAGAGACAGAAAGCGAGAAATCACCCCCCAGGGGGGGATGGTCACTCTGCAATCCCTTCTCCATTCTCCTCTCGGGATCTTGGGCACGCATGCACACACGTCTGGCGTGAGTTTTAAGCCACCGGGTCTGGGACGCGAACCGCGGCCGACTACATGGGAGTCCAGCGACATAGCCATTACGCTAACTGCTGGTTCCCCTGTTTTTTATTTTTTTAAAGAATTATTTTATTTAATTTTACTTTTTTATTTTTATTTTTATTTGACCAGAGAGGGACAGAATGAGAGAGAGAGGGGGAGAGAGAAGGGGAGAGGAGAGGAGGGGAGGGGAGGGAGGGAGGGAGAGAGAAAGAAAGCCAAGTCTGGTACTTGAACCATGGTCAGCCATATGGCAGTCCAACACCTTTAACCACCAGGCCACCTGCCTCCCCCTGTGTGTTTTTCAAGCCTCCCTTTTGGAGCTCATATCATTTAGTTGGCCATGTGGGTTCAGCCCTTTAATTTTGATGTTTTTAATTCATATGGGATGAGTCTCTAGTTTACATTTTTGATTGATTTCTTCCAATTTCTTCCTACTGGGACTGAAAGAAAGAAAGTTTCAGAAAAAGTTGATGAAAATCATTACTAGGGTCAAAGTTTTTCGTTTTATAGACTTGGAAATTCAGTGTCACTAAAAATTGGAAAAGCTTTGTCTTTTTGCCAAAGGCATTCATAACCTTGACTGTAAAAACTGAAATTACTTATTAGTTATAACTGTACTTTGATAAGGAGACTCTCCTCTTTATGTTATACAGAAACTCTGTATGGTATATGTTATATTATTTAATACAGTCATACATTGCATAATGACGTATTGGTAATGACAGCATGTATGATGGTGGTCCCATAAGGTTATAATGAGGGGCTGGTCGGTCGTACAGTGGTAAAATGTGATGCTCTGTGAGGCTGACCTACGTGGGAAGGTTCCAGATTAGTGCCCTCTTAGGGCATACTGGGGATGTGTGGGCCCATGACCTGGGGGTTGGTTGAGTCTAAGGGTAGAGGGCAGTGTCAAAATACTGTTGAAAGTGCTACACACGCTTTTTTTATATAACAGTATTTATTTATTTATTTAAATTTGACCAGAGAGGGACAGAGTGAGTGAGTGAGTGAGTGAGTGAGTGAGTGAGTGAGAGGGAAAATGAGAAAGCAAGCCTTCAGGTCCAGGACTTGAACCACGGTTGGGCATGTGGGAATCCAGCACCTTTAACCACCATGCCACCTGCCAGCCCTGTTGCACACTCTTTATCACTGTCTATCTTTCTTGGTTATAGGAGAAATAAATAAATGTAAAATTAAAAAATAGGCTGTACGTTATAGCTTATGTGTGTATTAGGTTATACTATCTAGGGTTGTGTGAGTACACTGTGATGTTCGCACATCACCTAACAATGCTTATGTCAGAATGTATTCCTGCTGGGACCAGCAGTTAGTGTAATGGCTATGTCTCTGGACTCCCATGTAGTCGACTGTGGTTCAAGTCCCGGACCCGTGGCTTAAACTCACACCGGGTGTGTGTGTGTGCGTGCCCAAGATCCCGAGAGGAGAATGGAGGAGAAGGGATTGCGGAGTGGCCATCCCCACTGGGGGGTGATTTCTTGCTTTATTAATCTTTCTGTCTCTCTCTGTCTGTCTGGCGAGTGCACGTGCCCTATAGCAAAAACCTCTCCAAAAAAAAAAAAAAATAGAATGTATCCCTGCTAAATGATGAATGACTGTAATCTCATGCTGTGTAAATGTTAGACGACGAACGTGATGTATAAAACCATCACGTGATGGGGGTACAGTATTTCATTTAGTTTTTGCTTTTTAGAATTCAAGGTTTCTGAGTCGCAGAGGGGCAATGTAATATGCTCACCTTTGGGGCCAGCAAATGGTGTAGTAGTTAAGGTGCTGGACTCCCACCTGGCTGACTGCGGTTCAAGTGTCGAACCCAGCAACTTGAAATGAGAGAAAGAGAAAAACACCTTCCACAGGGCTTAGTTATGCCACAATCCCTCTTCTCTAGTCTTCAAGCCTGTCAAGATGATGGACACACACACGTGCACACACACACACACACACACACACCTAGCATGTTTATAGGATGACTGGGTTAGGTACTTTCATTACCTGGGCATGTGGCTTCCAGCTCTTGTTGGAGTTACAGTTACAGTCCAGCTTGCTACCAGCTGCAAAGGCTGTGTCAAAAATTCTATACTTAAGGGGCCAGGAGATGGAATAGTGGTTAAGGCGCTGGATTCTCAATGGTTGACTGCTGTTTGAGTCCCAGACCTGGTGACTTGAAACTCATGCTTAGCACATGTGCGTGCGTGCCTGCCCAAAATCCCGAGAGGAGAATAGAGGAGAAAGGATTGCAGCATGGCCATCCTCCCTAGGTGGTGATTTCTTGCTTTTTGTCTCTCTGTTTCTGTCTGTCTGGTCAGCGCATGCGCCCTACAGCAAAAATCTCTTGGGAAAAAACTCTATTCTTAATACTAGCAGTTAATTTTTTCTACTACAAGGACTAGCAGTTGGTGTAATGGCTATGTTGTTGGATTCCCACGTAGTCAACCATGGTTCGAGTCCTGGACCTGGTGGTTTAAACTCATGCTGGGTGCATGTGCCTGCGTGCCCAAGATCCCAAGAGGAGAAAGGAGGAGAAGGGATTACAACATGGCCATCCCCCCGGGAGGTGATTTCTTGCTTTCTGTCTTTCTGTCTATCTTTGTCTTTCTGGTAAGTGCACGTGCCCTATAGCAAAAACCTCTCCAAAAAAAAAAAGAAAAGAAAAAGAAGAAAGAGGCTCTTATCATTGGGCTCAGTTTCCCCCACCATTTTTATTAAAAAAATTTTTTTTCTACTGTAGGACATTTGTTTCCACAAATAGAAATACTTTCTTATCTTTGCCTTTTTACAATTCTTTTACTCTTGATTAAATTTTTGGCAGTGGGACCAGCAGAAGACATAGTGGTTACATTTCTGGACTCCCACATGGCCGATTGTGGTTCGAGTCCCGGACCTGGTGGCTTGAAAATCATGTTTGGCACGAGACCAGCATTTGGCATAATAGCTATGTCGCTAGACTCCCATGTAGTCGACTGCGGTTCGAGTCCCAGACCTGGTTGGTGGCTTAAACTCATGCTGGGCACGTGTGTGTGCGTGCGTGTCCAAGATCCTGAAAGGAGAATGGAGGAGAAGGGACTGCGGCATGGCCATCCCCCTGGGGGGTGATTTCTCTCTTTCTGTATGTCTCTCTGGTGAGTGCATGTGCCTTATAGCAAAAACATCTCAAAAAAAAACAAGAAGAAAGAAAATTATGCTGGGCAGAAGTGCGTGTATGCCCAAGATTCTTAGAGGAGAATGGAGAAATGATTGTGGTGTGCCCATCTCCCCTGGGGGATGATATCTCACTTTCTCTCTTAACTGTCTGTCGCTTTCTGGCGAGTGCATGCGCCCTAAGGCAAAATCCTCTCAAAAAATATTTTTGTGTGGCATTATTTTTATTTATTTATTTTTTTGAGAAGTTTTCGCTACAGGGCACGTGCGCTCACCAGACAGACAGAGAGAGAGACATAGAGACAGAAAGTGAGAAATCACCCCCCAGAGGGGATGGTCACGCCGCAATCCCTTCTCCTCCATTCTCCTCTCGGGATCTTGGGCACGCACGCACACGTGCCCAGCGTGAGTTTTAAGCCACCGGGTCCGGGACGCGAACCGCGATCGACTACGTGGGAGTCCAGAGACATAGCCATTACGCTAACTGCTGGTTTCCTTTGTGTGGCATTATTTTATAAACATATTTAAACACAGAAATACTTTGTCGCTATCTAACTAGAGATAAAAGATGTTTTATTCCATTTTCAAATTATTTGTTCTTTTCTAGAGAATGAGAAGTTATCAGTAACAACTCTAGATCAAAGAAAATAATCTAAAGGTGAACTTTTTTTAATAGAGGTTTTTGCCTTAGGGTGTGTGCGTTCTCTGGAGAGACAGAGACAGTGAGAGGGAAAGTGAGAAATCACCCCTGGGGGAATGGCCACATTACAATCCCTTCTCTTTCGTTCTTCTTCCCTCATCTCGGGCACACATGCACATGTACTTGGAGTGATTTTCAAACATTCAGGTCCAGGACTTGAAACAGTCGGCCATGTGGGAGTCTAGTGATGTAACTGCTATGCCATTTGCTCCCCCTAAGCAGTCTTTAAAAAAAAATATTTATTTATTCATTTATTTATTTTTTAATTTGATGAGAGAGAGAGAGAAGAGGGAAAGTGAGAAAGTAAGCCGTTAGGTCTGGGACTTGAACTGTGGTCAGCCATGTGGGAGTCCAGTTCCTTTAACCACCACACCACCTGCCAACTCTGAATATTGTTTTTTTTTTTTTTTTTTTAAGTCTTTTTTTTTTTTGGAGGGAGTTTTGCTATAGGGCGCGTGTGCTCACCAGAGAGAGACAGACAGTGAGAAAGCATCTTCCAGGAAGGTTGGCCATACCATAGTCCCTTCTCCTCCATTCTCTTGGGATTTTGGGCACGCACAAATGCACATGTGCCTGGGATGAGTTTCAAGCTGCCAGGTCTGGGACTTGAACTACGGGAGTCCAGTGACTTAACCACTACTCTGCTTGCTGGCCCCCCAGATTTTAATACCAATTTTTTTTAGAGAGGTTTTTGTATAGGGCATGTGCGCTCGCCAGAAAGACAGACAGAGACAGAAAGTGAGAAATAACCCCCCAGGGGGGATCGCCATGCCACAGTCCCTTTTCCTCCATTCTCCTCTTGGGATCTTGGGCACACATACACGTGCCTGGTGTGAGTTTAAGCCTCCGGGTCAGGGACTCGAACCACGATTGACTACATGGGAGTCTAGTGACGCAGCCATTATGCCATCTGCTGGTCCCCGATATCAGTGTGTTTTCTTGATTTATTCAGGTAGCATAGCACTGTGCTAAGTGATTCAGAAAGTTTTGAAACAGTGCCCCTTTTATTTTTTTTAAATTCTTCATTTTTCTGTAGGGCATGTACATTTTTCAGAGAGAGCTATATAGAGAGATAGAAAGTAAGAAAGTATACCCTAGAGAGGATGACCACACCACAACTCCTTTTCCTCACAGGATTTTGGGTATGCACTTACACACTTCCGGCATGTTTTTAAAACTTCCTGATTTGGGACTCGAACTGTACAGTCAGTCATGCGGGATCTGGCTGTCTGAACCTCTACGCTAGTAGCTGGCCCAAAATTTTACAAGACCTTTAAAAATTATGAAAAACTTTTTGGGAGGACCAGCAGGTGGTATGATGTTTAAGGTGCTGGACTCTCACGTGGCTGACTGTGGATTGAGTCCCAGACCTGGCGGCTTGAAAATCACACACTCTGTGTGTGTGTGTGTGTGTGTGTGTGTGTGTGTGTGTTTGTGTGTGTGCATGCACGCACTTAAAATCCCAGGAGAATGGAGAACGAACTGTGGCGTGGCCATCGCCCCTGGGAGGTAGTTTTCCCTTCCCCTCTTGCTGTCTCTCTTGCATGGGGCCCTATGGCAAAAATGTCAAAACAATTTTTTTTTTTTTAACTGCTACAGGACACATCTGTTCATCATGAAAGGTATGGAGAGGAAGAAAGTACCCTCTAATGGGGCAATGGTCACATCGCATTTCTTTTCTGTTTACCCATCCTATTGGGATTGGGGACACACATTCACATACACTTGGAGGTTTTTAAAACCACTATGGCTGGGATTTAAACCATGTTGTAGATCATGTTGAATCCAGCTCCTTTGAGCACTAGGCCACAGGGCTGGCCCCTTTATTTTTTTTTAAAGGAGACCGAGATAGGTTTATTTTTCATATATAGGGCTCGTGCACTCACCAGAAAGAGAGAGAAAGAGACAGAAAGTGAGAAATCACCCCAAGCACACCACAATCCTTTCTTCTCCAATCTCCTCTCAGGATCTTGGGCACGCATGCACACGCGCCTGGCCTGAGTTTAAGCTACTGGGTCCGGATCTCGAACTGCGGTTGACTACGTGGGAGTCCAGCGACATAGCCATTACTCCAACTGCTGGTCCCGTTTTGGTTTTGTTTAAAAAAAATATTGTTAGTGTGTGTGCTTGTCAGATGGGGGTGGGTAGGAGGGAGGGAGAGAGGAAGGGAGAGAGAGAGAGAGAGAGAGAGAGAGAGAATGTGCCCCCCACCTCCCCATGGAGTGTGATCATTCTCTGCAATTCTTTTCTTTCTGTCCTGTTAGGATTTAGGGGTGTGTGTGTGCGTGCATACACACAGTATTTTTTTCAAGTCTTTGGAACTGATTTTTGAACGAACCATGTGGAATTCGGTTCCCTACACATCATACTTAACCATTGTACTAAGGAATTGCCTAAAAAAAATTTTTTTTTTTAATTCAACTTTACCAGGCCATCTGGTAGCATGATGGTTAAGGCAGATGGATCCCGTATGGCTGTGGTTCAAGTCCAGGACCCGGTGGCTTGAGAGATACACTGGGTGCATGTGCATGTATGCCCAAATTCCACAGAGGAGAATGGAGGAGAAGGAATTGTGGTGTGGCTATTTTCTCCTGATTGGTGCTTTTTCATTTTCTCTTTCTCTTTCTCTGGTGAGCACATTCTCCCTGAAGCAAAATCTTTTTAAAAATCAACTTTACTGGTGCTGACAGGTGGCGTGGTGGCTAAGGGCGCTGGAGTCCCACATGGCCAACTGCAGTTCGAGTCCTGGACCTGGCAACATGGTTTCTCACTTTCCCTCTCTCTCTCTGTCCCTCTTTGCTCAAATTAAAAGAAAAAAAAAAGTAAGTAAATAAAGTTAAATAAAATTTTAAAAATTAAAAGAAAAGAACTTTACCAAGGTATAATCTAGTTGTAGTAAATTTATGTATTTAAAAATTTTTTTTTTTCTTTTTTTGGAGAGGTTTTCTGTTATAGGGCACGTGCGCTTGCCAGAAAGACAGAAAGCAAGGAATCACTCCCTAGGGGGGATGGCCACGCCACAATCCCTTCTCCTCCATTCTCCTCTTGGGATCTTGGGGCATGCACGCACACGTGCCCGGTGTGAGTTTAAGCCACCAGGTCCGGGACTTGAACCGCAGTCGGCTATGTGGGAGTCCAGTGACATAGCCATTATGCTAACTACTGGTCCTAAATTTACATATCTTAATGTACACATTAGTACTTATAATGATCTCTTTAGTGAAGATCTAAAACATTTTTAATTCCTCCAAAATTCCCCTAGGCCTCTTTGCAATCAGTCTTTCCTACTCTTCTTCTTCTATTTTTTAAACAATTAACTAATTAATTGATTGATATTATTATTTTTTCATGTGAGTTTTGCCAGAGAAAGAGAGAGAGAGAAAGCAAGACACCAGGTTCAGGACTCAAACCACAGTTGGTCATGTGGGAACTTCAGCACCTTAACCACCATGCCACTTGCTGGTCCCCCACTCTAATTCTTGTTTGTCCATTGATAAGGATTTATTTAATTTTATTTGTTATTATTAATTTTTAATTTGACAATATAAGGAGAAAGAGAGAAAATGAGAGAGCAAGCCGCCAGGTCCGAGACTCGAACTGTGGTTGGCCATGTGGGTGTACAGCACTTTAACCACCATGCTACCTGCTGGCCCCCACTGATAGGATTTCTATTATTATGAATTAGATTTGTCTTTTCTAGAGTTTCTTAGAAATGGATTTTATTTTCTGAGAGATTTTTGCTGTAGGGTTCATGTGCTCACTAGAGAGACACAGAGAGACAGAAAACGAGAAATCACCCCTCAGGAGGGATGGCCACACTGCAGTCTCTTCTCCTTCATGCTCCTTTCAGGATTTTGCGCATACACACACACACACACACATACACACACACACACACACACAGCATTAGTTTTAAGCTGCTGGGTCTGGGACTCAAACTGCAGTTGACTACATGGGAGTTCAGCAACATATCCATTATGCCATCTACTAGTCCAGAAAGGGAGTTATGTAGTATGTATTTTTGTTTGGTTAATTTCTTTGGGCATGATGTCTGATTTATCCATGTTGTTGCATGTATTAGTAGTTCATTTGTTTTTACTGTTTAGTGAAGAGTCCACTGTTTGGATATACCACAATTTGTTTATCTATTCACCTGTTGATTGATACTTGAATCATTTCTAGTTTTTAGCTATTATAAGTAAAGCTGCTGCTAACAATTGTATACGACTTTTAAATGGACATATATTTTAGGACCAGCAGATGGTGTAATGGTTATGTTGCTGGACTCCCATGTAGTTAACCGTGGTTCGAGCCCTGGACCTGGAGACTTGGAACTCACTCTAGGTGCGATTATTTGCATGCCCAAAATCTAAGAGGAGAATGGAGCAGAAGGGATTGCTGCATGACTATCCCCCCAGGGGGTGATTTCTTTCTGTCTCTCCAGTGAGCTCACACACCTTATAACAAAAATCTCTCTCTCTCTCAAAAAAAAAAAAAGGACATATGTTTTATTTCTGTTAATTGTTCAAGTCTTTTTTATTCTCTTTGAGAGATTTTTGTTATAGGGTGCTAGCCAGAGAGACAGACAGGTAGCAAAAAATCACCCCTTGGTGGGTATGATTATGCCACATTCCCTTCTTTTTTTTTGGAGAGGTTTTTGCTATAAGGCGCGTGCGCTCGCCAGACAGACAGAGAGAGACAGAGAGATAGAAATCGAGAAATCACCCCCCAGGGGGGATGGCCACACCGCAATCCCTTCTCCTCCATTCTCCTCTCGGGATCTTGGGCACGCACGCACATGCGCCCGGCGTGAGTTTAAGCCACCAGGTCCGGGACTCGAACCACGGTTAACTACGTGGGAGTCCAGCCATTATGCCAACTGCTGGTCCCCACATTCCCTTCTTTATGCTCACCTTGGGATTTTGGACACACACACACATGCACCTGGCATGAGTTTCAAGATAAGGGTCCAGGACTCGAAATGTGGTCAACCATGGGAAAGTCCAGTGCTCTAACCTCTATACCACATGCTAGTCCCACTTTTTCAAGTCTTTTAAGTTAGAAATTTTGGGACTGTTTTATATTCTTTTCAACTCTTTCCTCATTTATATACATGTAACA
Organism: Tupaia tana; assembly: GCA_026018925.1. Lineage (NCBI taxonomy): Eukaryota > Metazoa > Chordata > Mammalia > Scandentia > Tupaiidae > Tupaia > Tupaia tana. The sequence goes on along the minus strand of JAKSZU010000011.1, from coordinate 22,076,744 downwards.
GTTATGAAGTCTTGAGAGGTTTTTTTTTTTTTTAAATATCTTTAATTCTTTCTTATTGTTCTAAGGATCTGTAATATTCTTATACAAAACTTTATTTATTTATTTGAGAGGTTTTTGCTATGGGGCACTTGTGTTGTGTTATAGGGTGGGGAAGAGGGCTGTTACTGCTAGATGCACTCCATCCCTGTTTTTAGTTCCTGCTTTTTTTAGTAGTCTTATTTCTTGTTGCCCGTTTTAGTTTGTTTTGTAAGTTTGTAGGTAATGTGGAGTGGTAGAAAAGTTTGTCATAGATGTCCTCATTAATATTTGAACTTGGGGCCAGCAGATGGTATGGTGGTTACATCACTGGACTCCCACATGGCCAAACATGGTTCAAGTCCTGCAACTTGAAAACCATGGCTTGAAAACCATGCCGGGCCTGCATGCGTGTATGTCCAAGATCCTGGGAGGAGAACGGAGGAAAAGGGATTCTGGTGTGGCCATCCCCTTTGGGGAGTGACTTCTCACTTTCCCTCTCACTATCTCTGTCTCCCACTCACCCCCTAGCACACGTGACCTAAGGCAAAAACGTCTTAAAAAAAATTGAACTTGAGCAAATCATATTCTTTCTGGGCCTCAGTTTAGTCATGTGTAAGATGGGAATAATAATAGTACTAGTACTTTTCCACAGGTTAAGAGGATTAGATGCTTTGTAATATGTATAGCTCTTAGAACAGTACCTGGCATATTGTATTATTTAAGTGTTAGTATTTTTTTCTTTTTAAAATTTGCCAGAAGGCGCATCTGCTTCCAGAGAAAAGCAAAAAGAGAACGGAAAGTGAGAAATCACCCTCCCATGGGTCATGGTCAAACTGGAAGTGAGAAAGTACCCCCCATGGGGGATGGTCATGCTGCAGTGCCTTCTCCATTTCTCTTTTTGGGATGTTGGGCACGTGCCCAGTATGTTCTTTTTTTTTTTTTGGAGAGGTTTTCGTTATAGGGCGCGTGCGCTCGCCAGACAGACAGAGACATAGAGACAGAAAGCGAGAAATCACCCCTTGGGGGGATGGTCACGCCGCAATCCCTTCTCCTCCATTCTCCTCTCGGGATCTTGGGCACGCAGGCACACATGCCCGGCGTGAGTTTTAAGCCACTGGGTCCGGGTCGCGAACCGCGGTCGACTATGTGGGAGTCCAGTGACATAGCCATTACACTAACTGCTGGTTCCCTGTTTTTTGGCCACTTGGTCCTATACTCAAATTGTGTAGTTGGCCATGTAGAATCCATCTGTCTTTTTTTTTTTTTTGAAGGGTTTTTGCTATAGGATGTGTGCACTTGCCAGAAAGAGAGAGACAGAGAAATAGAAAGCGAGAAATCATCCCCTGGAGGTGATGGTCATGCAACAATCCCTTCTTCTCCATTCTCCTCTCGGATCTTGGGCACACACACACGCACCTGGCGTGAGTTTAAGCCACCGGTTCCAGGACTCGAACCGCAGTCGACTACATGGGAGTCCAGCAACAGCCATTACGCCAACTGTTGGTCCCGGATCCATCTGTCTTAACCACCACACACCACTGGCCCAAGTGTTAGTTTTTAGTTTGTTTGTTTAGAAAAGCATAGAGCGTGGGACCAGAAAAAAAAAAAAAAAAAAACAGGAAAAGAAAAAAGAAAAGTAGGCAGTATGCTTTCACTGGAGAGAGACAGAGACACACAGAGGGAAAGAAGTGCGAAATCACCTTCTGGGGGGACTGCCATACTGCAGTCCCCTCTCCTCTATTTTCCTTGGGATTTTGGGCATGTACACACATACTTGGTGTGGTTTTCAAGCTGTCAGGGTCAGGACTCAAATTGCAGGGCCAGCCGCTTAACCACAATGCCTTCTGCTGACCCCTCTCAATTATTAGTATTTTATATGCTGTCTTTTCCTCTCCTGTTTCAATTTCTTTCACATATTGCTATAGGACTTATCTCCTAACATAGCGCTTTTGTTTGTTCAGACACGCAAAAGTATTTACTGTATCACCTGGCAACTATTTGTGTGCCTTTCTTTTCTTTATTTTTTTCTTTAATAAGAATTATTCATGGGGTAGGGGCCAGCAGTTAGCATAATAGCTATGTCGCTGGAATCCCATGTAGTCAACCGTGGTTCGAATCCGGACCCGGTGGCTTAAACTCACACCAGGTTCGTGTGCGTACGTGCCCGAGATTTTGAGAGGAGACTGGAGGAGAAGGGATTGCAGTGTTGCCAATCCCCCTGGGGGGTGATTTCTTGCTTTCTATCTCTCTGTCTCTCTCTGTCTCTCTGGCAAGCACATGCCCTATAGGAAAAACCTCTCGGAAAATAAAAAGAAAGAATTATTCATGGGGACCGGCAGGTGGCGTGGTGGTTAAGGCGCTGGATACTTCCATATGGCCGACCACAGTTCGAGTCCCGGACCTGGTGGCTTGCTTTCTCACTACTCCCTCCCCCCCCTTTCTGTGTCTCTCTGGTCAAATTAAAATAAATGAATGAATGAATAAATAAAATAAAATAATTATTTTTAAAAAGAATTATTATTATTAATTTTATTTGTTATTATTATTTATTTTGACTTTGACCAGAGAGAGGCAAAAGGAAAGTGAGAAAGCAAGCTACCAGGTCTAAGACTTGAACTGTGGTCAGCCATGTGGGAGTCCAGTGCCTTAACTACCATACCACCTGCTGACCTCCTACCCTTATTTTCAGTTGTGGTGTAATGTATAAACAGTAAAGTACATAAGTGAATTTTGTTTTAATCCCTCATCTTAGGATTTTGGGCACTTATACACATATGCCTGGAGTGTTTCTCAAGGCACCTGGTCTGGGACTCAAATCTCACAATCTGCCATGTAGGACCCAGCTGCCTCAATCACCATGCCACTGGCTGGACTGTAAAGTGCATAGGTAAATTTTTACAAATGCATCCATCACTTAGATTAAACTGTAGAAACTTACTAATATTCTAGAAGGTTCCCCTTTGTCTCTTTTCTTTCAATAATCATCCCTTCTACATTTGTTCTTATTTCGTTACCATAGTATATTTTGTAAGCTACTCTTTTTTAAAAAATAATTATTGATTTAATTCCATTTGTTATTATTATTACTGTTATTTTTTTTTATTTGACCAGACAGAGAGAGAGAAAAAGGGAAAGCAAGAAAGTAAGCCACCAGGTCCAGGACTCGAACTATGGTTGGCCATGTGAAAATCTAGCATCTTCAACTACCACACCGGCCCCAAGTTACTCTTTTGTTTAATTTTTAAGGTTGTGGTTGGTTCTTCTATGTTTCCCACAGCCCTTATTTTACTCTCTTGGTTTATGTTCATGATTCTTTCAGTGTTGTTATTACACTTTTTTTTTTGGTCTCTTTTCTGCTCTCCCTATCTGTTAAGTCTTCTTCCATAAAATATTTTCCCAATTACTTCAGCTTATCATGTCCTTTTCTTTAAGTTCTTTTTGGGTCCTTATCAGTGTCCTAGTTTAGTACTTAACGAGACATTTTCCCTTTTTTCTAATTACTGATTGTGATACCCTTTATTAGGAATATGGTTATTTTGGTACTACTCTTTTTTTTTTTCTTTTTTTTTTTTTTTTGGAGAGGCTTTCACTGTAGGGCACGTACGCTCACCAGAAAGACAGAGAGAGAGAGAGAGAGAGAGATAGAAAGCGAGAAATCACCCCCCAGGGGGATGGCCATGCCATAATCCCTTCTCCTCCATTCTCCTCTTGGGATCTTGGGCACGCACGCACACGAGCCCGGCGTGAGTTTAAGCCGCTGGGTCCGGGACTTGAACCATGATCGACTGTGCGGGAGTCCAGCAACATAGCTATTACACTGGTCCCTACTACTCTGTTTTATTATCTGTCTTTCTACCTGTTGGTAGGGTCTCACTATGTCTCGATCCTTCTGCCTCACTCTCTCTAGCAACTGAGATTATAGGTAATCATGCTTACTTTTAGGGCGGGTCAGGAATTGAATTTAGGCCTCCCATGTGGCCTGAGCCTGCTAAATAAATAGTAGCATCTATCAGTGTGTGCTACCACAGCTGGGGCTATATTCTTTCCTCTTTTTAAAAAATGATTATTTATTTAATTTTACTTAACCACCATGCCACCTGCTGGTCCCCTCCTTCCCTCTTTTTTAAAGGTTTTTGCCATAGTGCATGTGTGCTTGCTGGAGTGACAGAGGCAGTGAGAGGGAAAGTGAGAAATCACCCCTCAGCGGGGTGGTGGCAATGCCACAGTCCCTTCTCCTTCAGTCTTCTCCTAGGATTTTGAGCACTTGGTGCACATATTCCCGGTGTCACTTTCAAACCACCAGGTCCAGGACTCGAACTGCAGCCAGCCATGTGGAAGTCTAGCACCTTAACCACCATGCCACATGCTGGTCCTATCCTTCCCTTTTAATACCTACCATGGGACATAAAGTACTAATTATCAAGTAGGATCTGATCGACTCTTTTAAGTCATAAATGTTGGATAGCATGTAGCAATCATAGTAGAGAATTTGACAGTGAACTAGGACAACTATTATAAAACCACAGGATGCAAAAAGAACACCACCAGTTCCATGAACCTGTATCAATCTTGAAGCTTTCTCAATGTGTTAAGACTGCAGTAGGAACAGCAGGTGGCATAGAGGTTAAGGTGACTGAATCTCACATGGCCAACTCTGTGGTTTGAGTCCTGGACTTGTGACTTGAAAAACATAATGAATGCATGTGCATTTGTTCCCCAAATCTCAAGAGGAGAATGGAGGAGAAGGGATTGTGCCATGGCCATCCCCCTGGGCGGTGATTTCTCACTTTCCCACTTTATCTCTCTCTTTCTGTAGCGAGTGTGTACACCCTATAGCAAAACTTAAAAAAGACTACAGTAGAATAAAAAATTTAGAATTGGAACGATCAGGGATCAGCAGTTAGCATAATGGCTGTGTCATTGGACTCCCATGTAGCTGACTGCGGTTTGAGTGCCGGGCCCGGTGGCTTAAATTCACGCTGAGTGCATGCGTGTGCATGCCCAAGATCCCGAGAGGAGAACGGAGGAGAACGGAGGAGAAGGGATAGCTGCGTGGCCATCCCCCCGGGAGGTGATTTCTCGCTTTCTGTCTCTCTGTCTCTCTCTGTCTTTATGGTGAGCACACGCGCCCTATAGAATAAACCTCTTCAAAAAGAAAAAAAAAGAATTGGAACGATCACAGAGATAATCTTATTAGATTACCTCTTAATGCTGGATCCGTAGAAGTGCTTGTATAGATTACAGTGGGTCTATGAACTTCTTGAGGTTATATGCAACTTGCTATGTATGTGCACATGTGCGTTTTTCTTGGTTATGAATTCAGAACTTGGGGGACCAGCAGTTGGCGTAATGGCTATGTTGCTGGACTCCCACGTAGTCGACCGTGGTTCGAGTCCCGGACCTGGCGGCTTAAACTCATGCCGGGTGCGTGTGCGTGCGTGCCCAAGATCCCGAGAGGAGAATGGAGGAGAAGGGATTGCAGCATGGCCCTCCACCCTGGGGGGGATTTCTCACTTTCTATCTCTCTTTCTCTGTCTTTCTGGCATGCGCACGTGCCCTATAGCAAAAAAAAAGAACTTAGGACCAGCAGTTAGTGTAATGGCTATGTCGCTAGACTCCCATGTAGTCGACCGCGTTTCGAGACCCGGACCCAGCGGCTTAAACTCACGCTGGGCGCATGTGCGTGTGTGCCCAAGATCCCAAGTGGAGAATGGAGGTGAAGGGATTGCAGCGTGGACATACCCCCTGGGGGGTGATTTCTCGCTTTCTATCTCTCTGTCTCTCTCTGTCTTTCTGGCGAGTGTACGCACCCATAGCAAAAACCTCTCCAAAAAAACGAATTCACAGAACTTAATTGGATTTTTTGAAGGTATCTGTGACTGAAAAACAGATTCTGTACTTAAACAAGAAATAACATTTTGCAGATGAGACAACTGAGGCTCAGATAAGTTATAGGAAGGATGGCTTACTCATACAGTTATTGCTATTCATGATGATCCTGAGTCAGCAGGAAAAGGCAGTGTGCTCTGCTTTATAAAGAGGGAAATAAGACTGTATGGAAGTGTCTAATACAGTTAGAAGATCTTTCTATCCCAAATGGTTAAAATAAACTTTTCTTTTTTAAAATTTTTCTATTTATTCATTCATTTATTTTAATTTGACTAGAGAGAGACAGAGAGGGGTAAAGTGAGAAAACAAGACACCAGACCTAGGGCTCAAACTGTGGTGAGCCATGTGGGAGTGTCCAGCACCTTAACCACCATGCCACCTGCTAGCCCCTAAAATAAACTTTTAACGCATTAAAAGTTCACATAAAATAAAATTAACCATTATAAAGTGAACAATAATGTGGCATTTAGTACCTGCACAGTGTTGTGTAACTACTGTCTGTCTGTCTGTGTCCCAAATCACTCTTATTTCAAAAGCAAGTCCTGTACCTATTTAGCACTTTTCCCTATTTCCCCCCTCCCCTGTCCCTGGTAATTGGCAATCTCTGTTTTGTGTTTATGAATTTGCCTTTTCTAGATACTTTATATTAATAGATCATACAACATGATTCCATTTCATTTTGTTTGGCTTCTTTGACTTAGCATGTTTTAGAACATTATCACCTACACTTTAACATGGATCAGTACTTTTTGCCTTTATGTCGGTGAGTAATAGTCTATTGTATGTGTATAATATAATTTGTTCACTCATTTGTTGATGGGCATTTGGGCTGTTTTAACTTTTGGTTATTGTAAATAGCACTGCTGTGAACATACCTGCATGTATACTTGCTAAAGTATCTGCTTTTAGTTCTTCTTGTTGGTATATCTCTAGAAGTGGAAATTCTGTTTAACTTTTTTTTTCTTTTTTTGGAGAGTTTTTTGCTGTAGGGCGCATGAGCTCTCCAGAAAGACAGAGAGAGACAGAGAGATAGAAAGCGAGAAATCACCCCTCAGGGGGGATGGCCACGCCGTAATCCCTTCTCCTCCATTCTCCTCTCGGGATCTTGGGCACGCACGCACGCATGCACACACGCCCAGCGTGAGTTTTTTTTTTTTTTTTTTTTTTTTTTTTTTGAGAGGTTTTTGCTATAGGGCGCGTGCGCTCGCCAGACAGAGAGAGACAGAGAGACAGAAAGCGAGAAATCACCCTCCAGGGGGGATGGCCACGCTGCAATCCCTTTTCCTCCATTCTCCTCTCGGGATCTTGGGCACGCACGCACACGCGCCTGGCGTGAGTTTTAAGCCACCGGGTCCGGGACGCGAACCGCGGTCGACTACGTGGGAGTCCAGTGACATAGCCATTACGTTAACTGCTGGTCCCTGTGTTTAACTTTTTGAAAAACTGCCGACCATATTCCACAGTTGTTGAATCATTTTACATTACCACCAGATATGCCTAAGTGTTTGGTTTTTCCATATTCTCTCCAACAGTTATTTTCCATTAATTTTGTTTATTAGCTATTGTAGTGGGTATGAAGCTGTCTGTACCTCTTTGTGGTTTTGATTTGCATTTACCTAGTGACCAAAGATGCTGAGACTCTTTTTATGTGCCTGTTGGCCATTTGTATGTTTTATATGGAAAAATAAAAAAAAATTTTTTTTGGTTTATTTTCTTCATTAAAAACACAGTTGTGAAGTTATAGATGCAAAGTTATTTGATTTCAGGTGGCAGACATAAAAACATATTATAATTAAATAATAAAAGTAGGGGCCAGCAGGTTGTGGTGCTGGACTCCCACGTGCCTGACCGTCGTTTGAGTTCCAGATCTGGTGGCTTGAAAATCATGCTGAGTACATGTGTATGCCTGCCCCAAATTTCAGGAGAATGGGCATGACCATCTCCCTGGGGGGATGATTTCCCACTTTCCCTCTCACCATCTCTCTGTTTCTCTGGTGAACGCATGTACTCTATGGCAAAAAGTAAACAAGTGAAACTAAAAGTAGGATAATGATATATATTCTTTAGTAAAATACTTTGACAGTGGGCCAAGAGGTGACATAGAGGTTGAGGCAATGGATTCCACATAACCCATTGTGCAGTTTGAGTCTCAGACCTGGTAGTTTGAAAGTTATACCAGGCACATGTACCTATGTGCCCCAGATCCCAAGAAGACTGAAGGGGTGTGGCCATCCCCTCTAGAAGGTGATTTGTCACCACCCCTCTCTGGCGAGTGCATGCGCCCTATAACAAAACTAAAAAAACAAAACAATCAAATAAAACTGAAAGTATCCATGACATTTGTTATTGAAAGAAGTAGATTGAGCATTTGTCTGTTCTTTCTTATTTCAAAACTTGAAAGAAAATAGTTATGTAAAAGTTTACAGTGCCTGTTAATTTTTTTAAAGAATTATTTGATTTATCTTTATTTGCTTTATTTATTTATTTTAATTTGACCAGAGAAGGACAGAGTGAGAGTGAGAGAAGGGGAAAGTAAGAGAGCAAGCTGCCAGATCTGGGACTCAAACTTTGGTTGGCCATGTGGGAGTCCATTGCCCTTAACCATGACGCGCCACTTGCTGGCCCCGCGTGCCTGTTAATTTTAATAGGATAAAACCACTTATTCACAGAAAAGGTTTTTTAAAAATAATTATTTATTTTTATTTTTATTATTATTAGTTAATTTGACTAGAGAGAGACAGAGAAGGAAAGTGAGAAAGCAAGCCAGCAGGTCTGGGACTCAAACTGCAGTTGGCCATGTGGGTGTCCAGTGTCTAACCATCACATCACCTGCTGACTCTCACAGAAAAGTCTCAAAGAAATTAATTTGATCATCAGAAAATGGGTAGTTACATATTGGAAATAATTACAGCAAATCAAATAAAACATAGTGAGAGATTTCTTTTTTTGGAGAGGTTTTTGCTATAGGGCACGTGCGCTTGCCAGACAGACAGAGACAGACAGAAAGCTAGAAATCACTCCCCAGAGGGGATGGCCATGCCACAATCCCTTCTCCTCCGTTCTCCTCTCGGGATCTTGGGCACGCATGCACATGTGCCCGTCATGAGTTTAAGCCACTGGGTCCAGCACTCGAACCGCGGTCGACTATGTGGGGGTCCAGCGACATAGCCATTACGCTAACTGCTGGTCCCGTGATTTCTTCTTTTAATGCAAGGTTAAGATATATATTTGTTGTCTTTTCGTCTTGTTTAATTTTGAAAGTATGTTGAGTGAAATTTTTTTTACCTCCAATATCTCAACCTCCATGTCAGCTGAAGGCCTACTGTCAGAGGTTATGTGTTATTCCTCCTTAGGATTGAATTCATTGTCATCTTTGGTACTCTATAAAGACAAATTTAGAACTCTTCATTTTCTAATCACGGTAATCTTCAGGACAGGTTTATCTCTCATATCTCTTAGTTTATTTTATTTTATTATTTTTTGAGAGGTTTTTGCTATAGGGTGCGTGCACTCGTCAGAAAGACAGAGACAGATAGACAGAAAGCGAGAACTCACCCCCCACGCTGCAATCCCTTCTCCTCCGTTCTCCTCTTAGGATCTTTTGGCATGCACGCATATGCGCCCAGCGTGAGTTTAAGCCACCGGGTCCAGGACTCGAACCAAGGGTCGACTACATGGGAGTCCAGCGACATAGCCATTATGCCAACTGCTGGTCCCTCGGTTTATTATTTAATAAATATTTGTTAAATGAACTTATAGTTTTCCTTATCCATTTAATCATTTTTTGAATCCTTGGCATCTAGGACAGTGCCTGAGACATAATAAAGGTCTAATAAAAATGAATCATGTTTTTTTGGGTTTAGCAGGGGTTTGTTGGGGGGTGGGGGCTGAGAGTACATACACTTGGGAGAGGGAAACACAGGGCAGGGAGAAGGAAAAAACACTCTCTTTGGGAAATATTCATGCTGCAATTCCCTCTCCTCCATTTCTCCTTTCAGGATTTTTGGCATGCACACATATGTGCCTGGAGTGTTTCTCAAGCTGCTGGGTTCAGGTCCCAAATTTTGCAGTTGGTCATGTGGGCTGTAGCTGCCTTAACCACCATGCCATTGACTCCCCCCTGCCTTTATTTTTTGTTAAAGAGACAGCATCTCACTATTTTGCCCAGTCTGGTCAAACTTGCTATTTTCCTTCTCTATCTTTTTTTTCTTTTTTTTTTTTTTTTAAGAATTATGTAACTTTATTATTACTATTGTTATTTTTCAGTTTGATCAGAGAGAGAGAGAGAGAGAAGGAAAGTGAGAAAGCAAGCCATCAGGTCCAAGACTTGAACCACCGTTGGCCATGTGGGAGTCCAGTGCCTTTAACCACCACATCACCTGCTGGCCCCACTCTACCCTTTCTTTGCAAATAGCTGATAATTATAGATATGTGCCACCATGCTCTGTTGAAAATATTTTCATTTGGAGGTTGTGATCTAACATCTTCACGTGACATTCCCATTCCCTCTTGCCTTTTAGTGGCATCAGTGGAAGAATGTAATCCATATAGAAAAAAGCGATTGCAGAATGTGTAGTAAAATAGTTAAAGTGGCATGAGTGTATTTTTTCATAATATCCTTCTGGATGGTAGAATTAAATCAAAATTACATATAGGAGAAAAGGAAATAGATTTGCGAGAGTGGATAAGACAGAGAGAGGGTTTTGTGGGTAGCATTCCAAATGGAGAGGATAACATTAGTAAATGACTATAATGTCACTGGTGGAAGACAGGTTTAGAAATGTAGGTTGGTAGGGGGTCAGCAGATGGCATAGTGGTTATGTCGCTAGACTCCTACATGTCCAACAGTGGTTCGAGTCCGAGACTTGATGGCTTGAAAATCATGCCAGATACATGTGCATGTGTATGCAAGATCCTGGGAGGAACATAGAGAAGGGATTGTGGTGTAGCCACTCCCTTTGGGGGGGAGTGATTTCTTACTTTTCGTCTCACTGTCTCTCTCTCTCCCTCTGGTAAGCGCACATGCCCTAAGGCCAAAACCTAAAAAAAGAAAAAAAGGAAATATAGGTTGGGTTCAGACAGAGAGAACCTTGAGAAATTAACTTGGAGAAAATTGTAATATTGAGAAGTTTTAGGTCATTTAAATTTTTTTTTTTTTTTTTTTTTGAGAGGTTTTTGCTATAGGGCGCGTGCGCTCGCCAGACAGACAGAGAGAGACATAGAGACAGAAAGCGAGAAATCATCCCCCAGGGGAGATGGCCACGCCGCAATCCCTTCTCCTCCATTCTCCTCTCGGGATCTTAGGCACGCACGCACACGTGCCCGGCGTGAATTTAAGCCACCGGGTCCGAGACTCGAACCACGGTCGACTACGTGGGAGTCCAGCGACATAGCCATTATGCTAACTGCTGGTCCCACATTTAAAGTTTTTGAGCAGGAGGATTGAGGGATGTTTTAAAGGTGCTTTAGAGATCTTACATGAGTCAGGAGTGCTGTATCCATTAAGGTCTCTGGAAGCAGAAAAGTGTCACCTCCTAAAGCAGAGAAGAAATTTTATTATATGGCTGTTAAGTTGGTCATAGATTTAAAAAGTCTGGAGAACCAGTTTAAGGTAACTCTTGGGGTCTCAATATTGAGAATGAATTGACAATCTAATCAGGATGCTACCAGAATGAATGACTGCCAACCTTTTTTTTTTAAACTCATGTCATTTTGCTTAAGATTCAGAATCTCTCTCTCTCTCTCTTTTTTTTTTAAGAGGTTTTTGCTATAGGGCGTGTGTGCTTGCCAGACAGACAGAGAGACAGAGAGACAGAAAGCGAGAAATCACCTCCCAGGGGAGATGACCACGCCACAATCCCTTCTCCTCCATTCTCCTCTCGGGATCTTGGGCATGCACGCACACGTGCCCGACGTGAGTTTTAAGTCACCGGGTCCGGGACTCGAACTGCGGTCGACTACATGGGAATCCAGTGACATAGCCATTATGCTAACTGCTGGTCCTAAAATTCAGAATCTCTTAAAATTTAATACTATATCTGTTTCCTACAGGAGAATAGGCAAAAGAGAGGTAATTTCCTAAAAGGAAATCCATGGCCATTACTAAAAAGTGAGAATAGATAATTTAGGGGTCAGCAAACAACTCTTCTCTACAGGTATGCAAAATGGATTAAAGGAGAAAAGACTGGAGATTGGAATGCGTGTTTGAGAGGCCTTTTTTATCTAGGACAGACAAGAGATAACAGAGACCTGGACAAAAAGTAGAGGCAATGGGATTGACACTAAAGTTTGTTTTGTTTTGTTTGTTTTTGCCAGAGGGCACATGCACTTGCAGGAGAGAAGGGGCGAGGAAGTACCTCCCAGTGGGGCATAGTTATGTCTCAATCCCTTTTCTTTCATTTCTTTCTTCTATCAGGATTTTGGACATGCATATGCATGTACTTGTGTCCAGTGTGTTTTTTAAGCCTTTATGTCCAGCATTTGAACCATGGGGTGGCCATGTGGCATCTGGTTCCCTTAACAGTAGGTGATAGGGCTGGCCCAGCAGTGAGGGTTTTGATGTGGAAAACACTGTGGAGGTAAAATTTGTAAAATTTCCTAATACTTCTTCAAATGACTTTAAGGTGCTTAGGTGACTTAAAGCAAGTTGCTGATGAGCTATAGTGCAAATTTGGTTCTGTTACTTAGTAGCCATGTGATGTGAGCTAATAACTTATTTGAGTGTCAGGTATAATTTGAGTTAGTACTTAGGACATTTGTGAGAATCATGTAAACAAAATACCTGTAGTATAACACAAATTTGTTATTAGTTCCTTTCCTTATTAAACAGAAAAATAAGGAAGACTTTTTTTTTTAAAGAATTATTTATTTTTAATTTTATTTATTCATTTACTTACTTTATTTTGACCAGAGAGAGACACAGAGAGAGAGAGAAAGTGAGAAAGCAAGCCATCAGGTCCAGGACTTGAACCATGGTCGGCCATGTGGGAATGTCCAGCGCCTTAACCACCATGCCACCTGCTGGTCCCGAGGAAGACTTTTTAAAATTTTTTTTGGGGGGAGAAACTTACAGGAGGTGCTAAATTTTGTTATGTCTGTATTATTGGTTTTATAACTTAAAGTCTTTATTATTGAGGAGTCTTAGGGAAAAAGGTGGGAAGCATTCTGGATTAGAAATTAGTTTTAGATTTAGAATTTAAAATAATTATTTTAATTAAAATTTTAAAAAGAATTACTTATTTAATTTTATTTATGATTGTTCTTAATTTGACCAGAGGGAGAGACACACACAGAGAGAGAGAGAGAGAGAGAGAGAGAGAGAGAGAGAAAGAGAGAGAGAGAGAGAGAGAGAGAGAGAAAGCTGCCAGGTCTGGGACTCAAACTGTGGTCGGCATGTGGGAGTCTAGCATCCTTAATCACCATGCCACTTACCAACCCCATTATTTTAATTTATAATTTTAGATTTACAGAAAAATTACAGAGAGCATACAGAATTCTCACATACCTTTCACTACCTTCCTCTGATGTTAACACCTTAAATAACCATGGTATATTTGTCCAAGCCAAGAAGTATTGACTTTACCCAGATTTCCCACTAATACCCTTTTTCTGTTTTAGTATCTAATTCAGGATAGCACCTTGCATTTAGTAGACTTATAGTTACAGTTCTGTTATTGACTGTGAACATAGGAAAACCACTTAACCCTTTATGTCCTTGTGCATAGTATCAATTTGACTTAAAATGTATATGAGACAGGAGCCAGACGGTGACACAGTGGTAATGCAGCAGGTTCAGTCATTGTGTGGAGACCCTGTTGGGAGTATTTGTCTCTCATCATGGAAGAAATGAATGACTGAACTTTAAGAAAAAAGTGGATCTGGGACCAGTAGGTAGCGTAGTGGTTAAGGCGCTGGACTTTCACATGGCTGACTACAGTTGAGTCTTGGACCTGGAGGCTTGAAACTCACGCTGGGTGTATCTGCATGCCTGCCCAAAATCCCAAGAGGAGAATGGAGGAGAAGGGATTGCAATGTGGCCATCTCTCTGGGAGGGGGTGACTTCTTTCTTCCTCTCTCTCCGTCTCTCTGGTGAGTGCATGCACCCTATAGCAAAAATCTTCTCTAAGGGGCAGCAGATGGCATGGTGGTTGGGTACTGGACTTCCACATGCGTGACTGTGGCCAAAGTCTCAGACTTAGTGGCTTGCTTTCTTTCCCTCTCTCTGTCTCTCTCAGTGTGTGTGCCCTATAGAAAATTAAAATAATAATAATAAATTGAATAAATCTTTTAAAAAAATCTCTCTAAAAAAAGTGAATCTTCATATTGTGGAATTATAGTAGATCACTGATGTTAGATATATGTATCTTTTTAAAAATAATTAATTTTATTCTTTTATTGTTATTTAATTTGCTATAGTGCATGTGCCCTCACCAGAGAGAGACAGAAGTGAGAAAGCAAGCAACTAGGACCAAGACTCAAACTGTGGTCAGCCAAATGGGAGTTCAGCACCATACCACTGGCTGGTTCCAGATATATGTGCCTTAGAGAATTGAGAGTAGGGCCAGCCGGTGGTGTGGTAGTTAAAGCTGCTGGATCCATCACAGCTAATTGTGTGGTTCAAGTCCCCGACACGGGAGTTTGAAAAACTGGCTGTGTGTGTGTGCGCGCGCGCATGCTCAAAGTCCTGAAAGGAGAGAAAGTTGAAGGAGAAGGGATTGTGTTGTGGCCATGCCCCATGGGGAATGTTTTCTCACTTCTTCTGTTTCTCTCTGATGAGCTCATTGACCTTCTAGCAAATTAAATATAAAAAATAAAAGGAATTCAAGTAGAGTAGCTCATATTCACCTCAGATTTGGGTATGATTTGGTATATAGGTTAGTTGTTTTATTTTTAAATCATTACCTCTTTCCACTTCTAATCTAGGTCTGTATTACAGACCCAGTTTAGGATATATATATATATTAAAAATTATTTAAAGGGATCAGCAGATGACATAATGGTTATGTTATTGAACTCCCACATGGCCGACTCCTGGACCCGGTGGCTTTAAACTCAGGCTGGGCATGTGTGCATGCATACCCAAAGTCCCAAGAAAAGGGGGGTACAATTTCTCGCTTTCTGTCTCTCTTTCTCTGTCTCTCTGGCGAGCACACATGCCCTATAGCAAAAATCTCTCAAAAAAATAATAACTTTTAAGACAGTTGTGACTTTTTTTCTTAATTTGCTAGAGGGCACATGTGCTTGTAAGAGAAAGACAGAGAGACAAATAGTGAAGGAAAGTGAAAAAGCACCTTCTATGGGGAATGGTGCCACAATCCCTTCTCATCCATCTCTGCCTCCTTTCAGTATTCTGGGATGCTTGCACACACTCCTGGCATAATTTTAAAGCCAGGTTCATTTGGGAGTCAGATGGTGGTGCAGTGGTAAAAGGTGATGGATGATATGTGAGGTTGATTGCCGTGGATTTGCACACCTGAGCACATGATTGTCTTCGATTCTGGGCTGGCTAAGGCTAGGATGGATTGTGGTGTTAAGACCTTGTTTGGGGTGATGTTTCTATATCTCTGTCTCTCTTGCTAATATAATAAAGAAATGTAAAAAAAGTTTATTTATTTATGTAGCTTCATAATTTTAGAAGACCTTGAAGAGTTATATTTGACTTTGTATTATATCACTAATTTTCCTACTTAAATTTATACTTAATAATTGTGTTAGCTTTCATAATTTATTCGAATTCAGTGACTCTCAACTTTCAGTTTATAAAAAAAGCTGCTAATAAAAAAGTTTTAGATGTCTGTACCACAGTTTCAGAAATTCAGGTTTAGATTTGATGAATGGCACAGGAGTATACATTTTAAATTGGGCCAGCCAGATGGCATGATGATTAAGGTGGCTGGATCCCACATGGTTGATATGCGGTTTGAATCTGGTGGCTTGGAAAATATGCTGGTGTGTATGCATGCTTGCCCAAAATTCTGAGAGGAAAATGGAGGGGGATTATAGCCTGGTCATCCCCCTACTGTGGGCACTTTCTCACTTTCCCTCTCTTGTGCTCCTCCTGGTGAGTGCACAGGCCTTGTAGCAAAGATTTAAAAATAAGAAAATAAATATACTCGGAGATTCTAATGAAAGTGATCTGTGGACCATGCTTTGAGAAACACCTAGTCTTATTTGGCAGATGTGAATGTGCACCAAAAATTTATATTATACCGTCATAGTTTCTGTTTATTGAATACCATACTTTTCATTCTTTATCTGTGTAATTTCTTGAATACTTGCTATCTGCAAGAGGTATTATGTTAGGTATGTTGTGTTGAAAGATAAGTAAAGGTAGCCTCTGTCTTTGAGGAACTTACCCAGTGGTGAGACGAGATAGGTAAAAAAAAAAAAAATCAGCACAGTGAGATGATGTAAGTGCTAGTTGAGTGCAACAGATTGGTGAGAGCAGCATACATATACGTGATAGCAATTAATTTTGCCTGGAAGTTGTTGGATTGGAGAAAGTTTCTCAGTGGAGATCCTTACCAGATGGTAACTGAAAGCAGGAAGAGGAGGAATTGAAGAGGAGTTTGACATGAAGTGCTTACTGATCCTGAGCATGGTATCTTTTTTTTCTTTTTTGAGAAAGATTCCTTGCTATGGGGCATGTGTGCTCGCTGGAGACACAGAGAGACAGAAAGCGAGAAATCAACCCCCCCTCCCCTCCCCCGTGATGGCTATGCCACAATCCCTTCTGCATTTACCTCTCAGGATTTTGGGCATTCAGGCACACGCGCCTGGTGTGAGTGTTAAGCTGCCAGATCTGGCGCTCAAACCACAGTTGATTACGTGGGAGTGCAGCGACGTAACCGTTACACCATCTATTGGTCCCCGCAATGAGATTTTGAATAATATTCTTTCCTTTTCTCATTCCCCTTCATTCTTTATTTCCCACCGTTATTGACCAAGTGATTTTGAGAAAAAACTCTTGATCTTTTAGAACCAAATAAATAATTTCTTTTAACCCAAAATTTATAATTAAGTGTAATGTTTATAAGTAGGTTGAAACAACAAGCCTTAAATCAATGCTGTATTAATTAAGCCCGATTAAATTGCATAATGTCAAATTTATTAATAGATTTCTCAGTTGTACTTATTTCAGTTATTGGTATAGTGATGTGTGTATATGTGCATGCGCATTCCTTTTGAGGAAGAATGCAGTAGATAGTTTGATATCTATTGATTCTGTAGAGGTAATTTTTCTTTCTCCAAAGGAACTAAACATTTGAGTAAATTGGCTGTTTTCTTTCTTTTTATTCTGGAGAGGTTTTTGCTATAGGGTGTGTGCACTCTCCGGGCAGACAGAAATAGACAAAAGATAGAAAGTAAGAAATCATCCCCCAGGGGGGTGGCCACTCTGCTCCATCTGTTCTCCTCCATTCTCCTCTTGGGATCTTCGGCACACTCACACGTGCCTGGTGTGAGTTTAAGCCACCAGGTCCGGGACTTGAATTGTGGTTGACTACATGGTAGTCCAGCAACATAGTCATTACGCTAACTGCTGGTCCCAAATTGGCTGTTTTCTAAGCCTCAACCTTTAGATTAATAGATGTATGGAAAAAGGGTTTTATGATAGTAAATCAGTTGCATAGGACCAACAGTATCCTTTTTATGAACATTTGAATGGTCTTTTATTTAATTATTTATTTTATTTTATTTATTATTATTGGGTTGTCAGGAGAGTCATATGCATTTTTGCATAGAAAAACAGAAAAATAGGTCATGACTTTCCTGATGACCTAATATTATTTTTTAATTTGCCATGGACATGTATGTCCACCAGGGAGAGAGACAGACGAGAGAGGGAAAGTGAGAAAGCAAGCTGTCAGATTTGGGATTCAAACTAGAATTAGCCATGTGGGAGTCCAGCGCCTTAACCACCACACCACCTGCTGACCCACCTACATGTTCTTAAGAGATGGATTATCATGACATCATTACTGTTGATCCAAGGAGCATTCCCCAAGTAATATTTAATATGCTGTAATTATCATTATCCTTCCTCCATTGTCTTTGTCTTTCTGTTGCTTTTGTCCATGTCACTTTTTGATTATGTCTTATAAAAATAGAACAGTTACTTTTGAAGTTCTGAAAATCTTATTTTGGTCAGATTTTTAAGTAAATTACATTGTTCTTGTTTTTAGGTTTTTGCTACAGGCCAGAGAGAGGCAGAAGACAGAGAGAGGGAAAGTGAAAAATCACCCCCCAGTAGAGGGGATGGCTGTGCTGCAGTCCCTTTTTTCCTATTCTCTCAGGATTTTGAGCACGCATGGACATGCACCTGACATGTTTCTCAAGCTGCCGTGTTTGGGACTCAAACTGTGAAATCAGCCACATGGGATTCAGCATCTTAATCACCATGCCACCTGCTGGCGTTATATTGGGTTTTCATTTTGTTGATAGTTTTGTCATCTTTCTTGGAGATGTATGGTTTAGAATTTAACAAAGTGGTGGGGGGCCAGCAGGTGGCGTGGTGGTTAAGGGCACTGGACTCCCACATGCCAACTGCGGTTCAAGTCCAGGACCTGGTGGCTTGCTTTCTCACTTTCTCTCTCTCTCTCTCTCTCTCTGTCCCTCTGGTCAAATTAAAATAAATGAATAAATAAAGTTAAATAAAAAATTCTTTTAAAAAAAATTGAACATAGTGACACTGCTTGCAAAAATTATGTGTGAAAATTATGTACATCTTCAACTATAAATAGCTTAATAAATGATAGACTTCTCTGGTCTTTTTTATTATTACGTTATTTTAAAATTTGATGTTGGACACATGTGCTCACCAAACATAGAGAGTGTGTGTTACCCATCAAGTCCAGAAATTGAACTGCATTCAGCTACAAAGGGATCTAGTGCCTTAACTACTATACCACCTGCTGGCTCATCTGGTCTATTTTTGTGATTCGGTAGCAAATTAGGTCTCATGAGCTGTGTACATGAGTGATTTCTTTTTATTGTTCTCTTTACTAGGAAGGATATGGTAAATTATGGTACTTTCCCCTAAGAACAGGGTAGACTTTTTTCCTTACTTTTAGTTACAGAGCATGTGTAGTCACCAGAGAGAAAGAGACAAAGAGAGAAAAAGTGAGATATCAGCCCCTAGGAGGATGGCCACACCTAGTCCTTTCTCCATTCTCCTCTTGAGAGGGCACTCACGCACATCAAGTGTTTTTGTAGGTGCCAGGTCTGTACTGGAACTATGGAGTTGGCTATGTAGAAGCCAGCTGTCTTAAACACAATGCCACCTGCTGGCCCCAAAGTAGATATTTATAACAATGTAATCTAATAATATTTTTTAAAAAGAAATTTGGTGGGGGCAGCAGATGGCATAGTGTTTAAGATGTTGGATTCACATGAGGCTGACTGCAGTTCAAGTCCGGGACTCGACGACATGAGCCCACATTGGGCTCATGTGCGTACGTGGCCAAAATCCTGATAGGAGAACAGAGAAGCGATTGTATTGTGGCCACCTCCTAGCGGGGCTGGCTGGCTGATTTCTCACATTCCCTCTTTCTCTGTCTTTTCATCTCTATCTCTGGCATGTGCATGCACCCTATAGCAAAACTAAAAAAAAGTCTCAGATCAATAATATAATAAGCTTTCACTTAAGAATCTAGAAAGAGATGTGCCAAAAGCAATGGTGCAGTGGTGCCACATTGCTGCATGATGCTGGACCCTCATGGGAACTTCCAGGATTCATATCCTGGGGTCTCTCTGTGCATGTGAGGTGCCGACAGGCACCCGTGATCTAGGCTTAGAATAGTGGTACAGTGTGGCACGAAGATGCTGTTGGAGGTCTTGCTCTTTCTCTCTCTCTCTCATTGAACGAATGAAATAAACTTAAAAATAATTTAGAAAGAGAAACATTTTCAAATAAGTGATTAAAAAAATTTCTCCTTGGGACCAGCAGTTGGCATAATGGCTACATTGCTGGACTCCGATGTAGTCAATTGCGGTTCAAGTCCCGGACTCGGTTGCTTAAACTCATGCAGGGCATGTGTGCATGTGTGCCCAAAATCCCAAGAGAAGAATGGAGGAGAAGGGATTGCGGCATGGCCATCTTCTGCTGGGGGGTTGATTTCTCGCTTTCTTTCTGGCGAGCGTACACGCCCTATAGCAAAAACCTTTCCAAAAAAAGAAAAAAATTTCCTGGTCTCTGGTTGACTTAATTTTTGTAACAATGTCCTTTGTAGATTTTTGTTTTTAATTACAGCTTTTGCCATGGGTTGTGTGTGCTGCCCAGAGAGAGAGGGGAAAGTAAGAAATCAACCCCTAGGGAGAATGGCTATGCTACAGTTTTTTTTCCTCCATCCTCCTCTCTGGATTTTGGGTGCAAATCCAGCGTGATTTTCAAGTTGCTAGGTTTAGGATTTGAACTGTGGTGGGCCACATGGGAGTCCAACCCCTTAACCACTATGCCATCAGCTGGCCTCAGTGTACTTTGTAGTTTTATATTAAATCTTAGAATCAAGTATGTGTGGGTCCTTCAACTTTTCTATTTTAAAAAATTTATTTTGGGGGCCTGCAGGTGGCATGGTGGTTGAAGGCATTGGAATCCCACATGGCCGACCGTGGTTCTAGTCCTGGTGGCTTGTGTCCTCTCTCTCTCTCTCTCTCTCTCCTCCTCCCCTCCCCCCCCTTCTTGGTCAAATTAAAATAAGTGAATGAATGAATGGAGTTAAATAAAATTATTCTTTAAAAAGGGAATTTATTTTGTCTGGGACCAGCACGTGGTGTGGTGGTTAAGGTGCTGGATTCTCACATAATCAGCTGCAGTTGAGCCTCAGACCTGGTGGCTTGAAAATCACTTTGTGTGTGTGTGTGCATGCATCCCCCAAATCCCAGGCAGAAAGTGGAGGAGAAAGGATTGTGGGAAAAATTTTTAATACTAATTTTAATTTTTTGCCTTTCATGTATGTTTTATGCATAGAAAAATCACTTCGTGATATGTATGAAAAATTCTATTGGACTTTGAGATTATGCTGAATCTGTCAATCACTGAATTTTGACTCATTTAGGGAGAATTACATGATAACAATATTGAGTCATTCAGTCCACACACATGGCACACATGGTACATTTCTTCATTTAGTTAGGTCAACTTTGATTTCTTTCATCAGGGTTTTATTTTTCTTACTTTATAAATTCTACTCATATTGTTAAACTTACTTCTAAATATTACATTTTCTCTTTTTGCTATAATATTTGTACATTCTTGGGATTTTCCATCTGCTTAGTAATTTTGTTAGTAACTAGACAGACTTCCTCCCTTTCTACCTTATCCCTACTTACCTCTATTCCTTATATGGATTTTCCTTTTTTTTCTTATTTTATTACATTTACTAGAAGAACTTCCATTATCATGTTGAATAGGAGAGATTCGAGTGCATTATTTCTTATCTTTTTTTTAAGAGAGATTTTTGCTATAGGGCATGCATACTTGCGGAAGAGACAGAAAGCAAGACACCCCCCCCCCCCACCACCCCCAGAGGGATGGCCATGCCATAATCCCTTCTCCTCCATTTTCCTCTTGGGTTGGGATTTTGGGCATGTACACGTGTGCCTGGCATGAATTTTAAACCTCTAGGTCCAGGACTTGAACCAGAGATGGCCATGTGGGAGTCCAGTGATGTAACCATTACTCCATCTGCTGGTTCTTCTTATTTATTTTTAAATTACCAGAGGGCATGTCATGCTGCAACACTTTCTCCTCTGTTTCTCCATCCTGTTGGGATTTTGAACATAAACACACATGCACCCATAGTTTTTTTCAAAGCTGCTGGGGCTGGAATATGAACTCTTGTCAGCCATGTGGGATTGGCAACCTTAGCCACAAGGCTACAGGGCCAGCAGCCCTTGTTTCTTTTCTGTAGGGGATAACTTTAAGTCTTCAAGTGTTAAGTATGATGTTGGCTATATATATATATATATTTTTTTTTTTTTGTAGGTATCTTTAACAGGCCGAAGATATTTCCCTGTATTCTTAGTTTGTTTACAGTTTTTACTATAAGTGAATGTTATATTTTTCAAATTGATTTTCTTCCTCTGTTGACGAGATCATGTTTTTTAATTATTATACAGTACATGGGCTCATCAGAGAGTGACAAAGCGATGGTTGAGGCATACCCCCTAATGGGGCATGTTCATGCTGCAATCCTTTCTCCTCTGTTTCTTCATCCTGTCAGTATTTTGGGTGTACAAACACACACACACACACACAAGCATTCACATCTAATGTATCCCCCCCCCCCCCCCCTTTTGGAGAGATTTTTGCTATAGGGCAAATGCTTTTGCCAGAGAAAAACAGAGACAGGAAGCGAGAAATCACACCCTGGTGGGGATGGCCACACCGTAGTCCCTTCTCCTCCATTCTCCTCTTGGCCTTTGGGCTCGCATACACACAAACATCTGGTGTGAGTTTTAAGCTGCTGAGTCTGGGACTTGCACTGTGGTCAACTACATGGGAGTCCAGTGCCTTAACTACTACGTCTGCTGGATCCCCATTGTGTTGCTCCTCCCACCAGTTTCTCTGAGCAGAAAGAAAGATTTCTCTCAGAGCTTGCTTGTTTGCTTTTTGACATTGGGGGCATGCAATTGCTGGAGAGAGACCGAGAGGGATAGGGGGAAATCACTTCACAGGATAGATGGCCCTCTTACATTCTCCTCTGGGGATTTTGGGCATGCATACACATGCACCTAGCATAATTTTCAAGCCGCTGGGTCTGGGATTTGAACCGTGGTCGACCATGTGCTGGTTCCTAAAATGTATTCTTTTAATTCAACAATTATTTTTGTAATATTAACTCTAAGAGGTAAGGGGGTAGGAGGTAGAGAGATGATACAAAGATTAATGAGACATAATATGCCTGTCTGTCTAGAACAGAGAGAAAGAGAGACACAGATAGACAACAAAATTTGGTAAATGCTCTAGGATATTTTGGAGCATGAAGGGAAAGTGATTGCCTTTCCTAATAGTTAAAATTTTACATATATGACAATCCAAACTGTGAAAGATTTCAAGTGGGAGTTTGTTAGGCAGATAGGAGAGAAGATACAAATCATAGGATTGGTTAGAATTTTAGGGTAAAATACTTCTCATATTTAATAATAAGGGTACGAAAATTAGATCTTTCAAAATTCCGAAATGAGATCTGATGTAACACTGAGGTATTGTTTGTTTTTACAGATTGACTAATTGAATATTAATACTTTATATGGAATTTAGTCCAACGTACTCATTTTAGGAATAAGACATTAAGTGACTTTCCTGTGGTCACATGGTTCTGTAATTGAGACTCTTTATTCTAAAGAATTCCAGAGCAGAGAAACTGGTAAAAGTATGTAAGGTATCCTTGAATTTATATTAGAAATGGAATACAAATGAACAATTTAAACCTTTTTATTGCAGTGCAGTGTTAATTTATGGAGGTCCAAAAAGACATATAAATGGTTTGTGTGTGTGTGTATGTATGTATGTATTTAATTGCCAGACGACATAAGTGCTTGCTGGAGATAGGGAAAGGGAGGAGAAGAAGACACTCCACAATGGACTGTGGTCATGTTGCAATCTCTTCTCTTTTTCTCTATCCTGTCAGGATTTTAGGCACACACGCATACATGCCTGACATATTTTCAAGCCACTGGGGCCCTGGATTCTAATTGTGGTAGACTACATCTGGGTTCTGGCTCCCTTAACCACTAGGCTAAGAAGCTGGCTTTCTAAATGTTTTGTGCCTTATAGGGCTCTTGGGCTCACCAGTGAAGAGACAGTGAGAGAGAAAGTGAGAAATCACCTCTTGAGAAGATGGCCACACCCTTCTCCATTCTCCTACTGGGAATTTGGGCCTACATGCACATGCACCCGACATGATTTTCAAGCCATCAGGTCTGGGACTCAAACCACAGTAGGCCGTGTGGGAGTCCAGCACCTTAACCAGTGCTACCTACTGGTCCTATTAACATTTTTTATGCAGTTACAAAAATGTTTCCTAGTGGGAACCAGCAGTTAGCATAATAGCTATGTTGCTGGACCCCCATGTAGTCGACCGCGGTTCGCATCCTGGACCCCGTGGCTTAAAACTCACGCCAGGCACATGTGCGTGCGTGCCCAAGATCCCGAGAGGAGAATGGAGGAGAAGGGATTGCGGCGTGACCATCCCCCCCGGGGGGTGATTTCTTGCTTTCTGTCTCTATGTCTCTCTCTGTCTGGCAAGCGCACGCACCCTATAGCGAAAACCTCTCAAAAAAAAAAGAAAAAGTTTCCTAGCAAGAGGAAAAAACAGTTACTTTACTAAAAATGAGGCCTGTTTAAAAGTTATATAAAAGACCTGGTAAGAATAGGATGGGCATTTTTTTTTTTTTTTTTTAACTTCGAAGACTAATGAAATCAATTTTGGAGTTTTAAAAATTCGCTTAATCTCATCAGATTAAAACAAGCTAGCTAATACTTATTGTAGCATTTACTATACTAGAGTACTGTCTGTGGTTACATTTATTAACTCCTTTTACCGTAACTATTACTATATTAAGTAGTTTCTTTTTTTCTTCCCCCCAGGTTAGGAAAATAAGATGACCCAAATTCAGTTTGTATATAGTGTTGCCAAAATTTATATGTAGGCAATGTCATTTTAGAACCCAGATTGTGAAGCCTTTCAATTATGAAAAACATTTAAGAATGGGGTAATTTGATATAAAGAAATTTATAGCCGACCCATTAGGGAATTTATTATCTGTATGTCTATTATCTAATGAGACAGAATTGATAAAGGTCATATTTTAACATGATGAATCAGGTATATGGGAAACAGTTGTCTATACTAAATTCATTAAGTTTTCCCACTGCATTTTTCTTTGGAATGTCTATTAGAGTTCATTAATATACTGACATTTGTTATCCGAAAGGATAATAAAGTTTACTGAATTACATCTTTTGCTTCTTTTCTTTTCTTTTCTTTTCTTTTTTTTAAAGAGAGGATTATTTGCTATAGGGCGCGTGTGTTTGCCAGAGACACAGAGAAACAGAGAGACAGAAAGAAAGAAATCAACCCCTAGGGGGAATGGCCACACTGCAATCTCTTCTCCATTCTCCTCTTGGAATTTTGGACTCACACACACACACACTACATGCGCGCGCCCTGTGTGAGTTTTAAACCACCGAGTCCAAAACTTGAACCACGGTCGACTATGTGGAAGTCTACCTGTGTGACCATTATGCCACCTACTGGTCCCATCTTTTGCTTATTTTCTTATATTTGAAGATAATTAATAGATTAATGTCTTCCTGATGTAGACCTTGTGTATTGTGTCTTTCAAAAATAATCTCTGTGTTATATTATCTATCTACTTTGCTGATGAACTAACTGCATTATAATTATATAAACTACTGGTGTAGATAACTTCCCAAAGTATAAATTTGTCTAATTTTTTAAAGTACCATATAGTAGGGACTGCACACACTCTATTTTTAAGTGCCACAAGTGATTGTGATGATAAGCCCAGGTGTAGGAATAACTATAATAGTAGGCTGTACTGCCTTTTCAATTAAATTCTAGACCTGAGATAATTTTGTAGATGTGTAAGTACATGATTTTACACTAATTATTCTTAGCAGATTTGCTTCTACTGACTACTTTCTTTTCTTATTTCTCTACAGTAGTTCATGCCAGCGTGGCTTCATTCATACAGATGAAACAAGGGTTGGGATAGCAGAATAAAATTAGAATCAGACAGCTGTCTGCTCAGCAGGATGCCATCAACTAACAGAGCGGGCAGCCTGAAGGACCCTGAAATTGCAGAGCTCTTCTTCAAAGAAGATCCAGAGAAACTCTTCACAGATCTCAGAGAAATTGGCCATGGAAGCTTTGGAGCAGTGTATTTTGTAAGTGTTTAAGGCTTAATGTCAGTGACCAGCAATTTATTTAATATTCACTCCTGGCAAGTAAAAAATAGTAGTATAAGGAGGTGTAGACCAAAATCCATTTTATATAGTCACTTGCATTATAGTGTATGTGTGTGTATATAAGATTTAAATATAAAAATAGGTTGTTTGATTTATTGAGCTGTTTGGATCACTAAGATGTTGAGAAAGAATAGAGATCCCTTAGTATTCAGGGTGACTTGTTCCACATTCCCCTTCGATACAAGAACCTTCATGTAGTATAGTATTTATATGTAACCTACACACATTCTCCCATATACTTTATTTTTTTAATTTTATTTTTAAAAATAATTATTTATTTAATTTTATTTATTCATTCGCTTTATTTTTTAATTTGACCAGAAAGACACAGAGAGAGAGAGAGAGTGAGAGAGGGAAAGTGAGAAAGCAAGCCACCAGGTCCGAAACTTGAACCGTGGTCGGCCATGTGGGAGTCCAACACCCTTATCCACAACGCCACTTGCCGGCCCCTCTCCCATATACTTTAAATCATCTTTAGATTACTTATGGTACCCAATAT